>CM063112.1:4984768-6368102 GCA_031841125.1 Acanthococcus lagerstroemiae
GTGTTGAAAATGTTTTAGAGAGTACTTTCTGAAATTGAGCATGATGTTCGTACAATTTACTTCGGCATTCGGATGATTGATTATACCAGCCGAGTCGAAATAATCTACTTAAAATGCGAAGCCACCGTAGTTCGAGAAACTCGATCAAATCTGGAAGCCGTGTAGTTCTTTGTCATTCCGGTTCAGTATTATATCTCTTGACAGAGAAGGCGAAGTTTCAAGTTGATATGGCAGATATATCGGTAACTTTTTCCCATTTAAAAAGTTTCCCATTCAGGGTGCTCTATACAGCCGTCAGCGAATCGAAATTAGCATCCGAGTTTGATAATCCGGACAACTCGAGCAGCGATCAAGGTCGGCTTTTGCCGACTTCAAAAAGTTTTTCGTTCAAACGAAGTAAACCAGCAAACAGAAACCAGGTGTGCAGCGATGGGCAGCGATAACTACCTGACGCGCATTTAGATCACCGGTCTACCGGCTAATAATGGTGAATGCAGGACTGGGACTCCGATTCAGGTATCCAGGTACACTCACCTTCTCGATGTTATACACGCTCACAGGCACACACACTACACAGGTCGAGATGGACCATCGCATTATTATATTATCGTTCGGTTGTAATTCGAAAAGAAGCGTGTTACCGTTCTGTGCCAGTGTGGGTAGTTGATGGAGCGCGGGCAAGGTGGACTAAGCGAGTGGCACCGAACACACTCGAACTACACTACACAATGCGGTTTGGTTAAAGCTAAAGCTACACGCTAGTAGCGAGGGTGCGGCGCAGGGAGTCATCCAACAAGTCTGAAGTCATCGTCGTCACGATAATACGCGCCGTTCGAGTCCTGGCTCGGCACTCAATTCTTCGTAGTCGGTTCAGTCTGTTCGGTCGCCGGTTGTCGTTCATTGTCTGCGAATGCGACTTGAGTTGGAAAAACGCTGCGTGATTATTTCGCGTTGTTCTCGGGTTCTGTTTTTTTCGGCGGGTGCTTTGAGTTTTTGCGGTTACGCCGAGCCGGCTTAAATGAGACGTATTTGCGGGCGTCGAGTGAATAATTTCGATTAACCTTTTCGTGTGTTTTGGTTTTGTTGTACCCACAATTTGTGAAACGGTCAGTGCAACAGCTGAGTACGGAAATCGGCAAGATGGATCTGGTTTGGGCGTTCTCGGTGTTGGCGCTTCTTTTGACGCTTTGTAATGCAGGTGAGTCGGTGTTCTGTCATCTATTGCGGTTTGCGGTTACATAATTTGTAGTTGAGTGTTTTGGTTGGAAGTTGAAGATCAGTATCCTCTCTGTCGAGGTAACGCAAAAAATATTTGCCGAAGCTATCTTCGGGTCTTAGACGAGCAAACCGAAATGCTCTCGCCTTCGAGTATCTTAATGTTTCACATCATCGAGAGGGTGATGAGTGAGTAGATACGTGAGTTGAAAGCGATTTGTGCTATATTACTTGCTTATTGATGGTGGAAAGAAATACCGCGAAAAATGCCCTATCGAATACTTCCGTAACTCACCGGTGTGCTGAAGATATTTACATTGCACGTACCTGTGTATGTCTATGTGTTGGTGGGAATCGAATAGGCTGTAGACATAGACACTGAGGCCGTACACAGTGGACTGGTAAAACTCTCATTTAACCAGTGCGTTAGAATCGGAGGATAAGTGATGGTGTATTCAATCTGGTTCCTATAATCCTGCTGCGCATTGGCAGACTACCCACGCCAGGCGCCACCCATCAACCGGTCGGACGGTTACAAGATTTCAAATTGTTGAACATTTTTGAATGTGCAGATGCGAAAGTGTTCGATTCGCATTGCGGGGCAGTGCGAGGTAGTCTGCAGATCAGGGATTTCAAAATGCTGAACATTTATCGATATACAAATGCGAAAGTATTGATTGCCATTGCCGGCAGAGTTGTGCCTCTACAGTGATTTTTTTCTCTTTCTACATTAATGTAGAAAAAAGTAGAATATATGTAGACTATGTAATTTATTTAGAATGAATGCAGAACATGTAAAATAAATATGAGTAGTTATCTGTGAAAAGGGCTCCTTTCGAGTAGGGGCCCTTCTTGCGAAGACGCTGATTTTTTGAATTCTCCGTGTCATTCTCTATTAGGAACTGGACGCTGTTCAGAAAAACAGAACCAAGCGACCATTTGTTGACAAGATGAGTTATTAGTATCGTTAGAAAAAGCATAAAAAGTAGAATTTTCAAAATTGAGCCCCTGATACAAAAATGTGCACCCATGTTGAAAAGAGCTTAACAGTTAACGCTTATGTCATATAGTTTCTGTATGGCTCTTGAACTTCGAATCACGTGTTCTCAAAATAACAAATTTTGTCGTTTGGTTCTTTTTGCTTAACAGCGCTGAAACTTAGAGTTTATAGAGTTGGTAACTCTGTCGGAAAATTTCCTGAAAAGGTGATCATCTGATCGTGGACGTTATCACCATATCACCATAAGAATACATAAAACTTGAATTCGCTTTTTCTAGTCAGTAAAATGTTTTCTTGTGTCATATAGTAGATGAATTCAGTGATTGAGTTCTCTAGGTTTCATTTATGAACTTGAAACGGCTCCACTTTCCATGTATTAGTTGTTTACAAGCGCGTTTTGTACCAATGGTAAACTTCTATTAGAAAAACACTAATTTGGGAATCAACTTATTCGTCTAACTGGAGCGAATGAAGTGGTTTAAATTACCTTTCATCATGAACTCGAGACTTAGAGCTTCAAGTTTATATGTTACGTGACTCAAAAAAAGCCTGTTTTCAGCAATTACGAAAGCTTTAAAGTTTACTAATTTTACACGTATTCTTATGGGAACATCAACCTTGATCACCTTTTCAGGAGTCGACACTAGGGAACCTGGTCACTGTTTTATCGCTAGGAGCTATAGTCTGTCCCAAATAAGAATGCCGAAAACATTTGCGAGTACGGTGGCAAGTGGGGAAAGGAAAAGGTAGTTATTCACACAACACTACAAACCAGAGCATAGATATCTCCAAATTAAATCAAACAGGACTTGCCGTTATTTCCTGTAGATTTTTTTTCATACTTCTTTTTCAAGAAATGTAATGCGATCTGACAAATCCAGGCTTTTGCAGAAAAATCGATTTTGACATCCGCAGCAAAGTGTGAACGGTCTCAACTGTTTTCGGCATTCTTATTTGGGACAAACAATAAGCCGCTATTGGGATGTAAATTAAGAGTTGCAAATGTTGGCACGATTGCGTCTTATTAGTGGTATGAATGAGTGATCATGGAGATTTATCCTTAAGCGTTTAGCAAACTTCAACTATTATTAAGTCGATTAGAAATTCACTTTCAAAGAAAATTTGTTTTTAAATTTTAACTGCATCATCACTAAAAAATTGATTCTGATCGCCTTTTCATTTTCCCCCGCTAACACCCGCATAGGTGATTTTGCAGCGCACTATAGTGCAGGTTTATATCCCAATAGGCTCTCAACGAAATCAGGGATGAGAAGCCGATTGTAAAAGCTTCTCTTCCAGCTCCCAGCTATCCCAAACTTATAAAGCTTCTGACTTCCAAAATAAAAAAATTCCGGCTACCATTTTTAACGGTTTCCGGCTACTGGCTACCAAGTCTTTGTAAGTCCGTTAAAATTGTAATTTTACAGGAGAGCGTTTAGACGATAATATGCCTAAATTTTGATTACATAAGGTACCGTTTCAGACGTCAAAATAATGCACTAGTCGATACTTTGTATGGTACAGTGCGAGTCAGTGAGTGTGATAGGCTGATAGCTCATGTGAAAGAAATCATAAATATTATCCCAAACGATAGAAAGCTGAAGTCACAAATCAAAAGAAGCCGAAGAAGCCAAAACTTCTCTACCGGCTACCAGTTTATAACTCCTTCTGGCTTCCTAAAATGTTGCTCAAAACCGGCTGACTTCTCATCCCTGGACGAAATGCCCCCCTCACCCCTCCACTTCATATCCTCCTAATGAGCTACGTCTGCAGACCAGGGATTTCAAAATGCTGAACATTTATCGATGTACAAATGCCATTGCGGGACAGTGCTAGGTAGTCTGCAGATCAGGGTTTGAAATTTATTTGAATGTTGAAAGTTGTAAGCTGAAGGTGAAACTGTTTATAGAAAGTCAATTGGAAAGTTGAAAGTGAAAAGAGAATTTGAAAAGCTAAAAGTTGAAAGCAAAAGTTTTATTTTCATTTTTTTGAAAAAGTTAATGTGTTTATGAAGTGAAATAGAAAAAATAGAAAAGTTGAAAGCCGATAGTCTGAAGTTGTATTTTTAAAAATCCTAAGTGAAATCTGAAAGTCGAAAGTTTTATCATTTCACTTTTCAAACCCTGCTGCAGATGCACTGAAAAATTTTTGGAACCAGATCGAATACACCATTTCCTATCTTAGCACCGTTAAATTTAACCATTATTTCTCTCTTTTCTCCGCCTTATCAGTCTATTCTCTATGATCTAAGCATCGACATGACTATTAATGGCCAATGTGTCATAGACGTGCAACCTAAAAGTCTGTATGAATTCGGCAACAACGCACCTTAATTCTCGATTGAACAACTGGTTTTGGAAACTTTTTAACGACTATTTCAATTCCGTCTGATTTTCTATCATTCTTTCATTACACTACTGAACAAAATGAAATTTTTTGTTTGCACAACACATTTAAGGAGATGATTCTTGAGTACTTTTCAACGCTGAATACAGTGCCGTCGGCCGTTTTCTCTATCACGTCTAGTTTTTCTGATTAAAAACTATAAAAAATTCAACTAAATGTGTTCAAAAGAGGTTTAGGAACTGAATGTGGTCATACTGATTCGTGTTGTTGTGTGTTGCGGTCGTGTGTAGTGATGTGTATTCCGTCTGTTTGTTTTCTGTTTTTGTGGTCTGATAACACTGATAATATCAGTCAGTGGTACCGCGTATTCCAATGCAAAAACAAAATGGAAACGAATTTCAGTCGTTCAGAACTCCGAATTGTGACGTGATAGAGAAAAATGGGTCGCAGTATCGTGTTCAGCGTTAAAAAGTACCTCAGAATCACTTGTCGAAATGCATTATGCAAAATAATTGTTCAGTAGTGTTATCAATCCATGATCCATAATCCGAATCATTTTTCGGTGACTTGCTCAACCCTGAGACTCTTCAAAATTCATTCACGACGCATTGAGACTTGCTTACAGCTCTTTCAGGCTTTCGAATTTGATTCAGATTTGAAAAAACTTGAAGGTTTTTCAGGACGACCAGGACTCTTGATGATTCTTCTTTGTTGGAGATACATTGAGCCCGTTTTGAACTATCGAATCTCTTCCAGATTTGTTCAAGACTCAAATAAGACTGTCCAAAACGCGTTTACGACTCTCAAAGCCTTGCTTATAGTTCTTTTAGATTCTTCAGAACTTGATTAGAATTCTTAAAAATTTAATGAAGGCATTTTTGGACTTCATCGAGATTCTTAATAACTCTTCCACGCTTGTTTACAACATTTTCAAACCGTTTCAGACTTCAACAAGTTACTTCCAAATTTTTTTCAAAACTTACTAAGACTGCTCAAAATTCGTTTACCACTCTTCCAGACTTGCTTGCAGCTCGTTAAGGCTCTTTATAACTTGATGAGATCGCTTGAAAACTTGTTGAAGATTTTTTTTCTTATTCTTCCATGCTTGTTTAAGATATCTTGGAACTATTTCAAATCTTTCCAAATTTGTTCAAGACTCGCCAAGTCTGCTCAAAACTTGTTGATGACTCATTCAGTCTTAGTTTGATAGAGTACCAATGCTTCCTATTGAAGTTGTATTTTGATAAGAACTTTCCCGACTGTTAAGTCATCATCAGTTGTCTTACAATAGGTTATACAGAGTGTGGCTTATAATACATGGTCATGTATAAGACTAACTGGTAAGCATTGATTGTCGGTATTCCATTCCTATTTGTTGTTTTAGTGCGTCTCCAGTGTCTTGTTATTGTGTTTTTATTGGCTGTTGACTTCTTCTACTTGTGTTGTATTTTGAGTGATTATTAATACGGAGAAGCGTTTATTGTTGAATTATTGTGTTTAGTGGTATTTTATCCAGGAATAAATTTGACTTGACTAACACCTTGCCGTGAAGATTCATTCAGACTTGCTTACTGCTCTCTTTAAGACTCTTACGAACTTCAGGGCTGCTCTTATTAACTTCATCGAGGCTCTTCAGGACTTGATTAAAACTTGGTGATTCTTCCACATGTGTTGAAGACTCCTTGAAATTGGTTCAGACTTTGAAGGTGCCTCCAAATTTGTTTAAGGCTCATTAAGACTGCTCAGAACTCGTTTATCAACTTATTTAGACTTCCTTATAACTCTTGAAATCTTTTCCGAACTCTTGTAGGACCTTGAATGAAAATTCTGTGAGACTTGAAAAACGTTTTCAAGACTGTGTAAGATTCTTAAGAAATGTGTTCAAGATTTGAAAGATTTCTACACTTTTTTAAATATCTTGTTACTCGCCAAGATGCTAGCTGACTTGTTTGCCCGAGCAAAATTCTCCCGTTGGTTAGCTATTTTTGAAGTATCACTGGAAAGATTTTTTTCTTTGGGCGGAGCGTTTGTTCGTTATATCGGAGGATTTTCCAGAGGTCTGGTCTGACTTGAGAAATATGTAGGTCGGTATAATGAATCGATAGGTGAAGAAAAGGAACCAAAGGACCGTTGGGCCATCTCTCGCACTTGTTAACATTTCACTTGCTCGTCATTACATACTCATAAAACATCAGGAACTAAATCGTCAACATTGAAACCTGTTGAATTGGTGTGTTGAAAGTCTCATTTTCATTTGAATGCTGCCGCTTTATGTATCTTGTTCAATTTATTGTCGGTTAAATATTGATTATTATAATATGCCATTAGTCACGCGCGTCATTAATAATTCAACAGGAGTGACAAGTTATCGAATATTCGTAATTTGAAAACAGTCATACTTTGAAGATGTGGGATACTGCATTTGCCGTTCCGATGACCTTGTGGCCTACGTTATATCTGTAATAAACTTGTGCTTGTATGTGGATGTTGAAATTCAGAAAAGAAGCAGCTGTGTCGCTCCTTTCTGCCATCCACGAGTACGTGCTCTATTTCAGTGCTTTCCGAGTTCAGCAAGTTGCATACCTAAGTTCCTGGTTTCTGATATGGATGATGTATGTGTTTGTTGTGAACATGTTCCAGTACACATCAACCCATAATTCCCAAGAATAGATATGCAGTATCATGGTATACGATATTATAATTTATGCAATTCTGTTGTAGTCCCATTACTTAAAATAAGATGTAGAGGTAGTAAGTACATTTTCTACTTCCTATTACTGATGACAGGTAGTAATATTTCGAAGTTCTTCATCTCTGTTTCTGTATTTTTCGGAACTGCCGAATGTGCTAATTGCTCACCTGTGAAGTTGTTTACCTATTTACTTGCAATACAACACGTGTGAACTACAATTTTAAATCTGTGACTATATCCACACAATAGTTTTGGTGTTCTGTTGTCTTTTTAAAAAACTGCCATAATGCGCGCCAACCGAGACATTATCAAAGATCCTCATTTTAAATCAAGTATTGAAAAAACATGCACTATTTCGCCCCAAACTTGAACATCTCTAAAACTTTTTATGGTCTAGAGTTCCTCCTCCTCTGTAATATCATGGTGCCCTAAAGGTATCCTCGAAGTGGGCCATTCCTTGGAAAGCTGGTCAGAATCGTGTTGTTTTAGTTTTCATGTCAATGAACACCCTGTAAATTACAAGCCCTGGTCAGGGATATGTGAACATGAATCTCTAGAAAATACCGATGTACTGATAACTGAATGGTAACAAATTTGTTAACTCTATTGAGAACCCTTTTCCGAAGTGGCTTGAATCGGCGTTGGATTCTGAATGAAGCTTTCTCTGGAAAGAGTTAGCAAAATGCATTCCTGAATACGTAATAAATATGAATGATAATCTTTGCATGAATTTATACGAAGTGCAAAATACAAGTAATGAATGTACGTTTTAGTGTATGCGAATTAAGTGTTATAAATATGGCAATAAAAACGGTGAATACGTTATGCATTATGCGGAATAAGAAATTGTGGATCAACGCCAACATTTTTGTACTACTGTTATCACTCTTCATCTTGATTATGGAAATTTTAAAATACCGTATTTATGCTTCATGATATAAAAAAATTAATGAGATGTAATCGATGTTTTCGAAAGACGGTTGTAAACAGATTGAACTAGTCTGTTCTCGTATTAGTTGAAAAAAAAAAAAAACACAAAAAAACTTTGAAGTATTCAAACTTCCTGGTGTAATGGGTGTATTTTTGGAGACTCGCGTCGAAGTATTCAGGAATTTTTCGTTGTCAGCCCACTAGGCGATATCAAAGATTATAATTATTGAAACAAAGAATCGGTCGGTCGTTTGAATAAATTATAATTTTATGATAATAACGCTGAAGAGCGTTGTTTTTAATGGGGCCGACTGGTCCATCATTTTGCTTGTTCTGTCGATGAATTCTGGCTTTCAGTGTAGATTTATTAGATATGCTTGGGAAATCGTCGCATTTATCGTACACTGATTTTGATAGTGAGTTCTAAAGTAGTGAATTCGATTTTCCTATTTTGGAAATAGCGTTGCTCCGTTATTGGTGTTCAAGGCCGTGGGTGTAAACCTGCCCAGTATTTTCGAAACCTTGTCAGTATTTGTGGAAGACAACTGAAGTTGAATTGCAACCTACAAGAAAAAAGTAAATTCGCTGGCATTTAATTATATTTTCACGAAAATCATCAGTCGTAAATCTTGCAGAATTATCCACAAAATGGGAGTTATCATATTTTTATCATTTGGAATTTTATTCCAAGAAGTTGAGAGCCAAATAAGTTGAATCTTGAATCTCGATTTTTTAGTTGGAAATACTGTGTGTAGTAGGGTGATCCTTAGAAAAGTTTGAGATTGATTTTTTCTTCTGCTCTCTTCCCCACCCAGACCAGTGCCGATAAATATTTTAAAGAATGTCACCAAGTTTGAGGAAAATTGACAAGTTTAAATGGGGATTAATAGAGAGACTCCGGGTTTTGCGTTGCAACCTCTGCTGGAGCTACAGTTACGGAGCGTACAATTTATTTCATTTTTCATTGGAGGCGTTTGTGGTTAGTTTTTTTCCAGTTTTCCTCTTTTAGTCCCACAAGGCTTCACAAGAGGGCCAATGTTGACGAACACCAATTTTGGCGCCTAATATGTCTAAGGGTTTGTTGGTCGCTGAATCCTTTTTTTTTAAATCATTTTGTCTCCATCTCCATGGGGGTGATGTTGACTAACATCAGTCTTGACGCCCAGTATGTTCAAACTAGAGATTTTGGGTCGCTGATCCATTTTTGTGGTTAATACTTGTCTGTCCCCTCTTCATAAAGTTCTATAGCTCCAGACACTGCTAATGTCGAGTAATATAATAATTGGTGTCAGTCAACATTAGCCCCCTGTGGAGCTGTAAGTCTACTAGGGTTGACCACAGGATGACTTCAAAATGAATCTAGCGACTCCAAATAACTCATTTTGAACGTATTAGATGTCAAAGTTAACATAGCCCCTTGGGGAGCTGTAAAGCTGCGCGTGGAGTAGCTGGTCCTAGAAAAACATTCTGAACATGATGGACGTCGAAGTTGGTGTTTGTCAACATGAGCCCCTTTGTGGCGCTCCACGAGAACGGGCTAGAGACGGAATGACCTCAAAAATTGATTCAGTAACCTAAAAAATTCCATTTCAGACATACTAGACCTTTAGTTAACATTAGCCCTCGTGTTGGCCTTGTGGAGCCAAAGGGGGTGAGATTAGAAGAAAACTGACCCTAAAAATGAATTCAGCGATTCAAAGAGCTACCATTTGAACGAAATAAATTTTGTGCTGTTTAATAATTGTTAGCTCCAGCAGAGGTTGTATCGCCAAACTTACTATGGTCCTGTTTGAATTTCAACCTCCTTGAGGTTTGAGTTTCCCTCTTTGATTTTTGCTGTTGACAATTTGTTATTATTTATTGGCATCTACCGGGGAGGGGGGGTTAGAAAATGTGTTAAAAATCTCCCTAGTATGTAGTAGAGAAAGTTATTGGGTTATGCTTCAAAATACAACAGCGCATATCGACAATGTTGTGGTAGAAATGTTCCTGCTTGAGGACACTGCAGTAGCAATAAAATGGAAAGTACATCTGGATAAATAAGTTAGTGCGCTTGGTATGTTATGGTGTGGTACGATTTGGTAGGGTACTATTTGGTGTGGTATGGTGTTTAGTGACATTAGTGTATTTTGTTTGTGCGCTGAAATCACATTGATGCTGTACGTTCTGGCAACACTCCACTACCGGGTACAAGTTTAGATACCTGTGCATTTACAGTTCAGCCTGGTGACAATCAACAACCAAATACCGATGAGGTCAATAGTGCAATGATTCTATACATTATGTGCCAATTGATTGTCTGTTGTAAATGTTGGATTGCAGTCATTAGGGAAATACACATACAATGCGGGAATGCTTGAATGTAGGCGGCAAATTAATTAATACACCAACAGCTTTATGTATATAGTGAGTATACGTATACATGATTCATACGTGGTGAGTAAGTGAAAATTAAAAAATGCATCAAGTAAATGTATTTCATGTGGCATATATTTTTTCAGTATGAAATTTTCATATTCCTTTAGAGGTTTCAGATTTTCTTGATTATTACATTTTCCTTGACTTTGACTACGCCTTACAACTTGCACATATTATTATTTTTTCATGGTTGCCTTCTCGAAACCGAGTAAGCTATTTCCAGTCATGATTGCTATTCTTGAGCTACATCTTCTGTGTACCTAACAACATCTGTCCAGCAAATGTTGTCTGATGAGCGCGCATGTTGCTCCGTGTCGAACCATAAAATTTTATTTCGTTAACATCATCTGTTGGTAATGTGGAAGTGATGGAGGTCATCTTCGCTATGCAAAGTGTAGAACTTTGGGTCAAAAGTCAGCGGCTAATATTGTGTTTTCAAGTTGTTAACTTTGTCTTATATTTATCGGCGGTTGGAGTGTAGAGTGAAGAATTTCTTTGAATTGTTGTTCGAGCATGTAAATGAAGATGCATGAGGATCGTGTCTGTTACATTGATGATAGATTACTAACGGAGGTGTATCTGCGCAATATTTGGATTCTGTCTAAACTGGCATCTCAGCTGTTGCATACAGCATGCTTATTGTGGTCTCACTAGCAGCATTCAACTAGTGCTTCTCTGGACTTTTCTGCTACACTTACATTAGATGATGATACAATACTTACAAGCGTACGTTCTTCTGGTGTACTGAAAACGTTTACTTAGATACAAGATAGTGCAGGATTCGTGTTGAAGTTTTTCTCTGCCCTTGCGTATTATCTATTCCTGCAAGATTTAGTTGAACTCCTGTTCGGGTTCTTCTCTGCTTCAGCTCGTCTGTTCCAGGAAGATACAAAGCTCGTGTTCACATTCTTTCCTGCCTTAGCTCATCTTATGTTGATAGACACTTCCTAACTCGCCCGTTATAATCTCGATGTAACAGCGACACCGTAACCCGTTAAAATAATAGTTGTTCATCATTCGAGTGTACGTGTATTATGGAACACTTGCGCGGCCTCAATACCGCGCCGAATTCTTCAAAGAAAGCGTGCACACAAAGCTGCACATGAACGAAAAACAAGGTCGGAAACCATAACCAATATGATACACTACTAATTATGACGAACGTCTGTAAAAATCTATTCGGAGTCGCCCTTTTTTCCCCCGTCGCTCGTTTAATTCAGTCTTTGTTTTTCGCGTGCTGTCAGGCACTGAAGTGTACAGCCGTAATTATTGGGACGTGTACGAAGCCTTTGTGTGACAGGCGACGCTGCGTGCGGGCTAGGAAGTGAATTGGAAAACCAAAACCTCCCGCAGGGCCGCAAGGTTGGCTCCGGAATTTCCTCATGGACCCAACAGGTGAACGATCGTTGTCAGAGGAGACACGAGATTTGGTTGTGACGAGTGGGCTCATTCTAGATGGACGAACTGGAACAACTGTCGAGTTATGTTGGCGATTTACTATCAAGTTGGAAAGACTCAACATGGTCATCCTGCTTGATTTTGAAGTAACATGAACTGGATATCCTCGACACTCGCATGCTCTGGAGTACTAACTTCACAGAGGAATTTTGCGTGTGTGATTCAGTGCCGGGTGCTGGTATTAGTAAATCAGGCTTGAGAAGAGATATAGTTTGTCTGCAAACTAGACTTTGACTTTGGAACCTCTTGAGGCATTGGCGCATCAGGCTGCTTGGCACGGAAGCAGAATGAAGTGAGCATGCTAGGTATTGCTGTCTTCTGATTTGAGTGATATCCGAGAAATTCTACTGTCTTCACCAGTTCGTTGTTCAGGTATATCTGTCATTTATACGAATTTGCGGAGTTCAAGAATCAATTTCAACTTGGCTGCAAGTCAGACTCAGAGCAGTGGCTTCGAATTTTTATTTATTTTTTTGTTTGCAGCCTGGAATAAACAATTATGTATGTGTAAGTTATTACTTGTTATATTGTACGTAGGTGAACCACCGTTTATCCCGCCCACCTATGGGCACAGGCATCTGTCGCATTGTGCCAAAGTTTCCTGTCGAGGGCATCGCTTGCCCAGTGAGGACCGATGTATTTCACAATCTCGTCTATCCACCTTGTGGGTGGCCTCCCTCAAGTCCTTTTCATGTCCCGTGGGACCCAGTGTGTTGGTAGTAGGTTCCACTTGTTTCTGTCCCCCCTGGCTATATGTCCTGCATGTGGCGTCGAATGTTATGCTGATGTTACTTGCTTAAGATCACTTGAACCAACGTTCGACGTTCAAATGAGAAACATAAAGGATCGAATGTCTTATGGACTCTGTTAGGCGTAACAGAACCAACCAACATTTGTTGACAAAATGAGTTATTGGTATCGTTTGAAAGGACTGAAAAGCAGAATTTTTCAAAATTGAACGCCCGATTCAAAAATGTGTACTCACGTTGAGAAAAATTTATCAGTAAACGCTATATGTGATACAGTTTCTACATGGCTCTTGAACTTCGAATCACGTTCTTAAAAAACAAATTTTGTTGGTTGGTTCTGTTACGCTGAACAGCGTGCATATGACACTGAGTTGGAGAAGGACGTATGAAAAAGTATAAACGGAAAGACGGAAGAAAACTCGTTTTTTTCTGCCTTTTTTGGCTGGGGAGGAAGTCTCCTTTTGATTTCTTCGAGGGCTCATTTCATCTTAACCATCATTGGTTAGGACCATTGAGTGCTGGAAGTGATGAAGTCTCTCAAGTGTAGGTGGAGGAATCTCGCTGGAGTCTTGCAAAGATTCCTGAACTTATTCGAAGAAGCCTTGAAGTGTCTTTTGTAAATTTGAAAGAGAATGAATTTTGAACACGTCTTGAAGGGCCTCGAAAGTCTTGAAACATTTTTTATATAAGGCTATGAGAATACTGATTAGTTCTGTCCCCGCATTAATTGTGGAAACACAGCATCATTCTGACAGTCCAGGAAGATTCGAACGAAAAAATATTCCCATCAACATTTTTTTCTGACAAAAGTGTTTCATCATTCAGATTAGCTTTTTAATCAACATATCAAAAGTCCTTAGTAATCCCCATGGATCATTTTTCCCTTGAAAAAATCAGCTTTTTCCCTTAAGAATCTCGAGAACTATCAGCGATATGGGGGAAAAGGAATAACACAGATTGTTCCTCGTTGAATTTCTACATAAAAAGGTGGTGCACAATTTCCCCCCCCCTGAAATTGATGGGCGAGGGGGTCAAAATGACTCCTAATACTTCGTACATTGATACAGGCAAATGGGATATAGAAAAGAGTCATGAAATGAAAATAAGGGGTAATTCGCATTCTTTTGGTTTTTCGGAGTCGATATGAGGAAGAATAAATGTCACAAATTCTTTATTAAAGGTCTCATGGACACTTGTGCTAACCTAACAAAAACATTTTTTTTTTTTGGGGGGGGGGGTTTTGTAAATTTTGTCAGCTTATAACTTACCAGTTTGTTCAGTCGGGAAGTGCTCTCTAGCAATCCAAATGATAAGTTATTAGCGTTTTGTGTGTACCACCGGATAGTTCACGCCTTCAGTTACAGATATTCGTACTTGACACTTTTTTGACCAAAAAGTTAGTTAGCGCAAGTGTTTATGAGACCATCGATACTGCCTGCTTACCTCTGTGAGACCTTTGTTGATATATTATGAGTTGACAATATTAGGCGTAATATTGATAGCACAACTGTGCTTGGGAGGGAGCAGTAGAAAATTTAAAATACCTTTTTATGCGACGAGAAATAATTTGTGCTATTCTTTTTTCCCTTATCATGGATGGTTCTCAAAATTTTTTATAAAAACTGACGAAAGTTTTGCCTTTTGAAGAGAAAATGCTCCCCCGGGATCATTGAAGACTTTTGATGTGTAAATTAGGGGAGGTGCAATCTGAAGAGATTTAGAAATGAGAACCTTAGACATAAATTTTGTGTAACTGAAGTGCCAATTTTCCTGAGCTATAGCTATTGTGATACGGTTGCTTAACTCGTGTTAAAGTGATACAGAATACCAACTAGTAAAACTTAGCGTGTGCAGCTCAAGTGGGATGCAGCACAGTTATCTTTCTTGTATATTAGAAACCCCCTTCATCTAAGTCTGTTTACAGCAGAGTTGAACTTGTTTTTGAAGTAATCTTTGTACCTGTGTAACTTACTGCTTTTTGATGAGCTAGTACTTAGACTATCCATTCATAGACTAGAGCTCAAATAAAAGCCTTATATCATTAGTTTGAAGTCATAGGAATCGAGATTTATTTTCAAATAGCTACTCTTTTGATGAAGTTTCATGTTTTCGGACTGCAAGTTGAAGCTTTACGTAATTCAGCGACGCAATTCATGTGAATAGTGAGAGTAGGATTGGGAAAGCCGAGACTTATGAACTTAGATTCGGATTCAGCTTAATTGCGAGATGGAAGGATCTTTCAGATTCGGTTTCGGCTTCAGGAATGTTTATGTTGTATTTCTGATTTCGGATACAGCTTCACTGATATGATCACCTCAGTTTCAGTTTCGGATTCAGCTTCGAATTTCGACTTATCATCTGGCCGCTTCATTCTTTTCTAATACCAAAAATGTTCACCAATCACAACTGGACTGATCTGAGACGAGAGGTTCGATCTTTCGATCATTGAAAAGTGTTAATACTTAATAAATACTTAATAGTACCCTAGTACTAGCGAGCTTTAGGTACTTTCCCCGGGACATTTTCTAGTGGATATACGTCGAAACCCGTATCACGGATCACGGCCGTATGATATTAAGCTAGAGGTCTGGTTGGCCGAGTGGATAGCGCGTTGGTCTCGGAATCCGGAAATCCCGGGTTCGATCCCACGTAGCAACTCGCCAGAGTTCGACCTAGGCCGGTTTTTCGACCAGAAGTGAAGAGGGCTAAGACAGCCCTAGCAGCCTCTCCGACGTCTCTGAGGCAATGCTCGAAAGGGCGGATTCCAGGGCTCGGGTTGAGAGCAAATTAGAAAAGAGTATGACATGAAGCCGAAACCGAAGCCATTAAAATCTAATACATTACGGCTTCGTTCCATCTTCAGTAAAATTGTATTATGAACTTGCAGTTTCGGCTTTTCCCTCGCATGATGATTACACTTAGCTGCGGATTCGACTCCAGAGTCAGCACAATTTCTTAAACTTCGGGATTCTGATTCGTATCCAGTTTCAGATTGCCAACCCTGAGTGAGAGTCCCTGAGAGCCTTCATCTGTTACTTTAGACTGTCTTCGGGATTGATACACGTGTATGGAAAGCTTCGAAACAAGTTGTAACTAAATAAATCCTTTGCAGCGATATTGGTATACTCTGAAGTTCTGTAGTAACGGGTTGATGAATCCATGATAGTGATTTCTGGAACACTGCGAGTACCTGTGTAACCCGGAGGGCATGCTTGTTTCTAGAAAACCTCGATGTCCTGCTCTGAACTATGAGTCAGCTGTATGCAGAGAACTGTACATAGTCGGTTTTATGGTGGAATTTGGGGAATAATCAAGTTTGACTAGTCAAAATGAAAGTTTTCATAGAAATTCGTTGAAAATTGAAGAAATTTTACATAGAAGAATTCTAGTGCTTGGCCTGGAACTGAAACCGGTTATAAGTTAGCATACGCTTCCTCCTTCGCAGTTATACCTGGGTACCTCAAACTCGCGTGTAAACATGAGTTCGTAGATTCTTGGCTGATACTTTGGTGTATTCTGAGTTCATGTCCCCACCACGTGCCAGTCGGTAGAGGGGTTCACCGCTCACGTTCGGTTGTCAGTAGGTATTATGGACTTGCAGGGCTGCAGTCGAGAGGTGGAAACTTCTGGCCCGTGTTTCCATAATTGAAACGGCGAAAATGCGTAGTCATGCGTTTCTCTCTCCCCCTGGCCCTCGTTTTGCCTCACTAGTTTCTCGAAAAGCGAATTTAATTTAATACAGTTAACGCATTAAGCAGCCGAGGAAAAAAAGTAGGCCGTCGCTCGCACTCGCTTCCTGCGAACAATCGGGTGGCGGCTACGGCTTCACCTTCGAGGAATTTTCGCCACTATTTTCGTTCTCACGATTAACTCGAATGCGAATTCAATTTCGTATGCAAATGAGCCGCGTTAATGTAAATTTTAACGTGAAATGCCGTCACTACGTCGAAAACGGTTATACGTTCGGCCGAGAAAGGAAAACGGCGGAGGACTAGGAAAAGCAGAAGAAAAATCCGCCGTCAGCGTAGCGCCGGCCGGACTCGACAAATATCCGCCACCTCTCGCCCCCGCCCGACGGCGTCGCTCTGTTTCTTTCGTTTCCTCGTCGTGGACGATGGGGGCGTCGCGACGCCCGGTCGCGGTCGCCGGCGACTAGTGCAGAAGACACCTCTGAATCATGTCACGGTGACTAATTGCGGCGACCGGTACGTGCATGGGCCGCGGAAAAACTTTTCAGCCAATCGCGTCTCCGATGTGCCCAGAGGACGGAGAGACCCATCGACTTTTGCCCCCTCGCCGGAAAGGTCCAATATGTCGGGCGCGGGAATTATAAGGCCGCCGCGTTAACGTGTCACGCGCTGTTAACTGCCGCTGCACGATTTCCACAAAATCAGCGTTTTTACGAGTTCATAAATTACGCGGTCTCTGCCCGGAGGAGAATCACCCCCGGAATGGAGAAGGTCGGTGATTTGTTGCCCCCCTGTCTGCATTTTTCGGGTGCACGTGCGTTCGAGCGTAATTAAAAATTACGACCGGTACGAGCGGGCCGGGTATGATGCGATGTTCCCGCGTTGTGTGGACGCTTCGAAGTGCTTTTCGAAATACGGCGTGAAGTCGTAAGTAAAATTGGAAAATGGTCTTGACGCTTTCCGACGGTGATTGTGTTGCAGACGTGTAAACGGTTTTATGGGGAATTCGAAGAATAAATAACGCGTGACGGTAACGGTTCTTCGGCTGTTCGAATATGTCGAGGTTGTGGTCACGAAAGTCAGGAGCGAAGAGTGAGGTTCGAGTGGCACTGACCTGGGCTGGGGAACACTGGAATCCTTGTTGTGTTAGTCTGTGGTGCGGTATTCCGCTTCTGACTCCAGCAGTCTTTGCCGGCAGCATTGTCGAGTTTAAATGGTGTTTCGACCAGTCAAGGGAGAGAGGTTGCTGTCCCACTTCGTTTATATTTGAATCGGTTTTAGTTTGTTCACCCACTGTATTATCGATGTCGAAGGTGGAAACATTTTAGGAGAATGAAATTTTGTCTAGTTATAACATCCATTTCGGAGCACTTCTTGATGGCTAGCTTAGGCGATACCTTGTAAGAAGATAGTAGCCTCCTTCCCTCGAAATATCAGTGACCAGGGTTGGCTGCTGAACATTTTGAGACCAAACAGGACTTGTGAATGCTGACATCACGGTGTTTTCAGGTCATGATTCGCGTTTGGACACTCCTGTAGATGCGCTAGTGTCGTGGACGGAAAGATGATCAGGGTATACCACAAAAACATGTACAAGTAAAATGAGGTCTAGCATCTTCAATATTGCTTTTTATGGAAAACTGAAGTAAAGTGTTAGCCCTTATCATTTTCCTTTCATATGAGCCCAACTTCGTTTTTTTTTGCATAACATTTTTGTCACTGATCATCTTTTCATCCAAATACACGAATCAGCGCGCCGCATTTCATTAGGCCACTAGAGAGCGACTCTTTAGCGTCCAAACGCGAATAGTCTTCGAAATATCAATGACCAGGTTTGTCTCATTAACATTTTCAGACCAAAACAGGATTTGTCATTGGACGGACCTGGAAGCACCTGTGAATGCTGACACCAGGGTTTTTACAGGTCATGAAAGTCACGTTTTTTCTGAAATATTCTGCAGTAATGTAGACGTCATGTTTTTTCTCCGTGTGTTATTAACGGAAATTTGAATAATTTCGTTATTTGATTATTTACTGTAATTAAGTATCTACTGTGTTTATCAGCTGAATTGAATCTTCGTGCCGGCCCTGGCGAAAACCCTCTCTCCACCTATGGCCCGAACCTAAAAAATGTATGAGATCATGAAAAAGTATTTTTTTAAAATTCATCCTGCAATTTCAGTAGACACTCTGGGTATGGAAATCGACTTTAGGAGCATGTTTCTTGAACAGTGGTGTACCCCTGGGAGTGTTTGAGATATGTTTTGGTAAGCCACCTGTTAACCAGAGTATGCGCCTGTGCCATTTTGGTCCCCCAATGTTCCGAGCGCTCGGAAAACAGGTTCTCAATACTATGGCGAGCATGATATTTGAAGAAAGAAAGAAATGATGTTGGTAAGGGGTAAGGTTTCAATACCTGAGAATGTCACGTACGTATTGAAAAATAGGAGTGAAAGAAGACAGTATGATATTACGCATTATACTGAGGGTTAATGTGTAATTTCTGTCAAGTAGTGATAAGCACATGTCAGTGTGAGATGTCGTGGCATTGAACTGATAAAAGGTGCGTTTTTGTTTTCAATTGTAAGTTGTTACCGTAGAATGTTTCCGTTCATCAGGGTGCAGTTCCTTTATAACTGAGTGTAAAGTTGTTATGGCTAGGTTGTACTTGATATGGTCAAGGTAGTATTTTTCTGTTGGCTGCATTCATGATCTGATCTGTTTGTTTAGTTTCTGACAACTTGAAGACAAGAGCCATGAACAATTACTACGTAGTATAGAGACTAAATTGTGAAGTTGACAACAGGATTGGAAGAACATGGACAAGGTGACCACTTGGTTGTTGTTTCCATTCTGAGTCATCTAAGATCATTTTTGGTCACTTTCTCCCCAAAATGGTCATTTTAAGTCATTTTGAAGAAAGTTTCTTCAAATTCGAAAAATTCTGCTGATTCTAAAGAAAATTATTTTTTCCTTTATTTTGTGCTTCCGTTGTGATGTGTAAATAAAATTAGAGTTCAGCTTTCTGGCAGATTGCCGCAAAATTTCAAACGCAACTCTAGGTAGTCAGTGAAGGGGTTGAAAATTAGTTTGTGAAGAGAGAAGCTCAAAAAAGGATTAAAAAATTGCCAATGGTCTCCAATTCTATTCATTTTTTTCTTTTTTTTTCGTGTTTAATAAGGTCATTTTCCGCCCCCTCCCCCCTTAAAATTTCGAGTGGCCACCCTGCATGAAAGATCATAAGCAGGGAGCCGATTTATATGCGCATAAAATGACGAAATATGCGTTTATAATGTGCGCAAAAAATGCAAAATATGTAGGTATCTTTTTTTAAAAATATATATAGGAATATGCGAATTGCCAATATGTGTGTCATTTTACAGGATTCGAAAAGCTGGACCCATTTTCGGCATTCGTACGTCGTTTTGCTTTTAATTCATTCGGGTAATTAATTAAGTTATGCAAACTGAAATATTAACTATCAATTATCAACCTAATGGTCTATTGTTGAAATTGAACTATCAGCCTTGTAGCCAACCACATGTGTGTTGATCAGTTATCAAGTAGTAAGCACAAAAGTACACACGGGGCACTAGTAGTACCTGACTCCAAATTTTTCCATTTTTGTCAGTGTTGATAATTGAGAATCAAAGAAATACCTGTGCAAAAAAAGGAGATAAATCCGATAAATATGGGCTAAATTCGTGAAATATATGCTAAAAGTGATCTAAATGTATAAAAAAATGTTTTTTGGGGGCAAAATATGGAAATTAATGTCAATTTCGGAAGTGTGAGTGAACTTGGTAATTCGGACTGTCCAGCGCTAGTATCGCAAATGAAAAGAGGAATGTTTTTAGCACCAGTACAAAAGGGTTTGACTTTTCATAACTTATAACAATGGCAGATTGCAGCGCTCTCTGTAGGATGGATGGCCCAAATATTCCATTTGTAGGGTGTGTCAATTCTCTTTTTCTTCTTCTGTTGTCCAGGGCGCTTTCGGCTGCCACTGATGATGACATAACAGGCGAAAGCGCTCTGGACTACAGAAGAAAAAAAAGTGAATTGGCACACCCTACTAATGGAAAATATGAAAAATTTGCAAAAACAGATTGAGCTCATTTTGCTTGGAATGATTTGAAACTCAAATGTAAATGGAGTATATTGGTATTCACTTAATGTGGAAAGGTATGCGATTTCATATAAACCCGCTCCTTGACTAAAAGGGGACAAAATATTGTTTGGAAAGCACTAAAATGCTAAAATGATCATCGACGTGTCAATACAGATGTAGCAGACAAATTCCAAGTTTCGTCAATACAACACAGACAGCCTATAAAAAGACAGGACACATCATGCTTGCTATATACGGTTCTACCTTGACGCATACCATAAGAATGTTAGAACTAAAAGAACAGTACACTGATGATAAATTCAAATCCGGAAACGTTTTGCATAATAAAAACTTGGAACTGACGAGAAAAGCTCTTTTTAATGAGGTTAAGGAGTCCCTCAGGTCCGTTCTAGTTGAGAGTTTGCGGGAATTTTTATTCTTCATCTACATACCGTAATATCGCTTCAGTACATAAATCCTTTTAGTACTGAGGTCAAAAATATAATTTCTTCTAGCAGACGAATGAATCAGTTGAACGATTTTCGTAAGTCTTAATTTTCTTCGGTGTTACAATTATTAATAGATATTGAGGGTGAAGGTCTGAGTACTTTATTGTTTTGATTTGAAAAATTGTCGTTTGATTAGCTCGTGAACTTTTACACTGTTTCAGTGGATTGATTGACCTTCCCATTCTTGCTCGTTAAAATTTTCCGAGAACCCCTGATTGTAAGTGCAGCATGCTGCAGCTTCACTACTGATTGATTGTACGCATACTATTTCAACACCTTACTGGGGAGAATTCTGGAATTGTCTTCAGGTGCCCTAATTGCCAGCAACATACGCAGAACTAGAAAGTTTGAAAATTAGTTTTTCAAGACTACGTCAGAAAGCTAGAAGTGAGACACAGAGTGATTGAAGGGCAGAATAAATAGACGCCGAAGGAAGAAACGAAAACATGAACCCTAGAATAATGTAAGACAGAGACGATTGGCTTTTCTACATCTTTATTCAGAAATGTGGTCTGAACATGAAATTGAGTAGGATCAAAGGCAGCTCTGTTTTACTAAACTCCTTTCACTTTACTTACATCAATTGCTATGGAGCATGAAACTGACGTCCGAGGTGTACAAAGGGAAATACTGAGAAGCCTCCTTTTTTGGCAAGCGGAATGAGTGAAAAAATGTTGGTATTTGCTCTCTGTGATTTGAACCGTAAAAGCCAAGCAAAACCATTTCAAGACTCGGATTTTCCAGCGGAGTGTCACTAATGTTCCAACTGTGAAGCATGCTGTAAAATATCGACGGATGCTTACTTATTCGGTATGCCCCTGATTTCAGGGACGTAGCGAAGAGTTTTTTTTTTTCTGGCTAGTAAAATATTGTTAAATTCCCATCTGACTGTACTCAAAATTCCCAAGTATCAAAATTTGTCTATAAGGATCTCGTATCGGTATTCTCCCATCGAGAAAGTATGTCGAACGGAGCGTACGAATGCGTACGACAGTGAAATGATAATTGCATGCGGACTAAAATTACCTAGCGGGAGACTGATGACAGAAAAAGTTTTTTGGCAGTGCATCTCACTCGGACCACGCGTACTCGAAAATTAACCTTTCATAATGACGGTTCGGTGCTGTGCCACTGCGCGGTTCATCTAATCCTACAGAATCGGCGTATAATCTTGAAATGTGTACACACAGTTAGCCTATTCTACTGTCAGCCTTCGCGCACTTCCTTCGCCCTGTCTAGGAAAGTCTCTACAGTCTACACATTTGCGGCTATTTCGAGCTGTTCCAGTTGCAAGTTTCTGTTTCTTATTTGCTCTTCGCGTGTGATAACCGCAATTATTGCAAAATATTTTTATCTGCCTAATTAAATAACACTTGCAGATACGCAAGAAACAGGTCGCGAAGGGACGCGTTTGAATTACAATGTTTGAAGAGAGATAAGATAAGAACTTTCGTTTTCGTTGCACTAGAGGACGTTAATTAGGTAATTGCGGGAAGAATCCGAAAGTTCGAACATCCGCGGTGAATGACGCTGACGTTCCCTTCCGGCGAAATGTACGCTCTTTCGTTCTCTCGTCTTTTATTAGACCCCTGGCCCCTGGGGTAATTTTTCATCGTCTCACACCCGCGTTCGTGTTGGAATACAAATCGAGATTTTCGTGTTGGGTAATGGAAAAGCAATCAGCTTTCACTTGCTCCTTGAATTGGGATTTGGGGGTTTCCGACAGCCGACTTGGCTTGAGACTTTGGTTGATTCAGGAAGCACCAAGTGATGACTTTCTAAACGAAGCTACAGTCAACACACCCTGGAGCAGGCTGGAATAATAGCCAGATCCGTTTTCCTTCGCCTAACAGAATTTTAATTTTGGTAAAGCAGTGAAGTTCTTGCGTTGACAGGGTTCATTCTGCGGGACATGACATGATACATACAATACCGGCAAGTTATTATTTGTATAGGAGGAGGAAGAGACAAAATTTGAAAAAAAAAATCCCATTAATGGATGGCCAGAGGTTCAGACCTCCTCTTGGATGATACCTTGCCGTGATGAGGAGGCTTAAACGTAAAAAGTCAACAAAAAAAATACTCTATGAGGTTATATATTGTTGAAATCGCGATCAAAAGCACCTAGGAGAAAGCAAACTACGACAGATAAACCCTGTTGAAAGCAATGAAAAACTAACTACTACAGTATCTCCTTCCAGGAAATGTAGTTTTTCCAAATATTTACTGATGATGGTGTTCCAACAGGTAAATAATTTTTCCGGACGTAAAAATCATATGTCCGGGAGGGAGCTACTTGGGGGAGCATCATCTTCGGAAATTTTAAAAAGAAAAGCGCTATTAAAATAGGAACTTGGAATGTAAGAAGCTCAAATGGAGCTGGAAGATTAGAGAATCTTAGGAGAGAAATGAAGAGGCTTAACCTAGGAATAGTTGGAATAAGTGTAGTAAGGTGGAAAGATGAGATTGATTTTTGGTCAAGAGACTTTGTAATAATGATGCAAATATCGTATGAACAATATCGTTATCTATGGATAATTTTTCCACTGAATATCGAATAATAGAGTTTTTCCGATTATCGGATATTGTTCGATATCCATCGATATTCTTATAGGAAGAGCGATATTTCAATATTTTGAAAACCTTCAATACAGTGTGACCGATTAAGTTACTTTACTTCTTCCCTGTCGCCAGATCGGCTGTCTGGAAACGCCAAAATTCCTCAAAATTCGCCAGTCTCGCCCTTTCGCCAGACAGTGTTGGTGCAAAATTTTCCTAATAATACAATTTTTTCCTTTTCAAGTTCCCTAGTACCTTATTTATGAGAAAAGCCTTCAAGTAACAGATCCTTTTCCTGGGACGATTCACTGATGATAAGTACCTACGTACTAAAAAGGCCTGTAAGTTCCATTGTTATAAAGTCTCTTTTGATCAAATTTCAATTTTTTATTGTTTAGAAAATAATTAGTAAAATATAGTGGACAAGTATTATAGAAAACACTGAAAAATGATGAAACAAGGCAGGTTAACTTGGTCTAAATATTTCCGATCAAAATATCAGAAATATCGATAATATCTATCGATTTTTATGAAGTACAATATCTATATTTTCTAACTATCGTGATAATAACAATATTATCGTATCGATATTGATTTTCTTAATATCTTGCATCACAAGTAATAAAGTTATATATTATAAACAACAGAGTGAAAGGTTAATCTGCGTAAAAGTCAATACCAAACCAGTACTTACAACAATAATGCAAGTGTATATGCCTACTGATACTCACGAGGACGAAGGAATTGAGGAGGTATATGAAGAATTAGAAGGACTTATGAAGCATCGTTATAATGGCTGATTGGAATGCTAGAGTGGGTGAAGGAAGAAAAAGGTATTGAGGTGGGGATTTTGGATTAGGAATGAGGAGTGAAAGAGGCGAGCGTATGATTCAGTTTTGTGCGAAGTATAACTTAGTTATAGGAAATACTCAATTTAAAAATCATTATAGAAGACGGTATAGGAAGAGCCTGGTCACGAAGGTAGATATCAAATTGAATTATTACAAAACAACGTTTTAGGAATCAAATATTGGACTGTAAAACTTACCTGGTAGCCAGTATTGACAGTGATCATAACTTGGTGGTACCGAAATGCAGGCTTAAATTGAAGAGACTTGGTAAAAAAGAAGAGGTAAAAAGATGGAATTTGGAAAAAGTCGAAAATATTAATACTAGAGAAAAATATCAAGAGGCTGTTGTATTAGAATTAGAGGCTGAAAAAACACAGGAAACTAACAATGTGGAGGAAGAATGAGGTAAAATGAAGGAAAGAATATTAAAGTCAGCAGAAGAAAATCCAGGTAAAATTAAAAAAGAAGAAAAGAAATCATGGACGAAGGAGGAAATACTCAGAAAGATGGATGAACGAAGAAAATATAAGAATGCAAATGACAGGAAGGGTAGATTAGCTTATCAAAGGTCAAGGAATGAAGTAAAGAGAGAGTGTAAAAAGGCAGAGAAGGAATGGATGAAAGAAAAGAGTGATAAGATAGAAGAGTTCATGAGTAAAGGACAAAAGGACAAATAGACTTGGCCTGTAGAAAAGTAAAATGGAGTTTGGAGAAAGAAGGAAGAAAGCAAGTAGTATAACAAATAAGGAGGGAGAGCCTATTTACACAGCTGAAAGAAGAGTGAGAAGGTGGGTAGAGTATGTAGAAGGACTGTAGAGTAATAATGGGGATGAAGAGATAATGGAGAGGGAGGAAGATGTTGAAGAAGATGTGAGGGGAGACTCAATTTTAAGAGGTGAATTTGACAAAGCATTGAGAAATTAAAGAAAGGGAAAGCTCCATGAGTGGATGAGATACCAGCTGAATTATAATAAGTACATACTTAATAAATTGTACAAATTAGTATGTTATATTTATGATAGAGAGGAAATACCTGAGGATTTTGAAACGAGTTGTATTGTAACTATACCGAAAATGCAGGGGCGGACAGGTGAGAAAATTATCGAACAATTAGTCTTCTTTCGGATGCGTCAAAAATATTAACTAGGATAATTTATAGGAGAATTGAGAATAGAATAGATGCAGAATTAGAAGATGATCAGTTTGAATTTAGAAAAGGTAGAGGTACTTGGGAAGCAGCGTTAGCTTTGAGATTAATTGTAGATGGGAGACTCAAAAAAGGGGCAGGATACATATATGGCCTCCGTTGATACTGAAAAAGCTTTTGACAATGTTAAATGAGATAAAATGTTTGATATTCTAAAAAAGATAGGAATAAAATTTAAAGAAAGACAAGTTTTTCTTAAAACTTATATAAAGGACAGAAAGCTACATGTAGAAAAATGTGTAAGGCAGGGATGCTTCTTATCTCTAGTACTATTTAATCTGTACATAGAGTAGGCCATGAAAGAAAGAAAAGAAAAGAAAAATTTGAAACAGGTGTCACTATACTTGGAGAGCGAGTAAAGATGCTCAGGTTTGCGGATGATATTGTCTTCTTAGCTGAAATAAGTACTGATTTGGAAAACATTTTAAATGGAATGGAGGAGATTTTGAGTGTCGAATATCGTATGAGAATAAATAAAAATAAAAACTAAAGTAATGGTATGTAATCGATATGAACATGATAGCTTAAATATAAATATTGGACAGTAAAAGATTGAGGAAGTAAGCGAATTCTGCTGTTTAGGGATTTACATAACAAAATATGGAAGGAGGAAAAGGGATATTAGCAGTAGAATAGCACAAGCCAGATTAGCATTTTATCGAAAATGTCTTTTCAAATCAAAAATAAATCATCAGGAAATCAAAAAATGGTTCTTGAAAACTTCTGTTCGGAGTGTAGCCTTGTATGAATGTGAAACTTGGACCATAAGAAAATCAGAGAAGAGAAAGATCGGAGCTTTTGAGATAGCGGATACTTGGTATCAAATGGATGGATAAGTTAAGAAATGAGGAAGTACTTAACAGAGTAGGAGGTAAAATGGATATTTGGGAATTGTCTGCAGAGCAGGAAAGATAAACTTATGGGGCATAAGTTGAAGCACTCACGAATAATGCCTTCTGCTGCTAGAAGGAAGAGTGGAAGGGTCGGCAAAGATTCTAGTATGTTCAGCAGATAATCAACGATTTCAAATGTTAGTGTTATTACGAAATGAAAGAACTTGCACAAGATAGGGAGAAATGGAGAGCTGCATCAAACTGGTCGTAAGATTGATATCATCATCATCATCATCATCATCATCAAAGGTTCGAAAGTAATTGTGGGGTAGTATTTAAGTCGAATCTAATAAAGGGGGAACAGTAACCAATGAATAAATAGGGTAGCCATTTTCGGAGGGTGGTAAACTAAATCCCCGCCAGAGGATAAGTTGACCACTGCTAAGAGATTCAAAAATTAGTCTGTATTGCGCAGGGACATGTAGCATTGTTTTTCCTTATCTAGAACTCCAGTTTTGTTGCGTTAGAGTTTTCCTTCCCTGGGTCAGAATATTGTGGCAGCCGCAGTTCGCTTACTATCCACGTGTTTCAGCGTTGAGTAAGCTGCTCACGACGTACCCTCGCACAGTACTAATCTTTCTGATCTGGTTGTAACACGCCCTGCTATTGTAATGCCTTGGTCATGTGAACTGGCGAGGTTTATAAGAGGCGCTATATGTTTCCACATCGATTGCTACTGTAGTTGATGTGTTCGCTTGGATGTTACATTAGCTTTCCGGCGTTGGTGGGACTCGGACCCGAGACGCAAGATTGCGAAGCAAGCACGTGACCACTTGCCCACACGTATAAGTCGCTGTGTAGCTAAGTAGTAACGTGCCCGCTTCGCAGTTTTCTGAGATAAGGGAAATTAGTAAGTTAAGAAAATAAGGACAGGTCTTCATATGGTAACTGGCATTGTACTTAACGTGATAAAATACAGTTGGGAACCAATAGGGGAGGTTAAAGATGTAGTCAGTATTGTCCGAAGAAACGTGGCATTGTTTTCTGTCTCGCATCAAGATTCTTCAGATTTCGACTATGTTTCTCCTGGGTTGAGTAAAGCAGTCGGACAAACATTTCTTGTTGCCGACAGTTATTCTGGAGATGATTAAGAGGTTGGTATCATTCAGGTTCTCGCACTTGAATTCCCCCAATCAGGTGAATACACGGCCGCCCCTCCGACGCTGCTTTCTTCCATACTCTTCCAGCACGCTGTATATTATTGTAATTTGGATTTCTAAGTTGAAGCTCCTCGGTAATCAAATCAGTAGTTCAGTACTGAGCGCATTAAAAGCACTCGAGATTAATTCGCGATTGTGGGCTGACTTGTAGCAACTACATCTAATTTACACGTGGAAAGTTTACGTTCCGGAAAGTGAGTGTCAAGTTGAGAGGACGACGTTCGTAACGTTGCATACATTAACGCAGAGTAGGCAAACTTCTCAAAGACAATGACTTTCAGGTGAGTATATATATGCAGGCGCTGATGGCTGTTTCGATAACAATTAATTATTCCAGTTAATGGGGGGAAGATTCTCGTGAAAACAACCACGCTGGTGTAACAACTTCTCGGCTGCGAAAACAAGGGACACTGTTATAGCTACATTCTAATTGTTTCGTGTAACTCCTTGTGCGATAGTTTTGTAATTTTATTTTCTGGGAAGAGCAAAATGGCTGTCGTCGTACACTCGAGAACGTATAAACAAAACGCGAGGATTCGGTAATTGCTCCGGCGATGCCGTTTCCGCACGTCTAAATTATTTACATACGACGTTTCGAGCAGTACGTGCTGATTTGGTGACTTGCAAACGATCACGTGACCGTGTTTGCTCTCGCCGCTTCTATCAGAACTACGTACATTAATTATTTAATTGCTATCTATGGATATGTTTACTTTTCATTCACGTCTCAACATTGATGTAACCTTTTATATGGGTCACTCTCGGCACATTTGAAACCGCAACAACTGGCAAAACTGAAAAGCTTTTGTTTTGTACGGCCTCCGCATTTGGTGGCATTACCCGTTCTTACCGCTTTTTGTGTTCATCTTTGAAAGCTCGATTGTTCGTTACCTTCGTGGTAAGGCTTGTCGATCGGTTCCAGCCTTCTTGACGTTCACACGCATTGAGCAACAAGAATTAACCCCTTAACTGATTGATATTTTTTTCACTGAAATGTTCAAAGAATTTCTATTTATTTCTCGCTGATTATAGTTTTATAGCTGATAAGAAACCCCCCCCCCCCCCCCGCTAGTATCACATTTCTGTTCGACCTCGCAAACCATAGAAAAACGATTTGAAAGTTGGTGACCAAAACTGACTTGAAAGTTCAAAATGACAGATTTATTAGTAATTATGTATATTGATGATGAGGAAAGTTAAAATGACGGCTTTTTTCGTATACTTGTTTTTTGCAAATAGAAGAGGATACCAATAAAGAAAAAAATGGACAAAACAAACACTTACAAACTAAAGTAACATTAAAGTCGTAACATTGTTCTCAAAAATCACAAATAAAATTGTCAATACTATTTTTCAACTCTACAGTACGTGATACGCTTCGGACATCACTTCTGAAGGTCGCGCAAAATGTTTCCGTCATTTAGGTATTTGTACTCCGTCTTGATACACTTTCACAGATCAAAAAATTTGACGGATATGTCCATCACTGTCAGCTAAGGGGTTAAAATGCATTTTAGTTAAGTTCATGCAAAACTAGTGTACGTACCAGAGCAGTGCACGATACCGATATCTGTACTCGGGTATCCTATCGTTGCAGAACGACTACCGATTACAAACTTGGTAGTCATACTCTGTATCGTCCGAGTACTATTTGGTATCATAGAAAAGCAATAGGATACTGAATACCACATGAGTGTATAGTGTATACCCGTATCGTACACTGGCGACAGGTAATCGTTTTCGTGATATGGTATCGCCGATTACGAGTATCACTGATACGGCATCACTACTGCACCACTTAACCTACCCTAGGAACATGGTATCAAGATGAAACGCTCGCCCAGAGTTGAGTCATAATACAGCGCTAATCATAAAACGATTCCTGAACGAGTATACTCGGTATCCCTATCCTGAAACTGACTACCAAGTTTGTAATTCGGTAGTCGTTCTGCAACGATAGGATACGCGAGTACAGATTTCGGTATCCTGCCATGCTCTGATACATATTGAGACCTGTTTTTGTAGAATGATTCACTCGGAGTATTCAGGTTTCAATTTCGTTTTCAGACTTTTTAACTTGGCAGCTGTACTTATTCGTTGTGTTTCTGCTGTACAACTTCGATTATGTGCTTGCAATGTAGGTGAATTAATCCATATCAAACCGTCCTACTTTTTGACGAGGGATAGACCATTCCATCCAAAATCAAGAAGTCAATTAGATTTTTGATTTATATGATTGTGATCTTTCATCTAATTTTTAGATGATCTGAGATCATGACCTATGATCAGAAAGATTACATAGAGGAAAAACGTAATCTAAAAATTAAGATTAAATTTTCTATAATCTTGAGGTTTTCTTTTCCTTTCTTCAAAATGATATTTTGCTGTGAATTGCGTCTTCGGATTTTTATTAGTACTTCATCCAAAACTTCTATTGCCACCTAAAGTTGGGTTAGAGAGAAGAACCATCACAATGTTTGCTTTCTAGATGATCTGAAATCACGAAAGTCGGAGGAGATCCTGATCTACCGATTAAAAAGATCACACGATCACGATCTTTTTTTGCGGTCTAAGATCTTTATTTAATGATCTTTTAAACGAAATTCGTAATCTTTATTTTTTCCGTTATCTGTCCCCGTCTTTGTCCTTAGGTTTTCAGGTTTTAAAAACCATTGCCATTTAGTTATTCTCCATCCGCAACTGCAAAACCCCACTTCCATTCGTCCCTACCTAAACCTAAGATCGAAAGATTCTTTGAAATTGGCGGTTTCGTGTCGAATCCCTGTATCTTGGAAGCCAATGACGACCGAGTTGTAAAATTTACGCCATTCAATTTGTCATCACGTCTGCATTCATTTTCATTATTCACACGTATCGTTACCGCAGTCTTCAGAAAGACAGAAAGTGCCAAGAAGCAAGTTGTAAAAACCTGAAAAATTCATGCAAATAATGCAGTACCTATGTGGAAAACTGTGAAAGTTTCTTTGCTTGCTTTCCTAAAATTCTTTCTAACCAGCGCGCCTACCTTGGAAGTCGTTCCCAGTAATTCAGAAAAAGACCTGAAAAAATTGGAGTTCAATGGGACTAATTTATTAGAAAATAGTCAAAGCTCGAGATTTTGTTATCAAAATGGGCTCTGAAAACATGAAATTGAAAAGGTCACAGATTTCTATGAAATCTGAACGAGTGATAGTTTGAATCAACTACATTATGTATTCAGCCGATGCGTGCAAGATGGGCGTATAATAGAAAAGTGTGTTTGAGATAAACGCATTTTAAATCTTAATTTGCTCACAACACTACCTAGACTAGAGATACAGATCTCGGATGGGTCTTAAATTATTGCTACAAGTGTCTAGATTTTGTTTTCTATGTGTTTTCAAGCACCATAGTTCCTAGATTTTGCAACAGAGATCGCCAAAAAAATTGTGTTGTACGCTCTTTTGAAAATTATCGGTTTTTTCCCGCAAGTTTTGGCTGTTTTTTCCCGTTTAATATTGCTTCAATTCGTTCACACCATCATTGTCAACAGCTCCGGCCCCCACTCAAGTTGGAAATTTTACTAATATCCCCCTCCCTCCAATGCTCATCCCTTCGCTACGCCTCTGATTACAAATATATGAGAAACTGATAAGTTTATTCGTATAGTTTTCGATTTTAGATGATAATAATCAAAAGAGCATATAACACATTTCACAGAAAAACGAAATACTGCGGAACGGTTGATCCGATCGATTCAAGATTTTGGTCACAGATACTCGATAGGTGGAACTACCAGAAAGTACAATAATCTTAAGATGGGCGTATGTCTGATATACGCCCTTCTTGCACGCACGGGCTCATACTGATGTTGCCACAGCACTGACTTAAGTATTGAAAAATTCGATTTCTAACTTTTTTTTTGCTACCAAGAATTTAGTTGATATCAGTAGTAAATTTAACGACTTCCCCAATTTGTACACTTCTTCCCATGGACACTCCCGTAACAGAGACCCAGATACCTTTCCGAATTTGCAGACTTATTTTAACCCATGAAAATACTGATTCCAAAATTGAATTCAGAGACCTAGAAAATAGAAGAAGTCAATACGCTAATTCGGTTTTGTCACGTGTGGGAGAATGAATGGCTTCCTAATCATATGGGGTACCTTAGAAGTTATGCTACTTCAAAATTGAAAATCTGCAACAAGAGAATTGAAGTGCATATTGTGAAAACAACAATAGTCATGGAAAGATAAATTTTTCGGAAAAACGTTGCTAGGCGATTACAGTGAGTAAAATAAATAGTTTTTCAATTCTCTTTTTTGTGAGATGACGTAATTTTAGTGAAAAATCAATGTTGCCATATTAAATAGAATATTATTCTAAAAATCGAAATTTTTTGACTACGGTTATTTTCACAATATGCATTTCAATTATAAAAAAGAATGCAAAATTCGCTAACACGAAAAAATTATATTGTAAATGGCTCGAAATGCGCAAGACAATAAATTAAAACTGACCGCCAAATTGGAAAAACGAGAATTTACTAGCCGTGGAAAAATGATTAAACATTTGAAAATATTTAGATTTATGAAACAGTTTGGAAATGCTAATTTATACAATATTTCAAAAAATGGAGATGTTCCAAAAAATTGTGAGTTTGACGTTTACGGATGAAATGAAAAGGGTACAGAAAAATTATAGAAGTTACTTAACCACTTGGAACTGGAAAACAAATTAGATTAATGGTAAAATTTTAAGATTTGCTAATATATTTGGAATTCGCAAAATTATTTCAAGCTCAGTTACTGAAATTAAGAATGCCTTTCCAAAATGTAAATAAATTTTTCTTCGGTATTGGGCGATGAAATCTACATACTCATCAGTATCTTTTAGTAGAATTGCAAAAAATGAAAAAATTGGTTCTGTCAAACAATCTGTACACAGTTTTTTGTGTTTCCTGGACGAGATAAGGGCTTGTTGATTTCGGAAAGACGTCTCAGATGTAATTTACTTCTTAATCAAGAAACTAGAATTCGAAAATTATTCTGGAAAATTTTTTATTTTTCGAAGATTTACCATGAATGAAAATTTGCTCAAGAAATTAGGCATACTTGTTCAGAATCTAAATGACGTATTATTATATCTGCATGAAAAAATGTTGTGATTCCATTACTGATGATTGGATCACGCTGTAGTTCAGCGCATAAATGTTTATATCGAAATGCAACAGAATTTTAATGAACAGAACAACTCGGCGGAGGTTGACGTGGCAAGTAATTTAATTTGCGAAGTCGAAATGCAACCGAAAGAATTTTGATGAACAGAGCAACTCGGTGGAGGCTGACATGCCAACGATATTTATTTAATTCTCGGAAGTCTTAAGCATAGTTGCAGTGATACGAATAGCACTGTGAAGTAGCGGATGGGGATCTGGATACCATCCCATTCAGAGGTTTCAAAAAACAAAGTGTAAGTGTGCATGTGCTCACCGTAATAGTATAACAGTTTCGTAGAAGCTCCTTTTTTTGGGCTTTCGATTTAAAAACTTGATTTAAAAAAACATGGAAGTATAAAAATTTCGTAAGTTTTTTTTTTTCTAATTGCTTGCCCACAGAGTTTCCTTCTCAACCCCAATACTGGAATTGTAGATTTGCTGCCGTCGCATAATTAAATGAAAATTTTTATTGAAAAATTGATCCTGCCCTTCTCGGAAATCGACTCTTCAATCATTTATGCTTAACACGTACTTCCAGTCTAACCATAACTGGTTTGAAGGGAAGGGATTTTGGGAGTAATCCCTCCTCCTCCCCTCTTGACTGTTAAAAGTAAAGAATTTTCATAGTTGGAAATATTTTGCTCGCTTCTTTCGCCAAATAAGTGTTTTTTAAAAATAACTTTCAAGGGTCAACACCGTGAAATCCTTTTCCAGAGAGGAATTCTGGTACCGAGCCTGAACTTCGCTATGTTTGCCTTGTATCAAACGATAGCTTGCACTGTACCTTTTGTTCCATCAACTTGGCGAAGCAGCATCTCTGTTGTTTGAAACTGCTGAATAAAACAGTTGAATGAAATTCTTCCCAGCTCTACCAGCGTGACTGGACTAGTATACGCCTCTGCGCTGAAGTACTATAAGCTTCGCAGAACATCCTAATTCGAACTAGTCTATTAGATATCGAACGAAGCACACTTGACTCGTCTATTGTTCTTCATGCAGTCGAAGAATACAGCTTACCAACGGAGGAAGTCGAGGTCAAGAAGCCGTAAACCAATTTCCGGTATAAGCCCAGCCGAGTTTGCGAAATACTCGATTGATTTAGGTCGTATACAAAAAATACTGGTACAAGGTAACGATCGTGCTACCATGAAGCGTTTTCCCATGGACCGAATCCGTTTATATACGAAGATGATCTCGCGAACTGGAAACCCCATGTCATGCCACGCACCCGCTGCCATCATGTTCGCCAAATCCAATAGCTCTGGTGGAGGGCACAGCAGTCTGGCACCGCACACCGGTACCAGTTCGTTGTCGAGGTTCGGGCAGGCGACGACCTGTGGACCGCATTCAGCAGTGGACGCGTCATCCTGGCCGTGTTTATAAATAACGTCGTTTACATAGTTCCAACTTCTTATTTGTTATTTTCCTCGGCGATGGCAGCAGTTAGATGGCAAGCAGTTTGGAGCGGGCGACTTCGATTATCTGCACTCTCGTGTTTACGAAGCACTTGTATTTATGAATCGTGCTCGCTGCCGAGTCCGGTGCTCGTGTTGCAGCGCGATAACATGAACCGGGAAAACAATACGTGGCCCAGTCTTTGTGGGTCCAGTAGACGCACTAAAGATAAAACACGATTTGGTACCGGTTCACCTGACAAGCGAAATGAAATGAAATGAGCTCGTGGTCGGAAGACTCGCCTCGGACGCTGTGCAGGTACTGCGTCACAGTCCACAGTGTCACAGATTTATGGTATTCGGTGCGCCGTGTATAGTGCACACCAGCTTTGCTTGCTCGATTCGATGTCACGTACCTGGGACAAGAAGGTAATATAAATTAGCATCTGAAACAACCTGAAAATTCAAGTACTGCGAAGGTTCGCAGAGTAGGTGTACACGAGTTACCGATGTTTGTGTTCGGGAATGCTGCGAGGGAACGCAGTATCCGAGCAAAGTGACAGTCTCTCAGAGAGTGGTGTTCAGCTTGAGGAGGAAAGAGGACTGGATGTGCTGGAAGCAAGAGACCAACGGGCGAATGAAATCCATGCTTCTGGCCACTTTGAATCGAGCAACAGTGCTGGACATGTCTTAAGATGGTTTGTTCGTTCTCCAGCGTTTTTCTTTAATCCATTTATGCCGATTTGTCGTTCGTTAAAACTTTCAGTACTGCAACCAGAGATGTGCATCGGGCTCGTTTTTCCGAACGTTAGAACTCAGACCAGTGGATCGAAACTCGACTGGATCCCAAGGCACCTTTATTGCGCACTTTTTGGTTTGCAGAACTACTATGTATTACTTCTTCTGGCTATCGATTCCTACGACAGCTTGTCTGACTTCACAACTCCTGTGTGTCTTGACATGTGAGATTAGTCCAGTCTTGAACGTGATCTTCCTTCCACATGTAGCACATTCGTAATCGTTGGTTCAGTGTTTGATTGGCGTCGAGCAATGTGATATTAATTATCTTTGTAGTCATTAATCATCTTTCTCCAGGCTCTCCGATCATTGACTACGAATTGCCAGCTAGATGTTAGATTTGCTTTCTTGAGCAGCCCCTTCATTTCTTTCCTTTTATTTTGCCCACCTGGGCTCCTTCTTCCATGAGCTAGTTCTCTAAAGAGAGCAACCTGAGGAAACTCTATATCGTCCATAAGACATGTCCAAACCATCTAAGCCCATTTCTTTCGATGATGACTTCAATGGGCTGGAGTTTGGCATGCGCGGGACGGCCATAGCGATCGATCCCGGCGATGGAAACACGAGCTACAACGACGGCGTGATCAGCCGTCTTGTGTCGGACACCTTGGTTCCGGAAACGCTGAAGAGTGAAAGCGGATGGAACCTGGTGTCTACTTCTGTTTCGACCATCAAGAAGAAGAAGATGCAGACAGAGTGGTTGAGGCAAAGGGCTAACTAAGCTCGGTCCACGCCACTGAACACAACAACTCTGTACCATCCTAAAGCTGTTGCGGACCCCCCGACAGGTCTCACCCCACTGTTACCACCTTCCTGCTTCGCCACAAGTACCAAGACGAGGAGGTGAGAGGTGAAGGAAGGAAGCGCATCCGTCTGTGGTGCACCCGAATTTCAGGTTAATGCTGAGTGAGCGTTGCTTCGGTCAGTAGGGTACCCGGAGAGGCGAAATTGGGGCTCGGGCCTGCCTCAGTGCGTCCCTCTGGTCACTGACGCGATAATTGAAAGGGTAGTTTCCGGAGCCAGGGTTGCGGTGTCTGAGAAGCCACTGTGGTGTGCGTGCATCGCCATACACTCCACCAAACATACCTATGCCGTGAATCAGTTTATAAGATACTGTAGAATATTTCAACTTGATTTTAACATTTTTGTGTTTTTTTTTAAATGTTTCAGGTGAGTTCGATTGAATTATACTATTCTTGCCGTATTGGGAGAACGTGAGTATTTTGGTACACTCGATTCTGTACATAAGTGTCCTCGTCTCGTGCGCTGAGTGAACCGAAACCGTAGAAGTCTTATTTTACCTTCACAGAGCGAGAGGTTCATTCCGCATTGAATGGACCATTACATTTGTTAACGTTATGAATATCATGGGGGCTGATGCACATCCTTGCTATGAATAACTTGGGGGGGGGGTTAATATGCATCCTTGCCAGACGCCACAGCATGTTTGGAAAGGGTAGCCGGGTGCCGGGATCTATAATTCTCACAGTGTTGTCAGCATGTAGATCTTTAATCACCTGCAATATCTTCTGGGGTAGCCAAATTTCTCCAACACGCTCCATACGATGTTTCTATCTGATCTGATGTCTTCGACATTCGAGCCGCAGTATCCTGTTCGACTGCATATGATTTGTTCATTTTCCCGTCCACGTTCCTTATCCTCCACTTTGAATTGTCGGTTTGGCGTTTATCAGTCCTTCTGTATGGCGTCGGAAGGTGAACTGAGTATCGAAGACAAGTCAAAGAGCTCGGAAAATTCCGGCAGTCACTGCAACAAGCAATATTGAACGTACGATGGGGTGACTTCGTGTCGAACGCATTCATATTGGAGAATGCTGACATGCTATCAGTAGAGGTACTTATCGAACCAGTTGAGACGAATTGGATTCGTGCTCAGGATAGGTGAGAATCAGCTACATGATGTGACTCTGTATGACGTACTCTGCAAAGGAGAGTGATTATGTGGCGGACAGAGGTAGCGGTGTAAGGCCAACCTATGTACGCTGCTAGGGAAAGCCTGGCATTTACTGCAGTTGAGCGAGTCGACCGACAGTTGGGATCGGTGGAGGCAGCTGGTCCATAACTTCAGAGGAGCGAAGCCAAAACCAAAACCGGGAAATAACCGCCCAGTCGCGGTCTCCCAGCCATTTGAGTGCACTGCGGAGAACGGTAGAAGTCTCATACAGCATCAGCATTACCTCCCAAAATGAGATTCGTCAATGAGGTAGTGGGTTGTCTGTAGTCGACTTCAGCCTGCTGTATTCGTGCACTAGTTTCACATTCAACATTCGAAGCGGCCGAAAGTTTGAAACCGTTGTCGTTGACCTAGGAGGTGGCGAACTCGCTCGTCCCTTAGGATCAAACGAACCCCGGACGCGGACGATTTCAGCTCACCACCGTGACACCAGTTTCCTTGCCCAGATTAACAGACTCTGAAATGTGTTTTACGAAAAGCATAATGCTAGAATGGCGGCTGCACATTGGACGGTATACACACGGCGAACTAACAAAAGCAGATTTCGGTTCAGCGGTGCGTGACTGCTTCCGGCTGCGTTCTGACCAGCAGACCGATACGGAGCTGAAACCTTGAAACACTTTAGAGGACCGTGCATACTATCGACCGCTTGTACCATGGCTTCGAACAGAAGCGAGGATACAGAGTCATGGGCGCTGTTGGAAAGCAGCGATTCGGAGCACACGCACCCCGCGTGCGGCGTGGCCGCAGTGCGTAATTTTTTCGGCTTTGTCGGAATTACTCGAATCGACGCTGGCAGATCGCGATAAAAGGAGAGCCTCGGCGACGTCGCTCGTTTTCGCATTTCCAATAACGAATATAAGTTACCTTTTCTCTTCTGTACTGTTGGATGGATACCGAGGGGCGAAGAGGAGTTCGGAAATCCACCTTGGTAGCACGTGCGAGCGGAAAAACTTTTTCGCACCGGTGCGGTGAAGAAAAAAAATGCGGAGCACATTCGGTCGATGGTTACAAATTAGTATTTTATATATATTTTTCTCTTTCTATCGCGTCACGGCTATGAGAGGTTTATGCAAATCGCGGCATCGACGTCGCCTCTAACCCCTTTTATCACTTCATTTCATCCCTTCGCAAAATCTGCAATTTACGGGGGTCCGGAGGAGACGAGACGCGCGTTGCTTGTCGCAAGCCGCAGATTTGATTAGACCGCGATTGCGGCGACCGGCAAACTGTATTAATCTGAATAATAGAGGAAATAAGTTCGTTATTAGTCCATTTATATTCCATCGGTGTCGGCGGTCGCACGTATTACCTATTAATTTTGATCTGCCGAGGAATTTCGCGGCCGAATTTGAATAATCAACAGCGTGTGTCAACGTGGCGATAATTTATGCCAGCGTGTTTGATGTATACCCGAATTGGGAGCGCTTGACATGGTTCAAAGGAAGATGACTCGACCGCGCTACTCGTGTGCTCTGATGGGCTTCGAACGTCAGGGTGTGTGGTGAATTAGTCAGATATATTGTAGGGCGAAAACTAGAATCAGAAGGCTAACATCGGACATTTTCAGGGATCGACAAACCGCGGATTCTGATCACGTTTGAAGTATGACTATTTCTGGGCTCCACACTGAGTGACCCTTTCTTATGGCATACGGGATTAGTTTTGTTTTCGGGTGCTAATCATTGGATTTGCCCGAGAAAAGGATAGTTCCATGTTGATTCTTGCAGCCACCACGGCCATTGGTGTTATGTATTAGTGTTCGTTCATACTGATGTATTATCCTTAACTTCTATTGTACTCATTACTACCAACCTAAAGATTTAACATTCAACATGTTCATCTCGAATGATGTAGAAACTCGCTCAAATAATTACTTGTAATGCCGAAACTGTGTTCTTTCATCAGCAGAGAGTCAGAACTTCGCTGCATTGGTCACTAATAATGCCGAGATTTATTGAAACTATCTGCGTTACGATAATACAATTACTTGCAATTTTCACGAACGCCAATGTGCCAACACCGTCGCTAAGAAGTTTGAAATTCATTATACTCCGTACTGCCAAATCTAAACGGGAGTCAGTCCATACTCATCTCTAACAAATTCAAAGTTTGTTGTATTCGCCGTCAATCTTTACAGATTCATTGCATTAACGACTAGTGAGAGAAATTCGTTGCAGGCATCTCTGATCATACTAAAATCTAAGTCCAGTTGTCACTAACAGTATTGAAATCCGGTGGTCACGGTGGTCACATTTCTCAACCCTGGTGCAGTTATCAACAATGGTATTACTAATAGTATGCACTAAAATCCACATTACTCGTTCGTGATGAAGATTTTCGTAGCAGATTAGTCCGGGTAGTTTGCCATTACTTTCCCCACGGTTTTCTTGCGTTAGAGTTTTCCTTCTCTGTGCTGAAGAGTGGGCTGGCGCAGTTCGCTTTACTAGCCACGACGTGCACACGACAGTATCAGTCTTTTTGATCTGGTGGTAACACGCCCTGCAATTGCAGTGCCTTGTTCGTTCGAACTGACGGGGGTTACAGGGCACAGGGCGCGCTATCTTCCCACCTTGTTTGATACTGTAGTCGCGGTGTTCGCCGGGATGTTCGCGGGGGTATTCGAATGTCACTAGCTTCTTAATGACGTGATATTACATGCCTGCAGCACTGGAAATTACAAAATGCACAAAACGCAACTAAAGCCTCGTTTACATTACGATAGTGCTATCATGATAGTCGCTGTCACGACAGTAACTTTCACAGTGTAAACACACTATCACTGGGGTCGTGAAGAATGCTATCAGGTGCTATTACATACTATCACGCGTGCATGATAGTTTCACTATCATGATAGCACTATCATAATGTAAACAAGCTACTCGTGACTGGTAACGTGAGAGTTCGTTGAACTGACGACTCAATGTCCAGTTTGTTCATCGCTATCATCACCATGATTCATTGCATTTATTCGTAGCAACCCCAGAATTCGTTACATTCGATGTTAAAGAACACTTATGTTATCATTAATTACATTAGAGGCCCTTATTGAATTTTTCCTATAATCCTAATGAAGTTATCACCACCGCTATAGGTGCCCCTGACCCCTGATGCGATGTCCGAAATGGTACTTTCCGGGGGCTGGCGGTGCGGTGTCATAGGGGCCACTTTGGCATGCGTGCATCGCCATAAGTCCCACCGCACCATAGGTGTCATCAGTAATCGTACTAGAATCCAGTGCACTCATTCCTGATGACCTTTGAATCCACTCCATTTAATCTCAACGACTTGAAATCCATTGTCACAGTTTACTCGTTACTAATAATTTTATGAGGTCACTGTACTCATCACGAACATATCCCGTGTTCATTATATTCGTCGCTGATGTTACGGAACATCATTTCAGTCATCATTGTTATTACTCAAATTCATTGCAGTCGTCACTATTGACACCAGTGCTATTGCAGTCATCTGGTGGTATTGAAATCTATTGCACCTCCTGATGACATTGAATCCATTATACTAGATCCGAACAACATGAAATCCATTACACCGAATCACTGACAACTATATTCAGCTTACTGGACCGGATTTAGTTGTTTTTTTTTCCTTTTAGGCTAAAATTGTGTGGCACCCTCTGGTAAGTAACTGAGTCCTCTCACCCCTTTGTGTAGTTTTTCGCTTGTAAGTATTGATAGTGGAGCAAATATTAAAAATCAGAAAACTGGCTTACCAATTGATTGCGGGGAATTTGAAGGCTTGGAATTCGAATTTTTTAGCCACGTGTGGTGGAAATGCTTGATTCCCGAAGTGTATGAAGAAAAAAAGTTGTTAAAATTAGAAAAATTGAGTCAGGCATTAATCGAGACTATTATTGGAATGCAGAATCCAAATTCATTTGATGTACTTGGCTACGATCCTCCATTACTGAGATACAAACATTTGTTGTAGCTCAATTCGGAGTCTGATGTGTCTAATTTGAAGATCCCTGGAAATTTCGAGTCATGTCCATGAGGTTTTGATAGTTTACCTGACCAAAAACTCTTCTAGCTTGAAAAAAAATAATAATAAAAAAGTTGAAAGTGCAAAGAAATTATTAAAAATCCGGTGACTTATCCAAGGTTTTTCTTTTGGGTGTTGGGAAATCGAATATGAAAGAAAGGGGGGGGGGGTCGAATACAGAAAAAATATGAACTAATTCGTTCAAATTTAAATTGACAAACAAAAAAATTAAACAGTATTCAATTTTTCCAATGAATTATTATCAAATTGCTAAGTTCAGCAAATTTCTTAGTGAGGGGGAGCTACTTCTTTTATCTACCATAAATTGATCCTTGCGAATAGAGCTGCTTGTAATTTGTAATCGAGTATTATCAAGTTGTTCTATTTTATAAGAAAAAAATTCTCACTTTCTAATTGAGTTCTCAGAAAAATACAGTTTAAAATTTTGTGTCTTCTGAAACTTTTCGCTAGAGGCTATGCCTACTTTGCCTAGTGGTAAATTCAACCCTGCAGCTGGTTACAATTTACTATATCCGCCAAAAACGTTTCCAGTGCTTGTCGCTAATGACTTATAGGCTCATTGCAGTTATCACTATCAGTACTGCCGATAAATTACAGGAATTACTAACAATACCAACAATTCATTGCGGTCATCACTAACAACGCCAACAATGGATTGCATTCATCACCATCAACACTAAGAATTTATTGTATTATCACGAACAGTACTGAAGATTTATTCAGTTATCACCAAACAAGGGATCATGTAATTGCGGCCCGTAGGGATAGCTGTACAAAATTTGAAATAATCTGATTGCGGCTACCATAGGCTCCAGTTGCGGTCCAGTTCATTTTTCATTACCCAGAAGGGTGACCAGTTTCTGGAAAACTGGGGAAAGTCAGGGGATGTGAGCACACCTGTAGAAGTCGGGGAAAAGTTGTAGAATTTTGGAAGAAAAATAAAAAAATCAGGGAATTTTGAAGAAAATTTTATGATGTGAAAGTTTTGTACAAATTTTTGTCAGGCTCAGGTGAACATTTTTTTTTTTTTTTTTTTTTTTTTGAATAATTTGTTATGAAAAAGTTGGAAAATGGATTGAAAAAATCTGGAAAAGTCAGGACATTTTTCTAAAGGGGGGCACCCTGCTCAGGGTGCACCATGAGGTGCCGAAGTGGATTACTCCCCAAAATTCTACTTTTAGTGTGGATTTTTTTCCCTTACTTTAATTACTTAAGATTCTAAAATTGTTCTCACATTATATAGGCAGGTTTCTGTTTCAAACAGCCGCGGTTTAAATTCAAAATTTTTTATGATTCTCCTTTTCGAAATTGATCAATTTTGTAGTCGATAAATTCATTTTTTTGTACTTTCGTTGAAAGAATTTTTTTGACGCGTTGTTCAAAATTAATTTAGTTTTAGTTTGGCGTATTTTTTATATTAAAAAAAAAAAAAAAAAGAAGTGGCATGTTCGTAGAGTGACGAATTAAATTTTCTGTGGAAACTTCCACACGCGTTAGTAGTTTGAGTATGACTGCTGGACATCTCGGCTCATGATTTTTTTCCCATTTTATTTCCTTATACTGGCCGCAATCGGACTATTTTTCTAGCTGGCCACAGTTGACCTCTCGAGGAGCTGCAATAAGATGGTTTCATTTTTGTTTTTGGGCCGCAATCGGAAAACTTTCCAAACAACACTAATAAGGCATTGCAGTCATCAGCTTATCACTAATAACACCAACAACGCCCTATTGTCATCACTAAACCTAACAATTCATTGCAATCATGTTTAACAATACTTTAGTCACCGCCAACCACTCGCAATTCATTTCAGTCATCACCAACAGAATCACCAAATCATTGCAGTCATATTTGGAAGTAACAAATTTGAACGAATCATAGACATCTCTTGTTCAAGAAGAAATCTTACTTACATATTAGTTTTGGAAAGAGGAAAGGAGAAGCGTACGAATTGAATTTATCCGTCTACGTACAAGAACATCAGACTGGAAATGAGTTATGTCATTGATATTGATCAAAACACGCACGACCTTCTAATTTTCTGTCAGCCGGCGCTCGTGTCATGTATCCTTAACCACAAGAACGATTAACCGGGTAGGCTGAAAGAGGTACTTAATTACCTGTCGATTGATTCCCCATCCAGCTATAGACTGATTATGCGGAGCGGTTACAATTTTTGAACCAGTTTCCAGTGTGCTTTAAGACGGTTAACGATTAAATTGATTCCTTTTGGGAAGGTGGAGTGTGGAATAGTTGAGTGTCATTCATTGAGATGAAGTTCTGTATTGTTTAATGCAATAGATTCATTTGAACAGATGCTGTGAAATAGGGGAATTCGAACATCTCCCTCGCAAAAGTAGGCGAAATTAGGTTCTCTGTAGGATAATTGTAACAAAGACTCAGTGTGCGTTTTGCCATCGGAAAATTTGAAAAATCGGAATGCCATCCTTCTCCAGGAAAGTTCTTTGGCGCACCCCCGCATGCATGCTACTTGATACTCTCTAAGGGAATGAGAAAATGACATTTTAAAACAAAAAAGTTTTTGTAAGATTTCCAAAGCGAACAGTTACCACCCATGTTGTTGAGAAATTACTACACAATTGCGACACGTAGGTTGTGCTATTCATTACGCGTTCGTATCGAAAATTATTATTTTCAGTCTTCAACTTAATTTCCACAATAAATTCTAGATGCCACGTGTATGGGCGTTGATGAATTACGCTCCGGGAGGGGAATAGGGAATTTCAAATTTTTCTGAGAGGGTAAATACGTTTTCATCGAACGACACGATACGTTTTGGGTAAAGCACGTACCTATCTTGCGATAGTTCAGGAGGTCAGAGTATGGCTGCGTCTCCTCTGCAGCCCGGTGTCCTATTCTGAAGTTCCAGATTACCTTCTTTCATTTTATAATTTTTCGATTTGAAAGTGATCGTTATCTTTCTGGAGTCCACTTCTGTCTCTCTCTCTCTCTTCAATCAAATCCTCTGTCTGAGAAATGTTAATGAGTTCGAGAATGTCCAACGTTATAAACCAAATACTGGCAAGTAGTCAATTCGACGAACGTACACCAAACTAAATTACAGATACTTGTAGTAGTTCCAATAACAATCGACTCCGTGTTCGTGAAGATACAAAGAGGATGATTATCGCCGCCAACTGTATCGTGGTAAGCCATCGAACTGGTTCTAATTGGATTTCGTTCTAGTCACACTTCTTTTTTTCTCTCTTTTTCTTCCTTTCTCGTTTGTTATTGATCGTGTACCTTCTTGTAAGTGGTACAGAAGTTGTTTGAAAGAAATTATCGGTAAAATTATAAGTTATGGAAATCTGGACAGCGGATTAAAAGTTTTCTTCGATCAGAGAAAGGTGGATGCGTCGGGGAAATTAACATACTTATAAACGGAACTGCGAGTTGAAATTATTTTTCAGAGCCGACGTAATTCTGTTACAGGTCGGTATTTCTGTTCTGACATCGAGGATGGTCGTATACGATGATGTGTTTTGTTTGATCCACGTGACCATGATTACGTGAGTGCTCGGACGGCTATAGGTGGACAGTTACTTCCGATTTTATTTGTGCACGGGGGTCTCTCAGTCACTGGTATACCGGCAAATGGGGTGAAAACTAACAGGTCTTGAGGTTTTTGTGAAATGTTTCTCTCATTTTCAAAGGTAAACACAACATCTAGTCTCGTTGCAAACAATTGACCTTTAGGAACAATATTGGCTGAAAATGAAAAAATCTACTCCCAAGTACCCTTTTCTTAAAAGCTCAAATTTTGTTAGCCTTCGACACATTATGTCAAGACACCTACATACCTCGAGTGTGGCCATACGCCATTTTGAAGCTCACCGCGCCCGTCGATGCCCAATTGACTATGCGCAGCGTACCGCGTAGTCAATTCGGCATCGACAGGCGCGGTGGGCCTCAAAATGGCGTGTGGCCACAAATTATGTGGGGTGAAAATGAATGCGCATGTTTTTGCATGGTAATTCTCTGAAGGCGTTGTAAGGATGAAGGAGATAAATTTCAGTGTTAAAAAGAAAAAATAGCGAGAAAATTTGTGAAAACACCGAAAAAAATGTATTTGGTTGGTAATAATAATTATTCCAGATCATACCCTCAGACAGTAATAAGTTGAAGGATAGAAATGTGAACACTATAAAATCATTAAAAACACTAATGACACATGAAACTTTCAGAACAAATCAGTTAAATAGGTAAAATAAGTCACTGTAATGGAAACCTTGCATTTTCATCTTTCCAACTTTTCACATTTTACTTCTATCTCAGGAAGTAAATAATACTAGCCGCGCACCACATATCTCTATTCTGTTTTTAAAACAATAAATGAAAATTACAAACATTTATAAAATTATCATATTACAGGACCTCTTTCCACACCTCACCACATTTGCAGTTTTATAGCTTCCATGTTGTACTTGGATTTTTAAATTATTAAACAAAGTTGTCCGCGACAGAGCTACGTATAATTGTCCATGACTGAAGACATAGTCGGGTAGATATATCCCAACCTTCTCCAGCGTCTGTCCCTGGGCTTTGTTGATCGTCATGCAAAAGGCTAACTTTATTGGAAATTGTCTCCTTTTGAATGAAAAAGGCAAGGTGGAATCCGCTGGCGACAGGTTCACCCTTGGGAGAATATCCTTCGACCGCACTCCACCCGTTATTATTCCCAGATCCAGTGCATTAGTGTACATGTTTCTCACAATTAGTTGTGTCCCATTCCGCTGTCCAAGTGCCACATTCATATTACATAGCAACACAACAATCGCACCAACTTTTAAGTGTAATTTATTTGGTGCTAAACCTGTCAACTCCAGACTATTCAGAAATTCAACGGGGACTTGCAGGATTTCACTGTCATTTTCACTGATCAGTCCATTCACGCTTGTGTAGGTTTTGGCTTCTCCAGGAATCAAGTCCAAAATCTTGTCGTTGATCTTCTGACAATGATCATTCTTTGGTGCCAGAATTTCAACATTGGAAATGTGGTTTTATATGATTGGATAATGCTGAAAGCCAATCAGAATGCAGTATTTTATTTGTGTATGGAACGGATTTGATTGATCAAAAAAGCATATGAAAAGAGGTTGCTTCACTGAGTGTTCTTAGACTAAGATGAACTTTGTAGGTTAAGTAGTTCGTGAGTAATGGACAAATGAGTGGAAAAAATGCGTGTGAGTAGTGAGGTTGAGTTGGTTGTTACCGCATAACTCTCTTCAGACTGAACGGATCTGAGTGATCAAAGAAGATTCATAAGGAGCGTGATTCACCGAGTGTTTTGAGACCTTAACCAGCATTGCGCAATAATTAGGGCCTGAGATATAGGCGTTGAACTTCATAGAACCCAGTTTTTCAAACATATTTTAAATATACAAGATAGTGACTTGAACTAACTTGTATATGAAACTAAATAAAATTCTCTACAGAATTCATGCATTTTGAACAGTCTCCGCGAATCTTCATGGAATGCTGGGGCACTGTATCCAAAACGAATTAGTCGTACAGGGGTTGCGAGTTTTTCTTTTCTTCCTTCTTGAAACCGACGTGAGTCACATTATGTCGGTTTTGATTGATAAGATTGGTTGCGTATGTTTACCTTATCAAAACTGAAAGAAAGTGCTATTCGCAAATTACATGCCCTGTAAGAGTGCTGCAATCGCTGGACGAGAAGGTGATCTTATCAGCGTGATAGAACCTGATGTACTCTTTTGATTTTGAGTAGATTTTTGAATATTAATTTGTGTATTTGTAACACAAAATGGAATTTCCTATCGATGTGGAGAATATATTTAACTTCGTCCGTCAAGAATATCGGTAACCTCACGTTTTAGCCACGCATCTTATGAAAGCTAGTCACAATTTCAATGTAATAATAAAGCAGAGCGACAAGAAAAATTGTACTGAAATTTTCAAGTTGAGCACTCTGCATCAGTTGCAAAGCCTTTGGTCAACACGACCCCTTCCTTCAGATTAGTTTTCTTGAGAATCTTTTTGAATTTGTCAAACGCTTCTCCTTAAAACGTGTTTTGCTCACGAAGGTACATAATTACTCAGGAAGACGTAACTCCTTGCATGAATTTCACTATGTGGGTTCCCTTATACTAGGAGTACGTTCTAATATTACTATTCAAACAGATATTTTACATAACTGGTGTTTCTGCACAATCCAGGATCACTATTGTATCCTGGAACATGTGGAAATAAATGGGCATATTCTTCTCAATTTTTTCTTTCGGGAATCGCATTATGAAATCTTAAGGCACTGTATAAAGGATGTCAGTAGTCTTGTAAAATATTGACAGGAGTAAGTTCAGAAGTATTGAAAACTGATGATAGCCTTTTCGAAGATATGTTTCATTTGAATTTCATTAATTAATAAAAATCTGTTTTCGACATCCAACTTTCTTGTCCCGTTCACAGGATAAATCTTCACATAGCTTCCTGAATTGAAACACTGACTGTAACCGTACACACGTTGGTATTCTTTGTTATTTTGCAAAACATAAGCAAGTGTCAACTTTTCCTTTTGAAGCTTTTGTGAATCAACGTTATATCGTGGACTAGTGTTGATTCACATATGTACAGGGTGTTAAGAAACATTGGTGGAAACACAAAAATCGCGGTAGGGAAAACAAAGAAGGTTGGCAGCGCTGCAGATGCCATAATGGAAACCCTGATCCTTTTCCTACAAGGCTAAGCAGTCGTGAAACCGGAGCCTATGTGATGGCTGTGTGCGTGACAAAGATTGTGGAAGATCGTGATAATGCGCTTGACCAAAAAATGGAGTTATATCAGACATGCTTGCGCCTGTCTGGCTGCTAGTGGGCAACATTTTCAACATCAGTTGGAAAAACGTAACATAACTTTGCCAAAATAAAGGAGTGTTTTCAATACTTGTACATGGTGGATTTTTTTTTTTCAGTGGATCACTTACGTTTCTTTTGAAACACCTTGTATTTTGGGGACATCATTTATTTCATTCTGCAATAATTCATGTATGTTCTCTGAAGGCAACAGTTCCATTCCTTTCGTTTTAGTAACATATTACTAAAATGAAAAACGCTACAACACTTCCGAGAGCTTGCGTTCTTCGAGGATGAAGATTGATGAAGATCAGCCTCTTGAAAAGTATGTGTGAGTTCTACAGGCGTATTTAGTGATATTTTACTGTCTCAAGGGAGAAATATATCCTTACCATTTTCAAACATTTCTTTAAATTCGCAAAGTTTCGAATTAAGGCAGCAATGCGTAAAAGTTTACATTCACCAAATGGCAAACTGATAAGCGATCACCTTCTTATCCAGTTTCCAAGAATGGCCACCTGAAGCGCAGTGTTCTGTGTAATTCGCGAATGGCAGCACTGCTACATCAGTGCGTACGCGCATTGTGGCGCTACAATCTTACATTTGTTCATCTTCGCTCCATTTTCCGGTACTTGAGAACTTTTCTCCGTTTTATTCGTGCTGAGTTGCTCGGACGGCCATAGGAAGGTGGGCAGTTGACTTCCGATTTTGTTTTGTGGCGTGGAATTCCCAGGCACTAGTATACTTCGAAATGTTTTCTCGTTTAATTTAAGGTGAGTCCTCCAAATAGCATAGCCGCAGCCGAAGAGGACATCGAATGGTCTCCCATGAAACATATCAATTCAGTTTGTCAGTCCATGTTGAGCCCTTCCTTAGAATCGGACTGAATCCCCAGATTGCATACCGAAGTCTGCCCGTGTTTACCATCAATGTGGTATGTTTCCTAGAATTCGAAGTTCGTTTTCGCGTCTCCGCGCCGTTGTTACTTTGTTCTGGAAATTCTGCTGGAAAAGCTCCGTTGACAGTTATACGCCCAGTTTTCATAGATTGCTTTCGGCGAGGGCCGTACCGACAGCAACCCATGGCGCGACTCCACACGAACTACATAAGTTCATTACGAACTCGATTATTAATAGTTCCTTTTTAATTTTCTTTTCCGCGTTGCCTCTATTTAATTCACAATTAAAACGCATTAATTGAGTGTACCATCTGCGCATTCTCACGATGGTCGCAAGGTCAACTGGTAGCGTACTGTTATCAAATACACGGCTATATGTTCATTATTTTTTTCCTTCCTTCTCGAAACTAGTTATATTTTTGATACGTTTAAATGTCACATGGGCGACCGTAACAGCGTTAACACAAAATCTTAACCGGTTTCCAATGCAGTCGAAGAATCTTGCTGATGCCTGGGCTGGAGGATGCTAACAATTGCCCACAGCCCGAGCGACCGAGCTGACTCTAGTTCGAGGTACGCGAAGACGAACGTAATTGTGTTCCGTCTGAGGCTCACGTGTGCGTCTGCCAGCCGAAAAATTAATTTCATTTTAATGGCCATGAGCGGCGGATGGGCCGTTAGCTGAGGTGTGTGGTGAACCATTCTCGTGATCTATCCGCCGAGCAGCCATTACATAGTCGTGTTCTCAGTCTGCTCGTACGGCTTCTGTAATTGATGGCAAAATAATTAATCTGTACGAATGATGATCGACGAAGCTGCGGCTGTTGATGCTGACTGCGCAGTCGAAGGCGTGATGAAGTCGGGTTTGAATTTGGTTGTCCGTAAATACCGCCTTCTTGTGACTGGACTCTCTTCCTTGTCACCCTCAACCAAATGTGTCCGTTTCTTGGCATAGAGTGCTTCGTTTCATGAAATTTTCTTATCCAGTTCCTGTTTGCGGATTGTTGTTGGCTGAGTTGACTGGGGGATTCGTGGGATTATTGTGTCTGGTTCTTCAATTCGAGAATGCGAAGATGAAAAGTGAGTCGTAGGATGTAAACATAAGAATGAAGTTTTGCGGAAAGGTCCACCTGACTGGATGGTATTACCCGAAATAAGAGATTTTAAACTTATCGAGGACGTTGATCAGTGTTTATGGCGCATTGAATCTCCCCCGACCACCGCCCTCCTGATAACACGTCTCTTACTCTGCTACTCGGCAGGTGTTTGTCGTCCTGTTTCCAACCACAGGTGGAGTCAGCTATTCTCTGGGGGTCAGTTTTCATTTGTGAACGGCAACTGCATTCGTGGTTTTCCATATCAATGGAATCGTGGTAGGTTGAATCTGCGCGAGAAATCTTATAGTTATGCGATTGGTTTTCAGAGAGTTGTGGTGGATCCTGAGAGGGAACGTTTTCGGTACCTATTGGTATGGTATAGTAAGCAAATGCGCTCTATGCTTCCGGTGCGAGTCGATTGTTGATTGCACCAATTAGATGAGCTCAACCGGCCTCGACTAATACGATGACTCAGAAACAAATATGAGAATAATGACTGCACCGAAGAAGCACGATGTCGATTTTTCAGACCACGCGATGCTCGGTCGATGATTCACAGAACAGTAAATCGATTCGCAGAGTTCAATTAAATGTCTCTTTCTCGGCAAATAACTAATTCGTGCGTTCGCAGATCGTAAAATCAGTTGCCGCCGTACATTCTAGTCGACTGTAAGGTATTATGCTTGTTCCCCGTATAAAACATGACCGCCAGTACAATAGAATCGATACGATATCATTATACATTTTACTCGACTGACTTTCAGAATGCGAACTTTTGTAATTAAGTTTCAGGCGAACAAAAGTTCCCATTTGCAGCTATTCACGGCACAAAAATCTCTGTCGACTTTTACGGTTTAATCTTCAATTCTACGTTTGTCTGTATAATACATAATACAGCGTTTGATTGAATCACTCAGCACTTTCGTAATAGTTCGATAATTGGGAGTTTCTTTTGACCTCCGAACGCCCGCGGCCTCCGAATCTATGCTGGAAACGTTCGATTCGTGTTTGAAATTTGGTGTGTGCGTGTACCATACAGGGTGTTCGGAACGAATTGCCCTCCTTTTCTCGTTCTTAAAAGCGTATAGTCGAATTCGAATCAATCCTGGACGAGCACGTTCTTCGCGTGGTAAAGTCTAGTTTTTTGAGGAGGTGAAAAAGCTCCCTTACCAGGGGCTGGGAGCGTCCACCAACGTTGATATTTCCGATGGAATGGTCCTGGAGTAGTCTTTCAACTTACTCTGTAGTACTGTAGTGATGGGGAGGAATTTCGTTTTTCTGTATGGACTTGGTTTTCAGCTTGATGGAAGCTCTCAACGATGGACATGGAGTTCATGAAGATAGTGAAAATTGTCGCATTTATTGCTTTCAGGGACGAAATATGGGGATGGGTTGGCTGTCGGCACATTTTGAAACTGATCGTTTTTTTCATTTTTTTAAGAATGTTTGTTTTTGTTTTTAATTAAAAAGTATTATTTTGATTAAAGTATCTGCAAATTTTCACTTGTTTTACAAATTTTGTCGGTGAATTTTTAGTTTTCAAAAAATATTTGTCGGCAAATCTTTCTCCCCCCTCCCCTCCAAAAAAACAACTGAAAGTCATAGTTTCGTCTCTGATTGCTTTGCTTCTGGACTCATAAGAAGCTGGATGAAAATTTGATAAAATGATCAAAATTGGCGGCTGAAAATCATCTATTGCGAGTTTTTTTTTCCAATCTTAGAATCCAGGTAATTCCGCCTGTGTCGAGTAGTCATTCGACGAAGATGGCAAGATCAAATAAACTTAAGATCAAAAGTATTATGATTTAAGTATACGAGAAGATCGTTAGATTCCTGGATAGGTTTCAAAACCCGGAACGATCGACAGAATCACCAGTTGAAGATTTTTTCCATTTTTTGAATGATCTGTTTACAATATCGTGATTTTGGATGACTGGATTCATAATGTTGCCCATCTATGATTTGGACACGCCGCAGCCCAGGAAATAGAAATTTTTGATTCTATTCCCCTACGAACTTCCACTTCACTTGACACAAACCGTCTAACCATATTTGTGAAGATAACGTCTAGCTGAAAAATGAATAGGTTCTCGTTTTCAGTGACGTCGTAGAACAAGATTTTGGTGGGGTTTAAATACGAAAATGACCAAAATATTTCTCCCGGGTCATCTTCAGCATGCTTGTTTTTGGACGAATCCAATAATTTTGGGAGGAAGTTCGTTAATAGAATTTATCAAAATAAGAGCATAAAAGTCACTAAATACTTTCGAAATAGACCAAAACAACAGTGAAAAATTCTATACAAAACACCACATCATTCCAGAAGAAGATGAAAAATGTCCAAAAGTACCTAATGGAGTTCAGAAAAGATTGAAACAAGACCAAAAGGCATGTAAACGGAACCAGCAAAAATCTAAAGACGTTAGGTTAGTAGTTCCAAAATAAAAGCAAGAAATAGTAAAATCCTCGAAGTCAAGACCAAAACAAAACCATGAAATAGAAAACAGGAAATCGAAAGACTCGAGGGCATGATACAAAAGTTTCAGATTAGTAGAAAGAAGACCAGAAGACACTTTCAGTTTTTTCAAAACCAAAAAACTGACACAAATACAGAAACTAGTAAATCAATACTAAAAACACCAAATCAAAACCAAAAAATTATATCAAAAACCACTGAATCCAGACCAAGATTTGAAGAAGTGCGCGAAAAATGAAAATACGCCAAATAAAGACGTAAAAAGGTCTAAATAGTAGTGAAATATATCAGTCGAAAGGAGTACGTCTCAAATCCTTCCCTCGTATCTCTACCTCTGCTCAACGTCATAATTTTTATTAAGGATTTTGAATTTTGGTATTGGAAATTGGGTGTTATATTTTTATTAAAGAATTTCGTATTTTGGTGGCGAAAATTGGGACCGAATCTGAACTTTATTGCAATAATCATAATCAGTGACCAAAAAACAACCGTTTAGTTGTTTCGTTCATTTTTCTTAGGTCAGATTAATTTTGTTCATTTTAAACTGGTTTTTGATCCACCATGAGATAGGGGGACGAGGAATTCCTATGTTTTTGAATGCGATTTGTGTTAACTCTTCTCTAAGGTTTCTGTGCGTATATGTATGTAGACGATTGGCCTTCCTTTCTGTTTGAAGTATTAAAGTTGATAGCCACCTTAGCTCTCCTTTGATAGAGACTTCCTCTCCCCCTCCGAAACTATATCTTACCAATTGAAAATTCTGCTGAGGTATGTCGATCCGATCACGTGTTCGAAATTGAAGAGATGACCGCTCATTGGGTTGTGTATTTTTAAAAGATCCGAAAATTTTAAGGTCGTAGCCCTATCTTATTGGTGTGTTGTTGGATAGAAATAATAGTTTTAAAGGATTCGGTGTTACCAACCCTCGGGCAATTGCCTGAGATCTTAGGCGATTCTCGATTCTTCCGACATTTTCTCGGCACTCAGGTATTTTTTTTAATAAATGTGAGGCATTTTCTATATCTTACAATTCTGTCTACCCTTATTTTTTACATTTCACATTTTTGAATGTTAGCAATTTTGCTTCGTGCTGAGAGCTACAAACTATCATTCCTTCATTTATCAGTTGGTTGCAAGTTTGCTGTCTGTTTTTGTTGATAAAACGAAAAATCACTGCTTAGAAAGCCTGATGAAGTAATGTTTATAGTTGTTAGTTGGTGCGTCAGTTCTAGTGTTCGATTCGAAAAATCAATGATTTACTCGAACTCGTGTTCCGAAAATTGCATGCAGTCTCCGGTAATCTTAGACATTTTTATAATACAACCCTTGGCAACTCTGAAGTTGTGAGTTGGTAACGCTGAAAAAAAAAGTTCGAGAGATGGTTCAGGGGCCCCAGTATCTCCAATGGGAAAAATCCTGATTTTATCCCATATATGTTTCGTGAAGTCCATGTACAAAGTCACCTAAAATACTTATGAGTTGAAATTTGTTCGATTCAATGAAGGTGTTTTATATGAATTACAGCCAGCAAAGCAATTCCCCGAAGGATTCCTCAGAACTGCATATTTTCAAGAACTTACGAAAATGATCTTGAACTAGGTTTTGCTAATTCTTGGAAACACTTTATTCATTTTCCATTTTTCATTCGCTTTCCCACACTTCCCTTTCTTTCAACCACCCATTGGATTTTTAAATAAAAACTACAAAAAAAGCTCATCTGTAAAAAAAAAAAAAAAAAAGAAAGATAAAGACAAATGTTTCATCTTTTCAGAATTGGGTTTACTCTCTGCTGTAACTATCTTTTCTTCGTCTTTTTCTGTGCTTCCCTCTTATCAGAGAGAAATCATGAACATCACGAAAACACGATTTCTTATTGAAGTAGGTCTTTTTTTCTAATTTACTCTCAACCCGGAGCCCTGGAATCCGCCCTTTCGAGAATTACCTCAGAGAAGTCTGGGAGGCTTTTAGGGTAGTGCTGTCTTAGCCCTCTTCTCATCTTGCCGAAAAACCGGCCTAGTCGAAATCTGATGAGTTGCTACGTGGACTCGAACCCGGGACCTCCGGATTCCAAGACCAGCATGCTATCCACTCGGCCAACCAGACCCTATATTATTGAAATAGGTCTACTACCTCCTGGAAGTACCCAATCCTTTCTTCTCTCTGTCAGGGACGTTTCGAAGAGTTTTTCCTTTGGGGAGGGGGGGGAAGGCAAAAATTGTGAAAGTCTCAACTGACTCCCAAGTATCAAAGCAAAAAAAAAAACTTGATTTTTCCAACTGACTCAACTCACAAAATTCCCAAATATCAGAGCAAAAAAAAAAAGAAACCTTCGAGACGTATTGGATTTTTCGAACTTGTGTCAAATCAATTCCCGAGTATCAAAGCAAAAAAAAAAAAAACCTTTTGACTTGTTGGATTTTCCCAACCCCGCCTGACTGAAATGGTCAATCTTCCCAACTGCTGAATGAAACATTCCTACAAGGAGGGAGGGAGTTATCCCCACCACCTATTGGAACGTCCCTGCTTTCTATCACTCCCTTACTTCATCCCCTCTCATAACCCCCTCCCTTTAAAAGTATTGATGCGGAGACACAATCTCTTCTTGTAAATGTGTTCTTTAAAAATCTATGGCTGGGAGAGTGGGAAAAGGAAGTGAAAATAAATGGAAAGATGAAAGGTGTAAGGTACACTTCCATGAGGTAGCAAGGCAGTTTTGAAGATTTCATGGGGGAGGGTTATGGTCTTCTTTGCCATATTTTATTCATTGACACACCTTCCTCTTTGAATAAATTTTGAACAGAAATATCTCGGGTCACCTTTCATGCTTTACAGAACGTCATAGGGCATGAAATCATGCGTTTTCCCACGAGAGATTTTTAGGTCCCTGCAGTGACGCAGTCGGGGGGGGGAGTAGGGGCATGAATCCCCCCTCCCCGAGATAAGAATTTCTTATATGCTGGCAGTATCATAGTGAATGCACGATACGAAACTTGAATTCAGATGCATAATTGAAGTTGAAAAGCGCAACATACTGATACGTTAATGTAAAAACATACAGTTCATATTATGTGTACCCCTGCCCAAAATTTAGCTGATCCCCCCTCCCCCTTGGAAAAATCCTGGCTACGTCACTGGGTCTCTGGACCATCCGTTGACTCTTTCATTTAAATCCTTTGGAACGTATTAGTTATATCTTTTCTGCTCATGATAAAACCGTGTGTATTTCAGATGCATGTGGTTTCCGCGTCATGAACCGCATTAATCTGGAAAACGTTCATTTGAGTTTATTTCTCTATACATCGTGTGCCATTGCCAAGGGGTTAGTAGCCGAGAGCACGAATGAATAACGGAAGCTTAAACGATTCCGTGCGTCGCCTCGAGGTGTCGTTTAGAGACTGGAAAATGGATACATTGTTGCAGATTTTTGCATGAACTAAAATGAATAGTTCTCAACTTCTTACTCAAACACATGGCATAATCTACTGGCGAAATGAATGGTGGAGCAGCGGGGGTGGGGGTTATTTTTACGCTACAGACGAGTGCTGAAAGTTTCGATGCATCGCACGATGCTTCGAATGTGCCGGTCGCCTCATAGCAGTAATTTGCTTGAACTTTGAGAAGTCGAAATGATTCCGATCGAGTAGGCAGCGTTACACTACTGAGTGTAAGACCGGTAGCATTGTGCGTTCGATGAATTCACGTACAAGGACATACAGTCCAAGTCGAGTCTTAATCTTACATATTCCTCGCAGGTACGAATGCCGGATGTTTAAGCCGAGTGCTGATTGGGTTCGCGAACGACTTGTAAATAATGTGAAGCTAATTGTCGAAGATTTCCAAAACTGGGCTTTATCGTGGTTGGCGTGACTCAATGAACTGTTATTGTTTGCCTTTCACACCCTCTCGATAATTCTGCGTTCGTGGTTCGTGCAATCGATACAACAGCGCCAGCACTGTTTGCTCAAATTAGCATACAGGCGCCTCCGAATATTGGAGCGTCGGTATGTCCCGGTCGTGGTGTTTTCGAGTCCGGCTAGGGTCTTAATTAATTAATGTTATTCAGAGTCGGTACGGTGAAAAATACTGCACGTTTTAAGGGTCGCTTGGTCGTCTGGACGTCTGAAATTTCGCATTATCTGATATCGTTATCGAGAGAAGTCGAGTCGTTTAACAAGGTCGCGTCGGAGTGGGCGGGGAAACGTAGAAATTTGGAGATTTCTGGCTGGGATTCAAGACGATCGACAGGTTCCAGTCGGATGGCGGAATTCGCGATGGATGAGCAGCGGGCAACCGGGAGAATGGAACTCGAACTCTCGACCTTGGGCGCGAGTTGTGTCGCCGACGCTGCCGAGACCCGAGAGGAAACGAGACGCGTGCTTCGGATCCGTTTCAGTCGCTCGTGCGGCAATTGGCTCTGCGTTGGAGGAATGCTGAAGATTCGTGGTATGCGGTGGTTCAGCGAGTTTTTGTGGCTTTAAGTTCAGTTCCGATAATGTTGTAATTACACGCTGAAATGGAGCACTGCGTTGTGGTCTAGAAGTTGAACGTCCATTATTTTCACGTTTCAGTGAATTATTTGTTTTCAAGTCTTCTACTAGAGCCCTAAAGTAGAGAGATCTTCGAGGAATTTCCGACCTCTAATCTGCTACATCTGCATAGTGTGCCAGGGAAGTCTGAATTGGCTACCCGTTTCGCGTAGTTCGCAGGTTACGAGTCAAGTTCGAGTCGATCAGCCTGCACCCGTGCACAAAGTTTGCGACTCGACTTCCCTAGAGATATGATAGATCAAATCAGATTAGGAGAGAAGCAGACATATGGTGAGGAAAGGGACTAAGTTTGAGCTATATCTGCCCCACTTAAGCGACTTTCAGAAATTCAAATATCCTCAAAACCCCCCTCCTTCCTGCGCCCCAGTTGTGAGCTAATGGTAAAACAGGTGTGAAAAATGAATTAACAACTTTTAAAATCTAACATGTAACAATTCCGGTGTTGGATTTTTCATTCAAACATAGTGTTTGAAACCGGGTCAAGAAATACCGATGTTTCATCCTGTGGAACTGAAAACTTGATATTTGATATCCATTGCGTATTGCATAACTCGTGCTATACCTTTTTATTTTACCTTCAGCTGAGGGGTGAAGGTTAATACTCTCTCCCTCCCAGTGAACCAGCCCGAAATTTGTCTCGGTGGCTCCGCTGGCTTACAGGCCTCCTTCATCTGAGGTTCTAATACTTATAGAGATGTAGCTGAACACTCATCTAGGCAGTCGGATTAATATGTTAATGGTAGTTTTCGATGGCCCCTGACGGTTAGTGGCTCGCTGGCGAGGATGGGTTAGAGGAAAGATGCGGCCATTGACTCGTCGGTCGATCAAATTGGCGCAGCCTTTGGGGATACCGTGATGAACAGCGGGCTCTCGCGTCTCCAGAAGTCCCAAACTACTCGAGTAGCGTTACCTAGCCCATGCCAGCCAATCACTGCAGCAGTAAGCTGCGACCCGTGTGAGCCCGTCAATGAGCACTGGTACAAGAAATGAGTCGGCGACTGCTGGGATGGACGGTTGGCTCGTAGATAGACGCGGAAATATCAGTAACTATTGATGGCTTGAGAAATCCAGAAGCTAGGTACAAGGTTGCTGGAGAATCGGGTGGCAATTATGGGAAACTACTAAAAGGTCCAGAATAATAGCTTCAAAACACCCCCTTTCTCATTGACTGACCCAGAATCGTACTTGAATGAAAACAGAATTCAGTATTCTACAAAACCTAGAAAGTGATGCTTTCAAACTACTGTGCCATCATGTTCTGACCTCTTTCCATAGTGCATCCCCTTCCCTGGCAGCCTCAAATCATTTTCGGATTACCTCATGTAGGGAGGGGGGTTGTGAATGATACTTCTATCTGGTCTAAGTATTATTTCATGTTCAAATAATGTCGAAATCGAATGCGACTTTTCTTAAAATCTTTTAGTTTAGACATTAAGGAAACCAACCACGTAGCTACACCAACTAATTAAGGGAAAATAAGGGCAAATGCGGGAAACATGGCATCCGCTAAAAAAGTCCCTAAAAGTACCTTAAAGGGGTCTTCTCATAACTCTCTTCACCCCAACCCACAATTCTTCGGACGTCCACAAATAACGATAATCAATCCCCTCTTGCTCTAGCCGACGTAAATCTCCCGGAATCATGCGCGAAATCCACTAATAAATCCCATGTAAATATCAACCCATTATCCTCCCTTTCCGGTCCGGACCCCCCCCCACCACTGCATATGACTGTAATAAAAATGAATGAATGAATGAATAAATGAACAATTGTGACTTTTTCGGCATTGCGAGAAAAATCCCCCCCCCCAAACCCTCACAAGTATAACACTTTTTGCCTTGGATGTCAAAATTTTATGAAATAGGATCGGCATGAAAATAGAACTGAATTCAGCGAATTTTACGTTTTGAGTATCGAAAGGTCTCTTTCCGAAATTCACGAAGTTGAAAAATATGTATTAATTTTTCTGTAGAAGTATAAACGATCTATCTTCAATAAGCCACACTTGTATTTTCAGTGCGTTTTTGCTTTGATGTAAGGAATGTTCTGAAGTTGAGGTAGCAGTCTGAAGATATATCGATGGCTGATCGTTCTGACTGACAAATGGTGTCATTAACTCAAAACTTGTAATTTTGACCTTGATAAGTTTTGGAGAGACCCTTTAATGGCATTCTCAGTATTCATACGAAATCCAAAATGTTCCGTTCGTCAAAATAATGAAAAATTGATTACTAATTGGTGGCGAGCACATTTGGTGGCTCCTCAGCGATCAGATGAAAATATGACTCTGAATCGAATTCAGTGATCCCGAAATCTGCAGATCGAATACCATCTTCAAGTGATCTTCTTTTGGTAGATCTCAGGAGATCGGATTCAATAAATATTCAGATAGTCGGATTCAGCGATTCTGAAAACTATAAATTGACTTCAGTCACGATTCAAAATTTTCACACTGTCTTCCTCTGTTTAGAGGTACTCTACCCGACCTGAGCGTTGAAAACGTGGATTCAAATTATTTTGTACAGGATGTGTCACGAAATGGCCCCCTTCATAATTTCATCTCTGTTGCGAAGACAGATCGATACGGACAAATGAGGATCTCCAGGTGGCAAAGTCTAGTTTCTTTAAATTAGAAAATCCCCTCCTCGTCTTCATTTACCAAGGGGATTTAAACACATCACCAACTTGTGAATTTGAAACGAAAAGGTATCAAAGACAATATTGAAATGAGTGTAATCTGAATCGCTGATAGATTTTTGATACAGCCCGAATTTGTGCCCCAAAAGTCAAATTTCGGAGCCAAAATGGTCAAAATTGTTTTGATCTGCAGAATCGAAATGAAAGTATTTTGGATCACTGATTACGAACAACGCATCACAGGCTAAGATATGGGTCCAAGAAGGTCGAGTTTTAGCTTTATTTTTTCCTGTTTCAAAATTGAGATGTTCGGGCCCAAATCGGAACTATTAAAAATCCGATGCCATATTCAATCAGCGTGCTAAAATATCCTCGTATCGATATTCTGTTTGGTACCTTGCTGTTTGACGTTCCAGTGCGGGCAGCCCACGAGTCCCCCTTGGGAGGGGAAGGGGGGGGGGTGTTACTTGAACATAACCTTGATCAAGCTACTTGAAAGTCCTCGTCAGTCTGTATCATAGGTGGCAACCTTTATTTTCTCTTGTGATGCTCGACATGCTTCAACTTTTTCTTCTCTTTTCAGTGTTTTGAGATACTACCTATACTCTCCCAGTCTATCTTTATTTTTCCTATGTGGGGTTCGAAAACTCTCATCAGGTGGTGCTTGAGCCTGTGAGCCCCGTGCCGTCCGTGGTCTGTATCGATTTAAATTCGTCATTGCAATGAAAATAATTGGGAGGGGGGTTACATTTCATGACACGTTCTTTGTAATCGCCTGTGGCGTAGCTAGGGGGAGTCGAAGGATCTGGACACCCCTCTGGTGACTTCGTCAAGTAGTGATTTTTCTAATTTTAGCATCCGAGTCATCCTTCAAAAATGTTGATATTTTAGGTATGTTTTTTCATGAAGGAAAGTAGGGGATGATTGAACTTTTTTTGATGGGAGTCGTTAAGAGGCGTTCTGCATATTGGTAAGATTGGGCCGACAGTGAAACGATTCTGTATTTTGGCTTATCAATCAAAATGATGAATGCCATGCCGAAGGACACATGAAACAGTCCATGCCGAAAGACTAGCGAACAAAAAGTGTTCCGCCGTCGATTAGTAGATTTCAAAACAAAAAATTATATGGAGAGTTGATAAAGGCATAATAACCCATTAATTAGACGTAATTATTTTTGGATGATGAACGTCTGTCGTTGCATAATGATGATCATGCCGAAGGACACATTTTTTAAGCCAATATATGTGAATGCACGAGTCTTGGCACAAAAAAAAAAAACAAAACGGGATTTGATCTGCGGAGACCGTATTGCTCTGATCAGAATATACAATTTGACCATTAATTGCGACAAAAAAATATTGAAACGCCTGTTCTGTGATGGTTGAAAAAAAGCCATGCCCATGGACAAAAAATCGAGGGACAGTTTTCAAAGCTGGCTATATTGACTCTCACCTGTGAAGATGCGATTTCAGTGTTACCTTGTGATGCCTTCATCCATTAAGAGTAGTACTACGTTTAGAAAGAAATAATAATAATGAAAATCGTTCGAGGGACAGCCATGCCGACGGACATTTGAGCATATGTAGTCCAACTTTGACCCATTAAAAGTGGATCAAATTTTCTTTTAAAAGCTTGAAAAAGTAGAACTGAGTCATATCTATCAACGGAGAAAAAAAATGGTCGTATCATTAATATCTTGTAAGATAACTGCTGGGGACAGAAATATCAACATTTTCGAAGAATAACCCAGCCTCTTTAACACACTTTGATCTCAGCCAAAAGGCCGTGGTTGGCCGAGTGGATAGCGCACTGAACTCGGAATCCGGAGGTCCCGGGTTCGAGCCCAGGTAGCAGCTCGCTACATTTCGACCTAGGCCGGTTTTTCGACAAGAAGAGAAGAGGGCTAAGACAGTCCTGATAGTCTCCCCGACGTCTCTGAGGTAATGTTGGAAAGGGCGGATTCCAGGGCTCGGGTTGAGAGCAAAAATGAAAACAGAGTCTCTTGAACCCCCTTCCCCCAACACTATATTGACCGCGCCACTGATCACTGTCAAATGACGTATTCACGTATTGGAATCTATGAAAACGAACCTGAGTCTATTATTGCTTTAGAGCCTGAGAAAAAAATCCCTCGTTAGAATATCGAAAATCTGATGTATTTTATCATAAGAAAGGGAGGGGGAACTCGTGGCGCCGCCAGTTGATTTTATCCGACCGAGTTCGAATTTATAGGATTGTACCTTTCCATCAAAAGGAAAAATAATCTGCCCCGCACTGCTTGAAATTGGAAAGTTCGTAATATAATTGGCATCTGACTGAGGTGACACGTTTCGCAATGCTGTGTGTTACTGAAATGCCGTGGTGTGCAAGTTCACCATTTTTCGCAGTCAGTATTACATTTTTGAACAAAAACGAGACTATTTATAAGACAAACGAGCATTCCTGCTATTTTGACGGATTTTAGGTTCGCCAAAATCCGAGCTCTCGTTTCGTGAAAACCTCCATTTAGCGTTGCTATCGATGAATTCCACTCGAACAGTTCGTGAGGAAAGTATTATGTTCTCGCTCCGCGCTTGACCTTCAGACTTCGCGGTTATACGTGTTTCCCATTCATTACGTGATGTCAAAGACATCGGTAATCTCGGTGTAATACTCATTTTCGGTGCAGTGTGAGAAGACAAAAAAAAAAAAAAAAAAAAGAGAGAGAACAGAAGCAAAAAAGTATTCGCTATTCGGCACAAAGACCGAGTTTTCCATTTCATGACACGCCGAACAAGTGGTCGCGCCCCCGCCGACTAACAAATTTTATCTTCTGTTGCGAAAAGAGGAGAAAAAAAAATCCGAAATATCACTTTTGAAAAGACTCATTAGTACAGTCGCACAAAAACGGCGGCAAGAAGGACGAGGAGATGAATTAAATTGAAGTAGATCTTAATAACACGAAAAAAGAGACAATGACTGGCATAATGAAGAAAAGGAATGGCGGTGTGGTGTGCCAGTCACCGTGTGCACGTTTTTGTAAAAGGAGCAACCTACCCAAGTAACGTTTACTCTACTATTTAGTGCGAGTCTTGCGTTTGGAATTGTGCGAGTGCGAGCTGTATGTGTACTCCACAAAACAAATAATTGAGTGTAAGTGTATTAAGATAAAAGAACGAAAGAGAGTACCTGAGGAGGGGCGTGGGGGAACCTAATATATATACGAAAAGACCATGAAATACGAGCATGGCGCGTGAATATACAATAATTATTGTTACTAGCTCTCTCAGACGTTGGTCACATATTACACGGGTACGAACTACGAACGCATTCCTCGAACCGGTGATAAAACTCGGTCCCGAATTATACAGCTACTGTAAATTAATAACTCGAGTGGTTGCTTCCTGCGAGACTCGAATTTTAATAGCTTTTATGATGTTTGCTCGACGTGTACGCTCATTATCACGAGTGACCAAAAGCACCACGTTTAGAAACTCGGGGTAGGTCTCTGTGGACGAAGATACCAGCGATAGTGTCTGAATGGCGAGCCACATACCTCTTCTGGTATAATAATTAGTCGAACCAGTCGTGCAGCGCCTTTCCAGCCGGCTAGTTTTGCTGAAATTGATGTGGTCGCGCTCTTTCGGATACGCTAGCTCAGTGGTTCTCAACATTTTTCAAGCTACCCCTTCCCCCCTTGAAAATATGAACACTTCCCAACGATATCCCTATCATGGGAATAATGAAGATAAGAAGTTTCTTGATAATGATAAGGTTATCAGTGACGACCGGTTTGATGCAGCTCTCCATTTCTCCCTATCTTGCGCGAGTTCTTTCATTTCCAAATAACACATCTGACATCCCCGATTATCTGCTGAACATACTCCCAGGAGAGGGTTCTCGGTGGAGTACAGGTTTAACCTTTCCCTATCTGCTGATGCACGCACCTCCTTGAAGTGAAAAAAGTCAGACAAACGTAGGTTGTCCAAGATAGACTTTCATTTGGGATGAAGGATCAATGATACCTGCACACGCGTTAACAGCTATTGATGCAGCCCTGCGAGATCTATGTCGTACCCCTGAAACTCCATTTGGTGGGAAAATCTTTTATTGGAGGTGATTTTGTAAAAAAAAAAGCGGGTCGTCGGCAAATTGTAGAGGCTTATTTAAAAAACTGTTCCATTTGGCCAATATTTCAGCAGCATAGGCTAACTAAAAATATGCGTGTAAATACCAGCGAGTCAGATTGTTTCCCCAGAAGACATGATCAGCGCAGACCTCGTGGAAGACATGTAGGTATAGTGACAATATAATTCCAGAGGAAATGTCCAAAGTAGGTATTTTAGCATCACGAAATGATGATGTGAATGAGCTTAATGGACGAATTCTTAATAAACTTCCAGGGGAGGTGACAGCTTGTTCAATTGAAAGAGCTCAGGACATGTATTCTTGAAAAGTTGTTACACGATGTTATGATAACAACCGTTGTTATGAGTTGTTATCAACGTGGTAAAGTTTGAGGTTGTTATTGGTTGTTACGAGATGTTAAGTCAATGCGTATTCTTGAAAACCTTTTTTAACATCAAGTTATCACACTTGTTGTTGTTATTTATTATTATTTTATTCATAATAAGAATTTCCTACGCCAGTCAGTAACATTCTAATAAACTGTGTGAAAGTAGAAGTGAAACAGCGAATTTCAAGTTGTTTAATTTTGAGTAAAATGTCGGCATCATTTAAAATATTAATATTATAAGCAGCAATAGGTGGAAACGCCATCCCTTTTACATTTAAATATGAGCCAAGAAATATTTTCCAACTTAAGTACAAGCTGATAAAGTGATAACTTATATTTATGATGCCGTCAAATTTGATAAGGAAAGTATTAACATCTCATAACCACCGTTTACACCTAGTCCCGAGGAGGTGTTATATAACACTCAATAACTCGAGTTAACAAGCCATAGCAACTCGTAACAACGATTCAAGAATATCCCTCTCATTTTCCATAACAACTCATAACAACGGTTGTTATCATAACATCGCATAACAACTTTTCAAGAATACATGTCCAGGCGTTAGGTACTGATCTAACTGAAACTTCAAATGAACACATGCAATTGTCTTTTCCTCTCCAGTACTTGAATTCATTAACACCATCTGGTTCACCACCTCGTAAACTGTACTTGAAAAAGGGTGCTATTGTCATGCTACTTCGAAACTTATGCATATCTGATGGTCTCTGTAATGGAGCAAGACTGATTGTGCGCTCAATTGGCCAAAAGATTCTATGTTGCGAATTACTGATGGGAGAAAAGCTGGTAATATCGTGTGTATCCCGCGTATAGTCCTGGTTGGATACCTGTGGTAATCCTGATATGCCTCTCACACTGAAAATATTGCTGTTTCCTGTCAGGTGAGCATTCGCTATGACGATCAATAAATTTCAAAGGCAGAGCTTTGACTGAATTGGGTTATGTATCGATGCAAGTCGTCAACTTTTTATCCATGGCCAATTATGTGTAGCTTTCTCACGCTGTCGTATGTAGAAGCGGGATCCGAATCCGAATTAATAACCAGCGTAATGATGAAACAGTAAGAAATACGATTAAAAATACAGTGTTCACTGAGGTATTGTAGACTTATATTCTTGGCTTACTCAAAAGGATAGTTAGACTGAAACAAAATTGCATTCCCCTCCCTTAACCCCACCTAATTCGTGTTAAAACTGAAACTGTTGTAGCTGACTTTTTCCTTTCTTGTCTTTCTACAACAACTTCGGTTTTCTCAGTATTATTGGAAATTAGAATATTTTATCAAGAACATAGATTATAGATTCTAAAAAAAAATAAAATTGAATATTAAGTCACTAATGTTAGAACACTGTATGATGGTGTTTTACAGGGTGTAGTTTTTTTTTACAAGAGTACCTTATCCTGGTATTCATGTGAACAATTAACATTACAAGTCTGAATCTTCTCCATCATACAGGCATTAAGAGGGGCTACCCTTTTTTGCGGCCCTCGCGGTGAGCCTGGGAACTGGCTAAAATTTTTTTTTTCTTTAAATAGTAGTTATACTTTTCCAGCTTGCGAAAGACTGCATGTAGGCCGGCACGAGCAAAGCGAGTGACGGCGGGGGTTGGCCTGCGAAGCGGCCAGGGGACAAAGCCCCCTAGTGATACTAAGTATCCGCTATCTCAGAAGCTTCGATCCTTCTCTTCTCTGGTTTTCTTATAGTCCAAGTTTCACATCCATACAAGAATACATTCGAAACATAAGTTTTCAAAAATAATTTTTTATCAGATTTATTTTGGATTTAAAAAGATGACTTTTTAGATAAAATGTGCTAATTTGACTTGTGCTATTCTACTACTAAAATCCCTTTTACTTCTTACAGTTTTTTTATTTTATTTCTATGTAGCAAAATTCGCTTACTTAATTTTACCTGACCAATTTTTATATTAAGCTATCATGTTAACATCGATTACACACCATTACTTTAGTTTTATTTTTGTTCATTTTCATACGATATATCATCCATACAGCAGGCATGTCCAAACCATCGGAGCTGATTTCTTTTGATGATAACTTCTATTCGCAGGAGTGTGACACGTCTCAGAACTTCTATATTCGAAATGGAACTATCTTCTTCTCAGTATCTTTCTGAGTTGCCACTGGTGGGTCTTCTCTAGCTGCTTAATTTGCTTTCGGTATGAAGTTCTTGAATGTGTATAATAGGGCAGGTGTTATTGAACTAACAAAATTTTATAAAAATCTTTATTCAGCGACGACTGAGAGCAAAGAAGGGGGATAGAAAAGTAGTTACTGAACACCCTCCTGTCACCCCTGGTCATGAAATTGAACCCCCTTCCAGGAAGGGCCGTCCTGGAAGAAGAAGTACTCTTAAGGTAGTTAAAAAACTAAAAACCAAAAAAGCACCGGAGCTGGATGGCATTGAAAACGAACTAATAAAATCGCTGGCTGAAGGGATAGTACCCACACTTACCAAAACTTTCAACGAAATCTTAATCAGTGATGAGATACCAGATCTCAGAAATAATACTTTTATTCAAGAAGGGTAATCAAGCGGACATAAATAACTTTGTCCCATGAGCCTATCGCCCAATATATGCAAGATATTTATGAAGCTCCTAAAAAAACAGAATTTACAGAACCCTAGACTTCAACTGATTGAATAGACGGGGGCTTAGAAGAGACTATTCCACGATAGATCACATGCATACAATACATCAAATATTAGAAAAATACCAAAAGTATAACATGAAAGTAAAAGTTTGCTTTTTGAAGATTTCATCCAGGTTTTTGTGATTCCGTAGCCCATACTAGCATGACAGCAGCACCTACCAAACACGGCGTCCCAAGAGAAATTACGAGTATACAAAAAATCCAAAGCCTGTGTAAGTTCGGATAAAAAAGATGAAATTCAGAGAGGGACCCTCTTTCCCCACATATTTTTAATGCTACTCTGAAGGAAATTTTTAGGAAACTAGAATGGGATGGGCTGGGGCTGAAAATAGGAGGAGGATGTTAAACAATCTTAAGTTCGCGGGTGATCCATCTATCTAGGTGCCGTATCCGATGTCGGACGTTGGCGGTCGCGATTTCTGACGCGCGACTTTTCCGAGCAGGTTAGTCGGGGTAGTTTGCCGTTGCTTTCCCCACGGTTTGTTGCATTAGAGTTTTCCTTCTCTGAGCCGGAGAGAGTGCAGCCGCAGTTCGCTTATTAGCCACGTGTTTCATGATTTTGAGTAAGCTGGTCATGACGTGCACCCGACAGTATCAGTCTTTTTAGATCCGGTGGTAACACGCCTGTGACTGTAGAGCCTTGTTTGTTCGAACTGGCGGTGGGTTACAGGATACGCTATCTTCCACCTCGATTGATACGGTAGTCACTGTGTTCGCTAGGATGTTAGCGGGGGTATTCAAATATCACTAGCTTTTTCCGGCGTTGGTGGGATTCGAACCTGAGATACAAGGATGGCGAAGCGGGCACGTTTACCACTCAGCCACACAACGACCCTCGCGGATGATATAGTAATAATTGGTAAAAATATAGACGAACTGATCGGAATGGGTACCAAACTAAAAGATGAGTGTGCCAAGGTGGACCTCAGCGTGAATGTATCAAAAACAAAAATAATGACAAACGAGGAAAGGGTCGAATTCATCAAACTAGGGGAGCTAACAATCAGAAAAGTAAAAGAATACAAGTATCTGGGCCAAAATATCTTTCGATGGAGGGGGAGGGGTTGGAAATAAATAAGCACCAGAGAAGCAAAGGGGTACCTCCTTCTTCAAAAGGGTGATAAACCCACGAGGGAGATCCACCATTGCAAGAGCTTCATCAGTGGCCACACCTTATATTATTAAAAGGAATATCATTCTTTTCAAAATAATCTTTAACATTATCAAAACTGGATTGACCTTTGGTATCCGCAATCAAGCATTAATTTAGCAAAAAGTATCTTTTGAATGATTTTCCCTGCCAACAGTAAAGTCTTCTCATTGCCTGGTAAAGTTGATTTGTCAACTTCGAGGAAAAATTCGGCGGACACCGAGAGCCGGCGTAAGGAAACTTCAAAGTCTTCGCCCATTTCATTTATCGTCAGAGAGTATCGTTGCTTAATAAGACTTTTTTTTTATTGCTGTAGATGAGACTGGATGGTGTAAGACCGTTTAGAAAACTCACTTGACCGCCAGCAGTATCACCTCTTCGCCGATAGTATGTGCTTTGCCCGATTTAGAAATCAGTTTTCATATATTGTAAGAGGCTATCAAACCATCGTCGTTTTCTGTTGATGAACTTGCGAGTTAGCCTACGAATGATGGAGCTTTCAGAACTCGTCCCTGGCATTCGTAAAAAACGACAAATCTCATACTCATCGCCCTCCTACCGTCCAGAACAAGTCTATCGCCCATCGGTACCTCTACAACGCCCCCCCCAGGGGGTGTTATCGCCCTCGTTGAGAACCACTATGCTAGCTGCGTGAATAGTTGCGTACTAACGGTTATGGTTGCTAGGAAATGATGATGGAAAGAGTGCGGTAATAGGACGTCCCGGAGAAAAGCACGGCCAAAAATAAAATAGATCATTACCCTCGAAGATACTCATTGTCCCAACTCGATCTGACTTCTGAATTACGAAGAAGATGTGGGATTTTTGTACACCCTGTATACATATAAATTCTAGGACCAGGTAGTCTTGTGGCTGGATGGTTGGCATTAATGTCTCAACAATAAGGCTTGAAGACTTGACTATCAAATTCTGTGTTGTGTTGAACTTGGTGAGTGAGCACTGAGCAATCATTTGAATGGCTGGTATGTGTTCGAGTAGTCCATGCAGGACGCAGGGTGGAGCTTCATTGAAACGGATGTTGATAATGTTAAGGCAGTTTTTCGGGTTCCTTTCAACTTTCGAGATTGTACTTGAATTTTTGTCCCGCGTAATGCTGTCATGCCAAGAACCCTAGACCGTATTGACTTCATAATGAAATCAGGTTGCTGTACGCCTCTGGAGGCTGATTGAGATTTATATTCTTCAATTCTGAGATTAGAATGCCTCAAGCAGAACTTAGAAACTAATGGTGTCGAAGGTGAGTTCTCAGATCCGTTGATCACGTTACGCTTCGAATTTTGGGTTATGAAAAGATGACTAATCACGCTGACGTCATATTTTTTGCTACTTTATCGCGCAAAATATTAAAATAAGCTCTCCTTCCGGACACATAGCCGTTATCAGTAATTCTTTATTGTTATCAGTATTTTATCACACGAATTAACGCTGATATGTATTTGTCTGTTTAAGGTATGTGTTATTGCGTTTCGTTCTTGGGATCTGTACGAACATTAATCCAGCAGGGTTCCTGCATTCGTGTAAGTTTGGAAATTAGTCATCGGTATACCGTGTTTTTGCAGTCTCTGTGAACTGCTGAATTCAGAAGCATCGCATGTTAATCTTGCCCTTGGAAGCAAAGATTTCTGCACTTGCTCTCGAGTACAGTGTTTCCTCTTCCAACTTTTTTTGTCTTCTACCAGATTGTGTAGAGACCAGGTTTTCTATTTTCCCGTTGATGCAGGCCGGAAGGCGGAAGGGCTGTCCCCTTCACCCTGGGATACTGATGAAATGTCTTGAATAGCAGAACGAATGGTAGAAATGAAGAAAAACACCGAATTGTTGGAAATAATGGCAGGACGGTGCTGTAGAGGTGGTAAATGTATTGTAAAATCGACTCTCGGTTGGAAAACTAAGGGAGCAACTGGCAAAATCTCAAAGTGTTAGTTTCGCCCCCTCCTCTCTCCTTCGCCATGTAAAGTCGCTCTGGTTAATCCTTGTGTGAGGGACAATAAAATGGAAAAATGATTTACAGATAAGAATGAAACGTCGGAATTGATGAAAACAGAAGAAGTTACCAGAAACGGGGTAGTTATTACAGGGTGTCTATGGTCATGGAAGTTATGAAATCAATTCTATATTCAATTTACTTTTCCCCAAAAATCATGAATCTCTCCAAATTCTCCCGGGGGGGGGGGAGTGTAAAAAATGAGGCGTGGGCAGTAGCACAGCGTGCCTAACTGTCGATTATTTATCTTCGAAAAATCATTCGTGACAAATGACAACTTGTATTTGGTATGATAGGTATGATAATGAATTAAGCCGGCCTGCTCTGTGTGTGTGTGTGTGTGTGTGTATATGATTTCGAAAAAAGTTGCGGAAAGTTTATGAAAACTTTATGAATTTTACAAATTTGTATCTGGTATTAAATGCCCTAAATTAAAGTGAGAAAAACTGATAGAACTGACAGAACCGGGGGAAATGACTGGTAAAAAAGTATAATGGTACCGGCAGAAACGGATGCATTAATAAGAAAATTGATAGAAATAAGAGAAATGGAAAGAATGGCCGGTGAAAAACACAAGTGATCAAATGAAAGAATGTTAGTACTAGGCGGAGGGGGGTTAACAAATGAAAAATATATTGAAGTAGAATTAATAGAAGTGAAAGAAATGACAAAAACCGATGAAATGACGTAAGTGAAAGATCCAATGACAGTGAAATGAAGCATAGATGATTTTCTAAAATGGTTACGTTCGAAGTTTGAAATTCTGAGTTATCAGTGTAGTCGGGCACAGCAAATAAACAGTTTTTCGTGTTTTCTGCGATGCTGATTTGTGGGACGTAAACTTTTCTTTTTTGAAAGTACTCTTCAAATAGACGAGAGAACTGAGGCTCGGAAGTGATCGAAGTAAATCATCAAAGAAGATGTAGATCATGAAATCATGTGACAGTTGGCAGAAATGACGAATAACTGATAGAACTGAACAGAAGTATCCTGATCAATAGAATGCAAAAAAAAAAAAAAAAAAAAGAAACTGAAATGTAATTTTATCAAAACCAGTTTTCCTCAAGATTGTAATTTGGAAATATCGGTGCTATCTGAAACAGCTGCATCGCCGTCACATATTATCTTTTATTTGTAGTGATCCTGGGAAATTCGTTTTATGGTGAAACCCAGATTTTGAAAAACACTCTTCAGTTGCAATGAATAGAAATGGAAGAAATTGAAAACTGATGATAACGCAGAAGTGGTTGAAATGAAGTGAGAGGAATAATGTTGATGGAAAAGAGAGAACTGAATGAAATGATGGACCACAGGCCTAATTAGAGGGGAGAGGAAGAGGGAAGGGTGATTCCTTCTGAGTCCGGATTTTTCTTCTGTTTTCTTTTTACATTGTCTGATCGTTTTGGAGGGCTCTGCATGTAAAATCGTGATTTCCAAGGAGAGCCTGACAAAGATCGATCATTCTCTGTTCTCACTTCATCCCACCCCACCCGGATTTTCTCTCGACAGCCCTACGGACATAAATCATCGAAATAACACGACAGAAATATAGGAACTGAAACGTCAGTAATGGAAAAGATGGGAACCGGAATAATGAAATTGTCAGACATATGTAGAAGGAATGACAAGAGGTTCCGTTTAATATCTTTGAGATGCCGCTATTATGAAATTTTCAGACTTTTCAAACCTCGAGTGTGCTTCGTTTTTTTCTGTCTTTCTCTTTTTTTTTTTTAATATTGAAAACGAGGAACCACCCTGTTTGATGAAAAATGTTAGGTACCTTGAAAATCCGAAAAGTTGCATGATCCAGGGAGACAGATTTTTAGTCAGATCAGGAACAGCGAGCGAGCCAGTCAGCTGCTGTACCTGCCTGTTTTCTGTAAGCCAGCCAGATAGGATGACGATTACAAATAAAGACAGGTGGACAGATAGACAAACAGATGATAAGTGGGATGGCGATACAAGGAAAAACAGGGAGACACGCAAGCTGATAGACGACAAGAAGGAGGTCGGGCAAACTCCTAGAACCTTCCCCCACTTCTGGTGTTAAAACTCGAAGATTCTAGACAGGCAGACGGACAGACGAACAGATAAACTAAAAGATGAGCGGGCAGCGTTAAGCTAAAGCGAAGCTTGTGTCGGTAGAGGATGTCGCTTCGAAGTGACGGGGGGCATAGTGTTGAACGTATATTATAGATTTTTTTTCAAAAGATTGACCCGGTAGCTAGGCTCACAGAATACCCTCAGAAACGTTACCAGTATGGATTCCATAACCGATAGTCAAGGTAGCGTGGTGTTACCCAACTTTCTCACCAAGTTTCCAGTATTTGAATCTGTGGGTTCTCAAAATCACCATGAACCGCTAGCTAAACGACCATTCTTTGTGATTCAGAAAGATGTTCCTGAAATTGAAATTTCGAATGTTTCTTGTTGACTTCACTTGCGTCCTAAGTTGTAAGAAGACATCACCTGAAAGATTCCGGAAGGAAGTGCCGCCGGCATTTTCTTTCTTTCCAGTTTCCAGCTATTGCGACCTCTTTGTGAGGGGGAGACTAGAATGCGGAAATACATGCCGCCACACAGTCGTCATCCTCGGAAATGTCGGTCATTTTTCGCGGTACGCAAAAATGAAAACGTATAAATTTCTGCTCTCGTGACAGTTATAAATGTCGAGCGAAATTGCCGACATGGTGTGTCCGGCATTCTCGAAAGCTCGTGTGTGCGCCCGAGATCTTATGTAGTTTCTGGTGACTGGTGTATATGCGAAGCCATTAAACGTATCGTGGTTGTACCCTCGTGTCGCCCGAATCCGCAATAAACGCGATCATTTGTTCCCCGGCGGCGAAAGAAAAGAGAAAAGAAAAACCGAGCCCGGAAAATCTATCAAGACGGTGAAACGTAAATTCGAGAACCTCCGGCTAATTTTACGACTCGGCTCGACAGCTGTCGGAAAATATATCTATAAATAGGAAAAACGTTCGCGTGCCGGGAAATGGTCGCAGTTGGAACTTGCGAAGCAACAAGTTACACTGCTCGGGTATTCTTCACCTCTCGGCTGTCGTCAATCGAATTTGAATTAGGTACCAAAATGAAGGTAAATGATTTTCCATAATGCCGGGCACGCCGTTGGCGACGAGCCGAGAATCCGTTTTATCGACGTTGCCGTCGACGGCGGGGTGTTCGCTCTTATTTTTTACGACGAGCTGTCAACATTGAACGACTGCCACCATATAGCCTTCGTTGTCTTTTGACTCTTATCCGACAGATGTCATTTGGGTGCCTATGGAATCAGAGTTGAGTGACGAGGCATACAGGTAGATCTTGATGGTAACAGAGCTCCCCAAAGACGGAGATCTAGAGGTGTTTGAGCTGAATACTCACTTTTCAGCTGTGAAGTTGTTCCCCTCTTATGGAGCCTGCCCGGTTCTTTGAAAGAAGGTACAGTTTGCGCACACGTTGTCGTAATACAAAATTCAGATAGAAGGTTGCGACAGTATTAGGAAAGATTTTGAAAAGGGAGCGCATACTGCAGTACTCACTGAATTTCCACAATATCGTCTTCGTTGCTATGCCTTTCATTTGGGACAAGCGTGGTTCCGCAGACCTCCGACAGTATAAAAATACCAAGAATCGGAAGAGAGAAAGGGTTTAACGATTCTTCGGATCGACATGGATTTCCCGGACTATGTACTTGAGAATTATGTATTACTAGAATCGAACTTTCCTCCGCATCTGTGGGCGAGGCCTCCTTCAAGCGAACCACGGGCTACTGATGGTCTTGAAAGTTTCCACAGGCACTACAACAGTTCCTTCCACATGGCCAGCCCCAGCATCTTTATCATCACCGACACTCTTCTCGAGCTGCAAGCTGAGACTGCCTTAGAAATTTCTTCGATTCGCCGAAATGTACAAGCGTTCCAACGAAGCGATGTGAAACAAGTAACTTCGCTACTCGAAGAGGGTCGACAACGGCAACACCTTGAAATTGCGACGCTGCAGATTGCAGTATCGCAGCTCTATCACTCTTAACAACATGAAGGCAGTCTGCAATCAAATCCGATCCCTCTTTTAGGAAATTGTAATTCTTAATAATACGCTGAAGATTCGAACAAAGTGTACAATTTGATAGGCATAACCAAGATTATCACCAATGCTATCAACACTTGTTAACTGGTATCCAGTTTTGAAAACATCCGAAGTACATTTTTGTTCGTCATAACTGCGTACCTCAGCATTGACATAGAATGATCAAAAAACAGAAAACAATCTACAGCAACTTATACGTACGATCACAACTCATCTAATTATACAATCGTAGGTCCTTTTTTAATCAGGGTGGCCACTTTCTGGAAAACAGGGAAAAGTTAGGGAATTTAGTCCATTATGGGAAAGTCAGGGAATTTTGAAAATTTCAGTAAAAGTCAAGGAATTTTTTAAGAAAGAACAAAACTGCTAGATGAAGTTGAAAATCCTGATGCAAAATGCGTTTCGCGTGACGCTTCCTACGTTCGAAAGAAGAAGAAAAAAATAACAAGTTCACTGTATTAAAAAAAGTTAATCTCATATCTTAGGTAAGGAGGGGTTCTTATCAGTATAATACATATTGTTTATTATTCTGTGGAGAAAATTTGTCTCTAGAAAAGTTAGGAAAAAAAAAAATTCGCCGAAAATAGTGGCCACCCTGTTAATATCCTCGCGATATTCAACAGTAGGCTCCAAAATTTGTGTTGTAATATTTATCCTGGGTGTTCTTGTAATATATCCAGTTCTGCTTCTGGCGTTTCTGATCAACGTTTATAAACTTTCTGTGCATCTCGTTGTAAGGTTCTATCCTATACTTCTTTACTATATAGCTAATTGATATGCTACTTGCTTATTTGCTACTGCATAGTTCATATGCTATTAGTTCACTGGCGGTATCTCGTATTCCCACAATCGCCACAGCAGTGAACGCCGGTGTTCCGTCTTCAGGTGTAAACAGCCACAAAGCTGAACGGCTTCATCACTCGAAACCTGAAACAGAATACCAAAACTACGATTAATACTAGCGACCAAGTCGCAGCGAACTGAGTCGCTGGCAAAGTTGTAGGAATAGCGACTGGCGTCCAATCGTTCATACTTCAAATACGCTGCTCGCGCAAATGAACAGTAAATATTCCTGTGTTGTTACATTTAAAATTCGCAAGACTGCTACGAGTAATCGTTCAGATGCGACTAGTGAACGATTCGCGAATTGGTCGCAAACAGTGACGGATCCAGGATTGCACTTGGGAGGGGGGGGGGCTAAATGTTGGAGAAAAAAGAGCAAACAAAATTTTTTTATTTCATTTTATAAAGTGGCGGATCAAGGATTACACTTTTGGGGGTGGGGGTAAATGTTGGAGAGAAAAATATTAAAATAAGTGGAAAAGCGAGTTGAATTTTTTTTTTTTGGGGGGGGGATATAGCCCCTTTAGCCCCCCTTGGATCCGCCACTGGTCGCAAAAGTTGAACTGGTCCAAACTTCAACGACTAGTCGCAGTCGCAGCATCTTTGCTACTCAGCGACTCGCACGTTCATACAAGCGAATTGGACACTGGTGACTCGATTCGGTGCGACTTAGTCGCTAGTGTGAACGATGCTTTACGTATTTATGAGATATGATAATTCACATCGCATTATTCCTTGAACAATTTACTGATAAGAGTACCACAGAGAGTTGTACTTGGTTCAATTCAAAGAAATTCTACACTAATTGAACTGAGAATCTATTTCATACATGAACAAACAACACACCTACCTCTTCAAAATCCAGTTAGTTTCTTCAGTAGAGTAAAATTCGAAATAATAATTGGACGCTGTTAAGCAAAACAAAACTAAGCGATAAAATCTGGTTTTGGAGAACACGTGATTCGAAGTTCATATGACATAATATAGTGTTTACTGATAAGCTCTTTTCAACGTGGGTACACACTTTTGTATGGGGGGGGGGGATTTTGAAAAATTCTACTTTGTACTCTCTTCCCCACGATGCTAATAACTCATTTTTTCAACAAATGGTCGCTTGGTTCTGTTTTGCTTAGTAGCGTCTTATTAACAAAATGTAAAAGCCGTAGCTCTGTACATTGGAAGTGACACTCGCCATAGATAACATATCTCGCACTGTAAAATGAAGAACAAGATCAATGAGCTCGAAATGAAGCGCCACTGAATTGAACTGTGAGTCAGATCTGCTCCGGTCAACACATTTGAAATGACGCATCACTGAACTGAACTGAACTGGAAATCTTTCACTCTAGTGACGTCATGAGCATACTGGAGAAGGAAAAAAGCGATTGCAATAGGCTCGGCTACTAGTAGCCGACCCTAGAAACACGTGCAACGCTTACATACTTGATGGACGGAGTACAGTAACGGCATTATACTTCGGGAATATTACGTTAAAGCCGCTGGATACATGATGCATGTGACAAAGACTGTATAGAGATGTTTCAATAAAGCCGCTGGATACATGATGCATGTGACAAAGACTGTATAGAGATGTTTCAATCACGTCGAAGACAGTCCTAAACCTGTTAAAGTAGAGCACCTGGAAACGATCGAGTATGGACATCCGCTATCTGGAGTCCAACCGCGCCCGTCGATGCCGAATTGACTACCCGGTACGCTCCGCTAGCTCCGCATAGTCGGATTCGGCATCGACGGGCGCGGTTGCACTCAAGATGGCGGATGTGTCCATACTCGGGTGTTTCCAGGTGCGCTAGTTAAAGTAAGAAGGAAAATGTGCGCAAACTGCATATCTCTTGTCGGAATACTGCCTGGATACGTGTGCGCACACTGTACTATAATTTTCCCCTCGAATTTTTATTACGTGCGCAAAGTGTACGCGCTCCCCCCGGCCAGCTATGTAACAGAGCGAAAATTCGCTTGTATTACTGACTTAACCACAAGTTGCCTTTATGCCCCTAGCGAGATTCGCCAGGGCTGGGTAAAAGCGAGAGCGAGAGGTGCACCACTAGTAGTGAATACTCGATTAAGTAAACAGTATGAAACGACCATACATGTACATACATTCAATCGCGTAACTTGCGGAATGCGACGTATAATATTATCTGCGAGTGTGAGAGAGATGCCACATCCACAAAAAAAGAGAGGAAGTTTGTTGGTGGAAACTGAATGCTGGGCTGTATTTTCTACTTCCCATATCCGTACGCTATCCGTACACCAGCACGCTCTGAATATCCGTACATGAGTGTACAGGTCTCAGTGGTTGATGTCATTTCAGTTGTACTTGCCTGCAGCCAGGAGTGAGTAGAAGTAGTTAGTTCCAATGTTTTGAGTTTTGACTTCATTTTGTTGTTTTAAGACTGAAGATTGTTAAAATGTTGAAAATCTCAACATTCCTTGATATCCGTACATTTGGCTGGGTTTTAAGGTGAATTTTTGTTATCCGTAGTTTTTTTGAATAGGCTTTTATACGTCTGTATAGAGGTTGAAATATGCGTATAAATCCGGTCGTATCCGTTCATCTAGTCAGCCTGGGTTCTAGCATCGAGCCCAGCCCCTGCAGTCAGCGGATTCAACGATTAAATGTTTCAACCCAGTATAGTCCAAGGTTGTAAAATATCGATAAATACACGAGGAAGCCTATTCAGCGAACTGATGAGATTAGAAATTACTAATTGGTAAGCGAATTGATGGAAAACACAATAGCTCGGACACATTTGCTCTTGTAGATACAAAAGTGTTGATACTGTGTTCTGCGAACTCCCTTTTGTCTTCTAGTTTTTGTGGCGTATGCGAAACTAGAACTGGAATATTGTTCTGCCTTGTCGACCACTCCTTAATGGGCAAAATTATGTAGATGTCGTTCGTATTTTCCTCCAGTCAGATTAATCTCGCTTGATTCAAATCTCCTCTGGTCTGCTGCTCACCGATACCTAGAATGTCAGACTTGTACTCTCGATCGCATCCAGTCACATTTCTGACCCAAAATCGTGAATTACCTCAGTCACTGGGTCATCTTCCGCTGTATCCCTCCGGCCCGAGAGAACGTTACTGGGACAGCGGAGGTTTCTTTATTCAACCTTAGTCATTATTAAATCGCTCCCTTGACACAGACCTCTTGAAACCGGTTCGCGTCCCGCCAACGCGCCTCCCAATAGTCACGGAACTAATATTATTCAAGACCGATACGATGATACCAGCAACTTCATTAAAACGTACGACCAAAAAAAAGTACAAGATACTGCGCAAAAATTCGCCGATCTTAACGTATCTGCCTATCTTAACTTTCGACAGGCTTGATTTAGTCCAGCCGTTATTTTCGCGTTTAGTACACAAAACAAACAAAAAAAGAAAGGGGAAAAAAATTTTAAAAATAAAACAATGGTGTCTGGACGCCAGGTAAGCATGCCGCATAACAGTACTGCGTGTTTGTCAGTATCATTTATCTTCTGTGTGCGACCATTATTCAGTCGGATGCGCGTTGGCTAGACCAGCTTTTGCAGAGCCGTTTCCGCTGTTTCCATTTCGAAGCCCAAGACTGGGTTACTGCTAGTCAGATGACATCTGTAGGCGTTATGGTATGGTTCTCGAATTACCGTAGATCCAGTCGACGAGTAAACCAGAAATTGAAGGGTCATTCACATGCTGCGTCATGTCTTGATCTCATAAGCCCACCGCTGCCTCACAGCAAAAGTGTAGTAGGAAAACCGGCCCATAAATATTGAAAGAAAAACCTATTTTTGGAAAGACCAAATGAACATCTTCACTCTCCTGTGATTCATAATATACTGCTTGTCTCTTTGGAGAAACGGTCGAGCAAATTTTGTACATGAAATTGCAGATTTCTTACCCGGTCTGAGAGACAGCCAATTGACATGTTTGAAAGGCAGGCAGACAGGCAGGCAGGCAAACTTACTGACAAATTGACAGGCCAGCTTTCTGATAGGCAGGTAGACAGCTTTCGTGTTTCAGGAAATAACGGAGTTCTGAGCCATTATGAAGAATCTAAGATTTCTCTTGCTCTTCGTATGCTATTAATTCCTCAATCTTTCCTCTCCCCCCCCCCCCGGTCATCTTATGAAGTAGTTTTTTTTTTGTTTTTTTTTTTAAATAAAATTATCAAAGTCGTCTTTCCACCTTAGTTTTTGTCTTCCAGGTTTTCTTTTATTTGTTGATTGCCAAAAGGTGACCCTGTAGATCCAACGGTCGTCCTTCATCCTCACCGCGTGCTCCGCCCAGTTCCATTTTTGTCTCGTGTATGAAGTTATTATTATGTGGTAACTTTTCTCGTAGAGTTTTAGTATGTGAAAGATTGATGGAGGCCTTTGCCTACAGGCAGGGTATGACGCGATAGGGGCTCGTAAAGCTCAAAAGAATATTGTAACTGTAACCTTGAACTCCGATTTATAATCTACAATTCAATGTTCTATTACTATTTTGTGTCAAATAAAGACTTACTTACTTACTAATGCCCGAGTGGCCACTTTCTTGGAAATCAGGGAAAAGTCGAGGAATTTTCAAAAAATAAATTCCTGATAAAATTGTGTAGTTTAGAAGATCATGCGTGGTTGGTACTACCTATGTTTAGTTCTATATAAAATTTTTGTTTAACTGCCTATTAGTAGAAAATTACGGTACTAGAAATTGAAGAAAAAAATTGAGTGAAAACACTCATTAATGAATTTCCAACCAGTAGGCTTGCTTGTTGCGCAAAAGTTGAGAAGTGGATCGGGAAAAATCAGAGAAAAGTCAGTTAAATTCATAATTGAAGAAAAGTGGCCACCCTGTATGCTATTATCCAATATCGCTGTCTTTTTGATGTCTCTGTACCGCGGACTGACACACAGTCGAAAGCCAAGTTCACTTCAGCTATTTGCTTATCACGATTCATCTATTCCAAATAGTGTTGATTTTGAAAAAATCAGAATGGTTGATATTTCAGCCATGACTACCCGGAGATGGCAAACGGAGTGATACCCCTGAAAATTATCTACTATCGTTTGAGAAATAGTCTCTGTTAGTTGATTGATCTCATGTATCCACACCGTTTCTTCAAATAGACACGATTATAAATTTTTCAGGTATCTATAGTTTCTTGCTCCCTTCCCTCGCCCAGAAAAGTGTAATTTGCCGTTGGTGACTTCATCTAAATCCGTGGAGATGAGACTAGTTACACAGTCAATAGAGTGGGCGAGCTCTCGTCGAAATAAGCTTTCCAGTACTATTCACCACAGTCCCTCCAGCCACTGATGCGATACTGGAAAGGGGAGTTTCCGGGGCCGGGGGTGCGGTGTCTTAGGGACTACTTTGGCATGCGTGCATCGTCATACGTCTCACCAGACTACTTTTCACAACAAATGTTACATTATGTTCCTTCCCCCTTTACTATCTTATCTGAGGTAACTATCCAAATTTTCAGTCAAACATTGCGTGTAGTTTGAATTTTGACTCCAATTTTTTCCTTTGTCGGTTGACTACCCTGTCTCCTTAAATACGATTTTAAATGCGTGAATTATGTCTAGTTCATACGTACCGGGGAGGGGGGCATTTGAGTATTCATCTCCCACCCCGGATTTTCTACGAATATCCTATTTTATTTTAAGGAAAGATAATTCTTTCTTATGAAAGTATTTTGCCGTCTCTACCCTGCGCTTAAATTTTTTTACATGTGTATTATCCCGAAAAGTTATGTTTCTGTTGTGCCCTCCTCCCTTCCCAGTGAAAATATTCATTCCCTCCCGTTTACATGGTAATCGCTTTACATTTTTTGAACATCTTGGTTTAGCCAACTTTCCCAACACTAATGGAATCAGCTTTTCAGAGTCTTCAGCATTCGTCGCCAGGAGGACGGTAATTCTGTCTTTACTAAGTTTTCCGCCATGACACTTCTCCCCTTTTAAAACAAATGATTTGTCCGGCGTGAGTTCGAAGAACAGCACGCTTCCATCGGCATGAAGTTCATCTGTTTTTCTATCTGTTATCTTAAATGCGAATTTTAGTATCATCAAGATGATACCGCTGGTCAAACAACAATATGCGCGTGTTCATATTGTTATTAGTATCAGTGTAGCTTTTGTGAACGACCAAAAGGAGTGAAAGGTGAAAAATTTGATAAAATTTAAATTTTAAATATGGAAAGGGAGAGGTTCTTGAGAAAAATTGTTGGTGCCATTGTATTCAGCGTTCAAAATCAGTGCCCGTTCTCGTTCGTTCTTGTCTAACTGCATGGTCCTCATTCATATTCTTCGTTCTCCTTACCTTAAAATTACCAATGTTTCCATTCTTGTTCTTGTTCCCATTTCCATATTGTTCCCATTCCCATTTCCCGTTCTCGTTTTCAATCCCATCATGTTCTCGGTCTTGTTAATACTTCCAACACTGGTGCAGCGCTGCAGTTTGATTTTTTCATTTAAAAAATGTAATGGGTCTCAGCTTTCAGTCAGCTGCAAAGATACGGGAAGAACGCAAAAATCATCTCGTTCCTGTTCTCGTTCGTTCTCTAACTACATGGTTCCCGTTCATGTTCCTCGTTTTCCTTACCTTGAAATTAGCAACGTTCCCGTTCTTGTTCTCAGTCCCATCATGTTCTCATTCTTGTTCTGAGAATGAGAACATGCCGTTTATCTTCTCGTTCTTGTTCGTTCTACCAACACTGTTCAAAATGTAAACAAAATCATATAATCTCATCTCATTGTTTTTCATGCTGCTATGCAGTGCAGTAATTATGACAATAATAACAATAATAATACAATAAATAAAAGTGATCCGTCCCAAAAATTTTTTTAACAACAGGAAATTTCTTGGAAAGAAATTTCATGCAGGGCAGGAGGAACCAAAATGGGCGGGTCTGTTAATGGAATGATGTCCTTCACTCGATAATAATCAAATAAACACGTGATTATATATTTTTGTGGTTTTCGGATTCGTTGACCCTATTTTAGACGCACCCCTATTCCGAACAATTCTCGGATGATGTTGGTAGCATTGACTATATCAATTATTGAATTTTGTGAGTTGCAGCGTTTATTTCTGAGGCCATTTCAGCTGTATTCGTTACCCAAAAGGACCCACAGGGGCTACAATTTGGAATATTTGAAGTTGAATATTTAAGCAGCAGTGATACCAAGCGTAGTTTGAGTTGTTTTTAGGGGTTGTCTCAGTTGTAATCCATTCCCAGAAGTTCCACAGGGAGTTCAAACCTAAAATAGAGTGGAAGTTCAGTTTGTGGGGTCAGATTGTAGTCCTCTGTGGAGCCTCCTGGGTTGCGATTACAATCGAAGTGACCCCAGAAATGGCGAACACTGTGTTGATATCATTGATGTCCACGTATTCAACTTTCAGTATTCTAGGTTGTAGCTCTCTCGGAGCCTCTGGGTAGGCGTTGAAGTTAAAACGAACTCAGAAATGAACTCGACAACACGGAAAACCCTGTATTATAAATGCGAAGCCGCTAATGTCCAATATTTGTCTGTTGATCTGACTACTTCAGTTTTTCTTGTGAGAGCGAAAATCGGGGGAAAATGAGAATAAGTGCCTCTTCATCCTATGTACTCACTTTGAGTGTTTGAGTCCCAGCAGTTATTCAGAACTGGTATTTTTCTTTTTGAACCTGTTTCATATCTCTAAGTTCGCTTTCCCTCCCTAGCTACGCCCCCCCTTCAAGAAAAACTGATAAGAAAAACAGGGAGAAAAGGGGGAGTTCAGCACAGCAGTTTATGGAAATTTTAATGTTTTTGACATTTTCATTCCTTTACTTTGGCACACCAACTGGAAAAACGTTATTTTTACGTGGGACATTTCACGCGTTACGCGTTACATTTGAAGAGGAATGTAATAATCATTTCCATGGAAATTTATTTTGACATTTTCTCGTCTTTACTTTGGCACATTCCAGCCATGGGTATAACACCTACGAGGAAAACGTTACATTTGAGGAGGAACGAAAAGGAGTTTTTCCATGGAAATCGTTTTGACATTTTTATCTCCTTACTTTGGCACACAACAGAAAAAAGCGTTACTTGGAGCGTGACAAAAGAGCGTTATGAAAAATAAAAATAATAAAACTTCTGACTGACTGATTGGCTGACTGGACTGGCTAACTGATTATACTGACTGACTCAACACTTAATTCGCCTGCGAGTACCACACTCCTTGTATCAGCCTGTATTCTCATGCGAGCATCACGTTCCGTGTACCAGCCTGCGAGCACTACGCTGTGATAGTGCATCATCTTGCAGATGAGTCTGCAACCATAGAGGAGCATTCTCATGTCTGCTTCGCGGACTGCATCAACATGGGAATGTCATCATCCAGCGAACGTAGCGTCCAAAAAATATGGAGCGCAACGTACTCTGCGGAGCGTAGCGGACGACGACCTTCTCATGTCGACGCAGTCCGCGAAGCAGACATGAGAATGCTCTCCCGTGGTTGCAGGCTCGTCTGTAAGATGATGCACTATCACAGCGTAGTGCTCGCAGGCTGGTACAAGGAACGTGCTGCTCGCATGGGAATACAGTTTTAAAATATCTCGAGAATGAATGCGGTTAGTGGAAAATTGGAAAGAACGTGCCTTGTAGCAAATAAAATTTCCTTTCAGATGAGCTCATTTTTATCGAAATCCGAGTGATTTTATCTTTCTCATGAAAATAGCATTGCATCATTGTTGTTGTTGATTTAATTTGTTTTGTTGTTGTTGTTGTTATTATTTGCCCGGTCCGAATAATATAAGTACAGTAATACGAGCTTAGTTCATTAAAATGAAATGGAAGAACTTCTCATTCAACTGACCTCATTGAAGAGATAGAGTGTGCCAGAGTCAACATCTTGGCACTGCTAGGAGTAATTCAGAATTATTCTGCTACCGGGTCGAAGATCCGTTGTACGCATTCGGAAGATCATTCACCCTCCTCGGAACTGGGTTAACAGCTCCCTCCGCCAATTTTCCCGCCTTTTCCTCTTCTGCGTCTGCACTCCGACGTGAAAATCTTGGGCGAAGTTTTCCAGCGAGTTCGTCTGAAGCCGGCGTGCGGCAACGCGAACCGTGAGTTGTGTACGGGTAGGAAAATCCAGCCTAATAAGCAGATTGCGGAACACACGACAGACGGAGGATTTAGCGGCGGTTGCCGGGCGACGCAGTCGTGCCGGTCGTCGCCGTTAATTGCGCTTGCAAGTGACAAGAAAATACAAATACTCCTCGAAATTGTTGTTCGCGGTATACTTGAGCGCCATTGTGTGTGCCGTACGACGGCCTCGTTAACAAGAACAAGGACCATACGACGATGAGCTTAAAAAGAAAAAACGAAAAAAAAAAATGAAAATCTGGAAGATACGAAAGTCTCTTGTACTCGCGTTTCGCCGCAATTTTTCCCATTGGGGGAGGGGGGGGGGTTAGCGGTTCGCCGCAGACAGTATACGTTGTCATTTTCGTACTGTGAAAAGCTCATAGACAAAGCCGTTGGAAATCTAGCGTTTCGAAAGCGATTACGCCCGAAAGACATAGAAACGACTGGGAGAGGGGGCGAAAAACTGAGCACTAATTACGGCATAGATGGTCGCGGCAGTTTAATTCCTCCCCCAACCCGGCTCGTATAATTTCGCAGAATAACGCGTTTTACGACCGCAAACGTCTTTCTCTCTCACTCTCGTCCCGCTTCGCTGTAGGCTTAATTAAACGGCGGCGACCAACAGCGAGGAGACCCGGTTGCCGGCAACTGTGTGTGCCCCCCCATTTAAAAGCGAAAAAGACGTTATCGGCGACGATTTCGTCAAATTAAAAAAGAAAAGAGAGAAAAAAAAAAGAATGAGCAGAAAAAAATTCGCCAAAACGAATCTAATAAAACTGTTGAGAGATAAAATGAAGACGACGACGGCCGGCCCGAGGAACGTCGATTAGATGGGTGCCTGGCTGTGATGATGACGAGGGTGTGGCGGGGAGCCGGGTGGTAATTGTTGTAAAATGAAGCCCGGACATAATAATGTCTCCCTCTAGGATACAATCGACGGCGCTTTTCCTCCCGGTTGCCCGTGTAAGTATAATAATACTTCTATATACTATTTCGTGTAAGATGACTTTCCATACGGGGGGGGGGGCGTCCGTCGTCTTTTTATATCGAGTGCACAACAACTATATGCTGTGTATATGCGCCCTTTGGGGCGGGGAGGGGGCGAAGATGAACGCGGCCAAAATGGCTCGAGGGAGTTGCTAGAGAAATTTTGCTGGCGTTAGCGCGAACTATGAACACAAGGGCACACACACACACACACACACACACACCGGGAAAAAGAACAACGGCTTTTCCTAAAGATATTTTCGCGCTGTTGTTCGCCCCCCTTTCCGGGCTGCGGACGTAGTTTTATGTTACCAACTTCTCCGGTTTCACGGCTTTACTTTATTAACTCGAACATAAAATATCCAATAATTTCCCCTTTCCCGCTTTTAAGGTCGATGTTAATAAAACGACGATTCAAATTACCGAATTCCGATAAGAGGACCGTTTTTTTTTTCGGGGGTGGCCGGCGAAATGCGGGCGAATTAATATTTTCGCCGAATTTTTATTGTTACGGGCCGCCGCAACTCTTCCATCTTTATTTTTTTTATTATTATTTTTCTCGAGTAACTCTTTAATTCCGTCGTGTTGCGTCGTTTCAGTTTTGTAGCTCAAGATTGGAATATATTGGCGATACGATGAACACGCAGTTCGCAACGCGGGGTTGATCACGAGGCTCGGTCGAGATTGAGTACCCATGAAGTTCCCTCCTTCTTTTCTTTTTTGCGTGTACTACGGAATCTTACCCCAGTCATATTAATCCTCTTGCTGATCCTTTGTTTGTAGTGACCTTGTTTTATATCTGTCTGTGTGTCTTTTTGCCTGTTTGACTATCTGTCTGCTTATCTGCTTTCCTGGCTGTTTACCTGAGTCTGATTTTCTATGTTCCTGTTTGTCTGTCTTTCTGCTTACTTGCCTATCTGTCTACTTGTTTGCTTGTGTTTGATTGACTGTGTTTTTCTGTTCGCCTGTCTTTGATCAGTCCGGTTTGAGATGGTAGTTGTTCTAACTGTCTGTCTATCTTTCTAGTGGGATCGGTGGTGACTGGAGTTCACCTGTCTTCGATTAGCAGGACCGGGTTCAGGATATAGAAGTCCCTGTGTTTGAATTGATGTTACCAAAAAAACATCCAAAACTTGTGGGTCCCCAGACACCGCACCCCAGGCTCCGAAAACTACCATTTCGAATATCGCGTCAGTGACCAGAGGAACGCATTGAGACTGGCCCGAGCACCATTTCGCCTCTTCGCTTCGGATTCGCGCGATCGTGCCAGGGCCACTATGAGACACCTTACTGATTGAGGAAACGCTCACCCAGCATTTACCTGGAATTCGGGTGCACCACAGACGGACGCACTTCTTTCCTTCACCCCTCACCTTCTTGTCTTGGAACGTGTGGCGACGTAGGAAGCTGCTGGGAGTCTGCAGCAGCTGCAGCTGCTCTAGGATGGTACAGAGTTGTTGTGTCTGGTGGTTTGGGCTGAGCTTTGTCCGTCGGCCTTCTGCCTCGACCACTTGGTTCATCTTCTCCTTCACGATGGTCGAGACAAAGGCCGACTCCCGGTTCCATCTGCTTCCACTCTTCAGCATTTCCGGAACCGGTGTCCGGCGCGACACGGCTAATCACGCCGTCGCTATCGCTCGTGTTGCCGCCGAGATCGATCGCTGTTGTCGTCCCGCTCTCCTGCTCCCAGGCCTCACACTCGAACAGAACTCTATAACGTTACAGAAAGATATGTTCTCGGATTATTAAAACTGAAGTACGGAAAAGCTGTATTTTGAGAAAAACGCGTTTGAAAGTTGGCAAGTGATCAAGAAACTTCTTGCGAGGGAAAATCCGGAATCGACAACCTAGGTCCTTCCTGTTACATTTATTCCATGCTCTGGACCTGGAACGGAGTGAGATATCGAAAAACGGCAATGTAGCGGTGAAAGAGCAAAGGTTCTACTATCCATAATGCTAAAAACTCAAAAATCAATTGTGTGGTCGAAATTCAGAAAAATGAATCTATAGCCAAAACTAAGAAGACCGAGTGGGGGGCTCTTTCGATAGTGATGTACAAATACAAGTGATTCTTTTGGATTTTTCCGATCTTTCGATCCCGATGTGACTCCGATTTTCCTGATTTCTAGGGTCGGCTCTAGTAGCCGAGCCTGTTGCAATCGCTTTTTCCCCTTCTCCGGTATGTTCCTTGATCTTGATCTTCGAGAGTTGGCTTCATATTACCGAAGTACAAAGCCAATGCGAGTTATATTTTACATCTTGTGTTGATGACTCCTGTAATGATTTATTTAATTTCATTTGTGTGAGGTGGCGCTGTGTGCGCCGAGTCTTCAGACTTTTTAGTTTATTGCACTATTCCTCAGGTTGCTGTTATCAGCTCAGTAGCCTCACTTTTATAGCCGAAGTGAGATATATCTTTGACTTCACTGGGTGCTGGATGCTCCAATCCCAGTACTTCGCGTCTTGTCCCGGCTATTGCTGGGCATTGACATGTGATATGGATCGGTGTCTCTTCCTCTTCTCCACAGTACCTACAGGAGCCGCTTTTCACCACTCCTACTTTATGCTACATGTGTTTTGTGGCCCCATGACCAGTTAGTAGTCCGTACATGAGCCTTGCATGTTTCCTGTCAAGCCCTAATAGGAACTTGGCATACTTACTGGGGCGTCCCCCTGTCTGTGTTTTGTTGACTTTCATGCCATTGGCCAACCGCCAGTGCATTTCCGTCCGCTTACTTATCCAAGCTTTTACTTTGGATTTTATGACGCTGTATGCTACAGGAAGACACGACCTGGGTGTTGCCAATTCCTTTTTGATGCCCTCCTTCGCTAGCTTGCCAGCGATCATGTTCCCTTGTATGTCGCAGTGTCCCGGTGTCCATGAGCAAGGTGTGTTAACACAGTCCGCCGCCACCAGGGATAGTTCGGTGTGACGATAGTGCCTTAATAGCCGATTGACTGTCTGTACAGATATGGATCTGCTTATGAACAAGGCCCTTGTGCTTGCTTCTATCAATGGTCACCGCGATCGCCATTACCTCTGCTTGGCGGATACCTGTAATGATTAGTGATTACTGTGTCGCCCAGTTACTTATTCTAATAGTGAAAGTGAAGAAGAAAAAGAGAACGTTCAAAGAATATTTGGAATTTGCCTTCTCAGTAAATCCTGTAAATAAATTGTTCCTGAATTCTGATTAAGTCTGAATCAGTGAAACATATTCGTTGAAAATTCGTTGTATAACGTATGTATTTCTGTTGTACTTTTTCCCTTATCAGTAAATTTTCAACGAGTGATGTGATGTGAATCGTATTAATGGTAATTTTGGTATTCTGTTTGAGGTTTTAAGCGATGAAGCCGTACCCACGTGGCTGTCTTCACCTGAAGACAAAACAACAACCGCCGTTCCTGACGATTGTAGGAATGTGCGATGCTGCAAATGAACAAATAGCTAGTGAACAAGTACATGATAAAGCCTTACTATATGATACACAGAGAGTTTGTGAACCTAGATTAGAATGACAGAAGCAGAATTGTGGATATTATAATCAGCATCTAGGAGAAGTACCTACTACAACAGAGACACTAAATCTGCATAAACTTTGTTACCATTGGTAATGATTTTGATTATGCGTATTCAAACTGTAAACTTCATTTGAATCGAAGTATAATACCCCTTTTGTCTCTCGCAGGAAGAATTATGATTTTCCAAAATGCCACTAAAGACTTGAATGGGATGATTTAAAGAATTATACAAGAACGTCTTCTGGCTCCAGGAAAGGGTTTCATTCAAATTCAGTATTGTTTCAGTGCATTCACTGCAGAGTGCGTTCGTGTTGTTGATGAAGTGATAGAACTGCGTGACTACAGACTGCAGCTTCGCAGGTTGAAGTTTGGTTCTTTCGCTATTGAAATAAATCGTTTAATGAATTAATTCCTCTACATTCCGGCGGAGGCCGACCTTCTTCGAGTAGCGAAGATACTTGTGTGATCTTAGATGATAATTGTATGATCAGTGAATCAGGCAACAAATCGTGGTCTGTAAGATCGAAAATCTGGTGATATTGTTTGAACTTGAATCGTGATTTTTCGTGATCGTGTTACTCCCTTGATCAACCCTTGCTTGGTATTACGCGCCTTGCATTTTGTCTTCCTTTTTGTCTCCGTCTGTCTTGTCTCGGGTCGTGAAGCTTCTTCTTGATGTCGGGGAAGGGAATTTTCGCCTTAGTTTGACGTTAAAAGGAAGGCAATCCATGGGATTCGGGTACAGAGCTGTAAGGATCGTAGATTCCGGATCATGAGTGTTGGCTTCCAGCTCTGCTTTCCGTGATGGCGGATGAAGTACTTTGTTGGCATAGAACTGTCTGCCTTTTCGGTTCATCTGCCTGTCAGGCCGCCTGTCTTTCGTTCTTCCTGCCTGTCTCCTAGGTTGACTGAATGTCTGACTGTCTCCCTTTGGCCGGATCTTGAGGGGGAGTTGAAACAACCCCTTTACCCCTTTAATTGTCCAGGAAAATTGCGTCTTTCGCCTTGCAATTCAGTCGCGTATAAATCAAGCTGCAAACAAGCCGCACGTTCCGAGTTACTCGTAGTCAGTCTTCTTTGTGCCACAGCAGGGCTCGTGATCTCGCTAGTTTCTCGTTCAAAATTGCGTTTTTATTACCCTGTCTCGGTGCACACGCACAAGCAAAAGTACGTCGGAGCCATGTTTATTCATTATCATTGGCGGCATCTCGCAGACAGGTCGTTCTATTAAAATTAAAATTATAAATAAAATATGTTCGCCGGTTCTTCAATTTCGTGCGTATAAAACAACCCTTCTCGTTTTGCTTACCCCCCTTCCCTCCTGTACTTAGATCATAAACCGGGAAACGTTCTTTTATTTTATTTTTTTACCCATTTACTCTCTCCGTTTTTCTTCGCTTTTCTCGTTTTCCGTACTTTTCGTTTAATGCTTTGAACGGCGATAATTCGCAGCCCGGAAAAACGCGTTTCCCGTTCGCGGCCGTTCGGAATGCGAAATGGCTGTACCATTTTCTCGATACGGCCCTACTGGGGGATGTTCTTCAGTTGTGCCCGTCGATACGGTTCATCCATCCTTTGGCAGACAAAATACGACCATTTCGAAATTTCGAAGTGTCACGTTTTGGCGCACACCTCTCCAAATTGAATGTTCGTCGAATGGAATCGCGATACCGCCCTGCCATAATCGCTCGCGGCCACCCGTTCCTCGCGATTTGGAAGAAGACATTACCAAGACGCACCCCCGCCCCCTTCTTGTTGACGATCGCTCGCGGGTACTCGCGGAGACCGTTACCGCGAGAGCGTTAATTCGAAAATACGCGCTGCGTTATTGCCACTTTCGCCGCGTTCTTCTCGACTCGTAAAAATTTACATAAACCGAAATTAGTATTAAACATTCATGGCATGTTGCCCTCGTTAACGTGGCGGGGCGCGGCGCGGCGCCCGCCTCGGGAATGCTAAACAGTCGGTGCAGGGTTTCGGAAAGGCCGTCGTACCCCGGCCGAGTGTGTCACTGAGACGATCCCTCGCCCTTACACAGCCCGATCGACCGTCTTCCAGTTGCGCGCCCCGGCTCATCGGAAACTCCTCTCGGCTGCGCCCCCGCCCCCTGTCCATGAATGTGCGTGCACGTACAACCTTGAAAGAAGTGCACGCCTCACTACTCCACCTCACCATCCACCCCTAGAATGTATGATAATTTTTTTCAATTGCGAAATAAAATTTTCAAAACTATTCACCTCACGTTGCCGGTGCTCTTTTTGCTTCATTTCGCGCGTTACGTTTTTATTTACGTTGTTTGTTCGCCCCGGACACGTGTCGAGGGTGCACAACTTCGACGTATCGTATTTTGCACTTCTTCCGCGTTCCTTTTCGTTTTTTTTTTTTTTTTCCCCTAAGTTTACTTTATCTCAAGTTCACTCCCTCAGCTCTGCTAGTTTGTATTTCTAATCGAAATCCTGCCGTAATTTTGCATCATATTGTGCTCACATTCCTCAGTTTTTTGCTCTTCCTTATCTCACGATTAATTTTGGAGTAGTTGGTGTAGCCAGTCAAAATGTGACGTATTTTATAAACGAATTTTGAAAGTTAATTATGTGATTGTAATATGTCTTGTTCTGGTCCGTAATGGTCGTTCCCAGGGAGAGGGGGTGGTTTAAATGGGTGAAATTGGCTAGTCTTGAAACTGGACACATTAATTATCGGGAGGGTTTTCAGGTCGTGGGTCGAGTATTCCATTAGATTTGACTCCAGTTTGGGCCTCAAATTTGACTTGTATTATTTTATCTTTCAATGGGAGAAATTAACTTATTTTGAAATACGTTTATGAGGAGGCAAGTGTGTATTTAGAGAGGATGATAACTTCAATCTTTGAAAAGCTCTGCACTCCGTTTTTGTGCTTGAATTTATAGAGCGGAATTTTCATGGGAAAAGGGGCGAAACGTCAGCTGAGGGAATATCCCTTCTTCACGCTACGTGACTAGGCCTCATCTTTCTTCATTAAATGGCGTAGGTGTTTTATTTTTATGCCAATATGACCAAATGTTCGTTTTTCGAAGTTGTGTTTTCGGCAAAACTCTGTTCGAAAGTATTTTTCAATCAAAAGGACATATTTTCTTATGGGTCTTACCATCCACGAGTGACTGTTATTTGCAGTATTATTATTTGATTTCAAAATAATATTAACGCCCAACAGAAACAAATGAAGAGTGGTTTTCCAAAAGGGGTTAAGTCAAGTTTCACTGGAAACGCAAAAAACTGCTAACCTTTAGCAGCACGGAACGAGCATGTTTTCTTTGTTGGTTATTGCATGTCCTGGACACACGGAAATGAATATGACAAGAACGAAAACGACCGCACGTTTCAACTTCTTACCAGTGGGTCGTAAAGTGGGGGAACTCGACGACTTAGCTAGTTTTGCCTAACCAAAGTGCTATTATGTGGAACCTTTGACTATATACCCGGTGGACTAAGAGTAGTGATGATAACGTGAAACTACATTCCCCTACTTTCCTTCTGCATAAGGTATCTCTGGGTACCTCTTCATCGCCTCAGTTCGATTGCAGCAGAATTTTTCGAAGTTTTTATTTACTTTTTGATGAAATAAAACAAACGCGTGGAATATATTCCTCTGCTGAAGAAAAGTGCCCCAATAGTAACGGAACACTGAGGCCCTTTTCTTGTGCCACATCACATTATGGTCCCTCACACGTCACATAGCTCCTTAATGATAATTCTACAGCGAGATCAAAAATCATGTAACTTTTCAATGCCCTGTAACTTCGGAAAAAATGCAATATTTCTGAAAACAGAAAAGGGCATTCGATCGGGCGTGAAATTCTCTACCAGAGGACGCTCATAACCAGGATGGCCACTTTACTGGAGAAACTGGAAATCAGGGAAAAGTTATGGAAATGTCAGGGAATTTTCAAAAAGTAAATTCTTAAAAAATTTGCGTGGTTGAAAAGTATTATGGTTATGTTTTCTTTGCAACTTAAAAACTGCATAAAAATAATTTTTTTCCCGTGATGGTTGGTACCTAAATATTATGTTTAGTTCTGTATAAGATTTTTGTTAACTGCCGATTGGTAGAAAATGACGGTACTAGAAATATTGGGGGAAAAAATTGAATGACAACACTCATTAATGAACTTCCAACCAGTAGAGGCTTACTCGTTAAGAAAAAATTGAAAAGTGGATCTAGAAAAATCAGGGAAAAGTCGGGGAAATTCGTTATTGAAGAAAAGTGGCCACCCTGTTAACACAAAATGCCTAAAAAGTGACTTAACCCCTTTTGGAGAACCACTCTTTAAATTTAATCCGTTAATGCATAGCATTTCTGAAAATGTCATTGTTTTAGGCTCTCCCCCTCCCACAGGGTGAAAATCTGATACATCTGACGTAACCGTTCAAATTTCGCTGATAAATTATGTGTTCCTACATGTGAAATTATTATCGCGTAATTCACTTGCAGAATTCGATTATGCTGTATTACATTTTGATCACTCAAAACAACCTCAACAAAAATTTAGGATTCGTGGTTTGAATTTATGAATGCGGGTACAAAATAGTACAACGGAATTACAAAATTATGGAATTAATTTCAGGCCGAAATTCCAACTTAGGAGTAACTTTTTTTCACCTCCTCTATTGGAATTGCTAGTATAGTAGCAGGGACTTGAATGCAAGATACGGTGATACAAGTGCACAGTGACAAAATAAGTACAAAATAGTAGCTTCAATGTCGATCCTAAATTCCAAGTGTAGGGAGGGTCAGTTTTTTTTTTCAACAGTGACATAGCCAAAGAGGAGGCAAAGGGTCTGGTGATTTTCTAGTGACTCTAATTTTGATCCCAAGTTCTAACTTGAAGGGGGTAGCTTTTTTCCAGCACTCAACTGAATTTGCTAATATTTTTGAAGGGCAGGTTACGTACAAGTTATTAGAATACGAATGGATTAGGATCCAAAAAGCGGTCGAGAAATTACTACTGAATAGGTCCAACTTTCCATTCTCGTTACCCCTCCGATCATGTCTTCATCACTTCCCTTCTGTGGTTCAAAACCCGTAAGTGTATCGACTCAATTCTTACGAATTGCAGTGGCTCATCGGAAAATCTCTTGATAACTTGAAAGGCTAATTTCTCCCTCCCCCGGCTGTTTTGATTACATTTCAACTCGAAGTTTCAGCTTGGAGTAAGAGGGTAGCATTTTTCCAGCATCCGAACTGAATTTCTTATATCTCGAGAGGAAGAATAATACATTTGGGAATGTTAACAATCATTCTAAAATTGTGATATCAATTCGACCCAAAATTCCAACGTGGAAGGTATGGTTTTCTTCCGCCCTTAACTGAGTTTGCCAATATTTTGTAATGAGGTAGAACACATGATTTGAAGACGCCGATCACAGCGGGACAAAATGATCACGCTATTATGATGCTAGTTCTAACCCAAAGCTTCAATTAGGTTAGGGGGTGGCATTTCCTACACTGAATTTCTGATGAGGCTAACCCTTCAATTTGGTGTAGGGTAGCATTTTTATAGCCTTTGAACTGAATTTCTGATGTCTTCGGAGGGGGGTAAATGCGACATTCGAAAATACGAACTCGAAATGTTACAGTACTTTCTGATATGAATTTCAGTTCAAAATTCGAACTAGGGGGAGGGTCTAGCAAACTGGACCTTCTGATCTCGTTACGAAGATTCGACTCGATCAGTCATTCATTCATCTGTGTCGAGTGTACGGTGTTCGTGAATGATCGAAATAAGTCAAAGCGCTGCTTCCCAGGTATACGGTGCCGAACTTCCTTTCGCAATCGATCAGTGGCTGGCGGAGGCGTCCGGGTACAGGGCGCGATATCCGAGTAAGCGCGAAACTCGACAGTCTATTAAATTTTAATTGCGACGCCCGACGATTAATTATAATTAAATTATTACACTCGTCAGATACGCGCGATGCTTAATCCGGCGTCACCGTCACACGCTGAATCGACGCCGCCCCGGTGACAATGTGGCGCATCGTCATCGGGGACAAATGACGATGCTCGCCGCCTAACAGATAACCGAAACACGGAGCTGGATAGACTATCTGCGATACCCAAAAAACACCCCCGTGGGCGAGGAAGGGGGTATTATATTAATCACCCTGTGTGCTACGTGTCACCATCGGTGATCGATCGTTTTTTCCTTCTTTTTTTTCCCCCTGCTCTTCCCCTCGTGGTTTGGTATTTTTTAACAAGTAGCTGCTCCGCCCCCGCCCATCGTTCAGCTTGCCGCGCCATGCTTCGCGGATTCTTCGCTCCATTCGTCAGGCATTAGCAATTATAACGAAGACGCCGAAAACAATGGTAATTTTTTCCCGTCTCTGCCCGAGTGTCCGTCTGTCTTTTTCTCTGTCGCACGCTTTTCGCGAAAGGGTGGAAAATTCAATTTTCGATGGTTTTAACTCGTTTTAGGTCTCGCCGAATTAAATACTGTGAAGCGACGAGAGGTGATTTAATATACATAAAATTTCGGAGGCAACATTTTATAATTGAATTTTGCCCTCATTATTTCGTGGACACGTGCTATCTCCGAGGCTACAGCTATCAAGTTTTTTTCGTGGGGGGGGGGGTGAGTGGGTTGACATCAGAAATACCGACTAAATTATAAAAAAATTCTCGTCGAACCCCAAAGAAAGCCATTGCCTCTCTAATTTTGCCGACTGGCTACCAAAATTTATTATGTCGACTTCTCAACAAACAACATGGGTAGTTGAGAAAATTAGATGTCGGACAAAAATTCTAGATAAAATTTTTCCAATGAATCTTTTTGGATTAAACCTCTAATATATCGAAAGTTTGAAGTCGTAGCGGGGGCAGCATCCCCTAAGGGGCTGAATATCCTCAAAAAGTTTAACTTTACATTCCAAAAAATCTCCAGAAATTTCGTTTGTAGGAGAAAACTTATCGAACCAAAATCATTCCGCATTAAATTTTGCAAAAGAAGATATCTTACAATCTTTTTAATCACTGCCCTCGAAATGCCTGAAATAGAGGTGCTTACAATGACTCTTCAGTTTCCTATAGATTCGACACATGCCCGATGGAAAAAAACAGATTTTTTGGTCTTACCGAACTGAGCAAACAGAAGGGGTTTAGATCGTCATCGGATCCTTTTCTGAATATTCTCATCTAATCGTCTATGAAATTTTCTGCGCCTCCCTTTGCTCGGTCCTTTACCATAATTTGAATTTTGTATTTTCTGCGCCTAGTCAATGACAGAAATTACATTCTTATTACGATTTTTAAAACTTTCATAAGCACGAATCATGGAATCGAGATATCGTCAGGAAATATTTCAGGGTCACAGAATTCGATCCACTATGTTCGCTCAATTCGGCGAGACCAAAAAAAGAAAAAAAAACCAAAAGATCCTCGCTTTCTTCCGTAAAACTTGTGTTAATTTACAGGAATCCGGAGGGTCATTTTGGGTATTTTGAGGGTGGTTATGGAAAACTTATAAGTTTTTTTTTGCAGAGTTGAATGAAGAATTGTTTTTGTTTGAATAGTTTTCTCTTACGGCGGATATTTCTCGATTTATTTTGAAAAAATTGGATTTTGTGGGATATTCAACCCCCCCGGGGGGGGGTAGATAGCTCCACCACTGCAATCATAGACTTTTGATATGTTCACCAGGAGGTTAATCTAAAGAGATTCGCGTTAAAAATCGTTGCTGGAATTTTTGTCCTAATTCAACTCTGATTTTCGTGGGCTAGAAGAGGGAGGACGAGGAAGTGAAACCCCTGAACTCACGTCACTTCGGTTCTGACTGTTATCCTGGCCTATGTGCGCTTCTGTCTCCCACTCCTATTTGTGTATTGGAAACTGAGAAACGTGATTCTCTCAGGTGGTTATGCTACGGGGTTGAAGCCCTGTGAAGTCATTTGTGAACGGCTCATTGTTATTGCAATTGAATTGGTTAGAACCAAATACCATAGATTATAATATCGGAAACGAAGATCGAAATTCTTGGTCTATTCCTCTGGTGGCGTGGATTGATACTAATTATGAAAAATCGATTAAGTATTTCATTTGAGCGATTTTTTTTTTCTTTTAAGGGTACTTAAAAAATTAAGTGTATACGCAGAAGCGATAATAGGGCTCAGAACCAGAGGGGCTTACGCTCCCTTATTATGAAGCAACACCACTGCCGCATAATTTAGTCAATTTCAGTGTTGGGGGGGGGGGCTAAGCCCCTCAAGCCTCCTAGTGTATACGGCTGAGCCAGTGAGCGCAATGCTTTACAATTGTACCACTAATCCTCACCGCTAGATAGCGTTTTTCTTTTCCGCGACCAAAAATTCTCAATGTATTTTAAATGTACTTTGCCGGTATTATAATCTATGGTATTTGTGAGAATTAAAACGTAGCTAAATCAAAAATTTACAATTTTGAGATGAGAGTCGGAATGTGGATTTTCGAGCACGCCGCATCGGCTGGTGACATCGTGACGTCAGAAATTTGGAGGGACTTTACGAAACTGCTCAATTAAGAAAAGGCTAAAACACAACAATGAAGAGGCAGTAAAATTCATCCGAAATAATAAATGGAAATGGGCAGGACACGTGGCCCGCCTCCAAAACTACCAATGGACCTATAAGACTACGTTCTGGCAACCATGGGGGCAGAAAAGAAGAAGAGGAAAACAGAAATTTCGCTGGAAAGACGACATTAACAGTTTTTTAGGATCAAAAAATTTCCAAACAATAGCCACTACCAAAACTAAATGGGATCGTCTGCAAGAAACCTTTGCCCGTTACGGGCCATCGATGTAGGGAGCTCCACTTTGAAGTCCGAAAAAAACAAATGTAAAACTAAACTGTAGGTACTTCAATCGAATAAAGGTATTTAGATTAGATTAGACAAAACTGCTGGTTGGCAACACTGAATTTTGTGTTGAGACGCAGTTTAGAACTAAAAAGTGGTCAAGTCCGAACAGTTATGGACTTTGCCTCCATTTAGTTCCCAGTGCAGAACGTGTGATCATACCAGCTGATGAGACGAAAAGTGATTACAGGGAAGTTCGCGCCTCGTAACGCCATAACCAGAAATCAGTGTTGCTTTTGCCCAGTGAAATTCTCACTGGTGACAAAAATAATGACAAGCTGGAGATTCTCAAGTATTGGAGGCAACATTGTTTAGCCTAATTGACGCCATAAGACGTCAGAGGAAAAACGGTTTATTGTTTCAGAAGAAGTTCAGTGCGAAAGTTAGTTCATTTTATGTGACCTCAATGAATAATAAATGTATATCACGCCACTTCCATTATTTTAATCTCAGAACCAATGTGGGATTACGTTCATGACATCTCGCGGGCACAGGATTCAAGTTCCGAGCATTATTACTCGGGTCTTTCGACTTGATTTCAGATGTATAACTGATAGGGGTTAAGTACCTGATTGTTAGGCCGCCACTGGAGTTCCAATTCGAAGCATTTTTTTCAAAGATTCGTTGGAACCTCCTCTAGGTGCATATCAGTTTTCAAGTCAAATTGTTTTTGGTTGTTCTGATTGGAAGTTTTTCAAAATTGTTTCTTCAGATTGTTTCCAAGTATTATTACAAATTTTCACGCCTAATGTGGAGGGAATCGTATTCAGTCGCAATTTCTCGATAAGCGCCGTTACGACCGTGAATTTTTAGGATGGGGGGGGGGAGCTTGCATCCGGGATTGCCGCCACTCTCTAGCATAGTGTGTATTGCCGTTTGATCGAGTATTTCCTCGAGCCTTACTAGCATTCGGGGGAAGAAAAAACCACCACGATGACACGAGTGCCTCGACGAACTCTCTTGCTGCGTTACAGTTCGATTGTTCAGCTGTCCTGGCCGGTGTTTCGACATTCGGACGGATGTAGAAACTGCCAAAAACGGACTCTCCCTCGGCTGTTCTGTCCAGCGATACGTTGGAAAATTGAACACACTCCAGCGACTGCCAGTTCGTAACACGAATAACAGAAAAGGCTATGTGTGACTTCGTGCTAATTGGACTGGAAATATTCAGTTTCGCCTTCTACACACGTTACAGACCTCTGTTTGTGTGTTAACAACCTGTAAATGCGATTCGAGAACACCTCTCGTCACGCCGATCTGTTACCGAATCGCTCGCTTACTTCTTCGCTTGTACACGCTTATCGTGGCCGTTGCTGCGAACAAAGCATTTTTTCTTCCACCGATTTGGCTACACATACATCATCGACACTGTGAAGTTGTTGGAAAACAAAAGTTCGAGGGGGCCGGTGAGCCCACTTATACCTCACGCATCCTGTTCTCGCCGCCGTAATCGGCTTAAAACGCTTATTATTGCGTTTCAACGAACACCCTTTTGTTTTTTCATAGTCCTCTAGTCCTCTCCGGGATCACGTATATCCGTATCCGTGAACTGGAAGAAGATCGAGCTGAGCAGCATTTTTTTTTCACGGTTTCCTCCGAACATTCGCGCAAAACATATCGCCTGTACGCTGCGATACCATTAATTGGAGCTGTTTATTAATTAGATATTAATGTATATGTCCTTAGGAATCAGTTAAATGAGAATAACGTTATTTTGTGCATCGTTATTCCGGGTAATTAACGACGACTCTCTTTCGGTCGCACTGGTTCTGATCTTGTGATTAGCATCCAGCATTTTAAGAATTTCAACCGCGGCCGAGAACAATGAAAGTTGCGCGCAAAGAGGTCAGCGCTCGAAGTTGTATAATGTGTATATCTGGATGTGCTGGAACGCTTATCAGGCTCCATCAATAGACCTAGACTTTTCTATATGTTCGTGCAGTCGAACTAAATTCCGGTGAGATTGTCGATCCGTTGCGATGGAGATACGTGTGAGAACCCGAGATATGCGCAACCATCATTCTGGTTCTCGGTTGCAGAAGCTACGCGAAATTGGCCAAGTCTTCCGTATTACAGAGCCTTTTTCACTGGAAACAGTTCACCGGTTCTCATCTACCTAAGTGGTACGCGGATAAACTCTTCTCCGGGACATTCCTGCCGAAATTATAAGCCTTTGACCGGGTACCATTTCCAACAAGATTCTAGTTGAATGAGGAGACTTTCTAAATCTAGTAACTAAGTTCCAGTAGCGCAAAATGATCTCGAAGAGGAATGGGTGTGTGAAATAGATCCGTCGAAATGAATCAAATTTCGCCCTGCTCGGGGAAAGTGTGTCAAAATGAGACATATAGAACGCTGTGCGTATCCACTGAAATACAATATTGAGATTTGAAAGGAATGAAATGACGATTGGAGATTTCACAACTAACCGCGCCGTACTGTACATCGAAAATTGTTGCCCATAAAGACTTAACATTCTTAGTCCAATCTGGTTTGTGAGGACCACTCGAGCAAAATACTGGCAAAAAGAAAGGGAGTCTATTGGCCATGGGCACCCCCTACTCCAATTGAAACTGAACTGGACAGCTGCTAATGTAGATGAGTGTTTCTTCCTCCCTGTTGGCGTGTTACGTTGATTTACGTTTTAGTTGAGGAGCTGGAAACTAATGCCGAAAGACGAAGTTTGATATACACAAATCCTCTGCTTACTTTTATCAATTATCTGTCGTTTGATCAGAACCAGTTGGTAGAGGATTATACATGTAGAGGTCAAAGATGGCAACTGCGTCTCTCAGAGCGAACTCCAAAGATCTAGCCAAACAGAGGTAAAACTAGGCGGGTAATCCGAAAGATCGACAGTTAGTAAGCGTCCACAGAACAGGTTGTCTAGCGGGTAGTCAGTTCAGCCGACCGGAGCTATAATTTTGTCAGTTTTTGTCTTTTATCTTTTCTGTAATTTCTTAGTTTCTCTTGTTTTAGGCAGAATGTCTTGGAGGAAGAAAATTGTGTCTCCTGTAATACCCGAGTCAGCCCAGTGTAGTCACTTAAAGAAAACTATAGCATCTAAGAAAGCCAGTCAGACAGATAAACAGATATGTAAGTCAGTCTGTAATTCAGGAACACCAGCTGGCGAGTCAGTATTTGGAACAGTCTTGCCAACCAAACAGCCATTTGTTGGTGTCTGTTTATTTCGGTAGCTGTCCATCAGTTGAGATCAGAGGCTGTTAGTTTGTCAGTCATTAGGCCTCTTCGTTCTGTTTCTCTTATCTTTCTATGTATTAGAAATCTACACCTATCATTCATTCAGAAACAGGTTAACAGCATTCTGCTGTAAAGACTGAAGATATGAATATACAGGGTGTTTCAGTGTGAATGATGCCACCTCTACTGAATAAGCTGCAACTTTTCCTGGTAATACATATATTTGCTTACCTTTAATTTTGAAGGGACTGAAAAGTAATCAGTGTAAGGTATTGAATCCATCGTCGGTCTTGATGTGAGTGGAAGATTAGTGACATACCTACGGTTCTTGAAATACATTGCTTTCAAGTGAAATTGGTACGAACTTCAAAAACTGTAAGCAATTTAAAATAGGTAGTTTACTTTTAAATAAAATTCCTTCTTCTCACATCGTCATCAATTTAAGGTCGTCTTCATGTTAACTGAATTTTTTCTCCTCGTGATCAAAAATAAGAAGTTTTATGATACTCCCTGTATCGGGAGAATAGTTGAGACAACCACTGAAGAGCCTTGCATGTTTCCTGTCAAGCCCTAATAGGAACTTGGCTACGGACATCGATTCTACACAGCGTCTTTTCCGAATCGTTTCCAGCCGTAACTACTAGGTACTGGCAGGATCAATTTGATCTTCTGATCAATATGATGGAATAATTGAAGATGGCAACAAGAGCCTTGGATTCGTGATCTTAAAGTCACAGTATCTGTCTGATTTGCAAATGGCCAGTCAGGAGATCACGAATGAAGATCAAAAAAATCACTAAAAGTATACAAATAATCCAACAATGGGAACATTGAAAGGTTGTGATCGTAGATTTCAATTGGTCATCTTTGAATAATTTGCGCATCATAATGTTAGATCACTGTGTGGATGATCCTGTTCATTTTATTCTTGTGAGTTATGACAACGATTTAGACACCTGTAAACACGTTAAGTTTATTCTCAATGTCGCCTGTTTTCCTTTTTTGTTAAAATCATTCTTTAGTGAGTGAACTGTGAACACCCGATCAAACTATTTTCCAGCTGTTCTTTATCAGTACCAGAAAATTTTTCCATTCTGTCCGTTTTTAATTATGAAAAATTAGAAAAATTAAGGAAGAAAGTTATTAGTAATTTTGATTATTGACAGTTTCCATATTTCAGTCTTTTCGGAAAAAAGAATAAGCGGACATGTTCACGTGTAACTAGGATAAGCTTTAATTGGTTACAAGAGGATGATTCACAAGCAGACACCTTATCTACATATGACATACTGATAAACCCTGTCACCTCATCAGTTTAGTTTCAGATTCCAACTGACAGTTGTAATTTCTGTTCAGTTCTGATACACCCTTTCGACGAACATGTTTGTATTTTTTATCTGGATGTAATAAAGTGAATAAAAGATACGAAATCACGTCTAGAAACCACAGTTCCATTGCCTGAGGATCTACAGATTGAGCAATTTTAGTATTGTGCGTCAGTTTGATATACATGTTGATGGCTTTTGTGTGGATGAAATGACGTGTATTGCAGGTAGGAAATCACGAAGTGTACAGTTCTGTTGTGTGAGGATCTAGGATAGGAATTTCAGTATTATGTATCAGGTTAGGGTGACCACTTTCTGGAAATCTTGGAAGTCTGGGAATTCTTTGAGACCTGGAACAGTCAGGAAAAAGTCAGAGAATTTTGAAAGAGAATCGAAAAAGTCAGGAGATTTTGAAGAAAGTTTTATAATGTGAAAATATTGTACAAATTTTCCTGTCAGACTCAATTGTACTTTTTTTTAAATAGTTTGTTTGTTACGAAAAAGTGGGAAAATGGACTGGAAAATCTGAGAAAATCTGGAAAAGTCAGGGAAAAACCAGAGAATTTTATCTTCGGAAAAAAGTGGACACCCTGCAGTTGAATGTTCAAATCATCAGGGTGTCTACCGGTCAATAAATATTTTCAGATAATCACATAATATCCTTTTTTCATAGTACTTTTTTAGTGTTTCTATTTATTGTGAGCTCCCCCCCCCACACCTTGGTAAGGTTCTACGAATAAGATTATATTTGTATGTGTGTAAAACGGTTATGAAAAAAGTGAGAAAAAGTCAAGGAATTGGAAAATTTGGACCCGGTAGACACCCTGAACATGAATAAATATGTTCCTTGAGCTATGTGTATCAGAACGATGACATATATCTCGCCTTTGTCCTCAGTGCAGCAGTGCCAGCAAAACAAATTTATTGAGGGGCGAGAATCAAGAAATTTGCCGACTGTTTAAGTAACAAAATCAGAAATTTTCCAAGTATTTAGCAGCAATGAAAAGCAAATAAGATATTACGCTGAATGATGAATAATCCGTCTGTAATTATTACAGTTTGCAAAGTAAACTTCGCGAAGTGCTTGTTCTTTGTCATCTCGCGTTCTGCAGGTTACAATGTGCCAACAGCACCCAAGTTCACTGTAAAAAAACAAGACGAAAACTGACGAAAATGAGAAATTGCCCTTCAGTAACCTAAAAGTAGTACGCAGAAAAGTTCTATTTTTTTTCATTGTTCATGTTTCCTGTTAGAATTATAATACTAGGCAAACATTGATAAACAAACGAAGAAAAAGTGAACACACGGGTCTTAAAAACAGAAAAATAAGTGATCACAATAGGGTATCGCAAAAACCCTAAGAAAAGAAGCTTCTTAAGATGCCTGAAATTGCTAATCTGCATACTCTGAAAGATGATTGGGAGCAGGGCCCCTAGCTACAGTCTTGCAGTGCAGAAAGGAGTTGGAACTAGGAAGCTTATTCCCGAACATTAATTAAATTCTAATCAGAATTCGTATTGAGCCGCAACGAATCTTCCTGAAGATGGCGTGGCAACGAGTGAGCTGATGAATTAGGATGGAGATGGAGACGATGTAATGGAGGACTTCGTATCTCAAGTAGTTTTGCTCAAGCTATGAAAAACCTCGACTATTCCGTTTTGGTGCACGAAAGTCGCCAGTATATCCGTGATTACAAAACAGACACCCAACCACCTCGAACTGAGTGCTGCCCAGCCGGAGCTTCGGAAAGTGTTGGGAATGGTCATGTGGGCAGCTGGGCCAAACGAATCACCGTACAGGGCCCAACAATCACAAAAATTTACGCGTATGCTGGTTAATAATAGTTTGCGGGCTTCACAAGCCTCAATGGCTTCATCATTGAGTGCTTAAAGCTGTCATTCTGATCCTTGCTCCGAACACTTACTCAAACTGAGCAGCACTGAAAAGGTGGGCAGATACCTGACTTCGCGGTCGACTTACTGTCCGCCTGCGACCCGTTGCCCAGGTTATCGAAGTTCGCTTTGGATATCTCGAGACTGGCCAAATGTGACATACGGTATCGCCTCACGTAATCACGACAACACACCGTGCAAATACGGGGCAGCATTACGCGACGTCGTGACCCCTGATTACGGAGACGCTGTCTCGTCGTGTCGTCGACGTCGACGGAGCCGTGGCCATTGCGCACTCTAGTGGACATGCGGCGCGGATGACGCGACTGTTGAGACGGCGTGAGAATGTCGCAACACTCGCTTACGTCGTTTTGCTCTCCGAAAGTAGGTTGGGTAGCCTCTTGGACACTTTTCCAGTGCTCGGACTCGCCAGTGTGTGCTCGCGAATCTTACGTAAGTATCGCGTCGCCGGCGATCCGGAAAACCCAACTGTGCGAAAAATAAAAGAGAGGAAACGAGTGATGTAGTATGGAAAAGAAAAACAGTCGTTACAGCGATCCGCTTTACGGGTCGCAGGCCGGGAAAAGAATGATACACGACGGCCGAAGGAGCCGGAGCCGAGCCGGCGCTCTCATTAATAATTAAAATCCGGCATTCCGCGGCTAAATTAAACGGTCTTTAAATGCATTTCGGCTCATTTTTAATGCATTAACCGGGCCGCACACGCCGCCGGACTCGAGAAGCCGATAATGCGGACGCGTGACGAACGACGTCGAGGGTGATGGCTGCAGATCGTTTGGCAAGGGTGCGTCAAGTAGAAGTTCGCCTTTAACCCTCTCCACGGCGAGGCGGCACGGAGCCGGATAACCGCAGGAATTCCGAAACCGCTGAATTTTTTACCATATTTTTGACTCAGTCCGCACCTAGTTCAGAGACTATTTACGATTGCGGTCTTGTGGGTGTACTAATATTATAATCGTTCGTTGGCGGAGGATGGATGTAGCTAGACTTTCCCAGGGGGGGGGGGAGAATATGAGACCGTTTTTTATGAGAAAAAACATGACTTATTTGAAAGAATGATACATTTTTTGAAATCTCGAGAGAGGAGCAAATTCATTATTAGTGCTTATGATCTGAAGTGTCGAATACAAAAACACGAATGTTCAGAACTCAGTTCAGTTCCATCATCTCTGCGGGGAAGGTGAAGATGTATTGTGTATGAACATGATGCACGTCTTCGTAATCATCTAGTAAGGGTAAATTGATGGAGGTCTGGTTGGCTGAGTGGATACGCGTTGGTTTCAGAATCCGGAGGTCCCGGGTTCGAGCCCACGTAGCAACTCGCCAGGATTTTCAACCTAGGCCGGTTTTTCGGCCAGAAGGGAAAAGGGCTAAGACAGCCCTAACAGCCTCCCCGACGTCTCTGAAGTAATGCTCGAAAGGGCGGATTCCAGGACTCGGGTGGAGAGCAAATTAGAAAAAGAGAAGGGTAAATTGATCTAAGGTGAAAAAGTAGAACATGAGAATTAGATATAAGGGCGCACAATTTGTAGCCGGCGAGCTATCGTAAGACTTCTTCCAGAAAATAGATTTAGAGCACTAGTGTTGAATTACCCCACGGTTTGCGAATGAGAACTTGCAAAAAGATGCCAGTGGTTAGGGGCTACAGAAAAAATCCGAGGCTAAGTCTTTTATGAGTACCTATTAGAGCAGAATACGTGTACTCGCGGGTGAAGCCATTGAAGAAAAAAGTTTATTTTATTGCAGAAATACTATTTTTGCTCATTTGCGCTGTTTTTTGTCGGAAATTTGTGTCATGTTGTATAAGCCGAACCCGGGAGGAATATCCCTAGTTATCCTGCCCCATTTCATTAGTCCTGCCGGTGATGGATCTGAGAAGCAATCCTGAGAGGAGCAATACGAAATAAGAATTTAATAGTTTTTACTCCTTGCCTCTTTTGAGTACTTGAATCATTTTTATACTCTCACGACGGTAATTGAGCGAGTAGATGAGAGATGAGAAATACTTGAGCTTTGACTGATTTGTACGACTGTCTGTTTTTTGTTGAAAATATATAATCTTCCCAAATGTGCTGTCACATTTTGTCAGCTCACTGGATTGTGGACTGGGCCACATTGTTTGGAGGATTTTGCGCATCTATCACGCAACCATCCAATTTTCCCCCGTTGATGAGGGGGAGAGAACTATCTTCACAAGTCGAGTAACTAAGACTGAATAATCTTTTAAAAAGACGCAAAGAAAAAGGTCAGTCATCAGAAGTGTGAACTGTACCCCGCACTCATGATGCCTCTGACTTGCGTGGAAGATTCGAAGGTGCGAACGCTAACCTCCGCGAGTAAGGCATCCATAAATCAGCGAGCACAGCGTTACGGGCGGATTTATATTATAAATACAGAACGCGTGTATAATAATTTAAAGAAACAAAACGCGGCCTGGTAATTACCGGGCATCTTACTTGGCTATAATTATTCAAATTAAGTCAGCGTTATTGGTGGAAGCAGGTTGGCATCGGTCGCTCTTCGTCAGGTCGGATAATAAATTCTCAACCGAATCTTCGGGCACCGACGCGTGTCGGCCAGACTGCTCGCTTGTTCTCCACCCCGAACATAGGGATTCACTCATTCCCGTCGAGAATTACCATAAATGAGATTTCGGAAGAACGGCCGACGAGTGCGGTTCCAGAAGATCACAGGTGTCGCAGTGCGGAAGACGAATACGAGATTTCGTAGTTCGATTAAGTTCGGTAGACGAGGAACCGTGCGTAATTGGAAATGTTGAAGTCGCTCTGGTATACCACGGATAATTGTCCTGTGGCTCTACGAGACCACCCACAGCTTCTCTTCCTCTGGGGATGGCGATTCGAAGTCCGCTAAACCGATCGCCGATGGATTGCACCATACGTGCATCAGAGAAAGACAGTCTTAGGAAGAGCAGACACATCACTTTTTTTCAGGGTTGAGGAGGATTCGATCTTTCTGAGGAGGGTAGTGGGTAACAATCGATTTTAAGTTTCCTTAAGGAGGGCAAACCAAGGTTCTGGAAGACAGTGCGCCTCTCTTAGTCATGGTACAGACAAATCTCATCCGAATACCGCAAATTAGGGCTGATTGGACGCTATTATGAAAGAAGTGTCCTCAAGTACCATGTTGATCACCTGACAAAGTGTCCTAAAGAACAAAAAAAACTGAGTCGTTTAGAATACTCTGTCAATCCTGATCCGGACACTGGCACTGCAAATTCACCGCTCCGGTCAATTCGGGCAGCCTAACAAGAGTCGCTTCAGACAAAGTGTTCAAGTAATTACAATAATCTGACCGTCTGATGTGTGACTGTGTTTCCCTGTCTGGCCCATCGGCTTGTATAAGCATGATACTCGCTTTCCTCTCTTGCCCACTCCCTAACCTTCACAATTATCAAGTTGTGCTTTAGTCGATTAGAAGAAGAAATTCATAGGCCATAAGTCAAATTTTCAAAGTCCACTTTGTTAGAGGTTGGGTAAAAAAGCCAAACATTAGTTTCTTGTACACTTCTCAAATAAGTACCTTTCAGGCACGGATACACGAGGGAGCTGTGCGGAGGGGAGCAATTGCTTCTTCCAGAAAGGAAAAATGTAATTGAAATTATTAAAATCTAAAAGATAAAATCCAACCTAATTTACATCGGTTTAAACTCAAATCATGTAAATATAATAAGTCGAACAGACTTAAAAATTCATATTTCTATTATAAAAATTTATTTAATTCAACATCGAAGTAACAAACAAAAATTTTTAATTTTTTATTATCCTGTTATCCCTAAAGAAATTTTTCAATTTATATTATTAATTTTTATTTTAAATAATAAAAATAAAAATTTTTCATTACCCCAATCAAATTAAATTTATCTATTATATATAATAATTAAATAAAATTTTTAGGGTCTTTCATCTTTTTATTATATTAAAACTTTTTTATTTTAATTCTGAAGTGGCTAAGTATTACACAGTTTCAGTAATAGTTTCTCAGTGTCAGGGAATCTTAAACAGTGGCGTAGCCAGGATTTTTCCAAGGGAGGGGATCAACAAAATTTTTGCGGGGGGGGGGTACACCTAATAGGAACTGTATGTTTTTACATTGACTGTTAGTATGTTGTGCGTTCAACTTCACTTATGCATCTACATTTGAATTTCATTTCGCGCATTTACTGTGATACTGCTAACATAATATAAAAAATTCTCATCTCAAGGGGGGAATTCATCCCTCTAATCCCCCCCCCCTCTTGGCTACGCCACTGATCCTAAACACGTATAAAAGAGTCTAGATAGCCGTAAGTTAGTTTACAAGAGTTTTACTGGTCTGAATGAGTTTTAAAAAGTCGTAATCAAGTCTTGAAGAATCATATTCAAGTTCTTAAGAGTGCTAATCAGGTCTGAAAGAGAGGGCATTTAGCAAGTCTGAAAGAGATCTACAGAGCCTTCAGCAAGTTTGAAAGGGTTATTAAGGAGTTTTGAGCAGTCAGTGACTTACACCAGAATCTTCTTCTTCTTGGCACCGTATCCTATGGACTTCAGACAGTTGTACGATTCTCGTGGGCAGCTAGTCGAGGTAGTTTACCACTGCTGTATTCACGGCTTGTAGTGCTGGAGTTTTCCTTCTGTGAGCTGACGAGTGTGCAGACGCAGCTCGCTTACTAGCCACGTGTTTTCACAACCCTGAGAGAGAGCTGTCCAACAGGTACCGAACTTTCTGATCTGTACCTTACAAAGTTTTAAACAAGTTCGGAAGAGTCATAAACAAGTCCGGGAGAGTCGTAAATGACCGCCGAAGTGTCTTTAGTTAGTTTTGAGAAGTCCTAAAGTCTCATACGAGCTTTAAAAAGTTACAGGAATTTAAAAAAAAATTCTTATCATGTCCTGAGAGGCCATAATCCAGCCTGAAAAGTGAAGAAGTGGTACACGAGTTCTGAACTGTTCCAGGGAGTCTTGTTCAAGTTCAGAAACACGTTAAAAAGTTTCAGACAGTCTGGGAGATTCTCAACGATTTTTACATGGCGTTGATTTTGCCTGTTACCATTCCGCTTTTGACCTAGTGTCTGGTGGAAAAGGAGAGAAAATTCATATTTTCTCGAAGTGTTTGTATGTTACTTGTACCATTTTCCAGTGATGTTCTTTGATACGTTTTTCGATTTGTCAGATTGAATCAACTTTATTCATCCGAAGGGTAAAATTTCCGTTTGACGGCCAAATCGGAGCTGGATTGAAAACTTTACGGATTATTCGTGGTCATCGACCCGACAAACCTTTCTTTCAGTGTTGGTCCGGCGTTTTCTTACATAAAATTGAAATTTTCACGTTGATGGGCATTTTCGTGGCCCTCCGTTGGCAGGGGAAGAAATTATGTCGACCCCTTAAGAAACTAGACTCTTGTGACGGTAATTAAATTTTTTGTTGAAGAAAATGAGCCATTTAGTCATTATATTTCTTTGATTCGAAGAAAAATAGGTGTCCGGCTTATTTGCCCGGTAATATATCGCTTAATGCAAGCAAACTTTTCATTTTTAAGCGAGCCCTCCTTCTTACAATTTCGTTTGTTCAACCTGTGAGGGGGGATGATAATACTGCTCCTGTGGGGGGTAATTTCCTCCGAATCTGGCTCTATTGATGTCAGTACATGTAAATTATTATAATTCGATTTGCTCCTTCTCTTAATGGTGGAAAACTAACCGGCTGTGTGCGACTTAGAGGGTGTTGATGGGGTAAGGGTAAAACTGTTTTTGAAATTCGGACCTTTACGTGGCCGACGTCGAAAAAGCAACAACGAGAAATGGGTACGAAGCCGGACGAGAGGGATGGACAGCGGACTCATTCGGAAGTGACATAAGGTGGACGTAAACGGACACCGCACCGGCACCGGCAGTCGGAAGCATTCGGGGCATGGGAAAGTGCAGTGGCAACGGCGAGGGCACTGAACACGAAGAAGCCGTACTCGGGCCGGCAGCCCATCGAAACGCGATTACACATCCGGGACGGAGAGGAAGTTGGGCCAAAATTTATTACCACCTATTTCTATATAATATACTCGGTGAGAGTGTGTGCGCGTGTGTGGTGTGTGATCTGGTGTATTTTATATACGTTGTAATCCTTTTTAAAACGCGGTTTCTGTCGAAAACGGAAACAATATAACGTCGACAAGAGGGTATTTAACGCGTTAAAGTGTAATTTAAAAATAAAAACCGATTTAAACGAATTACGGAATATTGGGGGAGCTTCGTGGTGTTTTTCGGTGCTGGCTAATCCTCCCGATCTACCGAATGTTTGCGCCACGCACGCTTTTTCGAGTGGCAGGGAAACAGCGCCATTGCGGCTCGCGAGTTCTCGGAGGTCGCCGAGCTACAGAAGGGCGCCGAAAATAAGTACCTAAGGGTGGTATGGTTAATTCCGTAATGATGCTGAATTTCTGAATCCCATTTATGCGAAAGAAAAGTCTGAATTTCCGTTCTGTGATACCATCGATCCTGTCAAATATCAGGAAATTTTACCCGCCCCGTGGGCCAGTTAATTTTACATTATCTGAAGTTCGAACTTGTCGCACTATGTGGCGAGAAGCGAGGAATTTGACAGTTTACTTCGGATGTGTATTCTAGGACAAAAGTGTTTAAGTATCTCCCGATCCCCCAAAGGTTCCTTATTTTGATAAACGTCGATTAAATCACTAAATTAGGCTGCATACATTTTTTTGACTAATTAATTGTTTTTGATTATTAGATTGCTTTTAATTAGTCATTTGTTCTTATTAATTTTGGTCTATCGATTAAATATGGTTAATTCGATTAACCAATTTAATTTTGATGCTTAATTAACTTCAATTTATCAAACCTCGATTTAGCTTTTTATTTTGTCTAAAAAATTATATTCAATTAGTTAATCTTATTAATGTCGGATACTAGTAGCCGAGCCAATTGCAGTCGCTTTCTTCTTTTCTCATTTCTATTTCAGAATGATTGAGCTCTTCATGGTCACAGTTTTCTTCAGTGGTGCATCATTTTCGATGTGCGAAGCCAATGAGCATGATATAGCTCTTCATGGTCACAATTTAATTCAGTGGTTTACATTTCCCTTGAATTTTTGTTTCCTTCCAGCCATGTGTCCGTTGATTTAGATCCTTGGTATTGCAGTCTGCAGCTTCGCAGTTTGAAGCTTTGAATTGAGTTTGAATAGTCCCTGCTGTTTTCATGCAAGTTCGGTCTGTGAAATGAAGGTCCTACACACGGGAGAGTATAATGGGTCGCCATCTTGGCGCATACCGTGCCCGTGGATGCCGAATCCGACTATGGGGAGCGTACCGCGTAGTCAATTCGGCATCGACGGACGCGGTGTGAGCCAAAATGGCGGCTCATTATACTTGGGTAAGTAGGGCTCTAGTGAAATGAGAACTGGTCTCGCGATGTTTCCCGTTCACGTTAGAGCACCTAGAAACCCCCGAGTACAGACATCCTCCATTTTGAGTCGCTTGGTGTTCGTTGATCCACAATTCGATGCGCGGAGCGTTCCGCGTAGTGAATAGTTCATCGTCGGGCATCAAGCGACTCAAAATGGCGAATTTCAGTTCTCCGGTGTTTCCAGGTGCTCTACTTACGTCAACAGATTTTCTTTTAACGAACCGAACTTGCAAGAAAATGGCGGTCATTATACCCGTGTGAAACTATACGGTTCTAGTTATCAGTAAACGCACATGGGATGGGAGTGAAGGGTTGATAACAAATCGATATCAAATCGATAATTATTCATTAATTTTCGTTGGGCAGGTTGAGTACGCTAGGAAGGAAATGAGCTAGGCAGGACTGAGTTTTTACTCGTAACATAACAGATCGATATCAGGTCGATAATTGTTTAATATACAAAACTTGGAAGTATCGCCAGGAACGTAGCGAAGAGTTTCTTCTGGAGGGGCAAAAATAGTTAAATCCTCAAGTATCAAAATTTGTTTGTATTGGCCCAAAAAAACAACCTTTTCACTTGTTGGATTTTTCCAACTGTTGATCCATCTAATTTCCAAACTCCGGCGGAGGTTTGGGGCAGACTGTCCCCTCTCCGTGTCTCTCCTTATTTTCGTCTCTGGGTATCGATTGTTCAAGACTGTCGAGAGTCAGAATGAGTACCTTCTTGCCGATCTTCTTCGAGTAGCGAGGTTGCTTGTTTCTTAATTGGTTTAAATTGATTAAATTTAATTAATCGTATCAACCAATCATAATACCACGGCCGCTAGAAGGAAGAGTGGAGAGAAAGAATTGTGGTAGGTCGGCAAAGATTCCAGTATGTTCAAGAGATAATCAAGGATGTCAAATGTGAGTGTTATTACGAAATGAAAGAACTTGCACAAGATAGGGAGAAATGGAGAGCTGCATCAAACCGGTCGTAAGACTAATAACCTTATCATCATTATCTACCAATCTTGATTAGATAATGGGTTTTAATAATCTTGAATTGATTAATCACTTTTGATTAACCTTGATTAGTCTTTTTATTTTGTCTAATCAGCTGCTTTTGGTTAATCAATTTCCTGTAGTTAATAATTGAAGATTCTTGTTATGCATCAACTAGTTTCATTTTATCGATTTTGTTGACTAATGAAGTTTGATATTTGATAAACTTTGATTAATAGATTAACTCTTACCAATTATTAATTCTGACTGATTAATTTCTTCGATTAATCGATTGTTTTTTTTTAATTAATTATTTCTGACTATTCGAATATTTCCACTTAATTAACGATACTTGCGACGAACGACGACGAGTTCCTCCACATTGGACACATCGCTATAACTCACTCTTACCTATTTTTTCTCTTGAAAGTTCCTCCAGCATTTTTCGAACATGCTCGTTTGGTTTTTTAGCCACTGAATTCACGTGGAGAGGCACGAAAACAGCTTTTAGATTCTTCTTGGCAAGTTTTAAACGTTGGATACAGAAGACGTTCTTCAGTTCTGGCATTGGTGTCGGAGAAATGGCTGTATTTCTTAAAATCCAGAATTTCGCCCGGTCCATTATTTGAGGCTCTAGCAATCGCTGTGATGGAATACTATGCTACCTCTTATTCTGTTCGGAATTTCAGCAAGAATTCCTGTCATAGGATTGGCCGCTAGAGAAATTTTCTCCACCACCCTCCAAAAAAACTAAACGCTGATGGCGTCCCTCCGTGTTTCTTCTCGTCGAAGCTAAAATTGCGCAGCCTAGACTCCGAGTCCTCTTCCTCAACATCTGTCAATATATGACTGTTGCCGTTTTAGACCCTCCCCTATCGATTCCCGCTCTCAGACTCGGAAAAACGAAAGACAACATGTCGACTTTTCTCCCTTACAGGACTTGAATTCGTCGCGGAATCGACCGCACTATCCTGTAAACAAGTCTTTTGGGGATGTCGGCCGAACGCATCCCTTCCGCCGTGGTATAATCGTTGGCTATTAGCGATCCTCGTGGTAATTAACTGCTGAACGCTGATAAGTACCTGCCGGCAGCCTCTCGTGTACGATATGTAAATTACGCGGCAGTTGATTTCGGTAATATAATTTTTCTGCCAAGCTGTCTTGCAAATTGCGGATTCGGTTGGCGTACGGCACGAAGGGAGTGTGCTAATGACGAGGGGTGAATCGAGGACTTCGCATTTCCCTCCCTAATTGTGGCGGATATTCTTGTCGTTAGTTTTTCCGTAAACAATGCAACGTGACTGCGGTTACTGGATGTCTTCTTTTGGGCCCCTTTCTCGCTTCCCGCCACTCGATGGTCGCATCGTTTTCTCGTCGCCGCGCCGTGTCCAAAATTCGAGAAGACAAATCCACTCGGTTTCGATTTTGATCACGGGGTGCCGGAAGAAGGGTATTTAATTATACGGTGTGCGAGGGCGGAAAACGCCGAGAGCGGGGAGTACGTGAAAATTGAAACTAACAGGTACGAAGAAGGGCTCGTGGGCGGCTGCGGGTAGCGGCGGCTTTACATGCGAGCGGTCGGGTTTCAAGAATTTCCGTGATTTCGTTTTCGGCGGTGTCGCGTATGTTTTCACGTACACGAGTACGTGTGTAGCTGTCGGAAAAGATAGTTGCGAGGCTTCTCTGTATGCAGTCCAGAATGTCGGGGTGTGTTCGGTGAGGCTGTTGTAAACAGGGTTACTGTATCTCCACGTGTGTATTTGTTCCCTACGTCTAATTATCTGCTATAGAATCAACTGCAGCCTTTGATTACGGTCTTGGGTGTTGAGATACTGATGCCTAATGAAGTAGAGGAGGGAGAGAAAGAATTGAACGGGGCTACACTGAGCAAACTCCTATGATTGATATCTGCATCGTGATGTAAGATATGGCAGGGTGGTTATCGATTATAAAAAACATGCTATGTTCACGAAGCCTCGAAAGCCGCGAATTTTAATGAAATTGTCTCGGAAACAGAAGAGATAACAAGTTATTACTATACAGTTCCACACACACCCAAAGTTTGTGAAGGGTGAACAGTAATGTTCTTTGGAGGTCTCGAAGGAAAACTGCAGGCTGCGAAAAGTAACAACTTCTCAATTTTCAATTGTGTTGGATCCCTACATTTCCAATAGTGATCCTCAGTAATTTTTAGTAGACGTCTTACTGATCTCTGTCCCTTGAAAACATGGGCCTCGACGATCCCGTTTCTAGGAAAAAAACGGATCCTGGAGCTACGATCTAAAATCTAAGTTGCAAGCTTCCTCTTCAAGACTTGGCTATATTGATCTGTCTGTTTTCTTAGTACTCATAAACAGCTGACGTGATTCACTTGTCTGAATGGCTGATTGACTTCTTGACTGTCCTGATTATTTGTCCGTTCGTTTATTGTGTACTATCCTATTTTCTACTGTTGATTACATGACCTGAGAATCTCTACGCACTAGAAATCAGGCTTATGCTGCCCCCACGCGACGGGAAAACCTTTGATAAGTTACTTATCTGAAATTGGGAAAAGAACCACGCGACGGGAAAACCTTTGATAAGTTACTTATCTGAAATTGGGAAAAGAAGAGGCCAAATTTGTGACGAAAAGTTTAGCCAGATGGACAGTCAACTATCCCAATTGCCACCAGATGGCAGCCAGAAAGATAGACAGATCGACTGGAAGACCGTTCTTCCTCTACTGATGAAAATAGTTTTTGGACGATACATGGCAGAAAGATGATGTTTACTTCAGTATTTTGCAAGTGGAAAGCAGCACTTTTCATTGACAAATTAGATATTAGCATAACTTCAGTGTAAAGTAAACGTGCCTCAATGTAAAAACATGAGTCACATTTTTACATGCAGGCACGTTTACCAACCGACACGACACTAAGACTGTCGATGGATGCCGAGAATGGCCGACTAATGCCGAGGATGTTAATATTACAACATTGTCATTGCAATTGTTGCTTTTTGATCGAACTGTAGGTTTCTTTTCAGTTGGGAAAACGCACATGTTGCATTTTTCGGCGTTGCTTTCTTGACAAAGCTGTAGATGTTTTCCCTTTCTGATCATGTATTGTAAAATAGTATATTACACACCAACGTTTGTAAGTGAGCGTTTACATGCGAGGGCAAAGTTTGCGAAACGAGCCGGAGATGAGTGAGCAATTGCCCGAGACATAATGTCTTATAAAACAAGATCCAAAAGTGAGTTTACATGACCTGGGAATTGCTCACTCGCTACGTTCATTCGCAAACTTTTCCTCGCATGTAAACACTCACTTTCGACTCTTGGTGTGTAATATACTCTACCTCTACTGATGAAAGCAGCTTTTCTTTTACTAGTGAAAACAGTGGAGCCGAGATCCAGGACTAAAGTCAAGATTTCACGAGCTCCTGTATCCCTGGTGAGTTTCACTCATATATCTCTTAGCGAGATTGAAAGTCAGATACGAGCCGAAATCCAGAATCGCAGAAACTAAGATCTGCTCTTCAAATCTCGTATTTGAATATGTCTCTTTTAGTCCATCCGTGTATCTGTCTGCTACCTGCCCGCCCATCTGTCTGTCGGTATGACTGTCCAAGTCCATTGGCTATCTGTCAATTCTTCGTATATTATCTATTTGTCTGTCTGTTCTCAGTGTCACTATTTCAGATTTCTCCATAATGTACTAAGAACACAGCTTCTACTTCTGTCTCATAAAAACATTATTGGCTTTCGATAGGCAAGTGACCTGCTAGATGAACAACCACTCAGACAGAAACAAGTACTGATATTTGGATAGGTCAGTGACCTGTTAGATGGACAGCAAGTCAGGTGGGGAAAATTCAGACCATAGACGAATAAGACGAGCAAACTGATTGAAATGTTTTGCCACAAGTACAGAGTCATCCGCGAATCTCAGATTTGATAAATTTTTGCACATAATTTTGAGACCCTTTCCCTCCTAGTTCATTTTCCTGAAAATCTGTTCTAGTATACAATTAAAGAGGTTTGGAGACAATGGGTCACCTTGCTTTACTCCTCTTTCGATGGGGAAGTGGGAACCTCGAACAGGTAGACATATGCAGGGACAGGCAGACAGACAAATTGATGAAGAGGCGCCTAGTGTCGAACTGAGGGTCGGCAAGAGTGAAGCGAGCGTTAACGTGGATGTTGGGCTACGAAGTGACCAGCGGCAAAAGCTTCCCGCGTTTTTTGGAAAACGGGGCGAATTCATGTTCATCTCCGGAGTGTTTGCAGGGTCAGGAAATCAGGAAAACGTCAGGAGATTTTGTGGAATTTACTGAAAGGTCAGAAAAAAATGAATCAAGAAAATAATACTGTATGGACGTAATGAATTCGTACAGGAAACCCTTTCCTTTCTCTCTTCACAACTCAGTGTACACAACATAACAGTCTTATGCCAAAGTGGCAAATTTTTCAAATATAAAAAAAGAGGTCAGGAAAAGTCAGAAAGAATCATTTTCAAGAGTCTGTAGACACCCTGATCTCGACTTTATGCCTATGTACAAGTTCTGGCACACGATTTTTTGTGACAAAGTTTTGTTACAATCTACAAATTTTGAAGTCAAATTCCCGTCTGCGGAACGTGTTTCGAGTATTTTTCAGAGATGGCCGTGAATAGTTTTTGAAAGTGCATCAGAACAGTGAACGCCATTCGTGGCCCATTGTTGGAGGGACTACTGAAGTCTAGATTTGAGTAATTTAGATGTTTGCTTAGATTTAATGCATTCCATACTTGTTTAAGGTGCGAGTGAAATGTTCTAACTTAGTAATTAAAGTACATTTTTTAATTGAAGTAGTTGATGTATTCGGCGAAACGTTTCAGAAGGTCATTTGGTGAAGCGTTTGGCGATACACGCGTGCCAAAGTGGCTCCCCAGACACTACACCCTTGGCCCTGGAAACTATTTTCTCGAGTATCGCGTCAGTGACCAGTGTCGCATCGAGGCTAATTTCGCCTCTCCTCTTCGAATTCGCGCTGTCCTGCCAGGGCCACTGTGGGACACCCTACTGACCGAGGAAACGCTTACTCAGCATTAGCCTGGAATTCGGGTGCACTACAGACGGACACGCTCATCTCCTTGTCTTGGTACGTGTGCCGACGCAGGAAGGTGGTGACGGTGAGGTGAGCCCTGCCGAGTCCGCAGCAGCTGTAGGAAGGTACAGAGTTGTTGTGTCCGGTAGTGTGGGCTGAGCTTTGTCCGTCGACCCTCTGCCTCGACCACTCTGTCTGCATCTTCTTATTCTTCATGATGGTCGAGACAAACACCGACACCAGGTTCCATCCGTTTTCACTCTTCAGCATTTCCGGAACCAGGATGTCCGGCGCGAGACGGCTGATCACGTCGACTCTATCGCTCACGTTACCGCCGGGATTGATCGCTGTTGCCGTGGCCTATCGTAGGTGCTGTGGATGTATCTTACACTTGGTATGGCGAGGGTGATACTGTATGATAAATATTCTTTGTCCTGTCTTCCTATCAGTTGTTTCGATCTGGTTGGGTTGTCCAATTTCTTACATGGAAGCAATTTTTTAAATTTTATTTCGACCTGGTTTAGTATTGATCTTTGCAATGGAAGCATCGTCGAGTCTGGATAGTTGATTGTTCTGTTTTCAAGCGCGTGTAGCCCTTTTAATTTTGATGGTAGGGGATAAAATAGTTCTGCAATATTTTCTTATATTTTCATAATTTTATCCATACCTGCTTTTCTGGAAGTTTTCTCAGAAAGTGGTCAAATTCTTAGGGTAAATTGTCTCGTTCCTCACTCCTCGGAGCTCTGTAGCCTCTTCAGTTCCGAAAATGAGTCGAATATGTTGTTCTTTGTTTCTTCCAAAGAGCACAGTAATTTCTTTTCGGCTGACACCGCTGGGTTACCATGTACTATACCTAATGCGTTTGCTACACGAGCACGTGAGTGCTTCAGTAGGGGTTGAGCCTTAAAACGGTCTCGGAGCGAAGCTCTGTACTCACCACTCAGTATCTGAAGTAAATCTATTAGCACTCGCCGCATGTCACAATGAGTTCGGCATTCGACCACTCGGCTGGTGTTTAGCCAGTTTCTGGCAGACAGTGTCGGTCTCATCCGACGCAGAATATATGCCTTCATGTCTCGTGTATTCGGTCATTTACACGATGGGAGACAGCGTAAACGTCGTTAATTGGCGAAATAAGTGCATTCCGGGTGAATCACGAATACCTCTAGAGTTCGAATTTGACTAATAAGCATTTTCAGTCGTGTTGGCGGCGTTGTTGAGTGCGATCATTTCTCTATGTGTGACCGCAGTGCAGCCGAAAGCAGGAAGCGCGTGACACTGTACCCGCAGTACGCCCTCGTGTCTGCAAAAAGCGCAGAATATTGTTTCTCCCAGCGACATAAATTGCTCCTTTATCGCTCGCACCTTATGGCGAAGAGGCAGGCGTTTATGAAAAATTACATCCAGGTGTTCGAATTAATATCGAGTAGTTAACGTCGGCTAATAACGAAAAACGCCTGCGGCTTTAATTAAACTCGGCAGCCATCAGCGGCTATCGATTCTCGATTCGATTTCATACACGGTGATTTACGTAGCCCGGTGCGGTGTGTTTCCGATCCCGTCACCCAGCTACCAGACTAATTACATCATTTACGAAAGCCTATAAATCTAAAACTGAAATGCTTTATCCTGAAAATATCCCAGTTATTTGGTTTACTAAACATTTGTTTTATTTTTTCTGTTACAGGTATGTCTCGTTGCTGTCGAATATTGTGCGTACCCGGTATCCGTTTTGATGATCCTGAGTGAGTTGTGAGCGTAAGTGATGACATTTTCGCTTTTTGGAGAACCCTGGAAGAACTCGGTTGAGTTTTGATAATCGATAACTGACTGGCGAACCTGAAATGTTGGCTTGTTGATGATGGTGATGTGGGGCAATGTATCAAGGATGAGATCAGTGCGGTATGTATTGATTGAATGGCACTACTTGACGGTAAGGATGGATTTCGGCTGGCACTGCCCGAAGGCAGGGATGGACTGAAACCCAATGAGGAAGAAAGTCCGAACTCCATTCATCAGATGAGTGAAAGGCAAAACCTGTAACCCAATATACTAGGGAGAAAAGCCGAGTTTTATTCACCGGATACTCGAAGGTAGTCAGTGGGACCCTATAGACCAGAGAGAAAATCTAAGAGAACTGGACCCAAGGGACCAAAGGGACGATTCAAACTCGGTTCACCAGGCTAGTCGGAGGCAGAGCCTGAGACCCAGCGGTCTAGGGAGAAAATTTGAATTCCGCTCACGAAGCCACGGCATTCGTACAGCCCCCGAAGTGCATCCCATTTGTAAACCATCGCCGTCGATACGTCATCGAGGTTTCACGCAGCTCTGCACATTTCCGGGAATCTGTTGCCTGACAGCTCCGGCTCGTTTTGCATCGACAATGAAAACAAGAAATAAATAACCGCCGCCGGCAGCTCTCAGTTTTTACATAATGTTGATCCGCAATGGCTCGTAACAGCTACACGACCGAAATTCATTACGCGAAAACTTTTCGCATAAATCTCAAAAATAGGCGTTGCATCGAATTCAGTTTTTCATGCCAGCCTGTCCTTGTTTCCTCGACTCTCCCGGTTTTCCTTAGTCGTTTTTTTTTCATTTTCTATTTTGCATCGAATGCGATAATTTGGCGTCTCGCTCCTATCGCGAAGATGGTGCCTCACGTACAAGTGTGGTTTTTGGTTTTCGCGAAAGTTCGGTGAACCAGATGATGTAACACGTTGTATGGGTCGTTTTTGAAGTTATCAGTTTCATGTAGGGAATGATGGGATGGGGTAGTTGGGCTTTGAACAATAAAACAGACGTTCTTGGGCCAGTTTTTCTAACCTACCAGAAGAGAGGAATGGAAAATGAACAGTCCCGTATGGTACACCCTTCCTTTACCCCATTTTCCGGAACGAAGAAAAGAAAGCAATACAGATGCACCGGTTGTTGGCTGCTGAGGGGTAGTTACTTGGCGTAAGCCAAGGGGAACCCATGTGAAACAAGCTGTTCGGAGGTGAATGTTTCCGAAGAGTTGCGAGTCACTCTTCGGCTTTTTCTGACTAGACAGTGCGTGGGTTTGGCAGGTCTTTTGAGCCCAATGTCGCCGCTCTGCGGTAGTAAGAATAACCTCGTTTCAGGCGGGAAACTGCGATCATTGGTATTGTTTGGCAGGTCATGTCACCCAGAATGAGTAAAAACATCCACCCCCCTATGGCGAATCGAAGGAATCAAAAAGGGTTAAATTGAATCATCTATTTCGGAACGTCGGGAAAGCGATTCAAGTGGCTTCAGTTTCCGTTCCATTTTGATTGCTGGGCGATTCCAAATCTGACCTCTTATGTACAGAGAAGTTGTTGGAAGTTTTGTGAATTGATCCTTGACAGTTCGCCTGATACCTGTCCATTTGAAATTTGAAAATCCGGCACATCCTGGCCTTTCTTTCGCGGAGAAAGGAATTTAGAATTCAGTTCTTTGAAAGTGAGCTGGGCCTCACTATGTGAGTTCTTCATATGTCCGCGGTCACGATTTGCTTCCGTCAGTTGTGCGCTCCATGTATCCGCATGATCGTTTGATAGCTCAAAAGGTGCAGTATTATAGTCATCTCTTCACTGGGCCTTTCAATAGATCATCTCAGGTGGCGGGTTCGAGGAGCAAAATCTATCCGTTTCATGTCAGCATCTCTGGGAACTCGTTTGGAGTCACGCGCATACCGGAACAGGAACCTTCCTTTTTTTTCTCTTTATCATCTGTACCGTTCAAAGGAAGTAATAAAGTATGTGGAGCGTAAATGAAACGATTGTTTTACAATTTCTACGTATAAATTTCTGCCAGTCACCAACTATTGTTTCCAATTATAATGGGACGTTCTTACTAGCCGGCTTTCGTTCGTTAGTTCGCGTATTTCTCGGTATTAATTTTCGTCGGTAGCGGTAATTTTTTGCACCCGCCTGACTACAGGCGTGTGTATGGGCGGTGATGAATATGTACGAGGTGGAGTACTCGCGGGCTTGTAGCGTGACTATTTTTCCTTGGGGGGGGGGGCAATTTGAGGCAAAATTTCGAATTGCCCGCGCCCAGACCTCCACGACGCAGCGAGCTAAGGTGTACTTGTGTTTGTTGTTTGTTACCTCGAACTGTACCCGAAGTGGACTCTTCAACAGCTTCATCTTTAATCTTCATGTTGTCCAAATAGCAAACGGTAAGGTCGACTGGTGAAAATTAAAATGACCACACCGAGTCTGATAGACAAATGGATCTAAAAAAGAATCGAACCGCCCGTAATTACTTTTGCTGTGTTACTGTAAGAAATGGATTATTTCTTCCGTGCTTTCCTCTTCTTTTTTATATGGGATGAAAATGGTGTACGTTCTTAGAATCAAGATGAAAGGCCATTTCTTTTGTAAACGCTTTTTGCAGTCGTCCTTTTGTCCGTTCGCTGTATTTACTATTTTCCTCGTTTCTGGATGTAAGATTTTTTGCCAAATGATACGAAGCATTTGCGACAGAAGAGCGAGATTCTTAGAAGCCTGTAAGCATTGAATGAGAGAGAAAGAAAGAACAAGTAGGTTCACAGACTCGAATCAGATTTATGCCTCCGAGTCGAACTCTATATGTGCGGGAGGCCTATGGAAATTCCAAAACTTATCATAGCCAAGAAATGCACTGTTTTCAGTACTTCAGTTGTTGCTGTGGCGACTTTTGTTAATATACATGGATAATGAATTGCTGACCACACGCCATATCTCTCTTTAAGTTTAATGGGAATCCGTCGTCTGTTGAATTTTTTGATATTTTTCATTCTAGATGGTGAATTTTGACCTCCGTAAGGCGTGGATTAATATTATCCAATCAAGATTGAATCTTTTTCAGAATTCTTTGAAATTATTTGGCTGAACTTCGAAGGTTGGAACACAGATACGAAAAAATTTTTAAATCAAGATCACTCCACTTATCTATTTATCTATCGCACTTATTTTTCTGCCTGCCTATACCTACCTTTCTACCTACTTTTTTCAACGACCTGCGTCCGGTAGTAGTACAACGAGCTGCAGTAGGGATACCTACTGAATATGCAGCCAGTGACCATTACCCTTCGAGCCTTGTTGCTGGAATCGCGTCAGCACGAGCAGTATCTTTCCGCACTATTCGCGAATGTACCACAGATGGGGCAGCCAGTTTCCCTCGGCGTCCAGTATTACGCCGAGGTACTTCATCTCCATCTTCATGGGGATTTATGCCCCTTTGCACTCAACTGCAGACTCCCTGTATTTAGGAGGTTCCTCGCCGCAGTTGGGACATGTCGATACAGGATCACTTCAGTCTTTTGAGTATTCAACTCCAGGCCGGTCTCAGTCAGCAGCGCTTCCCCCGCTGCTGTGGCGTTCTTGATATTGTTACTGACTGCCGGCCCGGACTCTCCGCCAATCACCAGGAGGGTGTCGTCAGCTTAGCACACCGCCTCCCTCGGTAGTCAGCTGATGACGTCGTTGTATAGCAGGTTCCACAGGGTGGCCGAAGCTCTCGCCTTCAAGTTCTTATAAAACTGTTTCATAATTCCGATGAAGTCTTCGGGTACCGCTTGATTTTCTAGTGTTATGAAGAGGAAATTATCTTCCGAAGTATCAAATGCTTTTGAAAAGTCGATAAATGTAAAATGCATTTCTGATTCGTATTCATTGCTTTTCTCAATAATTTGGTTGATAGTAAATAGGTGATTGCTACTGAGAATTGGCGTCTGAATCCCGCATGTTCTTTTGGTTGTTAGTAGTTAACCTACCTACCTCCTATCTTGTCTGTCTCTTTCATAGGCGCCGACTTACGGAAAATGTTGGGGGAGGGGGCAGAATCAAAGTTATCACGGTTCTTAGGAGCGGTCGAAAATCCCTCTGTGAAAATTCAAATGGTCGTCTTCCATATATTTTGGTGCCAAAATTATACCCTTCTCATTATTACTTATCAGATTTTACCATTTTAAATAATTTGAAATTATTGATTTTCTTAGATTCTGAAACACACCGGATATTTTTGTAGCTTAGTTAAAAGAAAACCCCCACCCTTTTTTCACGTAAATACTAGACAAAGTTTTCTGGTTTTTTTTCTTTTTTGTTAAATTAAAAAATTGATGGTAAAATTTGTTGTACTTTTTCCATTTCTGATTTGAAAATATTGGTGGTGGTGGGGGGGGGTGCGTCGCCCCCTCCCTCAAAAAATGCCAAGTCGGCGCCTTTGGTCTTCTTTGTTCGTCAGCTTTTTCACCATCTATTTTGACATGGATATGTCTGTTGGCTAGCCCTCCCATCTTATTTCCGACCGACACCAGTTCCGACCCCCGACCAACACTGAACGTGATTCCAGTTTAGTTTGCAGTTCAGTTCAGTTGTGCGTATTGCGTGAAGCAATCAGTATAATTTCGCTTTTCATAGTCACAGTTCAGTTCATTGGTCCACATTTCCATGGAAATTATTTTTCCTTCCTCTTAAAACACTGTCGATATTAACAGAAGCATCAACATTTGTATCGACATGAATTTCTTCACTTTTATCTGAATATTTGTATCCAAATACTTTGGAAAACGTTGTCTGAAACACAACCATATAAAAATTATCGCTATAACACGACCATATACAAATTATCACAATAACTCAATTTATCTGAGCCATTTGTCGAGTAGACATGTCGATGCAAACATAAATTATACAATTGTGTCTGCTTTTGTATACCCTGATACAAGAATGTTGATAGTGACTATAATGTCAACTGGACGTCTCCTGAACGCGTGTCAATTCGCTGCGTACTACCATGTTTATAGTAATGTCGATACATATCGATACTTGTTGACTAAAATGTCGACTGCTTGTACATCCACGGAACACTTCTTGTTCACCATTCTGTCAATGGGAATGTATACTACACAGCCGACAGTAAACAGAACATCGACATTTGTATGTGCACTGCACATGAAAATGTGTACTAAAAATGTCCTGGATTTCAGTATTGATGCTTATTGATCTTGAATTTTGCTGCGCGGCTGCAGTCTGCAGCCGACTAATTTGCAATGCTTAAAAGTTTGACATCCGACAACCATGGTTATATTTGAGCGAAAACTGTAGCCCCCCCCCTCACCAGACACGTTCGACGCTGACATTCTTTCAGTCATGTGCTCATTGATCTTGATCTTAGCTGCGCGACTGCAGTTTGCAGTCGTGTCGTTGATAGAAATCTCCATTATGGTATGATACACTCCTGTTACTATGATGTCATATTACTAACCTGAGTATATTTGAGAGAAAACCGTGTTTGTACCAAACGTTACAACCCCCAACCCCGACATTCTTCCAGCCATTTGCTCGCTGATCTTGATCTTTGCTGCGCGACTGCAGTCTGCAGACGTGTCGTTGATAGAAATTTCCATTATGGTATGATACACTTATGATACACTCCTGTTACTATGACGTTATTTTACTGACCTGAGTATACCTGAGCGAAAACCGTGTTTGTACCAAACGTTACGCCCCCCCCCCCGGCATTCCTTCAACCATTTGCTCGCTGATCGATCTTTGCTGCGCGACTGCAGTCTGCAGCCGTGTTGTTAATCTTTTAATTAGGGTATGATGTACTCCAGTTACTGTGAACTACTACTGAGTATACTTGAGCGAAACTTGTGTTTATCCTAACGTTTGGGTTTTACCATTTCCTAGCATTTTGTCGTGAATGCCTTATCAATCGTGAAACTGGACATATCTAAATAGTAAGACGAGAATGGTTCCGAAATCGAAAGGATATTTGACTGAATGCGTGGATTTTTATATCAAGTTTTGAGCCCTTTACCGGACACTCTTAAGTTTTCCAAAATTACGACATTTTAAGGAACTGACAGCTCAACTTATAATTTCGATTCTTCTTTCCTTTCTTGCTATTCTTATTTCCTTCTTCTTTCTCTTTCACCTAGTTTTTTCAGGTGTCGGGTTTTCTTCTGAGCTCTGTTAGACAGTTGGCACATTCTGTGTTTGTCCTCGTGCGAATTAACGCTGTCTGGGAAGGACGCTTTAAGACTTTCCTAGACTTGTTGAAGATTCTTCAGGACTCGTTTGAGACTTATTGTGACTTCTTAAAGACGTACTACTACTTTTTGAGACTTGTTAAAATTCTGCGAGAGCTTTGAAAACTTCCTTAAGCCCTTTCTAGCGGATTTGGTGCTCCGTAAGGCCCTTGCAGACTGTTGAATATACACTAGGGCTTTTTCAGTATCATTGCTTTGTTTTGTATTTTTATGTGTGTGGGGGTTTTCTCCTTTCTTCAGCCTCGTTTTGTGAAGGGAAATGGTTCTCGAGGTTCTGGTAGATGAGAGCAATATCACTTCCAAATTTCTGTAAACTGGCTGAGAAATGTTCTGTAAATTAATTGACTTTTGCGCCAGAATTTGAGTTGCACCCAAATTTAGGAATTAGAATTCTTAATACTGAACTTTTGACAAAGCTCTCATCTTCTTTCGCCTTCCTTGATGCTACGAGTCTACTCCACACCCAGTCCCTTACAAGAGATTCAGATACTCTCCTCGCGCATTGGAGTAGTAGAGCAATGCTCTTAACGTTTTTTCTCATAAAGATTTTTTGCCCCCTCTTGAATCGGCTTACTGAAGGAATATGGAATTTGTATACTTGAAAATCTGAACCGATTTGGTGGTACCAAATATTTATACATCGCGAATTAGTTCGTCGTGACCGAGGGAAAATAGCTGGCACGAAGAATTTCTGTCGTAGGTTGACTGTTAAGAAATAGCAAAACAAATCTAATCAGTCACCAGTGCAAATATTTATCGCAAATACACGAGCATAGATATGATTCGTTCATCAGAAAAACAGGCAAACCGACGTCGATTAGCAATCCGTTCTCGTGCGAATGCGATCATTACAATGGCGTTAATTAGCGCTCTCTCGGTTTCTGCGCTCGCAGTTTCAGCCAGCAGTGAGTCAAAATTTCGAACGAAGGACACCAGTGCCCTTGCTCGTTCTTTCGCCCTCTACAAATTTTGCTTCGTGCCGCTCCTTTTCTCCACTTTTTTTATTTTCTTTCCACTTCTAATTTATCGCCTCATTTTCGTTTACTGCAAAGGTATACATTTCGCATGCCGAAGACGAGAAAGGCCACCTCGGCGCGGTCGACTCGTCTTATTTCCGCTCGAATTGCCACGCGGTGGTTGGGCACGAAAAAAAGTCGGCTCGATGAAGGAAGGAAAAAAAAAGCCAATTTACGGTATCGCGAGTTCGATTCACCATCTCTGGGTTATTATTATTTTTAGGTGTGTATGTGGTGATAAGGGGTGAGGTGGCGGGAAAAAAATGCACCGCGAATTAGTTGGCACACGCTGCCTGCGATTCGGCGGCTTGTAATTTTCATTCGGAATTCTCGCGAAGTGAAAATGGGGAAAGTACAGTCATATTTGCGACGCTTTTTTCTTCGCCTTTGCCGCCGACTTTTGGGTATTTTCGCGTTTCGACGTACGGCACCGTCATTTTCAGAGCGTCTGCAGTGTTATAGGGCGCGCACGAACGAACGTGGAAATTACACGCCGCCGTCGAGTTCTCTTTACATAGACAGTAATCATTTTTTTCTTCTTAAAGGCGAAGTCGAGAGCGAATTGTGCAGTCGGCGAGTTCGTCCGCCTTTTTATTAAATATTTCATCGAGTGAAACCGAAAGTACTTTGTGCGGATGCCTCGTACGAAGCCTGGGAAGTGGATACGCTCGGAACACGACCGTACAACCGATCCCGTTTCATTTTTCCAACACTGTACATACGGTCGATGTGTTGCACACGATGTGTACTAATTAGCCGGTTAGTTGAAATGCCCCTAATGGCCGACGTGTCATACATACATTTGAAATATGGTAACAACCTTGTCGAACAGTGCACGCCGCACTGGGTCAGGTGGGAATTAATTTAATCGTAGCCCGTAATAACGAAAAGCGAATTTCGCTGTTCCAGCTGAGATCGTGACTCCGGCTTCGTTCTTCCATTTCCTCGTCGCTGCAGGCTCGTTTCCTCGTCATTTTCTCTTTCTCGTCGTCGTATGTAGAACGTGTAAGCTCTCTTTAGTTACTGCGAGGGGGGTAGGAACCGAAAATTTCAAAAATAATACAGAGTGTCCCAGCAGAGACGAAAAACTATCGAGTATACGTAAACGTGGCATATGAAAGAGTTGTGAAGCTCTCAGTTTCGAAAAATGACGAATTTTAGTTAATAATATAAGGAGGGCGTTTTCATAACGCAATATGTTTTTTTCTTGGGGGAGAAGGTTGGGTCATGGAACCTGCAACTTCTCAATATCTCTTTGTCGAATTGCAGAAGTATCAATCATATTTTCTAGTGAAAAAGGAAAAAGCTTATTTCCAACAAACGAGGTAATTGCATTTTTTCTTCGTTTTGGGCGATAGTAGTCAGAACTCATCAATATCTCTTTGTTGAATTGCAAAAGTAGCAATCATATTAATTTCTTGTGAGAAAGCTTATTTCCAAAAAACGCAGTAATTGTCCTTTTTTCGCAATCAAGTGATGGAACCCCCAACTACATATCAGTATTATTTTTATCAAATTGCGAAAATCAGTCATGATATTTTCCAGTGAAAAAGCTTGCAGCTATTTTCAAAAAACGCAGGAATTGCTTTTACCAAATTTCGAAGGAAAGGTAGTGTTTTTTAATTATTTTTTATTTTTATTTATTTATTGGATTATGGAGATTCCCACTCATCAGTATCTTTTTATCGAATTGCAGAAATATCAGTCCTCATATTTTCTAGTAAAAAAGTTTATTTCCAAGCAGAAATTGCATTTTTTTAAATGTTTTTTATTCTGTAGTGAGAAAGCTGACTTCCAAAAAACGCAGTAATTACATTCTGTTTCCTGTATTTTTGGAATCGGATGATGGAACTTCAAACTGGTCAGTTCTCTCTGTTGACTTGCAAAAATATCATTCATAATCATAATATTTCTAGTGAGAGAGAATTTCCAAAATTCGCGGTAATTGCGTTTTCCCCTTTGTTTTTTTAGTCAGGTGATGGAACCCCCTATCCACCAGTATATTTATGTCGAACTCAAAAATATAAATCATACTATTTACTAGTGAAAAAGCTTATTTCGAAAAGGACGCAGTAATTGCATTTTTTTCTCCCTTGCTTTTCGGATGTCGGATGGTGGAAGCTCCAACTCACTAATACCTGTTAATCGAGTTGCCAAAAAATCAGTCATAATATTTTCTAATGAAAGAGCTTATTTTGCTAATATCCAACCAAAAAATACAGTAATTATTGATTTTTTTTTAATCGGGTTATCGAATTTCCAATTAACCTGTACATCTTTATGGAATCGCTATCATATCGATCATAATATTTTGTAATGAGAAAGCTTATTTACAAAAAACGCAATAATTGCATTTTTTTTCCCTTATTTTTTTGAAATCGAATGATAGAACCTCCAACTCATCAGTACAGGTCTATCTTTGTTGATTTGCAAAGGAATAGTCATCTTCCTTCATAATTTCACAATATTTGCTAGTGAAAATGCACATTTTCAAAACGCAAGAAATCCATTTGCTATGTATTCCTATTTCAAAAAGCAGTGAGTCCAGTTTTTTGAGTGTTCTTCAGCTTACATTTTCGCAAATGGGCCATTCTTTAAAAATGTTGATATTTTAGGTATGTTTTTTCATGGAGTTATAGGGGATGATTGATCTTTTTTTGATGGGAGTCGTTAAGAGGCGTTCTGTATAACATATTGGTAAGATTGGGCCGACAGTGAGAGGATTCTGTATTTTGACATGGCAATTAAAATGATGAATGCCATGCTGAAGGACACATGAAAAAGTCCATGCCGAAAGAAAATAGCGAACAAGAAGTGTTCTGCCGTCGATTAGTAGATTCCAAAACAATAAATTATATGGAAGGTATACTAACCCATTGATTAGATGTAATTATTTTTGGATGATGAACGTCTGTCGTAGCATAAAGATGACCATGCCGAAAGACACTTTTTTTTTAAATTCTTAATTTTAGACAGTAATACGCGAATGCACGAGTCTCGTCATAAAAAAAAAAAAAAAAACACAACTGGATTTGATATGCGGACCGTATTGCTCTGATAAGACTATCCATACAATTTGACCATTAATTGCGACGAAAAAATATTGAAACTCTTTTTGTGATCGGTTGAAAAAGAGTCATGCCGATGGACAAAAAATCGAGAGACAATTTTTGAAGTTGGGCATACTGACTTACCTGTGAAGATGTGATTTCAATGTTACCCTGTGACTCTTTCATCCATTTTTGAAGTAGCACTACGTTTTCTGTTTATTCTAATAATAGCTTGAAAATTTAGAAAAATAAAAAAATAATAAAAATTGTTCGAGGGACAGCCATGCCGATGGACATTTTAGCATATCCAATTTTAACCCACTAAACGTGGATCAAAATTTCTTCTGAAAGCTTGAAAAAAGAGTTGAGTCATGTCTATCAACTGCAAAAGAACAAACTGCCCGTATCATTAATAGCTTGTGAGATGTGCTGGAGACTGAAATATCAACATTTTCGAAGAATAACCCAAGTATCATAGTTTTGAAAATGAAATTTCTACATCCATCCGCCTGGTTTGAGGTAGCTTTTATCAAAAATCGAAGGACAGAAAATAAAATAAAAATTTGTGGATACTTTTTTGTGTTTGCGTAACAATTTAGAAATATGATCATTGCGTTTTGGAGCAGCATTTAATTGCAAATTCAACTGAGAAAAATTTCATGAGAATATAGCGAAAATGCAACAGAAACTGTCGGCAGTAATTATTGCCTATCTTCAAAGTTGAAGGGGCTGTACTAGTTCGAACATTTGAATCATAAAATTTGGGCCAACATTTTAGTCACGTGAATGTAGACGTTGAAACTCCTGTCAAGATCAAAAATAGATAACTAATAGCGTTAAAAGTTTTAGGTGCACTTTCAAAGGACTGCCCATTTTTTATTTGATAAAGATGCCGTAAAGTAGTGTCATCAAACAAATTCCACTTCAAAATTGGTTAAATTCCAAAAGTTGAATGACTAGCTTTAAAGGGGCTATAAAAGTCTAACATTAGTGATTAGAATTTTGTCTCAAATTTTATGATAGATTTCCAAACTAGTGTAGCTCCTTCAGTATCGAAAATTGGCAATAACTAGTTGGAGTTTTTGTATGTTGCATTTTCGCTGTACCATTCATTGCTGCTCTTGAAGAATTTTCTGAATTGCAAGTTCCAGTTGAATTCTCACAAAAATATATTTTTTCAACTTCAGCCTTGTAGCTCTCGTCAATTCTGAGAATATGCCATGTGTGCACTTGAAGTTTCTTATTTCTCTCAAATATCTTTCCAGCTTGCCCACCAAAAGTTGGACATCCTGTATTTCTTCTCAGGAAGCCTGTACTGTGTGTCGTTTGACTCGAGCACAATCGACAGGGGCTATCTGTGTACTCTTCGACTAAAATACAAGGTTTAGATGACCCGAGATTTTCGCTTTTTGGTTTTTAAATCCGGAATCTTGGTTTAATTTTCTTCGACGTCCCTCTGGTCACTGATGTGATACTTGAAAGGGCAGTTTCCAGAACCGGGGGTTGCGGTGTCTGGGGATCCACTTTGGCATGCATGCATCGCCGTACGCTCCACCTATCATTAATTTTCTTCTGCGGGACATTCTGTCTATGACTGATTTGCTGGGTGTTTCTTGCGCTGTCCAGTTGGATCTCGAGGTATCAGATCTACGATGGCTATTTTCTGTATTTCAAATACGCAACCTACCCGGCGTTTTTCAGTATGAAGAGAAGGTGAGTCAGACAGCAGATTCTCGGTTTACGTGCTGGGAGATCGAAACAAGGCTCAGTCAAGACTAACTCGAAATCCTATTTTCGAGACAGAGATCAAGAATCCAGAAAAGAAGTTCTGTCTGTTTTCCGCTAGAAAGGCACGGTAGAGGTGCGGGCAAATTTTGTTTGTGTATAAATGGTAACCATCAGTTGATTTTGATCATTTGATGAATTTGGATTGACCGACTAAGTTTAATTTACCAATTAATTTCGATTATGTGAGGAACAGTATTAACAAATTTTAATTATTCAATAAATCTTGATGGTTCGAAAAATCTTGGTAATTCGATAATTTCGTTTCTTATGGTATAGAACTAACTCCATCTACTTGAATCTTACAAAATAAGTTCGAAAACATGTGCCTGGCACTTTTTATTGGAGGAGGTAGTGGATAGGAAACTGGGTTTCTGTCAAATGATTCATTTTACAATCAAAAGTATGTACAATATGAATGAGAATTTGAAAATGTTCAAAACTTTGCAAGTTAATGTAATATCCTTGTGACTCGAAGTACCCATTTTTTGTGAAAACAGCCCTTACTTGTTTGTTATGGTTTGTCGTGTTCCTTTGCCTTTTCAATCTTTCCTAATAAAAATTTTCCTTTACTTGACCACGGTCGATTTCGCTGCCGCCACTCCCGTCTGGGAAAACCGAATTCGGAAGAGACTTTCATGGAGGCAGCTAGCCTGCCTGATAGTATGACGTTGAGTACCAAGAGGAGGCGGGTATTGAGCTGGGAAGTGATGCCTATTGGCCTGTCTTGATGTTTTTTGAAGCGGAACTAGTTTTGACCAGAGCATTGGTGTAAGGACCCTTCGTTAATTCCAGTTTTTAGGTTTTCATTGGCTGAATAATACGATCGTGTACTTGCTACTTGCACAATTCTGATGCTAAGATAAGAAAGAAATGCTGCTAGAGCGCTCTAAGCGAAGTGCAGCTATGGTATTTGAAATCCTACCGCCTCCGTGGATGCCGAATCCGACTATACGGAGCGTACCACCTAGTCAATTTGGCATCCACGGGTGCTTTTTCTTTCAAAATGACGTGTGACTAAACTCAAGTTTGATTGCTTACCACTGCACTTTCACTTTACGAAAACATTTCATTATCAACGGTCACGTCCTCAGGTTTGCTGTTCAACTTCTGACCCTACGCGTAGGCTACTTGCTCACCTAGGGAATGCGTTTTTCCCCGTTAACTCAACTGCGAAATGTCGCGAATCGGAATACTCACCCCCTCGTCGTGACCCCGAGTATATCCGCGAACCCGGTGCGCGCGGACAGCTTTATATTTATAGTTGTGTCGTCGTCAATTTAGTTCTATGTAATTGGTATAAAGTGCGCTTAACTATTATGGGGATAGTTTCGTTTTGTACCATTACTCTTTATTATAGGCAGACTTTAGCGCCGATCAGTTCCCACCGTCGGGGATGACGGGGTCGGCCGGGGAAGATCGCTTTTCATTATATTCGCGCTATTAACAGTGCACGGAAAAACAACCCTCCTCCAAATCGTAAACGTGTCTGGGCAAAATAGTAACGTTTAATGTCTTAATGGCTTCATTTATACGGGTTCTCTCCGTGTCTCTCTCTGCCTATCGCTACTCACAACACGCAGAGGGCTTCCTCTATTTATTAAATTGAATGTTGAATCTTGTTCGCGATTGTCGAAACAAGACCAGACCGAGAGGGAGGAAGCTCGGCCGACGGTAAGCTCCCTGATGGGGAGTGTGTGGGGCTTCAGTTACCAAAGCCTACTTGACGTAGAAACGGGAACAAAAAACAGAAGAACTCGGGCGACGTAATTTTTTATCGTTTGAAAATTCTGCCAAAAGTCTGCTCTCGCTCTTCCATAAATTGAAAAGGAAAAAAAAAAAACTGCCGGATGTTGTGACCCGTAATGCGTTTTTCGCTCCGAAGATGGAAGAAAATGCGTACAGACTCGGAGCGCCTTCAGGGTCATCGTGCCCCCGGAGCAGCCCATCGCGCGGACTACACATGTCCATTTCTAGCTCGCTGTTGTTTCTCAAAAGAAGATGAGGTAGTGGGGTGCTCCAATCGTGTGTATGTGTATATATATCTGTACGAATCCTGTATCTGAAGTATCTAAAAATTATTACTCGTAAATAACACGGTTAAGTGCCAAACAGGTCAAAGATTGCGAGTGAAGCGGACGGCGACAAGGCACACGAGATCCAATATCTGGCAACTTTCTTATTTGAAAAGGCGTACGCAGATACGCAAATGAGAGAGTCGATCTCGGGTTAAACGGATTCTTTTCACAGCCACGTTTATTTTTCTTTCCCAAGTTATTATATGCGAGGTGAAATATGCGTTTTTGAGATCGCCTTCTCCTGTCTGTTTACTTAAGGCCGGTCTGTAATATTGTTTATGCTATTGATGAGGCAGTAATATGCGTCGAGTGATAACGGAAGACGGATGTGTTGCTTACGATCGTGCTGAACGAAACCATTTTGATTTAGAACCCGTGAAATGGACTCCATTGCTGCCAGATCAGCATTTTTGACAAAATCTATACGGATGTTTGGGTTAGTATGAGCGAATTTGACCAAATGAATCCAGGCAGTGACGCCATATTCCAGCGATACATTTGTATAAATTCCGAAAGCCTTAAAATTTTATATGGAAGTATGGTGTACCTTCCTCGTCAACATGCTAAGAGTTCTTAAGAATCCCGTCTGAGCTTCGTCTTACACCCCCCCCCCAGTCAATTTTTTCCAGGGTATTCGGAAAATGTCAACTCCTGGTGAAAGCATTTCAAACAAAAATTGTTCATCGAATTCTACATAAGGAAGGTTTCTTCTCATTTTTTCCTATTGTTGTCAAGATGCCATTAATGGAGGGTTGAAAATGACTTTACATTTGGACCAGTCGTTAACAAAGACCTTTACAGGATGAAACACCGATTTTTCGACATTTTCTTTTTGGTCTCTACAACTTGAGCGAAAAGGAGGGGTGCGAATCACTCGCGGACCCGTGTATCTACGTTTCTACTTACTTATTCCTAAAAAATATTCGTTCCCCTTCCTTCTGTTCTTGGGTACCATACTTTGAAATTTGTGTTTTTTTGGTAGTTTTCAGTGTTTAAAATGACTTCTCTATTCAAGATGTCCGTCATTTCTGAAAGTCATGAAAAAGTTATGAATTGAAGTCAGTGGTCATGAAAGTCATGAATTCAGTTGAAACCCTAACTGTGAGAACAGTCATAGTCAGTTTTGGTATTTTAACTTGGATGATTGAGATATATCCGCAGCCATTATGCATTAATATTGCAGTTCATTTTTTCAGGTTATTGTCTAAGAATGAGAACAAGCAGGCTGTTCATCCAAACTGAGTAATGGATATAGCTCAGTCTGTCATAAGTCTTTAACAAGACCTAAATAGTTCCAAAAGTCCCTACTAAATTATGGTTTCATGGCTATTAAATTGAAGGTTTTGGAAAAACGAACCTAATTTTTGTTTCTATTCTTCCCAAACTATGTACAACGCAACAAATTTTAATCAAAATACTGTATTTCAACAAATGGTGAGGTTGTTACGATGTTTCAATTTCTTTTTTTTGAGTAAAATGGATTCTTGAAAATTTTTTTCTCAAAAAATTGAAAATAGACAAAACTGACTCGAAAATAGTCTAAAAAAATCTCTAAAAACATCAGTTTTAGAAAATAATATGGTCCAAAAACGGCCGTATTGTAAAGTTAACTCATTGGTTTCAGCATTTCCTGATTCGTTTAGAAAATCTCAGTAGATCAAATAGGCTGGGCTGGGGGGGAGGGGATATTGTTTAATGCGTATGCATTCACGAAATGAAAAAATGTGTGAGATTTTGTGCATTTCTAATCCGACGTCATTGTTGTATATTACATACTAATATTATTATTATGATTCAGTTTTTTTCTTCTTTCCTTCATTTTTCAGTTGACCAAATGTGATTTCCAAAAATGTGTTTACTTCCAGTCATTTCTTACGCTTTATTTCTACATCAAATTCATTAATATTATTTCATTTTCATTCGCTCCTAGAAAAGAAAGAATATAAATTTTCTTAAATTTAATATTTTATCATCTTGCTTTTTAAATGTGAACTCCAGAATATTAGCAAAAGAAGAAACTGAACAAGTATAACTGGAACGTCCGAATTAGTTTTTGTTTTTGCAATGTAGGACCCCTAACGTGAGCATTGTGAGCTCATAAAATGAGTCATGGTAAGATTTATGAAAAAGTCATGAACAGGACCCGGATTCATAGGCACTGAAAATTCAGAAAATGCTGTATTAAAAGTTTGTAACAAGACCTAAATAGTCTATAAAAAGCCATATAAAAGTGAAATGGTCTCAAAAAAAAGTACAATAGTCCCAGAAAGTCTATACAAAATTATAGGTCTTTCATGGGTATCAAATTAAGGGTTTTAGGGTTTTGGAAATTTTTATATTTCTATTCATCCCAAACTATGTACAATGTAATAACTTTGAATCAAAATACTTTATTGCAACAAATAATAAAGTTGTTACGATTTTTTTTTTTTTCAAATGAAATTGATTTTTTAAATTTTCTTCTCAAAAAGTTGAACATTCCGAATTTTTTCTCGAAAAATTGAAAATTGACAAGACAGTCTCGAAAATTGGATTTCCCCCCGAAATAGTCTCAAAAAAGTCTCTTACAGCATTAGTTTTAGACGAAAATGTCATTTTAAAGAGAACATAGTTCAGAAAAGACCGTATCCATTGGTTTCACAATCTCCTGATTGATTCAGAATACCTCAACAGACCGAATAGGCTATGCTTTAAAAAAAAATTACTCAAAAACCTGAGGGCCTGCGCAAATGCTGCAGATCTCACAAGAGATCATGATTCGGGAGATGCGATGTAAATTTGTTTGTTGTTTAAAAAAGAAAGGTGAAAATTGATCAATAGTTTCTTATTTGCATACTGTAAGGTCGTAAATTATCCTTTAAACTTTGTGTCCTACCGAACAAGTGAGACCAAAGTTTTTCCAGCCAAGTTAGTTTTTTATTCCAATTTAGAGATTTTTTATGCATTAATAGCTGACCTAGTCACTTAAGGAAAACTATACTTGGGAGAAGTGGCGGATCTAGAAATTTTCCAAGGAGGGGGTTTTGAAAATAATACTTTTTCCAAGTCCGCCACCTAAAAAACCGAGATGGATGGTCATTTTAAATAATTTCTAAAAACAAGTTTCATAATGTGATTAAATTGTTTCAAAACGAACATTGTAGGCTGTAGAGGGCTGCAGATACTCAAAAACAGGAGAAAAACTCAAAATTCGCCATGTGTTTTCCTTCTTCGGCCCAAAGGGGGGTGTATCCGCCACTGCTTGGGAGTTATTTCTTTCAAGACGACAGAGAACGCAAGGGAAAAATCATTGTGAGATTTCAAGAAGGTCAACGTACTTCCATTCGGAATCAGTTTAGTATGTTTTCTGAAATTATTCTCATATTGCACTTGTTGCTGTCCCCAGTTTAGAGTTCCTATCCACGAGCCACCATTTTCAAACTACCAGTAGATTTTTGCCAGAACGCACCTCAGTGGCTGTTCAAACCTGTGAAACTGTATCCATATTCTTCATGAAATTTTGAGCCGCATCTCTTCTAGGTGCCATAGTCTTCAGGTTAGGGGTAAACTTTTGCAAAAATTTGATTCTGTGATCCTCACGAAACGATATTAATATCACATTTTATGATATTTTAAAGTCTCTGTCCCATTTCAGTACCACAATTGTTGAGTTGTGTGTAAATAATAGCCAAAAATCGATTCAGCGACCCTTTAAACCTATGAAACGATATTTAATGCATTTCACAAAATTCTAGCGCCCGCCTCCTCCACAGTACCACAATTTCGAATTTACTGTCGAACTAATTTCGAATTCTACGACCTGGAAGCCCTTCCAGCTGATATTTTTATTCGATGATTTGCGTTAATGAAGCTTTTCACAAGTTATAATAGAAAATCATGTTTGATTCCAAAATCCAGAAAAACACAAATTTTCGAAGTGCGGTATCGAAAGATAGAGGAGAGGAGGGATGGCAAACGGGTCTGAGGAAGATCCTCGCTTATTTTCGTTCCAGTCGGTGAGACTAAAAAGTATAGAAAAAACGGCGCTTTTACCCGTAAGGGTTGTGTTGAATGGTGAAATACAGGCTCATTTTCAATTCCCATTTAGGGCATTTTGAAGGTAGTTACGGAAAAATGATAGGAAACCTTTCTTGTGCTCTTATAATAGTAGCACTTGATGAGAAACAAATTTTGTTCGATAAATTTTCGCTCCCCTGATTTCTGAATTGTTTAGACTCCTACGGAACGAAGTTCATGCTGGATTTTTGGGGACTTCTAGTATGTTTACCACGAAGGTCAACCATTCTTCCTTTACCAATTTCAAAACACTCGGGATTTCTGCTAATTCATTTCGTAATTACCCTGCTCAAAAACGAGTCTCCTTCATTTGGTCTGTGGTACCAAGATGCTTATGTATTCATAGGGTTGACCCCAAAAATATGGTGAAAATGAAAAACGCTAATTTGCGAGGGAAGCAAGTGGACAGTTTCCAATTTTCAGGAAATTATCGCTGTAAGTCTGTTTGGACCTTTTTTTTTGGGGGGGGGGGGAATTATTGCCAAATCTTCCTTTGAAAAGTCGGCTATGGACATACTTGATCAAGACTTTTTTAACTTGATCATGACTTTTTGAAGTTCTTTAAGACTTCTTAAAACTTCTCAAGACTTTTCGTGTAAGATTCTGGAAAACCGGTTTACGTTTTTGTAAGACGCGCCTCGGTGCCAGTCCACCTCTAGCGGTACCTCCGGTCTGTTTCTAACCTTAAATAGCAATCAGCTGTTAGCTTTATTGCCTAACATACAACTCCCGGTGGTATTCCACCGATGCAAATGTAAACAGTATCATTCTAAAACTACGGTATAAAACGGTTCGCAATTTAATTACGAATTAATTAAATTTCCTGGACACCGGTTTCGTAGTGAAGCTCCACGCTATATATTCGAGGAGAGAACGACTGTCATTCACGATTACACAATTACACAGCCAAACGAAGTGCGACCAGCCCCATGTTAATTAATATAATCGTAAATACAGTTGTTTTTTGTGTTCTTTCTCTCTCTCTCTCTTTTTTTTTTCCGAATTCACTGGCTCGGTTTTATATTTCGTCGAGATCAAAATGGTTCGCAGGCTGCGTTTCGTTTTCACCCTCGCACCCCTAATATAGTAATTTTTATTTCTGTCTAGATTACTACGTAAACTAATTTCGCCGAATAATTAAATCCGACCACCCCCATTCGGCGAATCTCTCTATTCGTTTTCGCATTTTTCTGCAACGAGTTCGCTTTGCATTTTTTTCTTTTTTCATATTTCGTACTTTTTCCCACGCAGAATAATCTTTCTATCTTTCGCGTTGTATTTTTATTTACGACTAGGATGGTGCCGGTTTCGGGTTCGTTTTTTTCTTTCTTTTTTTTCGTTTTCTTCAACGTTACCTAATCCGTTATTCCATGTTGCGAGTATTTTTTTTTGTGTGTATTCTGTAGTCTGTATCCCCCTAACCAATATTCCTTCTTTTAAAATTCTACAGAAGTCCCTTGTTTCGGAGAACCCACCTCGAGCCTACACTTCTCGCGTCAAATTAAAACTGTTTTTAAATTAGCAGCTGACGTAAAATGATTTGTTTCCTGCGTTGTTACAAATTCCATCATCTGTTCTATCTCCATTTTATTTTATTAGTTTTCTTTTTTTCGTCTTGTTGCTGTTTAATAATAATTTGACCGTTATTTTCTCGCACTTGACGGGCAAAGCGGTGGTGGTGGCGTTCCACTTGTAACGCAGCTGGTGTGGCTTGTATATTACGTGGTGTGTGCAGGCTCGCATTAATGAGCGCGATGAGATGAGATGAGATAGGACGGGATGAGATGAGATGAGACGCCGGAAAGACGAGAGGACCAGCAACCATACACGCGCTGCGGCTGTGTCCTGATAATGGAAAATACTTTCGCACCACTTCTACTCTCCACCGCCACGACGAGCGAGTTTTTTGGCCAAATTCCGCCCCGCCGAAATACTTAATTAATCGAATTCCGCGCGTCCAGTTTGGGGATACTCAGCTAATCCGGCGACCTCGAAATATTTGCATTCCGCCTTGTCTGTGTCTGCGCGCCCGGCTGTGGAAGAGGGAAAATCGAAAAAATGTAACGTTAACGAACGACGTTTTCCCGAACAGCGCATTCCTGTAAGGTCAACGTGGGAATTGTATTCGCGGCCCCCCTCCCCTTCAGTACATCCTAATATATCTGTCCTACATGCTATAAGGAGGCTAAAGTGGGACTGGGCTGGACACATGGCAAGGCTGGACAATAACAGGTGGGCAAAAGTAACCTCAAGACTGTTTTTGGAAGGGGGGAGGAGAAAAGGGAAACAAAGAACCAGATGGAGGGATGAGTTTGATAGAATGTTCCAGTAGAAACCGTGTCACAAGATCGCGCAAAACAGGGGATCTGAGAGAGGCTTTTGCCTAACAGAGGGCAACTTCACCTATGCTACAGGTGAAGTAAAGAAAAATAAAGTTCATTTTGATTTTATTTGAATATATCTGTGTGTTTGTGTATTCCACCAAATTTTGTTCAGACTTCGATTCAGGAATCAACCAGGGTGTGGAGCAGGAGTACCAGTTATTTAGCGGTCCCTAAGTTTCTCAAAAGTCTACTTCAGAGTGTCTCGTCTATTAAGTCATCTAAAATCATATATTTTGAAAAGAGATCGTCTACGTCATCTGAAATCTTATTTTTTCGCTATAGGTCATTTAAAAAATATTTATTAAATAGTTGGAAACAACTGCCAAAGTAATCTAAGTTTGTTGTCCAGACAACAGTTAGTGAGTAAATAGTCTGCGAGTACAAATGTAATGTAAGAAAGAAAAAAATTGGAGTGATGTTTTAAATGCAACATAAAGTAGGGAAGCAACAGAAAAGTAGGCGATCGAAGCGGGGAAAAATTTGTTGAGACTACTAAAAAATTGGATAATGGTCATCTAGTCATTTTTTTTTGCTTACATATTCTAGTAGACACCCCGTAAGTTTGATAGAGAGTGAGCTTTTTTCTAAAATGAAAGTACGAAATCAGAATTTCTTTCGAGCGTTGTAAAAATTGACGACACAAAACTGGAAGAAGTCGCCCCTCAGTCGGAAAATGAATCCGCCAAGTTCCCCAATAGTCCCTCTTGTTTCCTTTTCGACCTCGATGAGAAATCTTTTGGATTTTCTGTCAGTTGGCTAGATAGCCCTCAGTGGCTTAGAATTGAAAAAATCGAATCCTTACCTGGAAATATCTTGATTTTCTTTTATCTACTTTCAATTTTGAATTCAAACTACAAACATTTCGATTATATTAACTTTCGTTGATTGTAAAAATTACATAGGCATAGGCTGTCGCTAAGTAACTAAGACTAAAATTTGTACGGTCCACTAACGCTACCTATTGGCGTTTCAACGCAGTAAGGGAATAATTTGGTTCATTAGCTATCAATTGAGACCACGCCGAGCTCATTTGATTGAAAACTCGCTGTTCCAGACCAATTTGAAAGAAACCCTATGCGTTGACCCCTCCAGATTTTTTAAAGATTCATGGCTATATAGGCCTCCATTCGTGCTTGCCATTTATCGAACTTTTTCTCGTATTCCGCCGCTGGTAACGAGGAGAAAAACATCTGTGCTTCTTAACAAGCTCTCATCAAGGATTACTCCTCTCTCAGAGAAGTCTGAAACTAACTGCTGAAACTCGTTAACGTACCTTTGTTGATTATATCCACGGCGAAGTGCCGCGGTGATGACTTCTAAAAAAATCACAATTCCCCCCTTCCCTGCATCCCCATATAGTTCTGATCTTGCCCCCTGCGACTTTTGGTTATTTCCTCAACTGAAGGCAGCCTTACGCAGTTGTCAGTTCAATACGAATCAAGAAGTCATCACCGCGGCGCAGATGTTTTTCTCCTCATTACCGGCGGTGGAATACGTTAGACAATTAGTCAAGCAATCATATAGACAAACCTTCCTGACACCGTATATTGTCTTCGTCTGTCGTCTACCCTTTTATATTTGAGTTGCTATACTCAGTCTGTCAGCAGGAAGAGTCGAGGTTTTGTAGCATCGTAGTAGATTCAGTTCTAGCACAGGAGAGAATGTATCATTAGTTGTTGAGGCCATTCTGGAAATATGTGGGGGGGGGGCTGTTCTGCCTACTCGGATAACCCAACAAATTAGTAGGCTCACTAGTCAGCCAGTCAGATACCAGATAGATGATATGTAAGACACCTAGTGCTGAGCTGGAATCTGATATAGACGACATGAGTGTCAGGAAAAAGGTTGGATAACGTTGAGGTATAACTTGACCTTCCCTCTTCCTGTTACCTCTGAGGAAACGGGTAGAAACCGAAGTTTGGCCAGCTACAGCGCTCATTGATATGATTTCATAGTTCTTGGGTTGGACATTTCAGAATGTCTACTGTCTTGTTCAGCATGATCAAACCCTAAAGCTCTTTAATTTTACTCCTAACCCGAGCCGTGGAATCCGCTTTTTCGAGCATCATGTCAGAGACGTCGGGGAGGCTGTTAGGGCTGTCTTAGCCCTCTTCTCATCTTGCCGAAAAACCGGCCTAGGTTGCAATGTAGCGAAATGCTATGTGGGCTCGAACCCAGGACCACCGGATTCCTAGACCAGCGCGCCATCCACTCGGCCAACTAGACCCCTAAACTCTAGAGCTGACGGCGAAGTGGATGAATAAATCGAACATGACATGAGATTCGGTTTCTTTTTATTTAAACCAAAAAAGGCAATGTCCCTCCCCTCGGCAGCCAATCCAGAAAGTTCTTTCGGTGGCTCTGTGTTTGATTATGGGACGAGTCATGAAGACTTTTCAGCCAAGATCTCAGTGCCGAAGGTAGCATGGCAGGACATTCGATTTGAAGGGGGATGTTACTCGGTTAGTGTGTTGATAGCAGATGCTAGGCGGTCCATGGTGATCGAAGGTGGTCGTTGGTAAAACGGTGCGGGTGATGGGCGAGGGTAAAGTTAGGAGACGATGCGACCCGCAACTTGTTGATCATCCGTATTAGCGCAGTCACCGGAGGTGCCGGGGTTGTACAGAGTGTTTTCGCAATTCCGGAGATGGCGAACCACTCGAGTAGCGTGGACAAGATTGCGTCGGCATCTGCAGCGTAAATGGGTCGCAGTCGCAGTTTCTGTGCGGATAGCAGTAGACGTAGTGTAGATGAAGGCGGAAGCAGCCGTGATCACTAATGTCTTCAGAGGTTTAGGAGCTTGGATCAAGACCGCTTGAGATTCTGGTGACGTTAGTGAGGAAAAACTGGGAGGTTCATGTCGAGCTGTACGGATAGCACTAGTTGTAATATAGGTAGAGGTGGAATCAACTGGGATTACTCGTGTCCTTAAAGGTACAGGAGTTTGGAACAAGACCACTACAGATTCTGGTGACGCCAGTGGGAAATAACTGGCAAGGTTCAGGTCGAGCTATGCGGATAGCGCTAGGTAGACCGAGATAGAAGCACCCGTGATCACTGATGTACTCTTAAAGGTTCAGGAGTTTGGAACAAGACCGTTAGAGATTCTGGTGACGTTGATGGGATAGAACTGGAAGGTGTAAATCGAGCTGTATGAATAGCACTAGACGTAATGTAGATAGGGCGGAAGCATCCGTGATCACTGATGCACTTAGAGGTTCAGGAGTTTGGAACAAGACCGTTAGAGATCGTGGTGACTGGGAAATAACTGGCAAGGTTCAGGTCGAGCTATGCGGATAGCGCTAGGTAGACCGAGATAGAAGCATCCGTGATCACTGATGTACTCTTAGAGGTTCAGAAGTTTGGAACAAGACCGCTAGAGATTCTGTTGACGCTAATGGGATGTAACTGGAAGGTCTAGATCGAGTTGTACGGATAGCACGTGACGTAATGTAGATAAAGGCGGAAGCATCCGTGATCACTGATGTCCTTAGAGGTTCATGAGTTTGGAACCAGACCGCTAGAGATTCTGGTGACACTGGTGGGAAACAACTGGAAAGTCTAGGTCGAGCGGTGGTCGTGTTTGCTGACAGCCGTCCAGCAGAGGCGTTTCAAGCCTCGCGGATCTCGGCGAAGTACCTGTGGCAGAGGTGGGCCAGCGGGACCAGGTTCAACGTGTCCGGTGGAGTCATATGGTTGACGGAAGAGGTTGTCCTGTGGAATCACTTCAAGGAATCCGGCGCAGTAACAGACGAGCCGTGCGTTAGCAGCCGCAGTCGCAGTATAACATGACCGACGTTCTTGGTTTTTTTTTGTGTTTTTTTTTTTTTAGATGCTTACGTATCCGGCTGGTGATAAGTTACTCCAAATGCAGCAATCAATTACTGTACGTGTAACTCGCGAGAACACGTATACCGTATTAACGTGTAACGGCGGGTAAGAAAAACACTCTCGATAAGTGCATGATGTACAGTTTAGCGCGGTTTTTTTGTCACGCGATTCATTCGTGTCACTTATGGATATCGGCGCATAGGGGAAGCGTCGAGCCAAGATGGGCAAGTGTCCCTTATGTCGTGGCGCTCGCGAAAGTTCTCTTTATGTAGCTGTGGTGCAATCGCTGCTGGCAGGGTCGTTGTCAAGTGACGAGTAGAGGTGTGCATGATGTCACTGTCTATGCTGACTGCACAGTTTACGTATTTTTGTGACAGCGGACGACTCATCGATGTGCTCCAACTCACGTTATGTCAGGTGTGTTCGACGTTTCCGAATTTTCTCGTACACAATCGGGTACCTCGCCTGGTCGGACAGGTCGAAGTGAGATGATTTACTCCTCGCATAGCCTTGCCCCCTGTCTCGCCAGAGGCTGCGGGATGTCGGCGTATACAGCGCGTTTCTGTATTTTCGCCTTTGGATTCGAGCTGACCTTCTGACTGCTTCACACGTTTACAAACACATCACCGTTGATAGCTGCTGTATATTGTTATAGCGTGTGTAGCCCTGCTGCCTACGCCATCGTATTAGCGTTTTTTATTTATTATTATTATCATTTTCTTTTTTTTGGTCGTTGCTCGCACGCGTATATTCGGGGGCCCATTTTAACGACCAGTGTACAGAGTATACGCGTACGTGGCTATCCTGCACACCCACTGGCGACGATCGGTCGTACTGGGTCTGCCGGAACTCGAGGTACAAGAACGATGGTTTTTGGACTCGTTCACCCATTCTAGAGGAACAGAGGGGAAGCTGGGATCGAAGGATAATTATATGATACCGGTGTTGATATTGTTTTTATGGTACGCGATGATGTTGCGCGCACGAGGATCTATTCGCTGTGCTTGGCCCTGTTGCATCAGAACAGCCACTGGCTGTGTTGAGTGTGAAATATCACGCCGCGTGGATGAGGGTGTGGCGGTGAAGCAAGGGGTGAAGAAGTGATATCTGTAATTAACGAGACGAGTCTATATAGCATAATGTGTGTAATAAATTGCGGAAAAACGAATAACGCCCTATCAATTAAATTCGCTCTGTATCGAGATCGACTGCTGCTGCTCTGTGGCTGTTGAGGCCGTGTTTACGTTTTTTTTTTTCTCCTTCTCTTCCGATACATTGGCGAACTGGAGTATGTACTCGACATTTTCTCGATTGCCTCGTTACAGGCGACCTTGAATTCGCGTAATATTCCATTGGGAGCGCACGCAGTTCCCACGGATGGAAGCCGAAGTGCACGCCTAAAATAACTTATTTATTTACGCATCACGCTTCGTCGTTACCAAGAATGAAGAATGAAATAGAGAAGAGAGAAAAAAAAAGAAGAGCATAAGGTTTTACTTTCATTCTAGTTATAAGAATGGAGCTGGAACTCACGCTCTGCGACGAATCCGTATAATACGTCTGCACGGAGTTCGAGAATAACGAAGATTCCAGCTCGGTGCACGACATCGCCGCAACGGTGCGTACCGGAGGCCACAATAGGCCACCTTTGAATCTTCAAAATTACTAAACTTTTGCCTGCTGCCGTGTCGGTTTGTCCAGGTATTTGGCGTACGCTGTGCTATTCCGAACGTGGTAATGGGTTTTTGTTCGAACTTGACGGATTGCGTGCTATTGCGACTCTAGTCCGGTGTTCGGCCACCGCATTCGTGCCCGCGGCCCATTCGTGTACAATGCGCCAGTTTGGCAGCGAGAAACGATCATAACAGGCCAAACTGTTTCGCGCAGTTGCGAAGAGCACTGCACTAGATGAGAGCTTGTCGAGTTAGAGAAAACTGTGAAAAAGAGTTTCATCTTTATACGTTTCTATTTCAAACGAGCCAACGGGGAGGGGAATGCTGCTCTTCCCAAAGCATTTTCTTGTTAATTTTTGCATTTTTTGTTTCCTATTTGGTATCTTTTTCGTTGTTAATCGATAGATTTCAGTATTTCATCCCCAAACTCCGGGTGGATGAGTTTCTGAACTTGTTAACCATTCATTCATTCATTCATTCGTTGTTTCCACTCACTAGTGGCGTGCATTCCAGGCAAGCAAAGTAAGCGCCGCTTACCCTGAAAATGCCCGAGAAAATAAGTTTTCATATGCGATATCAGCTTCAACTTGTAACGAATGAAAGATAATGAAAGATAGGGCAAAACAGCGACTGTATTGACGTTTACAACGCTTACGTTTAAAAGTATGTAATGAATTCACGGGAGATGTATTCTGTTCGGCATTCGGCAATCCTCGTACATGTATATTTGTACAGGCCAGTGAGGTGTGCGTTGGATCCGACCCGTCTTTTCCAGTCTGCCCGCATTGTACGACTTACCTTCGTGTTAATTACCAACACAAAAGCACACTAGCATGGTCAACGCGACGAAACCTGTGCGTTTGGTTGCGTTCTGGACGCGCGTTGAGTCAGGCTTGGCTCGGCTTGGCTACACACAAACGTCGAAGTTGACAGTGAAACGTGATAACTGATTATGTTCTTCTACTTGGTGTGGTGCCACGTATGGTAATGCACGCATGCCAAAGTGGCCCCTATGACACCGTCTGTTATTCATCACAGAAAAGAATAAATGCATATAGAATGACCCTACGCATGTTTCGTACTTTTATTCTGATTTTTACTTTACCTCTACGCTTATCGCTTACCTCCTAGGAAACATCAACGCACGCCACTGCCACTTAACCCTTTCTTTCTTCATTCCTTCATCCTCTCATCCATGCACTTCTCTCCGTGCTCCTGACCTTCCCTAATTCTTCCACTTTTTTATTGTGTTCGAAAAAGAATTGCCACAGGAAGACTTGTAAATTAGAATGGTCTTGCTTTCATAAATTTTCGAATTTAAAATTACAAACCTCTTTATTTACTTCTAAATATTGTAAATAAAATGTCAGCCCCTTCCAGTGTCCCCCTAGTGGTCACCGACGCGATAATCGAAAGGGTAATTTCCGAGGCCAGGGGTACGGTGTCTGGAAGCCAACTTGGCGTGCTTGTATCGCCAAATACTCCATCAAGGGAGCTCCCTCGAGTAATATTGACTTGTGCCGAAAGGAGGTGAAATTTAACATCGGATTCCCTTCAAGAAAAAAATGCAGTTTTCTAACATCTTACAAGTAGAATTTTTCAAAAAAGGGATCCGTGATCTGACACGAGAAATCTGTTCTTCCCTACAGAACAACAAAAGATTTGGCAGGGAATTTTTTTGAAAAAATGCCATGTAGAGGCGCACAGAGAATTCAGTGTATTGATGAAATAATAACCTTCGTTCAGTGTTGGAATAAATTTCACGTGATAATCTACTTCCATGGTTTTCGGATCCGCTGAACCTATTTTTGAGTTGTTTCTTTTAGGCACCCTTATCTAGGGTGTCTACCAGCCATGAAACTCGTCATGAAAGTCAAGAAAAATCATGAATTCAATTTTATATTTGATTTGATTTTTCCCAAAAATCATAATTATCTCCAAATTCTTCTGGAGAAAAATAAAAATGAAAAAATAGTACAGGTACCAGCACAGCTTTTAATTGTCCGAATATTATTTTCAAATATGTGTTTACTTTTCAGTAATTTCGTACACTTGATTCCAATTATACATTCACTAATATTATTTCATTTTCATTCTCACATTGAAAAAAAGAAAGATGAATTTTTATCGTACATCTTCTCGAATTTATTATTTTATCATATTCCGAAATAGTAGCAAAAGAATAAATTGAACAAGTATCACTGAAATGTCAATATTAGTTTTTGTAATTTAGGACCCAAACATGAGTATTATGAACTCGTGAAAAAGGTCATGGAGAGGTCACCATAAAAAAGTCGCAAATTCCATAAATTTGTATTTGGTAGACACTCTGTATCAACGAAGAAGTCTTAGAGAATAAACACATGAAAATTAGGGTTAGTATCTTTCAACATATTGATAGTATGCCGTGTTTATTTTTGAGGTCATTTTTAGGTCCCCTGCTTGGAAGGCTTCACAGAGAACCACCACCTGAAGCAATGAAATTTGTAAAAGATAGTTTCAGTGATACCAAACATGGTGTTTCTTGAGTCGCTGACAGTCATTTTTGGGTTATTTCAGCTATAGCCCCTACTGAGAAGTCTTCATATGGGGCTACAACCTGAGTCTACATATTCAATTTTCAATGAGATGACTTATTGCAGGGTGCCCGGTTCTGGAAAAGTGAGGAAAAGTAAGGAAATTTTGAAATACTAAAATTCCGAGGAGATTTTAGGAAATATTTCTGGAACCATAATGCATATAAGAGAGCTTTCAAAATTTTATTTTCTTGTATTTTGTCTTTTGAAATGGTGGAAGCCGAAATGAAGCAAATGAACTAAGTTTTTTTGACTCTTATATCTCAGTTTCGTTTTTATGTTTTTACTCTTCATAGTGAAGTTGCAAGACTTTGAATATTGCGCACATCTTTTTGCAGGCACTGTAACTTTATTTAGCTACCTTTTGGACTGCTCTGAAACGTGTCTGGGAAAGAGTGAAGAAGAATACTGATCACTTTGATATCTTACGTATTGAAGACACGACTGAGTGTACTGTACCTGGACCACAGAGAAATAAGACTAAATACGTATAATTAAAGATATTTTGTGTTTCGAATTCGAATACAGACTAAATCTGAAAACAAGCAGAACCGCAACGAATTTGACACGTACGACAATACAAATTTTACGAACCAAATTCGAGACTCCAGGAAGACGACACCAGAAATCACGTTGAAATTATTCTTCTCACCGAAAACTGCGTCGGAATGAATCGAACCCGATAAGGCTAGAAATTGTGACTTTTTATTTTTCGCCTGCAAATTGACATGGATCCGAGTGTTCCAACTTCCCGCTTATTACTCTCACGATGTCGGGATGCAATGAAATCGAAATTTCATAAGAGTAAAAGCCGAACAAAAATGAGCAGTGAATGGGAGAAAAGAAAATAAGCGAGGAAATTTGATCAGGAAGAAAAGTGGCAACCAAGTGTGAACGAAAAAAAAAAAGAAAAAAAAAGAGATAAGTGAAAATTGAAACAAGGGTGGAAAAATGAGAGGAAAAAGAATATTCCGATGTAGCGAGAAATAAAAGACGAAGAAAGCAACTGGTTATTCGTCTGAAGAAAGGTATCATAGCTAGAATGCTAATTTTGAGATCCCACTCGCTCCTTCTTTCCTTCTTCATTTCGTCGTGACTTCCTTGCTTGTGTCCTTCAATACTTCCTATTTATCATCCTTACCTCAACAAAATTTTAATTCGATAGAAAGTCGACTCTTAGCAAAATGCAAAAATGCCAAATTGGATCCTCAGTTGGCGAAATATCAGAAAATTGGCTTATTTATGAACATTCTTGCTCGTCGATATTGTCAACTTTATAGTTTTTTGTCCATTGATGGAATCGCATCCTCAAATGATGAAATTGGATCATCTTGGTAAAATTTGGAGATTGGAAATATTTTTACATTTTTTTGCTTGTTTGCTTATTTTTGCAGCTTGCAAATTTATCATTTTAGAGTTGAAAAATCATCTCTTTCTCCTGCCTGAGTTGATGGCTGCCCGTTCTTGTTGCTGTTCTTTCGTCCGTTCTGCATTCTCTCTTCCCCTCTCCATCTGCCTCTCCCCTACGTCCCTTCGTTTTTTCTTTCTTTCCTTTTTTCATTACCGTCTTACTGGGTCCTATCTTCCTTAAGCTTGTTCCTTTTTTCTGTTCTTTCGTCCATTTTGCGTTCTCCTTTCTTCCTTTTCTCCTCCGTCTGCCTGCCCCCTCCTGCCATTTGTTCTTTCTTTCCGTCATTCTTTCATTTCCGTCTTACTATTGTTCTATCTTGCTTAAAATTTCTCCTCCTTTTCCTGTTCCTCTGCCTTCTACCCTAGAATGAAACCGCATGGAGAGGAACCTCTGCAGCCCACCTCTTTATCCATTCTGGTTACTTCTACTAAAATTTTTGGTGAAACACCAATTTCCAAGTTGCAAAATATGAGAAAATCCCAAAGATTGTTGTATTAATTGATTTCACACGATTCTAGGTCTCTGGGGACGTAAATTAATCCGAAATTGCGATTGAAATTTCGAAAATGTTGGACGTTCTTGAGACGTGACAAGATTTTAGAATTAGAGTGTTTGCAGTCAAAATGGCGGACTGATTGTACCGTTGTGTAACTGCAGAGCCCTAATGTTGGTTCTGCAGCTTGGTGAACAAGGATCACCTTCATTTTACACCAGTGGTTTTTTCCTCACTTTTTCGCACTCGAATTCACTTTACGAACCACTTGACTTTGGCCTACGCATTTAGGCTCATCTGTTTATCTTGTTCGGTTCTCAATTACTGTGTACATCGTGCCGTACTCGAGATTTAAGGTTATTTATATAACGCGAAATAAAAAATGGAAAAAAAGTCGGTGAAAAAATGATTAACGCAATCTGGATTATAATATTCGAGAGGGTTCACACTGGATGTGACGAAAAGTTTTCGCTGGAGACGAGCGGATGCAGATGGCATCATTATTTGCGCCTCGACTCGATGAAGTCATCTCGCCGATCTATAATAAGAAATGCTTGTGAGCACGAATCCTTGGATTCGATGTCGCAGTGATGGAGTCAGATGTAGCCGTTTGTGTTTCTGTTCTGCTGAATCTTCGAATTTGTAGAGAAAATGCTGACGTGTTTGCTTCTGGGTGCGTTGCTGCAGTATCTGGAAGCACGAATGATAGCTTTGAACTCCGAAATCGATTCAGAAGTCCACAGCTGTCAAGTTCGATATTGATCTGACCTGCCCGCGACAGATAAAGAATGCTGACAGAGACCTATGCTCGAAAATGGGCCCAAGGTTGTGAATAAAATAAGTAAAATGGAAAAATTGATCTGCCTCAAATTGAAAATTGTGATGTCAGGGGAGTGGGTTGAGGAATGAAATTGTCGTAGTATACAATCTAGAATAGTAAGTTCTTAAACCATTATAGCGTTTCTGTAAAAATTGTGGCACCTAATATGAAATAAGTGGCTCAAAAATGCTGATATCCTAAAACTCAATATGGTACTAAATCGTAAGTTATCGAGGGTACCAAATCCGTTTCCAATATTATTTTGACATTTTATGCATTTCCTGATTCCCTTAATTCCATACAGTTTTTCAAAGATGTGTCCTCACGAGGGTAGTAAATTTGTTTTGCTTGGATGATCAGCCGAAGATGAATATAGTATGAACGTTGAGATGACCAGCTAACTGAAGCTGAGCAGCTACGATTAGCCTTTCATCTTCAGTCGACCTGATATCGGTCTGTTCAAAAGGTGCTGAATAATGTAGAGTTTTCATCATCCACCCAGCTGTATTTTTTCATTTTCTCAGGCTTTAGTTAATTGCAAAAAGCTGAACAAGTGTGAACATCGACAGATTTTCATCCACGGCTGGTCCATCCGGGCTGATCATTCAGGCAGAACACGCTGATCATCCCTGTGTGGACCCACCTTTGAGACCGTCAAATCCAGCTTCCGTCGCGGTCTGACTGTTGAAGCCCCATTATGTACATATTGATGGATTGTGCAGAATGAATCAACTGCCCACCTGTAGGAAAAATTGGATAGTTTGTCTTCAAGTGAAAAAAAAATTCGCCCAGTTGTGATGGTCAGTGAGTGAGTTGGTTTGATCTTCCTGATCCCCTCTTCCCCTAGAACATGAAGAAAATACTCCAAAATGTTTTCGATTTCTGTATCGCTTATAAACTATTGTGTGCCTTATAATCGATCGGCAGCGGGCTCCTCGAAACTCATGCCGGAAATAGATTTTTTTCTCACTTTTCAAACTAGGATCTTGGTATATTTTTGGGGATTTTCCGACATGGATGTTGATGTTTTGGGAAATCGCGTTAACCTTCCGCCTTGGCACATCCTTCGTTCACATTTTAGGTGGAACTAAAATTCAGTATGTCGCTCATGGGTGCGTGAAAATTTATAAGGTTCCCTTCGAATTTTGCCCTACCTGAGAGTACCTTGAAGATTCTTCGAGTTTTTTCACTATTTTAGTACCATAATTATAAGTTGTGTCGTTTTACGTAATAGGCAATTTGACATGCCAACACTCGTATCGGATATGCTGTTTTTGATCGATTGTGTTTTTGCCATTTTTCCACGTTATTCTAGGCGTTTAGTAGGCTAACAGTTTTGCAATTACAATAATGGTACGCAAAGTTATACTAAAACCAAATTCAATACATGCTCCTGGATCTCTGTTGGGTTTTCATGAATTACGGATTACGATAGTCCTTAATTATTTTTGGTGCAAAAAAACAGATTCATTTTTTCGGTTAATATATTTGCCATGTCGGTTCCAAGTATTAGAACAAAATTTTTGCCAACTTTGTGAAAAATTGGTCAAGGGTAACCCATGCCCCGAGAGAGTTGGATTTTTATGGGAACTAAAATTGATTTTTGGAATTAGAACTTTAATTGAGAGAGAGCCACTCATAAAAACTATTTGTTTTCTTAGATTGAGGTTTTTTCAGAGTTTCAGAATCCATTCCTGAGATCCTTTTTCATCTTTCCCCTCTGTCAGGCTCCAAAGGTGGTTGATTTTCAGGCATTTGAATTTTGTTTCAATTTTCGAATTTATATATGAATAAGAATTTTTGGGTAGCTGTGTTCATTTTTGGAATTCTATTTTCCCTCCTCCTTACTTTTCGAACTCCACAATAGCTGATCTTCAATTATTCTAGTTTCGAGATCAGTTACCTGTGGAGTTCGATGGGTTAGGGGGAAAGAAGAAGAACTCAAAAAATGAACTCAGCGACCCGAAAGAACCAAAAGAACCCTTATGTGGACGTGAAGTGGGTAAGAGGAAAAGCCTGAATGATGAGGAAGGGAAAAACCAAAATATGATTCAGCGACTCAAAAAATCGTTATTCAGACATATTATGTGGAAACTGGGAAACATTAAAATAATTGAAAAGCAGCTCCCGTGCAGGCCACAGGGGGGAAAGAACTCCAGGAATGGATTCCACGACCTTGAAAACATAAATCTGAGAAAGAAGATGGTTTTTAGGGTCGGGAGTTTCCCTCTCTACTGAAACTCAAATTCCAGTAATCGATGTATTTATTCCCAAAAGAACTTCAACCCCCTTGTAGCATGGATTACCCCTCGCCGATTTTTCTCAAATTTGACAGAAATATTTAAGTATTCGGAACTGATTTAAAGGTAAGCCAACCAAAAATGAAAGTTGCAGACTGAGGATCACCCCATTAAGTACATCCAGATGAAAGTTTCTTCGGCGAGAATGTCTCGTGAAAGAACTTTTTGCAGTAGACTCAACGACTTTAGTCAGAGAACGATTTTGTTCAGCTTCAGCGACGTTGGTATTTCAAAGGTTTGAAGGATCGGTTGTTCGGCTCACCAAAAGGTCCTTACGAACGGCATGTTAGGGTGCACAATCGACTCGTTCCATGTAGCGAAATTTACGTTTCGGCTCATTTCTGCGAATTGAATGAGGATGTGTACCTACGAGTGCAGTCCTTCGCTTGGCGCAGAGCCGGAAAAGCTATACGCAGGTTGCACCCCCTCAACTTATACGCTCGCGGTTATTAACTCGTTTTGGTACCGACAAGAGTGGTATTTAAAACTCACTCGCTGGTGCAGGAAGCCGATTAACGAGCGTCTAATCCTGCAAAGTTAACGCTTTTATTTATCGCTCGGTGTCCCCCTTAAATAAGGGTGTCCGTAAACCAAACACTGTAAGTTCGTTCAATTTGTACTGTTTTTTCGCCCCCTCTCCCGTTCGAACTGATGTTCCATTACAACGGTGATATACGACCACCAGCCAAATAGAGGCGAAATAGGGAAAAAATACATAATAAAATATCTGTTGAACTCGAACATCGCCTCTTCGTCTTTTCCTTCCCCCTCCCCCCCCCCATTGCCTTCCCACGCACTGCCAGAAAACGTAGTCGGATTTCAATGTTCGTGGAGAGCTATACACAATCGACGTATTAAGGTTTCTCATTTTTTCCCTTTTTTTTTTTTCCTGCTCAGCCCTTGTCGATGTTGGAAGCTTTTTGATTAAATCTAATTCTGTAATGAGTGGAGTGGCTCCCGCCGTTATGCGGTAACGTTGTTTGTGTGTCGACCTTTTTCTCCTAATCACGGCCGTCGATTCACTTTTCGGTTTTTCGGCCCGCGAAGGAGGCATTTTCTTCTGTGTGTAAAAGCGAACGAGAGAAAAACTTCATCCACAGATTTACTCACTCGTTCCGTTTTATTTGGTCGTTAAGTGGCTGCGAGCGGAAAGTGGTCGGCCGAGATAATGGACCCTCAATGCTGCAATGGACGGCGACTATATGGAGGAAAGAAAGAGAGGAGGCGAAAAAAGAAAAAAGAAACAAGTGTATACGTTTTGGGTTTACGAACTCGGGAGAGTTCGAAAATTTTAACGACGCTGCGGTGAAGCATTACGACCCGCTGGAACGGCGATGCGTTCCAGCGGTTTCCAGCTTTAATTAGTTTAATTTGATTGTCGAACTCGTGAATTAGCGAACAGATGAGAGTAGTTTTCGGATGAGATGGCTATAAGCATTTGGCGGAGGTCGGATCTTCCGAGACCTTCTTGAGAATGCAGGCGAAGTGATTTTTCCGGAAGCTGGGCTTCGAGAGGCGGACGCGTAATAAACGAGTGTGGAGATTTTAATCTCATTATCGAGTTGCGGAAAACCGGGATAAGGACCGAAGCATTTCCTCTTTCTCTGTGCCGCAAGTCTGAAGTATTTTGTGAAATTCCTAACATCTCTGAGTTTCGATCTATGAATGCTGCAATGTGTGCCCTGGTCCCACGTGTTCCGCTTAAGTCACACATTTTCAAATAACGTCCTCTTGTCTCTCGACGTTGTTCTATTTCACCAAAATGTCCCCAAAAGGTAAGATCTTCAAAAGTCTCCTCCATATTGGAAAAATCCTCTAGTCTCTCAAAGGTATACCTCGTTGATATCAAATCAAAATCAAAATACCTTTATTAAGGACTTAAAGTCCTCGGCCCGTAGAGAGCAAAGGTTTCCTGCAACCTTTCCCATTCGACCCTATTTTGCGCTATGCGTTGGAAATTTTTGCATTGTAGAAAGCCGTTGATGTCGTCCTTCCATCTAGTGCGTGGGTGCCCTCTTTTCTTTTTAAACTGTGACAAGAACCAGAACGTTGCTAGGTAGGTCCATCGGTCGTCTTTCATTCGGGCTACGTGACCCGCCCACCTCCATTTCTGACGTCTGATAAATCTGGCTACGTTAACGTTGTATTTTAATTTCTTTTTTATATCGCTTGTCCTGATGAGGTCTTTCTTTTTGATACGTAACATTGATCTTTCTAAGGAATTTTGGATGGTTACTATTTTTTTAATGTTTTCTTCGGTCAGGGTCCATGTTTGGCAACCATACGCCAGGGTCGGAACAACGCACATGTTAAATATTTCGCTTTTTTGATAATTTTTGAAGGGACATAAAGCTACCTAAATATTCGCAGAGGGAGAATTTATCCAAAATAAAAATGATGGACTTATTGTGACAAGTTTCTGAAAATCAATCGTGAAAAGCGAGTCTTGAACGAGTTCGAAAACGTCTTATGAAGACGTATAAGGTCCTAAGGACTGACTCATCCCCGAGAGAAAATTTGAATAGTATTATGATAAATGTAAAAATTTACTGAAAACTGTCGTCCAGCTGAAAATCCAATGAGTTGAAAAATTTGTTAGGTCATTCTGGAGGGTATTTTCACTTTCACCAGCAATAAAGAAAAAACAGTTGGCAGTGTAGATTGTTCGAACTTCTCAAGCATTTTTCAATTTCTTCGTTATCTATTCGCTCTAATACCACCACTAGGGCATAAAATGTTCTAAATTTTCGAAAGGGTGGAGGAATCTTCCAAAATCTTACACATTTAGAAATGCGCCTCTTAGAATTGCTTCCTGGATCCGACACACTTAATACACTTTCACCCGTCATCTTTCTGGAGCTCCTTGCAGCGCGCCTTCACAGCTTTGACGACTTCGTCATTGGTCTTGAATTTCCGTCCCGCAAGCACAAACTTGACTGCTAGGAATAGCCAGAATGGACTGTATGGGGTACAGTTTCAGTGCTGCGAGTCTTCAAGAAAACCATACGAATGGAGCTACGTGAGCGCACATTCGACAACGCGCTGGCCGCAGATCCTTGCCGGGATCGAGGGCACGGCGTGTGATCATTTGTTGGGCCTGTTTCGTGACTATTTTCGTATAGGTACGCACAGATCACGACAAACTGGGGCGTGATTCGAAAGAGGTTGAACAGGAGATGCCCGCAGGGATCGAAGATCGGTCCTCTCGGGTGGAAGATCCTGTTTAACAGCTTCATCAACCAGGAGTGGCCGAGAGCGATGTGCTGCCCGACATCGCCGAAGATGCCGCGCTTCTCCTGGGCGCCGATAGCCGCAGTTATCTTAGAGGAGACGACAAAGCAATGGTCGCCGCTCCAGTCAGCGACCATGGTCTGACCGTCTCTGCCAAGAAGACCGTAGCCCTGATGCTACGACTTCCGGCCAAGAGACGGGGCACGGGGAAGTGTAAGCCCGAGGTCTACCGGCAGCCGACAAGGTTGGCGAGCCAGCAAGTCCGGGTGCACACTTTGGTCAAGTACTTGGGAGTCCATGTTGAACGTGTCTTCTTGGCGATAAGAGGTGATTAAACGGGCCAAGTGCACGTTCCAGTCCGTCTCACGGCTAGTCCGGGTGGATTGGGGCGTGTCATTTGAAATCGACCACCTCATCTACAAGGCGACGACGGTGGAGTCAATCACTCGGTACGCGGCGAGCACGTTCACGTGCCGCTTGCAAAAAAATAAGGGGCTCGTGGAGCGTTTAGACAGGGCACAGGGACCCGCGCTTCTGTCTTTCTGCAAGGCGTATAGGACGATTTCCTCCGTCACACTTTGTGTAATCGTCGGGCTGATGCCCCTGAACATTTGGGCGAGAGGGCGTGTCGCGCTCTACCACCTGTGTAGGGGCGAGCCGGTCACTTGGGAAACGATCAGGTTACAAGTGCCGGCCGACAGGAAAAGTCGGAACATTACCAGAGAGCAAGTATGGGAATGCGCTGTAAGGGAATGGCAACATGAGTGGGATGTGTCCAGCAATGGGCGCCGAACGCACCGATTCCTTCGCGATGTCCGTCAGTGTAAGCCGTCCCAGTATCTCAACTTGGATGGGTACCGGTCATGGTCCATCTCAGGAATACTTCGAGCGCTTTTGGTTGAGGGCCCATGAACCATGCGGTTGTAGGAAGGTGGGTGTGATGTCGGCTCACCTCTTTGATGATTGTCCGCTTCACGATGACAAACGATGGCGAGTCATGTCCGAGCTACTGGAGTTGACCAGTGAGGAGCCGTGGCGCGTGGCTGGTCTTATGTGGACTAGTTTGCCTGCCCGGCAACCGTCTAACTGCTCTCGCGGCACGCCGAAGACATTCTCCGCTCCTTTGGGGAGTGGCAGTGACCAACATACGGTCAAGTCTGGCAAAAACTGTAAGATCGCCAAAGAGGTCAGAGCAATCGCAAAATTTAAGGAGTCACGACTGGGGTTTGAATTTTTACAAGCCCAGTACCGTCGCTGTGGTTGGAACCTAAAATGATAGGCGTAGAAATGGGCACTGGCGGTGATGTGGGTGTATAAAGATGGATATTTGGGAATACACGGGATGGCGGAGGGACTAACACCAACTGATAGTGTCATGATCTAGTAAAATTTAGCTAGACATGGTAGACGAACGTTGAACACACGTTACATGAATCGTCATCTACAAGAGATGATCAAAAAGTAACCTCCGCTACCTCTGGGACCCCCCCCCCCCAAAAAAAAAAAAAAATAAATAAAAAAGACAAGGGGAAAAATCCCCAAAAATAGGACATGTTCGCGTGGCTTCTGAGACAATACTGTAAAGATTTCAGGTGCGTACGACGAACGAGGCAGGCAGGGCAGTACAAAAACGATGGAGCTACCCTTGAAACGTGTGTCAAGAATTGAAGTGCGCGCAGCTGGCACGCAGTAATACGTTTTTTCACCGTGCTCGGCGAGTCCGCTCGGAGGAGTATACTGGTGGACCCACGTCTCGTCCCCCGTCAGGATACGGTCGAGCATGGGTTCCCCTTCGCGTTTGTTGGTGGACAAAAATTCGACTGCAGCCATGCGCTGCGTGCCAGCTGCGCGCACTTCAATTCTTGACACACGTTTCAAGGGTAGCTCCATCGTTTTTGTACTGTCCTATCTGCCTCGTTCGTCGTGCGCACCTGAAATTTCTACAGTGTTGTCTCAGAAACCTCACGAACACGTCCTGTTTTTTGGGAATTTTCCCCTTGTCTTTTTTTGGGGGTTTCAGAGGTAGCGGAGTTTACAATGTACTTTTTGATCATCCTATGTAGGTCTGTTCCCGGCTTGAAACTGCTCGAGTAATCATTAGGAATGGGTAACAGGATGGTGCATATGTATCTTATTTTCTAATTTTCTCTCAACCCGAGCCCTGGAATCCACCCTTTCGAGTATTACCTCAGAGACGTCGGGGAGGCTGTTAATGCTGTCTCAGCCCTCTTTTCTTCTTACTGAAAAACCCGGCCCAGGTTGAAATCTGGCGAGTTGCTGTGTGGGCTCGAACCCGGGACCTCCGGATTCCGAGACCAACGTGCTATCCACTCGGCCAACCAGACCTCTCTGAGTGGTATGTACTATGTAGTAGATCTCGTACATTTGTGTTTCCTGATACCTGAGAGTTTCTTGAAGCAGTTCAGTTGTGAAGTAGGAGTGTAGTGGGCTTAGCGCTTCTTCTTTGTTCCCTTGGTAGCGCAGAAGCCCTCTTTCAATGAGCAAGTAGCTCATAGCTTTTTATCATTGCGACTAATTTTTCGTCGTCTCCTTTCTTCGAGTGGACCTATTGGCTCATCTGCGGGGAGTAATTCCCATTATATGTGAGTCTGCAGCTCTTCTTCACTCGGTGACGAGCCGTGCGAAGTGAGAGGTCGAAGGACTGCGCTATCTTCCTGTAGAATACCCGTATCACTAGCCTCGTAGTTTATGACGGTGACTTCAACGAGCACCAGCAGGTAGCGCCTTACCCATTTACAGCTTTCAAGCCTCTGCTGTAGAGTGGTTGTGACTCTGTGTACGTTATCAGAATGCGTGTGACGAGTTCTTTCTTGCATTATTTGATAACGATACCGGCGTTGGGAATCGAACCCGGTGCCTTCAGGTGTGAAGCCGAGTTCTTACCGCTACGCCATAGAGCACAGAGCCACTGGTCTATCGAATTTGTGTTTCTCTGGACCCGTGGTGGAATAGTTAATTCTAGAGGTAACAATGTTGACACCATCATAGTTTTCGCAGCTTTCGTCGAAAAGTAGCCAAACAGTCTTGCCGTTAATATGGAACTGATTGGCCGCATCTTTGGTAACTATTTATCCGGGGTTTCATCTCAAATTTGTAAAAGATTTCAAACAAATCAGAAATTATCGCGTGCACTGCTTAGTGCGCTTTCAATTACAGTGAAATGGAAATGGGTCGTTTGCTCGGAGATAAAATTGCCGTGTACCGCGTGATGTCGTCGAGCTCTCTATAGTTTTCCTCCTGAAATGATGCGGTACACCGCATCGAGACCAAGTGGCCCCCTGCGGCTGAGCATCACCACGATGTGCATGTCAAAAACATATGGAGCACTCTTTTTTTCCTCGCTTTTTTTTTTTTTTACATGGGCTCGGCGTAACCGAATTTCCTCGTCGTTAAACCGTGTGTAAACAGTTGTACATATATAAGAAAAACGAAAGAACAAGGAAAAGAAAAGGATTACTTTATCTTTCTGGAACAGAAGTTTTTCGCGTTTATCGTTTCGGCAAGAAAAGTACACGATATAGGTTTGATCGATATGTCGCTTATCGGTTCGAACACATTCGCTGGTTGGGCGCGACAGGCACCGAGAGTGCTGCGAATGTGCTGGCGCGTAATCGGAAATGGTGTTGCCGGCTGCGCCGAAGTCGAAGGGCGAAGCGAAGCAGAATAAATTCGGTTACCACTGCTAATTGCTGTGTAACGCCAAACAAGAGCGACAACAAGGGGCAGTGCGGAATCCCTTCGATCTTCTTAATGGAATATCCGCGCGGTTTCTCAAATTGCCGATTCACGGGCGAACTTCAGCGCCAACTCGCGCGCCGTGTCGCCTTCCTGCCCGTCGTCTGTGTGTACTTTGTTGTGCGGTAAGTAACCGCAAAGTGGTTTCCAGTGTCAAGACTAGCAAATTAGAGTGAGGGAAAAAGCCTAGCGAACAGTTTTTGGCAAGTCAAATGAAAGTGTACTTAGTCGGGGGCCGCGATGAACTCGCGGCGGCATCGACGCGATTACGGCGCTGCCGGAGAAGAAAGGCTTTTATCCGGACCTGGTTCGATCAGCTATAGCCGGTAATTTATGGCTTTTTAATTGACGTGGCGACGATACAGTTTCCGGCAATCATTTTTTATGGCACAGTCGTTGGATATGAGATACCCGGTCCTCAAGAGGAAATACCGATTTGTGAAGAAAGAAGAGTGAGAATGACTCGAGCGTTTCGAGCGTAACTCAGCCCTCGTGAAGATGTGTTGAAATTGTGGCGTATATTCGTACGCCACTTTGGTTGGCGATGTCCGTATCCTCGGATTGTCGAAATTTGAACGTACGGTCTCGCGATCAGTACGAACACTGATTGACGATGTCTTTGGTAACGGCTCTTCAGATATCGTTTCTTACGTTTCTGCACCTCTTCGGAACACCATTTTTGTGTCTCCAAACCCTGCTTAACTCCCTCGAACTGTTAAGGGCTAGTAAGTGATATTCCGATGGTAATGCTGGGAGAGGCAGTTAAGATGAGAATTAGATAGTTTACCCTCTTTCCTCTTGAGTATTCGAACCATTTTTATGTCCTTGAGATGGTCATTACATGGGAATGTGAGTGAGAAATACTGGTTGCCCCGGCTTAGGTGGAGAGAAAGAGGAATAGGTTGTAGTTCACATCAAAAGGAACAAAAACTGGCGTGTACATACATGGCCTATTCTCAAAATGAAGGTAGTTACAGGTCTCTGAGTAGTTCATTTTCACAGCCAATTTGACACCTCATTTCAATTTAAATTTTTTTACAGGTAAGGGGGCGTCCACGAATTACGTGAGGTGTTCAAGAGAGGGGGAAGGAGGGTGTCGAGCTGAATCTCACCCAATCTCACGCGAGGAGCGGGGTCTCTATCACGTAATTTTTCCCCTATTTTATTGTTAAATGTCATCACTGTGATCTTAGACTACGATCTCAATAATCTGAAATACTAGTCTTCCTTAGTCTTCAATAAGAATAATAATGCAAATTGTGTTGTTTAAATAACTCCAACACATTTACACTAAAATTACAAATTTTGAAAAATCTCGCGTGAGATATGGGGTCGGGGGTCGAGCAAAATCTCATAAAATCTCACCAGGTGGAGGGGGTCTGAAAATCGTGAAAAACACCTCTCGTAATTAATGGGTGCCCTCTGAACAATGTGTGGTGTACTAAGAACATCACAAAAACGTACATTAACTACCTGTTGCCCATCCTTGACATCAAAGGGGCCATATGAGATTGAAAATCTGGATTTTGAATCATGTAATTGAAGAAAGATCCTAGACTGTGTGTACATTTTGACTTTGTTAGCTTTTTCAGTATTTACGACAGGCAACAAATAGCGATTATGTTCGTTTGTTGGATTCTCGAAGTATTGTTCACCGCTACCTTTAAAACAGTTTGAAACAAAAATGTTGAAAACGAAGTGAACTATAAAAATTTGAAAATCTTCGTGAAATTCCGCAAAATTTTAGAATCTTGAAATGAAATTTCATCGAGAAAATGTATACTTCTATCAAAAATAATGGTTGTGGCGTTTTGAAGATTGAACAATTGCCTAACTTGTATAGGCGGTTGAAGAATCGCTCAAATTTCTGATTCGAATTTTCGAACTTGCATTGTTTTGCTAAATGGAAGGTACGCAATAAGTGGTTGGGGAAATTTTTGTCATATTTTTAATACACTACACATTGCCCACAGATGGCATAACTTGTTTTTAGCTTCATCCAAGCTAGGACATCTTGTGTTTGTAGTTTTTTCATTAACTATTTTCTTAATTAGGTTGCAAATGAAAATACCTCCCACATTGTTATCAAAATTTTCCACTTTGAATTTCCGACTGGGTTACGATCTTCGCGATCTTCGAGTTGACATACCTTTTGATTTTCTTCAGGGAGGGGAAGTCCTCAAGACTAACTAAAACTCTGTTGCTCGTTTAAGAATCTTCAGTATTTAGCCCAGCCTTATTTCAATACTCTAAAGCTCGTTTAAGAATCTTAAATACTCTCCCAGACTAGTTTTAGCAGTCTCGAGATGCTTTGAAACTGCCTACGGATTCGTTAAGATTCTTGAGAATTACGACTCTTTACGTTTTTCTTAGACTTCTGCAGGACTCGATGGAAACTTTTGCTGAACTTCCCCTCGTGAAGGCTTGCTAAATCTTCTTAGTGGTCGTTTACAACTTCGTATAACCTTCCTATGTATTAAAGACTAACGTAAAGACTCCTGAGATTCTCGCAGACTTGAGACGCAGTAACCATTTTTCGTATTTAAGACTCCTTAAAACCAGCAGCGTAGATCCTTCAACGCTGGTGTGAGATTCCCCCAACTTGCTTATGTCCCTTGCTCGAGACTCGCTGAACGTTCAAGATTTGTTTAAAATTGTTTATGACTCTTCCACACTTCAGCAGGACTCTTATAGGGTTGATCAAAACATTTTCTCACTTTTTATACATTTTTCAAAACGCGTCGAGCTCTTTCAAACTGGTTCAGGATTTACTTTGACTGCTGAAACCTCTTACGACCATTTATACCACTCTTAAGACTCGAGATTCTTTTTTCTAATAATATACCAAGACTTGTAATACTTTCATGTTTGTTCGTGACTTCTTAAGACTAGCTAAGTCTCTCCAGTGGTTGATTACGACTTCTTAAAGACATTCTGTACCTGTTTGAAACTCTTTAAGATTCATGTAAGGCTATAAGACTTTCGCAAACTTCTGTAACACTCTGTACAACTCGCATATATGCGATCGAAGTACCTTAAAATTAGCTAAGACTTCGCGATGCTGGTGTGAGATTCTCCCAGACTTGCTGAAGATTCTTGTAACGTTCTTGTTTGAAACTCGCTAAACAGACAAGACTCGTTTAACACGTTTAATGATTCTTCTACGTTTCATTAATCCTTTCCCAGAGTTGGTTGAACATTAAAATACTGTTCAGACTTGTTTATAACTTTGGACGATTCTTTTGAACTTGTTTGAAACTCTATAAGGCTCGTCCAAACATTTATGAGATAAAGATTCGTTTCACACTCTGTTGGACGTTTTGAGATGTGATTGAAATTCTGCGAGACTTGATCAAGATCCGTAAGACTTTTCTGTGTAAAGATCTTTAAGAGTTGAACGTTTCTGATTTTGAATGTTGACTGAACGCTGTCGAGTACTGTTAAAAAAAAGCTCTTTCGTGGACAAAAGTTGACGTGTATTCGACTCTCGGTGGACTTTTCAAATATTGGTTTAAATAAGACTTGTGAAGGCCTGTTTGAGACTCTGTATAACTCTCTCAAGAGTGTCTAATACTTGTCGAGACTCTTCAAGACTCGCTTAAGAATCTTACGAATTTATTTAAGATTTGATGAAACTTTTCCGACGTTGTGTAAGATTCCGTCGAACTCTTGAAAAACCGAGCTGGAATGAACTTTTATTTTACTTGTACTCTCATTCAGTCTTTTCCTAATATATTAAAGATTCTTTGTCACCGACGCCCGATTTGGGTGCCATGCGCCCTCGGACAAATTAATGAAAGCCGCCCTAAGAACTTTCCTCCCTCCATTTTGCCTTTTCTCTGCTTTCCTACTACTTTTGATCTAACGCTGTACTGCGAAAATGATTGTTAGTTGATCTGTCTTACTTTCTCACTGCTTGCCCAACTGCCAGTCTCGCGAGCTGACTGCCTGCCTCTTCGTCGATCTGTCTTTCAGCCTGGCTAGATTCTGGAATAACAGATCTGCCTCCGTGATTCTTCTGCGCTTCTCAGCGGGGGAAGTGAAGTCTAGGTTTTTAATGTCGAGAAAGCTGATCAATGGTTGGCGGGGAAAACGGTCCTTTTAAATTTTTGGCGAATTTGAGTTTTTGATTAAAATCGAGTTTACTTGATATTTTTCCGTATCGAGTTTTAGGTTTTTCAGAAACTAACGTGATCTGTAAACTGTATGAGAATGTAAGAAAGGTGACGTGGGCACACCCATAGTAACGCTGTAGGATTTTGTTTTTTCGCTCGCCGATGGAATTGCAGAAAATTTCAGATGGTCTTTTTTTTCTCGCCAGTCATGTAACTGTTCGACTATCAGCTATCGAATTGATTCTAATTCTTCGGATCATCTTTTTGGTCAACTATTTAAGAAGTATTTTCTGCTCTGAAAGGGGAAATGAACCCACTTGCTCTCCGTGTACCCGCGCTCCTTCAGAGTGGGTACCAGTGTACCGAGAAGAAACAACATCGTCGATCCCAAATTATACTCGCTATCCGTGCCACGATATGGCATGGAACTCGACTTGACCCGACGACAGCTTAACACAGATTGCGTTTGTCACGTCTTGTCACCTTTCGACAGCTGAGTCACGAACCAATTTACATGGAAAAAGTAAATAATGTAAAAACGAAAACGACGAATTTTAGGGGAATGCGCCTAGACTTTTATGGCAGTGAGAAGACGTGCTTATCATTCCTCCGTCAATCAACTCTAATTATCGGATTGACTGACGCTGTTGAAGAAACACGTTTCAGCTCGTTAAATCTTCCGAATTCACCACGGATATGGTAAACTGATTCTTTAAATCCTCGTTAGCTTCTCTCCGCCCCTCAATTGGTGTCTGTGTAGGGTGTTGACACCTTTGAAAAAAAAACCACGTCATTCTCGCTTCGAAGGGTTTCGCCAGAATAATTTGACCACGTCAAATTGTACACGGGTATCTGATATGGCTGCGAGCGATAACTGTACGTGTTCGAGATTTTTGAAGCACCCCAGCCTGCTGGCCATTTGTACCTTCGTTAAATGATTTCACCGGCGTTGTGTGTGCTGCACCGTCTCTACATCGATCCAAGTTCAGAATGGTCACGCATTCGTTTCTATGAAAAGCTTGGCAGCGACCGCAATGATGCTAACTTGCCAATTATGTATTATGTAACCACCGGCAGTCGACTTTCATTTTCTTTCGTCACTGAAATCGCTGTGGCTGCATTCTCGATCTGTTTCTGGGATGCTGGAATGCGGAATACGGTGCAAGTTGGCCGGTGGTCACTTTGGTCGATCGTATTCGCTGTTGCTAAACGTTTTTCCTGTTGTGGACAGAGTCTGTACATTTTTCGGAGTATACGAGCTTTGGTCGAGATGAATGTACCGAGTGAACACGCGTGCTGGATATGGTGAAAGATGCTAGAGATTTTAGCGCTCAGATTGTGGGTGTTAGCTGCAGGGTCAGTTTCATCTTCCTCGAAGGTGTGCTGAAATCATTTTTCAGTGTGTATTTTGGAACCATGAGATATATACGTGTGATTTAGTGGAGTGCTTTGAATGTATAAGAAACATGATGGTAAGGGAAGATCATTTCATCCCTTTCAATCCGCTTGTGAATGCGGGGGTGCCGTTCTCCACCAGGGATGCCGCTCATCATCGCCGATATATTTGTCACCAAGAATGCCAATCTGATTTCCCATTTCTTCTGGTCCTAAAACGTGGTCAGCCGGTGTCATTTTCTGAAGAATACAAATGAATACGATATTAAATCGACAGGTAAAAAGGAGAAAGCAGTTTTTCTTCCCATAGTTACTTGAAAAAAGACCGTGTATATACGAGTATGTTGGGACTTGAAATGTCTCTAAAGAGGCAGTGAAACAAAAGTAAAATCAAAGATATTAATATCACGAGCAACTATCGGAGTTTGAAAGAACTTGAGATATTTATAAAAATTTTGAAGCCCGTCTCTCCTACACACGCCTACAGATCTTCGCCGCTAATTTTAAGCTTTTGAATTCGCTACGTTTATCCTTGTAAAAGATGAATTCTCCAATAACGAACTGTTTATTTATAACACCGACATTTTTTGCTCCATTTTGGCCTGTAATATTTTCATATTTGAAGCAAATTGAAATATTAGACTGTTAGGTCTAGTAATCACACTGATCAGTATAAAATTGGTGTCTTTGGTTACTATTCTTGGTTCATCGAAAGCTCCACATGCTTCAAGACCCGCTGAAATCGCCTGATCTATGTATAAGACTGGTTCCTAGCTGCACATTGATTATCCTTACTCGCATATGTAATGATCCTGATGCTCGTGTTGGGTAGTTCGACGCTAAAGGAATAAATTAATTAATAAATATCGGCTTTATTGAGGTGTTTCTACATTAACCCTGCAATTTTATGTGCAAATTATACATTCACTAATTGGGAAGCCACCGCTTAAATTGTCCACCGTGTGGTATAACTCTTTGACTCCTTGTCCCACCTTTTTCTGCACTTTACAGTTACCATCCAGCAGGGCTCCCTATGTAAGTGTTTCAGAATTTCGTCCACCCATCGGGTCGGAGGGTACCTCTCTTTCATTTTCTATCGAAGGGACACCACAGTGTACTCAGGAGGTTCCATTTTGGGTCCCTTTCCCTTACCAGATGCCCTGCGTACTTGAACTTCCGTTTTTGGATTATGTACCTTACACTTTTTGCCCAATTCGTGTATTATTTTGAGGCTGTTTTCATAACTTAGGTCTCTAGGGAAGGAGGAGGAGCCGAAACTGAAGTACAATTTGATCGTTTCAGAAATGTCGACACTATGACGTCACAGCTAAGCAACTTGGTGGGAAGTTTAATATAGAAATATATAGAGGAATACTGTTTCAATGCATTTTTCTCGAAAATCATTAGTTTAAATGAAAATTTCCTCAGGACATCATTTGTAGCATTTTAAACCTTCTTTAATATGACACCAATCATGACCAAGTCCGATTAGAACTATTTTTTGCGTGTTATTCTTGCGTAGTTCATACCAACTTGAATGCCGGTGACGTCATTTCTGAAACGATCAATATATTACAAATTCTTTTTTCCAGTATTTTCATGAGTAATTTACCTAAATTTGCCAAAAAACTTATTGGAGGGTAGTTGTTTGTATTTTGAGTTCCTTTTTCTGTAGAGTAGGATGATAACCGTGATATTCCAATGTTTTGGGGTGATGCCTGATTTTAGAAATCTTGAAGAAGGCGTTCGAGGGGTTGAGCCAAAATTTTTAGTTTTTTCGTTTTCGATGTTATCCGGACCAGGTGCTTTGTTCGTTTTGAGCTTCTTCAATACCTTTACTATCTCAGACCCCCGCTAAGTGCCTGGAAATGTGTAAAATTTCTCCGCGGTTTGTATTGAGTATGGCAAAATTGGGGAGGCAGTCTTCACATTAGATTAGGCGAACGAAACTGAAATGCCAAAAGCATCGATGAGTTGGTAATGCTGCTGCACTGAGTTGCATCAGCTCCGGTCACTGTTGGAAAGCTGGATTCTATTCAGTGGTGGCGATTATTCATTTGCTCGAGCTACTGTAAAATTTTGTTTTTTGAGAATTCAGTTATTTGGGTCGAAAAACGCCGACAGTTTCCTTGAGCCATTTTTTGGGTAGGGTAGCGAGCAGTGCCATTTTTCCAAATTTTTCACTGGATGGCGAGGGGAAAATCCGTGTTAACGCCCCCAGGATCATTGTTATGCTGTTGGGAGGACCTAAATTGATGAGTAAATGAATAAATAATTTCTGTTGTGTAGATTCAGTTCCATGTTTTATGCGACCAATATGTCAGGGGTCTTTTTGGGCACTAAAAACAGATTCCCCTCGTCTTCATTTTTCTGAAAAACAGATTCATGGTTCAGGTTCAAGAAATCATTGTTGTTGAGTCAAAGGCGGGAATAGATCATTAACCTGATTTATTACATTTTGGATGATCTTAAATCTACTTTTTTCCCTTTTCCCCCTGAATGATCTGAGTCTTCTTTATTTGATGATCTGATTTCATCCTGATGATCTGATTTAGTTGGAAGCAATTCTTAAAATTTTATCTTGAATTGGTCTCATACTACTCTTTGTCATGAAGGTATTTTTTCTCACTTAGGTAGTAGATGTACTTTTGACAAGATATTTTCGGGTATGTTTGGGGGGATGCTAGTCCATCATTAGGGCTTTACATTTATCTTATTATTGAGGATCTCGGAGTTAGGTGTACTTGAATGGTGAGGGTAATCCGTGCTGTAGCGTAGCTGCCTAGGTGTTCGAGGTGGTGTTTCGTCTTGATCAGAAGGTGAGGGGGTTAAAGGGGAGCTATAATTAGAAAAATCACTCCTTGAGGAACTTACAAAGGGAGTCCAGAACCCATCTTGGCTATGCCAGTAAGACTGTGTGTTAAGTATGCTTTATGATATCTTGTTATGTTCAGTGTCTGGTGAATTATTCAGTGTCCTTTAGTGGGTGATCTGTGTCCTGTTTTCCTGTTGATTATTGTGGCCTGTCCCGTTTGTCAAATGTAACCTGGATTACCTGAGTGAAAAATATACTTTCATTACTAAATTGTTACTTTTCTGTAACACCTCAGCCAAGCATGGATTTGACAATTATGGTCGTTACATTTCTGTCAACCTCGCCTAGAATGAATGTAATAATATTGATCCCTATTTTTGTACTTATATGTGTTGTGGAATCATGAAATGTGCCTCTCGTGCGAAAACAGGTTTTTGAAATACATGAGTGTAAAGATGGGATGGTGGTAGTGGTGCACACAGATGTGCATAGCGTGTACATCTGTGGTGGTGCGTTTACGCGTTGCTATGACAACCGCGTTTCAAATTCTTGTTCTCTGTCTTTCCCTTAGGCCCGTTTCACACGACTCCATGTAAACGGATATTTTTAAACTTTTAATGTAATTTTTAAATGCAATTTGTGGAAAAACTAATGAACATATAGGAAGCTGCTATTTGTTTTATTCGAAAGAGCGCGATTTTTTTTCTATAAGAATAGTCAAGAAACTGAAAAATGATTTCTGACACCAGAGGCACATTTTATGATTCCAGGTCGTATATGATGTTATTTTGTGCGATCTGTTCTCGGCTCTGATCTGGGTCTTCATAACAGAGTAATACCGCTTATAATTTTCTTAACAGAATCTGAATTGGTTTTATTCAATTCGACTGAGTGTAAACGATCTCAAAAGTGGTCTTTATGAGTCTGGACCAGCTTTGACAAAGTCTGGTCCAGTTCTAACAAATCTCGACTCAGAAAAATACGATTTACCAATGTCTGAAGAAGTATTAATGGCCCCCGATACAGTCTGAACGAATCTGAATAGAGTCTGAACTTGGTACGAGTGAGTTGAACGAATCGTGCGAAGTGCGAATAAAACTTGAGCGTTTTGTTGATTCATGACGTCATTAGTAAAACACTCGAAAACAGAATATCAAGCGATGATATCTTGGTTGAAGGAAGAGAGCATAAAATTGTCTACAATTTGCTGTACATCCATGGGGTGGGGACTTCCGTCAGCTTGAAATGTTATTTCGAATGTCTTAAATTTTCAACCATACGCTGTCGTGTTCTGCATCGACCTTCTGAGAAACACAAACACGAAGTAGTCATGGAGTGCATTATATCGTAGAAAGCAGCGACTAGGAAAAAACTGCAAATCATATTTTTTAATTCGACGAAGCCGGTCCCGATGGGCGCGACGATAATTTATATTTGGACTCGGCGGTGTGCGTCGATATCAGCACGTACGTGATAGGAAGCAAATGGAAAAAATTGACAATATTTGTTTTAGTTAAGACCCGAGTACACAGTGTAAGAGATGGTGAGAGAGAGAGAGAGAGAAAACAAAACAAACTGCACCTGGCTGACTCTCACCGAACCAATGATTCCCATTTTTCGCGGTTTCCGCGGTCTCGGGCGATTTTACGCCGTTTCGATCCGCGGGCCGTAATCGGCGTTGTTCGGTCGAGCTATTTGGTCCGGCGTCGCTGACCTGCTGACCATCTCTGTGCGGTACACAGGAAAGCGAATACCATCACTAGCGATCTGAACCAACTTATTTATTCTACATACCCATTCAGCCCCCGCCTTCCCAACTTCCAGCTTCAATTGATATAATAAATCGGAACAGTTTCGTTTCGCCGGAACATCATCATGCCGCATCGCCCCGCCGATCAAAGCGTGCACGAGGTGACTAACCTGCGACGGAAATAACGATTTTGGCACGGCATGTCGCCGTTTAGGACGCACTGTGCGGCGCAGTTGTTCTCAATTCTTGAAAAGTTCGCGCAGTAGGGAAACCCCCAGAATTGATTTCAGTGACCCCGAAAACGTATAAATCAGGTACCATGGTGGGTAAGTGACTAATATTGTACCACCACCTCTCCAGTGGTATCCTAGGGGGTCGGATGTGAAGTTTACCCCAGGATTGAATGTAAAAATTGTAGCTATCCGATTGTTATGTCCCATACCGAGCCCCGGCATCGCGGGCATAAGCGTTCTCGAATTTGTTCCATATTTTACGGGTTTGGGCCGCCTTACATCACGGGAGTCCCACCTTTCTTATAATATCCCTCTTCCAGCTCATTCCTGGTTTTTTCCTTTACCTTGTGTAATCATCGGGACCCAAAACGTGGTATTTTATCCCATCGGTCTTCTCTCATTCTTGCTGAGTGACCCGCATACTTGATTTTCAGCTTCTTAATCAAGTGTACCAACCCCCTGCATTTAGTCCTCCTCCTTATAACGTCTGTCCTAATCTTATCCTTCCTTTTGATATCCAGAATAGGTACTCCTTTCCATACTTTTCTGCGTGGTCACCAGCCTTCTGGTTAGGTCCTCAGTGATCGACCACGTCTGGGCCCCATATGTTAGGATTGGTAGGATGCAGGACTTACGCATCTTGACCTTCGATGGTATTTGCAGATTCTTCTTAAAGATTGTCTTTAGAGCCCTGTATTCTTTACAAGTCTGCCTTATACGAGTCTCGATTTCTTTTTTCACCCCCCCCCCCCTGAATGACATAATCTGGCCATTGGATACTCCTCCGCCGATTCCAATTCCTTATCCCCTATTCAAATTCCGTCCTTGGTGGCATTGCTCATAATCTTGGTCTTGTTTATGTTTACCCAAAGCCCTCCCTACCCCGCTTTCACACTTTCTGCGACCCTTCGACCGTTCATCAGGATAGACACAGTGTGGCGTGAGAAGGCTGAAGTGAACATTCAGCGTACCGAGTGACATCACCTGTGGGTAAAAAGAAAATGTCCCACGTTCTGTCGTCTGAATTTTCATTGTAATAATGCACGCATTTTTATACTTTATTCAAGTAATATTTAAGTTACGCATAAAAATAACCTTTTTATTATAATACGATGAACTATAGTAAAAATTGACGAATAACAGAGGCAAGTTAAAGTCGTGGTCAAAATCTGTAAAACAAAGATGGAGGCAGTCCTAATAGAGTTGAAATATACTTAACTTGAAAAGTTAGAATGTGTTACTGACGAAGAATTATAACTTTTTTTTTCTACAAGTTTAGGAAGTCAGGAACACGTCAGGAAATTTCGAAGAATTTACTCAACGGTCAGGAAAAAATTAATAAATTACCATCCAATGGAAGATTCTGTAGGAAGCCTCATAATATGAATAGTGAGAATCAAGAAATGATATTTTATGGACGTAATGAATTCAGTCAGGAAGCCCTTTCCGCTCTCTGTCTCTTCACAGATTTGAAATTTAAAAACAATCCGTAAACTTTTTATGAATGGATTTTTCAAATACAAAAAAGGTCACGAAAGTTTTTTTTGGAAAGTCTGTAGACACCTTGTTTTGCCGTACTCTGGCTTTGATGAGTGCTTCATTTATAAAATGATTGCGCCGTAGTGATGAAATCGAATATTTAAATATTCTGAAATTAGGTATTAATTTCAATAGCTGATTTCGACGATTGTCAAGCGCAGCTTCCTCTAAAAGTGATTTTCTGGAAGATTCCTAAACAATGATTTCCCAATCTCTCGTAAAGTTTTCATCAATACCTGAACTTTATTTCTACTTCCTCGTCGCGCAATTGTTTCTTCAGAAAGTCTGCGTAAGTATATCGCGTCTGCAGAGGCCTTCATCAGTCCTTTTTTTGAATTTGGATTGTAAGATTTCATATTATGCTGAAACAGTGAAGGCATGCATTTCTTCTTGCTTTAACACAGAGAGGCATGTTCACATTTTATAGTATTTTTACATTTCTTTACCACAAAACCAGCGATATAAGAACTAGAAAGCCACATCATCTACACATGTATATCGAAATACATGCGTAGTCATGATAATAAGAGTGGTCTTCGAAAATGGAATCCGTTTCAGACATTTTTGCATTCAATTCAGTTTTCACTTCTTCTGATTCTTGCGAATTTAAATTAGTTGGAAAATAGTCTTTGGCGTGACAGAGCTCGCAAATAATATTGAAAACGGTTGCTCCTCTAGCTCGGTACAGTTATTATATTCAGAGCCTTTCACTTCTGTGTGCAGCAATAACTTTTTACAGGCTACAGTAAAGTGACGGGCAGAGGGATTATTATTATGACCGCATTTGGACGGAATGCCCCTAAAGAATTTTCCGAGGTGATTCTGGCATATCTTATAGAATAAAATATACTTCAGGAGCTGTTTTTCTTTTACGTACTTACGATACATTTCTGTTGCTGAAATGATATCAGTGCGGAAACCTTTGAAGCTAAGATGTCGACCGGCTTTGAAAATTGATTCGCAGGTTGTGATTTGTATAAGTTTTTTGTATACTTTTTCATTCGTTCCAATTCTTTGAAAATTATTATTTCATTAGAAGGACGCAGTCCCTGCTTAAAGCCTTTCCCAAACACACTTCAATTATTTAAAATATCAAATAAGTTATTAAAGCTTTTGAGCAATTTTTCTGCAGGCTCCGAATATTTGAAACTCGAGGTGGAAGACCCGCCTGCTTTCCCTAAGTACTCCAATGCCCTTGCTGCACTGCTACTTGATGTCTGTGCTGCAAGTTTTACCGCATTTTCTCACGAAATCAGGCAATATGACGTATTTTCCCCCCAAAACGAACTTGTAGTTCATCTTGGACCTCAACAGGTTGGCCACTTTTCTGGGAATCCTGGAAGTCAGGGAAAAGTCTGGAAATTTTGAAAGAAAATCGAAAAAGTCTGGGAATTCTGACGAAAATTTTATGATGTGTATTGTACAATTTTCTCTGTCAGACTCGATTGAACATTTGTTTTAATAATTTGTTTGTTACGAAAAAGTTGGGAAATGAACTGGAAAAATCTGGAAAAGTCAGGGAATTTTATCCTCGGAAAAAAGTGGACACTCTGAGCAAACATTTTCAATTCCACTGTATTCTTCCATTATCATCTATCATCACCATCAACGATAATCGGACATAAATTTTTGAAGAAAGAATATACAGCATCTCAAGGCTAGTATTATAAAACTTGATTAAAGAGAATCTACAGTTGATTGGTGGTTAACCGTCAGTTATTTTAAACCAAGTTTTATAGTACTGGCCCTTGGACTTCGAACAACCAGTTGAGCAGGCTGGCTTTAGGAGAGAATTCGCAACTATACACCATATTCAAACTTCAATTCAATTAATAGAGAAAGCATTGATCTATGTCTACTATTTAGAGATTTCAACAAGGCATTCGATTCAGTCCAGCATAGAAAAGTATGAGAGGCACTGAGGACTCAGGGGGTACCAGCGGAAATAATTAAAACCATACAAAATATATACGATAAAACAGAAGCAAATAGCCCTAGATATAAAAAAAGGTGAAATAGGGCAGGGCGATCCACTCTCTCCAAATATATCTAATTGTGTGCTCGAACATGTGTTCCGGAAAATAGTCTGGCAAGAGAAAGGAATTGAAGTAAACGGCAGGTTGGCCGAGTGGTGTTGGTCTCGAAATCCGGAGGTCCCGAATTCGAGCCCGCGTAGCAACTCACCAGGTTTCGACTTCGGCCGGTTTTACGGCCAGGAGGGAAGAGGGCTAAAACAGCCCAAACAGCCTCTCCGCTGGGGTCTGGTTGGCCGAGTGGACAGCACGCCGGTCTCGGAATCCGGAGATCCCGGATTCGAGGTCACGTAGCAACTCGCTACATTTTGACCTAGGCCGGGTTTTCGGCAAGAAGAGAAGAGGGCGGAGACACCCCTAACACCCTTCCCGACGTCTCTGAGGTAATTCTCGAAAGGACGGATTCCAGGTCTCGGGTTTAGAACAAAAATTGAGAAAAAAGAGATGGCTGAATAACCTCAGATTCGCGGCCGACATCATACTGATAGCATGTAACATGGAAGAGTGAGACAGATGGGAGAGGAATTGAAGGGAAGTGCAGGAAAGTAGGATTAACAATGCATATGTTTAAATTAAGATAATGACAAATGTAGAAGAGGCGGAAATGATAAAAATAGGAAATTACCAGTAGCAGAACATAAATACCTAGGACAGATAATATCATTCCAGGACAAGATGGACAAAGAGCTGAAAGTAGGAGTCGTAATTGCGTGGAAAGCCTTTTGTCCCTTTAAAACGTTTTCTGAAACAAAATGAACTGTACAACAAAAAAAGTTTTCGAAAGCTGTGTAAAACCTGTGATGACCTACGGTCCTCAGACACGGGCCCTAACGGGCAAACTGCTAAATAAATTACGAGCTACACAAATGAGTGATAAGAATCATTACGAATACAAAATGGAGTGAGAGGAAAAGTAAATAGAGCCAAGAGAGGCATTCGGAGTTCGCTACATAGGGTATGAAGTTGAGAAATGGGAACTAAACTACGCCGACTTGGCTAGAACAGGGGGGAACCAATGGTACGAAACGGCAACGGAGTTGATACCATATAACGAGCGGTGACAAAGGAGAAGACCCGGCATAAGTGGAGGGATGAAATCGAGGAATTCTTAGGGGCACAATGGGAGGAGGATGGCAAAAGATAGAATTAAATTGATGCGAGTGGTGGAGGCCATTGCCGAACGCTAGACCAACTGAGAGCGACGTACCTCATAGGTTCGTTGTTGTAGTTGTAGGCTGTCATGAATAAATAAATGGGTGACTATGTCATTATGTTACGTCTTTATGTCTTATGATGATTGATGATGTCGTCTCTTACGTCAGAACAGATTATGTTCTTGGAGGTAGCATATCTGCTCTGCAATTTTTGGTTTTTTAAGTAGGCAACCCGTCTTTCGTTTTTCTCTCTAAACGCAGGAGGGCAATTGGTTTTCAGTACAATAGAGACTTTGCCTAATTATAGGGGAAGGGGCTGTGGCTCCTATGCCCCTTATCCCATCAATTTGAAACTCAGGAATTTTATTTGATCCTATATCGGCGTTTTCCCTACAAAATACATCCACTACGACATATTGGAGGGCACTTCGTTTTTCACCTCAATATGAAAGTGGAATAGATTTTGGAAATTTTTTTCTATTTCGCTGAAATTTTGCCCACGTTGTTTTTAGTGTTGTACCTTAGCACTCAAACCATTGTCCTATCCGTATCCAAATTTGGTTGAACAGTTAGTTTTCGCAGAAACATACCTAGTGCAAAACTGTTTACAAAAATAATTTTTCCTAAATTTAGACTCTTTTTGGTCACTTATTCAGTTTACGTAGTCACTTTTTTGCACTCAGTCGGACAGAAATTTTCTTCACCACTCTGCTCCGTGTATTTTTTTCATAAGAAAGGGAAGGGGCTTGAGGCACGTCTTACCCTTATTCGATCGACCTGAAACTTAGCGTATTTTTTTTTCTTATTTTTTTCCCCCCCTTTTTATATTGAAACCGATGTAGGGTCCCGTGTAAAATTCGGATAGTGGAAAATAGGAACGAGCCCAAAACGGGTAAAGTTTGCGGAAACGACGGGCGAGAAGATTATATTTGATATTAGTTATGATGTTGACCGTACGTCTTTGTTTTGTGAGTAAAAAAATGCAAACGCTATTACCTCTCCGTAACACCGGTAGAAGAGACGGTGACATTCCGGCAGTCGTATTCGGTTATTTGTCCGGCCTTTTTCGTTATTTAATGTGCGTAAAAACAAAAAACAAAGCCAAAAAAAAAAAACAGGAGAGAATCCGTTAGTACATACATAAAGTTTTCCCCTTTCTCTGTCTCTCTCTCTCTAGCTTTCATGTATTTGCTCTGTGTCGACTGTGACCGCGCCCTCAACAAATATTCCATTATCGGGAGCGTGTTTTAAAAATAAACCGACACGAACTTGAAATTTTCTTCCTTGTGTTGCAACCTAATCGAATATAAAAATTAGCCTGGACGACGTCCCAGGTGACGACGATGCGATGCGTTGCAATACGATGGGCCGGAGCGGACCACAGCTTCCAAGGAGTCGAGGAGCGGTTAACGAGTCGGCGGAATCAAATTTGCCGCGCGTTAAAATTACTTATGCGGCCAACTTTGCTCGTGTATTTATGTACACGGCGTGATGATGGGTTTTGAAATCGCGATCATGATTCAGAATTCTCACCTCCGCCGGAGTAGAAGTCTCGTCAAGCCGATAATTGCGTTTAGAAAACCAGTCCGTGTTTACGCGTTCGCAACCAGTTCACTGGCGGAGGCGACGCGACTAAGTGCGCGAGCACGATGCCGGAATCGCCGCTTTCTACAGCAGCCGTGCATAACGCATAAGTGCAGATTCGCAGGGTGTTCGAGCTGAGTATATGCCAAGCCGGTAGAAAGGACAAGTGTGTATCTTCGCTACTCGAAAAGGGTCGGCTGGAACGCAGAGATGGGTCATTCGTTCTTGAATCAATTCAGTTTAACGATTCATTTCAATGAGCAAATGAATCAGATTTCAAACTGCGAAGCTGCAGACTGCAGCCACGCAAGATTACTGGAGTAGCTTTGGCAGTCACGCAGTTCTATCACACTATCGACAATACAGGCGCACTCTGCAATGAATTCAATGGAACAGTACTGAATTGGAATGAAACCCACGTCTGGTGCTATAAGACTCAATCCAAGTGTTCAGTGGCATTTTGGAAAATCATAATTTTTTCTGCGCTAGAGACAAAGGCGGTATTATACTTTGATTCAAATGAAGGTTACAATTTAAATACGCATAATCAAGCTTATCACCAGTGGTAATAAAGTTTATAAATGGTAAGCAGATTTAGAATCTCTGTTATAGTATTTCTCTTGGTTACTGTTTATAATATTCACGATTCTGCTTCTGGCATTCTAATCTAGGTTTACAAACTCTCTGTGCATCATGTAGTAAGGCTTTATTCTGTACTTGTTCGCTAGCTAATTGTTGATTTGCTGTTAGTTCATTTGCAACATGGTACCTTCCCCCAATCCCCACGATTGGCGGTTGTGTCGTCTTCAGGTGAAGACAGCCACAACAGTTAGGCTTCATCGCTCGAAACCCTAAATAGAACATCAAAATTATCATTAATACTTGGATTATATATAAAAGACACGTTCAATGGCAGATCTATTGGGGGGGGGGGAGTCCGGACAACCCCTTCGGACCGAAGAAGAAAGAAAAAACCGCTTAAGTTTTTCTTCTATTTTTGAGTATTTGCAGCAGTATAGTCAACAATAATGTTCATTTTGAAAAGATTCAATCATATTACGAAACTTGTCTTCAGAAACGATTTAAAATAACACCCATCTCGGTTTTTTGAAGGCGGAGGCAGAAAAAGTTTTATTTTCAAAACATCCCCTTGGAAAATTTCCAGATCTGCCACTGGACACGATTCACATCAAATTACTTCTTTGAAAATTTATTGATAAGGGAGAAAGTATGGCAGAAATAGATACGTTACATAATGAATTCTGAACGAATACGTTTCCCTGATCCAGACTTAATCAGAATTCAGGAACAATTTATTTCAAGGATTTACTGAGAAGACAAGTTCCAAATATTATTTATACGTTGTCTTTTTATGCTTCACCTTCACTATTAAAATAAGTAGCTGGGCGACACAGTAATCATTAGAGTCGTCCACAGAAGATGTACAATGTATAACTCCACTGGCTTCATACTTCGGCAATATGAAGCTAACTCTCGAAAACCAAGATCAAGGAGCATACTGGAAAAGTTGAAAAAGAAAATAGCGATCGTAATAGGCTCGGCTACTAGATCCGACCCTAAAAACCATGGCCTGTATTCAAGATTGAAGGGGCTGCTAGTAGTAATGCAAGATATTGAGAAAATCAATATCGATAGGATAATATTGTTATCATCACAATAATTAAAAATATCGATATTGTACTTTATAAATATCGATATTTCTGATATTTTGATCGGAAATATTTAGACCAAGTTAACCTGCCTTGTTTCATCATTTTTTTCAAACAGTGTTTTCTATAATACTTGCCCACTATATTTTACTAATTATTCTCTAAGTTCCCTTCCTTCATACAGCTGTGAGGTCATAGATTCATGGACAATAATTCCTGTCAAAACCAAATTTTCGACTCAACAGTAGGAAAAAACAATGGAAAATTGAAATTTGATCAAAAGAGACTTTATAACAATGGAACTTACAGACCTTTTTAGTACATACATACTTATATCATCATCAATGAATCGTCCCAGGAAAAGGACCTAAAAATCTGTTACTTGAAGGCTTTTCTCTTAAATAAGGTACTAGGGAACTTGAATAGGGAAAAATTGTATTATTAGGAAAATTTTGCACCAACACTGTCTGGCGAAAGGGCGAGACTGGCGAATTTTGAGGAATTTTGGCGTTTCCAGACAGCCGATCTGGCGACAGGGAAAAAGTTGAAGTAACTCAATCGGTCACACTGTATTGGAGGTTTTCAAAATATTGAAATATCGCTCTTCCTGTAAGAATATCGATAGATATCGAACATTATCCGATAATTGGAAAAACTCTATTATCCGATATTTTTGATACGATATTTGCACTCAAAGTTAGAGATATGGCAAGCTTCTAATTATTAATTTTAATTTAGAATTTTTTAGAAGCTAACTCGGTGGGTAGAACATCAAGGGTAACTGAGGCTGACCGAACTAAATTGCCTACCTTTGATGCTGAAGGGGATACCTCTGTTAGCATTCTAATCTTAAAAATTGAGTGTAAGTTAGAAATATACAACTTTCAATATTTCTGCTGTTCCTTCAATTTTATAGACAGGCAACCGGTGGTAGTTATAATTTTCGTTTCATTTTCAGTGTGCTGTCTACTGCCACCTATCTAAAACAAGCGGCCCCCCTTTCAAAATAGATTCCATAGATATCACGGACAAAATCCAATTTCAAAATTTAGAGACTACGAAATTTTGTAAAATTTGAGAATTTTTGAATGAAAGTTCACCAAAAAAAAAAGTAATTTTTAAAATAAAAGATGGCTATGCATCGTGGCTGTTTTAAAAGGGTCAAAAATTATCATCACCACCTATTGCCTATCTCGAAGACGAAGGAACTACAAATAGGAAAGTTGCGCTCTCCAACAATTTCATTTAAATTTCGTAGAATTTAAAACTGGGGTTAGTCCCTTGAATATCAAAGATAGGCAGTTCAGTTAGTTACCCTTCCAGCAGCGTACTACTCGTTAATTATCTTCGAAAAGAATTCTGAATCAAAGTTGGTGATCACTCATGATGAGAGTTTGCAGTTTTCGAACTTCGAAGTTTTTTATTCCTTCAGTTTTAATTCGTGCCCTGGTACCTTGGGGAAAATTGTGTATGAAACATTCTTGGAAACCAGTCCCCCAAGTCCCTCCCATTTTGAAACGAAATCCCCTAGGCTCCCAATGGTTTCCCTGTACAATATAAAAACTTTCACGGAATTAGAAGGCTTTATTTTTCGTATGTAAAAACTATGAATTTTCTCATGAAAGTTATTAACATTGACCGTGCAAAACGGGAGAACGTCACCCAAAATCTGTAAATTAACCCTTTGAACCCCCGGAAGTATTTTCTTTTTTCAGCTTCAGTAACCACCCTGAGAATGCTAGCTAGCCCTGTGCCCCTTCTGAATTTTAGTGGGAAAATTATCTCAATCATTCGTAGTCCGTTTGTGCTAATGCATGTTCATTATTTTCATTTGTCCCTGTACCCGTTTTTCCTTTCAAAAGTTCCATAGTGTAAGGCAGTTTCCATTTTTGAGTATCGGTTGTACAAATGAGAAGATTCTTGGATTAAGCTGTAATTATGTTACAATATGGGGTTTTCAGAAAAGGACGAAGGGGGAAGCCCGAGCGTGAATTATGAAAGCTCGATGGAATCAAATGGAAGCATGGAAGATTGAAACCACTTTCTGTCTAATATTCAAAAATGAGGAGCCTAGCATGTTCTCATCTTATATTTCTTACGGAAAGGAAGGACACAAACGAAAATAATGGAAGCACGATAGAACATATTGAGACTTATGTCCATTTTTGAGGGAAGAGGGCTCGCTCATTTGTGATAGGCTGGCTAGGGGAGCTCTTCGATTTCCCAGCGGAACTTTTGCCGCAGAGCTCGCTCCTCCAGGAATAGTATCCTCTCATTCACTTCGAGATTTCAAATTTGATCCGTTGATACAAAATCAGCGTTTTGGTTTTCCCCTAATTTTGTCGATTTTAAAATTGTCGTTGAATTTTTTGCTAATATCGAAAAAATTTCCTCGTTTTTATAAGCATCAAAAGTCCCTAGCATCAGAATTGACCCCACATTTGCAAATAAACACTGGCTTATTTCATTTTAAAATAGTCACTCATTCTCGCAGCCACCAAAAGTGCCCCAGCCCCGTGTTGTGAATTTTGAAATTGAGGGATTCTTTCTGCAAATTTTAAAAGTCACGCCCTCATTTTATTGATTCTAAATTTTTTGATTCTGAAATCATCCCCCATTAGGAACATTTTTAGATCGTACTTTTTTGTTGTAAATTCTAAAAATGATTTCTTTATTTTCAGATTCACACAGTGTTGGTAGGGATTGGAGGGGGGGATATATCTAGTCCATTGCTGTACTTGGCTACGTATTACGATTTTGAATCAATAAGTGAACATTTTTTAGAAAATCGAATGTAATTTATGCTGTAATTTTTGAATTGGAATTTTAATTTAGGATTCACTGTTTGAGCTCGTGTGTACATTCGGCATCACCCAAGATTTCTCCCGAGATTATCTACTGTAGTCATCCTGTCATAGAATATTAGGCGAGTGAGAGAAGTTCGAACTCCAGGCCTAGATCCTCTTCTTGCGGCTTCGTGCCTCGTTTGTATCACTCAGCGTGCATTTACATATATTAAGTTCTGCACGTTTTATATTCTTTGCTCTCGATTATGGTTTTTTCCGAGGAGAGTAGATCGCAGTTAGGACCATTTCCTGATAGGATTAATTTGAGTTCTGTTACTATGCTAATTTAGCTTTTGTTAAAGACTCTCATACAGACTCAATATGGTCCATTCAGGTACTGGTTAAACACATTGAGGTAAGGGGATTGTTATGGCTCATTCACTTGAACCATATTATAGTGTATGAATCCGGCCTTTTTGAAAACTGTCGTGTAGACTTGAAGGAATCATCATGTCTCTTTCAAACCTTTGAATCTCATTCTGACTCGTAATTCTTTTTCATGCTGTACAGCCCATTCTAATTCGTTTGAGATCATTTAGCTGCTCTTCGGAATCCTTGAGACTCCTTCGTGTCTTCGAACTTTATTCAGACTGTCTTAATTCCTTTTTACGTTGTTCAAGACCCATTCAGATTCATCTGACTGTATGATAACATATTTATTTGTATATTTTTGAGATTGCCGTAAGCCTCGTTCTAACTCTTTCAAACCTCTCCAAGTACAGGTATCTCGTGGACAGTGCGCCACACTGGGGGAGAATTTTGCCACTCTTGTGGATGAATACGCCGCACCTAAAAATTTTATTCTTCGCTCAACTTTTCCGTCGAATTTATATTATTTCAAGTGAAACTGGATGGAAAACCACCCTCCCTATCGTATTCATTCAACCGTTTTCGGATACCAGAAAGTTGTTGAATAAAAAGAATTGTGGAGGGGGAAATTACTACTTGACTAGTTTCTTTGTATTCAGGTACATGCTGTACAGGTGTCTGGTTGGCCGAGTGGATAGCGCGTTGGTCTTGGAATCCGGAGGTCCCGGGTTCAAGCCCACGTAGCAACTCGCCAGATTTCGACCTAGGCCGGTTTTTCGACCAGATAGGAAGAGTGCTAAAACAGCCCTAACAGCCTCCCTGACGTTTCTGAGGTAATGCTCGAAAGGGCGGATTCCAGGGCTCGGGTTGAGAGCAAATTAGAAAAGAAGGTACATGCTGCAGATCAACTGTGATTCTGAGGCTGTAAGACGGCATTTCAAGGGTGCGTGGGATAAACGACCCTAGTCAGGTTTGAAATTTCGAATTTGCCGACAGATAGTGCTATAGGTTCTCTTCAGCTTGGTGAACTGTCAGTCTGAGTTTGCCCGTAGATGTTGCCTTGTTCGAACGCACTATTATTTTGGAGCATATTGACTCCGGATACAGCGCTATCTGTCGGCCAAGTAATTTCAGAATTGACTAGGGTCATTTTCCCCATGCACCTTTTAATCGCTGTTTAGATGACAGAAAATGTATGTCGAATTTATCTCCCCACTCCGATTTGGAAAATGGAAGGTTCTTTGATCCTCGAAATCGAATAACAAGAAAAAAGTTGTTGGAGTGAAAAATATATACCATTCCTGAAAATGAAATCAATGCTCACCACCATTGCCCCAGATCATCGTACTTCTGCAATTACTCGTAAATATGCCATCGTTACTTTCGTGCCTAATGAGAATTGTCTCGCGTTTTCGACATGAAATGCGACTAGTGACTCGCGGTCCCGCCAATAAATTTCGTGGCACTTTAATTTTCGCGGCACCTGTGTACGTGCAGCGTTTACAACAGGTGTTCCGAGAATCTGCCCCGGAAGCTGAGGGTCACGAAGTTTGCTCGAAAATGTTTGATTCGGATCTCGTTACACCGATTCAGCCAGGGGTGCTTTTACCTTGTCTCGTGTACCCTCGTTGGTCCTCAATGCCCATTAATTAGCAGCGTCGAAAGTAAATTGCAGGCGAATTCGGGGACGATGAAAGCCGTGTTTTTGCGAGCGTATATACTAAGCTCGAATAGCGTGTGTTTTACCGGCGTCGCCGCACCCCCTCCCCTCCCCACCATTCAGATTGTTCGTATCCGGAGCACACTTTGTGATAATGAGTCTAATCAAGTTATGGAAATAAGCTCGCCGGCGTCGCGTTATCCCCGCGCCAGACGACGACGTCGTACTTTATGAAAAACATCCTGCAAAGGCTTCTTTCCTCTTCTTTTTTTTTCTATTCCCTCTCATCGCTCCCTGAACTTTCTTTTTCAATCAAGACCTTTTCGTCGTCGAGGGACGCCATATAGTGAAAGGGAATACGTTATTGGCAAAGCGAAAGAGAAAGATAGGACGAGCGAGAAAAGCAGCAGGCGAATTAGCCTTTCTGGCCTTTTTTTATTCTTTGCCCGTAATCCGGCCGCGTATTAGGAAAGCAAAAAAAAGGTTGAACTTAATTTTGGGACCGTAACGTCGCTGACTTATATACGCTCGTGTAACCTGAGTGAAACGGATACTCTCTGTATTATCAATATTTCATCGGCCGATGTGCACTTACCGTGCACGGACATTACCTGTAGCTGGATCTCTGTACAGATCGGCACCGAGGAAACTGAATATGAGGTAAAAGGCACTCGGCGGCGCGTATCGCTTACACGACGGTCCCTTTTGTGCGACTTGACGCGACGCCCCTCGCTAAGTGGATTACAACCGCGCCACATCTCGGAAGGTAATCCGAGCGTGTATGGGAGAGAATCTAAATTACGAGATCATCTCGTCGATATCGAATGTTCCCACGTCGATGCCCCCCCCCCCCAGTTTAGCTTCAGTGGTCGGCTCGGTGCTAATGTGATCGGGTTTTGTTTTCTATTTTTTCAGACGACGAAATTTCAATCCAGCCGAGAGGTGCGGAACATACGAAGGCAAAAGGCGACAGTTTCGCCTTCACGTGTAGAATTAATGTGCCGAAACCGAGCGAAATCAAAAACTTACGATGGATGAATCCGAAGAATGAAACCATAGATGAAAATTTCATGTAAGTTTCTAGTAATCCGTAGATTCTTATCGTTGATAGTAAATTTAATCGATGGGCTCAGTGTGCGATGTTGAGTGCATCTTCAGTATTCACGATTGACAGAGACCTGGAAATCACTGTCAGGGCTATAATGTTGGTAAGGTGGGAGATATGGGTCATTCTCACAAAAAATGTCAGATTGATGTTTGAAAACTGCGATTTTGGCCAACTTTCAAATTTGAGTCATAGTGTCAGTTAGCGTGAGTTGGCATAAATTGAAACGTGTCCCGGATTTTAAGAAAAACTCCACATTTGAACCATATGAAGATCTGAACAGAAATGATAATACACTATTCTCATTCTGGGAATAGGTTGGTAGTTAATAGAAGAGGGCCTTCTCGGCTGGTGCTATCTTGACGTGGTGAAGGAGTTTAAGTGGTCGCAAGCTCAAGAACATTAAGCGTCAAATGAAGAAAATAGTGGTGCCCCACAAGCACACAAAGTCACAAAGTGAAGGCGCCTGGTTCGGACATGATTTCCCAACGTTGTCTAGGAAGTGGTCCACCGAGCAGACCCGTCCCTCCTGACCAACGTTTTCAATCGCGCGTTGCAGGAGGAGACATTTCCAAGCAGATGGAAGACGGCGCGACTAGCACTGATCAGAGAAGTCTGGAAAGCGAGATGGCCAGCTGTCCTTGTACCGGCCTATATGCTTGCTCAACACCATTGACAAAATGTTCGAGCATACCATCGTCAATAGGCTGGAGGAGCGATTTTGAGCAGTCAGTACAGATTCAGAACCAGCCACTTGACTGGGGACGCCGCGCCAAGGTTGAAGAACATGGCGGAGAAGGCGATCCGCAAGCGGCAGTTCTGCGCGGCAGTCAGCTTTGACATTAAGAGCGCATTCAGCTCGATTCCGTATATATGCGTATCATGGAGACGTTGGAATTGACACGGGTACTTGGTTACCTCGTGCCTATCATTCGAAGCTAGTTCGACGTCCGCCAGAAAGATAAACTCTCCAGCAGGCATGTGGAACCCACTGGAGTATTTTCTCAAGAGCGCCAATGACATGTTCAACAATGAAGAAATCACCATGCCATGCGACCCAGTTGGCAGCCAGCCCTTTAACAACTTCAAAGTATGAAATGGGTGACCAGTTGCGTACATCTGAATCAGAGATCTATGCCCCAAAAAACGGCCAAAGCAATGTGTGCTGTGTGGCTGAGAAGACGATACAACTTCGCCATATGGAACGTCAGAGGGCTTCAAAAGCCAGGAAAATTGAAAATTGGAGGATGAACTGCAGAAACCAGCGTTGAAGTGTGTGGTTTATCAGAAACACACTACAACCAGACTGACGACTTCTAGGCGACAGAGTACATGGTATATTGCTCAAGCTCCAAAGAAGTACAAAATAGAGGGTCATAGTAGCAAAGCCCTTGGTCAAATTCAGTAAAGCAGATATAACATATGTACTTTCCAAGCCAGTGATCTCTCAAGAATAAAAGCAAGACCATTGGGATGTGAACTTCATACAGGTATATGCCCTGATAACAGATTCCAAAGATGAAGCAGAAGCCTACTAGAGAGTTCTGAGCGATAAAATAACAAGCCCCCCCCCCCTCCCCAAGAAAGCAATTGCTATTTTGATAGGGATTTCAAAGCAAAGATCAGAAGTATAACAGAAAATGATCACACGAGAGAAATGATAGGAAAATTCAGACTTTGCAACAAAAATGAGAGGGGAGAGCATCTATTTCAATTTACGCTAGATGCTCAGCTGAGCAGTATAAATACCGTGCTTAATAGCTTGAGCACGTGGATGTCACAAGACGAGTTACATAAGAACTACAAGTAGATAGACTATATATTGGTGAACAGCAGATGGAAATTGTCCTGCCAAAGTGTCAAGATGAGGCCTGGAGTGGAATGCATCTCAGACCACCAACTGCTGGAGATTAGGTTCTGGATAAGGCAGATTGTAAAAAGACAAAGACAACAGGAATGGCAGTGGAAAATGGTATTTAGTTTCCAAGGAGAACTGAACAAACAATAATTACAACAGAACAGAGCGAGTGGCTCGGCCCAAGAAAGATGGATCTAACTCAAGGAAATGACAAACACAGCTTATGAGCAATCACGAACAAAAGCAGCCTTTGAGAAGGAGAAACACTGGCTTTCAGAGTAGACTACTGCACTGATTGATGGAGTAAGACAGCTGGATAGAACACACAATGGGTACCATCATAGAAGGAAAATGCTGATAAGAATGATGACAAGCTACACTAGGGAAGATAAGAAAGACTATATGTATCATCTCAATTGGATAGGAAATACAACACCACGCAACAATAAGACTAAAGACCTCTTCAGAAAAGTTCAACTGATAGCTAAGGAATTCGTGGTAAGAGCTGTGATTATATAGGATGATATTGGAGAACTGAAAACTAAAGCTCAAGAAGTGACAGAAGTCTGGAATACTTACTGTGAAAAGCTGTACAGATTGGAAAAGGAGAGTGGTCTTGTAATGCAGAGGCCAACCACAAACTAGAACTGACAGTAATGATGGAAGAAATAAAAAATGAAATAGTGTATCTGAAAAACAAGAAAGTCTGCTGGATGGATGGAATAACAGCGGAAATACCCAAAGCTGGCGGAGAAGAACTGACATGAGTAATACACGAGATCTGCGTAGAAATGTGGAAGACAGAAGAATGGCCCATGGAATAGGGCAGATCCTTAATCTCACATGCAAGCAAAGTACTGCTAAAGATAGATTGAATTCCAAAGGAACCAGCTGGATTGGTAAAAAGAAGCGGCGCTGGAGAGCAGATTTTGAATTTACAACAACTTATTGAAAAGGCCGGAAAATACAACGTATAGATGGTTTTATGCTTTGTAAACTACAGAGAAGCCTTGGATTGTGTAGAATGGGACAAACTTTGGGAAATCCTGCTCCAGATAGGAGTACCAAAACATTTGATATTCTTGACCAAGAGGCGCTATGAGGGCGAACAGCAGTGGCATGGATAGGCAATGGGAGTATGTCTTGATAGTTTTAGGCTGGATAGTAGATGGCAATGGTGGATGCGAACAAGAGATTAAGAAAAGGGTCTGGAATTCCAGATGATAAGAAGCACCATGACTAGACTAAATAGGATTTGCCGAAACCAAGCAATAAGCAAAAACACAAAGCAGCAGGTGGTGCATATGCTGATGTTCTCAGTCTTTCTGTATGGCTCAGAAACGTGGGTAATCTGACAAGCGGAACGAAGGAAAATAGATGTTCTGGAAGTGTGATGCTGGAGACGGATGCTGCAGATACCATGGACGGACCTAGGACTAATGCATCAGTCCTTAGTGAGATAGGCGACAATAGACGACTGTCATTGGTAGTACTTGCCAGAATCTTCTAAAGTACTTCGGGCATGTAATTCGAGGAGACAGCCTGGAGACCATAGTGGTCCAGGGAAAGGTCGATGGCAGAGAAGTGTGGGGAAAACGACGCACACTGATTGTACACCGAATCTGAGAACGAAATCAGGGCCACAATATCTCTTTGTGAGACTAAACGAGTCAGTGATGACAATGATGAATAAAAAGGGGTTATTACTGTGGTATGGGGCAACGGCCCTTCCAGATATTGGCAGTACCACTGTTACCAATCAGGTATTCGCTAATAAGCATGAAATAGGAATAGCACAGGTGACCTATTATGAAACTTTTATCACGATACCACAAATCGTTACAGTGATAACTTGATACCGTTTACTATACAAATTACCACTGTAACAATAATCTAAAAGTCATAGAATAGTTGGCTGAGTTCTGATATGTGAAAAGTCTTCTGACAGTCACACGTTTGGTCCCAAACGTCGCACCCTTGTTATCATCACAGTTTCCTCCCACAGATCTGTAGAAATGGCCATTTGCTCCCTCATCTGATCCTATGTGGGCCTGGCACATAGCTACCTCATCCTACCACTGCATTCTCTGAGCCTATGAATAACTCACGAATAAATTATGCGAGTTTCCTCGCTATTATTACAAAGATCGCAACACCAGCTGCGAAAGGAGGATTTTCAATTCAAAAAAATTCGAGGAGACAATGAGCTCCACGTGCTACAATATGAGAAACTCAATGGGTAAAGTAACGGACGTGAGGAATACCACCTTACAAATGAAGTCCAACGAAAAAGGAACAATGAAAATAAAATGCAGCATTCCAAAAGAGCTATTCAGCAACGCTTACAGGCTGTTTACAAGTTATGAAATTTCTTAATGTCATGAAAGAGTCATGTTTTTTCAAAAGTAGTTGTAAAAGTCATACAAAAGTAATTTTTTCCCCCCTAAAATATTTCGCAGTTATGTAATTTTTTTTCTCTTTGTGTGCCACTATCGGAGATTTAAATGATTTCATTGCTTCATTATTTGCACTGATGAAATATTAATTGTTTTGAAGGGTAAATAATCAAAACTCGCATTTGCCATTTACTTCACAGGCGCAAATAGGCAAAATACTGTACACCGGTGCAGGAATATCTTTGCTGCGCCTGTGAATGTTGGGTATGTTATACATATCGCACATTCACAGGCGCAGCGAAGATATTCCTGCACCGGTGTACAGTATTTTGCCAATTTGCTTGAAGTAAAATGCCAAAGGTGAGTTCTGATTCTTTACCCTTCATTTGCTTATCAGTTATCAGTTGAAAACTTTGGATTTAAATTTGAGTTGGGATTTTTGGCGCCTCTATTCTTTTCCTTTACCACCCAACAAGAATAAACCTGAAATAATTATAAATAAGGTCGCGACAAAGTTATGTAAAACATTTTCTCGTAGTAAGCCAGAGTTGAACGGAAATTGTTCTCACGGGTCCTCTTGGTTTCCCGGAGGAAAAAAGAAGAAGAAAAAAAGTTTACATAAATTACATAGCTACACCCATTCCTCACGTATGTGTCGTATGTTGTTAGAATATCTACACAAAAATAAATTACTTTGAAAAAACCGCAAAAATTGGAGTGCAGCTTTTCTTGTGGTAGTTTAGAACTATCACATTTATAAAAAGTATGTATATTAAACTAAAATTCTTCTCCGTGAAATTCTTGCATTATGTATGTACCCTAGTCCTTTCAGAATTGGTGGGTGGTGAAGGCTCAGGGCCAGATTTAGGGGGGGGGGAGGGGGCCCGGGCCCGCACAAATTGGGGCCCGCACATTTTTCATTACATGCTTGTACAGACGCGCGCGCTACGTACGCTCACGTACAATATAAAATACCTAATAATAATGACGATGATGACAATATTAATAATATAATAATAATAATGAAAATTATGATGAATGTTGCTTAAAAAAAAATTTTTGGGGCCCACACAAAATTTGGGCCCCGGGCCCGCAAGTGCCTAAATCAGGCCCTGTGAAGGCTTATGCCCAGCGATGGGCGAGTTGCGGTTCGGCGGCGATGTTGTGTCTCGGCTCTGGCTGTTATTATTACTTTCAAAAAGAGGGCTTGAAAATTGCCTCTTTTGCTGATACACACTAACGCAAGTCTTATGAAGAAAAACGTAGAATTTTGAGGATTTTCCCGGTGGCACCAGTTTTCGTGATCCGATAGAGTGCAAATTGCCTTCAAAAACGCTTCCGGATCCCTTTACTTCTTATTTATCACCAGATCGCTCTGCCTGTCCCGCGATTCCTGCTCGGTGGCGAATCCAAGAAGTAGTACTTTGGCGGCAGTTGAGAATGTATGCGAATTGAATAGTTTTCACTCCTTCCTTTGGAATTTTGTGGTAATTTTTATGCCTTCAAAATGGTAACTGAATGAGCAAGACACTCCAAAAATACTGAGCTTTGAACGATTCGCGCTTCTGACGAATTTTCTAATGGATCTTAAGAATAAAATACCTTCCAAACTTTACTGTCAAATCTTTTTGACTATATGATAATTTCCGGAGAATTTTCACCGCTCGTTGCGATTGGATTGAATTTTATAAGCTAAGATTCTTCAGCTGTCTTTTAGGAAGCTTTGAGACTCCCCGATTTTTCGAGACCGCTAAAATGGTCCAAGACTCGTTTACGACCCTTTATGGCTCTTGTAAATTTGATGAAGACTCTTCGTGATGAAAACCTTTTTTAAAATTCTTATATACTTTTAAAACTCCTGAAGAGGTGCTGATGTCGTAAGGCTCTCCAGTGCTCATTAGAACACTTTGAGACTCGCCTCGAAAAAGTGCTAAGATGTAAGATTCTTCAGTGCTCATTAGGGCACTTTGAGACTCGCCGCCGAGACTTGTTAAAGACTCTGTAAGGCTCCTTTGTAAGACTTTCTGCTATTGAAGACAAGTTTAAAACATCTAACTTTTTTAGATTCGATTAAAACTATTCGATACTTGATCAAGATTTGTGAAGATTCTTCCGCATTTATTGAAGCCACGTTCAGATTCGTTTAAGACCCTTTCAGACTGTTTTATACTTGTTTAGGACTCGCCACAATATATTCCCTCCCTGTTGGCGTATACTTGGTGCTCAGAACTATCTTTGCACGTTGCGCAATAATTTTTTTTGTTTTGTTTCTCAGGAAAGTGAATACGCGGTATTCGTTGCAACTGGTAACAGAAAGCACTCTGGTCTTGGTGTTGCGGAAACTCTCAGAAGCGGACGTCGGCCAGTATACCTGCATGGCGCAGTATGCTGAAACCAAAACGCTGACTGCTTACACTACACTGAAACTGCAAGGTAAGTACTCCTGACAGTGTTTACACGTGAGGCTAGTTTTGTGTCTCGTGGTGTCGATATTGGGTACTTAATCTTTTCCTTGTCACGCAGTGCCTGTCACGTTTATCGATGCGCCGTCGGAACAGTTGGCCAAACTTGGCGATAAGAACTTCAAGTTGAAGTGCCAAGTTGAAGCAAACCCCGGCCCGACAGTAACATGGAACAGGAACGGCCTGAAACTACCCGTCAGCGATAAATACGTCTTCGAACCCGACGGCCTAGTCATACACGATGTGCAGGAGTCCGACGATGGCGGATATTTGTGCGAGGTTTTAGTATCCGAGACTGGAGAGTTCAAATCCCGCAGCATTCACCTGGAAGTAAGTTTTATCCTTCTGCCTTCATTAGACACTAAGTTCAGGTAGATTGAGTGGGACGTCTGTGTTGCAGGTCATTTCGGAGCCTAAAATCCAGCCCACACTTCCGGAGTCTTACAACGTTACGGAAGGCGAACCCACCCGAATTCAGTGTAGCGCGACTGGAAAACCGCAACCTGTCATCAGCTGGATCAAAACGAACATACAGAAGAATATGACCTCAGGCTACGATGGAATACTGTATATTGACAAAGTGGCTAAAGATGACGACGGATATTTTAAGTGTGTGGCGATGAATAAAGCCGGCACGGCCGAACGATCGGTCCGTTTCTTCGTGCAGTCGAAACCAGAAGTGATCGAAGTGGTCAACAACACAGTCGTGGAGGGAAAACCCGGAATGCTGCAATGTACTGTGTATGGCAATCCTGAACCGAATGTGACGATCAGGTAAGGCCGAGGATCAGCGTGATCTGGTTTTATTAGTAATTTTGGGCCGAATTTGTATTAAAAAATCTGAATGAAGATGACGGAATTAGAGACCTATAACAATACAAGTGCGGAAACCTGCCATTTTGTATTCAGCCGTGCCCGTGGATGCCGAATCCGACTATGCGGAACGTACCACGGAATTCGGCATCCAATGGGCACGGTTGAATACAAAATGGCAGGTTTCCGCACCCGTATTGTTTATAGCGCTTTGGAACGTTGTAGATGTGAACAGGGTTAACAGGGACTGTAAAATACTTCTAGTACTCCAGCATACTAATCTGAAGTTTTCGTGAAGTTGTTGAAAGGACCTCTGTTGAACACGCTTGAACAAGAAATTTCTGTTTTGGTTGTCCTCAGGAAATTCGGTTACCAAAATCAAGAGATGAATATCCTTACCAACGATGTGCGAACGATTACCGAGAAGATCGTAGATTCAAAAGCAAGATACAATGGTAAGGCCATGACGACAGTGTTGAGATTCACTAATGTTGAGAAGTCGGATGACGGACTGTACCAGTGTGTCGCTAATAATAGGGTAAGTGACTATGGTAGTTACATGGTGTAAACTGATATGCAAAAGATGCTGTGGATTTTGGAGTGTTTATTGACGTCGATCCTACGAGTCAGTTCTACTGGTACTAGTGATATTTCTCATGGTACCAGTATATTATACTGTGTACTATTTGTAATCTACGTAGCTGCATTTTTCTACCAATCAGGCAAGCAATCAATATCAGTTAAGAGAGAGATATAACTAAGAATTTTTAATTTGGCTCATCAATTGTCTTTCCTAAACGTGTACCTGGTGTCTGTGAGTTTCACGCTCGTGTTGTTGATTTTCAACCAGAACATGTTATGTTACCTACTTTCTGTCAGCTGTAGGTATCGTTTCAAAGAATGTACCATGTTACTTAACAATGTCGACCCACAAGAGAGGCCACTTTGTGAACGCATTTGTTGGGCATCTGCTCGTTTGTTACTAGCAATGCTTTGTATTTTTTTGGATGCTTCCTGATATTAGTGTAACTACTTGTGGATTATCCATTAGTCATCATATTTTGTTGCTGTCTTCCTTTCAGTGGTGCATCTTCTCACGAGGATACCGCTTCGCATAATTATGTTGATTCGCTACTTGCATTACCTGTCCTTGATTCTCCGTCATCTATTGTCTTCGACCTTCTGGAATGATGCCTTTTAATTAGTATTGACTGAGACGCTTAATTTGAACACGTTTCTGCACGCGTGTATATGCTATTAATAATTTCAAAAGGGAGCTGTCTCATATATGCCAACTGTCATAATCATGGTCTCAGTTGTTGATTTGCATGTGTTTCTGCTTCTCCCAATACGTCTTAGTTTCTTGAAAAACGATGTACCTTCTAACATTGATGGAGTAAATACCTTTTGGAATGGACACATAGTTACTGGATGTCAATCAGCTTATCAAGTTTTTTATCAGTTTGATATCTGTTCGAAAGAATCCCTCTTGACTTACTTTCCTGCTTCGATTAATTAAAGTCCAGCCAATCTAGAAAGAGAAGAAAACGTCTACAGCCGCGCTCTTATTACGAGTAGGTATCAGTAGTGTTGGTCTCTACAGTTCTGTATGTCATTTGATGCTGTTAGTGTTACTTTTAGTGTTGATAGTATCTATAGATCTTATTTTTTATTTGCTGCTAGTTTTGGTCAAGTTACATTTTGCCAGACAGAAACAATGTCGCTGATTTACTGTTTGCGTGTTGATAAAAGGATGCAAATGCTCTATCTAGTTGTCCTTTTGTTTTATTGTTGTGTGTTGCTCGGTTCATCCAGTGTCTTCTCAGAAAGATGCGGCGTAACATTTGTTGACTCTCCGTTTGAGTGTTCCTTTTTGTTCTGTTGTGGTTAATTGCTCCATTTGGGTGTCCTTTCGTTCTGTTACTTATGTGTTGGTTAGTTCATTCGGCGGCTTTTCAGAAAGATGCGGCGCCATATTTGTGGATTGGTGAATGGTTTTGCTCAGTTTAGTTGACGTGTTGTTACGTTGTTTGTTGATTCAGTGTGTTACTCGGTTCATCCAGTGTCCTTTCAGAAGGATGTAGCGTAACATTTGTCCACTAGCGAATGGTTGCTTCATTTGATGTCTATGTTGTTGTGTGGAAACTTACATGGGTTACGAGTTTCATGTAGTGTGTCTTTTAATTTTGCTGGGTTCATCTGTGGAATACGACATAACACGTATTGACTGCAGATAATTGCACCATTTGGTGTTGCTTCATGTCGCAACATATATTGCCAGTTTCTCACGTACAGTTGGTTTGTTCAAAGAAATGCCACCGGAAAAGGAATTCTTTTCCATATTAGTTCGTGTTGAGTACATGTTTACATCTCTCACCACACTCAGTCGTAAGATTCTCATCAAACATACCTAAAATTCCACAGTTTGTCGATAATTTTGTAGTTAATTTTTAGTAGCATTATAACGACGTGCTGCGATGTCTTACTAGCTGTATACTGCGAAAGGAGCTAGTGATCAAGTTGTCACGCGGTTGTCCCCGGTTGATAAATATTACTTTCTGCAAACCAGTTCGATTAAAAATTATATAGTCAGTGTGCCTTGGATTAATTTGCATACGCGCTAACTAGTTCTCTGGTATTGGCAGCAACACGACGCTAGCAAGATGGACGAAATTAATATTGTAACGAAGAGCCTTATTTGAAAATGGTAAACACGAAGGTGTAATAATTAAAGAGCTTTGTTTCGCGTAGATTGGCGAGACGATTGGCAACTTGCACTTGACCGTCGAATTCAAACCGACGTTCGAAAAGTCTGGATTGACACCCAGAGTGGTTACGTGGAAAGGTAAACCAGCAAATTTAACGTGCATCGCCCAGGCGATTCCGAACGCCACCATTACCTGGTATCTAGGTGCTTCCAAAGACCCGATTAGTAGAAATCCAGACAGAATATTCACGATTTTTGGTACCGGATATCATAGCATTTTGCAGGTGAGCAGTATGTTACACATGTAGCTGGACGGACTTGTGTTAGGATCCGACTTATTTTTATCGATTATCGTTCGTTTTCTCTTGCCAGGTTACTCCATTGGATCCGAGATATTACAGCCCGTATCGGTGCAAAGCAGTCAATGCGCACGGCGAAAGTGTGTATACTATTCAGTTAGAACAAGCGTACGAACCCAGTGCCCCTAGTGATGTTAGAGTGGTGGAGACCACAGGTACGGATTTTGGTGTTGATTTAGTTTTTGTATACCTGGATAGGCTTAATAAAACATCGCAGTTGTTGTTTAGACTGCAACTGATGAGTTGAAAATCGCGTACTATATTACACCGTGAATTTATCACGAGTACGGCAAGTTTTTTATGCTGTAACAATTGCAAAATATGCGCTAAAATCCTCAAACATATGCAAAAAAATTCTTAAAATTTCCAAAATATTCGTATGCAAAAATATCCATTGCCAATACAAGGCAACATGGGTATCACAAAACGCAGGATTTTTCCAGCTAAATCGAATGAAACACACGCCTGACTAAAAAAATAAATCACCGAAATAAAAAATAGAAATAAAAATACAATTTCAAGGTGTCTAACACCTCCTGCATCTCCTGCATCTCCTGCAAAACTCCTGCATTTGCTCAAATGCTCCTGCATTTCACAAAATCTCCTGCAAACCTCCTGCATTTCACTCAAACCTCCTGCAAAAATCGTACTTTACTGGCATCATGAAATATGTATTACAAACTTGCAATTTTCACAGAGAAATGAAAAAAAAAGTGAATTAAAATTTTTTTTTCTCATGAAAAAAATGGTTGTTTGCACCACCAGTTGTTTGCATAAACTGATCAATCCGCAATGTGCCATTACTAGCGCTAGCATTAACATGCTTTTGAACTAGGTGGCAGGTATGTTGCGCTGCCTAACGCGTATCGTTTGTAGGAGTGCTGATACGTTGACTGGTACTAGGTGCAAATATTGCGTTTATGTCAATTCTGTATCTAACGTAAGTGGAAAAATTGACGCACTTTTTAGCAAATGAGTTTAAAAAAAGATAAGATTGCTACTGTATTACATATGGTCTTGGGCCTTACTTCAGACAGATCTTACTAGACGAAGTTCAAAACGCAGACACTATCTCAATAAAGTTTGCCAAAGCGCCCAAATGGATATGATCGTACATTTATTGGGATTCTAGTAAACAGGAGGTATCAACTCGTTATTTAGCTTCCATTTTCCCAGAACGATGTACTTCTGATGGACTGTTCAAAGCAATTACAAATGCATCAAAAGATTTGAAGTTGAATTTATCTAACGTTTTGCAAGTGGCGATGGATGGCCCCAACGTTAATTTGAAATTATTACATTCAGATCTGTTGAAATACATGGAAGAGAATGGTATGAACAAAATGTTGAGTATAAAACTGCTCACGATAGCAGCAACTGGAATATTCATAGGTTGTTACGAAGTCTGTATTACCTCTTCAAAGACTTCCTACTAGACGCGCGGATTTAAATATTATTCCAAATCTTCGTTATTTACATTAAAGTCAATGGACGGCGAAAGTGTGTATACTATTCTTAGAAAGCTTTCAAACCCCTGCCCTTTTGATGTTAGAGTGGTGAACCACAGTCGATTTTGTGTTGATTTTTTTTTGTAACCTGATAGGCTAATAAAACATCGCAGTTGTTGTTTAGACTGCAACTGATATTGAAAATCGCGTACTTATTACCCCGTGAATTTATCACGAGTACGGCAAGTTTTTTATGTTTGTAACATTGCAAAATATCGCTAAAACCCTCAAACATTATGCAAAAAAAATTCTTAAAATTTCCAAAATATTCGTATGCAAAAATATCCATTGCCAATACAAGGCAACATGGGTATCACAAAACGCAGGATTTTTCCAGCTAAATCGAATGAAACACACGCCTGACTAAAAAAATAAATCACCGAAATAAAAAATAGAAATAAAAATACAATTTAGAACTTGGCTAGTTGGAGCTAGCACTGCTAGGGCACTTAACAGCGCTAGCGTCCATAAATCAAACCTGCTTCGGGTTTGCAGCCTGTAGCATGTATTTTAGTTAGTATAAATAAGAAAAATGGCCAAATATGCGTTGAAATGTACCGGAAATATGCATATTTCCTTAAATATGTAGAAATATGCGCTACCAAGTTGGGCTCATTTTACTTAGAATTTCATGAATCGTAAAGATAATGTGGATATGCGCAGAAATAATCAATAGGAAAAATATACAAATGTATAAAAAACCTTGCCTTAGTTATGAGACCTTTTAAAGACGAGTGGATTAATTAGGGATCGGAGTCACCTCATCTGATCCATTAGGTTTAAAATCGGGGTATTGCCTGGTTCATTTAGCGGTAATGTGTCTATGGGCGGAAATTCTGAATTTTTGGAGCCCCCCCCCCCACATTGAGCTTTGCAAAAGTATTTCCTGTTACCTCGGATCCGTTTTCCTTCGTTGGGCACCTATCTATTGTGGGAATTTTTTCGTCGGATTTATTCGCATTACGCAGATATCAAATATGTGAAGTGGCGTTTCATTGATTTTGGGAAAGAATATATAAATTTGATGTAAAGAATGTAGTTTTGGCGTATCTGCTTTTGAATTTCAGACAGTAGCATGAATAGAAAGTCGCCGGGAAGGGGATAAAGAAATTTTAATGGCAAAAAGCCCAGCGAGCGGAAGAATTTTGGGATATTCCAGCGATTTGACTAGTAAAATGTCATTTTCAACTTTTTTTCTGCCTCGGGGGGAAGAGGGATGTACTATATCCCCTTTATTTGTACCACTGGTATGGTTTCAAATGGTAATTTGATTCATGTTTTGAAATCAGGTCAAGTTAAAGTTCGGTACTGATATGAAGGGGCAAGCACCATATTTTCCAAATAACCAGACGTATAGAACATTAGGTTCGTTCAATGTTGCTAAATTTTTTTGTAATATAACTTGGATGTTTCTTATTTAATTTAAAATTTTATATTTTGCACCGAAAACTATCTAAAAATGAGGTAAAAATGACTTCTTTATTGACAGTGTTGAAAGGAAATGAGTTTTTCAATAAAACTCAATGTTTACCCAATTCCTTACCGCTTCTGAAAAGCAAACGTTTTGGATTTGAGCTGCCCTCTTTCAAGAAAATCATGAAATCTGATGAAAAGCGAACATTTTTTGACTCACTCCGCTCATTAATACCTTTAACAGATTTTAGGATTCGAGCCTCATTCTTTTTTTCTTTTTTTTGAATCCTCTTTGCGTTTATGTTCTCAGTCTCAAAATTATGGAGTCTGAAAGGTTATCCCATATGAAATTACCATAAAAGATTTGTCCGTCCTGTAGAGATGGGAGCTCAGTTGTCCTTTTCTTCGGGTATTAGAATTTCGAGGCACCCCAGTTTGTTTTGGTATGATTTTAACTATACTTTGAGAGTTGGGAGGAGTGAAGGGATTATATATCTAGAAATGTTGGAAAATGGCTGATGAAAAAAATTTTGAATTGTTTCCATAGTGGAAGTGTGAAATTTATTTGAAAAATTTTCTGTAACGCTTGATTTCAAGATTGAATTACCGTCCAGGTCTGTCTGAATTCATAATCAACTTTGTAGCGGATGTCTACTAGTCACGCTAAATCGAGATTCCGACAAAGAGATCAAGCAGTTAAATGAACAAACGTCCAGAATTTTCATTTTAATTCAAACTTTTCATTTTGCTTGCAATTTGATGATTTGCGAGTTCGTCACAAATTGAGGCAAGCCCAGCAGTTTTATTTACAATTGCTGGGAAAAGCCTACTGGGATTAAATTATGGTGTTTCGAGGAAAGCGGAAGGTAGCGGAAGTAAGAAATCAGAAATATCGAGAAATAATTTGAAAATAGCTTTTTGATATTATTTTGAACCGTGCCTTACTTGAATGAGGAATTCAATTCTCACCTATAATTTTTTGTCCCAGTCTCGTGGCAGTTGTACGGGGTGTAGTCTACTTCGAGGAATTTCTCACTGTAGTGAAATTCTGGATCCATCTCAGTCGTAGTGATTCTACTACTACACTAGATACAGAATTATTAGAAATCTGAATAAAGTGAAAATCGCATCTGCGAGAGACTAATAAAGTTTCGAACCATAAATGGTTGCGCTGATCATCCCTTGAAAATGGAAAGCCTATCCAGATAATTTCTTCCCTCTCCCGAAAAATGGATCACCATGAAAGTTGATAAGAGAATGTTCACGTATATCGATGGATGTTCTATTCTAACCTGTTTCAACTTTTCTAGCCACGACCATAAAGTTCCAGTTCCTTGATTCGATGTCCACTGGAAACGTGCCGCTTAGATTTTATGTTGCGCAATACATACGGGCGGAAGAGCAATTTACTAATGATACAATAAAGGAAACAAAATGGCCGCCGGGTAAGTTTCGTTTTTTACCTATATGTAATGGGTCCGCGCGTGTAGTTTCTATGCATCAGCTTGGAATTCAGTTGAATCTAGCCTGATCCGTTGGTAGTTGAGCTTCTGAGGTATGTCAGTGTGAGACAGTCGTATCAAGTATCTGACTAACGAGTTCGTGACGCCGTACTTTGGCGCCTAGTCACAGTTTCGGAAGAACACTTGGAAGTGAACTACTTTATGTTACAGGAGGACCGTATGAACTAATTAATCTGCAGCCAAAAACCAAGTACACAATCCGATTTGCTGCCATCAATGACGTGGGTCCGAGCCAATGGGGCAAGATATTGAACGAAGAGACAAGGGAAATTTCGGTGCCCCGCGAACCAGTAATATCGAATCAGCCGTTGGAAAATGAGAAGGTGATCAAATCGCCGTTTGCCAAAGAAATTGAACTGCGCTGGACCATTCCTGTAGATAATGGAGTCGCTATTGATGAATACGCCATCAAATACTGTGTCGTAAGTTGACTGGCACTTTTTTTTTCTCTTCATACAATCGTAAAGTTACCCGTGAAATCGTACTTACTCTTGTGTATGCGTGCAGGTATCTGACATCAACGTACTGGATGGGTACGATGATCAAAATCATGACTGCAAAGAAGAAAAGTTCAGCAGTAATCAAGTAATCAGTTCGTTTACGATCAGAAATTTGACTCCGGATACGACGTACAGAGTTTGGCTCTCCGCCCACAATAACGTAGGATATGGTCCTCGCAGTGAGCGTTACTTCAAAACAAACGGTAATTACTGCTGATGTTGAGACTTTCTTATTGATGCATGTTATAAAAACTGTGAGCTTCGGTGTAGCTGTGGAAAGCCTTTTCTATTTTATAATATCGGGTAGCGGGTCCTCTGTCGGGTTAATCTCTCGCTGTTTTTCGTATTTGTATTATTTAGTAACTGTTTGAGTCTATTGAACGGGTGTCCTCATTTCATAATCCTTAATAACATGTTATTAAATGCGATGATATATAGGCCGTGTGAAGAAAACGAAGGTGAGTAATTTGTTTTATTATAATTTTATTGGTAAATCGTGTATAAATACGTATGTTATATTATTGCGCTGGTAATTTGAATCTGTTTGCCCTTGGGAGTGGTTGTCTGTGCTATGAACTGAATTAGCTGTTGTTGGAGGAGTAGTTTTAATTAACAGATTTTGGTTGGTAGTGTTGATAGTGTTGTTGGATCCTTGTACATTGGTAGCATTTTTGTAGTATTTGGGTAATCGTGCTGGTTGTATGCGGCTTCTCGAAGGTGATAGGGCGAAGTTTGTGTAATAGGTTGTATTGAAATTAAATGTACGGATGTTGAGCTCTTATCTTGAGTGTGCATATAAGGTGCATACAGAGAAAGAAGAATCGAGTATGTGTAAGCCTTGTGAGGTAAATGGAATGCCGACCCCGAGAGAGCCGAGCTTAATTATTACAAATGGATGGGATTCGTATCCTTTACAACCACCGTGATGTTTCCTGAATTAGTTAGTGAAAAAAATGCCGGCTTCCTGTACTGTCCAGGCAGTCCTAAGTCCAGTTGATTTTTTACGGTGGCGTTTCTCTTTGATTTAGAATTTCGAACCAGAATTAATTTGCCGGCTTCCTGTACTGTCCAGGCAGTCCTAAGCCCAGCTGATTTTATACGGTGGCGTTTCTCTTTGATGTAGAATTTCGAGCCAGAATTAATTCATTTAATAAAATTCGAAACAGAATTGTGATTTATTAATTGATAAAGCTGGGGTACCCGATTAGTTGATCAAATTGATTCAGTTTGGGGATTTTGCTGTCATGTACTGTCTACTGTGAAGCAGTTAAAAGGCTCCTCTAAAATTTTTGTCCATTGGAAAAATCAGCAACAAAGGATTGAATAATTGATTGTTGGTAGTTGACGGCAGTATTTTTACAGATGATAACATTGACTTTTTGCAGGTATAAATATTTGAACTTCCTTTCTCTGAAAGAAGTCGTTACATCCCTGTAAATTATGTTTATCATCGGCGAATCTAAGGGCTCTCTACCAGGTTCATGGTCCTTCCCTTCGTGTTCAAGTCTTACTAGATTGAAAATACTTCCAAAATTCAGAAAGTAAAAAAAGTGCTGAGCCGCAGGTGACAGTATAGGGGGGGGGGGGGGTCCTGCATACTATAGCACAAATGTAAAAAAGAAGGAACTATTTTTTCAGTCGCTGAGTTCAAATTTGGTCAGATATTTTATTGAACTACCTATCGTTTTAATCCTTAACTTCCGCATAAAAGAATAACATCATTTACCACGGTTGTCATTTCCAAATGTGGTGGGGGCAGGGCCTCTTTTCTAGGATAAAAGTAATTTTTAATTTGCAGAGATTTTTAATGAAATAATATGTATACTTTGAAAATTTGGGATGGAGGAGGTAGCTTGGCACTGTTTATTACATCGTTTATCTTTCTATATCATAGACGTAGTAACCGAATGGGCGGTCCTTCCGGCATGAGGTTCAGCTTTTGACTAAACACTCCGTGGACTGCCACTCGAAAGCGAAAAATGTGGTTAAAACCCTACGAAGCTGAATTGTAACAGAAATATTTAGGTCACCGCCTCTCCGATCCTCGGCTTCCTTTACCACAGTGGAGAGAAGTCTTCAAAATCTGTTTTTTTAATCATAATTCACTTCCCGTCGACTATATCGGAAAAAGTCTTCAACAAAATTTACTCTGGATCTGATTCTCTGTAAAAGTGGTCCTTCGCAATTTTTTCGTAACTGTCTTAGAAACGATGTAAGAGGGCGTGGTTCTGTAAATTTGACTTTTTTTGGTGTTACCTTCATCTTGAAGGAGATTTTTAAAAGAATTTCTGGGCCTTTCATTTCTGCGAATGACACAATCGAAGTATCATTGAGAAAGTTTTCGGATCGCTGAATTCATTTTCTATCTCGGTTTGACCCTAATTACAAAATTATGGCTGGGCTTAAATGGGAGGGGAACAAAAATGGGATAAGATACAATATAGATATCGATTTATAGGTTTTTATAGCCTCCAAATTCGATTTTCTTGGATTTGTCCGAAATTTTAAAATTATAGCACTTATGGGAGCAGAAGTTCAAAATTGAAAATTTCACCTAAACTTGATGAAAAAACAAGAAGAAAATTAGAAGGAAGCAAAGAAAATACTATTAGGTGTTACATCCGTTTACAGAACTGTGTCATATACAGCAGCAAATGTAATAGCAAGAATACTATCCATTGACTTGCAAATACGGAAAACAGACTGTCTACCGGGCCAGTAAGTCCATTAAAGGTCCAATATTTGAAAAACGGCCCAATAAGTCCAATACAAGTTCAATAATTTTAATATCGGTTCAATAAAAATTGAAAAATGAGGAATAATAATAATGTAGTGTTGTTGAAAACTCAACGACGACCACTATTTTTCTTGCAAACTCAATTTTTGCGCGTATTAAAAGCCCGAAAAGGGTCCAATGAAAGTCTAATAAAATTAACTCAATTTCTAACTGGCCACAAAAACTTTGGAGAATATCTCAGAAAATACAAGATAACAGACACAGACACGTGTACAAATTGTAAACAAGAAATTTCAGGTACACCAGAACACACTTTCTTGAACTGGTTCAGCTTTTGAACAATTCAGGACCAAACAAGAAAAAGAAAAAATACATTAAAAATGGTTTCTAAATAACAAAAACACCTTAAAAACCACAAATTATGTTGATAAAATAATGAAGGGTAAAGAAAAAAGCTTGTTATTAATAAAGTCTAATTAGGTTACATTGCATAAAAAATTGTGATGACCTGGTGACCACCGATAAGCTAGAAAGCAAATGTGTTCATCAAGTCATAAAAATAAGAATGTAATGTTACCGTGAAACGGGGTTACTTGTTCGATTTCGCTGATTTTCATTCTTGACCATATGACTGGCTCTGTGACGAGTACAAATGTATTCCTAACACTTCTAAGGGTATAGATCGACGAAGGGACATAGATACAACACTTCAAAAACCAGTGAGACGTATCACAGGCCGAAATAGGTAGCAAAGGTTGGCTGTTTTTCAAGCGCAGAAAAAGTTCCGAAATAGTAACCTGATAAATAAGGTCTGTGGAATCCAACCAGGCACTCACAGAAAAATTTTGGTGGTGTCAATTTAAAGCATGAGCTCTCAGCTTTCTAAGGATGCATAGGTCTAGGCATTTTCCAGTCTGCAATCGCTGGGTGTAAGCGAAAAACCGCCTCGGGGTGACTTTGCCGCATGCCAATTTCTGTTGTTATCAGTTTGAAAAGTTACAATTCGAGAGCTTTCGCTACGTTCGCGAGGTTGAGTTTTGAATTTACCTACATGTCATTCGACGTTCTTTGATGTTCCAAAAACATAAATAAAAGACAAGTAAGGTGTGACAGCTATTTTTGATTATACCCGAGAAACACTTGAAGAGTGTTTAACAGAAAATTCGGAATGAAGATATGACCAGAGCCGAAGCTTAAGCCACGCACAAGATACCAGTCAGAACATTCATAATTATCTTCACAAAACAGTTGTTGATATCCGTCGGAATTTGGGACAGGGTGTTTACAGGAGCCGAAAAGCCTTGAATTTTGAAAGTAGGTCGTAAAAGTCATGAAAAGTCCTTCATTTTTGTTAATACATATAATATTAAAAAATAATTTTTTTGCGATTCTTATGATTAGTCATTTTAAAGTGTAGCGCAGGATCTGTATTCACGAAGAGGAGGGGGAAGTGGGGGAGCAGAAAGAAGGGAGGGATAAAGGGGATAAAACAATTGGAAAAAAAATAGTTGCACTCAGGGAAAAGATGGAAAATATGCCGGCTACAGTTCTGCAAAAAGTCCTGAAGAAGTCCTTAATTTTTACTTCTCAATGTCTGTAGACACCCTGCGGGAAGACGAACAATATCAGAATAGAAAAACCGAATTCCACTATACTTTGAAGGATGATTTTGATTACGTGAAATTTGCTGCCATCAAGAGTTTTATCTGAGCCCATTGAATCTCAAGGAATATTTTTTATCCTCCTCGAAGACGTAATTTAACTTGAATTGCAATTTTTCTTTCGTTTTTATGGCCTTTCGTAATAAATGTTGAACATTTTCACTCATTTTCTATGCATTTCTTATGTACCGGCAATGTCACCCCGTGCGCAGGTAACTTTGTTGATTCTTTAGCCTTTCTGGGAGGTGGAGGAAGAGGGAAATTTTGACTCCCCTAGCTAATTTTATTCCCAAAGCTTCAATCAGTTGTTTTTAGATTTCCTGTATCTCTAGTAGATCACGCGCTACAGCTGTTAGAAGTTTGAAAACCCTAAGATTTTCGGGAAAGTCACCCCTGCTTACGGCATATATTTAATAACAAAGAAAAAATTTTAAAATTTCCTAATGGTTTTCAAACTCGAGACAACGTACGTATTATTTTTTAGGTTATAGAAATCACTGGATTTACATTTCATGTTGGTTTGATTTTAAATTCGAAAATTTGGTTCTACATGAATGGGAGGTACAGAAAAAAAGTGAAATACAATATAGATATCGATTCGTTAGTTTAAGACGTCACTGAATCCGAATCCGACCTACACTTTTTTAAATTTCAAAACTAAAGCCTGTATGGTTGGAGGATGGGGCTTCAAATTGAAAAATCGATTGCCTGATTTCAGAATCCGAAGGTGGACTTGCCCATGATCATCGTATGTGAAGTTGATCTGCTTTTGCTATCGAAACTATTCATGCGAGCCTGGCCGGTAGCAAGTAGAAAGATACTGGGGGAGTGACTCCGAAATTCCTTAGACAGCCCTACGGGATGGTTGCTATTGTTTTAAAGTTGTTTGGGCAGAACGACTGTGTTTGGGAAGAATTCTGAGGGGCGCTCAGTTCTGTCTGATTTAACTCTACGAGGCGGTGTGAGAGTGCGTTTTGACTTGATAAAATTAGTTTTTCTGAACATTTTCGTCTTTAGTGGACCTATTTTGAATGAAGTTGACTTACAGTACATCTTTGGTATTGTTCCTTTACCCTTTTGATACACTTTATCAGAACAGCTAACATTTGCGTTTAGAAAATGGATCAATTGAGTTGCAGTCCAATCCACTACCGTGTGTTCAGTTTGAATTGAATCTCTTCTACAATGAGGAAAGTTTTCTGTACACCTCTTTGTTCTTAGTATAGTTTTTGATCTCTCCGGGATATTCTTGGAAGAGTCCACGTGTCTATTGCTGCTCTAGTAGAGATTGGTGAGGCTCTAAACAACAGTGTAACTCATCCACAAAGCTATGAATTTTCATTTCTGCCTCGAGAACTGTTCCCTTCCAGCTTAGAAGACTTTGTTCATAATTGGTGGTCCGGTTCCCCTGAAAAAAGACGGGAAACTTGATACGGTGCAGTTTAACAGCTGCCATGGTCGGGTGCCTGGAATAATTGTAACCGTTCTCTCGTAACTGCACATTAATGCAAAAATTGTGTTTCAGTATGAACTTACAATGTTACTCGGTGTTTTTTTTTGTTTTTTTTTCTATTTTATTCGCCTTTCTTCAAATTAACCACGGTGTTGTTATCGATATAGTATCTGGAAAAATATTAATGTACTAAATAGCGTTTCATCGGGGTTCTAGGTGTTGTCTCTTGATTTAGATTCTGTCGTATCTGTCGCCGTATTCTTAAAATACTTCTTTTGTTCGCCAGAAGGATGGACGAGGTTTCCAAGTTACAAATTGCCTATTTACATGTACATTTTAAAAAAAAAAAAACCTATCGTAGTTGCTTGACAGCTTGTTGTATGTCGTATTTTTTTTCTTTTTATGTTTTAGATGTTGACGAACCTGGCAGTGCTGGTCAGGCATCATCTGCTTTTGAATTGTGTGACGTGTTGTTTTTAGTTTCAACATTAACTCTGAGTGTTATGAACTTGTAATATAATGTACCTACCTATTTTTCTATCGTCCTTCCCGTTGAGGCTTCTTTTAAATAATACGCCGACTATTCGCAGTTTTTCTCGCGTATGTTTTGCAACGCGTACGAATTTTTCCGGTCTTTCGTCTTTCTATGCCCGAGATGTCTCTCTAGAGTCTCGGCCATAAGTCGTACGTTACCTACGCTTCAAACTGTAGTTGTACGCTTTTTCCCTCCTTTTTTTTTTTTTTTTTTAGAGGCTTTCGTGTGTTCTATGTAAATTTATTGAAAATCTCGCGGTACCTTCGTTCCCCCGGCGTGGCTCCTGTGTCTTCCGGAATTGGGCGCAACCGAAAGGAAACATTTATGGATGTATTGAACTCGGGTGGGTGGGGATCTCGCGGAACGTTCGTTCAGTTTGTACTTACTGTACGTGCGATGTAATTACACACAAGAGAAAATCATTAGCGTGACAAGAAGAAAACGGGCAGAGGGCAGACACGTTAATGATAGACACACGTATACGTTGTTAGATCGAGTAGAAGGCACGAGCACGGGGCAAGACAGAAGACACGGCCGTACCTTCGTGTAGCGACTCAGTTCTGGCATTCGCGCTCTTTGGGTCATTTCGAGTTCGCGTGGTTCGAGCAAAAGGAAAAAGAGCATCTCAGAAACGTCGATACAAACCGGCGTTGGTTCGTTTTGATACTTCGGGTGCATTGGCGAAGCCTCTGTTTCGGTGACTTTCGGCCAGTTTCGAAATCGAACTTTGTACACAACGTCGTTGCAGTATTTTATTAGCGTTATCGAAAGTGAAGGCGAAAATTGCCGAATGCGGCGCAGTCTTGGTTGGGCGGACGTGAGTATACGCGCAATTAATCTGCAGCCGCATTTATCGGCTCTCGCATTCATACGATACGCGAAATGTGCATTTATCGAGTGTCATATACCATTTTACACTCCTAGTATTGTATTAGGATAACGAGGGAGTTTTAGGTTAGTTTATGATTATTATTTTTTTATAGATTTTAAGCCCCGAAGAGGTATGTAATTATGTACGTATGTAGGTACTGTATATCGGAGTTTAACTTATATACCGCGTAGTGCCAGTATCGCTGGAGGGATGTATCTGTTGTTGGCCGCCACCGCTGTAGTGGAAGACGTGACCGACCTGTTCTGTGGGCTGGAATTCCGTCGGGCGCCATTATTGTTGTACAAAAAACCTGTCATGGCACAGAATGTTGAAAGATGTGCGATGTTGTTCTAGTGTTGCTGTATGTTGAGTGGAAAACTTCTTCGATGTTTTTGAGTAGAATTGTGTCGGATGCCGAAGTTCAGTAGCATTACTACCGCTGTAGAGTTCTTCAGTATTGGCAAATCAAATGATACGACTAGAGAGGTGTACGGTGGGCCACAGTCGTCGAAATAGATAAGCATCTTCACAGCATAGAAATGCAAAATATCAGAATCCCAAACTGCGGGCCTTTATGTTCTCCTGAAAATTTGACAGTAGCGATTCTTATCATGGATCCGCGAATCTCACCTGTAAATGGAAATTTCCGCGAGTTCGAACTGTTGTGAGATGGCATTTGGTAATGTAATAAAGACATCGAGGTGAAGTTTCTCATGCTGTAAATGGAAGTATGGGCGTGTTTTTCCTATACAGGGTGATGAATGAGAAGTCGCACCGTAGGGCCAATATGTGATAAGGCGCAACGGCGCCGATACGATAACACAATCTCCGCTACATGCATTACGTACACGTTGCACGTTACTACATGTTTGCCTATGGTGCGACTTCTCGACAAGTTGTGTCATTTTGGTTGGGTTCTGAGTTACAGTCAGGTTGGGCGCCATCTGTGAAATTTACGGGCGTCTCAGTACGATCTAATTTAGTGTGAAATTCATTCACGGAGGAGGGACGAGGGCTGCTATTGAGACTTCTGGTGAAGTTGAAGTTCTATTGAATATACCACCTTTGAGTAGTTTTGTATCGTGATTTATTACTGTTAGCTTTGTTACCCATACAGTCTTGTAATTTTCTTAACATCAGCTTTGAAGTCGAACTGGGGAACTACTGACCACGTGTTAAAGAGTGGGCATAAGCGTGAATTTTTGTCGTAACTCACTGTATACGTTTTTATGATTTCTCACATCTAATAAATTGCGAAAGTTGTGGAAGTGGAAGCCAAGGGACCTTTGTACGTGTGGATGGCAGTGCAAGTCGAATATCTTGGCGGCTGTTATTAGGATTTCTGTTAATTCTTCTAGTGCTACCGTTTTATTAATTGTGTCATCTTCCTCTTTGTCGTCTATTTCTATAATTTCTACTCTTTCCATACTTTCTGTCGTTCTCTGCTTTCTGTTATTTCTTTTGTGTTTTGTTGTCTGTCAGTTCCGTCGTTCTTTATTTCATTTTTATCCGCAGACGCCATTGATGAGTCGGGAGGGCTTAGCTCTCTCTCCTCATATACTGAGTGACCCCCAGAAATGTTTAAAATTACAAATAGAGGGTGGTAAGAACGGAGTCATGATGTACAGATTCGGAAGCTTCTCTCTCCCCTCATGTACTAAGTGACTCCCAGAAATTTATTTTTAAAATTACCAGTGGAGAATAAAGGTATGCTACACAAATTCAAGAGCGGAGTGAGCAAACGAAATTCTAGCTACTCGCGCTTATGTTTCTGCCGTTTCTCTGGTGTTCCTAATTCGTATATTTCTGTCATTTATTCGAATTCATGGTGTCTGCCAGTCGTGTAAGTTATAAACAAGTTATGAATTGAAGTCAGTGATCACGAAGGTCGTTGTATATTTAATTTGCTTTCCCCCAAAAATTACAAATTCTCTTCAAATTCTTCGGGGGGGGGGGGGGGGAATAGAGCGTAAGCAGCAGCACAGCATGCCTAACGTGGTAATTCTACAAGAATGTTACTCTTTTTTGTCCCAGCCAAATATCTTGCGAACTAGGAAAGCTTCGAGCACATTTTTTTTGTGACATTTAAAGAATGTAGCTTTCTATTTCCTCAGCCCCATAGCAATAATGTAGACCTTTTTCTATGAGGATATAATCGACCTTGAATACCTATACTTGTCCTCATCGTGTCCCGAGTTGAATCTTTCTTATTATGACGAGAACATGCGTGCCAGGACCAGGACATTGCGTTCAGCATGGCCAGTCACTTAGATATTTTTTAAAAGGAACCAAAAATTTCCGTCGACGTTCAGACTTTTATTTTCTTAAGCCAGCACCGTCAATTGTTCCCCAAAGATGAGTGATGTGAATAATTGTTTGATCATTACATCATAAAAATTACATTTAAATTCAGGGTTTTTCTTTAATTTATGGAATAAAATGAGGATTTTTGCAATATTCAGTATTATATTTTGACGTTGATGTGGAAACAGTCACAATTTATATGCAGTAGTGAATGTGTGGGGGAAAAATGTGATAACTTTTTCTACATCGCAACTTTCACAATGTGTGTCCTCGTCGTGGTCATCATTTCTCTGAAAACGTCACTCTCCCCCCCCCCCCTTGTACTGACCTTGCTGCATATGCCCAATGTTGCCAGTGTGTTGTGTAAGATGTGCACAAAAGATTCCATTCAAATAAATTTTGAAAATGTCTTTTCTAAAAATCGAAAAAAATGTTATTGAAGTATCAACATTCTTGTAGAATTACCCTTCTGTTGACTTATTATTTTAAGGTAAGGTTGTCTAATATCGCGTACTTTTAAAAAATGAATAATTCGAGCTGTCGACCTCGAAAATAGCTCAAAATGTTCGTACATCCATCCGCTACAAAAGTATCATGCTAAACGGAGGTGAGGGGGTTCGTTGATTTTACATGAATTTTTAAAACAGAGTAGTCAAAATCGTAAAATTCATTTTTGGGCTCCTAATATCGCCCACCAAAATTACACGTTAAAGTCCATAAGCCCAATATCGCCTACTTCTTGTTCGCGACTTCACCAAAGGCAGCGTCGTAGACCTCAAATTCGCAAGTGAGCGATTCGACGCCATACTGCGCTTATTCTTTGATAAATCCTCCAACTTTTTATTGGAAATTATAATTTGAATGTTTCTAATGAGAAAAATATTCTATTCCATATCCTGTCTGCATCCTATCGCTCACAAGCGCCATCCAAAAACAACAAAAAGTTTTCGGGTCCTCAATTTCTTCTCCCAGCTGTCACTCTTCGCTTTTTGGCTTCCGGACCCTAACTTTACACGTGCGCTACTGTTTTGCGGTACCAAACATGAAAATAAAATTTCCGCCAGGTAGCGCTACTACAGGGCGAAATACGGTGGTGGACGATATTAGGCAACCTTACCTTATCATCTTTCTTTTTAAATATGAACTCCTAAATGTTAGCAGATGTAAAAATTGAACAAGTATCACTGAAACAACAAACTCAGTTTTTGTTTTTGCAATTCAGAACTAAGTACTGACATGAGTATTGTAAGCTTAAGAAAAAAGTCATGAATTTCACAAATTTGTATTTGGTAGACACCTTTTAGAATTACAATTGTATCTCAGCCCACCCTAGTCTTATCATCTTACCAACTTGATCAGTTCTGTCATTCCTTTCATTTCTGTCACTTTTATTGTTCTCTTTTGTGCCTTTCCATTTGGTGTCACTGCTGTAAATTCTGTCATTTCATTGCTGTTTGTCGTTTCTTTCTTCAGTTTCCGCAATTTTTTTTTTTTCCTGATCGCTTTCGTTCTTCTCCCATTAATGATGTCAATATTTTTTTTGCATATATCGTGTCTGTTTTTCATTTCCGCTGTTTTATTCATGTACTCTCATATTGGTCTAGAAAAAGTGTGTGCAATTGGATGTCTACCTCAGGGCTTTTCATGAGCGGTTTTGGGAAAGTAATGATGAAATTGATGAGAGTATCAGAACAACTACAGTGACCCCTTCCCCCCCCCCTCGATAGGAAGAACAAACTTGATACGTGGCTATATGCAAAATGCTTCGCAAGTGCTAGTAAAACCGAATTCTAGCTTGGATGTAAACTATTAATGGTCGGGAGGGGGGTGTATATGTGATATTCATCAGATGATGTCTACATATTGAAAACCAACGTTTGATTCACTTGACGTGACGTGGTGTGAGATTCTCGAAGGCGTTTCTGGATCACGTGCCCAAATCCCGCGGAGTTCGTCTCCGTAATTTTCAATGCCTAAAACATGCGGAAACATTTTTTTATTGTGTCCAAAGTATGCATTGATTAAGGTACCGTAGATGTGGCGTCGTTGTACAGCTGGTATGTAGATTGGATTCAACTTAAGTATCAAATATGCGTGTAATGCTCATCGAAACCCATCAATGTGAAGTGTGACCCGTAATATTAGGGTTGGAATTCCATTTCTGTTGTAATTAAAGACTATTGAAATACTCCCTCCACGATTTATCATGTTTTCTGGAAATGCTTTTGGTATAATGGACTTTTTATATGAACATGATCGTGTCTGAAAGGATGGCATTAGAAAGAAAACTTTTAGGTCTAAAATGGTCTTTTAGTTCTCCATTGACCTTCCGGGTCAGCAGTTCAAAATGGAACCTGAAGGCGAGGTGCATAACTCGCTGTGCTTTTTAGTACATTGCAAATATCGGGCGCCAATACCTAATGTTGATGATGTCACTATAGTGGCGGGCAACAACATATCGCGACTGAATCAAAAATTTTTGACTGCCGCAGCTCCTCAGCACTGTCTTTTCTCTCAGTTTCCCACATTTTTAATTACCTCGTCCGAAATTAAGTATCGCAGTACTTAATCACATTGTAATTTATGTTAATAGCGTCGTTACGTGATATTATTTTGTAAGTTTGATTTTTTTTTTTATAATGAAACGTTTCGAGCTTCTGAAACTGTAGGTTCCCTAGTTATTATATCGTTTGTATACATTTATTTTTAATAAGACACTATTGTATGGGTAGAAAATTATATTTTATGAAAGCCAATGATCGTGATTGAATATCCATTTATGTCGGTATGTAGTTAATTGGCGTTCTAAAGTCGGTGGTTTCGTTCTAGGAATCGCGTTCGTCTCTGTTTATCTTCATTATTGAATCTTGAAACCATTCTCTGAAGACAAAACTATCGGATGAGTGTATTATATTTCTTTCAGTTTCGCATTTGAGTTTCCATATCACAAAACTCGAGTGAAAAGATTAGTACCTATTCTATGTTCGGTTACGGTCCGAAGATACGGAGACAAACGCGATTCCGGAAATGTTCTAGTCGCCTCGCGAAGTGTAAACAACAAACCGACTCGTTTTGTCTTTAATTTTATCATAATTAAAATGCAGCGACGTGTAGGCATTTCCATGTTTCGTATTTGAAAGCGCAGCTCGAAAATAATGGTAAATATTGAAATGTATACTTTTTCTTACGAACTTCATATAATAAAGCACTGGCACGGTTTCTAATATTAAGAATCACACGATTTCTTACAACATATGGTGCTGGCTCATTATTTTAATATTATTTCTCTCCCTAATCGCGCTTTTTATTTCGCTAGCTTGTAACGTACTCGCTTTTTATTATACATACAAGCGCTAAGCGGTCATGGATTACCAAATAATATGTTATATTAGTAAATCGATAGAGTAGTTTTCAAATTCTCGAGCTTCGGGCACTCGAACGTCCAGTTATTTCATTCGGTTCGGACTAACGATACAGTTTGTAAAGTTTTTCAATTCTTTATTCATTATGTTACACGAGGTACGGTTGCACGTCAGGTTTAACTCGCTAGTTTCCATTTTTATACTAATACTTTGCGGCGTATTCATGAGTTATGTACTAACAACTACCTAGTCGTACTTTCGTGAAATTCATTTGTGTAATGCATGTGTTTTGTTAGTATTTGGGTTTGCAATAATTTACTGACCGCATGCTGAAATTGTAGAACCTGTATAATGCGAGGTAGTAAGAAGAATGTTGATATGCCGAGTGGTATTCTCATGAACTCCCTGTTTTCATTGGCTGATTTTTAGACAGACAAGCGTCAAGTATAAGTATATATTATGTCAGTGAATAATCTCAGTTATATCTTCTACAGTCAGTGTTAGGTACCATTTCATTTTGAATGAAACTGTTTGTATATAGATGTTCAGACAGCTATATTTTTATGTGCAAGCACTATGTCAAACAATACGAAGAATTTGAAATTTTGATTGCAAGCCTTGTTATTCATGTTTAATCATCATAGATTAGTCAAGTGTCACAGTTCTTTGCGCCAAGAGAAAACTAATAGTGTCCTGACTAAATACATTTGATCCAATCTAATTAGGATGAATAGGGTGCAATAGTCACGATTTTGAATAGGGTAACACTAATGGGTACCAATAGTAGTGATTTTGAATAAGGTAACGTTAGTGTCCATGTTGGAGTATGAGTGAACTTGGTAAATTCTGTATTTAGGGTGTGCCAATTCACAATTTCTTCCTTCTGTGGTCCAGAGTGTTTTCAGCTGCTATGCCATCTTTAGTGGAGTAGCAGCTGAAAGCGCTCTGGACCACAGAAGGAAGAAATTGCGAATTGGCGCACCCTAAATATAGAAGAAGGTATTGTTAATATGTATAGGTAGCAATACTGATGATGAATAGATGATAACAATATAAAATAAATACTTGATGAAAAGTCGTAAATACTATACGTTGGTACCTATGCAATCGATATTATGCATCACAGTTCTATAGATGCTATTTGCCACTATCAATGTGTTCATGCTATTCTACACTACTCATTATCTAGTATTCTGTTCATTATACTAATTCATAGTACTTGACAGTATGTTGATGAATACTCTGCTTGAACTATTTTATGCAGACGTGTCTCCTATAATATTAGTGGGTTAATTATTCGGATTATCAGCTGCCAATTGTAGTGGCCTACATTAGAAAGTGAAGCGTGCGGTATGAAATTAAAATTAAAATTCGATACTTGATCTTTCTGAACTAATTTTGCATATACACTGAGGAAGATTACCACATTTGCATTTCAGTACCCATCAGGGAGATAGATCATGTTTCTGTCATCATAGTATTTAGTCAAATCCCATGCAGTGGTCTACTGACTTTTTGAATTAGGGTCCGGAGCTACTGAAGTGTGTGGCAACTGTCTCGTGAGTATCTTCTCAGTGGTATTTGTCTTTATTGGTGCAGCTAGTTACACACAAGTTTGATTCTACCCTGCGATTACTCTTTGATACCCCAGCGCAAACTGTAGTAATATTGATGTGTGAAAACCGCATGCGTTTGAAATGACTTTTCACATGTCAGTATTACTTTACAGTATTGCGCATTTACATAGAATCTTGTATACCACTCGGCAGTCCTCATTGTAATACTTGGTTTTATTGTTCGTACCATGTGCACTACTTGCATCATACTAATTTCAGAGTTCCTCGTTTTCAGTTTTTATATCACTGTAGTTGTAAATATATCCGGTTTACTCAGTTATCTACCTCTATGTACTGTACTGGGGAGCATATGTTGTACTTATATGAAAATGAACGCCTTTCCTTTTGTTTGTAGCAACTGATGATATGCCGTCGAAAGTTGGTACCAGTCCTGGATTGAGCAGCGCTGTAATCATCTACATTGTGCTGGCAATTTTGATCGCATTTCTGGTCATCCTCGACATATTCTGTTTCTTCGTTGGGAAAACTGGTAATTGAATATGAGATGTGGGTTAGGCTATGGATTGTTACTTTCAGTGTGGTGCGTACTTAATTTCATTTTGTTGTTCACAGGAGTGATTTACATGTTATGTGGAAGCTGCTGTGGCAGAAAGAAGAAAAATGACGACAAACTTGGAAGGTGAGTGTCAGTCATTTATGCCTTTTATGTTTCCGTTTACTTTATTTACCGATTTCGTATTGAAATGATGAAGGGTGCTCCACAAAATCAAGTCGTGAAACAAGTTTCTTGTAATGCTGTAAGCGGGTAATAGATCCAAACCCGAAAGTTGATTGACTGTAATGGGCGCGTTTTCTTCGTCACAAACGAGCTTATGACGCTTCCCGTGACGTCACAGGATGAGTTACTGTTTGCAAAAATATCCGTCTTTGTTCCAACGAACGGATCAACTCCCATTAGAAAGATCAATACATTACTACCTGAGAATAAGAAATTTGTTAGAAACCAAATGTACATATTTTTTTTTCCCCAGAGGGTTCTGAGCATTCGCTAATAAACTTCTCATTTCTATCAAATTTCGTATTCTCAGGTAGTATCTAGTGATCTTTGCTCCATGTGTTTTTTCTTACGGGAGTCGATACGTTCGTTGGAACAAAGACGAGTATTTCTTGCTAACATTATCCACTGGAAAACGCGCTCATTTGATGATTCACGGCAGAATATCAATAACGCTACACAACAGCATAAAAAACAATGGGATGAGATATAATTTTAGCTGTATTTTGAATGCTGAATACGATGGCGTTCACCATTTTTCTCGAGAACCTCTCGTTTTTCACATTCAGAATTAAAACTTCATTAAAATTTTCACCGTTTATTCCTTTTTGTCGTTCAGGAATAGCTACACTGATACGAATAACTATACTGAACGCGTGTAGTTCGATCAGTAGTATCATCTTGATATACTAGGGAGGAAAATGAACTATAATAATCAAAAGATTAACACCGGCATTAAATCTTGTTGGAAATACATAATCATATTATATTCTCATGTCATTGTGTTTTTTTTTTGTTTTTTTTTTTTAAATCTCAAAATTGTTGTGTAGTGTAAGTGAAATCTCTGTTTATTGTGGCCAATTTTCCTTCCTTTCACCTTAAGCCAATTTTTGCGTCACCTCTGGCTATTTCTGTACAAATGAACCTGAATGAACGTCTTACTTCCTCAGAATAAACAGGAAACATTAGTAGCGTCTATAGGTGAACATTGTGGAACATTCCTAAGTAGGATAACAGTCCTCTGTGTATATTTCTTGGAAACTAAGAAGCATTTTGTGGAAACGCATGTTAACACGTGGTCGTATGAAGTCAGTCTTTTGCGTTAAAATGACAGAAGGGAACAAACCGAAATTTTTGGAGGGATAAATTTCATAAGGGAAAGAGTATTAGTACCCGATGCGCGATTAGTTACCCTCTGGTTATTCAGTTACCCGTGGAAAAGTTACCCATTTGTTACCCTCAGATTACCCTTGTCTCCCTATAGTTACCCGGGTAATTGGCGGGATACTACGCTATTAGTTACCCGCTGCGGAAAAATTACCCATTTGTTACCCTCGGTTTCTTCAGGTTATCCTTGTTCCCTTGGGGTGCGTTCAGATACGTGTAACCAGCAAGCGGTTGCGGTGATGGTTTATTACTCCAATCCAGACTGGAGTACGTAACCGCTTCCTGTTTACACGTTACTGAACGTACCCCTGTAGTTACCCTTGATCCCCTTTAGTTACCCGGGTAACTTGTGGGATCTTGCGCATTTGGTAAAAGAGTTTTCTCTTGTACTTGGGAGCTAACCGAGTTTCCAGTGTGCTAGTATTTTCATTTGATGTAATGTTCATACTTTATATCATATGGGTAGTTTCAAAAGTAAGGTAACACATTTTTTTGCTCCGAGATGGGTAACACTGTTGCGCGGAAATTTTGAGAGAATATCCACGAAATGTCTCCTGGCAGATGTTTTTTTATTTGGTAGTGCTCCAGTGAATGGTTCACGTGCTATGTGATTTTGAACGTGAAATGTTAGGGTACTGGTTCATGCATCTTAACAGCACGCACGGAACTCAGTGGGATGTGTACAAGTCAGTAGCGTAGCCAGGCTGGTGTTCAAGGGGGTCTGGTCTTGACCAAAGGGGGAAAATGTGTTACAAGGTGTGCTAAAATTAAAGAAAGAACAAAAAGAAACTACTATTTGATGAAGTCGCAAAGGGAGGGGATCCAAATCCCTGGACTTCCGTGGTTACACCACTGGTACAAGTAGATCATAGTTTGGCTGGTTTCCTTTGAACAGTGTGTCACTATATTTCTTGTTGAAAATTTATTGAAAATTGTTGAACAACGATGTTCTGTCGAGAGAGCGCGCTCGCATGCAATTGGTTAGTGGTACAGGTCTGTTGTCATCACGTGTGGTGCTCGTGCAGCCTTGTTTAAAGCATTGTATCCACTTATACCTATGATATCTAGGTATTGCATTATTCGCACTGTACGCAGAACACAATCCATGTAAATTTTACTGCCGGTTACATTTTTTCCCCCAAGTCAAAACTTTGCAACGCCGCGTACGTCCTTAGCTTCTATGTTCGAAATTATGTAGCATGCCTAAACACTACCGCGAATGAAAAAGCAGCCTTCTGGAAACATCTTGTGGACATGCCCTACAAAATTTCAGCGTGCCAGTGTTCCCCATCATAGATGGAAAAAATGTGTTACCTTACTTTTGAAACTATCACATTTTCGAGGAACCGAATAGCAATGACCTGTAAATTTTGTAAGTTGCAATATAATTCCACTGCAATTTACTTTGAGTGAAACAATCTTCCGTATGTCGTCACTGGTGGGAATTTTATTTTCTCCCTCTTACTCAAGGGAAGAACGTTCAACTCCCCAGCTGTCAGAAGTTCTCTCTTTGCCATTTCGAACTACTGGGTATTCTGTTAAGAGTATTTTATCTTGATATCCCCCTTCATTGTGGTACCTGCGGTTTGCTTTTAGAGCACTAGGTTTGTAGTTGCGCAATTTGTTCTTTGTTATACCCATGTAAACCCCATCAAAATGGTCTAACTATTTGTTGGATTTGCGTATTTTTAGTCAATCTGTTCTAATAATCTGACCACAATTAATATCTATGTTATCCTTTAGGTCTCCCTCTGCTGTAGTTCTCGTACCTACCGACTATGTCACAATAATGCAATATATAAGTGATCCGTGAGTTGACAGTAGTCGTTATTCGTGTTTCTTCCAAAAACTGCCACTCCATTTTCTAACCCATGCTTGAAATGATAATTTTGTGTATACTGGTTGCCCTCTCTATTAATATTTTACGCGCGAGTACATTGACTCACCGTTTCCAGCTGACGCGAGTTCAACTAAATAAACATACTGCCAATTTTGTTTTACGACAAAGCGTGTATACGAATAAGTGTGTTAAACATGTGTTAAATTAGCTATATGATGTACTTTCTGTGTCGCACTCGTATAACCTGATGATAATCATTCTAATGTTTACATGGTTTGCATCTATTTTATGTTAGTTTGTATAGTTGGCGTTTTCCTTTGCCTTATTGCGGTAACGTAAATGGCGAATGTAGCAGCCACGGTGGCAATAGCTCGGTTAATTCTGAAGTCGAAAAAGTTCCGTTATCTGAAATGACTTTTGTCTTGTAAGGAACCCAAATTCATATTATAAGTTACTCTAAAGTAACGTTGCGCATACGCAGCAGCTTTTTTTTGCCTGCTCACACAATCTTGTAGTATTCATGGTACGGCTTTTAAATCGCGCGTTATTCGATCGTAGTTGCATATTGAGTATTCATGCGACGATGCCAGAGTGTTGAGGCTTTTGAGGGCACTTGAACCATGTTGGAGATGTTTTAGATAAATTTGAAAGCATTGGTAGTAAGATAACAATTTACCTGAGGCGTTACCTAGTAAAGAATTCATCATCATTTTGCTTGAACCTCTATTGGGACTTACACCAAAGTTGCATGTGTTGGCAGCACTGTCAGTATATTCATTGTATTCTATCACTTTTGGGTGAATAGATCGGAATAGACCCTTCGAGTATACATCTCTTGGAGGGATAGAAACCATGTTTCCTATGCTGGACCTGTATGAGAGCTAATTGCAATCATTTTGTTTACAACGGGGCATTCGCATGACAGAAACGCACGCATCACACGGTATAGCGCGCTCTACAGTTCCACGCTCATATAATGTAAATAATCCAATTTCTATCGCTCCAGGAGATGTATACCCAAAGAATAGATCACCCCAAACTGGTAACAATACACATAACACGTTTGCCTATGGCAGCGCTACCTAGGAGAGGTTTAAACCCAAATGAGTGTTTTATACAATCTCGATAACATATTTCAGTGACTCTTATTGATGTATGAATCATATACCCGATGTGAAAATCCAGTCGTCTAAAGCCGGTAGTCATTCTGTATTAGCAATCAGTGAGATCTGAAAGATTTCGCTTGTTGTCTGTAAATATGACTGCCAGATTCTAGGTGACTGAATTTATATTGATTGACTGTCATGTTTATAAAACAAATGATAGGTATTCAGAAAGTCCTGAAGATCATCTTGTAGTGGCAGGATTGTGAATGCATATTCATTGATTGTTTGTTGAAAAGGGAAAAAGTGTATGATAGGCAGATGCAGTCAGCTGTTATGGCATGAGTTGTCTAGTTGATGATATTAATATTAAAATCACTGAACTAATTTGTCTGTTCAAGTGATTAAGTGAATAAGGATAATTTAAACTAGTCAAACAGTGTCTGTTCAAAAAATCTAATCTTCTATAAACCCGAGCAAATGCTAGATGAGTATTTATTATAAAAAGTAGTTGCGTCAAATGGAAGAGAGGGTGATGATGTGGTGATGTTTCTGTCTCTGCTTGTATCTGACTCATTGAAACGCTTTTCGGCTGGAACAATCAGGAGGAGCGTCTCCTTTGTCTTGAAAGATTTCTCTCTTGTCCATTATATTCTGGATGCTAATTTCCCCAAAATTTTTAGAATAAATTCAAACTGCTCTCTTCAGATTCTTTGAGTCATTCAGACTTAGGAGTTGTTAAATTTCATTGAGACTCAACAAGAACTTACTGGATTCAGTTAGAACTCCCAAAGAATTTCTCAAAACTTATTCAGTCTTGCTGTATGATACTCTCTTACAATTCATTCGAATTTCTATTTGAATTCTAAAGAATCACTCAGATTGTGGTAAGATATACATTTGAATGTTGAATACTCATTGAAACTGTTCTAAGACTTTATTGACACCCATGTAGATTCTTTCTAGCCTGATTCTGATATAATTCATGAGAAGTTAGGTCTCTTGTACATGTGGATGTTCATTTAACTCTTAACTCTTCTTAAAACTCATCCATACGCTCTCTTATAACTTTGTTAAGACTCTGTTGAGATGTATTGAGACTGTATCACAATTTCTTGAAACTCTTTCAGATTTGAAGACTTCATAGGACTTATCTGTAGTATGCTGAGACTTATAAAGACTTGAAACGTATACAGTCCCTGTCAGACTTGACTGAAACTCTAAGTAATACTCATACTTACGCTCTTTAAAATTTATTGTAACTCATTTAAACGTTTTTAAAATTTGTAAAAATTCATTTTGAGTCTTTTAAGTTTTATTAATGATCTTTAAAACATTTTTAAAAGTTGTTCAGTCCTTCTGGAACTTTTTGAAGTCGCATTCAAACAAGTCTGATTCAGTGTCTATTTACACTATTGTTTAGGTTCATCATAGTTTCCCAAAACATCCTTTAGGATTATTACTAATATCATGAACCAGGTGCTTGTATCAAAAAGTCTTAATTTTGAGTAGTCTCTTAGTCGTGTACAAGTTTTAAGTAGCTATGAGTTTTAAAAAATATAGCCATAACTAAGTCCGAAAGAAAGTAGCTATAACAGGGTTGCCACTTTCTGGAAAACCGGGAAAAGTCAGGGAATTTGGTCAGTCAGGGAAAAGTCAGAGAATTTTCATTTAAGTCAGGGAAATTTTCTGAAAATAAGAAACGAGTTCGTATTTTATCAGAGTAAACTTTTTTTATTTGTATTGTAAAAAATTTCTGTGACTCTCCTCCCTCTGGGCTTTCTCGGAATCCTGTAAAAAAGGTCAGGGAAAATTGGAAAAGTTGGCCTGGAAAACCGGGAAATGTCAGGGAAAACCAATCCTGAGAAAAAGTGGCAACCCTGTATAAGGAGAGCTATGAAAGGTATCAATCATGTCTCACTGAGCTATAATAAAGTCCGAGAGAAAGTAGCTATTAAGAATTATAAAAGGTATCAATCATGTCTCACAGAGCCATAATCAAATCTGGAAGAAAGTAGCTATAAAAGTTATAAAAGGTACATATATCAGTCATGTCTTACAGAGTCATAATCAAGTCTGGAAGAATTATATAGAGTCGCAAAATGAGTTTAAACAGTTTCAGTGAGTCCTAAATAAGTTTGGAAAAGCTTGTAACGAGTTTGAAGGGTCTTAAAAATACTTACATAGACATTAAATATTGAATGATCTTAGTTAGTCTTAAGAGTTGCTCCTCCTCTTTTGTCAATGGAAAAAAATTAGATGGTATTGTGATAAAAATTGAAAATTCTCCAAAAGTCCCCCAGTTGAGTTCGCCAGTGAGTTGAAAGTACATATAATTTCAATCAATATCTGTTACTTCACTGATTAGTTGATTTTAGCCAATCAATGCCTGATGTTTGTTGACAGTGAAGTTTCAATTCTATTCAGCTGTTTGATGATCAATCATTGGTTAAAGTATGGCTTTAGTAGAACATTTTCTTGATCGTTGAGATGCTGACATGAAAATCTCTGATAGTAGTACATCAGGTCTTCATCTTCAGTTGATTTATTTCCCACGTGTTCTATATTGGACTAAAGTGCACTTTTAGCAAGTTTCACTCATTTATTCTCCTGTTTCTCTCGCTTAATGTTCAATATTATTTATTGTTTGATAAGAAGGCTTGCATATTATGGCAGTAGGCAAACGAGTTACATAACCGGGGCTATTACAATTACAGCTACAAATGTGATGATTTGAGTTGTATCTATAACACATTGAAAAAGCATCAAGCTTCGTATTTCTCAACTTTGTTGTTTGTTAGCTTCAAATTTTTATACTTACTGCTGCAAAATTTAGACCTTTGCTAACATCACGTGTTACAATTATTTAATATCATTGAATTATTCTTTTTTATTTCAGCGAGAGCAAAGATTTAATATCAAATGGACACAAGAAGATTGACATTGAAGAACAAGCTCCTATGATTGCTGATGGGTAAGCTACTATAAAATTGATCTATTTGAGTAAACTAATGTCCGGATTGGATTAGGGGCAAGTATTGTTCACCCACAAAAACCTTGTGCCTCATATCTCTATAAGAATTCAAATTATGTAACTTATATTCCATCCTCATTGGGATTTAAATAGGGTATCGGTATAAGCTAATGGGTAACCCATTGTTCTTATATACGATCATTCTCCTTTTTTTCATACCTAAAGTGAAATGAATTTTTCAAAGTTTGAATGAGTGCATGTGAGCTCTCACAAGTTTTTGGATAAGTTAGAGAAAATTGAATGAAAATATAACTATAAGTTCTGTCATAGGTTAACATATTTTGGTTTGCTGTGGGTATTAGCTTTCCTTTCAGTCGAGGTTACTGATAAGTTATATATTTCCTTTGATTGATAGATATTTGAAGTTACTGTCTTTAGTTTTCAGTCCCTATCCAAAACAGTCTGGTTGCATACTTACAGGGTTGGGCAAAAGTTAGTATTGGGAAAACACATTTTCCTAATATGCTTTTTATATGGTGAAAATGGGGTTTCTCCATACTAACTTTTGCCCAACCCTGTAGTCCTGCAATAATTGTAAGAATATAAATGAAGGTTATTGTTATGGTATATAGTACTGTCAACTGTGGGATTGTATAGTTAATGGTTAATGTTATGGTAACATTATTTGATTTGTACAGTTAATAGTTATGATCAATATTACCAATGTACCTGTTGTTATATGGGTTTTATGTAAAAACGCCTTGTGAATAAGGTTAATGACCATTGGTTTAGTTTTGTGATACCATTTTGTAGGTTTAATAATTTGTTAAAATTATGTAACTTGATTAATACTGTCAACAGTTATGGTTACATTCCTTCAGTTAATAGTTTTATTGTTATAATTTAGGTTTTTTGGTTTTACAGTACTGTAAACAAACCTATAATAGTAGCATTATTATGGTTGATAATGATAATAGCGTTTAATGAGTACGACATTACAGTTGTTCGATAAATAATTACAATTTATAACTAAATCTGTCGTCGTACTAGCCCTGTTGTTGGGCGAACGCCTCCCTCAACCTCGCCCATTCGGTCCAGTCAGCGGCAATTTTGTGGAATAAGCGGTGTTTCAACATTTTGTTCAAGTTGTCTGACGACCTGGCCTTCTGCTTGCCCGGTCTTCTCCCTCCCCACATCTGCCAGAAAGTTACTTTTTTCGCCCACCTACTATTGTTCAGTCTGCTTAGATGTCCAGCCCAGTCCCATTTTATTATTTTTATATAGTGAATTATGTTTTTGTTTTTCCAAAGTTTTTCCTTGATTTTTTGATTTTAATTTTATCCATAAGTTTCAGGCCTAACATAGCTCTTTCCATGGAATTCTGAGCGGACTGGAGTTTTCTTTCATTTAGGTTTGATAGGGTCCATGTTTGACATCCATAAGTCATGGCTGGAAGGACAACAGCTGTTGAAGATATGTGATTTATACGTAATCGGAAAGTTATTTTTTAGGATCATTTTTAGGCTCCAAAATTTGTTCCAACCTATTGCTATCCTCCTATTGATTTCTTTCTCATTTTGGTTTTGGAAAGATATTGTTTGGCCAAGGTAAATGATATTATCAACTATTTCTATTTCCTGGTTATTGATTTTGATTGTGTGGTGTTGTCCTAAATTTGTGAGGATTTTTGTTTTTGTCATGTTTATTTCCAAGCCCGCTAACTTGCTTTCACAGCTGAGCTCGTCTAGCATAATTCGTAGGTCGTCCCAGCTCTCCGTTACTAGCACTACGTCGTCTGCAAATCTAAGACTGTTCAGTATTTCTCCATTGATTTTTATTCCTTTCGTATCCCAATTTAGATTTCTAAAAATTTCGTCTAATGCGCAGTTGAACAGCAGCGGGGAGACTGGATCGCCTTGCCTTACCCCCCTTTTGATATTAAAATTTTCTCCTTCCGTGTCAGTGATGGTTTTGGCTTGCAAGCCGTTATACATTTCTTGTATGACTTTTACTAACGTGGTCCCTACTCCATGATTTAAGAGTGCCCTTAGCATGCATTTTTGGTCCAGTAGGTCGAAAGCCTTAGTGAAATCTACGAAGGCCAGGTGGACTGTCACTCCGTACTCAGATGCCTTTTGTACGATCATTTTAATAGTATGGAGATGGTCGACGGTGGAGAAACCCCTCCTGAAACCTGCTTGACAGGGTGACTCTTGCCAATCTAGAATGCCTCTTAGACGAAATTTGCCAGAACTGGAATAAGGCTTATAGGTCTGAAGTTTCTAATGTCGTTTCTGCAACCTTTTTTAAAAATTACAATGATGTTTGAAATTTTCCAGCTGGCTGGTATACGTTTTGTCACCAAAATTTCGTTGTATAATTTTCTCAGAATTTTTATTAGACGTTCTCATTTGTGGTTCTGTCATGACCTGCTGGAGCGCTTCGATGGCTCGTTTCACTTCGCTTCCCAAAAACGCCGGTTCTACATTGTTTTCTACTATTTCCGTTAATTCGATGCTAGAGCTTGGTTCTGAGTATAGATTTGAGTAGAAGTCAGTGGCAATTTGGTTAATCTGAGCTCTCCCGTATTCTTTAGCTCCTCCACTATTTTTTAAGCATGTTATCAAGCTGCTACCTGGTATATTTTCCTTCTTAATTTTTTTTGTGCTTTTTGTGGTTTCCATGACCGTGCGATAATGGCGTTCATTTTTTCCTTGTTGAATTCCCTTAGCATTTTTTTAACAAGTTTGCAGCACAAGTTAAACACTATCTTGTTTCTTAACGTTTTTGGGGTTCGCTTTAGTGCTTCTCTTTTCGTGATCAGGTCACGAATTTTCTTTGGCAGACCTCTTTCATGTTTATCATTTGTTTCATGAGGGAGCTCATTTGCCACTTCCTCTATGATCTCTTGTAGTCTGTCCCAGTTTGCGGCTTCCTCACTTCCTTCCATCTCCATCAATTTTTGGTTTAGCTTGGTGCGGTATTTCACTTTGTTGTTGTCACTTATTTTGGGCAGAAAGGTTTTTTCCGAGGGATGATATCTTGTTTTTTTAATCTGTAACTTACAAAAAACTGGGCAGTGGTCGGAGTGGAATTGAAAATTGTTTAGAGTGTCACAGTTTTGAATATTTTTGAAAGTTGTTGGAGGGGCTAGGATAAGGTCTGTTTGAGATTTGAAGGTTTAGTTAGGTGCAAGCCAGGTCCATCTTTTCCCTAGTATTTTCTTGAAGAAGGTGTTTATGATTTTAAAATTGAATTCTTGGCAGAAGAGGACCAGTCTGCTTCCTCGTTTGTTTCTTTTGCCAAGGGTATAGTTTCCTATAGTGTGTTGTTCGTTTCCCTTACAAGTCCCCACTTGGCTGTTGAAATCCCATATTAGTAGAAGTTGATTTGCAAGGTTAATTTTAACATTTGCAAGTGTTCATGCTTTTATAAAACTGACCGCACTCCTGTATTTCCGCTGTTGCGGTTGGGGCATAAGCTTGAACTAGGGTGAGTCTTTGTTGGCCAAAGTTAAACACTGCTACTGCAAGCCTATCTGTAATTCCTCGAAACTCCTCCATTTTTCCGCTTAGCTTTTTCTTTATGATGAATCCCACTCCTCACTGCCCTCCTGTAGTCCCTATGTAACAAAATATGTTCCCATTTCTTGTTTTTATTATTGCTTCGCCAGCTCTCCTCACTTCTGCTAAACTAATTATTTCCAGATTTGAGCTCTCGAGGACCTTACATTGAATGAGGCTATCTGTACGGAGTAGATTGACTTGTTTTTTTTGGGTGTTTGCGGTAGGATATTGAGGTTGTAAGTGTTTGTTGGATTGTTAGAGTGGGCCGAGACTTTTTCAATTTTTTTTTATATAGTTCTTTTGGTTGTTTATTGATTTTTTTTTTGTGGTTCAAAAGCGTCAGAGTTTAAAAAGATTCTTTTTATGTTGGACTTTTTGACTGGTGGTTCGTCTGAAGTTGAAAGTGAAATTTCTTGGGTATGTTGTAAAAAGGGGGTTGGTCTGTGAAGCCCTAGCTGACCGGACTTACCTGGGCTTGAGGTTGAGTTTGGCGCGTTTCAATTGGCGCGTTTCAATTCTTTGGCACTCTTGGATTAAGAGTAAACTTCAATTTGATTGGACTGACTTTCCCAGGTCCTTGGTTTTCTTGACTTCGCGTCGCCTTTTTTTGCTGCCGCGTTAGTGGGCGTGCGTATGCTTCTGTATACGGACTTCTCTGGTCTGCTGTTTCTCTGTTATATGTACCATTGGAGGATCCGACGTTAGTCGCAACGTGTGTTGGCTTATTGTTGCCCTCTCCATTGATTTGTCTTGTGCCAGGGTTCCTCAGGTTGTCGGTTGGCTCGGCTGTCGTCTGGTTCCTTCCTCGTCGGGGTCCGGCGTGACTTCCAGTTGTGACGGGTGCTCTATTTTTACTATGCGGCTGTCGTCCGTCGCCCTTATTTTTACAACGCCTTCGCGAACCCAGGCGTATTTGATGTGGCCTTCTCTACGTAGCTGCTTAGCTCTCATGAGAAGTCTTTGAGTATATTTTGTTAAATGCTCATCCCAATAGATGGGCAAAGCTGGGCTGTAGTTAAAAGCGCTCCCGTCCAGTTTCTTAACGTGGGCCGCTTTTATCATATCCGTTTTTGTTTCTCGACTCATAAATTTGACAACTATTGGCGGTGCCACTGCTTTGTTCAGATGTGCGTACTGGGAGGCGATGTGCAGCCACGATATCAGGACTGGTACCTCCAATCTCGCACCCAGGCTCTTGACTAACTCTTTCACCACTTCGTTCTTCATTTTTGGAACGCCGGTTATAATGATGTTATCACGCCTACTGTACTGTTCCAAACGCTCTACCCGAATTCTCAGGTCAATGCTCTCCTCTTTGATATCGGACAGAAGTTGGTTTATTTCTTCTTTGAGAGTTTGGCAGGTTGTCTCTAGGCGTTCTACTTTTGAGTATAATGGGCCCATTTTGTCGTTGATGTCGTTTACCGTCACTTTTAATTGGTCGATGTCTTGCCTCAACTCCTCTTTTAGCTCGGAGACCTTGTTGAGTATTTCGTCAAGCTTGCCTTCCATTTTCGGGCGATGCAAGCAAATAGCACCAGTGTAGCGGATCGAGCGAGCTTTAGTAGTAAATGAACATTCAGGCCCTTTTCTTGTGACACGTTACGCTTCTGTTCTTTGAAATCATGACGCACTTAGACAGTCACTTTAGCTCCTAAGAATTGAGATTAAAATCGTGCTTTACCATCATCTGTAGGAAAATAGCATATTACACACCAAGAGTCAAAAGTGAGTGTTTACATGGTGAGGGAAAGTTTGCAAACGAGAGTAGCGCGTAAGCAATTCCCAAGTCATGTAAACTCACTTTTGGTTCTTTTGTTGTGGACGATATCTTTTATACTACTTGATCGGAAGCGGCAATGTTTTTCGCTGACATGGTCTGTATTTATTATTTTTTAAATTAATTAATTTAAATTATAGACTGGTGATTTTTGTGTGCGTAATTAATTTAAAAAGTTAATTTGCTCAGTTCATTACTACAAAGTTACAGTATCACAGTCTCGTCTTCAGTTTGTTCACGTGCACAAACAGCAGACACAGGTAGTGGCCAGCAAAAATGTAACACCTGTTAACTATACAAACAGTAACAGCTGTACTACATCATGAATATTTAAATGCGTTCTTAAGTCGTTATTTTGTTAATTGCTCCGTGGCTGAGTGGTTAGAGACAATTGCTACATTTCAGTCAAATGTTTCCATGGATGCGGGTTTGATTCCCCGATACAAAATTACCGGCCAGCAATTTTTTCATGTAAAACACTTTACATTGAGGGACGTTTACTTTACATGCAGGTTTCGTTGGTTTCGTTAGCACTCGATGCATAAATGATAGGCGCTTCTTGTCATCCATATAACACCAAGGTAAACATTGCCTTTCTGCTCAAGTAGTATAAAAATTATGTTGTTAATGGTTACAGCTAGAATTAATTATTGTATCAATTTTTACAGTTACAACAGTTACGTTATGTTACCAGTTTCTTTTGGTCGATGGTTATTTAACAGTTATCACACAGTGACAGTTCTTGATTTGACAGTACTGGTTGTATCACTTAATATGTGTCATAATACAGTACTTGCTCCTAGCATTACTGGGTGAAAGCATTGGATAGAATTTGGGTTTTCATCTTGCCCCTACATTTGGTAGTGGTTACAATATCCACAACTCAAAATAAGGTTTTTATCACCTATGAAATTCATGTTGTAAGGTGTATAACATTCCAGCATGATATTGCTGGTGTATAATGCTTATTATACGTCGCATTATCTTCGTACTTTTCTAATGCACTCTTTTTTGTTCAGTACAAAGAAAGACACTGCTGTCGAGTACGACTTGAAAAAAGGCACTTCGAAAACTGGCTTTGTTGGGAAAGATTCAGCCGTCTAAACAACATATGTCATGCAAGTACTAGTATCTTGATGTACATCTAGTACCAATAATTTGTACTAGAAACAAAGGTACTATTATGCTTGTTCTTTGTAATTATTACGAATAACAAGTGTAGTACCTTCGTTTCTTTGTACAGTTTGATCAGATATCATATACAAATGTTTTAGCTTATTGATGTATTTTGTTTCCCTTTCCGCGTTACCACCGGGTTCTTTTATTAATAATTATTGTTGCTGTACTTAATGGATTTGTGAAGTGTCAGTTTTGTTTTTGTATTGTTTATGTTGTGCGAATCATGCGCTTACGTTTGTTTTTTTCCTTTTCGGTTTTTTTTTTTAAATATTATTTTTATGACATGTTATATAGCCAAACTTTCCATTATGTCGAGATTTATAGTAGTTGGTAAGTTTTAAGTTTAAGGTACAGCCGCGTATTAACGATACAGCGATGAGCTTCTTTTTTCATCACTCACATTATTGTACAGCTGTCACTCTCCTGTTGAATTTAGTCGATCTCACGTTTGAAGTTTTCTGGTGCTCTTTCATTATGTTATTGACGACTGTTCTAACATTACTAAAGATTTTTTGTTGGAGGCTGACAGTTTTACTATTCAGGAGCTTCTTCTTCAATGTTGGTCATTTATATTGGTGCTTAAGTTTCACCATTTCACTATCCGAGTATCATACTTTTCATTTCTCCATTTGTTGCGAACCACATTCCAACTAGAAACGTGGTCCCCCGGTGGATCTTGTTTAAATTTGATCGGTTTATTCAGTATTTTCATCGTACAAGTTTTATGTTAGATCGTTCCTGAGATGAACGTACTACAAGTTGAGTTGGTGTTCTTTATTCTTAACCGAGTGTGATCTCGGCACGCGAGGCCTTGAATCGGTTATTTGTGTTGGGTTGTGTCGGAATTTCAAAATTGAAGCCAAATTGCTCAAGCTGGTTATGTGTATCCAATCGGAATTGAGGAAGCATGGTGGTAATCCTCTAATTTACAGCATGTTCCGTGTATGCTCTCGGATTCTTGCTTAATCAAGTTTTCGGTATTCATTCGACTTTTTATATTATTTTAATTTTTTGTACCTCGGTTTTCATTTCCATACTCACCGTTGATGTTCCGTGCGGATCTCGTCTATGACTTTGAAGGTTCTTTTTTTATACGGACTGCCCTTGCATTTCATTTTTCAGTTTTTTTGTACTTCGGTTTACATACTCGTAGTTCACGTTTCGCTCCGTCAGTCCCGACTGGTCATTTATGCCTGAATTTTCTGAAGCCGACTCCTGTGTGGCAGAGTGTATAATTTCGAACTTTAGTGTCAAGTTTCCTTCGTACGCTGGATGGATCGTTTTTCGAACTTTTCTTCGATTGGTTTTTCTAGACTCGTCAATTTATACACTCGAATATAAAATGGAGGTAGATCTCGGTTCTCTCGTTCATTTATCGCAGTGCTTCTCTGACTGTACCATCACCATCTTCAACACTCCGTCTACATCCGCTGAGAGTGATTTCGCTGTCTTGGTCCAGTGTGTAATATAAAGGCATTTATTAAATAGTAGTCTCTAAGCACGCACGTCAGCTTTCGGTTTTGTTTTTCTATATTATTAAGTTACGTTCGACCCATAGTACTCGACAAAACGTTTAATTTAGTAAAAAGAACCAAACGACAATACCCAAGTTTACAAATTTTTATTACGTATTTTTATTTTTCATTTTATTTTTATATAACACCTTTTTTATTCGTTTAAAGTGTAAGTTCACGACTAGTCTTTAAGGATTATATTCCCTGTAGGTATTTTACTTTTTTGTTCGTATATTATTTTTACTTTGAAACCCCTTATTTTATGTATTTCAAATTATTAACAAAAGTTGTCGTGAAATTGTCATGTGATACTTGACTGCTTTAAATCGTCATATCTTTTGTAATCCGCTTGAATTTTTTTATTTGTACAATTTTTTCGTTTAAGGTTACAGTCTGTGATTTTATAAGTGCGCTAAAGTTTTATTGAATCGTGTAAGGGAACTTGGAAATTTTGGGAAAGAACTCGACGTATTTTGAGATTAAATGCAGTCACTGTCGGGTGCTTGACTCGGCTCTCTTTTCGACGCATTTTCTGGGGGGAAACTTTAGGTGTGTCGATCGTGTCCTTCATTTGTCTTTATTCGTAAATTCCATATTTGGAACAGTAGCGTGAATAGGGAACTTTTTTGGGGAGGGGAAGTATTTTAAACATTTTCTACGTGAAGACTTGAAGGATTTCAGTTCGGCAAGCAAAGTAAATAAAGGAGATCTTGGAGTCAGTTTTTTGTCCAAATTTCAGACTTGACAGAAAAAAAAATGTCGGTTTAAAATCTTGTTTGACGAGCTGTAACAAATTTACCCCTGGCTCTGTGGTAGGGTGGTTGTTATTTACTCTTGATTCATTTTTCTCTAAATTTCCTGGGAATATGAATTTTTAAAGCATTTAGGGTTTGAAAAAATTGATGTTAGAAAGTACGAAACGCCATGTTTTTTTCTCATAAAAAAAAGAGTGGGCTTGTGAAATGAATCCCCCCCCCCATCTCATTTATATTATTGAAATTTATTAACGTGGGACCCGAGGAAATTTTAATAGTTGAAAATAACGGCCGCCCTACTCGAAAGAGAGGGGGTATATCCCATGTCCCCATTACTTACGCCACTAATGTGAAACCAGTAATGTTAGCTTATTTTGAGACATAACTTTAGTATGTTTCGCTTTTATTTTTGTATGTATTTTATTATAATGAAATGACGAGATGTTGAGTGTTACTATTCTAAAATTAAGGCTTCAACGATTCGCTTCTATCGCGTAATGTTCCAATAAAAACATTTTTGTATTCGCTTTTGTTAATGTAGCGACCACGAATGTGTCGTGTGCAAACGTCTTTGTATTCGTAAACTGAAATAAGCCTTAAGTTGAATGTGAAACGATTTTTGAAAGTTGAAAGTGAAATCGAAAAGATGAAAAAGTTGAAAGCCGAGAATTGGAAGTCTTGTTTTTCAGAGTCCGAAATGAAATCTGAAAGTGCAAGTTTTAAACAGAAAGTAGGTGTGTCTTTTTGATCCCTTCCCCCATCCGAGTCTGGTATTCAGATGTTTGAAGCCGAATCTGTATGTACCAATTTTCGGAGAGCTTCGGCACCCGGACCTGGTGGAATATACTCAGCATGTCGAGACGAATTCAAATCCGGTGTCAAAATTGATCCACACTCGATTTTTAACCCAATACAAAGCTTGCCCTCAATATAAACACCCCCCCCCCCCCCCTCCATCTGGACTGTATCTCGGCAACTGAGGGCCAGCGCTAGATTTGGTCAATGACTTTGAACTCAGCGAGAAAAACTGAGTTAGAATTAATGGTTATCTCAGTTATAGTCCGTTTCAAATAAGAATGCCAAAAACCAGTTCAGGTGTTTCACATTTTGCTGCGTATCTATGCAAGCCCAAAAGACATTATTACGTTATCAATCGCTGCGAAAATTTCAGATTTATAGAACAATACCTTCAATAACTAAATTTTGATAATTTTGTCAGATGTCCTTTAACTTTAGAGAATATCTATGCTCTGGTTTGTAGTGTCATGTGAACAACTACTTTTTCCTTTCCCCACATGCCGCCGTACTCGCCACTGTTTTCGTTAGTTATCACAAAATGATTTTTTTGCGCACAGGTTCTTTTCTTGGCAGGTCACATTCTTATTTGGAACGGACTATAGATAGCGTCAGCATGCAGTGTTGCACACGATAGAGCGTGAAATTTCCTTTCCAATGATACCTATAACTCATTTTCCCCCAAAAGTGTGTATCACTATTTTGCTCTAAGGTGTCGTATGTACATAGTCTGTCCCAAGTAAGAAACGCATGACCTCATAATTTTTAGTGGTCTTGCGGGGATGCGTAAAGGTTGAAATTCACATTCAGCTGCAGTGAAGTGAAACAGAACTGTAGATGAGATTGATCCTCAAAAATAATTGTATTGCATGTTATTTCGATTCCTAGTTTTCTATGAAGGATATCATTGCAAAAAGTAACTGAACACGAATTCATTATTTTGATGTTGATAAGCTGCGATTGTTAGCATTTTGTGCATATTATGGTGTATGACGTCATGCGTTTCTTTCTTGGGACTGGACTGTAAGCGCAGTCCAGTCGTAACTCGCCGAGAGATAACACTTCTCCTTTTGCGTTGTTATTAATACAGTGGGTTACCGGTTCAGATTATGTGTGTGATTTGTGGTATAGGAAGACCTTTAGTTTGTGAGCAACCTATAATCGTTCACGAAGGGACAGGTATATCATTTTCGAGGATTACAGCTCATTTTCGTCGGGTTTTTACCACCAGTTGAATGTTTGTTTGTGAGTGGATACCGGGTAGATGCGGTTAGTTGTAACTCGTCGAGAGGTGACGCCTCTCTCTCGCTTCGCTGTAAGTACTGTGTTCACTGCTCACTGGTTCGGGATTACGTGTATGGCACAGGAAGAAGGCTAGGATGTATACTCCAATGACCCGGATCAAATTTATAACGGCTTATGGAAGCATTAGTAAGTACTTATTTTTGATCTACTAATGAGCTATGGAATCTTGGTTTTCAACGAAACAACTTGCATGGTTTTCATTTTCGACTTGCATGTACATAACTGTTAAAAGTTCTAATTCGGAGCTGTTTATTTAATCCGTGGGCGTCGATATCAAAGAAGATACGAATAATGCAACAGCTGATGAGCCTACTCTGGAATGAATAAATAATTTCTGAAGGAATGATAGTTGGCGGTTTGTAGATATTTTATTCTCTTATTATAAGGACTTGGCTGAGGCTTTTATTCCGTTCTTTCTTTTTTCAATATTTGGTTGCATTTCTTGCCCTGCGATTGCCTAAAACTAAACTACAAGCTGAGATTTCTCGGAAACCACATGAAGTAAGATAGACGATTCGTAATGTATTCTTAACACTTAATTCAAATATGATGCCGAAAATGCTCAATTAGCTAATTATTTTTTACGTTTATTGGGAAATGAAATAGCGTATTTTGAGAAGTTGTTTCTTTTATGTGGTGACACTGTTGATGTATTAAACGGTATTAAACTGATATTACTGATAAGCTCCGGTGATCTTTATATGTCACACGTTCACACACCTAACTCTGTTGGGTGAGTTTACGTTTCGTACTGCATGCAGTGTAGCCACATCAGGCCCGGAGCTAATGGCGGGGCAACCAGGGCCTTACCTTGGCTGGCGAGCGCGCCGCCGTGGCTAACACATGCAAGCGGAGCGAGCAAAAAATTTTTGTATTGTACATTGTACCCTTATGGCTCATGCCCTGGTTGAATATCAAATATGCCCTGGCACACACAAGTGGTTAGCTACGGGCCTGAGACACATTCCTTAATATGTATTTCAAACAAAAGAGGGAAATAAGGGGCAATATTCAGAATGAATTCACGAGAAAAGGAGAGCTAATTTAAAAAAAAAAAGCAAAATTAAAAAAAAGAACGGCATTGAATTTTGTGTGAAAAATACTTCTAGAATCGGCTACTCTCGTTTTTGTGTTTCTTGGCTGTTGTGTGTAGTGTTATTAATTTGAACGGCTAAAGAGTGGGAAAATTTGGCAGCAAAGAATGAGACGGGAATCGAATGAAATTTTATGTCTAGTGATCGCCGAGATACTAAATTTTGGCCTGGATGAAAGTACATATTATCAAATATTTGTTGAACAATTTGGACGCTTCAAGATTGAACTGTGGAATCCGTTGCACACCCACTACAAACACACGCACATATGGACGCTGTTCAACAAAAGGGAACCAACCCACATTTGTAAACAAAATGAGTTATTAGTATCGTTGGAAAGAGCGTAAAACGTAGCATTTTTCAAAACTGGGCCCCCGATTCAAAAATGTGTACTCGCGTTGATCAAAGCTTATCAGTAAACGCAATGCCATTAGTTTCTACATGGCTCTTGAACTTCGAATCACGTGTTCTCAAAAAGTGGATTTTGTGGATTGGTTCCCTTTTGTTGAACAGCGTCCATATCTGTCATAGTTTGTTATCAGAGTTGGGATAAGCTGATGAGAGGAACGTTATATATAGGCAGGGATGTTGGTGTAGATAAATCTGCGTCTACACAAATACATTTGTCTACATGTCGACAAATAGTGTACACAAATGTAACAAAGTAAAATTTATTATTAATAGTTTCAAATGTTTTAATATTATTAAAATAAAAATACAATTAATAATCATCTGTACAATCTCTCTATATACTAAAAAAGTAAAATCCGCCGCCGCCGCCTCCGGGGGAAAAAACGCACTGCGGGTTGCCTATCTAAAAATCCGAAAAATTGCAGGGGCAGATCAGCTACTTTCAAGGACATAATCTGTTCTAATGTAAAAGATCTCCAAGTTTTAAGACATAACCGACATAATAAGACATAAAATGACATAATTACCCATAATCTTCAAGATAACAAGTCGCTGCAGGTTGCCTACCCGGCCCCTTAATTACTCAATTTTCCGGGGGTAGCCTACCCTCAGGAGGGGATTCATGGTTGAGGAGGGAACTCCTGAAGGGGAGAAGGGCCCATGTGGGAGCGTGGGCTGTGGACGAAGATGAACTGGGTGGGGCGGGAGTAAGAGGACCTGGTGGAGGAGAAAGTCCTTGGTGAGAGAGGGGACCTTGGAGAGAAATGGCCGTGGTGCGGGAGGGGCTGGTGGCGGGGTGGGGTCTTGAGGGGGAGGGCGCTCGGGGGAGGAGTGGTCATGGTTGTGAGAGCTCCAGGGTGGATGGTCAGGGATCTTCAAGTGGGTTGGTGGGCCATAGTGAGGACAGGGGCTCTGATGGGAGATGAAGCCCAGGGGGTAGTGGTGGGTGAGGATCCTAAAGGGGCAGTAAAATTTTGGTAGATAAAGGCCTGGGGTGTAAGAGGTACTCATGGTAGAGGAGGGAGCTCCTAAAGGGGAGGAAAACCACGATGGTGGTGGGGACTGTAGAGGGACGTAAAGGCCCCGAGTGGGGAGGAGGTAATAGTGAGGAAGGGGTCCTGGTGGAGGAGGAAGTTCTTTGTGTGAGAGGCGGCCGGGAAGGCAAATTAAGGCCACGGTCCGGAAGGTTCTGGTCCCGGAGAAGCGGTCTTGAGGGGAAGGGTTCTTGAGCGGGAGAGGTGATCATGGTGGTGAAAGCTCCTGGTTGGAGGACCAGGGGATCTTCGTGGTGGTTGAGCAAGGAGGCTGTAGGGTGATGGAGCCGCAGAAGGGGAAGGCTGTAGAGAGGAACTAAGGCCGCCATTATGGAGGTCGTAGTGATGGGTGAGGAGGTCTTGGTGGGGGTGTGGTATGTGAACAGAAATGAAGGCCATAGTGTGTGGGGTGGTCGAAGGTCTTGGTCCTAATCGAGGGCACTCGGGGTGGAGGTGGGTGATCGGGGGGAGACTAGGTGGAGGACTATGGACATTGTGGGGGAGGAGTTTGTAGCTGATGAGGGCTGCGACTGTTGTGGTGTGACCGTGGAGGCGGAGAGCAACCATGGTCAACGAGGGGGTCGTGGTGGAGGAGGAGGAGGTTCGTGATGAAGAAAGGATGGAAGGGGGTTCATGGTGGAAGATTGAGGACCGCTGATAGAGAGGGAGTAAATGAAGCACAAAGCAACCCTCAACTCAGGAACAAAAGTTTCAGACCAAACACTGAGGACTGTGGCGGTTGGACGAGGCGCGAAGTCCCCTAGTTTTTATCAATTCTAATGAATAATATACGTGTGTTAATTTTGAAAAAGATAATTTATTACGTAGGTAGGTATATATCTTACAATCTCTTAGTTGTGATTTAGCGAATTCAATAAGACGAAGAGATTTAATTTGGATTTATTATTGTGATTAACTAATTATTGGTACAGGGTGGTTGTGGTATAGACGCTTACCCATTTCGGTTTTTAAGCTTAACGCGGGCAATTTTAATCGAAATTAGTTCGCGTTGGCACGAATCGATGAGGAACTTCTATTTCGAGTACATACAAAAAGGACAATTTTTTCTAATGAACGGTTCGTTTACAACGTGAAAAACCCCGAGGTTACTTTTTTTGGGCAACTATCCCACATAGATGGGATAGATCACATGGATGTGGGATAGATGCCATTACCTAAAATACCCCCAAGAAAGACCGCAGGAATGCTGGAATAAATGAAATCTTGGTATTTTCACATAGCACACTTACCTAGAAGCAATTTAAAGTCAGTTTTGGCAAAATTTACCAATTTTTACGAATATATATGATGAAGTAAGTAAAAGTAAGTTGAAATGAATTAAAAATTTAAGTCATTTTCGGAGAAATTTACGATTCTTAAACATTGTACTTTGGAGGACTTTCGATTTGATTTCCGAACGTAAACTCAAGGTATGCTATACCAAAAGAATGAAAAAAAATACCATAAATAATCGTAATAAAATGTTTCACAATGTGGCATCTATCCCGAGCAAGAAGTGTGGCAAGTGGCAACTAACCCCAAGTGGTGGATAGATGCCACCTTTCCTTATAATACCAGGATCGCAACCGACTGCGGTAAATTTAGTAAAATATGTTAGTTTAGGGTCTGTACTCGTGTACTTGGTATGTATTCGCCTTCTGGAATCACTTTTTATCTTCCAAAAATTGCGTCGAAAAATCTCGTAAAAGAATCCGGTACTGTTTTGAACTATTTTTTTTTCTCCAAATGATTATATCACGTTATCAACAACTGTCACAGATGAAAACTTCATCACAGACACTAGTCACCTTTAGGTATAAACCGCTTTAATTAGTTTTCAAAAAGATCCCATAGGGAGCGCTGGGGGAGAAGCGGGACATCTATCCCACATGGGCATCTATACCACGACCACCATGACCGATCACTTGCCCAGTTGAAAAATAGGCAACATAATGACGAAATTAATTCGAATTACGATATTTTACTGCACGTTTTTCTTATATAGTGATCCTAACTCTGATTAAAAAAAGTTACGGATAACAACCCAGCGACACTAGCGCGCCACCTCCCTGAAGAGTCTGAGTTTGTGAACAGGGATGCGGGAAAGCCGGTAGCTGGAAGTCAGAAGCCGGAAGTTTTTGCAATTTTATGATAATTTTGAGAAGCTAGAAGTAGGAAGCTGAATGAATCGACCTATATCCAGTGACGTCATGTACTACCTATATGTGTATCATCTAGCCGTGAAAGGTTGCTCTTGTGAGACACAAAAATCTGCAAATAGATGTAAACACCAGTAAACAGAAACTAATGCGGGAAAGCAAAAGTCGGACTATGGCAACACTGATTTTCAACGGTGGCGTACAGTAATGAAAAGAAATTGAAAATCGAAAAGTTTTAAGCAAACAGCCTTTGAATTATTTGAATTTTTGAGCGCGAAAAGTGTAAGCAAAAATCAAAACAGATAATGGGGAAGCGAAAAGCAAAAATTTTTATTCAATTCGCTTTTTATTTAATTGGTGAGATGATTTATAATGTGATTTTTGAATTTTATTCAATGGACTCTTGACTCTTTTCATCCTTTTGTTGTTTTTGAGTTTTGACAAAAGCGGAAAGCGAAAAGTTTTAAGCCAGAAATTTTTCAAATGTGGGAAGTGAAACGCAAAAGTAAATAGCAAAATAGACATTGAAAAAGTGACAAGCCAAAAACGTAAGTTTTATTTTCCTAGGTCAAAAGCAAAATTGAAAAGTGGAAGCGTTATTGAATCGCTTTCCATCACTGGTGACGTAGGCTGGATATAGGTCCATTACAAGATTCTCAAATATTATAGGTATGCATGCCCTTCTTTCTTTTTTTTCCCTTTTATATTTTCTGAAGACCATTTTAACAGTATTTTTCATTTAGCCGAATTTCTAGCCAATTCAACCAATTTTAGCCTCTTTTTTTTAGCAGATTTCTATATACTTAGTCGATTTTACCCGTTTTTTCATTGAAACTAGCTGAAAAAAAAAGTAGAAATGGCAACCCTGTATTGAGCGTTCTCCGATCAGGTACTCGATGGCGTCCATTCTTTTGTTTCTCAATGTCTCATGTGAACGGTTGGGAGTTCGGAAAAGGTTGTGTAATCCTGTGTTTTGGAGCACAACTGAAATGATATTGTTCGTATTAGTTATTCAAAATTCATCCATGTTATCAGCAATCGTATTTTAATTATATTTGCTTTAATTAATCTCTACTAAAATTTTTCGTCTGGTATTTCCATAAACGGGCTAATCTAGTATCCACATTTGAAAGAAAAGTTACAAGAGCCCTTTCATTGCTGCGATTCCCTCGTTTCAAAATAAGCAAGAGTTTGCTGTAAAAAAGAAAGAAAATGCTGGAGAAAAGCGAGCTCTGGCGAGGGACAAAACTAGGGGGCATGGGGGCACCTTGCCCCCAAGTCTCTGCAGGAGTTAATAAATTTTAGTAGATAAATATCACAAATTGTAAAAATCCAACCAGTCAAAAAAAAGTTGTTTTTTATAGGCAATACAAAAAAATATCAATGTCTGGAATTTTGAGTTGAGTCAGTTTGTAATTTAACAATTTTGCCCCCCCCCCCTCCGTGAAAAACTATCCATTCATCAGGTTGTTTCAGAAATTTGCTATAGGATTCGTTTATTTTGTCATTTAGGGCCAGTCTAGAGGCCGCGCTCATACTTCTCTTGTGGGGCTAACAAAATTTTGGAATAGTTTTTCCTCTTGATGAATCGGGGCCGTCTTAAAGAAATATAATATAAAAATTTTAAAATCTCACAACTTGACAGAATATTTCAATTTATTCAATAATTATTTAAGAAAATGAAGGAGCTAAAAAATCCCACTTCCTATTCGCTGGGGGGGGGAGAAGGAAATAGTTTATGTGGCGCTTTTCTCTCTAAAACGAACCAATTCAAAAGTAAAAATTAAAAAATTTTGAATTTTTTATTTTATTTTATTATTGTCGAGCTATGGAGCTCTACACTTTCGTGCTATGAGCTCAAAAGAAGTTTGAAAATTTGAATTTCAATTTTTTTTTTAAATTTAACTTAAATTGAGGCCCTGGCACCACTTGTACCCTTCACTTAGGGGACTAAAACTTTCAGGATTTATTTTTTCATAAAAACCAACAACGTTAGGGGTTAGGAGCAGAAAAATTACAAAAAAAAATTTTCCAAGTATTAAAAAAAAACAGCGTGGGGTAAAAATGCATATTTTCACACTTTCCGTGTCTTTTTTGGAGTTCTTTCTTTTTTCTTTACTCATGTTCGAAAGAAAAGAAAAGAAAGTAGAAAAAAAAATTTCAGCAAAATTTTTTTGGCGGTCTGAGTATTTTGAAATTCAGTTTATTTACCAAGTTAAAGGTTTTTCGAGATGATTGTCTTTTTTTTTTTCGTTCTCAATATTTCGCTTTTATTCAGTTTTCTCAGGCGTTTCAGTTTAGAATAAAATTTATTGTACAACAATTATAAATGAGACTTTCAAAAATCTGTAAAAATTGATTTTACATAATTTTACGTTTCCAGGAAAAACGCATGTTTTGGCCATATTTGCGTTAAAAGAGTCGCATATATTTTATGCATATTTGGTGTGTTTTTTTTTAAAAATATTATGCCGCACTCTTCTAATAACTATCAAAAACAATAGAGGGTTTTACTTCTGGTAGATCTCCATCATCTGTATCAATTTCATTATTAAATGTCAGTTCCTTGGCTTATAATCGTGTGAAAACCAACCTGAATTTTTACCCCTCTCCTACCTTTTTTAACCGGCTCATAGGCGTAATCAGGAATTACCTTTGGGGGGCGCTGAACCAGAGCAAAGTAGAGGGGGAGGAATTTTATACAAAAAAGTAAAATGCTCGCAAGATTTCTCAAGACATGCTTAGGGTTTGGGGAGGGCCATAGCCTCCTGGTTGCGCCTATGAACCGGCTGATAAACTTTGACCGTTCCCACCTTCAGAATTCTTATTACGTTCGGAGACTAACAGGTGGAATTCTCATAAGACAGACCGATCTTTGTTCCTTATATTGAAGGATAGGAAATATCAATTTCGATCACTCCGGTACTTACATACATATTTCATTTCACATCACAATTTTAACTTTGTAAGAGGGCTTTGCACTGCCTTGCTGAAACATTCTTGATTAGGTATCTACCTATTGAATAATCTCATTATTCACGAGTTACAAATTATTCATAGAGATATGGATATCTGTTAGTGATGTGTAGTAATTGATAGTATTTTTGATAGTATTGATAGTCTTTAGTAAATTTAGTACTATCAAACTATCGATAGTTACTTCATTGACTATCAACACTATTGATAGTTCTTAAAAACTATCAAATCATCAAAATGAATAATTATGAATTTGTCATTTATCAACACTGTTTTAAATTTATTTAATTATAGTTACCTAAATAGTAAATAATACTAAATATTTAGTATTTACTATTTAGTATTTACTGATTTTGTGAACTGTGATTTCGTCCATTCAGATGAATTTTGGAAGCTGGGAAAGAGACCATAAGCTCCTTAGATTTAGGTTCGTTCTCCCAGTCGTTTCTCGATCCTCGATGTGTATTTGACAGTTTCATTTTTCATTCCATGATTTGATTATTAATTAAACTCTTCTGGTTCTGGGTTTGGTAGTTAATGTTATGGCTTATGCTTGTGTAATGTATATTACTGAATACCTACTGAAACTTGAAACCATTTAAAAGTTATTGTTATTTCTTATCAATAAGTTATTGTTGGATTATGATTATTGAGTTGCCGATTATTTAAAATTATTATCATGAGTACGGAATCCGGATACTAGTATCACACTCATTTTTGTAAGAAAGTTCTTTGATTATATAACAAGCAATTATAAATTTTCCTTCATTTCTTCATATTTATGATTTACAAAAAACGAATATGCGACTTTTTATTTCACACATGATTAAACAAGCACATAAGACTCAAAACTTGATTATTGATTAGAAAATTATAGAATGTAAAATAAAATACGAAGTTGTTGGGTTAGGTTCTTCTTAACAGAGTGGAAACTGGATGGATAGTTCGATTGATCGATCCCTTAAGGTTAAGGAAACTGAAGGGAAGAGCAGAGAAGATGAAAAAAAAAATAGAAGACAGAATACAGAAGAGCTCGTGACTTGTAACGTTGTATAACCATCATAAATAAATAATGCAACGAGCAGACATCATGAATCAGGAATTTGGAGAGATCAGACATCAGACTGCCTCAGAGGAGGTCGAGAGATGGGGTGCTAGAATAACAAAATACAGGAATCGAATCACAGCGAACCGAAAATTGTTAAACTGATTTGAAAGAAGAAAACACAAAACAGTAGCAGGCCTAACGCCTAAGCCAATAGTAAAATACTAAAATACAAAGAGTGTATTTATTATTTCATTCGAAAAAATTCTCAATCTAGTTTCTAATTAATAATAATTAATAACAAAATAGTGATCTAAAATTTTTAATAATTAATGTTAAAAAACTATTAAATAAACTTTGATAGTATTGATAGTATGTAAAAAACTATCAAACCACTATTTGATAGTATTGATAGTACTTTAAGTTACTATCAAAACAATTGATAGTCCGAAACTATCAACAACTACACATCACTAATATCTGTAGAGTTCCATATGTTACATCATTTATTCAAACGAATTTTCGAACCGCCTCCTTTCTATTTCGGTCTTTTGTTCCATGGCCTGAACCTTCTCATCTGCAAACCTTTGTATTCAGTCGTCCCGCATGTTCATGAATAACCAAATTCGCCCTCCCTCTTTTCTTCTCATTGTTACCTCTGTTAAAACGTGACTAACAATAGTTGTTGCTCTGGAGGTCGGGTTTTCACAGCAGTCAATACCTGGGTGGGTCAGCATGGCTGATGCTACATTGATGTAGTCTGGTCTTTACTCGCCCAGAGACGACACCTCTCATTTGCTTCCCTGTACATACAGAGGCCACTGGTTCAGATTATATGTACGGCAGAGAAGAAGCTTATGATATGATGCTTAACTCTCATGATCGAACCAAAAGTGTGCTCAGTTGATAGTTTTCAGAAACATGAGTATCACTCCCATTTTTGAATTCCTGTGCTGTAAGATTTGCTTTTCATAAATAACTTACACCGCTTCGTTTTTGGACTAGCCGATTTTTCATTAAATTTCTAGTTCACAGACATTTCTTATAATTGATGGGTATCAATGTCGCGGAAGACCAACGCAGCAGCAAGATCAGGAACCGAAGAAGTGAAGAATTAATTGCTGAAAAACTAATATTTCAGGTATGCATACTTTTTATTCTTATATTGCGAGCACTTGGTTACTGCTTTTACTTCATTTTTCACATTTGATTACTTTTTTTTTTTTTTTTTTTTTAATTTATTCGTTATTTGGTTCATTTTTTTTAAATTTCTGATTTATTTATTCATTATTTGGTTAATTCTGTGGCTCTGGATTTTGACTGAAAGATGTTTGTGTTCGAATCCACATTTTCAATTTTCTAATTTGGCATTTTTGACGTATTTCTGTTTCTACATAATCCCACTCCCTGCTGATAGGGTAAGACTATCTTACGGTTCTTTGACTTATTTTTCAAATTGCAAAGTAAGCACTAGGATATTATCAAAGCTTTAAGAGTAACTACCCGAATATTGTAAAGCTGGTAGTGAAGCATATGGCCACTATTGCTCAATTTTGTGAAATTTATTTTTCAAAATTTTCATCTAAATTCTTCGTGAAGAATTTGTAAATAAAATTCAAATGTAAAATTTATTTGCCGATAACGGCAGTGAAGTACTATACAAATTATGAATAAATATCAAAATATTATCTTTGAATTCATCCTCATGAAGTGTTTTACGATAACTTTCACTGCATGGCATATTTCTAATGCGAAAATTTTCATCGAGTTGAATGAAATTCTGGGTCTAGTACTGTAGTGGGACTGCTTCCTATTCCGAATTTTCGGAGTCGAAATTTTTTGGCAAATTTGACCATTTAGTCGGCATTTTGGACAAGTCGTCAACAAATTGAAAAATCGTTATTTCGTCGACTTTTTTCAACGTAATAATTTTTTGTGTTGGATGAAAAATTCTTGTCATCGAGTCAGCATTTTCAACATTATTCTAAAAAATAAACAATTAAAGTGAAAATAAACTTTTTTTTTTCTTTCGTCATACGAAGGATTTTTATATTTCAATCTGTATTTTCAATTTTCAACAGCAGTTGACAAAAAGTGTAAAAATGGCAAAGAATATTTTTCTGCATTTTTGATCGAAATCTGATGTGACATTAGACAACTCTTGTGTATTTTTTTTTTAAACGATTTGGCCTTTATTTCAAACGTGATAATTTATTTCATGTTGGATGAAACATTTTTGTTATTGAGTCAGCATTCTTAACACTTACAAAAAAAAATAATTTTTTTTTTATTATATGAAATATTATTGTAATTGAATCTGTATTTTTAATTTTCAACAGTAGATGGGGGAAAAAATTTTTCCTGCATTTTTGGTCCAAATCCGATGTATTTGTGATAATTCATGTTTTTTTTCTGTTTTTTTTCTCACGATTTGGCATTTTTGATGACGCATTTCGATTTCTACAGTCCCTCCCAAGCCAACAGGGCTTGTTCCGTTCTGGGTGGGATGGTTACCGAGATTCAGAATTTGGCCTTAATGAGGTTATCAGGATTTTTTTTCTTATTTTCTACAAAAAATCACTTCGCATTTGGACTCGAATTTCCACCAGTTCCCTTAGCAGTATTAAGGATACCGCGGGGTTCCACTTATTTATATGATAAATGTGACTTTTTCAAACTTTTGTAAAAAGCACACTGGGGTATTCCTTAAACCTCAGAAAAAGTTCTCTAAATACTGTTTCAGACTTAAGATCAACCCGTGTTCCAATGGCTTCCAATTTTGGTGTTTGGTTATTTTACGGTCTAGGCAAATAGAGAATTACAAAACTGTTTATCTTATACAGTTTAGGTGAATGAAGAATATTAAAAAGAATCTGTTTGATAAGTAGCGAGAGTTTGATATAAATTGTGGGGTCTAACAAGTAAAAAAAAAAAATTACTAATTTTGTGATGGCGGACCAAGCCCAACAAAATCAGTTTTTCGCAAAAATTTCGCAATTATAGAAAACGTTTTCAACAAAAATATTGTATGTTTTTAAGTCTTCCATACTTCAAATGTTTTTCGCAATTATCATTTATCTACATTGCAACTCTCAACAGATGGGGGGGGGGGCGTTTGAAGACTTGTGGGATTTTGGTCGTATTCCCGGATTACAAATTTCTGTAAAAGTTGGGATCCAAATTGTCATTAGACAAGCTTTCCAACCTCAGTAGCTAGCCATTCCTGAAATATTCCCCTTGCTCCCCCATCCCTCAAATGTCGTGTAAATAGCATTAATTTTTCACATTTGGTCTAATTTTTGAAGACTTTAATAAAGAAATTTTTAAACTTAGCACATACTAAATTGACAAATCGGAAATCAGGTTTTCAGGACTAATAAAGAGGGGAGGGTACGTGCCCTCCCAATATTTTTACATAGTTCTCTAATATCGGTGATTTTTAAAAAATACCGCAATTTTCGACTTTTTTCTCATTGAAAACCTTATTGTGCCCCCCCACCCCCTTTGGGAAACCCCTAGCTACGCCACTGTTACAGTGAGTACATCACATTTATTTAGAATTGTGATTGATGCTTGTTATTATTAAAGGCTTAGCGAGGGGGCGTGTGTATGAAGGGAGGGAGACCTCTCCCACCCACTAATCTAGTTTTCATTCGGTTTAAGCCACTATCACCTCACCATTTTTGCATTTGGTCGGTATTTTTGGAAAGTTTCCGCTTGGTTTCAGCCATTTGGTGGACATAGGGATATCCGTGTCAGCTACATATGAAAAAGTCCACTCATCATCCTCCTCCACCCCCCCAAGGGCTTGTGACGCTACTAGTTATCATTTGCTTGTTAGGTAATCCAGTAATCATGCTTAGTGCTTTCTGATTATAGTGGGCACATTGCATTTATTTTGAGATTTTATTGCATTAATTTGGAAAATTTTAATGTGTTATTTTTCTCTTTTTTGATTGCTTGTAGGTGCCCCAGTGATCATGTTCAGTGTTCCAGATTGCGGTTGCAGTTGACAACGAGTACATTTGAGTTGCTAACAGTAGCGTAAATAAAGTGGAAGATGTGAGGATATACTCCACTCCTCTCAGAGCCAAGAGGAAAAGTAGTATTTTTGAGTTTCCGACCAACTTTCAAAATTCTGGCACCAATTTTCTGTGGAACCGCCACTAGTTTTTGCTACTAAATAAGTATGAATAAGTTAAATGCTTTACCAAACTGCAGTAAGTCCATGTTTTTTTTTTTTTTTGAAATGCTATAATTTTTTTTTTTTTTTAATTTTTATGTTCGGCTTTGCAGATTAAGGTAAAGTGCCCCGAATATCGACCACATTCACTCAGCCCAAAATTTTAGTAATTCAAAATGAATTTTTTTGAAATTTGCCTGTGCCACGCTATAGAACCATTCTTTGCGCACAATTTTTTGCTAATTACCATTTCAAGATTTTTATTACAAGATTTTCAAAAATTGATTCTACAAGAGTACCTAAAATTGACCTTTCCAAATTTGGGCGCATACATAATACTTGATAATTTACAATAGGAACGTTGAAAATCTGCTGTACTGCAGTGGGCGATATTACGCGCTAGTCGATATCAGGGCACTCTACCAGTGGGTTACATCGCATTTATTTACAATTATTGATCTGTAATTTTTTTAAAATTGGTTTCAGATACACCCCAGTGATGGTTTTCAGTATTCTCTACATGGCGATTGCTTGAGGAATGGATGGACCCTCACAAACTGCCCTTAGTCCAAAACATGAACTTGTTGCAAATTGAAAAACATATATTAGAAAACTATTTTAATCGAGCGAAAATTTGTTGAAAAAACGTGTTTTAAAGGCGAAAAATTGCCCCCTTTTCCCATATTTCATCTAATTTGAGGTCCCTGATGATGGGGGGGGGCACTTGCCCCCTCCACCCCTCTTGGCTATGCCACTGGGTGATACGAAAAATTGAACACTGATCACACGAGTTCATATTACGATAAGAATATGCGGTTAGTTACCTCTCGGTAGTTAGCTTAATTTTTTTTTTGTTACTAAGGGCAGTTTGTGAATTCACTCTTCACTGATTGTGAAATCTCGAGTATAATAACCCACCTTGGATTTTATGTTCTAAAATTGGAGAAAATGTATCTGAAATTGAGATAAATGGCGCAAACGCGCTTATTTTATATACTCGAGATTTTACTGTAGTGTCTCTTGCTACTAAGTAAGTATGAATAAGCAAGAGATGATGCTTTACTACGAGTAAAATGCAGTAAGTCCATGTTCTTGTTATTTTTGGATTTGGGAGCTGGGAGCAGCTGTAACCTATCAACATAACATTTTAGTTTTGAAAATGAAACTATCAGTTCAAGTTGCAGATAGCTTTTCACAAAAGTAGCCATAAAGAGTCAAAACTAAGAATAAAAATCAAAATTGAAATCTGTAGCCAGTTTTGACGGACTTATTGTGTTTTCGAACGTTGTCAATAATGAAGAACACTTAGGAGAGGCATTAACGATATTTGTTCCGAAAAATTCATTTCTAAGCCGCAGCAATTTCATTTGCTGCTTGTATTTGAATTCCACATGGGATATTCTGTATATGGTATTATTATATTTGTCAATGACATCTGTAGATAGTTTTTATGAGAATTTAGAAAGAGGGACTTTCACTGCTGCTCTTAAGTGTTCTTCATTATCTGAAGTCCTTTTTGTATGTCCCATACTTCTGTCCCTATTGCTGCCTTTCTGGTCCTTTCTCATTTTCCTCTCTTCTCCCAATCCTTTTTCCTCAGGTCTTCTTTCCTCTCTTACCCCTTTCCTTCTGCTCTCTTTTGCTTCTTCTCCTCTCTTTTTCTCATGCCCTAGTCCCTTCTCCTTTTTGTTCTACTCCTTGTTCCTTCCTCCTTTTCCCTCTCCTCACCCCTCTTCATTCCTTTCTTCTTTTCTTCTCTTATCCTCCGGGTCTCCTCCTCTCAACCCTTGTCCTTTCTCCTCTGGGTTTCTTTCCTTTCTTCTTCATTGCTTCTCTTACTTATCTCATCCTCCTTTTTGTGCTACTCCTTCTCCGCGCTCTTATCCTCCTGCGCCCATGTGCTACTCCCGTCATCTGTTCTATGTTCCTTCCTTCTCTGCCCTCTTCCATCTCCTCTTCTCTCCTTTTTCTCCTCCTCCTTTTCCGCTCCACTCTTCCTGCTTAAGTTCGCTCGCTCCTTTCTTCCTCTACTTTCCACAATACAGGCATTCTCTGTTCCATTCCTCCCTCCCTCTATCTGCTCCTCTCCCTTTCTCCTTCATTCCTCACCCTTCTTGCTTCCTTTCTCACTCCCTCTTCTCATTTCCTGCTTCCTTCCATTCTTCCAACTCTTCTGTACCTTCCTCCGTATCCTCTCTCCTCTCCTTTTCTCACCTTCTTCTCTACTCCCCTACTCGCTCCTCATTTCCTTTCATATCTCTTTCTTTTACCTTCCTTTCTTCCTTTCTCCTCCTCGTTCCTCCCTTCCTTTCTTCTCTTCCCTCCATCCTATTTTACCTGTTTGTGAGGAAAACAGGGAGGATGGAAAAAGGAAGAGACAGCAGAAGGAGGGAGACAGAAGAAGATCCCTCTCCTTTCCTCCTCTCTCTCCTCTTCTTTCTGCTATCCCTTCTCGCCACAATGGGAAGCAGTCTTTCCTTTCTTCTCCCTTCTCTTCTCCTTCCTCCCTCCTACCTTCTCCCTTCCCTCTCCTCCCTCTCTTCTCCTCTTCTTCTTTTCCTCCTCTTCCTCCCTCTCCCTTCCTCTCTCACCCTTCCCTCTTCTTTCCTCCCTCTCTCTCCCTTCCTCTCTCTTTCTCTCCTCTCCCTTCTCCTCTCCTCTCTTCTGCCTCTCTCTCCTCTCTCTCCTCTTCTCTCTCTCTCTCCTCTCCTCTCCTCCTCTCCCCTTCCCTCTCCTCTCCTCTCTCCTTTCCTTCTCTCCTCACCCTCTCACTCTCTCTCCTTTCCTCTCCCTCTCTCTCCATCCCTCCTCTCCTCCTCTCCTCCTCTCTCCTCTCCCCTCCCCTCTCTCTCCTCACTCCTCTCTCACCTCTCTCCTCTCCTTCTCTCTCTCTCCTCCCTCTCCCTTCTCTCCTCTCCCCTCCTCTCCTCTCCTCTCCCCTCCCTCTCTTTCTCCCTCCACCCGGACCCTCTCTCTACCCCTACTCTCCATGTCCACCCCACCCTCCCCCACTCACTCTCCCATATCTCTCCCCCTCTTTCCCCTCCCTTCACCCATACTCTAGGTTTCACAGTCAGTAGCAAGTTGAGAGTGAATTCACAAACTGCCCTTAATAAAAAAAATAAATAAATAAATAAGCTGTACCCGTAAACAGCAATTTTTCGCTTTTAAAACAAGTTTTTTCGAAAATTTTTCGCCCAATTGAAAAATAGTCTTTTAATATTGGCGATTTGAAAAAAAATAACCCAATTTTCGACTTTTTCGCCTTTGAAAAATCTTACTTTGCCCCTCACTCCCGTGGGAAAATCCTGGCTAAGCCACTGGTTGTACCTATTATTTATAGGAAGTAATATTTTTTCAATTTGTAACAAGTTCATGTTTTGGACTGAGGGCAGTTTGTGAGAGTCCATCCATTCCTCAAGCAATCGCCATGTAGAGAATACTGAAAACAAGCACTGGGCTATCTGAAACCAATTAAAAAAAAAAATTACACATTAAAAATTCGAAATAAATGCGATGTAAGTCACTGGTAAAATGTCCTAATATGTGCTAAGTTATCCGATTTGTAAATTATCAATAATATTTACGTTTTCAATTTTTTGAGCGGACAATATTAGGAACAGCAAAGGTTTTCTACCACTTTTTAACATGGTAAAAACGAATACATACAGAGAAATTGATGCGTTTTCACCCAGAGGCATAAAACTTCACAAAATTCTATAATGCACATAAAATGGCATTTTTGAAAAATTATCTATTGGCGTTATTAGGAACCCTAATGTCCTACTTCCGCTAACAGGTGACCTTTACTAGAAATGTTATAAATGTTTTTGGGCAACGATTTTCTAAATTCTTACCCCCTCTCCCTGGGATGATAAAGAATGTCGCAATCACCCCGTTAAGTTAATTAGAGTCGATGTGACACTCGATCCGATGAAGGGTGGCGGTAATAGGGCACAGTACCTTAGAAAACAGTATCAGACTTAAAAGCTAAAGATACCTCTGCGACAAAGCCCATTTGGCCAAAAAAGGAATCAAAGCTGGACTGAAACTCTGACCTGGTTTTTAAAATCATGGACCCAGTACAATTAGTTTGGTCCTACCGAAGGAGGAAACCCCAAATTTGTGCCGAATTGAAAATCTGATTAGATATTCAGAGTTAGTGACCCGAAGAACTATGTCTATATTTCGGTCAATTTGTTCCAATTTATGATTTCAAAGTAAGGGAACGTACTATTCTCTGTTTCAGGGGAGACAACGTTTTTCCAGTAGAAAAGAACTGGACCCTATCCCTTGAATATCACCGTCTTTCCAGCTCAATCCGGCTTCACCATTAAAAAACATTAACAAATATATATTTGTACTGATTCATTTTTTCTGCTTCCAGTCCTAACTCTCAGCTCCAACATGGAAAGTTATGTCGAAACAAAAAATATGTACTAGGTCCAGATACGAATCTTAATAGGAATTGGGAAACAGTGTTGAAACAGAATACTGTGACTCCAAAAACCCATGAAACTATAATAATCCAACCTATACATTCTTTCGCACCCCCCTCCACTTCCCACCTTAACCTCAATTTTCATAAAAGCTGGAAATCGGTGTCCCAAAAACGAATTTCACGAACTCAAAACCCCAAAAAAGGATGCATACCTCAAACTATACATATTTTCCAATGAACCCCTATTCTTTTAAAAGTGCCTTGATTTGCATGGTATCAACAAATCAATGTGAGAACTGAATTTTACGATTTCCAAAATTCAGAAAACGATAATCATCTTGCACCAGTACATTTTCCTCATGCCCCCCCCCGTGCTTAACTTTCTATGGGACCCAGGAAGTGCTGTCCAGTCAGGAACCTATAATTTTTTCAGTTTCCAACCCCCTTCTCCACCCACCCAAGACACCTTAATTTCTATGGTAGCTGAAAATCGATTTTCAAACCGAATTCAAAGATTCAGGAAACTTTAAAAAACGGTACCTATGTTGCAGCTAACGCAGTTTTTGACACTCGTTTGTCATAGGGAGGAGAGGGAGCAACTTTTTCAAGTTAGGAAGAGAAGATACGAAAATAAACTTAGTCCTGAAAATTTAGTTACTGATTTATCGTTTTTATTTCGCGCTCGCGCAAATTAAAAAAATTTCTCTAGTAAAGGTTTTAGAAGTTGAGAAAAACGTGAAAAATTAATGTTATTCGTGTGACATTCAAGGGATGGGGCAGCAAGGGAAAATTTCAGGAATTCACTAATTCGTTATCAACGAACTGAGGTAAACTGCAATATCAAAGAGGAACCGTTTTGAACACACCTTCAGGATTGAAAACACGGAAGGAGATGGGAGGGGGGATTGGAGTATTTTGTTTTTAAGTGGTGATATAGGAACTGAGATCCGAAAGCCTGTGTCTGATAACTTGGATTCTAACTGTCACAAAAATCTATAATCCTGGGAATACGACCACTCGAAGAACCCCACAATTCATAAACTCCCGCTACTCATCAGACATTTCTTTTTAATTTTCTTTATTCCCCTAGACTGTTAGTTAATCATCCGTGAAACATTGTGGATGTCGACAGAAGCATCGACATTAGTGTCAACTTCATTTTTTGCCCTTGATTCATCGAGTTTTTGTATTTAAATACTTTAGAATACATTGTAGTAAACCCAACTATATAAGAATCACCCTTCATCTTATCCTCAATCCGATATTCACCTCCCTGATACTTGACTAGTAACTCAAGAACGACTGCCCCCCCTCCTCCTCTCTATCCTTCAGATTTTCTAATTACAACAATTTATATAAAAAGCATTCAGCCGAAACCAACTGTCGAGCAGACATGTCAACACAAACGTCAACTGTATAGTCGGGTCTACTTTTTGTACACACTGATACGACCACGTTGATAGTAATGTTGATACCTGTCGACTATAATGTCAACTAAAATATCGACCACACATGTAATCTACTAAACGCGTGCCACTTTGCTGTATACTACAATGTGTATAGTAATATCGATACCTGTAGATACTTGTTGACTAAAATGTCAACTGCAGTGTCAATAATAAGCGGATTTTATATCCACTGAACATTTGTTCATAATTTAGTGTATGAAAATGTGAACTACACATAGTTGTATATGCACTGCACATATTTTGAGTTGACATTTTTGTACACGCTTGTTTCACAGGCATCAACATTTGTGGTCTTTGACATACGGGTTTGAGCTCTTAAGCACTTTCTGAGGCTTAGGGAATATCTCGGTGCACGGTTCACAATATTTGCGAAAGTAAAATTTATGGAACTGGTAAAAGTTCTATTTAGTACCTAAGGGGGCTGATATCATCCATGCCTTATTCAGAATCTCGATAACCACCAGACCAGGGATGGACAGAGCCATGTTGACACTGGGGAGGCTCTAGATATAGAAATGCGTCAAAAATGCCAAATCGAATTGATTTAAAAAAATTCAAAAAAAAAAAAATACACAAGGGCAGTCAAATGCCAAATCGAATTGGTACCAAAAAATATACAGAAAAAAATTATTTGCTATCTTTACATTTTGCCAACTCTCGTTGAAAATTGAAAATACCGACGACAGGCACAAAAATCTTTCATCCAACACAAAAAAATGATTAAGCCCGCTGTACACGGTCAATAAAAATGTTCTCATGAAAAATGATCACTAAAATGATTTAAGGTCATTAAAAATTCAAAATGATTTGAACTATTAATGACGCTTGATCATTTTAGTGATCATTTTTCATTATGATGACCTGGCTCTGTGTACACGTTCACATTATTGACGCAGCACTCAATAATGACCATTTTTATTGACCGTGTACAGCGGGCTTTACGTTGAAAATGAAAAATTGATTTTTAGATTTGTAGCCTACTAATCCAAAATGCCGATTAAATAGTCAAATTTGCCGAAAAATTTCGATTCCGAAAATGCGGTATGAGAGACTAAAATTTCATCCAACACAAAAATTATTACGTTACATAAAGACAACGAAATGATTTTTAGATTTATTGACTAGATTTGCCAAAAAATTTCGACTCGGCATATTGGGGGATAGGGAGCAGTCCTCCACTGCACTGAACACTAAACTTAATTCAACTCGATGTGAATTTTCACATTGAAATTTATCGTAAAATATTTCGTGAAAATGAATTTGAAGATAAAATTTTGAAATGTATTCGCAATTTTTATGGGATAGGGAGCAGTCTACCACAGCACTAGACTCAAAACTTCATTCAACTAGATGAGAATTTTCGCATTGAAATATTTTAGGCAATAAAATAAAATGTATTCATAATTTTTATAGAGAGAAGAACTTGAATGCCGTTAATCGGCAAATACATTTCACATTTTTTGAAATTTATTTAATAGTTTTTCACAAATATTTCAATGAAAATTTTGAAAAATAAATCTCACGAAATTTAACAACAGTGGCCTCTTATGCTTCACTACCAGCTTTACAATATTAGGGTAATTTCGCTCGAGGCTTCGGGAATATCCTAGTTCATGCTTTAAAATATGTGGAACCCTAAGATAACCTTACCCTATTAGCAAGAGGATGATTTAGAAATAGAAATAGATCACAAATGCCGAATTAGAAAACTGAAAATGCCGACTCAAACACAAAAAGTTTTCAGCCAAAATCCAGAGCAGCAGATATAACCAAATAACAATTTAATTTTAAAAAAAAAAACAAAAAAAAAACACGAAATAAAAGCAGGAGCCAAATGCTCGCAATACAAGAATAAAATGTGCACATACCTCAAATATTCCTTTTTTCAGCAATTAATTCTTCATACGATGTCCAGATCCTGCTGCATGCATTGCTTATCTCTTCCTCGGCATTGGTGTCCATCCATTTAACAAATATCTACGAATTAGAAACTTTAACGGTGCCTAGGCTAATCGGCAAGTCGGAAATGAAAACTTGTGTTCGTTCGAGAACTAAAAATCAAAACTGGCAGCGTCTGTTTCTCTAACCCATTGACTGAATACCCTCGATTCGATTACTGACGTTAAATGATAGATCCTAAGCTGCTTCTTCCTCTACCATACATGTAATCCACACTGGTGACAACTTGTATGGTAGGAAAGCATATGAAAGGTATTGCTCCTAAGCGAGTTAAGACTAGACTGCGTCAAAATACCAGCCGAACCGACCCGCAGATAAACACGAGGTATTGCCTCTTTAGAATCCGAAAATAAAGGAACTGGAAAACCCCAACAATGATAGGTGTGTGTGTGTGCGCGCGTGTATTATGTACCTGACCCATGGTGAAAACCCGGAGCAACAACTGTAAGTTACTTACCAACCAGGTATTGTTACAGTCACGTTTTCACAGTGAACAATATGAGAAGAGAACCAAGGGCGAATTTGGTTGCATATACTAATAGAAATATTCTAATTTGTGGCGTATGACGTATGACCAGGGGCGGCAACGTAAATTTTTCCCATGTGTAGCATAACACAAAAAAAAAAAGTCACTGGCAAACTTAATTCTTCATCGCGCACACTTTAGCACCTTGTACAATAATAATAATATACTTTTTTTTTTGAAAATCTCATGTGTAGCATCTGCTACACATGCTACACAGAAAGTTGCCGCCCCTGCGTATGACCGAGAAAATTGATTTCAAATAAAACCTATATTTTGAATAGTAAGTATAAAAAACTATTAAAATCAACCTGTACATTGCAAATGGGAGCTGATTTGATATTTTGGTGTTATTCCACTAGTAGGGTAAGTCGTCCACTTTTGGCCAGGGTACCATCTTGGCCAGGTTTCTCATAACTTTGCTAGCTTTTGCACTATGAAATCAGTGACCACTGCCGTGTATATGTGTTGTATTTTCAAGTTTACGTCACCCATTCTTTTTAAAAAAATTCTTTAGTAATTTCTTACCAAAACTCTTATGCCGGCTACACACTTATCACATTTGGCTGTATTTCTACGCCCCCCCCCCAAAATGAGCTAGGGGGTTGGAATTAGCGGCACAAATTCTATTGTAATTTGTGCTAATTGTGCTCCGAAGTCCCAGAATTTGTGCCGCCTCCCGTGGGTCTATATTTTAATAAAAAGTTTGGGGGGCCAGGGAAATGTTGCACAAATTTGTATTTTATTTGTGCTAATTGTGCTCCGAGGTCTCAGAATTTGTACCGCATTTTCTGAGCTCACAGTCCAGTGCTCAATTTGGGGGGGGGGCTGGAAAAATTATGATATTTTAAGAACGTTCAAAAGGAGAGATTAACTAGTTTCTGCTGTCACCGAATTCATTTTTCAGGTTCTTTTCACGGTATCTCATATTCTACCCCAATTTTGGGAGGTACACCCATTGTATCCAAAGTTTTGTTGTCTTTGTTCATACGTTTTTTTTAACTCATGAGGCGGAAGTGCGATAGTTTCAGGCAACGACACTTCTGTTTTTGCGCATCAGATTTGACAACAATGATAACGAAGAAACCCGTGGTGAAAGTAAAAACCAAATCCGATGCGCAAAAACAGAAGTGTCGTTGCCTGAAACTATCGCACTTTCGCCTCATGAGTTTAAAAAAAGTATGAACAAAAACAACAAAACTTTGGATACAATGGGTGTACCTCCCAAAATTGGGGTAGGATATGAGATACCGTGAAAAGAACCTGGAAAATGAATTCGGTGACAGCAGAAACTAGTTAATCTCTCCTTTTGAAGATCGTTTTTTTAAAACATCATATTTTTTCCAGCCCCCCCCCAATTGGGCACTGGACTGTGAGCCTAGAAAATGCGGCACAAATGCTGGGACCTCGGAGCACAATTAGCACAAATTACGTTAAAATTTGTGCCGCTAATTCCAACCCCCCATCTTAATTTGGGGGGCCAACATGTCTGTGGCCCCCAAACTTTTCATTGAGATGTAGACCCACGGGAGGCGGCACAAATTCTGGGACTTCGGAGCACAATTAGTACAAATAAAATAGCACAATCAGCACAAATAAAATACAAGTTTGTGCCACTATTTTCGAGACTCCACCTTTGTTTGGGGGGTGGGCTAACATTTCATCACACCTATTTTATTTTTGGGCTGTAGGTCCAAGGAAGGGGGCATAAATTGTGGGAACCTCGAGCACATTTAGCACAAATTAGGTAAAAATTCGTGCCATCACACCCGAGCCACCGCCCTTTCCTGGGGGAGGGGGGGGGGTGTGGCCCATATCCACACTGTTTTTACTTTCACCACGGGTTTCTTCGTTATCATCGTTGCCAAATCTGATGCGCAAAAACAGAAGTGTCGTTGCCTGAAACTATCGCACTTTGGATAGAATCGGTGTACCTCCCAAAATTGGGGTAGAATATGAGTACCGTGAAAAGAACCTGAAAAATGAATTCGGTGACAGCAGAAACTAGTTAATCTCTCCTTTTGAAGATCGTTTTTTTAAAATATCATAATTTTTCCAGCCCCCCCCCCAATTGAGCACTGGACTGTGAGCCCAGAAAATGCGGCACAAATTCTGAGACCTCGGAGCACAATTAGCACCAATTATGATAAAATTTGTGCCGTAATTCCAACCCCCTATCTTCATTTTATTAAGATGTAGACCCACGGGAGGCGGCACAAATTCTGGGACTTCGGAGCACAATTAGCACAAATAAAATACAAATTTGTGCCGCTAATTCCAACCCCTATCTTCATTTGGGGGGCAACATTTCCCTGCCCCCAAACTTTTTATAAAATGTAGACCCACGGGAGGCGACACAAATTCTGGGACTTCGGAGCACAATTAGCGCAAATTACAATAGAATTTGTGCCGCTAATTCCAACCCCCTACATCATTTTTTTTTGGGGGGGGGGTGGAAATACAGCCATCACGTTTCCTATTTCATGTAGCGTTTCACGAAAAAGAAAATGAAATGTGAAACACTCCTCTACACGCTCCTCAACATTTTCATGAAATTTGATTTTCTACTATTTCACGAAATCATGGCGAAAAAACGGGACTGTGAAAAAGATTTCGTCGTGCTCGATGTACAGAGGCGAAACTTGACTTTCAGTTTGGGGGGGGGGTGGAAATGAAAAATTTGCCTACAAATATTTTTTGAAAACTAAAATTTGCCGACAAAATCTTTTTTAAATTTGAAAATTTGTCGATTTTTCAATCAAAATATTTTTTAATCGAAAAAACAAACAAATAAACAAACCAACGTTCTTAGAAAAGGGAAAATTGAAATGAACAGTTTCAAAATTTGCCAACTGCCAAATTATTGGGGGTGTTTCATCCCCCCATAGTTTTGTCCCTACAATCTCCCAAGCACTCAATTTCTCGCACATGTGCATACCCTAGTCTGGGCGGGTAAGCTAGAAGGATGTTAGGAATACTTGAGAGAAACACACAACTTCCTTTATCCTTAAGGTAGTTCTCATTTACTCTTGGTGATCTTTTTTTTTTTTGAGTTTCCTCTGATTCGTATCCTAAATTGGTTTCAATAAAATAAAATAAACCTACAAAGTTTCAGGTCGATCGGATTAGGGGAACCGTGGTTTGATTGAGGTGTATCATTAACCACGTCTGTGGAAAGTGGTGAATTGGGATTTTGAGATATTTTGAGCAAGTATTTGGTGTAGAGGTTCATTCTGCGGTAGGGTAGGGGAGGTTCGGCCATTTCTGCACAAAGATTGATGGATGGACTAGTGCGGAGGGCACCTGATACTATTCGAAGGGCTGAGTTTTGAATTGCGTCGAGCATTTTGAGGGTTTTTGGTGGAGCTAGTCCGTAAACGTGAGCTCCAAAGTCTACCTGTGATCGGATAAGTATGAAAAAAACACATGGGAGTTTTGACTTTTGTTCCAGACTAAATTTCCCTCCTATATATTCACAAGACCAAAACCCGTAAATTAAATAATAGATATCGGATTCAGCTTGCGACATTGGAAAATAAGTCTTTTGCTTTCAGCTTTTAGATTTTAATAAAATGTTCAACTTTCTCAAATTTCAGACTCTGGGTCAAACAGAGCATCTATAGTAAAAACAGAATAGTCATTGAAATTCGAAATTCAACGTTTGCTACAGACTTTCAGATTTTGAAATGTCTTCCACATTTCAGCTTTGTTTTAACCTTTCAGAAAACTTTCGATACTCAGCTTGAAACACTTCGGCGTTTGATTAGTCTCTGACACGAGTCCAGGGTACTCCATATTCAGAAAGGAAATTTGACTTTCAGTTTGTGGAGGTGGAGAAAAACATTTGCCGACAAATATTCTTTGAAAACTAAAAATATTCGACAAAATTTTTTTTAAATTAAAAATTTGTCGATTTTTCATCGGAATATTTTTTAATTGAAAAAAATAAATAAATAAACAAGCAAACAAACATTCATAAAAACTGAAAAATTCAAATGAACAGTTTCAAAATTTGCCGACTGCCAAATTATTGGGGGGGGGGGTTCTTTCAACCCCCAAACCCGTATAGTTTCGCCCCTGTCGATGTAGTGCTCTTTTTGAGGCTGAATTAACTTGAAAAAGCCAGGGGCATGTAAGTCCCAAGCCTGTAAACAGAGTGAATATTAATGAGTTAACTGGACGAATGAGAAGGTTGATTTCTTTATTGAAAATTAGAAGAATTTTCTTCAAATTTTTCCCTGTTTCCAGTTATAATATTCTAATATGGTGCTGTACTTCCCTCTTCACGCATTAGCTTACTGTAATTTTATCTGTTTTGTTTGGTTTCGTTTTTCTGTCCCAATTTTTAAGAAATTTTGCAGTGTTGCTGTAGAAAATTTCTACTAGGAGTAATGTAAGGTAAATATTACGGGCGAACATAAATAAAAGCCAAAAAATTATGATTCTTTCTTGATGGAACTAGAGAGAAGGATTCAGGGAGCTGAGCCCCACATGCAAAATTAGCCTCCCCCCTCCAGAAATAATTATCTAGTTCCGTGTATGTGATTCACCTCAAAATATCAAAGTGACTGAATAAACAAGGATTACAAAAATTTTAATATTTTAGATTAACTGAGGCAAGAGCATAACATAAGACTTCAGAAATGCTATCTTCTGATACCTTTTGTCTTTATAACTGCAAAATAGACTAGATTCTTACAGCTGGCTGGAACTTGGGTCTAGGAATAACTTATCGTATTAGCTGGAATGAGCGCGTTGTGAAATCAAGACTAAAATAAAGACACGAAAATTAGAAAGGATGCGAAACGCCCTTCACTCGTTCACTAATAGCAAAAGAACGTGAACTACAATATTTGCAGGTGAACGTGAACTGAACGTGAACGAGCAAACTTTTAGGTGAACGTGAGCGATTTTTAAAGTTCGTGAACTTACCCACCTCTGGTCGTGACTTCGTCGGTCCAGTGCACGAGATCATGACCTGAATCTGGCGTGACTGCTTCATGTACCGATGGTACTGCGCCGAGATCACGGGGGTTGTGACTTCGTGGGTCTGGAACACGAGATCACGAGCGTCGTGATTTTGTGGGTCCAAGTGCGAAAATACTCAATTTTTTGAGACGAATTCGAATCCGTTGCCAAATTTGAGCTAGACTTATTTATTAACCCATTTCGACCACATTTTCGAACTTATCTCGGGAACGAAGCGTCACCGCCAAATTTGAACACTGAATTCGAACTCAGCGTGAAAGATTGAGTAGAAAACTATCTTTAATTCAAAATTTTAAAATTTTTCAAGTTTTGAAAATTTCTCTGTACTATATACTCACGTCTTTTTTGGGGCAAAAAATTTTTCAGAGAGCTTCGGCATCGGTGCTGGTACTAATTACTTAATTTTGCGACGCGAATGTTAATTCTTTTAATTTAATTATATTAATTTTAATAATTTATAATATATATAATTATTTTTATTTTTTTAATATTTTAAATTTTTAAGTGAGAACATCTATTTTAATATTAATAGATGGGATTGTTCAAGAATGAATAAATACATCTGATGAATTTGTAATTATTAAAATTTGATTATTAAATGGTAAAATTAAATTGTTATCTTTTTCAATTAAATTAAAGTTCAATTTAATTTTTTTTTAAATAATTAGGTATGAATTAGTTTTTTTTAAAATTAAAATTCAGATCCGTTGTCAAATTTGAGCTAGATTCATTTTTTGACCCATTTCGAAAACAATTTCGAATTTATCTCGGGAACGAAGCGTCACCGCCAAATTTGAACACCGAATTTGAACTCAGCGTGAAAAGTTAAGTTAAAAACAGTCTACAGTTCAAAATTTTTGATTTCTCAAATTTTGAAAATTTCTCCATAGTGTGACATCGTATCTTTTTTGGGGCGAAAAATTTTTCGGAAAGCTTCGGCGTCGGTGCTAATTACTCAATTTTTCGAGGCGAATTCAAATCCGTTATCCAATTTGAGCAAGACTAATTTTTTGACCAATTTCGACAACATTTTCAAATTTATCTCGGGAACGAAGCATCACCGCCAAATTTGAACACCGAATTCGAACTCAGCGTGAAAATTTGAGTTAAAAACACCATTAGTTCCACATTTTTGATTTTTCAAATTTTATTATAATGTCTCCATTCTTTGACCCACTTTGACCACATTTTCGAATTTATTTCGGGAACGAAGCGTCACCACCAAATTTGAACACCGACTCAGCATGAAAAGTTAAGTTAAAAACAGTCTTTATTTTGAAAGTTTCTCCATACATCATATCTTTTTTGGGACGAACAAATTTTCGGAGAGCTTCGGCGTCGGCGCTGGTGCTAATTACTCAATTTTTCGAGACGAATTCGAATCCGTGTTCATGACCGCCCGCAGAATTTTTTGATGGGTAGCAAGAGAAAATGCTGACGACCATAATTTAACCCTGAGTTTTGTATTTGAATTGAGATGATTAGTGAATAGTTACATGGGCATGAGTCACTGGCTGAGAAACTGAAAAAACGAACATGCGCAGTCCCTATAGATGACCTGCCAGGAAGAAAGGGACCTGTGCGCAAAAATGTAAATTTTACAGGAGAACGGATAAACAAAAATTGATGACGTTTTCACGTTATGAGATACTCAACTTTGAAGACTTGTACAGCAGTTTGGTAAAATTTTTTGAATTTTTTCGACAACACCATGCGAAAAAGCGGCCAAAAATTAGTCAAAAACAGTTATCACAAAAATGATTTTTTTGCGCACAGGTCCCTTTCTTCCTTACAGGTCTCATTATGTACTACAAACATCCACAGAGTTCAGAACATTCTAGGATTCAAGAATAATATTAAGTATCAAAACAACTTCAGAAAAAGTAACTGAGATGATCTCTGCCCAGAAACTTCTTCAATAGAACTTCACAGAGAGATTCCCGCAATTGATATTGAAAGTCGGACTTTTCATAATAGCAGGAAAAATCAAAACCACAGTTAGGAGCCTTTGAGTATACACTCAAAGTTAGGAGTTCTCACCACCAAAAAATCATTACCCAGTAAACTCCAAAAATGAATACATCCAATTGTTCGTTAATTTGGAAATTTTAGGACAACTAGGTATGTTAAACACACAAAATTACCAATAATTACCTATTTAGTTCGAAGTGTTATAGCAATCTCCAAACTTGAATAGTTCGATTTTTCAAAATTATCAAATTTAAGGACTCCCAACTCAAAAATAATTTGAAACAGAAATTTAAATAATAACACAGTTTTCATGTGGCCAACACAGAACTCAGGTATTTTCCCGTACATAATCGATCGGCAACATTATAATGCATTTTTTGGTACTTCTGTTGGGAGTGACGTCCAGGATTTAAGACAGACAACCGGCCTGAGTCAGTCAAAAAACTCTCTTCCCTCCCCGTACCTTTGAATAGCCGTGTAACTTAGAATAACAAAGGGCAAACAGTCTTGCATAGTTTTCATGAATTTCGACCGTTCACTACTCACACTCATGAGTGAGAGGACAGTATTGGGGATTGCTCAAGTGGGCAAGTAAAGTGATTCGTACGCATGCTGGTGCGTTCTAACGTTCCAAGTTACTCGTCTGTTCTAAGACAACCAGTTGACTGTATAGGTAGACATTTCATAATTCGAAGGCCCAAAATAATCCCCGAGTGGATTACGTTATCATTAGGAGCTAACATTTTGTAATGTTAATTAGCTCGAATAGTCATTAGTTCATCTCCAGAGGATGTAAATCCCGAGGTATAGGCAAGTTCATTTAGCTCGATAATTACTGTTCAATCAAACAATTGATATACACAATGTATATTGTCTACGCAATGAGGAACTATATGTATTAATGATGAAATAAATTTATTATCAAAACTGTAAGTGATCGCCATTAAAATCAAAGGTACACAAAATAAATGTCTAATACTATCTCGCACCTCACAATTGTATAATTCAAAAATAAAAGTCTTCTATTCGCGCAACGTAAAAAAACAAAAAATACTAATATAAAAAAAGGACTTAGCAACTTCATCTTGGATAAGTAACCGATACTGGTGGACTTGGTCGAGCTTTCCCCTCGAGCATATTGCCAGACAAAAGGAGGCTCTGAGCACAAGCTCGGCTGTTATTGCACTAATTTGTTTACTGTCGAGTTCCGGGCTGTACAAGATGAAATGTTCGCTGTAATACTGTTCGTAAAAACACCGTGACTGATTTTCTCGACTGAATGAATACACGTTACCATAACAGTCTACATAATTTAGTGTTACCTCCTTGGCACTGAATAAAATGCATGAATATTCAAAATAATTCGACCACAAGCATTCGCGATGGAAACAAGGTATTAAAATTATAAAAAAGTATAAAAATTACAAAGTAAGTCTGGTTATATATCTTCCGGAGTGATGCACATTTTAAATACTAGCTTTCTAAATCGCTTTGGAACTTTCTCCACAAGCCAATTGATAAATTTGGAAGGGGTAGAAATAATTTGAACCATTTGACACATCTTCATAACAGGTTGAATTATTTAATCATAGTGGAGGGTACGAAGTGCGACGGAACATTAAGCTAAGATTTGTTCAAATTCCAACCACAAAAAGCATATAACGAACTTGTTATTGAAATTCTCAACTGAATCTCAGTAATATACATAGGCTAACTGTAGTGTAAGTAGGAACACCATTTTATATGCAACCCCCCCATCACTTTTGTAGTTTCATGAGCATGATCCCAATGGAAATATTAAGTAGGTACATAATATGGACTAGTTTTTAAACCGAGATACTGTAGGTAAATTATCTACTTGTTCGAAATTTCCGCGTCCTGATAACCAGGACAACAGCGCGGGAGTGCTGATAAGAAACTGGAAATGACGTATAAATGAAGTGTTTTCATTATGGCATGTCGTGCTATTAACTTTGTTCATGCTATAATAAATTCTGGTTGTACAGTTCTGGACTCACTGGACATACATTCAGCTAGAAACATAGAAACGAAATTGATATAATGACTGGAGATGATAGAGGGAGGCAGTTACAACAGAACAAAAGCAATTCACAGAAGATGCTGAATGCTTACCTCGTTCTTGACATCTGCATTAAGAGCGGAGAGGGAACTTGCCCTTTTCAGGCTGTAAACAGACAAAATGAACTATGTAATATTTACCTACGTATTTACACTATTCAATCAACGAATAGGACTACAAGCTTCACCACACGGTTGTATGTCTTAGAATGTTTTTGTAATTTTGCACTTATGTTTGGCTACAGTCACTTACAAAACCGCAATACAGAAAATCAAGAAGAAAATAAAATGCATGCGAATGCGAGAATAATCACTAGAATTCTAACAACTAAAATCGAAGTATATAAATAAGAATTATAATATTCACGCAGCAGCTAAGCAAACAATAAGAATCCTCCAATTTCAATGCAGGCGTTACATTCTCATTTGCACTTCATAAACTGCCGATACTAAATAGTTTGATAATACCCGCTGACCAATATACCACAATTGCAAAAATTTGATTTACCAATACCATCACCAAATCTCCACCATTACAGTTAAAGCTAAAAGAAAGGTGCTTATAGGTTAGTTGATTTTACCTACACTGTCAAAAGATTAGAATAGTTCAAGAAAAGTGTATCACCCCGTAGGGCACATGAGGCATCGTAGATACAGATATGTATTAGGTACAATGTACCAGTATACATCCCAAGTATTATAAGTAAATCACGCTACAGGCGTCTATTGTTGATATTTCACAACCTGTATCTATCCACCAAACACAAAAATTGCAAGCATAAACATGATTGTAAGACGGTACCATTCCTATTTCACATTCACCAAATACAACATTACAGTTCAGGATAACATTCACTATGCCTGAATGTGTTCAATTACAGAACAAACTATCACCGCCACATCACAATTTTCCCATCACCTGCACAACCGCAGAACAGTATTATTGCAAATACCGCCTTCATTGTTGACACATACTGCATGACATAAGAACACATTCTGCCTATCATCTTCATCTATTCAATGCTATTGCATGTTCTACATAGTTTATCATTACCTGTACTGCTGAAGACGTTGCAACGAAGGGGTTGAAAGTCTCTGGAATAGCTGTTCGCCGGACTGTTTAAGAGAAGCTCTAAGTTTCGAAAATGGTGGGGTTCTTTTAACTACCCCACGCTATATAGAAACAAACATTTCTTTAGTACCATCATAACCAGTATGTACTCGTATATTTTTACTTTGTTTTCTTTTAGTGCAAAGAACACGCATCTGAATTATATTATGATTCGACATAACTCCGTTTGACAATGTTTCAATGTATTTGTATGTATGATGAACCAAAAAGTAAACAAAATTTACTTTTGAATGCCTATTCTGCTTATTGTAAAGCCACGCATATAAAGCAAACTATACCTAACGTTTTGGGAATGTGTTGTTGAAGTAGATTACTTGTCACTGCTATTTACAAAAAATATAATAACATTCTTTGGGTACAAAAAAAGAGAAAAAAAGAAAAGAAAAAAGAAACTACGAAGAAAGAAACAGAGTAACATCCATTGAACATCACAGACCAAATTGCTTGGAGCTAACAGCAATGATTTTGTGTTAATTATAATCCTCTTTATTTTGAAAACCAATGAGAACAGTCATTATCTGAGCGTATGAATGATTATCACATAGTTCTGCCACCATCCAATTGTATGAGAATGAATTGCCATCACTATCCCCTAATACATATTTGAGTATTTCTCAACTAACTCTGCAAACGGAGTTATAATCAATGTCATACATTATACTAGATAAGCATATCCACGCATTAGGGAATTTGGTGCTTCAAATACATAAGATATTTTTGAAAACCTACATACTACATGTCTCGAGTTTGAAATGCTTACTATTTACTTCCAATAATGAGATCAGGTTGACATTACCGGATATGTTAAGGTTTCAGTTTTAGAGCACTGCTTACAATACAGGATTAGTGATTTGTAACTAGTATGCCAAAACAGTAATATATATTAACCTACAATGAATAACACTTCTGGGCAATCATTTATAAAACATTATGTTTTTGAAATTACATTCCATCGACTACATGAATAGAAAAAGTTACAAGCATATCAAACATTTCTTAAAACTACAGTTCTACAGCAGTATTAGTACATACTGTGGTAAATGAATTAAAAATATTAACTTTAGTTTCCACATAAAAGTTATATCACAAAACGTTCGTTGTCGATATTCCATATAAATTGAGTGTTAAAATAAAGAATAACAGAATATCTTATGGTAAGGCACTAGATGTCAGCTTGGTTACATCAGGTTGGCAATGGTGGCATAGGCAAGTGCTGAAAGGCAACAGGCTCACCACAGTCACAAGAGAGAACCCTCACGCAATATCTTCCATTGATGTATTCAAATAAGACATACATTACTTATACACCTTACTACTTTAAAATGTCAGCCTGTAGAGTGGTCAAAGTACATAAATTCTGCAATTTCGCCAGCAATAACAAATAAACTATCTCCAACCACACAAAACAGATGTAAAAACTTGTCCAACATTTGTTTTCTACTGCTGGACTGATGATAATCGCATTGTAATATTATGGTACAACTGTACTGTATCAAATACAAATTGCATCCATAATATTTGCGCGCAGAGATTTTCCATTTTCCAGAAAATACATGTTTCAGTAGAACTTCAATAATATATTTATTATGGCTGCAATAATATTCACAAAGCCTAATAGTGACTTGGAGACCTATTATGAAACTTTTATCACGATCCCACAAATCGTTACAGTGGTAACTTGATAAGGTTTACTGTACAAGTTACCACTGTAACAATTTGTGGTATTGTGATAAGTTTCATAATAGGTCTCAGAACTACAAATCTGTAGTGTAGAGCCATTAAAGAATTCAAAGTGTACAAGTAATGTCCCTCTAGCTACCACATGAACACACGTTTTTCTCAACTCTCTGACTATTGTTTACACACGTTTTCTCACTGAGGTAATGCAACCAATGCCAAGATATGAATCAAGTTACACAACCTGTGATTTAATATGATCAAGTACGTGTTACTGTAAAAATGGTGGTAGTTTGATAAGGATCATGGTAGGAGTTTGATAAGGATCATTAACACACACATAATGCCGATGAATATTAGAGGCTGTGTTATGGGAATGAGAGTACAAAAATTTCTCCCCATAGACATGATAATTTTACCCCTGAAGTTGTGCACCACACACATAACTACATCGCATTATTGTTTGAAAGCAACATAAACAGCCATTTTCACAAGTAAGATTCCATTACAGTCTCATATTCACTCTTTGAAAAGAAAACACTCTTAAATTTTTACTCTGATAAAATGGCACAACCTACATGGCTAAAATTCAACTATTCATTCATTTATACAATAAAATAAATCTACACATAAATGACTAATTGTAATACAAAATATGGCACCCGTTAAGCACGCATCTTCATTCAAGTGAGATAAATGAGTTGTACATAATTTGAAGCCTTCCTAATCAAATAGGGCTCGTGGATAAAATGATTTTCAAACATACCAGGCTTATGTAGCAAAACTTTTTCACATTTTCTCACCATCATATTTTGCAATTCAGGTGATCATATTTCAACACAGAACTGTATTGCAAATAGGAACAAATCACCGTGATCAGATGTAAGATGAATTCTTGCTAATGACAGTTACATAGCAAAATTCGCATGGTGTTTTCCATTTTTTGGATTTAGAAGCATCATCATCATCATCCCAATCAACTCAGCCATTTACTTCATGCAAATATTACTTTCTCACCGCCTTCCAATTCAAACTCTAGACAACTATATTCTCTTTAAAAATATCAACCATGATATCTTGTAATAAACATTACTACAGGGTTCCTTTTCATCAGTAGCAGAAAGTTCACCTAACATATGATAACCAACAGCACACAGGTGTTTAGATTCTACCAACCAGATACTATAAAGTAGCAACAAAGAGTATAACTGTAACAACGGTTTGGAAACAACTAAACTAGGTGTCTGAAGCACAGTCATGATAACCAAAGATAAAACAATATCTGTGATTGTTTCTATTCTTGTTGTTTTACCAGTTATGTTATTAAGAAAATTCAGTTCTAACATTCAACATGAAATAAGTAACAGACAATACCAAAAAATCAGGCTGAATGAATTATGTAGCTGCTATTTCATAATTTTAACCATATTCAACTTTATTACATTATGTCCAATAACTTCATGATTATTCAAGAAATAACTGATAACAGTCACTTACAGCTGAATAATGGACAAGAACTAGAAATTAGGTCAAATAACCACACTCAGTTAGTTTATGTTGGTTCAAGAAATAACTCTTAAAATATTCAATAACCGTTAGATAACAGACATAAACAAAAACTTGATCAAATAACTTTTATGTAACTGTTACTCAACGTTTGTTTGAGAAATAATAGTTATAATAGTAGTTAATAACAGTTATACAACAGACATAAGGTTAAAGTCCCAAATGTGGATCAGTACCCAAAAGAGGATTGATAATTGTGTAGCGTGATGCAAATATATGACGTCATAAAAATCACACCTTATTATCAACTAACTCTTTCCCAACCTAGAATAGTAAATTACCTTGACATTCTCGGGAAAAAATATTTGTTGTGTGATCAGAAAACATGTTTTTTTACGTGTGCCAAATCTTAGGCGTTTGCAAAAAATTAATATTTTGGTAAGTAAGTATTTGCAAATTTTGCAATTGTAATTTTTTATGCCTTTAGATTTATCTGAGGGAGAATAGTAATAGTTCATTTCATTTTTTGTGTGTGTGTGTGTGTGGGGGGGGGGGGTAATTTTCATAGTTTGCAAACAATATGAAAGTAGACAATTAAAATATTTTATTTTTGATATTTTTTGCTGTGTATTAGTACATTTGATCAGATTTTTTATGAATTATGTTACTTGAAGTGTTTAATTACCAACTTCAATGAGATTTTGAATTTATATCATGAAAAATAATTGATCCAATTTTGGGTATTCACAGATTTGATTTGCTTTTGAGTTATGCTTCAATCAATCCCATTTTGGGTACTATTTATCCAGTCATCAAGAAATTACAGTGATCAAGAATTAAGTGCTGCTACAACTTTCTTAACTTAGCACCTCATCTCAAGTTATATTGTTTTTGTTTCCTTCAACCTAGTATATCAGTAAAATGAAGTTTTCCCACCCAATTGTACATTGATTTGGAAGCATGATCCAGAAGTGGATCAATCCACATTTGATGCAAATCACATAATTTTTCCAAACAGTGAAAAAGAAGAATCATGTCCTGTTTCAACAGTTGCGATGCATCTTAATACACGTAAAAGGATATTAGGTACGGTGTACGATAATTTTTACATCTTATTATTGAGTATCCACATTTGAGTATGGGTATCCAAAAGTGGATACTCAACACTTTTTTCAAAAATTCAGGAAAAATTCAGTTTTTGTTGGGTATGCTTGAAACTCATATATGTTTTATTATACAATACAATCAACATATATGACCAATTGGATGACGTCTACATCACTCCTAGTTCTGGACGACTTAAAAAACGTGATCCACATTTGAGACTTTACCTTAAACAAAAACTTGATCAAAATAACTTTAATTTAATTGTTACTCAACAATTTTCAACCGCATTTCCCTGTTAGTTCATGTACTTCAACTATTATCAACTATCATTTTAGAAAACAGACATAGACAAAAACTCGATCAAATAACTTTTATGTAACTGTTATTTAACTATTTTCAACCGCATTCACCTGTTAGTTCAAGTACTTCAACGGTTATCAACTATAATTTTATGGTTATAATGGTCATTTCTCAATATCCAATCATTTAATGATTTTTATTTTGTAATTGTTATGTCATGGACATGGATTCGATTGTTATCCAACTGTTGCTCCGACATGCACATGTCAGGTACAGGGTTACCAACAGCTGGAGATCATAATGCCGGCTCATTGAAAACATTAATAGCAAGTTAAGACTATTTTCAGTGATTTCACAAACAAAAACCTGATTTTGATGGTAATTTTGTGACAAAAGCTGAGTTTTCCACGGATTTTTCAAAAAGATTTGTCAAGTGCCAATTAATGGTCCAAATTTTGAAGCTATAAATCTGGTGCACTAAAGGGCGTAAAAGTTTTATTTTTTATCAGTATCCGGCAGACACACAGCACTTCAGTATGATCTGTGTTCGAAATGATTATGATGATTCATGTTGAAGGTATGAGCTGCGGAAAAATTTACCTCCTGCCTTTAACAGTGTCGGTAGTATACCAGTCCAGTTGGCAACGCTCGTCCCATAAACTACCCTCACACAGGTGCCACTTTTTGATAGATTTTGAATGGCAACATAAATATACTTATTCGTTACTAGCAACTATACTAAAGCGATCTCTTTAGTCACAAAAAACACTCTAAAACTGAATGATATGGGGGAAAAGGAAAAACAATTTTTAACTCCTGTAAAACCTTATAGGTCCAAATAGCAATGTTACCAAAACAGTGTACTATATTCTCAGTTAACGGGTGGACATAGAGAAAATTAAAATCGTCGCCTTGGTTTAAATACCATGTGAGTCTAAAAATGCACAAACGTCAGAAAACACACAAAACTCTGAATAGAAAATTTGGATGAATAATTTCCGAGGTTTTTAATTTCGCCGCTAGGAGTGATCAAGTGCACTTCCAACTAATAAGGATTTTAAATTTAATTTTTTTTTTTTTTTTAAATTAGAAACATAAGTACTTTGTTTTATGAAGCGTGTTCTTCTGTCGTATTTAAACCGAGGCGATGATAATATTCTACTCGATTTTCATGAATTTTCGAAATACAACAGGGATGTTTCTTTTTTTCTACATATTTCTTCGAAAATTTCATCTTTGGCGCTTCGGTGATTTTGCAGTTTAAGGGACGATGTGTACTCTTAGTTGCTACCTTTGAAAATAAATAAGAGAGCTTAAATGCTGCGGATGCAATTTTCGTACTGTGGCAACCCGATTGAAAGCTATACAGAGAAGTATACAACACGATACTCAGTAATTCGGACTCATTCCACATTTCACAACCCCGCTTATGAATAAAAAATATAAAAAATCCACAAAACATCACAATATCTAAATTTCTAACGTTTGATAACGAGCACGAAAATAATACTTCCGCTTTACACAATCGTAAAGATAGAAAAATCTTTAATAAATTTAAAAAAAAAAGACTATCACATACATAAACGTAATTGATTAGTTGTTGATTCCTAAGGCGTTGAACAATTTCTTTTTCAGACTCGCTTGTAAAACGTCAGAGGGTGTTCTTTGCACAGGACTAACCCCATCCTCGTTCTGCGACAATAAAACAAAAAAAATTTCCCCGCCTTAGTATTTTCGTCGGTTCTTCGATGTTTTTTTCTTCTTAACGGTAATACGAATTCGATGAACGCTCTGTCACTGTATCAGCAACCCTTGGCTCTTGCATATATTCGTACACACAATCTCTCCACCCCTTTATAACTTCGTATATTAGCGAAGCGAACGAATAAAAAAGCGTTCTACCGGGAAAAATACTTTTCAGGTGAAACAACACGAAGCGTAGGTACACAATAATTCAAAGCTATGATACATAAGACTGCGTCAACCAATGGTTTAATGTAACGTGCAGAATGCATCAACACCACAGAGGTTCTGTATTAGCCGGGGCGTGCCGAAAGAAGGATGGGGCACAGCTTGCCCCAAAAACACCGCCAGATGGCCGAGTCAGCGAGCATACTGTCTAGTGGCCACTTGGAAGTTAACAAACTGGAGGTTCCTTCCCCATCCAAATCGGTTCGGCGCGCCCCCGAATATTAGTCGTGTGCTGTGTACAGTGCTAGTACGCGCCGGAAAATACACGTAGCCGGATTAATCGATTGTGCCCGTAAAGAATATTGCAAGAAACGGGACAGAAATAAACGTGAAAAGGAACGGATGACGGAAAAAAATAAGAAAGCAAGTAAATACCTCTTCGCTAGCGCCCGTTTCGTACTCCAGGGATTCCCGCGAACCAATCAGCTTGCTCGACCTGATGCTGCGACGGTCTCCGCCACTATTACCACCACTCAGTATCTGCACCACTTTGGCCTGCTTCACGATATCCAGTGCCTAGAAAACAACACTTTTGTATAGCGGTAGAAATAAAATCAAAGGTACAGGAAAAGCCGGCGATTAACTTCAGAGACGAATGCAGAAGTCAAAATACGATAGACCCGCACGAGACAATCGACGATGTATGGATGGGGTAAAATTACAGTTTTGGCAACAGGGTGAGAGCAGGTAAAATGTATTTTCAGTCAAGAAAGTTATTTCACTAGAAGAAAGTCGAACGTATTGAACAGAGGACGAGAGGAGACCGTAAAACAAAAACAAATGTTAATGATAACCACTATCAGAAGCCAGCACTGATAAAAATACTCAACCAACCATAAGTGAAAATCCAGCTGTAAGACCGGTCGTGGAAATCCAACCTAAGATTACAGGATGTATGAGTAAAAACTGAACCTTAATCAAGATACCTATTCTTTTTGTTGATCAAATGCCAGCAGTAGCAGTACCATATCCTTCCGAGCACTGATAGGGATACTCAATTCCATTCTAATCTAAGATACTGTCAGCGGAAATCTAACCCGAAGAACGAAATGGTTGTGGTCTTACAAATGCAAAATTTCAGAGAATGATATCAGCATTATTCATGTTGCACACAGGAGTTGAAAGTTTGGCAAAATTTGAATGTCGTTAAAACAAAAAACACACCCAAGCTTGAATAAATTATTATATTCTTTCAGACATAAGCGCGAATAGCCCGCAAGGAGTGACATAGGGAGTGATGACGAGTAGCAAAATAATGAGGAAAATTCTTTTGTCGGTATATTTCTTCAATCTTTTTTGTTTGGGGGGTGGGGCTTTCTGTGGGTTTAAGAAAGTGTAAGCCCTCCTGCGCCTGATTTCAGACTAGTTGAGATTCTTCAAAACTTCTCTAAGCCGCTTGCCGACATGTTACAGACCCCTCAAAGTTCTTCACACGTCTCAAACCAACAATTTTTTGGACAAAGCTATATCAGGCTTGCTCTCCGAAATTTCTTCTAGACTCCATTTTTTATGATTTATCAAGACACTAAGCACGTCTGAAACAGTTTTCAACAAGTTAAGAACATTCTGTATGCAGGCTGTACCAATTCACAATTTCTTTCTTCTGTAGTCCAGACTTAGTACACAAAGAACAATGACTACAAACCACTAAACTCGGACCTGACCAACAAATACCAAGCCAGACTAAAGACATAATGAAAAACCACAACATAAACAACAAGAAACTGGGAGAAATGAACCCCAAGGCACACCTATCAAAAGGACTCATAGAACTCCATAAACAACACAGACTAATAAGACCACTAATCAACAGCATACAATCACCAAGCTACAGACTAGCTAAAACAATAGCCAAATTCATGAAAGAACACTACAACTTCAGAGCAAATTACAGCATAAAAACACAATACAACTAAAAAATAAACTGGAAAAAATAACATTAAACAAAAATGACAAACTGGTATATACCAAAACAAGAACTAACAACAATACTGACGAACAACAACTACAAAAACAACACGGAAGGAACTGCATATGCGAACATCACAAAAGAAATTCTAAATCAAAACTACTGCCAGTTTAACAAATATTACGAACAAACGGAAGGCCTAGCAATGGGGTCACCACGGCCACCCATTCTAGCCGAAAGATACATGAACAACTTTGAAAATGACCTACTACGCAACAGCAAACATAAGAAAAACATACAGCTATGGACAAGCTATGTAGACGACATATTAATCATCTGGATAGGAACAAACAATTGGACCAATTTCTCACTGAGAAACAAAGGACAGGAGCAACAGCAACGGAGTATACAGACTGGATTGCGAACACTATGACATGACCTACATAGAAGAAACAGGCAGAATATTCGTAACTAGAATACAAGAGAACATGAGAAATTACAGCAGCTGAAGGATGACAAATCACTTTTTGGAAAACACTGCAACGATCAGGGACACAACAATCACAAGTTGACAAAAAATACAAAATCCTACACATAGAAAACAACACAAGAAAAAAAAATAACAAAACGACTTGTGATAATGAAGGCAAAAACAAAACAAAAGAACCTAATAAACACAATTAACTTCCAAACCGAGAACCTATTCCAATTAATAACATAACACTCACTGATTGGGCAGACTGCACAACTACAGATAACCAATAGGAACACACCAAATAGGTTTACCATACAGTACTACATACCACTATAAGTACAGGACGGCAAATACACATATTCGTGATTCTTTCACTTTTCCGGACTCGTTTAAGACTATTTTTCAAACCTCATTATGGCTTCAAGACTTCCTTCAGCTTCACCAAGACTATTTTAGGACTTTTTCAGACCTAGTCCAGATTCTATAAGACTTGTTACGACACTAAAACAAGTCCGGGAAAGCTTTCCAGAATTCCTAAATAGTTTCAAAAGTAGTCCAGAACATGCCTGGATATTGTAAACCACTTTGCAAAGCCTCACTGTCTTGAAGCCACCTGGAGGAGTCTTACGGAGTCCTAAGCTAATTTAAGTGCCTTACACAGGTCTGAAAGTATTATTTTTGTTCTTGAGGTGTTAGTGAAAAAATATTCATTTTGGGACGGAGTGCTCTTGTTTCGCTAAAGCAGTACAAATTGTTGCACAACGTTTTTGGATGTAATACGAATCTAATCCGTGAGAACTAAAACCAGTCAAGTACCAAGAACGAAATTTTGGAAAATGAAAAAAAAAATAGTGTTCAAAGGTCAGAACACTATTGTGAGACTGAACGTTGGCTTACTGACAGCAGACAGACAGAGAAACATTCCAAAAACGAAAACATGAAAATGAAGCACAACGCTATCTGGTGCCAACGAAAAATTATTCCTTGTTTTACTCGTAGTTCTAGAGTCGAAAATAAATGCAACAACGTTGTATACGAATGCATAGCCTGAACTTGCGTAAAGAAGCATCACTTCAAAAACAAGGCATGTTAACCATGAGAACTGTTCCTTTCCTTTAGTCCATATTAAAATAATACAAAAAAATCAAATACATGAGACTTTTTCTTCAAAAGACTGAGACCCTCGTACGTGTGATAAAGTGTCTACTACTACATTATTTTGAGTCTAACACGAGTCCAAATTTAGGGCACATTATCTTTGAAATGCTCTCCTGTAAAATTACGATTTTGACGGACATCCACAGGCGTTTAGTTAATGGTCATTGGCTTAAGCTTGGCTGATGGCTTTTACGTTGCTGGTTCACTTGGTTTATGGCTTGAAGCTATTTTCCGGCTTCAGATACGGCTTAATGCTGTTTGGATTATGACTTAATTTTTGGACACGAGTTGACTTCAGTCACAGGTTACAAAGCTTACAATTTCCCACCCTTTTGGTAACTGATAAGACCAATTCAAACAGTAAATTACTTATACACGAATTGTAGCAAATTTTTTCAGTTCATCTAGAAATTATTTTATTTTTATTTGATTTTTGGAATTAGATGAATTGACAGGTTTAAGCCACAAAACGTAGCTTATGATTGACTTATGAGCTGAAAACCGACTTGCAGAATTCGCCTGGCAGGCTTTTGGCTTAACGAATAACGACCAACATTGCAAGGTGTCTACAAGAATAGAAAAATATAAATTCCTGACATTTTCCAAACGTTTTTTTCTTCTCTTCTTTATACCTTTACAGTATAGACAGTATATATTTATGTTTATACTACTAGATTCTATGGTTAAAATGAACTGAAATTTGAAGTTGATATTATTCAATGCACAGTTTTTATTTGTAGAATACGACTCTAAGGGAGTGCTGAAGTAAAATTAAACGACGAAAAAAATTTTCCGTGAGTTCATTCTTTGTTTTTTTCCAAACTTCTTAAAAATATTGTTGAATTTCCTGACTATTTACAAACTTCCTTACCTACCTACTTTTCAAATTCCTGACTTTTTCCAAATTTTCCAAACCTGTAGACACCTTGCATTGTGACTAGGCTTTGCTAATTCAGCTCAACAACCCTGATGGTAATGTCTTCAACACGCTGAATATGCAACACGCAATATAGGTACATTTTCAAATTTCTCTTTTCTCGAGAAGTGGAAAACGTGAATACCTTTAGACTGGAAACAGCTGGAACAAAACGATTTGAAATTTTGATAAGAGAACATTTCGTGACAAGTCTTATCAGTTCACCTAAAGAGCTCATTTTTCTCAAGAACTGTCAGAGGTACAGCAAAACGGAGAAAATTTTGCTTCTCGCAAAAGAAGTTCTAATTTTTCATTACCTTAATTTAGTCTGAAATGATCTCTCACCAAAATTTTGAACCGTTTTCCACTAGCTATCTCCAGTCCAACGCTATTCGCGTTTTCCACTTCCCCCAGAAAATGAGAAATTTTGATAATGTATGTTGGTGTATTTTGTATCGCATATTCAACGTGTATAAGGCGCCACCACATTTTTCAAAGATTTGCAAAAGTGTAGACGAAAATAAGAACTTTAATTCAATTATCACTGGCTTATGCTCAGATGATGGCTTTCAAGTTCCAATGCTATTTGGCTTATGGCTTAATCTTTGCACATGAGTTGACTTCAGTCACAACAATTCCCCACCATTTTGGTAACTGATAAGACCAGTTCAAAACAGTAAATTCCTTACATATGAATGGTAGCAAATTTTTTATCGGTTTATTTACAAATTTTTTTGTCTTTGATTTTTGACGTTAGCTGAACTGACAAGTTTAAGCTACAAAACCTAGCTTATGGCTGACGTATGAGCTGAAAGCCGACGTGCAGAATTTACCTGGCTGGCTTTCGGCTCAATGAATAACCAAATTTGTGACTTATTCTTTAGCTTAAGCCACCAGTGGCTCCAGCTCAACATCCCTGCTTACATGTTCCTTTATGGAAGGTCACATTTAGAGAATTTTTAAATTCTCAAACATCAAAAAGGTTTATTGTTTAGTTGCTCTAGAATGTTGGGCCGACCTTGAAAAGAAGTAACTGGTAGTTAATACTTGATAGCCAGGAGCCAGAAGCCGGAAAAATGGTAGATGAAAGTTTTTGATTTTGTAAGGACGTCGAAAGTCGGAAGCTTTATAAATATGGGATACCCGGAAGCCTGAAGAGCTTTTTGCCTCGGCTTCCCATCCCTGTTCGGAAATAGCGGAATTACACCGAGTTGGTTTTACATGGTAGCGACAACATCCTACATTATAACGAGACATGTGTCAGTATTGCTACACGTTCTACTTTGTCCCTCGTGCCCCAGGAGTAATGAAAACATGCCAGCGCCAAGTCACCCCGTGATTGCAAAGTCACCCAGTCTTACGATACGCGTTATTTTTATACACACGAAAACAATTTTCTAGCAACAGACATCATCAAACGAGAAAACGTCTTCTTTTCATTCTCCCCTACAATGTACATGTTCGACCATTGATATGATTCTTTAACCAGCTCACAAACACATGGCGAGACAGTCTAACGGTGAAAATTGTCGCAGAAATGCGACTTAAAACAGCAGAACGTGAGAAATATCAGTCATTTAATGCATTTCTCTACTAGCACACTTTCGCAGAGCACGCACTCCCAGGACACGTCTACCCAGCCGGAATCCAGGATATGGGTGCAAAACATGTGGCACAAATTCAACCTATAATAGATTTGATAGCTGAAGTTATTAGCGAAAACCAAAACTCAACACCGCACTCACTTCCTTTCTAGATCGCAAAGCGCAGTCTTCTAACGTCTCGGCAGCCTCGTACTTTCCTTGTCGGCGATACAGCGCTCCCAGATTCTTAAGAGTCGTTGTAACCGTCGGCGAATCGACTTTCGCAGCTTTGTGCCAGCCTCCATACTCTCCATACGGCGCGTTACCCGAACTGCGATTCTTATTCTCTTCTCTCTCCTCGGCCACCTGCCAAATCGGCTTATTATCGCCTGCAACAAAAAGAAAAACCCGTCGTCAGTCACCAACCCTGTTGTAGTTTTCAGAGGTTCAACAAACTTTCACGAGTACGAAATTTTAACGAACGGCGACCACTTTTACAAAACGAAAAAAATTATGAACCTAGTCGGGAGATCAACCAGATACGGAGAAACATAACACGAATGTTAGTGCTAGTTAATATCAAAGCTAATAATCAAAACGCATAAAATACAATACAAAAAGAAAGCGCTAATCGAAAAAAAAAAAAAAAAGGTTCAACCTCTGAAAACACAGCAATGTTGGATGTTATATGTTCTAACGTGTAAAATGTAAATACAAAGCGGAACTAAAAATTATGCAGCCAAAACTATATTACCTCGTGTTAGGTGAATACTACGCTCGCTTTCTTCGATTTAAAAGTTAAATGAAAATTGTTAATAAAACTAATCGGGCTGAAAAATAAAACCTGAACGAAAGAAACACGCTCGATAAAAATTTTTATTATATGGTGTGACAAAATAGGAAAAAGAAAAATCAAAATAACATAACATATTGAAAAGTCTACATATAACTTTGTTTTTTTTTTACATATTTAAATGATAAAGAATTCAACTAAAAACGAAGAGAAAAAAGCGGTAAATAACTAAATATATTCAGCGAAAATATAAGATCTGCGATGCTACGTGAGCTAAGTACATTAATCTTTACCTTACCCCCCTCCCCATAGAAAATAAGGAACTTTTGTAATTTCACCTATATTGCGTAACACAAAGAGGAGTTGGATTATTCATAAAATCGTTTAAACTCTTAGGTCACCGAAAGAAAGGGTTAACGTACTAAAGCGAAAAGCGATAACCGTAGAGTCCTTCAAAGTTACACGAACTCTATACCGTACAAATATAGGCGCCGGTTACAATGGTGAAATAAATAGGGAAAGTTATAAATTTGTCTAAGAATTAGTTTAAAAATTATTACAGAAAAATATAAAATTTATATACATACGCTTACTTATTATTAAACATTAACAACGCAGGCAACAATTTAACAAAACAACATTCACAGTGCAAGTTAGTAATTGGTGTTATATTCCCACTAACGACTGTTTAGTTTAAATCAATAAAAACCCTATGGGACTTTGGTTTTCGAATGGAGACGCTTACACAGAATTCACGACAGATTCGCTCGGATAGGTGAGAAAAAATATGGAGTAACAATCGCCGAGCCGAATAACACGGATGCTGAACTCGCCACAGTTGGCACAGCACATTCACATCATGCACAGCAGCAGTAAAATGGCCTTTCTGGGAGCAGTGATGCTTAAGGAGGAACCAAAGATGATCTCTCAGATTTTCCATCTTTGATTGGTTTCAAAATAGGGCTTAAAACTTCCATATGACGAACATGGCCTTTCTGGGAGCAGAGATGATAAAGAAGGAACAAGATGATCTTTCGAATCTTTCATCCTTGAATATTGATTTCAAATAGGGCTTAAAGCTTCCGTACGGCAAACGCGGCCTTTCTGGGAGTACTGATGATTATGAAGGAACAAAGACGATCTCTAACATTTTCCATCCTTGATTGGTTTCAAAATAAGGCTTAAAACTTCCGTACGACAAACATGGCCTTTCTAGCAGAGATGATTAAGAAGGAACAAAGATGATCTTTCAAATTTTCCATCCTTGAATACTGGTTTGAAATAGGGCTTGAAACTTCGTAATCAACGTACGAAATATCTCATCGAAAGATATTGTTTTTCTACAGCCCAAGAAGCTTATTACATGTGAAGCCAAAACATCATAATTTACTAATTCATGTTTCTTAACCAATTTTGAGACACTGATTTGGAATCGTACCTCAGAAATTTTCCAAGTATGCTCACTTTACTCAGATCAAAGTTAAATGGAATGTTAAATTACCTGAAAAACGAATCGACCAAAAGCAACTATCCAGGTCAAATAAGAAATCAGCTTCCTGAAGACGCGTGTGGCATTCATCTCCATTTAACTTAATTTTTCACTATCCAGGGTGTCTACCAGATTCTAATTTTTGATTGTATGACTTTTGTATGACCCTTTTCTATTACTTTTTCCAGGTTTAACGACAAAAAAAAAAGTTATTCATGACTGTTGCGTATTTTAGGGAGGAATTATTTCGATTGTATGACTTTGTATGACCTGTATGACCACTACCTCAATTGTACGACTTTTGCAAGACTTGTACGACCGGTAGACACCCTGCTGTGAGAGCAAAATGACATTTCAAGGTTTCGAACCATAAAGGAATTTTGATATTTCCGAATAATTTTGCAGATTATAAGCAATTTTTCAATCCTATCTGACATCCAGCTCAAACCCATACTTCGCTTCTTCTTTTTAATTCCACCTCATTAATGATACTGACCTAATACTACCCCATAAAGTCCATTTTTCAACTGCTACGTACTCAGGAACCAGAGAAAACCGATAAAAGATATATACTATATAAAAAATGTAATAAAAAAGGAGACTGTAAACATCTTTGAATAAATCTGAGCCAATATCGAGACGATAGTTACGCCACGATTTACAAGAAATGGCGAAAATGGTAACGATAAAACGGCTTAATCGACCTGAGTTAAAAATTCACGATCTGCAAGTACATACTGAGTGTTTCAGAATAATAATACTTCATCGGATGATTGCTGCAGATAGGTACATCAAAATTTGTGATAACAAGCTGCGTACTTCAAAATTGAAGAGACAATTTTTTTACTGAGTGCCGTTCAATATTACCACACATCTCCACCAACTGGAATTTAAAATTGCGGCAAACGCTTTAAGGGCGCATTTTACACGGGATCTCTACATGAGATCCATCCCTCAGCAATGAGCTCAACTGTTTTGCAACTTTACTGCCTCACTTACGAGTTGAAGAGACTACACGGATTTTGAATTTCAGCCCACGTTCTTTTTATGCGATTATAATTTTGAATAAAACAGGGGACTGCCAATAAATTGATACTATTTCAGATTATGGAAGTTATTTCGGTAAACACTTTGCCGATCGTGCCGATGAAAGAGATAGAGAAATCTTCTGAACAACTTTCTCCGACATACTGAGTCGACTCCGTGATTTAAACTTGAATAAAAATTCCCCTTTAACTGGATACTAAACAATATGATGAAAAATTTCATTAAACCCTTCGGAAGCAACCCTCCGGTGAAGGTACTTATGATGAAACACCAATCCGATCGAGCCTATCACTAGTCGTATTCTACACACAAAAACAATTTAAAAATGCATCTCACACAAACACAGCGAACAGGAGAACTATCACTAATTCTCAATTCAGACGTAAATTTTCCAAGCAAAAATAAAAACAAAAATCGCCATGCAACAAAGCTACGCAAACAGAAATTTATAAGTCGAAAGTATCAATAAGATTTCATGTAAATACACGTCAGAACAATGAAGCACTGAAGAGGAGACGGCGAGACGAAACTTTCCCCGCATTCTATCAGTTTGTCAAATCACCCTTAGCTGGTAATGAGAAAGAAGGGATGAAGACTGTTTCTGTTTCCTTATCGGTTGTACATGTTCGTTAAATGAAAAGTTCCCTGAAATAACGTTGTATCCGTGTTTTTCAAACCTTCCCGAAGATCGAATAAACAGTTTTACAAAATAACGAATGCCTTCAAAAGATCAAATTACTTGAATTTCAATTCTAAATTATAGGAAAACTTTCAGCATTGATTTCATCTGAGAAAGAAAGATTCCTTGGGCTGGGAACAGGGTCAGGGATTGTAGATACTCTAAAGCAGTACTATCACAATTTAAACGCTGTTCGTCAGATACAACGATATCCCAGAGAACCCTTCAGCAGACAAAATTCAAACTGAGAAGAGCCTTTCTTATCACTTGATCTCAGTCAATTAGTCAACATTCGAATTTACCCCCCCCCCCCCCACACACACACCCACCACTTGTGTACATATTTGATATTTGAAGAGTGGTATATGGTGATGCAAAAAGTTAAACATAGTCAACATTCGAATTTACCCCCCCCCCCCCCCGAAATAAACAGACACCACTTGTGTACATCTTTGAAGAGTGGTACACGGTGATGCAAAAAGTTGAACAGACTACCATTATTTGAGTCTGTAAGTGTGCCCGTTTTCTTCTTCAACAGCACTGCAGTTACTACATTCAAAGTAATTCCCAATAACATCGACTTTATTATGAATGTATGAAGTGAGTTCAAACTTACAACAGGAACGGGTAATCGGTTATGGATGATGGAATCAGAATTGACTCCCAGTCCCCCCCCCCCAAGTTCGTTGTTGCTATCAGAGGTTAGTGTATCCGGTAAAATTGTGATCAGTTCAATTATTAGGTATGCGACCTGGGCCTTGGTATGTTTGTTGTAATGAATGAGCCCGGCCTGGAGGATCAAATATCTACGTAGCCTTGGTATTTACACGCCTGACAGCCAATTCCGTTCATTTTATTTTAGGGTAAAACTATACTAAAAATTCACCCAAATGTACGTCTCCCTCAGAAATCAGGGATTTTTCAAATCACTTTGCTCAATATCGAAGCACTACGACAAATAGTTCAACTATTTGCCAATCGGTACCCTATTCCTCTACCTGCGTAATCAATTTAATCGGTAAATCAGGAGCTTAAATCACACATTTACTTCTGAGAAACAAATATTTTCCATTAGTTTTCTCCAATATTCAAAAACGCACGAGGAAAGGGTGCTTAGACGAGAAATTACACCAGTCATAGCGAAATCAATGAACACTTCTTTACCTAGCTATGTCTATTCCAAAAATTCTTAATTTCAACATTGTAACTACAAGGAAAAACTCAACAGCCTCCCCTTAAGTAGTCATTTTGGTAACCCCAGTCAAAATCACATGACTGAATGCCGAATTCTACTTAATACGTTATGATACCTTAATATCGTATCTAAATATAGCATCATAGTGATCCCGGAATAGAATCTTATTGAGAATGATCTTCTTTCAAATAGGTAAGCAGACTACTATAACGTGATGATATACATCGTAATTAGAACATACATGTTATTCGTTTATAATAGGTAATTAAGTACTTAATCAAGTTCATAGGAACAAACTCACCAAACCAATCAGATTCAAAACACTTATCGTCCAAACAGAATATTAGAATACGAAAATATCCATTCAAAAATTGCAATATGAAATGCGACACTACCGATGAGAACTGACCTCGAACCAAACCCATCTCTCTATCCTTCAGTCTAACTGGCGGAATAACAACAATACTCGCTATTCTCGAGTTCCACTATCTCTCAACTATCAAGTGGAACAGATTTCTTTCACTCTCCAATTCTCAAGCTATATGGAGCTAACGTCCAATCGAAATTTCTAAATAATATCATAAATAAAAAATAACATTAAAAAAAATTAATAACGCAAGCTCGACATACGAAAAGCGTACTAAAGTCATAACTTTTTTGTCGTTTTGAACGTGAAAATTTAAAAAGAAAAAACGAGTCAGCGATGAAGAGAATGAAATTAATTTACACCTGAACACGGCCACCATTTTCGGGAAAAGAAAGTCGCATTTGAGAAACGACAGGAGAAAAAGGAAATATTTTTTTAATTATTTAATAAAAGTCGGTCTCCATTCGTTTTCCTCACCTAAACAAGAAAACAATACATTAATGCACAGTTCAGTCGGCATACTCAAATCTGTACATTATTGCTTTCCTCTTTAGTTAATGATCGCGCAAATCGAAAGACATCACATATACAGAATTGCTTTCTTACCGTCGATCGTTCCGAACTCCTTTTCGTGTGCCCGCGTCAGCACCTGTTTGTACAGCACTTCGGCCTCCTTATATTTGCCCTGTTTCAGATAGCAGGATGCCAGGTTGTTTTTCGTTTTTGCCACGTTCGGATCGTCCGGGCCCAATTTGTTTTCATATATTTCGAGCGCGCGTTTGTAGAACTGTTCTACGTCTTCGTACTTGCCCTGCAAATACCAACATAGTCAATCAGATATTTTGGTAATACCGTCGAGCGTCATCCTCTATCAGTCTGAAAGAGTTTCAATACGATCAAATGAAGCATGGAAGATTAATCTTGACTAAGATCGATGAGTATGAATGAGTTTGAATAAAGTCGTATATCTCGTATAACTGAGTCTCAAGTCTTTATACAATCGGAGCATCATGCTCAATCAGTTTTAGAAGACGCAACGAGTCGAAATGGAGTTTGGAAAATCAATCCTAAGTAGGCTCGATGAGACTCCACGAGTGCGAACTGGAATCAACAATTCTTATCAGCTTTAACAAGTCGGACTGAGTCTGAAGCATCTATCGATCGTTTCAGAAATAACGTCACGGACATTCAAGTCGGTAGGAATTACATAAGAATAACACGCTGTTCTAATCGGATTTGGTCGCGATTAGTGTCATATTTAAGAAGATTTAAAATGCTACAAAAATTATGTTCCGAGGATGTTTTCATTTCATCACATGATTTTCGAGAAAAATGCATTGAAAGGTATTTCTCCATATACTTCTAGCTTAAACTTCCTACCAAGTTGTTTGGCTGTGACGTCACGATGTCGTAATTTCTGAAACGATCAATACAATCCTAATAAATAATGTTTATAAGGATTACAGAATCTTACGTCTTAAGAAAATCTTGATCAGGCTTAGTTTTAAGGAAAAAGAAAAAAATGAGGACAAAAAGATTAAATTTTGCAGATTTTGGATGGTCACCTTCTCACCATGACCTCGCTACGTTACTGGTGGACTGAGTCTCTAAATGGTACGCTTCTGCGAGAAATCGTAATCACAAAATCAGCAGGCTATACTGAGAAACAGGACTATCAAGCAACGAAATCAAGTTGGTCAAATTCAGAAAGAAAGAAAAAAACAACACTATAATAGGCGGCCGTTTTTTCAATAATTATGATTTCATCTATGAATATGGAGAGCTTGAATCAGGACTGAATTAGTTTAATAAATTGTAAATAAGTCTCGACCGAATCTGTACAATACGGCGCCAATGCATGCGGAGGGCAATAGAGGCAACTGTCTTTTAGAATTTCAAGACTAGTAAGACGACCTAGTGAATTAAAACACTTCAATAATTAAAGCTTAATAGTTCATCATGATTGAAATGAGAAAAATGGGCAGCTAGGTGTTTAAACACTAAACAACATATCATCCCCATTTCCTCTGAGTAAAAGTTGAACTGTATTGGATGAATACAACATTATGCATAAAAAATTGTCTTCACACCTAGTGGCAGAATACGGTGAAGGCAACAGAAATAGCCACTGTTCCCTCTATTATATAATCCCACCTGTGTACATGGATGAACTTGAATCAAGACTGAATTAGTCCTAATAAATCCTAAACGAGTCCTGACCGAATCTGAACAATTCTTATCCAACTAAAACCTGAATGATTCATAATGTCCTTGGAGAGTTTAAATGTGTCAACTTTTAACGCCGTTTTAAAGAGTCTTATCAGTCACTGAGTTTTAAAATAGTCAAAATGATTTTAACGAGTGCAACTAAAATCTGCACAAGAAGTGTAAGAATCTGCATAAGCTTGCACCAGCCTAGACAGAATCCAAATGAGTCTTCGGAGAACCATAATAGAATCTGAATGAGTCTTCAATATCTTAATGAGCTTCAGCGGGTCTAAAAGTAGCCTTGATGAGTTTAAATAAGTTTGTAGTCTGAATGCAGAGTGTCTATCAGTTGTTTACATGATACTCTGCCAGATCGTGTTCAAATTTCGGTGGTAGTGTTATCAGTTCGAGACTCGGTGATATCTATACTACTTCTGCCGGTTTAATAAGCCTGCTCAGTTTTAATTTAGTCTGAATTCCAATGAATTTTGACACAGCCAGAATAAACTTAGTGTCTAAACAAGTTTTAGAGGTTGGATCCCAAGCCACATCGGCATTAGCTATCGATTGAGACCACGCCGAGCTCATTTGATTAAAAACTCGCTGTTCCAGACCAATTTGAAAAAAAAAAAAAAAAACATATGCGTTGACCTCTACAGGTTTTTTGAAGATTTTTTTAAAGAAGGAAAAAAAGCATACGATTACAAATTTTTTTATTAATCATCATCTTCATTAAGTACACGAATATCTTTTTCAAAATAAGCGCCATTCATGGGAGTCTTCCAGGAGTCTGAATGAGTCGTAGTGGATTACGAAATCATAATCGAATTTGAATTCGTCGTTAAACTGTCTAATTAGCCAGTCTGAATAGGTTGTAAGAAGTTCTAAGAGAGGGTAAATGAGTTTTAACCAAGTCAGAATGAACTGGAGAAGTCTGAAGCGAAATGAGCTTTCACGCGTCCTAGTTTGGTTGGCATTAATTTCACTCCACTTAGAGTGAGTCTCTGACGAGCCTGACCTCATTCTTAATGAGTGTGAAGAAATCTTCAGGATCTTGCCAATAAACTTCGACAAACTCTGAAAGTGTTTTCTAAGTATCTAATGGGTTTTAATGGGTTCTGCATTGGTTTTAGTGAAAAAATTCTGAGCGAGCCTCGAGTCACAAATTTGGATGAGTTGTATCCGAGTTTGAATGAGCTCTAAGGAGTCTGAACCACCTAAACTCCAGTAATTACTATCAATACCAGAACGTCGGCTATTCAAAACTGAAAACGAGCTGTTCAGTTACCTGATTCTGACACAGGAGGGCTAGATTGTTTAACTGCTTCGCCACATCCGGATGATCTTTACCGAGCACTTTTTCACGAATTTCAAGCGCTCGTTTGCACAAGGGTTCGGCATCCTTGTACTTCCCTCGTTTTCCATAAAGCACAGCCAAATTATTCAACGTTGCGGCGACCTGCACGCGTAACATCGAATTACTAATTACGGATATTTTATTACTTCTTGGAAAGAGATAATATTCAAAACTGAAGTTTCACAAAACTATCTCGACAAAAGAACCGATACTTACAGCCGGATGGTTCTCTCCCAACGTTTTTTCTCTAATTGCGAGGGCATCGTTCAGCAGGTTAGCCGCTTCTTTGTACTTATTTTGGTCCCTGAAAAGTGAAACGTATTACGTCAATGCATCGAGTCGAACACTATCTTCGATGGGTAGTTAAAGTTCAAGGGGTTACCTACCGATACACGAGCGCGAGTATATTCAGCATAGTGGCTACGTCGGGATGATCGTGGCCGGACGTCTTTTCCAGATCTTCGAGAGCCTGCTTACACAGAGGAACGGCGACTTCGTATCGACCTTGCGAGGCGTACTGGATGACCAGGTTATGTAAAGTTCTCAGTCGGGCTGGTATTTCGTAGCCGGCGTTCACCTGCTGGGCGAACTGAGATGGTGGCGTCGGTGACATATCTGCGAATTGCGAGTAAATTAGTATCCGCTGCTGAGAACTGAATCAAGTAACAAACGGGATGGATGGATGGCTGCCTGCTTTTCATATATAGCATCCTTAAGCCAAGGACGTAGCCTCTCTCTAAGTAATCTAAAAAATGGATCCGAGATCTAAGAACTCCGTATTTCAAGTTAGCAATCTGCATGAAGTTAAGACCAAGATCTTTATAAGCCAAGCAAACAATTCGCTCGAAGTCAAGATCATTAACCGAAGAAAAAATGTTTCGACAGTATTTACATAAATAAGATACGTGTTCCTCCTGAACTAAAAAAACAACAAAACAATACTGCTGCGTAAATGTTTATAACTTGCAGATGATAATAACACGAGAAAGTGCTTTCACGTCCCAAATAAAAGTGTTCTCAAACGGTTCCGGTTCTAGCTTTCTTCCTCTGCACTTTACGAAAGAAAGATGCCGATTCTTTTTTAGTGGAAAATACGGAAAATTTCGAAGGTTTTCATATCAGGTTCCGATTCCGGTTCTTATTCCTGCTGATAATTTTGTGTAGCTTATGACTTGACGGCCATAAGCAACTTCTGTTCATTCACGATAAACGTTATACTTTACTTTCGTAAAAGACGCACGTTCTTACTCGATAAATCCATTCCTGCGGTTCAAACCATACAACGTTGTTATGATTAACAGAATACTTACTACTTCTATCTTCATTTTCATCTTCGGGGAATAAATCGACAACCGGATCGTCGCTCTTCTGTTTGTCTTGCCTTATACTCTCCGTCATAGAATCGCTGTCTCCCTAATAAATGGAAACAATATCGTACAATACGTTATTAATTAGCCTCGGTCGGATAGTGCTAATTAAAGCATGCATTGTGACGGAAGAATTTTCATTGTCCGAGTGGCCATACTCGGAGCCTTCAAATATGATTCTGAAGGCTTCAAGTACGAATATAGGCGAAAAAATTTATCTCTCGCGTCGAGAAACAGACATACAAAGTATACAGTAATTGACTCCGAGAACTGATTTCGAAGGGGTTTTTCGAATTGTATTATAACAATGACAACAGAATGGTATTATTTTCGGGGGGGGGGGGGGGGGGAGCCAGCGATGGATGACTTACAAGCCTCATTTACGAATAAAATGATAATGTAACCTAGACAAATTTCAGTCGATAATGGCAGATACAAACATAATCTTTTGTGACAGATCTTCTCTCGTAATTTTTGGATGCTGCATGCAGTAAAGCCACATAGCATTTATTTCCCCCCCCCCCCCAAAAAAAAAATAGGAGAGAGAAGGCAGCTCAGTAAACTTTTTTATCCTCACTGTGGACAGGGACCAAACGAAGGAGGCAGCTTGCCCCTTCCCAACCTCCGCTAGAGTTGAGAAATTTTAGTAAATAGATCAACAATTTGGAAAATCCAACAAATCGTGAAAGGAGATTTCGAGGTTTCTTTATAGTCAATACAAAAAAATGTTGATACTTGGGAATTTTTTGAGTTGGGTCAGTTGGGAACTTAACAAGTTTTGAGTTTTGCCCCCCCCCCAAACGTTTTTTCACAAGGGCAATATTGGGTAATTTTGATTTTTGAAAAATTTACTTTCAAGGGAACAAGTCACGATCTATTTGAAATGTGGTCTAATATGTCTATCCAACCACAATTGCTGAGCTTGATGAATCATATTTCTTGGACTGAGCTTCTAAGCTCCTCGCAGGTACGTACCAATAGAGGGGGGGGGAGGAGGAATTTTTTACGTAGCAGTTTGGAAAATGTACCATTTCAGTCAGGCAAGTTGGGAAACCCAACAAGTTGTAAGTTTTTTTTTTCTTTCTTTCTTCCTTTTGATACGTGGGAATTGAGTTGAGAGGTTTGGGGGAAAACTCAACAAGTCAAAAAGTTTTTCTTCTTTTGCTTTGATACTTGGGAATTTTGAATTGAGTCAGTCGGAAAAATCCAACAGCTCAAAAGGTTTTTTTTTCTTTTTTGCTTTGATACTTGGAAATACTGAGTTGAGTCAGTTGGGACTTATTCAAGGAGTCTACTCAAATTAAAATCGCAACCTGCCCTGACTTGCGGCCGACCGCTACACGTATACTTCAAAGCCTGCTCTGAAAGGATTATAAAAATATTCGTCCGACTGACAAAAAAACTGATCATCGAGTTCCGCACACTAAAGTGGCACAAATGAAATGAGTGGTGATAAATGAAGTGCCTTTATTTTCAACTCAGAACGAAGGGTCATCTGAGAGTGAACGGAGTCCACACCATTTTGCTAAAAGTCTTACATGAGGTAACAGTATCTACGGACCTTTGCCATATGTTAGGAATTATTCTGATATTTTCTTATTCCTGGCAAGCGAGCTAATTTGAAATGAAAATAACTTCAATTCGCCGGGTCCTTAGTAAAATGCATAACTGGCCTCGACCGGTAGACACTGTGGTACTGCATAGCATTTTTCAAGTTGACTTAAAATATCACAGCTTGAGAATTGCAGGTTCTGAGATTAAGGAAAAGGCGACCTCACTTCACATAATATTTCTTCTCAATAATCCAGGTGCACTATCCTGGTAAGGTATTGACCTTGTACGTATATTTCGCGTCTTTACATTGCCAGTTTGCCACACAATTATTTTTAACCATTGTAACACAATAAATTATTTTTAACCACTGATCAAGCTTCAGCAAAACATTACGAGCCATAAAAAAGGGCCCCACGAGCATAATGTATTCGAGGAAACGAGACGAGGAGCCGTATAGTTGGGCGCTATCACACTTGACAATTTTACTTTCAACTTTTCAGTGTTAGATTTTCTCAGGCCTTGTGCTACTCTGCGGCGCCTAGTTTCGTTTTTACGACCGACTACTCATGCAACTGATGTCAATTTCTCATTCTAGAACGTCCGACTAAACAACAATCAGCGAGTTCGCGTATCCTCATAAGCCTCTACTTAGCGGTATTTACACATTATCGAAGATTTTACTTCACATATCACCCCACCAGCTTCGGCGACATATATTAAACTAATAAAGTCGATCAGACGTGAAAACTGGGTATGTTTTCCGACAATTTCAAAGCCATAGAGCATCGTATGTCAAATAATTTCACAGCGGCACTTCTTGATACGGCTTCTCTCAACAACACGCTTCGTCCTTGTTGCGTACAGAACTGTCCACATAAGTCCTAAATTTAATGAGTTACTACAGCACAAGAGGGATAAGTGGAATTGCAAGAAGGTATGATTTTCTGGTCACTTGGTCAAGTTTTTAATGGAGAAAGTTTTGGTGAGGCAGAAGGAATGTTAAGGATGTTAAATTCCTAACAGACAATGACTCTTGCCAGTTGAGCAAGTTTTTATAAAGCAAAAAGACAAGGCTGCCAAATTCCATAAAAATGAAGAGTCTTCCAATAAACCAGACGTCACTCATTCAAGTTCTACTGTACATAGAAACGTTTTGAATACGTACGGCGATATCGTTATCGTATTTCTTCACAGATGCCATAAACTCTAAGTGTTTCTTCTCCTCCTCTAACTGAGCCACATTCTGTTCGGAAGCCTGCAGCTTCTGTTGCGTGTTCGCCAGCTCGTCTCGCAACCACGCGTTCTCCTGACACAATCGACGAACTTGGGTGCGCAGTTTTTGTTTCTCCGCTTCGACGATCTGAAGATGTGAGGCCAACGCCATCATAACCTGAAAGAAATCACAAACATCAGTCATTACTGACATCACACCCAACATTAGCCATTAGTGGCATCACAGCCAACATTAGCCATTTGTGAGGTTAGTCCAATAAAGTAAGCAAAATTAAAGAGAATAAAAATTGTACCAACGAATTTTTCGCGGAATATCGTTAACATTCCCCCCCCCCCCCCACAACCAAACTACCAAATTTTAGAAAAAATGTTTAAAAACCAAATTTGTTCCTCGTGAGATTCTACGTAAAAAGGTTCTATTTGATTTTCCCGAACTCCTTCAGGAATGTCGAAAAGAGGAGGAGTTTCTTTACTATACATTTACACAGACCTGGGGGAAAATGTTCAATGTTCAACATTTTGGTGATAGGATGCAAATCGTTCCCGGACGTTTCTCTGCAGCCCCATCTACCCTCGGTGCAATTATGTCCCCCTCCTTCTCCCGAATCCGCAGACACACTACTTTGAAATTTGTGTTTTTCTGTGTGTATTGTATCAGTTATTAGATTTTATCAGAACTTTTTGAAACTTTTATCAACCCGAATCATCGAATTGATAGATCAAACGGGGATGGGGTGGAGAAAATGCGACGAAATTTAATTTCGGTACTGGTTAGGTTGTAAATTCAAAATTGTAGTACCAAGGAGGGAAGCAGACTCTATGTTCCTACATTGCAACATGGGTATCGGTTCACAGGATTTCAAGGTCGCTGAACTCGCTGTCTGAGGTCAATTTTACTTTAGGTGGCATCTAAAGAAGAAGATGGCAACAGAGGCAATATAAAAATCATCACGCACGCTTTCCAGTTCGCTGAACTTGTTTTTGATGTAAATCTTACTCTGAAATTAGAATCGTGACACCCATAGGAGGGAAAGCAGAAGGTACAGAAATGAAGGTAACTATAGGGGCAATATGGACACCATTATGTAAACTTTCAGGGTTGCTGAACTTGTTTTCGATATAAATTTCGCTCTTAAAATGAAAATTGCGCACTCACAGGAGGGAAAGGGTACAGAATCGAAGGGCAATACGGATAATACAAATGTTATGCTAATTTTCAAGGTCGTTGAACTCGTTTTTTGATGTCAGTTCTAACATGAAGTAAAAGCTGTGGTACCTCGAGGAGGGGAATGAACATCCCAAATATTATGGATTACCATATAGGCATAATTTCTCGTATTCTTATAATTAGTTAGTCCGTTTTCGATAACACAAGGTATCTACCGATGTCGAAAACTAAAAATAGGGAACTATTAGGATACTTGGAAATGTAATTTTCAGATGAGTGGAGTTTCCAGTTTTGTAGGATCGGATGTGTAGAGTATCGTAAGCACACAATGAAAATCTGCCATAATAATGCTGATCTACATTGCAATCCAGGACATTTTTGCCTCTCTGCTTTCATCCTCCAGATACCACACTTTTCACTTTAGGGTAAAACTGACATGAAGAACCAGTTTAGTGAACTTGAAAACGTGCATAATGTTTATATTGTACTTATTGTCATCATGATTCTTGTGACCCCGCTTCTCTCCGGATGACACAATTTTCACTTGGCGAAACACAGTATAAGCGAGCTCAGCAACCTAGAAAACAATATCTGTGTCGCAATGCATCGACTTCCACAGCTCTCACTCCCTGTTTGGTTAGAATTTTGACTTGGCAGCTAAACCAGTGCCGAAATTAAGTGCTGTCAAATGACCCCCCCCCCACTCTTCAGCCAGTATATCGATTAAATGATTTGGGTTCCATTGGTAGAGCTTATAGTGATGCACGCATGCCAAAGTGGCTCCCCAGACACCGTTAATGAAAGTTTAAAACGCTGTAATCAAGAAGTCCCAAAGTAGAAAATACGCAGAAAAGCAATTTCAAAATGTGGTACCTGCTAATGGAGTGAGGGGGGAGGAAACAATTCCAGGGATGGATAGATGAAAACGTGTCTGGGAGCGATTTGCATCCTTCTGTTCGAAGTCAGCAGGACCGATTCTAAGTTTTTCTACGCTTGCGTATACATGCATGGTAAAAAAAAAAAAAAAAAAAAAGTTGCACTGCATCCTCCCTGTCCCTTCTCGACACTTCTAAGGTAGTTAGGACGAAATTGAATAGAATTATTCTGATGTAGAACCGCACGAGGCATTATTCTGAAACATTTTGGTTTGAAACATTTTCACTTAATTCGATAATTTTTACTGTTTACACAAAAAAGAAACAATGTTCGGAAGCTTGAACTCAACAAAAAATTAGCAAGTCACTCAGGGGCCGAAGGTTTTTGTAATAATTCAGACTGTCAATATCAACAATATTCTGTACACAAAAATCGCTGATACCAATTTCTTCTTAATGCCCCATTTTGATCTGATCTAATTTTACTGGGTTAAGTACAAAAGCATTTTTCTAGTTTTATTCGAATTAGTGATCAGTGGTGAACTAAGATAGATTATTGGTTGTATTATCTTGGTCTGAAAGGTCATTAAGATCATCCACAAGCTCAGAGATGAACTGAGATCAATTTTTAGTAGCGTTCTCTTGGCCTGAAAGGTCATCAAGATCACCTACAAGCTTGGTGGTGAATCGAGATCAGTTATTGGTGGTATTATCTTGGTCTGAGAGGTCATTAAGATCATCCACAAGCTTAGTGGTGAACAGAGATCAATTTATGGTTGTATCAACGTGGTCTGAAAGGTCATCAAGATCATCCACAAGCTTGGTAATGAACTGAGATCAATTTTTAGTTCTGCTATCTTGGCCTGAAAGGTCTTCAAGATCATCTACACGCTTGGTAATGAACTGAGATCAATTTTTAGTTCTGCTATCTTGGTCTGAAAGGTCATCAAAATCATCCACAAGCTTGGTGGTGACCTAAGATCAATTTTTAGTGGTATTATCTTGTTTGGAAAGGTCATCGAGATGCCCACAAGCATGGTAATGAATTAAGATCCATTTTTAATTGTATTACCTTGGTCTGAAAGGTCATCAAGATCATTCACAAGCTCGGTGGGGAACTGAGATCAATTTTAGTTACTATCTTAGTGGGATGAATTTTCCGTTACTCATATTAATGATAACCTAAAATCGATTATTTTGCCTATCGCTAGTTCGTTCATCATTCAACTCACCTGCGCTTCACCCAATCCTAATTCGATCATGTCCAGCGACTTCTTCACCAAGTGTTGCTTCTCCTCGACCAACGGCGTCGAATTCAGATGCGACGAGATCTCCTGTAAGCTGTTCAGTATCGAACTGTGCTCGGTCTTGAGCGCTTCCAAGCCCTGCACCACCGTCTTCGTGTTCACGATCAACTCTTCCTGACTCATCACGGTCATTTTGCCTATTGATTCGATCTTTCTTCTGAAAACCAAAAGCGGAAAGAAAATGATTAGCGTTCTCGTTACTCGTTACCGCAAGTTAGGCTGGTCGCACACTGGAGTGTGTGACAACACAACCGAGTGAACCCTTCAGCAAATCACGTTTGTCCATGGACCAGCGTTGCTTTCTAGGAAAAACGTGATCGGTTGATGGGTTGCATGCGATGTTTGCGGGCTCCAGGGCACAGCCAGTCTAAATGTGCTAGGCCATCGACTCGACTCACATCCTATAATCGTTATAAGTTTTCGACATATCCGAGGATCACAGGATGACCACCGATTGCTAAACTCGCCGATCGCGTACATCCCTCTTGACTCTCGACTCCCGCGTACTCAGTTGAGTATATACGAATATAGAAATCCGTCTGAACTTGTAAGGTTTTGTACAGCGTACGCGTTCAAGCACGAGTACAGCACGGCTTAACAACGACCGCGGAGGCGACAGACCCGATTAGAGGGCATCGAAGAGCAGTCGATATATAGGTAGCTGATAGTACAGAGCAGCGAGTTCTCTTCGAGCACAAAATATGTACAAGTGCTAGACGTACGTCTGTGCGACGCCAACCCGAGTGTGCGAAACTGAGCGAACGGCTTTAAAGGCTAAAACGGCGAGGAGAAGATGTGGAGGCGAAAAAAAAGCTCTTGTGCTCGGTCAAAGCGTGTAATTTACTTTGCGATTACATTCCAGCTGGAAATTGATCGTCGGCTCGTGCACACGCTTCGAAGACCGTCTCTGTCCGGCGGACAAAGCAATGACGAAATACGCAGTACGAACGCATTCAACAGTCGTTTTGGAGAGAATGCGAAATAATCGAGCGCGCAAAATACACGTACAGCATCGACCTACACGAACATCATCGAATTTAACGACATAGTTCCGGTCACCGTGCCTTTTTTTCTCATTTTAAAAATCGTCATCATTTTTTGCGAACTCCAGAGGTAAACAAGCGAATAGAGGACGAAAAATGCTGTTCCGAGCTCGACGTACCGATGACTAAGTACTGCTGACCCATAGAACACTGCGGCACCACGTAACAGCTTTCCCATTTCGTCAGAGATAGTCCCCGCTACTAGTGCGCACCGTTCGGTACGCACGATTGCGCAATTTTCCTCCGCCGACGACCGTAAACCGCCGTAAGGACGTAACCTTTTTTTTTCCCATATCCATCTTCCAGTATTCGACTCTCTTCTTTTCCGCACATTACCAGCAATCGACGATCTCATGGCTGGATCTCGCAGTCACAGCACGCGCGGCATTAGCTGGCTCCCGGCTTCCTCGCAATCAATTATCCACTCCAGAAGAAAATACAACCATGATCTCTTTCTCTCTCTCTCTTTCCCCCTCTCCCAACCGCACTCATCAAATCAAAGCTATCGCGAGTTTTTGGTCACAATTGCCTCTCTCACCATATAGGGCACACACAGTCTACCTAGTTCACCAACACACCTATGAGTTATGGCGGGTCAAACAGGTGGCGGCTGAGCACGTGCCGCTAGTCGGTTTTTCACAATTTGCTCAAGAAGTGTTTAGTCTGGAGCGCAGCGAGGGCAGTAGAAATCAAAGAAACAAGAGCAAGTAGAAGAAGCGCGTAAAAGCAGATCTGACGAAGAGTGCTAAAACATAAACTGTAACTAAACTAAACAGATGTCCCGCCTGGCCGATTGAGGGAGGAAAAAGAGAGCTAGTCATAACGTGGTTCTGAAAAGATCACGTACCGGAAGTACAGGCATGCAGAGGGCAAAAGACGTTTCTAGGATGATCGCATTGTGCTACGTAGAAAGTAGGAAGATAGTATATTAAAGAGCAGAGGGTCACCGCACGCTGAATCACTGATTATCCCTAGATCGCTAGGTCATTTGCATGTTTACACGGGTGTCCATGTAGCAGAATGAACGCCATAAGCAACTAGAGGCAACCTGGGCGACGGCGATGTTCGCAGTTCCTGCCAATGGTGTTATTACAAAAATTTGAAATTCTGATCCTTGGGGACTCCCCACTTTTGATGGACATGGAATCACCGTGGCAAATTACTGCTGGATGAGAAATTAAAAATAAAATATAAAATGAAGATAAATAAAATAAAACAAGAGTGGTGGTGCAGTCAGATGGAAACAAAATCCAATAAATATGAAAATAGGAAGTGAAAAAATGAAGGAGGTAAAGAAAATACTTAGGTAGGTAGTCTGATAAGGCAAGATGGAAGAAGTAAAACAAAAATAAAGAGTAGAATGGAATAAGCTAAAAGACCTTTTAGGAGACATTTTCACGGCAAATATATGTAGATTTGGTGGCAAGACTGAGATTTCTTCAAACGTATACTTGGAGTATAGCATTGTAGGGATGTGAAATCGGGACAATAGGAACACAAGAAAGAAAAAGGGTAGAAGCTTTTGAAATGTGGTGTTACGGAAGAATGTTGAAAATCAAATATCAGGAATGAGGAAGTACTCAGACGAATAGGACAGAAAAGAGAAATTTGGAATATCATCGTAAAGAGAAGAGTTAAAATGATGGGTCATACTACAGGATCCAAGAATATTGTTATTACTGCTATAAGGAATAGTCGAGGGGAAGAACTGGAAATGAAGGCAAGGAATGAACTATGAAGAGCAGATAATGAAGGATACCAAGAGTAAATACTTCTCGGAAATAAAAAGATCAGCACAGGTGAGAAAAGGTGAAGAGACGCAATCTACCAGTAGAGAGACTAAGGAATATAACAACTAATCCATTCTAGTTTAGAACCACTGAGAACCTTAAATGATGTCTGGAAAAATCATAACAATACATTTTCATAGACAAAATTCAATACGTTGGCAAAATTCCGACGAAATTTTAGTGAAATTCCTGAAACCTCCAAGTTCAAATCGCCAGACAGAGAGAATCTCGTTATGAAAATTAAGACGCCAATTATATAATCAATTCGACGTTAGTCAATATTAACAAACTGCGTGAAGAAATGGAGAGAGACGCGTACAGGGATCACCGAACTAGTCAATTCAAAACTCCTCCGCCGCTGCCGTCCGTTGTTGTCCGCAATCATCCATCACGATACGATACGCCATATTGATCGCTTGACGAGACAACGTCGTCAGAATTGGTTGACGAAATTACGGTTTCAAACGTTCTCATACTTGCGACAAAAACAATGGCCGAATATAGCGTCTGAATTACAGGTGTTCGTTTAACAAGGCAGAAGGAGATTACCGACGGAGGGATAGGAGGATAGCAGATCAGGAAAGAGAAAATTGGTGGTAATGTTTTGAGCCAGACTTTAATAGAAGACCATGTGAATCTTCCAAAGAGCATGAGACCAAAGTCACTCGACAACCTCATCACCAGCAATCGCTTCACTTGTTTGTGACACGGTCATGACTCCCCCCCCCCCCGTTATTCAATCAGTTATTCAGCTAGTCAGCCAGCCAGCTAGCCGGTCAGTTTGTCAGTCAGTCAGGTCAGCCTATCAGTCAGTCAATTGGTGACTCAGTCAAGAAGTTGGTCGGCCAGGTAGACGGTTGGTTATTCACAATGTAAGAAACGGAATCAGTCGGTCATTGGTCTATCGGTCAGCCAGCCAGGTTAGCCAAGTCAGAAAATTGATCAACTGGTCGGTTTGTCAGTACGTAGTAGGTCAGATATTCAGAAAATCATTTGGTTGGTCTATTGATCAGTCAGTCAGCCGATTAGTCAAGTCAGGTCAGCCGGCCAGTCAGCTAGTCAGAAAGTCAGGAAGTGAATCAATCAGCTGGTCAGGCAATTGATCAGTCAGGTGGTCAGCTAGCCAACTGGTTAGTTGGTGGTGTCAGTTAGTCAGAAAATGAGTCAATTGGTCGACCAGACAGTTGGTTTGATGGTTAGTAAGTCAATTTGTTTGTCAATCAATCAGAAAGTTAGTTAGTTAGTAGGTTATCAATGGTCAGATGGTCAATCAGAAAGTCGTTTGATCGATTAATCAGTCAAACAGCTCATCAGGTAGTCAACCAACTAATAAGCCGGTTAGTTGACTGGTCAGTCAAGTCAGTCAGAAAGTTGATCAACTGATCTGTTGGGTCAATTAGAGGTAGGTCGGTTATTCAGAAAGTCAGTTGGTTGGTCAGTGGGCCAGTCGGTCAATCAGTTAGAAAGTAGGTCGGTTGGTCAGTCAGTCAATTGGACACTTATTCGGAAAATGAATACGTGAACGGGTTGGTTGAATGATCAGTCAGTTAGTTAGTAGGAGACATAGCCAATCAGTCAGCCAGCCAGCCAGTTGATTGGTTGGTGAGTCAGTTAGTCAGAAAGAAAACATCAATCCATTAGTCAGTTGGTTAAGTAGTCAGTTGATCCGTCAGTCGCTGATTAACGGTCCGAGTCACAGTTGATAATTCAATATAATGTTTCGTGGAGCGTATGGCAATGCATGTATGCCAAAATGGCTCCCCAGACACCGCACCTCTGGACCCGGAAACTAACCTTTTGAGTATCGCATCAGTGACCAGAGGGAGACTATTCAATAAGGTCGGCAATTTAAATTCTTAATGGCACTGGCAAGTCATTTTAGCAGGTACTCTTCGTCACAGACCAGTTCGTGTCTTACCAATGGCTGACCAGGATTGCAGTAAAATGTTTCGATTTGGTACATGTAGCGTAGAGATCTGCTATCTAACTACATGTCAAAAATCGTGGACTTTGCTGTACCACAGTGATTTTATTGGTTACTGACAACGTATATCAGCAACCAACCACTACCCTGTGGGGGTGTCAAGCAGATTACCGTGATTACCTCCCTCTCCTCCAATAAAAATCAGCATCTGGCCCATCAGGCCTCATCTTCATTTTCGCTCTTCAAAAGCATGCAGCTCCCGGAATACGGGAACACCCGCACGGTTAATGAACGATACCGCACGAAAGAAGATATTCGTGAATTACTCCAACTAAAACGATGTACACACCAACATGAGCAGACTGATAAATTATCACACAAGCTAATTCTTCACGGTTCACGCTCGCGTTAACAAGAGAACACAAAAAAATATTTTCTCGAGAAACGGTTTCAATGGACGACCGTTCTGCGTTTCTATTTGATACCGCCAGTTAAGGACCTTCGATAGTCACACAGAACCCGAAGCTGGGTAGGAAATAGATGAAATCGGGTAAAAGAATGAAAGAAAAAAAGCAACAAAATACAGAATGAAGTTTTACAAGGCCGATACCGAGCTCGAGTACACGAGGCCTTGAACGTACTTCCGAAGGTGTCAACGGAACAAAAGGACAGTCGACACCATCAATCGCTTTTTGGAACGAATATTAACGTTTGGCCATCAGCGTTGGTGTTCGGCGGCGTACTACAAAGCCGGATACCGAAAACGATGTTTAAAGCGTGAAAATATGACACTGCGTTCAAGTGGAACCGTTCGTACACTCAGATGTATGAATCTGTCAATAGTAGATACACTGCACACAAACTAAATAATACTGAACGTATCTAACCGCACGAAGTTCTTTCAAATAACATATTTCTTCAAAGTTAAATACCTCGAATGTGTTCATTCATTAAACAGCAGAAACAGAGAACTAATTCGTTAGGTGCTTCCAACTCATTATTCTTCACAACCACTTAGCCGCCGATGTAACATTCAGTTTCATAAATAGCTTCAAACCCAAACCTGTTCAAAGGCTTTTATTATCTCTCGAGGAATGAAAATTCAGAACCACAGGGTGCAAATACGAGATACTTCTTGCCGAGAAACTCGAGAAATGAAATAAATATGATACTGCGATTAGTTAATAGTGAAGCCAAAACAAGTGAGACTTGAATGATACCAAGCCGCTGTAAGAATCAATAAACTGGATCGGTCAACAATCATGGACTCCGCGCGTACGTAAGGACGTCACGGAATTATGAATCGAGTAATCAGGAATCATTATCCAATGAATAGATTCGCAATTAATAACCGCCTATTATAACAGTTATGTAAAGAGTAGGATAAACTAATTCTCAGTTTCTCTCGTAACATATCAACTTAATCAGCTCTTGAAACTTCAAAAAATTCAACTATTCAAAGAGGAACACACTGGTTAATTCGAAAACTAAACGTTAAGAATTACGACCAAATGAACTCAACCAGTCTCAACTAGGAACTGATGCTGATCAACAACACATGAAAGCTATTTCAATCTTAAGTACCGCTTTCCAGATCTTATTTTGTGGCACACTGGTCGCCTTTCTCCTCGTTTCCGAATGTTGTTACTTGTTTTAAACGCCAACTTTCTAACCGTGCAATATTATAGCATCACTACTATGACTACAATTTAGAAATATTTCGGTGGAGATTACTCGAGCATTGTATCCTCTGTTCATTTTAGCGAGTGAAACAATTACCATCATTCAGTATCAGATTTGATAACCAGCGGTACTTTACTTCAGCACATGAATCAACAGTCGCTGTTTTCTACTTTACTGTTATATTCATCGACGTATTCATATGATAAAATTCACGGAATACAATTCACTTACTGATTAAAGTCGGCGCTCATATTATATTAGATTGCCATCACCGGGCCCATTGCTGAAAAAAGAGACAATCATGTGAGTTTAGAATCGGCCAACGCTTATCGTTGAAAGGTATTCTCACTTAATATAAATCCAAGAATAATACGAAATTATGTAAAGATCGCAAAAGCTTGAAACAAATGGAAAATTGGAAAACTGGTATCAGCCTACCTTTTATCTCTCGATCATTCAGAAGTTGACGTCAGATTGTCACCATTAATGATTAATAGAAAGTAACTTCACTTGAACAGTAGGTCGTAACTGATACAGATTAAGATCGCCGAATCGAACTTGATTAACTAATCGCGATGATAGAGTGCAAAATGAACTTGATCACAGTTTTATACGAACAACAGGAAACCATTCTTATGGATTAACCATTTCGCTCACCATTTTCTGAAAATTGTCACCACAAAACTGATCATAGATGTCAAAAAAGTATAGTCTGGGTTGTATGTGGATAGTGAAAAGAGTAAGATCCATGATAAATTTTAATGTTTGTAGTTTTTTCGCGTGAAGCGCTAAGATCTAGAAAGTCAAGAGACAATAAAAACAAACTCTAAGCACGTTCACATCTTTGAAACTTAAAGACCTTTTTGATTCTCCAATTTTCCAACTATCGTTCAGTGTGCGTACCAGCTGTTATTTTGTATAGTGTTCGCCTGCAGAAAAAAGACTTTTTGTATCATTACCTTAGGACCTTTTTCTTCAACATATTGACCAGTAGTAGTTGTCTGTGACATGTCTGTGCCTGTGATAGCGTGATAGCTTTGATAGGTCTGCGACTCTGCAACAAAGTTGGAAAGAGGAAGTTTGTTAGTAATCCGTAGTTGTGGCCGACATTCAAGAGTTTGTTTGTGACATGTCGCCGACTTGAATGTAAATCCAAGTTATATAACACAAAAAAAAGTTCCCCCCCCCCCCAACAAGAAGTAACTAAAACGTACACAAACAGGTAGCTTCTGAACCCCCCCCCCCCACTCAGCCTGCATCATTCAACTTTTTGTCAGTAAAAAAAACTAAGGATAAGAAAGTCTTCTTTGAATTTACTTCCTCATTTTGCTTTTTAGTCAATGGAAAATCTTCGATTACCCAAGTTTCTTTGGAATTTAATTTGCAATCAGATTGATCTTAAATTTTGGTGTAAGCTTCGATTGATTAAATAAAAGATAAATTAGCTTTGAAATTCGTCTTAACTTCAATTAAAAACTGAAACAGTAGGTTTTTTCTTTACATATTTCGATTGGGAAGTGGAGGAGAGAGAAAATAAGAAAGCTTAGCTTAGAATTTACTGTTTATATTTAGATACTGAGCATGAATTCTTACCGAATTCATCCATTAATGTACCAACAAACTTTGTACTGTTGATCCGGGGGCCCGGAGCCTACTATACCTAAGTATGGAAGCCGGGGAAATAAAGCAGAAATCCAGAAAATGTTTTATTGCTAGAACCGTAGCCGTAGTTTAAGAAAAATCTTTTTCGTTTTACCGTGATGAGTATCTTACAACTCAAACAGTCACCGACAGCAGTCCCAAAACGTCGTCGACTCAACTAACGTATTTACATAGGTTCTGCAGTGGACTTATCTATGTTAACTGCGCGCCGACGTTCTGAGACTGTTTTTCGTCGGTAAAATATTCAACGGATATATACAACAGCTAAAACTTTGGAGCTGCTTTTTATAATAACAACTGGAATATTACATTACCTATTCATTTGATGAGCTTATTGCCATTCACAACTATCCAAACTTTCTGTAATAAAACTGCCTATAACCGCTTCAGAACTGTCCCGATTTGTCAAAATTATCCATTAGAATAAACAGAAGAGGACTTTCGTTGAAGGCGGCATCAATTTTCATTTACATAAAGGTGTATTTTCTTATTTGAAATTCAGAAGTCGATTGTATTTTTAAGCTTTCTTGGAAGGGAGAAGGAATTTTTTCAAACCCTGGTATACCACAGTCCACAGCTTCAGCATAGTTTTTTGTTTTAAATCGATTTGACCACCCCTTCAAGAAATAAGATTAAGCGTATTAGGTATATGTAGTTTACACTTTACACCTCGCACTGGTGGTAATTCTGAGTGAGCGAAGTGGTTCTCTAACTCTTATACGATAGTCGAATCATAAAAAAGAAGAAAAAAAAAGCTCTTCACGTCCAACGAAATTATGATACAAAATGGAAATTGGCCTTCCTTCACTCAAGGTGAGATGTGTCTCCTAATGGTCAAGTATTGGGAATATGGGCACTTTCAAATATGCAAACACTTCTTTACAGGTCCATCCTTCATCTTCACCATCTGGATAGAGATGATGAGGGCTACATGCAGAAGCAGTTGCGTAGCTCGGACACGCAGGGGCAAGTGTTTGAAGAAGTGTCCATCTGCACCTCATTTGAAAAACGACGTTATTTTGAAAGATTGTTTTCTTTTGGTCAAAAATCCCAATTAAAATATAAGTTCTAAAAGAATTGTCCCTCTCTTTCGAATGAAATAAGCGATTGCTGATCGAGTATGACACGTCCCCTTACACGACAAGGCTTAATGAATAAGTTAAATTGGAATACGATTTACGGGTGCGTACCGATTTTCAATCTTGATGTGTCAGATAATTATTAATGAGAGTCTGAAGGAGTAGATTCTACAAAGATGAAAATTCATGAATCCAGCAAAGATCTCAAGTTGCTGTTTTGCTATATTTGAGGTCGGCAACTCAATATCACCTGCAATCGGAACAAATTAGTTATGCAACAAAGACGTATGATTCTACATAATATTATTAATAAAAGTAAGTATAGATGATTAATAGATGCATGCTCTACAATGGTAGATCCACAAAGCTATAGTGGGAGGAGCAATTCAAAATCGTCAAACAATTGTACATTTTCCACTCCCACAGTCCCAACTAGAGCCTGAGTATTTATGTATCTTTTTTGTCTTCACAATGGAAATGTCGATAACTGAGAAATAGGTTTTTGCAATTTTGAACAATTTGTACTCGTAACTATTATTTTCTTATTGATTTGAAAATAAAAATAACTTCCAAAGGGTACATTAAATTTTTCAAAGTAGTGGGATCATCATCAACCGGGTGAACATTTTTAAAAACTTCTTCAGGCACATCATAATAATACTCAATTTCTTCTCTCAAAGGAGGTACTAGAAAATGACCCTAAAGACGAGCTAAGATTTAATATTTAGTAAGAATCGCGTAGACTTTTCAGATTAGTTTAAAATTTTCAAGGTTTTTTGAAACTTGTTTAATATCTCCCAAGCCTGTTCAAAACGCATTTGCAACTCTTATTGACTCTTCTGACTTGATTATTATCCTTCAGGGCACGATCAAGACTTTTTAGAACTCTTGATGTATTTTCCGGCTCGATAAGACTCTGTAAAACTAAATCTTTCGAATAAATTTGTTTACGACTTTAAAAACTCCTGTTCCAGATTCACTGACTGTTCAAAACTGAATCAAGGACCTAAATTTTTTTTTTTTTTTTTTTTCCATTGTTTAAGACAGAGGTAAATTCTCCCTAATGCTCTTCTACACAGTTTAAAGATTCGTTAAATTTCTTCAAGACTGTACATGATTCTTTCAAATTTGCTTCAGCCACTTTACAACTCTTCCGGATTCGATTATGAGTCTTTAAAATTTGACCATAACTTACTGAGACTTCTTCCGACTCTTTCAATATTTTTAAGTCTCGTTTAAAAGGTTAAGACTCTTGGAGATTTATGTCATTCCCTTCTACATTTGAATGAAACTCAATATGACTCTTCAAGATTTGTCTACACCTTTTGAGAAATTTTTTCGCACTGGTTTAGAAATTTGGGATGCCTTGAAATTCTGGAAAACTAGCAGGCTAGTTTCAGACTAAGTAAGACTGCTATTTTTGAACAGTTTTTAATTTCACTGTTTCCTGTGGAGAGGGCCGATCTCCTCATTGCCTCTACTATGTGTCCGCACTTGGTAGGCAAGAAGAGAATTACGTAGGAAATTAATGAACAAATATATAAAAACACACCGAATTTTATTTAATCACTACAGCATCTTGTCTTCTGATTTGCACAGGAAAACTTTTCAGGAACATGAATGCACAACAGCATTAATCCCACGAAACTCGTTTCTCAGCATTTCTATCACCTGTATCAAATGTAACTTTATTACAGGATTTTTATTTAAAGCTAAAATTCGAGAAACTTCGAATTGAAGGAAAAACAAACAGATGTGACAAAAAACCCACTTCTAAATGATTATTTCTTGACTGCACCAGATCAGTTGGAGCATGAGCGGCTCAAAATCAGGTTTATCCTTGCCACCTGCACCACCACCTCCTCCCCTCCCAACTTTACACACTCAAGAAACTGACTTTATGAGTACCCTACAATAAATCATCGTAACCCGAGATAAAAATTAAGTTCTGGTAGAGCTCTTTAGGCCCAGCTTGAAAACAACACTATGCAGCAGCAACGACTCAGAATCTGGTCTAACTTTTCTTACCAATTTCGTCCTCCTGCTCCATTGTAAGTCGTTGTTTACATGCGCTATTCAAGAACCCAGATCACACTTGGAAGCTGCTGGGCGCTTCCTCCCACCAATATCCAATAGCGAGACATTTAAGTTTAATAAATATCCTAGCAATAAGAGAAATTTCTACTAACCGCAACTAATTTTTCAGCAATTGGCTGAGCATGCATCTAAAATTCTTGGTTCTGCCGTTAGTTAGTGTACCCATCGCACTGATTCCAGTTGAACGACCACCGGCAAATTGGAAATTTGCACACCGGCGCCTTCAGCTTCTGTTTCTGCAGCTATTCGCCTTTGGAAGAGTGGGCGAGCCTGTCCTTCCATTTCTGGAGCGTAGTCAGCTGAATGTCACGTTGCGTTCTCGCCTTCTTCTGCGCGTTGTAGACCTCCGCCATCTCGCCGACCTAACTCGATTGGCGGTAAGCGCGCAAGCACGCCTACACTGACGCACCTCGTCGCGACTTTCCGCTGGACCCTTTCCATCTTTGCTCTTCGGAAGGGGATCTGGATGGCGTCCGCGAAGCTATATATGTATATATGCGGCTGGAAACATACTAATCGCATAAAATAGAAAATTCTCTCGGTTGTTGAAGAATTCATTGTTAATATTAACTCGGCCTTCGTAACAGTGGGACGTAAAGATGGAGAAAGAACCACTAAACCTGAGAGTAATTAAAAATATAATACGTGTATGAAAAGCAAAATATTACTTCTTGTGAGTGCCATTTATGTCAAAATAGAGATTTCCTGCGCAAAATATACACTATATCTTCATGCGAATCCACACCAGAAAGGTCGTTATCATGAACAGTTGGCGTTCAGAATAACTCCTGAAGAGTTTTTTGTAACTCCGTACCATCCGTACCATGGTGCGATGCAGAAAATCGCTGTCCTATGTAAAATTTAGTTTTTGGCACTTTGCATGTTTTGCATTTCAGCGTTTCAGGAAGTCACTAAACTTATTTATTGATCCCTGAATTCATTACCCTCCTTTTTTTTTTTTTTTTAATATCTCAAATTTATCCTAAAAGATTAAAATAAGATCACTCGTTGATAGGAACGGAGACTGATTCAAAAAAGTCATAAGTGTGATACCTAGATACCAAAATCTCGTCCACAAATCCGCTAAATTCGTTCATGTCAACTTTCTATGCTCAATCTGAAACTTGTAGCATAGAAAAGAGGGAGGCTCTAATGGAAATAATGGCGGAGTACAAATATGGACATTTTAAAATCGGTTCTTACAAATGGCAGAATACTTACTTTTACTCAAAAGTCAGGAATTCAAAATAAACTTTCCAAACGCTGCAACAATATTGCTAATGAAATATCTTCAGTAAAGCCCAATGGCATCAGTAGCCTTCAGTCAGAAAATATTCGAAAACAGGCGGTCTGTCGAGACATTTTTCTTGTTTTTATGATTCGAATCCGTAAGAAATTCTCAAAAAATAGAAGACCTCGACTGGGTAAATTTGATCCTCCGTCCCCACCACAACAATCACCCTTCGCCCGGATGTAGTCCTTACGCCTTACATTCTGACAAAAAGTTACCGAAAACGGTGAGACTGGATCGAACTATACCGGTGTAATGGGATTAGACTCCCTTAATATCGAGAAATCCACAGGATTGGACCATCTCCTATACATTTTTAAAGGTAGTGATCTATTTGATACTCTTCTTACCTAAAATCCCTTCTTCTAGTGTTACTGCCAATCCATGGCTAGGGTAGGTAGCAAGGACTGGTGAGTATAAAATCTGCTCAGGAGATTCAGAACTACGTGGATTGTCTACAATTGGTTCACCGAACATCGTAGTGATTATTTACACAAGCACTTTTGTAAGGAGTTCATGCAAAAAATCACCACAGATAGTTGACCATCTGAAATATTAAAAGCATTAAACCATACAAGAGGTATTGGATGTAGGTTATTAACTATTAAGCAACTTATAACTATCAATAAGTAAGTATATCATCTACTCACCTTCATAATAACTTAAGGTAGGTAGTCGAGATTCCACTCAACAAACCATGTCACAAAAATCCAACGGAAATACAAACAATCAAAACACTGTCAACTGAAACAACACTAGCTATTCAAGAACTACACTTACAAGGCATTTTTTAAACTTCACACAACGAATTTAGAACTACGTGGATTTTCTACACACCAATTTCTTTGCACCAACTATAGAAAATTCTGCCTGATATTCACGGATATCAGAACCGGACCGTATTATAGTGATTATTTGCACAAACACTTCTATAAGGTGCTCATGTAAATAATCACCATAACTGATCACACAGCTGAAATAAAACATTAGACAATCGCCATTTTATGAATATTCATAACCTATGCAATTATCAATAAATATCTACTTACTAGTAGGATCACTGCGGAGAAGTACGAAATCACAGTCTTCCAAAGTAGGTAATGCAAGAAACTTAAATGTGAACATTCACTGAACACCTTCCAAAACGTTCAACAGAAATATTGTAAATCACATTCTTCACGTAATTTAAACATAAACGGGAACATTCACAAAAACAAAAGATCTTCACAATTTCAAACAAATTTCACTAGTCGTAACGCATCATGCCTTAGTTTTTCTGAACGTTAAAGACTAGGTATAAAATTAGAAAAAAACTCACCGACCGGAGCGCTTGAGGTATCCTACGCGAAATAAACAAAACCGACGCGGAAAGGGCCTAACTTATACGATCAAAATCAAAGGCGAACGCGAAACCGGCACAATTGCGAACAGGCGAACAAAATTCGATTTAAAAAATCTTTAAGGCAGACACCCAGGGAACACGAGCGATCGCACTTCTTTAACAAATAAAGAAACACGTGAGATTGAAAGACCAACATAATTCCAATTACCCATGAAAACCCATTTAAAATAGGTATTTTTTATTATACCACCCTTCTAAGTAACATGCATACATGATTCCGAGGCAAGTAAGGTATTACCAAAAACATGACTCCCCAAAAGACCCTAAAGATGAAGAGTAACTAACCCTACAGGCTGAAGCAGTCAAAGGGTGCACTTTCTACATTGCACCGCGTTTCTGCGCCTTCCTCATGAACGTCATATCCTGCACACGCCCCAACCAACGTAATTTTTGTCAATGTAATAAAATTTTGATCTCGAAATATTGATAAATTTACGTTCTTTCGATGTGAAACATATCGAATTTTAAGAGGTACTTCCAATTCCACGTTTTCCTGCCCATGAGAAAGATGAATATAACTCTTCCCGCCAGAGTGTCACCAACAGCAGCATTTTCCGAATTCTTGATGCCTGAGAACACACGAATTAATTGATTAAAAATATGTACGACTAAATTAGATTAGGTATATATGTATAATAAATTCTCTAGCCCTTTGGCGCTTTATTCAGTCTTGTAACCTACCTCTTGTGTCAGGGATGGGGGCAAAGAACATTTACGAACATTATCTGAGAACCGGGGCGGAGAAATGCAATCAAATATACTTTTGCTGTGATGAACAATTTTCCGTAATTCATACCTAAGTCCACCTAATACTTCAATACACAATAAGAATCGCTTAGCCTTGTCAGATAAGCTTTTTTAGAACCTGTTTAATACCCGCCCCATCTGGTCAAAACGGATTTACGACTCTTAATAACTCTTCCAGACTCGATTATTATCCTGCGGGGCACGATCAAGACTTTTTAGAACTCTTTGATTCCAAGCTCGAACTCTGTAAAACTACCTAACTCTTCCAAATTTGATTACGACTTTACAATGCTCCTGTTCCAGATCTGCTGGCTGCGTTCAAGATCGAATCAGGAACAACAAAAATAAGGCATTAAATTATCTTGAATGCTCCACTAAACTGTTAAAGATTCGTTTAGACTGTTGAAGACTTTATAACTCTTTCAAATTCACTCCAGACACTTTACAACCCTCCGAGATTTTTGATTATGACTCTTTAAGATTTGACCAACACCTATTGAGATTCCTTACGAATTTTTTAATATGTTCAAGTCCTTCTAAATTTGAATGAAACTCGATATGACGCTTCAAGACTTACCTATTTACGACTTGTGAGACATTTTTTCACACCAGTTTTGGAATTTGGGATGCCTTGAAATTCTGGAAGACTAGCAGGCTAGTTTGAGACTAAGTGAGACTGCTATTTTCTGAGAATTACTTTGGAAATTAATAAACAAATATAAGAACAAACCGAATTTGATTTACGCACTACATCATCTGGTCTTTTGATTTGCACAGGAAAACTTTTCAGGAACATGAATGCACAACAGCGTTCATCCCGCAAAACTCGTTTCTCAGCATTTCTATCCCCTGTATCAAACGTAACGTTAGTACACCATTTTTATTTAAAGCTAAAATTTAAGAAACTTTGAATTGAAGGAAAAACAAACAGATATGACAAAAAACCCACTTCTAAATGGTTATTTCTTGACAGCACCAGATCAGTTGGAGCATGAGCGGCTCAAAATCAGGTTTATTCTCGCTACCTGCACCACCACCTCCTCTCCTCCAAACTTTACACACAAAAGAAACTGACCTTATGAGTATCCTACAATAATTTATCATAACCCAAGATAAAAATTAAGTTCTGGTAAAGCTCTTTGGGTCCAGCTTGAAAACAGCACTATGCAGCAGCAACGACTCAGAATCTGATCTACCTTTTTTTAACAATTTCCTCCTCCTGCTCCACTGTATGTCGTTTTTTACATGCGCTGTTTAAGAATCCATATCACACTGTACGCTGTTTGGTGCTTAAGAAAGATGTCTTGCTATTTGATGAAGGGGTGGTGTGCAATACTCTGCAGGGCACTTGGTCAACCAAAAAAAGCGAAAATTTAATAATGTTAATATATAAAAGGCAAAAACGTGACAAGCCAAATAAGAGAAGAAGAGCAGTTTTTTTTTGTTTTTTTTTTACCCACTTTTGTAGGAAACCCATACAAAGATAAGCAAAATGGTCAAAATAGATGGGACTGGAATAAAGTTGCCACCAAATATCTTGATTCAACCCCCTATATCATGGAATTAGAAGTACAATAAATGTTTACAGCCCGACAAAATAAAAAAGAATGTACAAAAAATTTCTCACAAAAGCTAAGTGATCCTCTAACTATTTTATTTAACGAAATAATTAAAGCTGGAAACGTCCCTAGGTCCCTTTTTATTTTTTTCTAATGTATTTATTTAAAGTTCTTATACTCATTGAGATAGATTAATTCTACATAAGTTTTGCCAGTTGGTTTGCAGGGGAATCTCAATTCTGTTCCTCACCCAGTCCACCTATTTTGTGGGTATAAGCCTCCATCAGATCGATCCACCTAATGCCTGCCCCAGGCTATACATGCCCCGTTTGGGCCGCCCACCCCGACTGTCTCGTCAACCTACCTCATCGATGGTCTCCCTTTCTTTTACCGTCATGCGGTATCCAGAAGGTGGTCGACTTGATCCATTTATATTTCAATTCTTTCGCAACATGCCCCTGCGTATTTTAGTTTCATTTTTTAAAAATCAAAATGCGTTTTCTTTTTGGCCTTGTTTCATTCCACATTTACGAAATCCTCGTCTTTCAGCCTAATTCTCAAAATGATTCTTAATATGGCACGTTGAGTCGTATACCTAGTTTTTGAATTTGTTTAACCGTGCAGGCCCATGTTTGAAAATGTTCTCACCTTTCAATAGCATACATTCACCATACGAGCATAATATTGTATAAGCTATTTCACTAATATTCCGTAGGTTTGAAATCTCTTCCATTTTTCTCATTTTTCTCGAGCAAAATTATGATCATTTTTAACGTTTTTTGGTTTTAGGAACCCATAAATTTCAGAGCTGAATTTTCCGATTGTCTTAAGCATTTTAACTATACCTAAATATTAACTAAATCCGTAGCTCTTTTAACAACACGACAAAAAATCCAACTTCATTTTTTCATTATTTGTAAAAAGTTTTTTTTTTTTTTTTTTTAGTACAACTCCTTTAAAATGTGAGAGTTCCAGTTTGAATTTGTCAAACTTTACAAAAGAAATGTTAGATGGTTTCATAACACGATTATGAAGTGTTACAGACAGTGAACGCATTTCTGAATGCAAAATTTGAATTAATATACTCTTGGACCAGCCACGGAATGAAACTACTCACCGAATTAAACTAATTTTCAGAAGACTGATACCCAGGGGGAAATTGAATCGGGAACCAGTTACAGAATATTAACTCACGAATGGGCGATTCAAAAATGAGGATACGAACTGTCGCACAAATCCTGGTGCCGACTGTAACTCTGACTATAAAATGAAAAACACGCGAGGCCAGAGAGATATAGATTTTGGAGAAATGCGAGGATGACTAATGCAACTTCAGACAGTGACCGAATTCCGTTTCCCTAGCGTATTTACGGCGAACTGGGTATGCAAATTCATATGCTTTGGTGCTCAGTGGGCTTAACGGTATAAATTGTGGCACCGACGTTTAAGACTGTTTCGTTGGTAGAAGTTCTAGAGCTGCTCTTTAGAATAACAACTGGAATATTATATTATTAATTTGATGAGTTTACCGCCATTCACAACACCTCCTCCTCTACAAACTTTCCTCCCATCAGAAACTGACCTTATAATTATTCTACAATATATTATCGTATCCCAAGATAAAAATTAAGCTCTGGTGGAGCTCTTTAGGCCCAGCTTGAAGACAACATCATCACACAGCATCAACAACTAAGCATCTGGTCTACCTTTTCTTACCAATTCCCTCCTCCTGATCCACTGTAGGTCGTTTCTTACATGCGCTGTTTAAGAACCCAGATCATACTCGGAAGCTGTTAGGCCCTTCCTCCAACCAATATCCACTAACGATACATCTAAATGTAATAAAATATCCTAGCAATAAGAGAAATTTGTATATACCGCAACTAATGTTTCAGTAATTGAGTGAGCATGCATCTTCAATTTTTGCTTCTGGCGTTGGTTAGTGTTCCCTTGGCACTGAGTCCAGTTGAACGACCACCGGCAAATTGTGAACTTGTACACCGGCGCCTTCAACTTCCGTTTCTCCAGCTAGTTCTCACATAAATAAGTAGTTTTGCCACATCCAGTTGAGCGAATTTCTGCAAATCAAAATTCAAAAATTAGAAGAAAACCAAAAAGAGCATGATTGGCTCAAAATCAGATTAACACCCTCACTCCCTGCACCGTGACTTTCGTGTATACTCGCAAATAGGCGATTCAAAAAGCAGTTACGAACTGTCACACATATCCTGGTGCTGACTGTACCTTTGCTCATAAACTGAGAAACATGCAAGGCCAAAGAAATAAGGCTTCCTAGAGAAATGCGAGACGCGACAGAAATTCTCGTGGCAACCGAAGTTAAACTCAGCAACTGGAAAAGTATCTCACAACTTTTTTACTAGGATGACAGGTTGCCCAATTTACCAGAGACTGGAGATAATGGACCAGGTATTCTCAGAGAAGAAATATTGACCCTGTTCGTTTACTACATGAAAGACGTTCACCAGCAGTCACTACTGCGATCAGCCAAAGGAGGATCTTCTGCAGTATTCCCCATTTACCGAAACTAACCAATGCATATGTAGCCAGCTATATAAAAAAATATGTATATGCGGCTGATACGTACGCAAAGGAAAATCGGGAACGATTTCTACGAAGAATATCCTTAACCCTAGGACTTCCACAGGAGTCATGGTTACTGATTATCTCTCATCAGGACTCTTTGACCAGCCACAAAATGAAACTTATCACCAAATTAAACCGATTTTCATAAGACTGATAAGCCGAATGTAACTCTGATTATAAACTAAAAAATACGCAAGGCCAAGGAGATATAGCTTTTGGAGAAATGCGAGGAGATTCAACGATATGACTAATGCAATTTCCAAAACTGATTTTTTGGGACTTTTCAAATAAGAAAGAAATCAAACGAAGCTTCGTGATCCACTCGACTCTCACGTGACTCTTTAATGAGCACGTATCATACTTCAACCAGGAGGGTCTAAGAGCAGATCAGCTGATCGCTTGGTGGGAACCTGGCCTCGAGCACGAAGACTCGCGAGAACAAGGTGTAGCTAACGACAGGTTCCTTACATCGTGAGCCTCACTCCAGGTTCGTAGATGACTGCTTGTGTGTGCCAGGGCATTTGATGTGGGTCTTGTTGCCGAGTATGGAGCGACTGATCTAATCTTCAACATCAGGATTATTATAGAGAAATGCTGTGAATATAATGTCCCTGTAGTAGTATGCTTAAACGACTATGCAAAAGCTTTGACTGTGTAAAGTGAAATGCCCTAATGAGCACGATGATAGAGATGGGAGTACCTAGACACCTCACACACTTGGTGAAGATACTGAACAGAAGCAGCGAAATGACTGTAAGAATTGCAGGGTAGGAATCTGGAACGTTCAGGGCAGAACACGGGGTGTCAGGCAAGGAGATATCTTGTCACTACAACTCTTCATTTGCATTTTTCGGGTCAATGAGGATCGATGTCCTTTTTTCCACAAAAATAATTAATAGCAAGTACATAGCTCAACGGTTCACTGCGCTGCATAATAGCATGATTTCATCTACACTCGCTTATAAAATTAAGGAGGTTCATTTTTTGCTCGAAAATTTTCCTTTAAAAAGAAGTTAGTAGAAAAAAAATGGCTCTTCACGTCCCGTCCATTGAAATTATGAAATGAAAATCGCCTTCCTTGACTAAAGGTGAAGTGTGTTTCCTAATACTCAAGTACAGCAAATATGGGCATTTTCAAATACGCAATTATTTCCTTATGGGTCCAGCCTTCATCTTCATTCTTCACCTCATGGATAGCGATGACGAGAGCCACATACAGAAGTGGTTGCACAGCTCAGACAAGGAGGAGCAAGTATTTGAATCCAATGAAAAAAAAAAAAAAAGGAGTGGGTAAAAAAATTGTCCGTTTCCCACGACTGAAGTGAGCAGTCGCTAAGTATAACATGCCCCTTTGCACAACACGGCTTACTTAACGAGTTCAATTAAAAGACAGGACAACGATTTGCTACTGCGTACCTAATTTCGATCTTGATGCGTCAATCGTTGATGAGACTCTGAAGTAGTACGTAGATTCTGTGAATATCAGAATTAATGCATCCAGCAAATATCTTAAGTCGCTGTTTTCGTATTTTCGAGGTCGGTAATTCAGTACCACCTACAATCGGAACAAATTAGGTATAAACGAAGATGTACGATTCTACAAATATTAGTAATAAAGTAAGTGTAAATGATCAAGGTCGCTGAATTATCATCAACTGGGTGACCACTTTCGAAAACTTCTTTATGCACATTACACTGACATCCAATTTTTTAAACATTAGAGTAACTCTGGGGACTAGTTCAGATTTCAGTATTCAGCAAGAACCGCTTAGACTCGTCGGAGTAGTTTAAAATGCTTAAGGTTTGTTGAAACTTGTTTAATACTCGCCAAGCCTGTTAAAAATGCATTTACGACCCTTAGTAACTTTTCCAGAGTTGGTTATCAACCTTCAGGGCAAGATTAAGACTTTTTAGAACTCTCGATGATTTTTCCACCTTGTGTTAGACTCTGTAAAACTAACTATCCCGAATTTGTTCACGACTTTACAATACTCCTGTTCCAGATCCACTCGCTGTCCAAGGCCAAATCAAACCCTACAAAAATAAGGTATTAAATACTCTCTAACACTCCTCGAAATTATTTAGAGATTCGCTAAGACTGTTTAAGACTATGTAACTCTTTCAACTTTGCTCCAGACTTTTTACAACCCTTCTAGATTTGAACAAAACTTATTAAGACTCCTTCCGACTTTTTCAGTATTTTCAAGTCTAGTTTAAAAGGTTAAGACGCTTAAAGATTTATGTAAGACCCTTCTAAATTTGAATGAAACTCGAGATGGCTCTTCAAGAATTGTTACAACATTTGAGACATTTTCCCCCTAGTTTAGGAATTTGGGATGCCTTGAAACTTTGGCAGACTAGCAGACTAGTTGGAGACTAAGTAAGAATACTGTTTTTGAAGAATTTTTAATTTCAGTGTTTATTTTTGGGGAGGGCCGATCTCTCCACTGCCTCTCCTATATATCAGCATCTGGTAGGTACGTATAAAAAAAGAATTACAAGGAAAATATTAAACAAATAATATAAGAACATACCGAACTTGATTTATGCACTACAGCATCATGTCATCCGATTTGCTCAGGAAAACTTTTCAGGAACATGAATGCTCAACAGCATTAATCACACGAAACTCGTTTCTCAGCATTTCTATCACCTGTATCAAACATAACTTTAGTACACCATTTTTATTTATACATAGCTAAAATTTGAGAAACATTGAATTGAAGAAAAAACAAACAGATGTGACAAAAAACCCACTTCTATCTAAATGGTTATTTCTTGACTGCACCAGATCAGATAGAGTATGATCGACTCAAAATCAGGGTTATCCACGCTATCTGTACTACCACCTCCTCTTCTCAAAACTTTACACCCAACAGAAGCTGACCTTATAATTATCCTACAGTAAATTATCGTATCCCAAGACAAAAATTAAGTTCTGGTGGAGCTCTTTGAACAACACGCAGGATAAACAACTCGGAATCTGATCTACCTTTTCTTCCCAATTTACTCCTCCCGATCCATTGTGTGTCGTTTTTAACATGCGCTGTTCAAGAATTCAGATCACACTCGGAAGCTGCCGAGCCCTTCCTCCCACCAATACCCAATAGCGATACAATTAAGTTCAATAAATATCCTAGCAATAAGAGAAATTTCTACAAACCGCAACTAATCTTTCAGCAATTGGGTGAGTATGCATCTTCAGTTTTTGCTTTTGGCGTTGGTTAGTGTACCCTTAGCACTAATTCCAGTTGAACGACAACCGGAAAATTAGACATTTGTAAACTGGCGCCTTCAGCTTCCGTTTCTCCAGCTGGTTCTCACATAAATAAGTAGTTTTTCCGCATCCAGCTAAGCGAACGTCTGCAATTAAAAACTCCAAAATTAGAGGGAAACCAAGAGAAGCATGATCGGCCCAAAATCAGATCTACACCCCTTCACTTCCTGCACAGTGACTCCCTCCCCTCCAGCCTTTATTCGCAACAGAATCTGACCCTTGTATACTCGCAAATGGGTGATTTAAAAGGAGTTACGAACTATCGCACATATCGTGGTGCTGACTCTACCTCTGGCCATAAACTGAAAAATAAGGAGACGCTGGAAAACTGGAGAGGTGCCATGGCATCTTAATAGGTTGCCGGGAAATCTAGAATCTAAGATATGCCGACGATATAACTCTGTTAGCAACTCCCGGCAAGGAAATGGCGGAGCTGATTGAGCGTGTCAGGAAGATCAGCGAGAAGTACGAGCTGCTCATAAATGCTTCGAAAAACAAAATTATTGTGATAGACCGCAAACATGTCCTGACTGACGCTTACCTGCAGACGGCTTCGGAAGAAGTCAAGTCGTTTATATAATATCTGGGGTCGATGATTGATGTCGATGGTGGCTTCTTGGCAAGGATAAAAAGAAGAATCGCTATTCCAAAGTCCGCAATGACAAGACTGAAAAACTTAGCCTGCAATCATGGATGCGATAGATCTACGCAGGCCGGAAGAAGGCATAGTAACACCTCCAGGCTCTTTCTAACCGATGTCAACTCGAACTAGAGAAAAATTACAATAGGTAATTTAATATTTAGCATTATCGTGGGTAAAAACTAAAAATAGTTGAAAAACAAAATTAGGTTAAGAAATAATAACCTAAAAATGAATTTTAAAATATAAATCTAATCAGGAAAACAGAGACGGTTGTACAGTAGGTCTGGCTGTACATTGGAACCAGCCTACACAGCAGGCAAACCTTTCTAGCAAACACGTTTGATCCAGAACAAATAAAAGCAAAATCATTTGCTTTTGCTGGTTACCTTCTCCAACCTACAACACACCGAAGGGTCGAACTCGATTGCGGAACCTAAAGTGTTTGAAATACTGTAAAACTTACTGAAATCTGAGCCTAAATCCTAATGCATTGAAGATGGTGTGGTGGGACGTATGGCGATGCACGCATGCCAAAGTGGCCCCTATGACACCGCACCCCCGGCACCGGAGACTACCCTTTCGAGCATCGCATCAGTGACCGGGGGGAACGCTTTGGGGCCAGGCCCGAGCCCCCATTTCTCCGTGCCGGAACGGTGCGCGCGTCCTGCCAGGGCCACCATGGGGTTCCCTACTGACCGAGGTCCGCGCTCCCTGAGCGCTCGCCTGGAATTCAGGTCCCCCACAGCCGGACGCGCTTCCTCTTCACTCACCCCTCACCTTCTCGTCTTGATACGTGTGGCGACGCTGGAGGGTGGTGACAGCGGGGGAGCCCTGCTGGAGGGTCGGCAGTAGCTGCAACAGCTCTTCTGAGTAATCAACCTGCAACAAAGTAAAAATGTAATACGAATATAAAGAGCAAAAGATCATTTCTTGTGATTCGGAAGCCACTAAACTCATTTGTCGATCTCTGAATTCAATTTTTTTTTAAATTTACATATCAAATTCGAAGCGCTGCAGTGCAAAACATGCTAAGTACCATTTTTGTCGAAATTGAGATTTCCTGCGCAAAATATTCAATATCCTCATGCCAATGTACACCTGAAATGTCGTTATCACGAATAGTTAGAGTTCAGAATAACCCGTGAAGAGCGCGCCTGTTGTAAGCCTGCGTCCTGGTGCGATGCAGGGAATCACTCTCCTGTAAAATTCACTTTTTGGCACTTAGCATGTTTTGCATCTCAGCGTTTCAGGAAGCCACTAAACTCATTTCTTGACCCCTGAATTCATTTTTCCACTTTTTTTTTCCTACGTGTCTAATTTATACTAGGGTTAAAATAAGATCACTCGTTGATAGGAATGGAGACGGTTCAAAAATGCCATAAAATATATAAAAAGATACCTGGATACCAAAATCTCGTTTCCAAATCCGATACATTCGTTCATGACAACTTCTAAGATCAATCTGAAACTTGTAGCATAGAAAAGAGGGAGGCTCTAGTGAAAATAATGTAAATCGGTTCTTAGAAATGGCGGAATACTTACTTTTACTCAAAAATCAGGAATTTAAAGTAACCTTTCCAGACGCTGCAACAATATATCGCTGATGAAATATCTTCAGTAAAGCCCAAGAGCGTATCGAAGGAGTTATAGAGCCCTCAATAAGAAAATATCCGAAAACAAGCGGTTTTTCGAGACGTTTTTCTTCTTTTTATGATTTGTATCAGTAAGAAAATCTCAAAAAAAAAATAGAAGACTTCCCAGCTGGAAAAATTTGATCCTCTGTCCCCACCACAGCAATCACTCTTCACATTGATGTAGGCTTTATGCCTGATTAGATTCCCTTAATCTCGTGAAATCCAGAGGATAGGACCATCTCCTATACATTTCTACAGGGAATGATTTATTTGATCCCTCAAACGGCACAAATTCTCAACTCTGCGACTGGGTGTCAATCATTTCTGTTCTGAGTCCAAAAAGCCTCTATCCCTTCTTAGCCTACGTGCGTCAGGTCTCCAAAATTCATTTTTCGAGTGTTCCTCTCCTCATCTAGCTATAAAGCGGCAAAGATTGCGGGTATAAAAACTGCGCAGTAACTTATATCTATCAATAAGTAAGTATATAATCTACTCACCTTCAGAATATCTTGAGGTAGGTATTCAGATTCCACTCAAAAAATCACGTCACAAAAACCCAACAAACAAATACAAATCACGTCACAAAAATCCAACGGAAATACAAACAATCAAAACACCGTCAACTGAAACAACACTAGCTATTCTGCATTTTTTAAACTTCACACAACGAATTCGGAACTGCGTGGATTTTCTACACACCAATTTCTTTACACGAACTACAGAAAAATTTGCCTGATATTCACAGATATCAGAACCGGACCGCAATTATAGTGATTATTTGCACGAACCCTTCGATAAGGTGCTCATGGAAATAATCACCATAACTAATCACACAGCTGAAATAAAACATCAGACACATTTATGAATATTCATAAACCTATGCAATTATCATAATCTACTTACCAGTAGCTGATCACTACGTAGAAATATGAAATGACAATCTTCAAGTAGGCAATTCAAGAAACTTAAAAGTGAACATTCACTGAACACCTTCCAAAACGTTCAACAGAAATATTGTAAATCACATTCTTCACGTAATTTAAACATAAACGGGAACATTAACAAAAACAAAATCTTCACACTTTCAAACAAATTTCACTAGTCGTAACGCATCACGCCTTAGTTTTTTTGAACGTTAAATACTAGGTATAAAATTAGAAAAAAACTCACCGACCGGAGCGCTTGAGGTACCCTACGCGAAATGGACAAAAACGATGCGTGAAGGGCCTAACTTACACGATTTTAAAGGCGAACGCGAAACCGACACAATCGCGAATATGCGAACGAAATTTGATTTAGAAAATCCTTAAGGCAGACACCCAGGGAACACGAACGACCGCACTTTTTTAGCAAAAAAGGAAATACGTGAGACTGAAAGACCTACATTATGTAATTCCAATTACGCTTGAAAAACTATTGAAAAAAGGTATTTTCAATTATACCGCGCTTTTAAGGAACATGCACACATGATTCCGGGGCAGGTAAGGTATAACAAAAACCATAACCTGCGACTGTCTCAGCAGTGTAGTTCTGATTACCGTATCCCCCTTCTACATGGAGTCATTTCCTGCATAACCCCCAAGGCAATGACATTTACACCAGGAGGTAACCTACAAGAGACTGTCCACTTCAACCACTTCCTAACTTGCATAGGAAGACCCTAAACCGGCAGGATGTTTTCCATTTTTTTAAATTAGGTAGTTACTAACAACAAACTGATTAAATTATTAAAAAAACAACGTGATTTTTGTCCACGAAAAAAATTTTGATCTCTATATACTGATGAATTTAGGTTTCTTCGATGCGAGAATATCGTATTTCAAGAAGTACTTTCAATCCCACGTTTTCCTGCCCATGAAAAAAATGAACATAAGTTTTCCCGCCAACATCACCAACAGCAGCATTTTTCGAATTCTTCATGCCTGAAAACACACGAACTAATTAAAAATATGTACGACTAAATTATATTACATAATATATGTATAATAAATTCTCTAGTCATTAGGGGCTTTATCCAGTCTTGTAACCTACCACTTTTGTAGGTGGCGGGGGCAAAGAATATTTACGAACATTAACCGAGAACACATACTAAGACTCCTTCCGACTGTATCAATATTTTCAAGTCTACTATAAAAGGTTAAGACTCTTGGAGACTTATGTGAGACCCTTCTAAATTTGAATGAAACTCGATATGACTCTTCAAGACTTGTTTACAAATGGGAAGACATTCTTTCACACTAGTTTTAGAATTTAGGATGCCTTGACACTCTGGAACACTAGCAGACTAGTTTGAGACTAAGTAAGACTGCTATTTTTTTAAAGTTTTTAATTACAGTGTTTTCCTCTGGAGAGGGCCGATATCACCATTGCTCTTCCTATGTATCCGCGTCTGGTAGGTAAGAAAAAATTTACATTTGAAATTAATAAAAGAATATAAGAACATACCGAATTTGTTTTACGCTCTATACAGCATCTTGTCTTCCTATTTGCACTGGGAAAATTTTTCAGGATCATGAACACAACAGCGTTAATCACGCGAAACTAGTTTCTCAGCATTTCTATCACCTGTATCAAACATAACTTTAGTACACATTTTATATTTAAAGCTACAATTAGGTGAACTTTGATATGAAGAAAAATCAAACAGATATGTCAATAAACCCACTTTTCTTAATGGTTGTTTCTAGACTGCACCTAATCAGTTGGGGCATGATCACCGTAAAATCAGGTGAATCCTCGCTACCTACACCACCACCTCCCCCAAAACTTTACACCCAACAGAAACGGACCTTATAATTATCCTACAATAAATTATCGTATCCCAAAATAAAAATTATTTTCTGGTGGAGCCCTTTGGACTCAACTTGAAAACAACACCACGCAGCATCAATAACTCCGTGTTTCGTCTACTTTGTCTTACCAATTTCCTCCTCCTGATTCATTGTATGTCGTTTTTTACATGCGCCGTTCAAGAACCTAGATCACACCCGGGAGCTGCTGTGCCCTTCCACTCATCAATACCCAATAGCGATATATCTAAATTTAATAAATATCCTAGCAGTAAGAGAAAACTCTATACAGACCGCAACTAATCTTTCAGCAATCGGCGGAGCAGGTATCCTCGATTTTTGCTTCTGGCGTTGGTTAGTGTACCCTTGGCACTGATTCCAGTTGAACGACCAGAAACCAGTGCCTTCGGCTTCTGTTTCTCCAGCTGGTTCTCACATAAATAAGTTGTTTCCGCATCCAGTTGAGCGAACTTCTGCAAATCAAAATTCCAAAATTAGAAGAAAACCAAGTGGAGCATGATCGGCTCAAAATCAGATCTTCGCCCTCGCTCCCCGCACGGTGACCAGTTTCCCTCCAACCTTTATCACAACAGAAACTGACCCTTGAAATTATCTCACAATATTTTTTACATATTTACGTTCAGCTTTAATACAATAGTACGAGTCCCTTTCTTAGGCATAAGCCTCTCTCGGCTTTGTTCATTTTGCGGGTCCAACATTATCCTATGAAATACTCATATATATATATATTTTAAAATAAATTTCACAATGTCATCCTCTCACTTAATTCTACAATACTATTATGTCCTAAAATAAAGTGAAGTTATTCTAGTGAACTTATTTGGGACCATCTTGAAAATCACACCATGCAGCATCAACGACTCAGAATCTCATCCACCTCTGTTATCACCAATTTCCTCCTCCTAATCCATGTATCTACGTAGTCTTTCACAATCTACGTAGTCTTTCACATGCCCTCTTCAAGTGTTCAAGGAGCCAGATTCCACTCGGATACTGTGGGGCCTTCCTCCCACCAACAACCCTTAGTCGCCTCATACGGCACGTAGAATTGCATTTAGCATATGCTTGCATGCGGTTTCTGTAGTCTGCTTACCGCCAACAGAGAGTGCTTTTCACCCCTCCCTCCTCGCCGGCAATTGCACCAAACCAAACGATAACATTATGCTAAAATTATCATAACTTAAAGCATTTCTAAGTACCGGTGAAACTCTTTCGGCTCAGTTGGAAAATAGCACCATGCAGCATCAACGGCTCAGAATCTGATCAGCCTGTTATCACAAATTTCCTCCTCCGGATCCAAGTATGTAGTTCTCTACATGCGCTGTCAAATCCAGGCCTTCGCTAACCCATGTCAACTCGAACTAAAGTAAAAATTATAATAGGTAATTTAATATAGCTAGCATTCTTGTACGTAAAAACTAAAAATAACTGGAAAACAACATTAGGTTGAGAATTAATAACTGTAAGATGAGTTTTTAAATATAGATCTAATCATGAAAGTAGAGAAGGTTTTACAGTAGGACTAGCATTACGCTGGAGCCAGCCAACACAGTACACAGCAAGCATCCCTTTTCAGCAATCGCGTTTGATCTAGAACAATCAAATGCGAAATTATCTACTTTCGCTGGTGGCCTTCCCCAGCCTACAACACACTGACGGGTCGTACTCGACTGTGCAACCTATAATGTCTAAAGTACTGCAAGACTGAAATGTGAGCCTGAATTCTAATGCATTGAAGTTGTAGGCATCTCTAACCAACTATTCTTAGTCATTTTGTCACTTTTTAGCAAAGGCATTACCAAACCTAAGATTTTGCGCCACCTAAATGAACACTCTTTACAGTGACTCGATATAGTAAGAAAACATTTCGCTTTGCGACTTTTGCCACTGAGCTATTCTCACAAAATAATACTGACATAATACTAACAAGCTATTTTCCACAGTGGCCTAAGTCTAAAAGAGCGAGTCATTCTATTGTAGTCACGTTTGAAACACCAGTCTAAAGCGCATTCATTGCTTTAAAACAATCGCAACTTGGTGGTGACCAATAGCGATACCTCTAAATTTAATAAATATTCTAGCAATAAGAAAAATCTCTACTGACCGCAAGTAATCATCCAGCAACTAGCTGAGCATGCATCTTCAATTTTTGCCTCTGGCGTTGGTTAGATTGCAAATTTGTGAACCGGCGTTTTCAGCTTCCGTTTCTCCAACTGGTTCTCACATAAATGATTTGTTTCAGCATCCAACTGAGCAAAGTTCTGCAAATCAATATCCCGCAGTTAATATCAAGATTAGAAGAAAACCTAGTGGAGCATGACCCGCTCAAAATAAAGTCTAATCTCGCTCATTACACCGTGACCTCTCCCCTCCAACCCGCACTGACAACAGACACTCTTCTTTATACAGAAGAAGAAAAAGTGAATTGGCACACCTTACACATGGAATCTTACCAAGCTCACTCACACTCAGAAATGGACAATTTGAAGATGATTCTTACTAGAACAGTATCAGTCTTCAATATTCTGTCCATCATCCCTTATCAGCGACACATACTTAATATTTTTTCTCATTTTGGCAGACTAAATTTTTTTTTTCTCCTCAGATTACCAATTAAAAAAAAAAATTAGAAAAAAATAGTTCCCTCCTACGAATGAAATGAGTAAATACTATTAATTTGTGAAACATAGCAACAATTTGTCAAAGCGTACCAAATTACAACTCTTCAATGAAAATTCCAGAGTCGCAGTGTTCAAACTGTGCATCTTACGAAGGTCCCAAATCGTTATACTGGTATCTTGGCTATCTTCGAGACTGATAACTCAGTATCACCTGCAATTGAAATAATTCTGTTATAATATGAACGCAGCTGTAGGTCTAAATATATAAAGAGCAATACATATGTCACATATGAACCGTGACAGATCCAAGAACCAATCCTGAAAGGGGCAATTCATAATGGATAAGAAGTTTATAATCTTCACCCCTCCCCCATGCTATGACTTATTACTTATACATATAATTCATTTTATCTTCATGATTATAACCGACTGATTGAATAATTGGTTAACACTTCCATGAGGAGAGCAAGTGAAGTTTTGTTCTGTAAACTGATTTGAATCAGGGGAGAGGGAGCTCAAGCTATTCATAGTTCGATATGCCCCTGGCCCTCATCAGGCTCTTGTTCTAAACTCACTCAATGTTCACGATTCATTTGAGATTTTCTACCATTCCGTCAGTCTTTTTTATTACACTAGTATTAGATTCGAAACTTACTCTGATTTCTTTGAATTCTTCCAGGTTCACAAAATCTCCCCTCTTCTCAGGAATACGTCCATTTTGACGAAATCTTCCATCATCTCGACAATGAAGTCAGCCGTGTTCTTGATGATGAATTCTTCCATTTAATTGACGAAGTCTTCCATCTTTTCGACGAAGTTTTCAATAGTCTCAACAAAGTGTTCCATCTTCTCGACGAATTACTCTATCTTCTCTCCATAGTTTATTCGACGAATCTTTCCTCATCTTGACGAATTCTTCCATTATCTTGACAAAGATGTCTTCCACCTGTTTGACTACAAAGTCTCCCACATTCTCAATGATCAAGCCTTCTGTCTTCTCTAGAACAAAGTCTTAAATCTTTTCAACAACAAATTTGTCATCTTCTTGATGAAGACTTCTACCATCTTCTCGTTGAACTCCTACACCTTCTCGACGAGTTCTTTCATCTTCTTGACAAATTTTTCAATCCTACCAACGAATTCTGAAATCTTTCATCTTCTCTACAAATTCTAGCATGAAAACGAAGTCGTCCATCCTCTTGACGATGAAGTCTTCCATATTCTTGACAATAAATTCTTCTGTATTCTTGACGATAAATTATTCCACTTTCTCGGCGAATTCTTGTTCTTCTATTTTCTCGACGACATCTTCTTCCACTGTCTTGACAAATTCTTTTCTTCCATCTTCTTGACAAATGCTTAAGCCATATATTCACGACTAATTCGTCTTCTATTTTCTCAATGGTTTCTTCTTCCAGCTTCTCAAAAAAGACTCCCTTCTCCTCGGCAAAGTCTTCCTTCTTCCAAGGCACAGTCTTCAGTCTCCTCGACAAAGTCTCCGACTTTTTGACAGAGTCTTCCATCTTCTCAACGACAAAGTCTTCCATCTACTCGAAAATAAGTTCTTCCACTTTCGTGACAAATTCTTCTGCCATATTCTCAATGAATTCTTCTTCCAGTTTGTCGACGTATTCTTCTTCCATCTTCTCGACGAATTCTTCTTCCGTCTTCGCAATCAAGTCATCCATCTTCTTGATGAAGTCTTCCACATCAAAATAGTCTTTCATCTTCTCGGAAAGTCTTACACCTTCTTGACAGAATCTTTCATTTTCTCTACGATGAAGTCATCCATCTTCTCAACAACAAATTCTTCCATCTTCTTGACGATGATGTCCTCCACATTCTCAACACAACGTCTTCCATATTCCCACCATTAAGTCTTCTTCTGAACGAAATCCATCATCCTCTCAACGAATTCTTCCATCTGTTTGAAGAATTCGTCCACCTTCTAGACAGAGTCTTTCATCTTCTCGATGACAAAGTCTTGTATCTTCTCAATGACAGAGTCCTCCATCTTCTCAACAGCCAAGTCTTCCACTTTGGTCTTCGAAACTTATTTTCAAATCACAAAAATTGTCCTCCAAAGCGAAAACCAAAACTCTGAACACATGCATACGTCTCATACGTCTCTCCTATCTTATGCTGCACCAGACATGGTCACTAAGGGCATAGATTCTAAGAAATTACAAAGTAGGTCCCCGGAGACAGATGGAAATATCAATTTTGAACATGAAGCTCCAGTACAAAAATTTCTAACAAATCAATTCGCAAGAAAACGAAAAGCAAAGCGAATTTGGGCAGTATTGTCGACAAGTAGACTTGACCAAGAACTACAAGTACTCAAGCAACTTGGATTATAAGTATCAGTAATACTGGGCAGTGTTGGGTATAATTTGGAATTTAGCGTCACTGTGTTGGCCAAATAAAGTGGATACCATATTTCTAATGCCCCTGGATCCGCCAAAAGGGGCGATGCAAATAGGTATTTATAAGAAGATACGTATACTACGTACTGGTGTACCCCTCCCCCTCCCCATAAAGAAGACAAGACTATTCAATGGTACTACACCCGAAATTGGTTCACCGAATATCGTAGGCATTAATTATTAATTGATAAGTTATTTATAATTATCAATAAGTAGGTAAATTATCTACTCACCATCAGAATATCTTGAGGTAGGTATAATGAGTTTCAACTCAGCAAATCACGCCACAAAAACCAACAAACAAATATAAATCACGTCACAAAAATCCAACGGAAATACAAACAATCAAAACACTGTCAACTGAAACAACACTAGCTATTCAAGAACTACACTTGCAAGATATTTTTCAAATCTTCACACGAATCCTCGCGCCACAAGGTTCAATAATAACCCAATCCCATATAACTACCAAGTAAATAAAAATTGGAATAGACTCACGGACCGGAACGCTTCAAGAACCTACGCGAACGCGACGCAAAATCAAAAATTAAGTCACGAAAATACGCACTGAAAATCGCAAAATTACGCGAAAATCGAAAAAATACGCACTGAAAATCAAATTATGCACGGAAAATTCCGAAAATAAACGCACTAAACACCAGGAAATCGCCAATGACCGCACTTCATTTAAAAATAAAAATAAAAAACACTTAAATCTTCAGAGGTATTTTTCTTGAATTCTGCTTCATCATATCTGCAAACATAAAAATGAAATCAAATAAATACAACTCAAAACAAATCTATAAAATTTCAAATTTATCAGAAAAACATAATAAAATTTCAAGACAGGTGACAACTGAGAAGATGATTAAATTTCTGATAAAACCAAATAAACTTGATGAAAAGTTCAGAAGTCGCAAAGAATTCAACAAAATTCCTCAATCAAAGCCTTTAACCGAAAGAAAAATTCAACATCCTAATGCAAGTCCGTAGCTACCATCGTGCTCTGAGGGCTCAGTCCGCTCAGGCAGAGTTGAGTGACAACCAAGAACGATTTACGAGTAAGAAAGACATCGAATAAAGACTTGCAGCTATCTCAGCGCTTTGCCTTCTTAATCTGGAAATTTTGACTCTCTTCTGGCCCATTCTACTATACATTACCGCATAGCCAAAGCTTCGCGGCAGAAAATAGAATTTTTGACATTTTTGTGAACCTAACTCCCTCTTGTGGCATCCAAGGTTGTCGGATCCGAAAGTGGAATTTCTAAACTGCATAAAATAAAGCGATTTATAATTTTTTTAAGCTTGTGACAATTTTTATTTCCTAGTATAGGGCACATGCAAATTTTGACCACGCCCTCCCTTAGTTCAAGGACCTGTCCAAATAGGGGACAGGAAAGAAAAAATAGGAACAAATAAAGATCCCTGACTCGGATACTTCAAAATTCTAGGTGAGGGGTAGAAGAAAGTGGCAACTTCATAGGACAATGTCTGGCCCGAAATATATTTATTTTGATAAGAACATTTAAATAATGGAAAAATGGAGTCACCGTTAATGAATAAAAAACATTTTTCAAATAAACAGCACATACAAACATAGACGTTCACTTGATTCGGGAGAGGGGATTACTTTCCATCCTGGTCTAAGCTTTTGATTGTACATAAGATAAGCAGTTTTCATGGTCGAACTATTTTTATTTATTTTTTATTTTTATTTTTTGAAACGTGTAAATATTATCAGGGGACGGCCAATGCCGCGTAAAAAACCTATTGAATTTTTATTTCTTCACCTTCTACAGCACCAGACTACGAAATGTTTCCTCCAGTCAGGGAGAAAGCGGCTCTAACGTCATACCTACTTCTGAATTTCCAACAACACGTCAAGTTTGGTTAAGCTCATCAGTGGGACCACCGGCAAATTGTAAATTTATAAACCAGTGCCTACGACTTCCGTTTCTCCAGCTGGTACTCACATAAGTAAGTTGTTTCCGCATCCAATTAAGAACTCCTGCAAATCAAAATTCCAAAATTAGAAGAAAGGCAGGTGAACCATGATCGGCTCAAAATCAGATCTTCACCCGTGCTCCCCACACAGTGACCTCCTCCCCTCCAACCTTTACTCACAACGGAAACTGACCCTTGAAATTATCTTACAATATTTTTTATTTATTTACGATCAGCTTTAATACAACAGTACGAGGCCCTTTCTTAAGCATAAGCCTCTCTTGGCTTTGTCCATTCTGCGGGTCCAATACAACCCTATGAAATAATTTGTTTTTTTAAAATAAATTTCACAATGTCATCCTCCCACCTTATTCTACAATATTATTCTGTCCTAAAATAAAATGAAGTTATTCTCGTGGATCTATTTGGGACCATCTTGTAAATAACACCATGCAGCATCAGCGACTCAGAATCTCATCCACCTGTTATCACCAATTTCCTCCTCCTAATCCATGTATCTACAAGGGGCATTTCATAAATAGTGTACAATAGTTTTTATTTATTTATTTATTAATAATCAAAAAAATAAAATCACATGCGTTCAATACAGTCCCCCTGCCCCCGCTTTCAATAATTTTTTCCCAGCGCGTTGGGAGTCGCGCGATGCCGTTTAACGCGCGCGTGAAGTGGAGCTCTCTGATACGTCAAGTCGCTGCCATGTTCAGCTCCTTCATAGAAGGATAGCGGATTCCTCGCATCGGTTCTTTTAACTTGCAGAATAGGTCGAAGTCTGGGGGACTCATATACGGTGAATAGGCGGGGTGGGGAAGTGTTTCCCACTGCCATTTTTCGAGATACGTCTTCACGTTGGCATGTAAATGAGGGCTTGCGTTAACATGCAGAATGAGCACCCCTGCTTCAAGCAGCTGCGGACGCAATTGACGCACTTTCGGCCGCAATTTTTTGACCAATAAGTCTTGGTATGTATCACCATTGACTGTAGTACCAACTGGGACTCGATGGCGGACCAACATTCACGCGTTAGTGTTGTCGCGCACAGTGCAGGGTCTGCCGCTCGTGGTGGTGTCCAGGATGGAGTCCCTACCGCTCAAAAATTCCTTGCGCCAACGAGAAATGGTACTACGATCGACTGTGTCTTTACCACAAACATTTTCCAACGATCTATGAATTTCTGTTGGGTTGAGACCTCGGAACGTTTCGATTTTAATGAACGCTCACGTTGCTCCTTTTTGGTAAACCAACCCGAGCGCGAAAACATGTTTACTTTAACGAACACTGGAGACGCACTATTGCACGGACATGCAAAAAAAATCACATTAACGTCTTCAGGAGACTACCGCCAACATTTTAAGCTATGTTTTTTGTTTCCAGCGTTATTCTGAAGAGGGGCGTAGAGGTAGTTTGCAAGACTTATGAAATGCCCCTCGTACGTAGTCTTTCACATGTGCTCTTCAAGTCTTCAAGGAGCCAGATTCCACTCGGATACTGTTGGGCCTTCCTCCCACCAACAACCCTTACTCGCCTCATACGACACGCAGGCTTGCAGTTAGCATATGCTTGCATGCGGTTGGCGTATTCTGCTTACTGCCAACAGAGTACTTCTCACCCCTCCTCCCTCGCCAGTAATTACACCAAGCCAAACTATAACATTATGCTAAAATTATCATAACTTGAAGTTACTCCAAGTGTACCGGTGGAGCTTCTTCGGCTCAGTTGAAAAATAACACCATGCAGCATTAACGATTCAGGAACTGATCTACCTACCTATTATCATCATTTCCTCCTCCGGATCGAAGTATGTAGTTTTCTACATGCGCTGTCAAATCCAGGCCTTCGGTAACCCATGTCAACTCGAACTAGAGTGAAATTATAATAGGTAATTTAATATCTAGCATTCTCATAGGTAAAAATTAAAAATAACTGGAAAACAACATTAGGTTGAGATTTAATAACTTAAAAATGAGTTTTTAGAGAAGTTTTTACAGTAGGACTGGCATTACGCTGGAGCCAGCCAACACAGTACATAGCAAGCATCCCTTTCCAGCAACCATGTTTTGATCTAGAACAATTAAATGCGAAATTATCTAATTTCGCTGGTGGCCTTCCCCGGCCTACAACACACCGAAGGGTCGTACTCGACTTCGCAACCTATAATGTCTAAAATACTGCAAGACTGAAATCTGAGCCTGAATTCTAATGCATTGAAGCTGTAGGCACCTCTAATTAACCATTCTTAGTCCTTTTGTCACTTTTCAGCAGTGGCATTACCAAACCTAAGAGTTTGCGCCACCTAGATCTACACGCTTTACAGTGACTCGATATAGTAAGAAAACATTTCGCTTTGCGACTTTTGCCACTGAGCTATTCTCACAAAATAATACTCTTCCCCTCAAACTTGAATTCTCGCGATGACCTTCACCTTCCCGGGGTAGGAATTTTGTTTCCAATTCGTACCGGGTTCCGGGACTTGCCACAAGGAGTGTTCGATGTGCGTCGGAAGGTACATTATTTTCGTGCAAAAATCCACAAATCCAAAAATTTGCACATAGATCAACTAGAATTATCTTGCTTTAAATAAGAATAAGTAGGATTAATTTTATAACAAATTACCGAGTATCATCCTGACTGCAAAAGACATGTTTATCCTGCGAACATCACACGACTGCTGATCATATTTTTGAGGAATCCGCGGCATCGCCTGTAACCAGAATAATATGAATGTTTTATTATAGGTACCAGTAATACACGCAAGTAGGTATTTATAAGACTTGTAATAAGCACGTAAGCTGTTAAAACAAAAAATACTCCTACAGAGAGACAAGAAAGAAAAAAAAAACTATAAGACGTATTGCGGAGGATGGGAAATATGTCTGTAGCAATGATAGGTGAATCTTCCAAAGCTGGCGCGAGGAACCATGTTATAATAGGGTGGAGGAAGAGCAGACACCAAATATCTCGACTGAAATTTCATAAATTTCAGGCTTGGTCTCATGAGGATTTCACTTGTTTGTTAGTTTCGATGAATATTTAAATTTGTAATCAATGATGTAGACAAATATTATCAATAAGTATTTCCCCTCAAATAACTAAATTTTCCAAAATTCAGAATGTCAATCATCGTTTGTACATTGCACAGTTCTTATGGGAGCGATTAATTTGATTACTCAAACTAGACAGGTTCTCAAGTCTGCTGCTAGGGGTCAACCATTTCGATTCCGAGTCCCAATCAGGTTTTCTTTCAAGTCCATCCCATCACTATATCAACAAATGAGATCAAGAAAGTTATACTAACACCCTTCAAGGTGGTGATTATAGAGGTGTACACCGAAAAACCTGACAGTGTGGAAAAACCCTGGATGTTAATCAAATCGGAAGACTTTTCAAATCAAGAAAGATCCATGTACTTTTCCCAACACTGATGAAGGCATAAAAGCCGAAAGCGCTCTGGAATATAGAAGAAGAAACAGTGAATTGGCACACCCTACACATGGAATCTTACCAAGTTCACTCACACTCGGAAATGGACACTCTGAAGATGACGATACTTACTGGCCATGTATTTTAAAAAGTATCAGTCTTCAAATATTCTTCATCATACTGTCCATCATCCCTTATGAGCGACACATACTTAATATTTTTTCTCATTTTGGCAGACTAAATGTGTTTTTTCCCTCTTCAGAATACGAATTAAAAAAAAAAATTGTTAGAAAAAAATTGTTCCCTCCTACGAATGACATGAGTGAATACTGTATACAACTAAAACATGCCTCCTTGCATTAATTAGCGAATTAATTTGAGAAACATAGCAACTATTTGTCAATGCGTACCAAATTACAATTCTTCAATGGAAATTCCAGAGGCGCAGTATTCAGACTGTGCATCTTACAAAGGTCTCAAATCGTTGTACTGGTATCTTGGCTATCTTCGAGACTGATAACTCAGTATCACCTGCAATTGAAATAACTCTGTTATAATATGAACGCAGCTGTAGGTCTACATATATAAAGAGTAATACATATGCCCCATATGAATCGTGACAAATCCAAGGATTAATCCTGGAAGGGCCAATTCATAATGGATAAGAAGTTTATAATCTTCACCCCTCCCTCATGCTATGACTTATCACTTATACATATAATTCATTTTATCTTCATGACTATAACCGACTGATTGAATAATTGAACACTTTCATGAGGGGAGCGAGTGAATCTTTGTTCTGTAAACTGATTTGAATCAGAAAAGGGAGCAAAAATCTCTATTTTTTTTCTAGCTGCTGGTCACAGCTTCTTCAACTTAAGCCAATGGTGACATCCTGTGCGGAGGGGGGAGAGGAAGCTCAAACTATTCTTAGTTCGATATGCCCATGGCCTTCATCAAGCTCCTGTTCTAAACTCACTCAATGTTCAAGATTCATTTGAGATTTTCTACCATTCCTTCAGTCTTTTTTATTACACTAGTAATAAACATCGAAACTTACTCTGATTTCTTTGAATTCCTCCAGGTTCACGAAATCTCCCCTCTTCAGGAATGCGTCCATTTTTACGAAGTGGTCCATCATCATGACGAATTCTTCTTTCATGTTCTCAACCAAAACTTCCATCTTCTCAACCAATCTTCAATCCCAATTTCCCAATCTCTCTACGACTTCTTCCATCTTCTTGAAAAATTCTAGCATCCTCTTAACGATATCTTCCAGCTCCTTAACGATGTCTTCTATCTTCTCGATGACAAAGTCTTCCATCTCCTCGACAAAGTGTTCCACCTTATTGACAAAGCCGTCTATCTTCTCGACGAAGTCTTCATACTTCTCCATGAGATTCTCAATGAACTCAACGGGGAAGTCTTCCATCATCTTGAATATGAAGTCGTCTCTGTTCTTGATAATGAATTCTTCCATCCTCCTAACGGCAAAGTCTTCTATCTAATTGACGAAGTCTTCCCCCTTCTCGACGATGAATGTTGTGGCGGGACGTATGGCACGCACGCCAAAGTGTCCCCTATGATACCGCACCCCCAGCACTGGAAACTACCCTTTTGGGCATTGCAACAGTACCAAGGGGAACGGTTGGGGACCGGGCCCGAGCCCCCATTTCTCCATCCCGGAACGGTGCGCGCGTCCTACCAGGGCCACCATGGGATTCTCTACTGACCGAGGTCCGCGCTCCCTGAGCGCTCGCCTGGCATTCAGGTCCCCCATAGCCGGACGCGCTGCCTCTTCCTCTTCACTCACCCATCACATGAGACTCTGTCTGCCTGCTCCAGCCCTTGCACTACGGACGAGCTCCGTCAAACGGGATCCGCCACCGCCGCAGCAGCAGTAACTTTACCTAATCCCTTAGCTCTCTGTCTCGACCACTCTACCTCCATCTTCTTCCTCATGATGGCCAAAACAAAAGCCGACACGTGGTTCCGACCGCTTCGGATCCTCAACATCTCCGCGACCAGGGTATCCGGCGCAAGATGGTCGATCAAGCCGTCTCTGGGATCATTCAGAACCATCCCGCGCCTCTCCTACTTCTAAGCATCGCACTCGAATAGCCGTCCATCTCCACGATGAAGTCTTCTATCTTCTCAACTAAGTCTTTAATCTTCTCGACCATAAAATCTGTAGTCCTGTCATCGAAGAATTCTTCCATCTTCTCGACAAAGTGTTTCACCTAATAGACAAGGCCTACCATCTTCTGCATGGCGACTCGCAATGAAATATCCCCCCTTGTCAACGGCGAAGTCTTTCATCTTCTTAACGATGAAGTCATCTCGGCAATGAAGTCATCCGTGTTCTTGTTGATGAAATCTTCCATCTTCCCGACAGCGAAGTTTTCCATTTAATTGGCGAAGTGTTCCATCTTCTCGACGAATTTTTCTACATATATTCTCTCCATATATTATTCGACGAAACTTTCCTCATCGTGACGAATTCTTCCATTTTCTTGACGACAATGTCTTCCACCTACTTGACTACAAAGTCTTTCACATTCTCAATGATCAAAAGTCTTCTGTCTTCTCAACAACAAAGCCTTCGATCTTCTCTCAACAACAAAATTTTCATATTCTTGATGACGAAGGCTTCTACCTTCTCGATGATAAAGTCCTTCATCTTCTCGACGATGAATTCATCCATCTTCCCAACAAATTTTTTCATCTTCTCAATGAAGACTTCTTCCATCTTCTCGTTGAACTCCTACACCTTCTCGATGCGTTCTTTCATCTTCTTGACGAATTTTTCCATACTACCAACGAATTCTGAAATCTTCCATCTTCTCTACAAATTCTAGCATGAAAACGAAGTCCTCCATCCTCTTGACGATGAAGTCTTCCATCTTCTTGACAACAAAGTCTTTCGTCCTTTCGACAATATAGTCTTCCATCTTCTTGACAATAAATTCTTATGTATTCTTGACGATAAATTACTCCATTTTCTCGGCGAATTCTTATTCTTCTATTATCTCGACAGTTTCTTCTTACATCTTCTCAAAAAGTCTCCCTTCTTCTCGGAAAAGTCTTTTCCTACTTCCCAGACACAGTCTTCAGTCTCCTCGACGAAGTCTTCCATCTCAACAAAGTCTTACACCTTTTCGACAGAGTCCTCCATCTTCCCGATGACAGAGTCTTCCCAATTCTCAAGAACAAAGTCTTTTATCTTCTCAACGACAAAGTCTTCTATCTACTAGGTAATAAATTCTTCCATTTTCATGACAAAGTCTTCTGCCATATTTTCAATGAATTCTTCTTCCAGTTTCTCAACGGATTCTTCCTCCATCTTCTCGACGCATACTTCTTCCATCTTCTCGACGAATTCTTCTTCCATCTTTGCGATCAAGTCATCCATCTTCTTGATGAAGTCTTCCACCTCAAAATAGTATTCCATCTTCTCGGCAAAGTCTTACACCTTCTTGACAGAGTCTTCCATCTTCACTACGATGAGATCATCCATCTTCTCAACGATGAACTCTTCCATCTTCTTGACGACGATGTCCTCCATCTTCTCAACGTCTTCTGAACGAAGTCCACCATCCTCTCAACAAATTCTTCCATCTGCTTGAACGACAGTCTTTCATCTTCTCAATGACAAAGTCTTGTAACTTCTCAATGACGGTTTCTTCCACCTTCTCAACGACAAGGTATTCCATTTTCTCAACAGCGAGTCTTCCCCCTTCTCGATGATGAAATCACCCATCTTCTCAACGATGAAGTCTTCCATCCTATCGACCATGAATGCTTCTATCTTCTCGACGACGAATTCATACATCTTGTTAACAAATACATTCTTCACTCTCCTGGACTAAGTCCTTATTTTCTCGACAAAATCTCCCGTCTTTTCGGCAAAAAGTCTTTCATCTTCTCGATGAAATCTTACATTTTTTCGACATCTTCTTTAGATTCATTTTCATAATGCATATAAAATATCAAGGGGCGAGATACTACATCAAAAATGCCAGGAATAGGATAGAATTAACAGAATTAAATGAACTCATTACGAAGGGTACCTATCAGATGTCCCGGCTAAGATCCAGGTGAGGACTTGCTCCCAGAATGGCGACAAACTACTGACAACAAACCCCAGGCTTCTGGAAATCTTTGAGAGTCAAAAAATATCTATATTAGATGAACATTAGGCTTTCCAGCAACAGACGAACACTGAGAATTTTTTTCAATCAGTGCTAGAATAAAAAAGAAAAAGTTCTCTGATACTATAGTCCCCCCCCCCCACAGAAAAATAAAACTTTTTAATGGTTTTACGGACGAAATTGGTTTACCGAACATCGTAACAATTATTTACACAAGCACATTTGTAAAGTGTTCACCCTAGAAATCACCACAGATAGTTAACCATCTGAAATATTAAAAGCATTAAACAAGACAATAGGTATTGGATATAAGTAATTAACGGTTAAGTAACTTATAACTATCAATAAGTAAGCATAACATCTACTCACCATTAGATTATCTTGAGGTAGGTAGTCAGTTTCAACTCAACAAATCACGTCACAAAAACCAAGAAACAGTAATATAAATCACATCACAAAAATCCAACGGAAATACAAACAATCAAAACACTGTCAACTAAAACAACACTAGGTATTCAAAAACTGCACTTATACAAGGTAATTTCTCAGATCTTCACACCATGAATCCTCACGCCAGAAAGTTCTATAATTACCCAACCCCATAGGGCTACTACATTTGCCCAAGTAAGTATATTAAAATTGGAACAGACTCACGGACTGGAACGCTTCAATAACCTACGCGAACGCGACGCCAAATCGAAAATTAAATCGCAAAAATACGCACTGAAAATCGCGGAATTACGCATTGACACTCACGAAAATTCAAAGCACCAAATACGAGGAAATGTCCAATGACCGCACTTCATTAAAAGAAAAAGAACTAAAAAACACTAGCATCTTCATATATACTTTTCTTGAGGTCTACTGCATCATACCTAAAAACATAAAAATGTAATCATATAAATACTACGGGAAACTATGTGTAATCAATAAAATGTTTAGTTTATTAGATAAATATCACATTCAAAATAAAATTCCAAGACAGGTGACAAATGAAGAAGATAACTTAACGCAAAGTTCAGAAGTTGCCGATTTTCATTTATACCTATATTTGAAGAGATCACACAAATATCTACGACCCCCCCCCCATCAACACTTTTATCTGAAAAAAAAACAAAAAAACTTCAACATCCTAACGGAGGATTGGAATAGAAGAAGTAGAACAAATAAATTTTTTGTTTCAATTTTCTGCTTTTTGGAATGGGGAAGGTCAAGGAAAATTCAGAAAGGCTGCAGGAATTTGTAAATTCGAATAACGTTAAAAAAGCAAACACATATTTCAAAAAAATAAAAAATATATGTAAGACCAGACTCTCCGCAGACCATAGAATAAAAAATGAAATGGACCATCATCTGGTCACATACGACACGAGAATCATAGAAAATAATATATAAATAATCTCTAGATATCCATTCTGATCATACCTATTCCCTTCCCTCTCCAGTCCAGCTTACAAATCACTTCTAATACTGCTTTAAAGATATTGGACAACAGTGGGTCTCCTCCCCTACTCTCGAATTTCTCCTTACAACTTTCCATCTTAATTTTCGCTTCTGATTCGGAGACATAATTTAAAAAAAATATGGGAATCTTCCACAAGAGATGTACGAAAAGTTGAGACTCGCCTGGGAATAATCACCACACCATTCCCCCACCTGTATATCATTCCCATACGCAATAATATCGGAAAATGAGGGAATGAGAAGAGAGGGAATGAGAATTTTACCGTTATAATGATTTCCCGTGTGTCTGAGATATACAATAAGATCAGGGACGTACCAATAGAAGACGAGGGGGAGTTTCCACCGTGGGAATTTTAACTCAGTAGTTGGGAAAATATACCACTTCAGTCAGGCGGAGTTGGAAAACTTCAGTAGAGTTGGGAAAATCCAAAAAGTCAATTTTGGCTTCGATACTTGGGAATTTTGATTTGAATCCGTTGGAACATGCACCCCCAACCCCGGAAAAACTCTTCTGTACATTCCGGAATAGGATTTGTCATTGGTAGATTCTTTTCAGCAAACTGTAGGACACTGAATTCAACTTAAAAGCAGTGGATGAAAAATTCAAAATGCTTAACGTACTTGTATCCTTTCTTACCATCATGCATTTTTGTAATAAGTCTACTTAAAATATGAAAATGAAAAGTTTCTTTTTTTTTTCTATAATCAACCTCAGATCTGGTGGCTTCGAAGAGAACCAACTAAATTTGACGCCATATTCAAACATGCGAAATGGGCAGCATAGAACAGAAACCTTTTTTGTTTCCGTTTCAAAATACATATTTTTAATGCCGCAGTAACGGGCAAGAATTTTCAAATGAAAAGGGTACTCACTTGCAGCCTCAGGGATCAGTCTTCTTCGAGTTCGTATACACTCAAACTTGATAGGCACTGTGAACGGATGGTAGTATATTCCTTTCTCATTAGCGCTGATTTTTTCTTCACAACCCTGTTTAGACGTATTAAAAAATAAGTATTCAATACCATCTTAACTCTGAAATCAAACACTACTTAACGCATAATAAACACAGCCTTGAAACAGATGTTTCAGTTCACCCACTGGGACATAGGTCTCCTTGATCAATTATTTTGATACAAGGGTTATAGTCTTAATTCCCCTTGGTGACAAGCCAATACTGGGGAATGGTTATGAACAAGTATTCCTTCTCTATAAGGGGCATGCATCCTGCATGGCACACCCGAGTAGTCAGCTGTTAGTAGTCTATTGGTGGGGGTAACCAAATTGTAGTCTTTTTGAATTCTGGCGAAACAATTTAACTGGACTTCACCTATTGCCACAATTGGTGTGGCTTGGTCGGATGTTAAACTCTTTCATATTTGCTTGTATATTATCATTTTTCTATCATATTTTAATCTTTAAAATTCGCCGTCCGTACTGGGATTCGAACCCGCGTTGCGAGGTTTTAGGAGGCAGCGTTTGAATCCACTCGGCCACCAAGCCACAATCACTCAACGTATAGTCAGAAAACTAAAGTGAGGCGAACATGTAACATCGACGCGAAATCACCAACATACACAAGGACGTACCGAATTGGATTCTTCTTTGTGCGAAAGCTTTCTCAAAAACATGAACTTGAGAAGGTTGATCTTGCAGGCGCCCTTCAATACTCTGTAACGAAAGTAGATGATTGACCATTATAATTTTACAAGCCGTTGAGAAATTACACATACAAGATTTACTATCAATAGGTAAGGTAAACAAAAGAAAAGGAAAAAAAATGAAAGGGGCTGACGGCTGAAATGAAACGAAAGACTGTATTTTAGCTCATCCTGCCAAGCTAAATTTCTCAATGCAGTACCAAAACGCAATTTTCCATTCATTGTTGTATCTACAAGGATCTTCATTTTCATTCTACCTTAGTAGCAATGTACGTTATTTAGGCTTTCCAGCAGCAGGCGAACATTGAGAATTTTTTTCAAACAGTGCTAGTATAAAGAACAAAATGTTCTCGGGTACTATGTACTAGGGTGTCCCCTCTCCCCCTTGTTTTACACACGAAATTGGTTCACCGCGGTGGTGGAGGCTGTATTTGCAATACCACCGCGAGAATAAAACTGAAATTCTAGATTAAAATTGAATGGTACCACATTCAAGACCTTTCCGCAAATATTAAATTTACTTAGCTCTGAAATACTTTAAATGGGTTATAATTTTTTCAAATGTTCAATCAAAACAGAGGCAGATTAAGGGACTTGGCCGCCCCTGACCAAGAATTTTCGATAATTGTCGCTCGAAACCACGGTTTCGTAGGCGTCTAGGGAAATACAGCACTAAATCAAAGTACTGTAGAACTCACCCACTTTTTATGTACGGATTGTACGAGTATAATTCAGGTACTTTCAATTTCAAATATTTCGTTTCAAAAAAACCAATTGCATCACCTTCTTCGCGAACCACCATTTTTTCCGCGAACTTCAATATTGACAGCTCCATTCCTGAAAGTACACAAGCTCATGAAATTCACTAAGTCAGAATAAAGATTTTTGAAATGCTGAACAACAATGTAGACTATTATTTTTTTTGGTTCCTGTGGTTCTTTTCAATTGTTTTTTTCTTTCTTCTTCTCTTTCTCTCCTTCTTCTTCATCAATTAAAAGACAAATTATGAAGTAAGATTGAAATAAAATGACAGGGAATTGATTTCATGTCAACATGTCTGGAAAGTCATAAATTCTTACTCAAGTTTGAAAAAATCTTGAGCGGTCTAAATATGACAGGAAAAGTCCTAAAGGGATCTTCAAAATTCTTGTATGTAGAGATCCGGAAGGATAGTAACAATTTTTAATGAAGCCTGAAAGAATCCTAATCACTCTTCCAATCTTCCCATACTTTCAACGAACGTACATTTTTCAATGTGGTTCCAAAATGCAACTTTCCATTATGGTTCATCATCGGAATTAGAAAATATCTTCCTTTTGTTTTCACCTTAGTGAGTATATTACAACTCATAGAATTATCACCGACATCCCAACACTGGAGAAGTCACAAAATGTCGTTGTCTCCGCTGACAGTATTTAGTTCTTCGGGCTGTGCCAAAATAGGGGCCATTCTGGTCATTCTCAAAATACTAAATTTATGTAGTCGCTCGCAGTGCTTCAAAAATCTCTGAAATTTACTCGTGGGACGGCGGAACACTATACCGGACGCTGAACTCCGAATTCTGTTTCCCTAGCGTATTTACGGCGAACTGGGTATGCAAATTCATTATGTTTCCGTGCTCAGTGGGCTCAGCGGTGTTCATTGTGACACCGACTTTTAAGATTGTTTCGCCGGTAGAATGGTCATCGGGAAGGTACTGCAGCTCATATTTTAGAGCTGCTTTTTAGAATGACAACTGGGATATTATATTATTCATTTTATGAGTTTGCTGCCATTCATAAAAATCCAACCTCTTGTTATAAAACTGCATATGACCGCGATAGATTTGTCCCAATTTGTCAAAGCTGTAGGTTAGATTAACCACACGAGGACTTTCGTTCCGTAAGAACATCGCTCATCGGTTCACTGCACTGCATAATAGCAAGAGTTAATCTACTCTCGTTTATAATATAGAAGGAGAGTTTCATTTTTTGCTCGAAAATTTTCATTACAAAAAAAGTTAGTAGCAAAAAATGGCTCTTCACGTGCATTGAAATTATGAAATGAAAATCGACTTCCTTGACTAAAGGTGCAATGTGTTTCCTAATACTCAAGTACAGCAAATATTATGGGCATTTTCAAATACGCAATTACTTCTTTATGGGTCCAGTCTTCATCTTCATTCTTCACCTCCGGGATAGCGATGACGAGAGCCCCATATAGAAGGGGTTGCATAGCTCAGACAAATAGGAGTAATTATTTGAATCTAATTAAAAAAAAATAGTAACAAAATTGTCCCTTTCCCACGACTGAAGTAAGCAGTCGCTAAGTACAACATGCTCCTTTGCACAACACAGCTTACTTAACGAGTTCAATTAAAATACAGGACAGCAATTTGCAACTGCGTACCTAATTTCGATCTTGATGCGCCAATCGTTGATGAGACTCTGAAGTGGTAAGTAGATTCTGTGAATATCAGAATTAATGCATCCAGCAAATATCTTAAGTCGCTGTTTTCGTAATTTCGAGGTCGGTAATTCAGTACCACCTGCAATCGGAACAAATTAGGAATAAACGAAGATGTACGATTCTACAAATATTAGTAATAAATAAGTAAGTATAAATGATCAAAAGATACCATGCCATACAATAGCAGGTCCAGGAAGCAATGCACAGAGGAGCAATTCAAGATAGGTAACCATTTTATAGTTTTCACTCCCCCACTCCCAAACAGTTCCTGAGTATTCACATCATTTTTTGTCCTCACAATAGAAATTTAGGTAACTGAGAAATATTTAGATTTGAAAAATGTATACAACTATGACTTGTAAAGGGTTCTTCAAATTTTTTCAAGGCGCGGGATTCTCATTGACTGGATGACCACTTTCGAAAACTTCTTTACGCACATCACAATAACATCCAACTTTTTACTAAAGACTAGCTCAGACTTCAATATTCAGTAAGAATCGCCTAGACTCATCAGAGTAGTTTAAAATGTTTAAAGGTTTGTAGAAACTTTCTTAATACTCGCCAAGCGTATTAAAAACGCACTTACGACCCTTAGTAACTTTTCCAGAGTTGATTAGTATCCTTCAGGGCAAGATTAAGGCTTTTTAGAACTCTCGATGATTTTTCCAGCTTGTATTAGACTCTGTAAGACTAACTATGCCGAATTTGTTTATGACTTTACAATACTCCTGTTCCAGAACCACTGGCTGTTCAAGGTCAAATTAAAACCTAGAAAAAAAGGCATTAAATTCTCTCTAACGCTCCTCTAAACCGTTTAAAGATTCGCTACGACTGTTTAAGACTTTGTAACTCTTTCAAATTTGCTCCAGAATCTTTACAACTCTTCCAGATTGGACCAAGACTTATTAAGACTCCTTCCGACTATTTCAGTATTTTCAAGTCTAGTTTAAAAGGTTAAACGCTCAAAGATTTATGTAAGACCCTTCGAAATTTGAATGAAACTCGAAATGGCTCTTCAAGAATTGTCACAACATTTGAGACATTTCCTCCCTAGTTTGCGAATTTGGGATAACAGAAACTGACCTTATAATTATCCTACAATAAATTATCGTATCCCAAGATAAGAATTAAGTTCTGGTGGAGCTCTTTGGGCCCAGCTTGAAAACAAGAACACGCAGCATACACAACTCGGAATCTGGTCTACCTTTTCGTTCCAATTTCCACCTCCTGATCCATTGTGTGTCATTTTTTACATGCGCTGTTCAAGAACCCAGATCACACTCGGAAGCTGCTGGGCCCTTCCTCCCACCAATTCCCAATGGCGATACTTTTAAGTTCAATAAATATCCTAGCAATAAGAGAAATCTCTACAAACCGCAACTAATCTTTCAGCAATCGGGTGAGTATGCATCTTCTATTTCTGCTTCTGGCGTTGGTTAGTGTACCCTTAGCACTAATTCCAGTTGAACGACCACCGGCAAATTAGAAATTTGTAAACTGGCGCCTTCAGGTTCCGTTTCTCAGATAGTTCTCACATAAATAAGTTGTTTTTCCGCATCCAGCTAAGCGAACGTCTGCAATTAAAAATTCGTAAATTAGAAGGAAACCAAGTGAAGCATGATCGGCCCACAATCAGATCTACACCCCTTCACATCCTGCACAGTGACTCCCTCCCCACCAACCTTTATTCGCAACAGAAACTGACCCTTGTATACTCGCGAATGGGCGATTTAAAAAATAGTTACGAACTGTCACACATATCCTGGTGCTTACTCTACCTCTGGCCATCAACTGAAAAATAAGGAGACGCTGGAAAATTAGAGAGGTGGCATCCTAATAGGTTGCCGGGAAATCAAGAATCTAAGATATGCCGACGATACAACTCTGCTGGCATCTTCCGGCAAGGAAATGGCGGAACTGATTGAGCGTGTCAGGAAGATCAGCGAGAAATACGAACTGCTCATAAATGCTTCGAAAAACAAAATTATGGTGATATACCGCGAAGATGTCCTGACTGACGCTTACCTACTGACGGCTTCGGAAGAAGTAAAGTCGTTCATATATCTAGGGTCGATGATTGATGTCTACAGTGGCTTCTTGGCAGAGATAAAAAGAAGAATCGCTGTTGGAAAGTCCGCAATAACAAGATTAAAAAACTGCACCTGCAATGATGGATGCGACAGATCTACGCAGGCTGGAAGAAGGCATAGTAATGACTTTCATGCTCTTTCTGCCCCATGTCAACTCGAACTAGAGAAAAATTACAATAGGTAATTTAATATCAAGCATTATCGTGGGTAAATACTAAAAATAGCTGAAAGACAAAATTAGGTTAAAAAATAATAATTTAAAAATGAATTTTAAAATATAAATCTAACCAAGAAGTTAGAGACGGTTGTACGGTAGGTCTGGCTGTACATTGGAACCAGCATACACACACACACAGCAAGCAAACCTTTCTAGCAATCACGTTTGATCCAGAAAAAATAAAAGCAAAATCATTTGCTTTTGCTGGTTACCTTCTCCAGCCTACAACACACCGAACGGTCCAACTCGATTGCGGAACCTAAAATGTTTGAAATACTGTAAAACTTACTGAAATCTGAGCCTAATCCTAATGCATTGAAGATGGTGTGGTGGGACGTATGGCGATGCACGCATGCCAAAGTGGCCCCTATGACACCGCACCCCCGGCACCGGAAACTACCCTTTCGAGTGTCGCATCAGTGGCCGGGGGAACGCTTTGGGGCCGGGCCCGAGCCCCCATTTCTCCGTGCCGGAACGGTGCGCGCGTCCTGCCAGGGCCACCATGGGGTTCCCTACTGACCGAGGTCCACGCTCCCTGAGCGCTCGCCTGGAATTCAGGTCCCCCACAGCCGGACGCGCTTCCTCTTCACTCACCCCACACCTCCTCATCTAGATACGTGTGGCGACGCTGGAACGTGGTAACAGCAGGGGAGCTCTGTTGGCGGGTCGGCAGCAGCTGCAACAATTCTTCTAGGTAATCAGCCTGCAACAAACAAATAATATAATACGAGTACAAAGAACAAAACTTCACTTCTTGTGGTTCGGAAGCCACTAAACTTATTTGCTGATATGTGAATTCCTTTTTTTTTCTTTTTTACATATCCAATTCGAAGCGCTGCAATGCAAAACACGATAAGTGCCATGTTTGCCGAATTTGAGATTTCCTTGGCGAGATATACAAACTCCACATGTCAATATACACCTGAAAGGTCGTTATCATAGAGGTCAGAATGACCCTTGAAGGGCGCGCCTTTTGTAAGTCCGGGCCCTGGTGAGAATGACTTCCCTGAAAAATTTACTTTTTGGCACTTAGTATGTTCTACATCTCAGCGTTTCAAGAAACCACTGAACACACTCCTTGATCCCTGAATTCATTTCCCCCTTTTTTACATATCAAATTTATCCTAAGGTTAAACTAAGATCACTCGTTGATAGGATCGGAGAAGGGTTCAAAAATGTCATAAAATATAGAAAGTGATACTTAGTTACCAATATCTCGTTTCCAAATCCGCTAAATTTGTTCATGACAACTGCCAAGCTCAATCTGAAACTGGCAGCATAGAAAAGAGGGACGTTCTAATGGGAGTATTGGAGGAATACAAATATGGATATTTCATAAATCGGTTCTTACAAATGGCGGAATACTTACTTTTACTGAAAAACCAGAAATTCATCTACTCACCTTCAGAATACGTTAAGGTAGACTCAACAAATCACGTCACAAAAATCCAACGGAAATACAAACAATCAAAACACCGTCAACTGAAACATCACTAGCTATTCAAAAACTGCACTTACGACGCATTTTTTAAACTTCACACAACGAATTCAGAACTGCGTGGATTTTCTACACACCAATTATTTCTTTACACCAAATAAAGAAAAATTTGCCTGATATTCACAGATATCAGAACCGGACCGCAATTATAGTGATTATTTGCACGAACCCTTCGATAAGGTGCTAATGGAAATAATCACCATAACTGATCACACAGCTGAAATAAAACATTAGACACATTTATGAATATTCATAAACCTATGCAATTATCATAATCTACTTACCAGTAGCTGATCACTACGTAGAAATATGAAATGACAATCTTCAAGTAGGTAATTCAAGAAACTTAAACGTGAACATTCACTGAACACCTTCCAAAACGTTCAACAGAAATACTGTAAATCACATTCTTCACGTAATTTAAACATAAACGGGAACATTAACAAAAACAAGATCTTCACACTTTCAAACAAATTTCACTAGTCGTCACGCATCATGCCTTAGTTTTTCTGAACGTTAAATACTAGATATAAAATTAGAAAAAAACTCACCGACTGGAGCGCTTGAGGTACCTACGCGAAATGGACAAAAACGATGCGTGAAGGGCCTAACTTACACGATTTTAAAGGCGAACGCGAAACCGACACAATCGCGAATATGCGAACGAAATTTGATTTAGAAAATCCTTAAGGCAGACACCCAGGGAACACGAACGACCGCACTTTTTAACAAAAAAGGAAATACGTGAGACTGAAAGACCCACATTATGTAATTCCAATTACTCATGAAGAAACTATTGAAAAGATGTGTTTTCAATTAACCACGTTTTAAGGAACATGCATACATGATTCCGGGGAAACCATAACCTGCGACTGTCTCAGCAGTGTAGTTCTGATTACCGTATCCCCCTCCTCCGGGACGTCATTTCCTGCACACACACCCCCCCGCCAGGCGATATAAAATTTACACCAGAGGTAACCTACAAGAGACTGTCCACTACAACCATTTCCTAACTTGCACAGGAAGATCCTAAATTGGCAAGATGTTTTCCATTTTTTTAATTAGGTAGTTACTGACAACAAACTGATGAAATTATTAAAAACCAACGTGATTTTTGTCCATGAAAAAAATTTGATCTCATATACTGATGAATTTAGGTTTCTTCGATGCGAGAATATCGTATATCAAGAGTACTTTCAATCCACGTTTTCCTGCCCAGAAAAAATTAACATAAGTTTTCCCGCCAGCATCGACCAACAGCAGCATTTTTCGAATTCTTGATGCCTGAAAATACACGAACTAATTAAAAAATGTAGGACTAAATTATATTACATAATATTATATATAATAAATTCTCTAGTCGTTAGGGCTTTATCCAGTCTTGTAACCTACCACTTTTGTAGGTGGTGGAGGCAAAGAATATTTACGAACATTAACTGAGAACACTTACTAAGACTCCTTCCGACTTTATCAGTATTTTCAAGTCTACTTTAAAAGGTTAAGACTCTTGGATACTTATGTGAGACCCTTCTAAATTTGAATGAAACTCGATATGACTCTTCAACACTTGTGTACGACTTGGAAGACATTTTTTCCACACTAGTTTTAGAATTTAGTATGCCGTGAAACTCTGGAAAACTAGCAGGCTAGTTCGAGACTAAGTAAGACTGTTAATTTTTTTAAAGTTTTTAATTACAGTGTTTTCCTCTGGAGAGGGCCCTCTTCCTATGTATCCGCGTCTGGTCGGTAAGAAAAAATTTACATTTGAAATTAATAAAAAGAATATAAGAACATACCGAATTTGTTTTACGCGCTATACAGCATCTTGTCTTCCTATTTGCACTGGAAAATTTTTCAGGAACATGAACACAACAGCGTTAATCACGCGAAACTCGTTTTTTAGCATTTATATCACCTGTATCAAACATAACTTCAGTACACATGTTATATTCAAAGCTACAATTAGGTGAACTTTGATTTGAAGGAAAATCAAATAGATACGTCAAAAAACCCACTCTTCTTAATAGTTGTTTCTTGACTGCACCTAATCAGTTGGAGCATGGTCGGCTCAAAATCAGGTTTACCCTCGCTACCTGCACCACCACCTTTCCCCTCCAAACATTACACCCAACAGAAACGGACCTTATAATTATCCTGTAATAAATTATCGTATCCCAAAATAAAAATTATTTTCTGGTGGAGCCCTTTGGACTCAACTTGAAAACAACACCACGCAGCATCAATAACTCCGTGTTTCGTCTACTTTGTCTTACCAATTTCCTCCTCCTGATCCATTGTATGTCGTTTTTTACATGCGCCATTCAAGAACCTAGATCTCATCCGGGAGCTGCGGTGCTCTTCTGCTCACCAATATCCAATAGCGATACATCTAAATTTAATAAATATCCTAGCAGTAAGAGAAATCTCTATACAGACCGCAACTAATCTTTCAGCAATTGGCGGAGCAGGCATCGTCGATTTTTGCTTCTGGCGTTGGTTAGTGTACCCTTGGATCTGATTCCAGTTGAACGACCACCGGGAAAATGTAAATTTATAAACCGTTGCCTTCGGCTTCCGTTTCTCCAGCTGGTACTCACATAAGTAAGTTGTTTCCGCATCCAGTTGAGCGAACTTCTGCAAATCAAAATTCCAAAATTAGAAGAAAGGCAAGGGGACCATGATCGGCTCGATATCAAATCTTCACTCGCGCTCCCCACACAGTAGTACCGTGCCTTCTAGCTACTCCTAACGCTTTTCATCTCGACAACGAAACTGACCTATGAAATTACTTACACAATTTTTTTTTTTTCTTCAGTTTAATAATATACGGGCCCTTTCTTAGGCATAAGCATCTCTCGGCTTTGTCCATTCTGCGGATCCAACAACCTATGAAATATTGTTCTATACCAATGACATATTGAATATTATGTCCTAAAATAAAATGAAGTTATTCTAGTGAACCTATTTGGGACCATCTTAAAAATAACACCATGCAGCATCAACGACTCAGAGTCTCATCCACCGGTTGTTATCACCAATTTCCTTCTCCTAATCCATGTATCTACTTCGTTTTTCACATGCCCTACACATGGAATCGTACCAAGTTCACTCACACTCAGAAATGCACACTTTGAAGATGATACTGGCCATGTAATTATTTGAAACAGTATCAGTCTTCAATATTCTTCATCATACTGCCCATCATCCCTTAGCAGCAACACGTACTTAATATTTTTTCTCAATTTGGCAGACTAAATGTTTTTTTTTTCTCTCAGAATACCAATTTAAAAAAAAAATTATTAGAAAAAATAGTTCTCTCCTACTAATGAAATGAGTAAATACTGTATACAACTAAAACATGCCTCCTTGCACTATACTCAGCTTCATTAACGAATTAATTTGAGAAACATAGCAACAATTTGTCAGAGCGTACCAAATTACAACTCTTCAATGAAAATTCCAGAGTCGCAGTGGTCAAACTGTGCATCTTACGAAGGTCTCAAATCGTTATACTGGTATCTGAGCTATCTTCGAGACTGATAACTCAGTATCACCTGCAATTGAAATAATTCTGTTATAATATAAACGCAGCTGTAAGTCTAAATATATAAAGAGCAATACATATGTCACATATGAACCGTGACAGATCCAAGAACCAATCCTGAAAGGGGCAATTCCTAATGGATAAGAAGTTTATAATCTTCACCCCTTCCCCATGCTATGACTTATTACTTATACATATAATTCATTTTATCTTCATGACTATAATTGACTGATTAAATAATTGGTTAACACTTTCATGAGGGGAGCGAGTGAATTTTTGTTCTGTAAACTGATTCGAATCAGAAAAGCGAGCAAATTTTGTTTCTGACTGATGGTCACAGCTTCTTCAACTGAAGCCAATTGTGACATCTTGTGCGGAGGGGTGAGAGGGAGCTCAAGCTATTCTTAGTTCGATATGCCCCTGGCCCTCATCAAGCTCTTGTTCTAAACTCACTCAATGTTCAAGTTTCATTTGAGATTTTCTACTATTTTATTAAACTAGTATTAAACTTCGAAACTTACTCTGATTTCCTATGAATTCTTCCAGGTTCACAAAATCTTCCCTCTTCAGGAATGCGTCCATTTTGACGAAATCTTCCATCATCTTGACAATGAAGTCATCTGTGTTCTTGATAATGAATTCTTCCATCTTCCCGATGGCGAAGTCTTCCATTTAATTGACGAAGTCTTCCACCTTCTTGCCGAATTCTTACATCTTCCCGACGATGAATGTTGTCGTGGGACATATGGTAATACACGCATGCCAAAGTGGCCTCTATGACACCGCACCCCCAGCACTGGAAACTACCCTTTCAGGCATCGCATCAGTGCCAAGGGGAACGCTTTGGGGCCGGACCTGAGCCCCCATTTCTCCATGCTGGAACGGTGCGCGCGTCCTGCCAGGGCCACAATTGGGTTCCCTACTGACCAAGGTCCGTCGTCCCAGAGCCCTCTGGCTCGACCACTCTACCTCCATCTTCTTCCGCATGATGGCAAAACAAAAGCCGACACCTGGTTCCAACCGCTTCGGCTCCTCAACATCTCCGGGACCTGGGTATCGGCGCAAGATGGTCAATCACGCCGTCTCCTGGATTGATCAGTACCAACCCTCGCCTGTCCTGCTCAAAGGCGTCGCACTCGAATAGCCGTACATCTCCACGATGAAGTCTTCTATCTTCTCAACTAAGTCTTTAATCTTCTCGACCATAAAATCTGCCATCCTGTTATCGAAGAATTCTTCCATCTTCTCGACAAAGTGTTCCACCTAACTGACAAGGCCTTCAATCTTCTCCACGGCGATTCTCAATGAAATATTCCACCTTCTCAACGGCGAAGTCTTTCATCTTCTTAACGACGAAGTCATCTCGACAATGAAGTCATCCGTGTTCTTGATGATGAATTCTTCTATCTTCCCGACAGCGAAGTTTTCCATTATTTGGCGAAGTCTTCCATCTTCTCGACGAAGTTTTCAATAGTTTCAACAAAATGTGTTCCATCTTCTCGACGAATTACTCTATCTTATCTTCATATTTTCTCGACAAATCTTTCCTCATCTTGACAAATTCTTCCATTTTCTTGACGACAATGTCTTCCACCTCATATTCTCAATGATCAAGTCTTCTGTCTTCTCCAGAACAAAGTCTTCAATCTTCTTAACAACAAATTTTTCATCTTTTGATGGCAAATGCCTACCTTCTCGATGACAAAGTCCTCCATCTTTTCGACGACAAATTCATCCATCCTCTCATCAAATTTCTTCATCTTCTCAATGAAGACTTCTTCCATCTTCTCGTTGAATTCCTCCACCTTCTCAACAAATTCTTTCATCTTCTTGACGAATTTTTCCACCCGACAAACGAATTCTGAATTCTTATATTTTCTCTACAAATTCCAGCATGACAACGAAGTGGTCCATCCTCGCAACGAGGTAGTCTTCCGTATTCTGGACAATATAGTCTTCCATCTTCTTGACAATAAATTCTTCTGTATTCTTGATAATAAATTATTCCATTTTCTTGGCGAATTCTTGTTCATCTATTTTCTTGATGTTCTTCCACTGTCTTCACAAATTCTTTTCTTCTATCGAGACAGATTCTTAAGCCATATATTCACGACTAATTCTTCTTCTATTTTCTCGGTGGTTTTTCCTTCCAGCTTCTCAAAAAAGTTTCCCTTCTCCTCGGTAAAGTCTTCCTTCTTCCAAGGAACAGTCTTCAGTCTCCTCGAGAAAGTCTTCCATCTCGACAAAGTCTCCACTTCTTTGACAGAGTCTTCCATCTTCTTAACGACAACGTCTTCCAAATTCTCAAGAACAAAAACTTTCATCTTTGCAACGACAAAGTCTTCCATCTCCTCGAAAATAAGTCCTTCCATTTTCGTAACAAATTCTTCTGCCATATTCTCAACGAATTCTTCTTCCCGTTTGTCGACGGATTCTTCCTCCATCTTCTCGACGCATGCTTCTTCCATCTTTTCGACGAATTCTTCTTCTGTCTTCGCAATCAAGTCATCCATCTTCTTGATGAAGTCTTCCACCTCAAAATAGTCTTCCATCTTCTCGGCAAAGACCTACACCTTCTTGACAGATTTCCATCTTCATACATGAATCATCCATCTTCTCAACGATGAATTCTTCCATCTTCTTGACGACGATGTCCTCCATCTTCTCAACGACGAAGTCTTCCACGTTCCCACTATAAAGTCGTCGTCTGAACAAAGTGCACAATCCTCTCAACAAATTCTTCCATCTGCTTGAAGAATTCGTCCACCTTTTCGACAGTCTTTCATCTTCTCAATGACAAAGTCTTTGTAACTTCTCAATGACAGAGTCCTCCATCTTATCAACAGCAAAGCCTTCCACTTTCTTGACAAAGTCTTCCATCTTCTCGACAACAAGTTTTTCATCTTATTGATGACAAAGACGTCCACCTTCTCGATGAAGAAGTCCTCCATCTTCTCGACGACGAATTCATCCATCTTCTTCATAATGAAGTCCTCAATCTTCTTAAAATTTTTTTTCATTTTCCCAGTGAAGACTTCTTCCGCCATCTTCACAGTGATTTCCTCCATCTTCCCAACAAATTCTGTCATCTTCTTGACGAATTTTTCCATCTTCCTGACAAATTCTGAATTCTTTCATCCTCTTGACAAATTCTTCCATCTTCTCTACAAATTCTAGCATCTTCTTAACAACGAAGTCGTCCATCCTCTCGACAATGAAACCTTCCATCCTCTCGGCAAAAAGACTGTCATCTTCTCGACAATATAGTCTTCCATCTTGATGATAAATTCTTCCATTTTCCCGAAGGAATCTTTTCTTCCATCTTCTCAAAAAAGTCTCCCTTCTTCTCAGTAAAGTCTTCCTTCATCCCGGGCACAGTCTTCAGTCTCCTCGACGAAGTCTTCCACCTTCTCGACAGAGTCTTCCATCTACTTAACGACAAAGTTTTCCACCTTCTCAATGACAAAGTCTTGTATATTCTCAAGAACAAAGTCTTTCATCCTAACGACAAAGTCTTTCATCCTAACGACAAAGTCTTTCATCCTAACGACAAAGTCTTCCATCTACTCGCCAATGAATTCTTTCATTCTCACCACGAATTCTTCTGCCTTATTCTCAACAAATTCTTCTTCTAGTTTGTTGACAGATTCTTCCTTCATCTTTTCAACGCATGCTTCTTCCATCTTTTTTGACAAAGTCTTCTTCTATCTTCGCGATCAAGTCATCCATCTTCTCGGCAAAGTCTTACACCTTCTTGACAGAGTTTCCCGTCTTCTCTACGATGAAGTCATCCATCTTCTCAACGACGAATTCTTCCATATTCTCACCAACAAAGTCTTCTTCCGAACAAAGTCTTCCATCCTCTTGACTACTCCTTCTATCTTCTCAACGAATTTTTCAAATCACAAAAATTGTCTTCCAAAGCGAAAACCAAAACTCTGAACACATGCATACCTACGTCTCATACGTTTTCTACGACCTGTCACTCATATCTTCCTGAATGCTGACATTTACTCCGAAAGACAACGATTGGTTTTCACATAGACGACAGCTAAAAAGATTATAAAGAATAATAGCAGGAATGTAGGTCCCCGGAGTACCATAATATATAATTTGCAACATGAAGTCCGCCAAAAGTTCTAATCAAATATGGATTTAAAAGAAAACGAAACAAGTTGGTGTATTGCTCGACACGGCCCTAAAGAATACAAGTACTCATCAATGGTATATACACGAAATTGGGTCACGATATGTAGGATTAATATTAATTGTAGTCACTTTTAAATATAATGAATAGGTAATTTATCCCCTGATCCCAACATGCAATATATTGAAGAGTAGGTATAATGATTCAACCTCAGAAATCCGCCCAAAAAACAAACCAAACAAAAATTGTTACCAATACGTACAAAAAATTATAAGTAATAAATACAAATAATAGTAAACACTGTTCAACTGAAACAAATATAGCGATTCAACTCAGAACACGCACAACCAACAACAATATAAATCCCGCACAAAAATTCAAATACTAATCCCAAACACCTGTCAAGAAACAACTAGCAATTCAAAGGAACAGACAACTTCAACCTCGGACAGCAATAACACAAGAAGTAATAAAGGAACGCTCAGACGGAACGCTTCAAGAACCTACGCGAACGCGACGCAAAATCAAAAATTAAGTCACGAAAATACGCACTAAAAATCGGAAAATTACGCGAAAATCGGAAGAATACGCACTGAAAATCGCAAGATTATGCACTGAAAATTCCGAAAATAAACGCACTAAACACGCAGGAAATCGCCAATAAAAAACACTTGAATCTTCAAAGGTATTTTTCTTGAACTCTGCTTCATCATATCTGCAAACATAAAAATGAAATCAAATAAATACAACTCAAAACAAATCAATAAAATGTCAAGTTTATCAGATAATCATAATAAAATTTCAAGGCAGGTGACAACTGAGGAAGATGATTAAATTTCTGATAAAAGCAAATAAACTTGATGAAAAGTTCAGAAGTCGCGGATTTTCATTCATACCAATACTTGAAGAGGTCACAAAGAATTCAATAAAACCCCTCACTCAAAACTTCCAATCCCCCGACTCGGTTACTCCAAAATTCTAGGGGAGGGGTAGAAGAAGGTGGCAACTTCATAGGACAATGTCCGGCCCGAAAAATATTTATTTTGATAAGAACATTTAAATAATGGTAAAATGGAGTCACCGTTAATGAATAAAAAACCTTTTTCAAATAAACAGCACATACAAACATAGACGTTCACTTGATTCGGGAGAGGGGGATGACCTTCCTTCCTGGTCTAAGTTTTTGATTGTACATAAGATAAGCAGTTTTCATGGTTGAACTATTTTTAAAAAATTTTTTTTTTATTTATTTATTTGAAAAGTGTAAATATTATCTGCGGTTGATTCGGCGTAAAAGACCTATTGTACCTTATTTTTATTTCTTCACTTTGTACAGCACCAGACTACGAAATGTTTCCTCCAGTCAGGGAGAAAGAGGCTTTAACGTTGTACCTACTTCTGAATTTCAAACAACGTCTAGTTTGGTTGAACTCATCAGTAAACGTTCGGACTACCACGAAAAAAAATCAGGTTTATTTTTCTTTTATCAGCAATTTATTAATTGAGAAACACACAAACAGGTAGCATCTCAACCTTCCCGTTTCCACCTCAGCCTGCATCATCCAGCAGGCATAACTTCAATACAATGTCAATTTATTTAATTATAAAAAAAACTAAAAAAACTAAAAAAAAACAAAAAAACTTTCAATTGAGTAGTGTAATTTTAGAAACGCCTGAGTCAGTCTTCGACTATTCTGAGTTCGTGGTGTATTCTGGTAGTTCAAATAGGTACCAATGAACGTACAAATACAGAACATCACGAACGACCCGTTTTCGCTGCTAGATGCGCTATTACCAGTGAACAACTGTAGCAGCACAGAACATTCCATTAGTTTAATCTGCTTTCAAGTTCTTCAAACACATGTGTGCCGAAAGTCTCGCCTTCTGCTTAGAGTTGTTCTGACAGAAGTCATTTTACTGTATCTATTTCATGTTATTATGTAAGTGAAGAATTTAATTGCTACGGCGTCAGTGACAGTTTAGATTAAAGATGGTATCATAACGAATTTCAAAGCAAAATGGTCTACGCTCATACGGAGGAGATTTTTGAAGACCGAAAGAATACATTCCTCTTGTCTGCTGCTAGCACTCAAGTACGTACCAAAAAGCAGTATGTTCCGCTAAGAAAGCAGCTCATAAGCAATTGGGACAGTTGCAAAGATATGTGGGTTCTGCACTACAGACTTGGTCTTCCACATTGGGAGACAGTTGAAAGGTCATTCGGGACACTTAAGTAACGTATGTGAGCAAGATTTCCAAAGTTTCCTGTAATTCAACGAAATATAATAGACCTCACTTCATTCTGCGAACGAAGAATTGAGCAGAGTGTAGGGTTCATCGTGGGCCACATCGAAATCATTGCGGATTTACGACAAAGATGCACAAATTAAGCAGTTGAATCATGAAGCATCGTTCTCTTTCAACGACCGTGGATATGTTTTAATGCACAAGAGCCTAAAGCTCTACAAAAACGTAGAAGACTCATGCGCGTTTGTGACGATGACATACGTGAGAATTATGATGACCAAGTAGTAATATACGCCACATCATTAACAACCTGTACCTGTACTTTCTTCTGTAATAACCAGTTGGTACTATACCGACGAATATCATTCAACGCGTAGATACTTTACCGACGAATATCATCTAAGACTGTACCGACAAATAGACTTTTTGTTTGAAAAAATGGCTCTCCAGCACGTCCATCGAGATTACGAAATGGAAACTGGCATTCCTAGACTCACGGTAAGATGTGTTTCCTAATGCTCAAGAACGGGTAATATGGGCATTTTCAAATACGCAACTACTTTGTATGGGTTCATCCTTCATCTTCATTCTTCACCTTTTGGTTAGATAACGACGGCCACATGCAGAAGTAGTTGCATAGCTCAGACAAGTAGGAGCAAGTATTTGAATACAATTAAAAAGTTCGTGGTAGAAAAAATTGTTCCTCTCCCAAGAATGAAATGAACAATCGTCGAATACATGCCCCTTTGCACTACACGGCTTAATAATTAATGAGTTAAATTGGAAGACATGACAATGATTTGAAACTGCGTACCGAATTTCGATCTTGATCCGTCAGGTCGTTGTTGATGAGAGTCTGAAGATTCTACGAAGATCAAAATTCATGCATACAGCTAAGAACTCATGACGCTGTTTTGCTATCTTTTTGGAGTCGGCAACTCCGTATTACCTGCAATCAGAACCAATTATGTAGTTATAAGACGAAGACGCATGATTATACAAATATTAGCAATAAAAGTAGTATTAGCAGATCCATGGAAGGAATCAGGGGTCAAGTTTCCACTCATTATTCAAGTTAACAGAATAATCCGACCCGCAGCCACTTCCAGACGAAAGAAGAAGCTATTTTTCTCAAACTCTTTGATACCAGGGGATTCCAAATAGATTTTCAAAAATTAAAACTGCCCAAGAAACCCTAGAAATTTTTCCTTGCATCTATCGCAAATTTTTTCCAATTTTTTAAAATAATTCACTACTTTTCCGTCCGCGGAAACTCAAGATGGACTTGAAAATGGACCTAATTCTCATCTATTCTTTTGTCCGGCAGATGGATTGATTTTTTTCCTAACGCTTCCAGCAGCTAACACTAGAATACAAAAAAGAAATCTTGCGACTTGTGACCACGACGGCGGTTGGATAAATACGCGTATTTTTATAATCGGAAACACTTTTAATTCCAATGTTCCCGATTATACATTGGTCTAGATACTTTTAGTTTTCGATTAATTTATGGATAATTCTGCTTTTTCACTTTCTCTCCTTAGGTCCTCCGCCATCGTTTTAAGTTCCCGAATGTTTTTTGCAATAATCACAATGTCTTCTGCAAACCTGAAATTATTGAGGTTCCTAATTTCTCCAAAGTTGATATTTTGCCTTAAGCGACGGAGGGATTAAAAGTCCAAAATGCTTAAGTAACGTATTTGTATCCTATTTAACATTGTGCATCGAACATCCAAAACTACAGACCGATTAGTCTTACATAAAATATTAGTAGAACTTTTCTTAAAATTATTAAAGACAGAATGTACCCCATCCAAGTTGCAAACCAACCATTTAAACAGGCGGGCTTTAGAAAGACATATTCGACTGTAGACCACATTCAACCTTTGAATACAATTCTGGAAAGGGCTACAGAGTATGACTTTGCATTTGATACTCTCTACCATGGTAAAATTCAGTCAGCTTTTCAAAATCAAGGAATTCCCAACAAGCTGATAAATAATATTCAGCGAGGCTTACACAAAAAAGCGAAAGCATATTTTAGTTGGATAGGAAAAAGGCGAACAATTTCCGATAAAAATAGGTGTAAGACAGGGTAACCCCTTGTCGCTTAATTTTTTCAATGCCGTTTTTGAACTTGTCTTTTGGAACCTAGTTTGGGAAGAGGAAGGTCTAAAAATTAATGGTAAGTATCTAAGCAATCTTATGTTCGCAGACGACCTGATCATACTAGGCAAAAACTTGACGGAGCTATAAGGAATAGCTGCAGAACTAAAAGAGGAAGGAGAAGGAGTAGGACTAAAAATGAATCTTTCGAAAACGAAATTCTTGACTACAAATAAGGTAGCAAAACTACGATTGGGCGGAGCCGACACAGGAAAATTCGATGAATACAAACACCTAGGCCAAATTGTAGCCATTCAAAAGAAATTTGACTCGGAAGGAAATGCAAGGATCAATAACGCTTGGAAAAGCTTTTGGGCACACAAACATGTATTCAACTCAACAATAGGACTCAAAAATCAAAGCAAAATATCAGACAGCTGCGTTATCTCCTCACTAATCTATGGGGCACAAACCTGGGCCATTACCGAAGCGCAACTCAACAAAATATAAAACCTATGGAAAAATCAGCAAAGAGGAACTGTATCACAAAGCAGGCACGTGTATGGTAACATACAGAATCAAAAAAGGCAAAGTTGAAGTTTGCCGGACACATATCAAGAGAGCAACAAGAGAAATGGCAGAAGGTTACCAGCGAGTGGATCCCATATGAGAATACGAGAAAGAAAGGCAGGCCACCAGTGAGGTGGAGAGATGACATAGTGGAAAGAATTGGTGGACTCTGGACAAAAGGGCAGCACAGAACAGAAAGGCTTGAAAAAATATTGGGAAGGTCTATGCTCACAGCTGGGCGCGTTGATACGATTACGTACAACAAGGCTGTATAATAATAATAATTTTTGTAATGTATTACTTTACTACTTTGAATATCAAAATAGAAAGGTTTTTTTCAATTGTCAAATTTAGATTTGAGGGCCTCAAAGAGAATCAACTATCAAATTTGAAGTAACATTTTCGAACATGCCAAATGGACAATACGGAAAATATTTTTTTCGATATTTGTAATTCGAAATTTGTAAGGCAGCGTAATACTTAATGCTGGTCCAAAGAATATTAGGTATGTTATCTGAACTACTGTGCTGCGAGGGCAGGAGAAATTTCAAATTTCTTTCATGGATCCGAAATCTGAAAGCATAAATTTTGAACGAGAAGCCTGAAAACATACCTATCTCTCCATTAGGAATTCTGAAGTTGATGGAAATATTTGAGCATCAAAGAAAACTTTTTTTCACTTACATACACTAAACTAGACCTTATCGAATTTAACGAACCTCAATTCGACCTCGTCTTAAATTATAAACCAATTTAGTGTCATACTCAGTAGCGTGCAAGAATTTTCGAATAAAAGGGGTACTCGATGAAAATGGCAGAGAATTATTCGCACCCTCACAGATCAGTATCCATCAAGTACATATGTACATCTCTGTTAAGCACTGAGAAAGGGAAACCTGTATGGACGCTGTTAGGCAAAAGAAACGCAAGCTACATTGAGAAAACGTAACATTTAAAAGTCAATGAATAATGTCGGCTTACGTACATATCGTTTAATGATGCTTACGAACATATCGTTTAATGATAAGCTTGTTTCAACATGCGTATACATTTTCGTATGGGGGGCCCAATCTTGAGAAATTCTACTTTTTACGCTCTTTCCAATGGTACTATGAACTCATTTTGTCAACAAATGTGGCTTGCGTCCTTTTTGCTTAACAGCGTTCATATGTTTCTTTCCCAAGGACCCGGACTTTTTTTCCACAACCCTACTTCGACAGATTGAAAAATTTGGTATTCAATATCATCGTAACAGAAAAACTACACACCCCTCAACATACAATCAGAAAAAGGAACTAAAATATCGACGCGAAATTACCACCATTCATATAAGAAGGTACTGAATTTGATCCTTGATAGCGAGACGGCTTCTTGGAAAACAGGAGCTTAAAATTGTTGATCTTGAAAAGGGCGCTCTCCAATTTTACTTTGCTAATGTTACCTGTAACAAAAATAGGTGATTCACCATCATAATTCTACAAGTCGTACAAGAAATTACACATAAAAATTACTATCCGCTGAGAAATTAGATGAATGAATAGCAAGGAAAAAAAAAAAGTGAAAAAACAAAAGATCGTACGGGAATTTGCCAGATAATGTGGCCTTTTTTCTAGTTTTGCTCTCAACCCGAGCCATAGAATCCGCCCTTGCGAGCATTACCTCAGAGACATCGAGGAGGCTATTACGGCTGTCTTAACCCTGTTCTTTATTGCTGAAAACGGGCCTACAGGTCGAAATGTAGCCAGTCGCTTCAAATATGGTAGCTACTTTGATTTTTATTTGCTAATACATATTAAGATTTTGAAATGCTGCTCGGTAATACCTACTAAATATTTTATTTAATACGTTGTAGGCACGATTTAATATCTCCAAAACTCAAAAATGAATAAAAATTATTATGAAAAAAAATTTCTTTGAGAAAACGTTGACATCTAATTGATTTTTCGATGACTAATTAGAAAATTGGCAAGGTAAATTAAGTAAAAAATTTCAAGTTTTTATAAATCTAGTTTTAGTACAGATTATGATTTGCCCCCAAATGAAGCAAACTGTACATCATTATCTTCCTGTCTTTGTATTAGTATCGTTATTAACAATTAATTTAAGCTACAGACTTGCCTGGCTTTTCCTAGTTTTTCTATCAATAGCTGATAGTCATCTGATGGCCATAAGAAACAGTCGAATATTAAGAATTCTAATAATGGCCATTTCAAGTTTTTATCACTCAGTATAGTTATTATTTGAGTTAATTATTGCTTTATCGTATCTGTTGCAGATGGAAACAGTGAAAACATTCAAAAAATACTTTGAAACTGTTGTCGAAAAAATTTGAGAGGACATCCGACCAGGTCATAAATTTTTAACAGTCAACAACGAATACGAAATTTCGAAACCCGCACTACTTACGACGTTAAAATTGAGTTTCACGGCCCGGAAGACCGATATGAGTTTTATAGAATATTTTTCAGCGTCTTAAACGATTCTTAAAGAGTTTTAAGAAGTCTTGAGGAATCTCAAAAAGTCTAATAAATTCTGCAGAAGCCTGAAAGACCGTTGGCGAGTTTATAAGGGTCATAATAGTCTTAAACGAGTCTCGAATATACTTCGCGAATATTATAACAGTTATGAAGAGCTTCTTGAAGAGCATTTGCTTACGTTATTCCAGCACAAAAGAATTTGTATGTTATTACTTAGTTTTGAAGAGTCTTAATGAGTTTCGAAGAATCGTAAGCAATTTTAAACGAATCTTCTTGCCATTCAGTCATAAACAAGAGCCTCATATCTTACACAAGTCAAGGAGGATCTTAAATTAGTAGCGTCTTAGTTTCAAGAAACATAAAGGCTAAACTGAGTCTTTTAATAAGCTATAAAGGTTTTAGAGTTTTCACGCGGCATCGAAGCAACTTAATGAAATCTGAAAATGTCAAAAAGAGTAAAAAAACGAGTTTTAAACAGTTCTAGCATTCTTCCGACAAGAATTTTCTTCCAGCCATATGCTTATTGATCTCGATCTTTACTGCGCCCTGCGCGACTATAGTCTGCAGCCGTGTTATTATTTGTAATAGAAATTTCCGTGGACATTTTTTTTGTTAGGGTACGAAAGCATATAAAATGTTACACTAACAGAAACACGTAATTTGGGATTTTTTTCTCTATGGCTCTGTTTAGATGGGTTGAAAAATTAGGAATTCAATACCATTTCAACTGCTATATCATATCTATACCACTCCATGTACAATGAGAAAAATAAACTAAAATGAGAAGCACGTAAAATATAGACGCGAAATTACCGTGGGACGAGAGAATGTCCTGAATTTAATTCTTCACAGCGAGAACTTTTTCAAACACATGAACTTGAGAAGGCTGATCTTGCAGGCGCTCTTCAATATTTCGTGTACCAACATCACCTGTAACGAAAGTAGATGATTCCACATTGTAATTTTACAAGTCGTCAAGAAATTACACAAAATTTACTATCAATAGGTAAGCTGAACAACAAAAAATCAAAAGGACTGATGACTGAAAACAAACGAAAGATCGTATTGTAGCTCCTCGGGCGAAACTAAATTGTTCAATGCTCTATCAAAATGAAATGGTCCATGAAGATTCATATTCATCTTGATCATGCTGTTATTAAAGTCTACTTTTGAAGAGACGCTTAGAACAACTACTACAGTATTACACTATATTACTCTATTCGCTTGATAAACATTTCGCCATTTACAACTGCCCAAAATATGTTTTCCAGCTGTTAATTACCACAATAGAACTGCTCCACTGGAGGCACTGCACTCCCAAGAATCTGGCCGTGCGAAAGATTCTTGGAGGTTAATTAAATCGAAACTTTCGGCCTTTAAATCTGCGCAGTGAAGAAAAGTTAATTTACTTTTTCCACAACGTCAGACTACAATAAGTGGCGTAACTGTTCATCGCATGACGCAATTTTTATTTTAGGACCTAAAGTCATTAAAAAAATCAGTTTGTGAAAATATTGGCTTCTCAGCTTTTGCCACGAAATGGAAATTGGTGTTCTTCGACCTAATAAACTGAAAAAGGTTTAATTACCAAGCGAGGCACAGAAGGACAACCCCCCCCCCCCCCATACATAGGTATGTAACTAAATGGTAGTCACCTGCTAAAGCGGTTGCATACCTCGTACAAGCAGGCACACGTATTTGAGAAAATGTTGGTCTCCAATATTCTTCGCCTCGTAATATGCTATTCGTCTTCATTACATTATGTGAAAACCGTCCGTTGCTCGGAAGTACCTAATCAAATAAATAAATGACAATGACGTAACCGAAGTAGATTAAGTTATAAGCGGAGTACCAAGCAAAAAGAACTTGTAAATCTCGTCCCCAAAATCACAGAGATCCTTTTTTATTAACTTGCTGAATATTATTTTACTTTTTTGGGAGAGGATGTGCTAATGGAATTTTGAAAATCTAAAACTTCACAATGCCATAAGTTCGAATGCGATGAAAATTAACATGCTCTTCTGAAACACTAACCTTTGGATCTCTTTTTGCCTGACAGTCATGGATCCCAGAACCGAACCATGGTGTGGTCGGACGTATGGCGATGCACGCATGCCAAAGTGGCCCCTAAGACACCGCACCCTCGGCCGTGGAACCTATCCTTTCGAGTATCGCATCAGTGGCCGGGGGGGGGATGCATTGAGGCCAGCTCAAGCCCCCATTTCGGCGTGCCGCTTCCGGTGAGCGCGTCCTGCCAGAGCCACCATGGGGTTCCCTACTGACCGAGGTTCGTGCTCTCCGAGCACTAGCCTGGAATTCAGGTCACCCACAGCTGGACGCGCTTCCTCTGCACTCACCCCTCACCTCCTCGTCTTGGTACGCGTGAGTACGGCGGAAGAGCCCTGCCGGGGGGTCCGCAGCAGCAGCAGCCGTTCCTCTACAACGGTACAGAGTTGTCCTGTTTTATGGTGTCTGCCTAAAAATATAAGAAAGGAATAAAATAAATACAACTGAGAACTAATCACTAAAATATTAATTTGGCTTGTGATATTCTACTACGTACTAAGTAATATCCCTTGTACTCCTTCCATCCTTTGTTATTTTATTCCTTAAACAGCGAAATTCGGTTACTTCCTTAATCTTTTCCTGCCCAACATTTATATTTAAGCTATCATGTTCACATCGATTAATACAACTACTTTAGTTTTAGTTTTATTTATTCTCATAGGATTATTATATAAGGCTTCCCGCACGGATGAACTGGAAGTTTCTCTTGAAGATTTTCAAAAGGTATAGGACCGCTAATTTTGGCGGGCAAAGAGTTTACGTGTTAGGCTAACATGTTCCAATTTTTTATACATAATCTTTAGGAATCTAGTATTGAATGGGCTACGTAAGGTGCAACCCTCTTCCGCGCAAACGTGAATTTTCGCGATGACATTTACCTTCCCGGGGTAGAAATTTTGTTCCCAGTTCGTCCCGGGCTCCAGAACTTGCCACAAGGAGTGTTGGATATGCGTCGGAAGGTACATTATTTTTGTGCAAAAATCCATAAATCCAGAAATTTGCCCTTAGTTCAATTCGCATTTCCTTTCTTCAAATAAGAATAAGTAGGATTACTTTGACAACAAATTACCGAGTATCAGGCTGACTGCAAGAGACACGTTGATCTTGCGAACATCACACGACTACTGATCATATTTTCGAGGGATTCGCGGTATCATCTGTAACCAGACTAATAAGAATGTTTTATTATAGGTAAGCTGATAAAACAATAAATACTCATACAGAGATAAGGAAAAAGAAATTGTAAGACGTAATCAATGTAGCGGAAAAATGTTGTCAATAAGTATTTCCTCTCAAATAACTAAATTCTCCAAAATTCAAAATGTCAAATCATCGTTTGTACACTGCACAGTGGTTATGGGAGCGATTAATTTGATTACTCAAACTAGACAAGTTCTCAACTCTGCTGCTAGGGGTCAACCATTTCGATTCCGAGTCTCAATTAGGTTTTTTTTCAAGTCCATTTAATCACCATATCAACAAATGAGATCAAGAAAATTGTACGTAACACCCTTCAAGGTGGTGATTATAGAGGAACGAAAAGATCCTTTTTTCTGAAGAAAAATTTGGAAGCATTGCATCTCGAAAAATCTGACAATGTGGAAAAACTTTGGATGTTAATCAAATCGAAATTATTGGCCTTGAATTCTCTGTACTTTCCCTACAAAAACAGAATACCTACAAGAGGCGTAACGGTTCATCGCATAATTTTCTATTCTCATTAAGCAGAATTGAAAGTTTTTATTTTAAGCCAAAAATCAATTTAACGAAGTTTGGAAACGATTTCCTTCCATGTGTGTGGTGTGCCAATTCACTTTTTCTTCTTCTGTATTCTAGAGTGCTTTCGGCTGTTATGCCATCCATCATCAGACGTATTCCAGAGCGCTTTTGGCTGTTATGCCTTCATCAGTGGGTCTGATGATGGCATAACAGCCGAAAGCGCTCTTGAATACAGAAGAAGAAAAAGTGAATCGGCACACCCTACACATCAGTGGCGCAACCAAGGGGGGTGTATGGGGCTAAAGCACCCCCAAAATTCTCAAAAAAAGGCATGGTTGAAGTTTTGTACTAATTTTCCACCCCCCCCCAAAAAAAAAAAAAAAAATGGGTAGGTACTAAGTCAACTTGGAATTCTAGCACTCCGTAAAGAAAATTTCTGGTTGCGCCACTGCTACACATGAAATCTTACCAAGTTCACTCACACTCAGAAATAATGGACACTTTGAAGACGATACTTACTGGTCATGTATTTGAAACAGTATATAAGTCAGTCTTCAATATTCTTCATCATACTGTCCATCATCACTTCATCAGCGACACATACTTAATTTTTTTTTCTAATTTTGGAAGACTAAATGTTTTTTTTCTCTCTCTCTCAGAATACCAATTTAAAAAAAAAATGTTAGAAAAATATTGTTCCCGCCTTCGAATGAAATGAGTGAATACTGTATACAACTAAAACATGCCTCCTTGCACTACACTCAGCTTAATTAACGAATTAATTAGAGAAACATAGCAACTATTTGTCAATGCGTACCAAATTACAACTCTTCAATGAAAATTCCAGAGTCGAAGTGGTCAAACTGTACATCTTACAAAGGTCTCCAATCGTTGTACTGGTATCTTGGCTATCTTCAAGACTGATAACTCAGTATATCACCTGCAATCGAAATAATTCTGTTATAATATGAACGCAGCTGTAGGCCTAAATATATAAAGAGCAATTCATATGCCACATATGAAACTGTGACAGATCCAAAGAACAATCCTGGAAGGGGAAATTCATAATGGATATGAGGTTTACCTATAATCTTCACAATCATTTGAAATTTTCTACCATTTTTTCAGTCTTTTTTATTACACTATAATATTTAACGTCAAAACTTACTCTGATTTCTTTGAATTCCTCCAGCTTCACGAAGTCTCCCCTCTTTAGGAATTAGTCCATCTTGACAAAGTCTTCCCTCATCATGCCGAAGTTACTTTCCATCTTCTCGGCGAATTCTTCTTTCACCTTCTGAACAAGGATTTCCATCGTCCCAACCAATTTCCCAATCTTCTCGACGAAATCTTCCAGCTTCTCGACCATAAAATCTGCATTGATGATTTTTTCCATCTTCTTGACAAAGGGTTCCTCCTTATTGACAAAGCCCTCAACCTTCTCGACGCAGTCTTCCATCTTCTCCATGACAATTCTGAACGAAATATCCCACCTTCTCAACGGCAAAGTCTTCCATCATCTCGACAATGAAGTCATCCGTGTTCTTGATGATGAATTCTTCCATTTCCCGATGGCGATGTCTTCCATTCAATTGACAAAGTCTTCCATCTTCTCCACAACAAAGCCTTCCACTTTCTTGACAAAGTCTTCCATCTTCTCGACAACAAGTTTTTCATCTTATTGATGACAAAGACGTCCACCTTCTCGATGAAGAAGTCCTCCATCTTCTCGACGACGAATTCATCCATCTTCTTCATAATGAAGTTCTCAATCTTCTTAAAAAAAATTTTCATCTTCCCAATGAAGACTTCTTCCGCCATCTTCTCAGTGAATTCCTCCATCTTCCCGACAAATTCTGTCATCTTCTTGACGAATTTTTCCATCTTCCTGACAAATTCTGAATTCTTTCATCCTCTTGACAAATTCTTCCATCTTCTCTACAAATTCTAGCATCTTCTTAACAACGAAATTTTCGATCTTCTCGACAAAAAGACTGTCATCTTCTCGACAATATAGTCTTCCATTTTCTATCTTCTTGATGATAAATTCTTCCATTTTCCCGACGGATTCTTTTCTTCCATCTTCTCAAAAAAGTCTCCCTTCTTCTCAGTAAAGTCTTCCTTCATCCCGGGCACAGTCTTCAGTCTCCTCGACGAAGTCTTCCACCTTCTCGACAGAGTCTTCCATCTTCTTAACGACAAAGTTTTCCACCTTCTCAATGACAAAGTCTTGTATATTCTCAAGAACAAAGTCTTTCATCTTCTCAACGACAAAGTCTTCCATCTACTCGCCAATAAATTCTTTCATTCTCACCACGAATTCTTCTGCCTTATTCTCAACAAATTCTTCTTCTAGATTCTTGACAGATTCTTCCTCCATCTTTTTGACGCATGCTTCTTCCATCTTTTTGACGAATTCTTCTTCCATCTTCGCGATCAAGTCATCCATCTTCTCGGCAAAGTCTTACACCTTCTTGACAGAGTCTTCCGTCTTCTCTACGATGAAGTCATCCATCTTCTCAACGACGAATTCTTCCATATTCTCACCAACAAAGTCTTCTTCCGAACAAAGTCTTCCATCCTCTTGACTACTCCTTCCATCTTCTCAACGAATTCTTCCACCAGCTTGAAGAATTTGTGCACCTTCTCAACAGAGTCTCCACCTTTTTGACAGTCTTTCCATCTTCTCAACGACAAAGTCTTCCAAATTCTCAAAAATAAAGACTTTCATCTTCGCAAGGACAAAGTCTTCCATCTACTCGAAAATAAGTTCTTCCATTTTCGTGACAAATTCTTCTGCCATATTCTCAACGAATTCTTCTTCCCGTTTGTCGACGGATTCTTCCTCCATCTTCTCGACGCATGCTTCTTCCATCTTTTCGACGAATCCTTCTTCTGTCTTCCCAATCAAGTCATCCATCTTCTTGACGAAGTCTTCCACCTCAAAATAGTCTTCCATCTTCTCGGCAAGGTCTTACACCTTCTTGACAGAGTCTTCCATCTGCACTACAATGAGATCATCCATCTTCTCAACTATGAATTCTTCCATCTTCTTGACGACGATGTCCTCCATCTTCTCAACGACGAAGTCTTCCACGTTCCCACCATAAAGTCGTCCTCTGAACGAAGTCCACCATCCGCTCAAAAAATTCTTCCATCTGCTTGAAGAATTCGTCCGCCTTCTAGACAGATTCTTTCATCTTCTCGATGACAAAGTCTTCCATCCCCTCGACAAAGTGTTCCGAAACCTTATTGACAAAGCCTTCTATCTTCTCGACGAAGTCTTCCAACTTCTCCATGAGATTCTCAATGAAATATTCCAACTTCTCAACGGTGAAGTCTTCTATCATCTCGAAAACGAAGTCGTCTGTGATCTTGATAATGAATTCTTCCATCTTCCCGACGGCGAAGTCTTCTATATAATTGACGAAGTCTTCCTCCTTCTCGACGAATTCTTCAATCTTACCCACGATGAATGTTGTGGCGGGACGTATGGCGATGCACGCATGCCAAAGTTGCCCCTATGACACCGCACCCCCAGCACTGGAAACTACCCTTTTGGACATTGTATCAGTGCCAGGAGGAACGCTTTGGGGCCGGGCCCGAACGCCCATTTCTCCATGCTGGAACAGTGCGCGCGTCCTACCAGGGCTACCATGGGATTCCCTACTGACCAAGGTCCGCGTTCCCTGAGCGCTCGCCTGGAATTCAGGTCCCCCACAGCCGGACGCCCTGCCTCTTCCTCTTCGCTCACCCATCACATGTGACTCTGTCTGTCTGTTCCAGCCCTTGCACTACGGGCGAGCTCTGTTGAACGGGATCCGCCACCGCCGCAGAGCAGCAGCAACTTCGCCTGATCCGCCAGTCCTCTGTCTCGACCACTCTAACTCCATCTTCTTCCTCATGAAGGCCAAAACAAAAGCCGACACCTGGTTCCAACCGCTTCGGCTCCTCAACATCTCCGGGACCAGTGTATCCGGCGCAAGATGGTCGATCAAGCCGTCTCTGGGATCAATCAGTACCACCCCGCGCCTCTCCTACTCCTAAGCATCGCACTCGAATTGCCGTCCATCTCCACGATAAAGTCTTCTACCTTCTCAACTAAGTCTTTAATCTTCTCGACCATAAAATCTGTCATCCTGTCATCAAAGAATTCTTCCATCTTCTCGACAAAGTGTTCCACCTAATCGACAAGGACTTCCCTCTTCTCCATGGCGATTCTCAATGAAATATCCCCCCTTCTCAACGGCGAAGTCTTTCATCTTCTTAACAACGAAGTCTTCCATCATCTCGACAATGAAGTCATCCGTGTTCTTGATGATGAATTCTTCCATCTTCCCGACAGCGAAGTTTTCCATTTAATTGACGAAGTCTTCCATCTTTTCGACAAGTTTTCAATAGTCTGAAAAAAGGGTTCCATCTTCTCGACGAATTACTCTATCTTCTCTCCATATTTTATTCGACGAATCTTTCCTCATCGTGACGAATTCTTTCATTTTCTTGACGACAATGTCTTCCACCTACTTGACTACAAAGTCTTCCATATTCTCAAAGATCATAAGTCTTCTGTTTTCTTAACAACCAAGCCTTCGATCTTCTCTCAACAACAAGTTTTTCATATTCTTGATGACAAAGACTTCTACCTTCTCGATGATAAAGTCCTCCATCTTCTCGAAAACGAATTCATCCATCTTCCCAACAAATTTTTTCACCCTCAATGAAGTTTCCTTCCATCTTCTCGTTGAACTCGTACACCTTTTCGACGAATTCTTTCATCTTCTTGACGAATTTTTCCATCCTACCAACGAATTCTGAAATCTTCCATCTTCTCTACAAATTCTAGCATGAAAACGAAGTCGTCCATCCTCTTGACGATGAAGTCTTCCATCTTCTTGACAACAAAGTCTTTCGTCTTCTCGACAATATAGTCTTCCATCTTCTTGACAATAAATTCTTCTGTATTCTTGACGATAAATTAATCTATTTTCTCGGCGAATTCTTATTCTTCTATTTTCTCGAATGTTTCTTCTTCCATCTTCTCAAAAAAGTCTCCTTTCTTCTCGGTAAAGTCTTTTCCTACTTCCCAGGTACAGTCTTCAGTCTCCTCGACGACGTCTTCCATCTCGACAGAGTCTTACACCTTTTCGACAGAGTCCTCCATCTTCCCAATGACAAAGTCTTCCAAATTCTCAAGAACAAAGTCTTTTATCTTCTCAACGCATACTTCTTCCATCTTCTCGACGAATTCTTCTTCTGTCTTCGCAATCAAGTCATCCATCTTCTTGATGAAGTCTTCCACCTCAAAATAGTCTTCCATTTTCTCGGCAAAGTCTGACACCTTCTTGACAGAGTCTTCCATCTTCATTACGATGAGATCATCTATCTTCTCAACGATGAACTCTTCCATCTTCTTGACGACGATGTCCTCCATCTTCTCAACGACGAAGTCTTCCACGTTCCCACCATAAAGTCGTCTTCAGAACAAAGACCACCATCCTCTCAATAAATTCTTCTATCTGCTTGAAGAATTCTTCCACCTTTTCGACAGTCTTTCATCTTCTCAATGACAAAGTCTTGTAACTTCTCAATGACGGAGTCTTCCACCTTCTCAACGGCAAAGAATTCCACTTTCTCAAGAGCGAGTCTTCCACCTTCTTGATGATGAAATCACCCATCTTCTCAACGATGAAGTCTTCAATCCTCTCGACCATGAATGCTTCTATCTTCTCGATGACGAATTCATACATCTTGTTAACAAAGACATTCTTCCATCTCCTGGACTAAGTCCTTATTTTCTCGACAAAATCTCCCGTCTTTTCGGCAAAAAGTCTTTCATCTTCTGGATGAAATCTTACATTTTTTCGACATCTTCTTTAGCTTCATTTTCATAATGCATATAAAATATCAAGGGGCGAGATACTACATCAAAAAACCAGGAACAGGATAGAATTAACAGAATTAAATGAACTCATTACGAAGGGTACCTATCAGAAGATGTCCCGCTATTTGATGAGGCGGTGACATGCAGCATTCTTGCAAAGCACTTGTTAAACAAAACAGTGGACAAAATCTTAAGCAGCGGTCAAATATTTGATAGCGCTTAGATCAGCTGGCATTTCCTTGACTAAGTAGGACTACATCTACACAAAATCCTACCGGGTATCTTCCTAACTGCAAGGGATACGTTGTTCCTGCGAATATCAAACGACTGCTTATCATATTTTTGAGGAATCTGCGGCGCAATGAATAACCAAAATATGAATTTTATATTATAGGTACCAGTAATACCTGCACAGAGTTGGGTATAATTTTGAATTTAGCGTCTGTGTGTTGGTCAATTAGGCGGTGGAAAACCATATTTCTAATGCCCCTAGATCCGTCAAAAAAGGCGATACAAGTAGGTATTTATAGGACGACACGTAAAAAGCACGTAAGCAGATGAGAGACAGGAATTTACCCCTCACTAAGATCCAGGTGAGGATTTGCTCCCAGAATGGCGACAAAATACTGATAACAAACCCCAGGCTTCTGGTAATCTTTGAGAATCAAAAAATATACATATTAGAGGATCATTAGGCTTTCCAGCAGCAGACGAACACTGAGAATTTTTTTCAAACAGAGCTAGAATAAAGCAGAAAAAGTTCTCTGATACTATAGTCCCCCCCCCCCAGAAAAAACGTTTCAATAATTTTACGCACGAAATTGGTTTACCGAACATCGTAACAATTATTTACACAAGCACATTTGTAAAGTGTTCACCCTAGAAATCACCACAGATAGTTAAACCATCTGAAATATTAAAAGCATTAAACAAGACAATAGGTATTGGATGTAAGTAATTCACGCTTAAGTAACTTATAACTATCAATAAGTAAGCATATCATCTACTCACCCTTAGAATATCTTCAGGTAGGTAGTCAGTTTCAACTCAACAAATCACGTCACAAAAACCAAGAAACAGTAATATAAATCACATCACAAAAATCCAACGGAAATACAAACAATCAAAACACTGTCAACTAAAACAACACTAGATATTCAAAAACTGCACTTATACAAGGTATTTCTCAGATCTTCACACCATGAATCCTCATGCCAGAAAGTTCTATAATTACCCAACCAAATCGGGCTACTACATTTGCCCAAGTAAGTATATTAAAATTGGAACAGACTCACGGACTGGAACGCTTCAATAACCTACGCGAACGCGACACCAAATCGAAAATTAAATCGCAAAAATACGCACTGAAAATCGCGGAAGTACGCACCGAAAATCACGAAAATTCGAAGCACCAAATACGAGGAAATGTCCAATGACCGCACTTCATTAAAAGAAAAAGAACTAAAAAACACTAGCATCTTCATAGATACTTTTCTTGAAGTCTACTGCATCATACCTAAAAACATAAAAATCCAATCATATAAATACTACGGGAAACTAATCACTAAAATGTTTAGTATACCAGATAAACATCACATTCAAAATAAAATTCCAAGACAGGTGACAAATGAAGAAGATAACTAAATTTCTGGTTAAAGTAAATAAACTTAACGCAACGTTCAGAAGTTGCCGATTTTCATTTATACCTATGTTTAAAGAGATCACACAAATTTCTACGAGCCCTCCCCCCACATCAACACTTTTGCCTGGAAAAAAACCCTTCAACATCGGAAGAAGTAGAACAAATAAATTTTTTGTTTTAATTTTCTGGAAAATTGAGAAAGGCTGCAGGAATTTAACGTTAAAAAAGCAAACACACATTTCAAAAAAAGAAAAAATATATGTAAGACCAGACTCTCCGCAGACCATAAAATAAAAAATGAAATGGACCATCATCTGGTCACATACGACATGAGAATCATAGAAAATAATATATAGGTAAATAATCTCTATAGTTCCATTCTGATCATACCTACTTCCCTCTTCCCTCTCCTATGCCTAAGATTGACAAATCACTTCTATAACTCTAGACTCTTAAAGATCATTGGACATCAGTGGGTCTCCTCCCCTACTTTGAATTTCTCCTTACAACTTCCACTTAATTTTCTTTGAATTCGATACATTTCTTTTTATAATGTTGAATGACTCCATGGAAACGACACCTTGCTTTTCAATGTTTGACCAGTTCCGGATGTATTGGAATTCCCAATTATTGAATTTGAAATTCTTGAAACCTTTCAATTATATTGGTGAATAATTGGCAAATAGGAATTCCAATTTAATTTTTTTTTCAGACATGCTAGGTGGCCGGAAAGTCAGAAGCCCAAAGTCTGAAAACTGTAACAAAAATATCAAATAGTATTTGATAGCCAAGTGAACGATAATTGTTTTGGAATTTTCCTCAGATTTGTGCCACAACTATATTTTTTACTGTTGTAAATCATTTTACACTCAGAAAGACACAAACTCAATTTTTTTAGTGGGAACTGATCAGTCATCTCTTGAGAAATTAGATTTTCCCACCTTTTCTTGAGAAATACAAGATTATTCAAAAACGAACGTCATTCTCTGTAGGAAGTAACACGACCAAACCACTTTGCGAGAAGAAGCTTCCGTTTCGAATATCTTGTGTATCCGAGATATACAATAAGATCAGGGACGTACCAATAGGAGACGATGGGGAGTTTCCACCGTGGGAATTTTAACTCAGTAGTTGGGAAAATCCAAAAAGTCAATTTTTGCTTCGATACTTGAGAATTTTGATTTGAATCAGTTGGAACTTGCAACCTCAACCCCGGAAAAACTCTTCTGTACATTCCGGAATAGGATTAGTCATTGGTAGATTCTTTTCAGCAAACTACAGGACACTGAATTCAACTTAAAAACAGGGGATTAAAAATTCAAAATGCTTAACGTATTTGTACCCTTTCTTAACATCATGCATTTTTGTAATAAGTCTACTTAAAATATGAAAAGGAAAAGTTTTTTTTATTTTTTTATAATCAACCTCAGATCTGGTGGCTTCGAAGAGAACCAACTAAATTTGACGCCATATTCGAACATGCGAAATGGGCAGCATAGAACAGAAACCTTTTTTGTTTCCGTTTCAAAACATATTTTTAATGCCGCAGTAACGGGCAAGAATTTTCGAATGAAAAGGGTACTCACTTGCAGCCTCAGGGATCAGTCTTCTTCGAGTTCGTATACACTCAAACTTGATAGGCACTGTGAAAGGATGGTAGTATGTTCCTTTCTCATTTGCGCTGATTTTTTCTTCACGACCCTGTTTAGACGCATTAAAAAATAAGCATTCAATACCATCTTAACTCCGAAATCAAACACTACTTAACGTATAATAAACACAGCCTTGAAACAGATGTTGCAGTCCACCCACTGGGACATAGGCCTCCTTGATCAATTATTTTTATACAAGGGTTATTATAGTCTAATTCCCCTTGGTGACAAGCCAATACTGGGGAATGGTTATGAACAAGTTTTCCTTCTCTATAAGGGGCATACATCCTGCATGGCACACCAGACTAGTCAGCTGTTAGTAGTCTATTGGTGGGGGTAACCAAATTGTAATCTTTTTGAATTCTGGCGAAACAATTTAACTGGACTTCATCACTTGCCACAATTGGTGTGGCTTGGTCGGATGGTAAACTTTTTCATATTTGATTGTATTTTATCATTTTTCTATCATATTTTTAACTTTAAAATTCGCCGTCCGTACTGGGATTCGAACCTGCGATGCGTGGTTTTAGGAGGCAGCGTTTGAATCCACTCGGCCACCAAGCCACAATCACTCGTATAGTCAGAAAAATAAACTGAGGCGAACAAGTACCATCGACGCGAAATCACCAACATACACAAGAACGTACCGAATTTGATTCTTCACTGTGCGAAAGCTATCTCAAAATATGAACTTGAGAAGATTGATCTTGCAGGCGCCCTTCAATACTCTGTAACGAAAGTAGATGATTCACCATTATAGTTTTACAAGCCGTTGAGAAATTACACATACAAAATTTACTATCAATAGGTAAGTTAAACAAAAGAAAAGAAAAAAAAATGAAAGGTGCTGACGGCTGAAAAGAAACGAAAGGCTGTATTTAACTCGTCGTGCCAAGCTAAATTTCTCAATGCAGTACCAAAACGCAATTTTCCATTCATTGTTGTATCTAGAAGGATCTTCATTTTCATTCTATCTTAGTAGCAATGTACGTTAGTTAGGCTTTCCAGCAGCAGGCGAACATTGAGAATTTTTTTCAAACAGTGCTAGAATAAAGAACAAAAAGTTCTCGGGTACTATGTACTAGGGTGTCCTTCTCCCCCTTGTTTTACACACGAAATTGGTTCACCGCGGCGGTGGAGGCTGTATTTGCAATACCACCGCGAGAATAGAACTGAAATCCTAGATTAAAATTGAATGGTAGGTACCATGCACATTACATTCAAGACCTTTCCGCAAATATTAAACTTACTTAGCTCTGCAATACTTTAAATGGGTTATAATTTTTTCAAATGTTCAATCAAAACAGAGGCGGATTAAGGGACTTAGCCGCCCCTGACCAAGAATTTTCGATAATTGCCGCTCGAAATCACGGTTTCGTAGGCGTCTAGGGAAATACAGCACTAAATCAAAGTACTTTAGAACTCACCCACTTTTTATGTACGGATTATACGAGTATAATTCAGGTACTTTCAATTTCAAATATTCCGTTTCAAAAAAACCAATTGCACCACCTTCTTCGCGAACCACCATTTTTTCCGCGAACTTCAATATTGACAGCTCCATTCCTGAAAGTACACAAGCTCATTAGAAATTCACTAAGTCAGAATGAAGATTTTTGAAATGTTGAATAACAAGGTAGACTATTATTATTTTTTGGTTCCTGTGGTTCTTTTCAATTGTTTTTTTCTTCTTTCTTCTCTTTCTCTCCTTCTTCTTTATCAATTAAAAGACAAATTATGGAGTAAGATTGAAATAAAATGACAGGGAATTGATTTCATTTTTATGTCACCAAGTACAGTCGGACACAACATCAATAACAGGGCCGATATTCTCTGGGGTGTGATATCTGAATAGTTCTGGTAAGTTATGTCAGGTACCGTGTAACAGTTACCGCTAGTGAATTGGACAAGTCGTTCTGTTGAACTATCAGGTAAATGTATTACGAGTCACTAACGTATAGTTCAATTTTTTTTTTTTTTACAAATGAAGATTTTTGGGTCAGTAAACTTCTTGTCGTGACCAGTGGTAAAAAATAGCCTAATTTTTGGACGACACTATACCTATATTTTTCATTGTGGATCGAGATGAAAGAAGAGAGGTGGTGTAAATCCAAGTCAACCCACTACCACTATTATCGACTACCAAGTTATGTTATTTTAAAATATTCTCCGCGGCATCTTATACAACTAATAATATACATCCATATCAAACTGCTTTCAAAATATAAGTCCGCATCCTAAGTTCACCTTTCAAATTAGCGAAATTCCCAAATTTTCAAACTTAAAACGAAGAATAAGGACAAAGGTTTTCTAGGGAGTTGATGCAGAGTACCACATTAGATCTTCAAACAGATCCTAAATTCCACCTCAAATTTCAAACTTTTATCTTTGAAATAACTAGAAAAAATCGGAAAATCTTGAATAGGTTTGAAACAATCTTACGAGAATTTCAACGAGTCTGAAAGAAATCTTAGAGATTCTTATAAGTCCTAAACTAATTTGGAGAACTAATGAAAAGTCTCAATCTTATTACCGTTGTGTATGACACTGCCGTGCGTCTTCAATGTGTTACAGTGCTAAGCATGTTAAAGAGAGTCAATGTCCCGTCAACATGTCTGGGAAGTCATCAATTCTTACTCAAGTTTGAAAAAATCTTGAGCGGTCTAAATATGACAGGAAAAGTCCTAATGGGATCTTTAAAATTCTTGTATGCAGAGATCCGGAGGGATATTACCAATTTTTAATCAAGCCTGAAAGAATCCTAAACACTCTCCAAATCTTGCCATACTTTCAACGAACGTACATTTTTCAACGTTGTTCCAAAATGCAACTTTCCATTATATGGTTCATCATCGGAATTAGAAAATATCTTCCTTTTGTTTTCACCTTAGTGAGTATATTATACAACTCATTGAATTGTCACCGACATCCCAACAGTGGAGAAGTCACAATATGTCGTTGTCTCCGCTGACAGTATTTAGTTCTTCGGGCTGTGCCAAAATAGGGGCCATTCTGGTCATTCTCAAAATACTAAATTTATGTAGTCGCTCGCAGTGCTTCAAAAATCTCTGAAATTTATTCGCGGGACGGCGGAACACTGTACCGGACGCTGAACTCCGAATTCTGTTTCCCTAGCGTATTTACGGCGAACTGGGTATGCAAATTCATTATGTTTCCGTGCTCAGTGGGCTCAGCGGTGTTACTGCGGCACCGACTTTTAAGATGGTTTCGCCGGTAGAATGGTCATCGGGAATGTACGGCAGCTCAAATTTTAGAGCTGCTTTTTAGAATGACAACTGTAATATTATATTATTCATTTGATGAGTTTCCTGCCATTCACAAAAATCCAACCTTTTGTTATGAAACTGCCTATGATCGCGATAGATTTGTCCCAATTTGTCAAAGCTGTAGGTTAGATTAACCGCAAGAGGACTTTCGTTCCACAAAAATAATTAATAGTAAGAACATCGCTCAATGGTTCACTGCGCTGCATAATAGCACGATTTCATCTACTCTCGTTTATAATATCGAAGGAGAGTTTCATTTTTTGCTCGAAAATTTTCATTACAAAAAAAGTTAGTAGAAAAAAATGGCTCTTCGCATGCATTAAAATTACGAAATGAAAATCGACTTCCTTGACTAAAGGTGCAATGTGTTTCCTAATACTCAAGTACAGCAAATATTATGGGCATTTTCAAATACGCAATTACTTCTTTATGGGTCCAGCCTTCATCTTCATTCTTCACCTCATGGATAGCGATGACGAGAGCCACATACAGAAGGGGTTGCATAGCCCAGACAAGTAGGAGCAATTATTTGAATCCAATTTTAAAAAAGTAGTAACAAAATTGTCCCTTTCCCACGACTGAAGTAAGCAGTCGCTAAGTACAACATGCTCCTTTGCACAACACGGCTTACTTAACGAGTTCAATTAAAAGACAGGACAGTAATTTGCAACTGCGTACCTAATTTCGATCTTGATGCGCCAATCGTTGATGAGACTCTGAAGTAGTAAGTAGATTCTGTGAACATCAGAATTAATGCATCCAGCAAATATCATAAGTCGCTGTTTTCGTAATTTCCCGGTCGGTAATTCAGTACCACCTGCAATCCGAACAAATTAGGAATAAACAAAGATGTACGATTCTACAAATATTAGTAATAAAGTAAGTATAAATGATCAAAAGATACCATGCCATACAATAGCAGGTCCATGAAGCAATGCACGGAGGAGCAATTCACGATAGGTAACCATTTTATAGTTTTCACTCCCCCACTCCCAAACAGTTCCTGAGTATTTACATCATTTTTTGTCCTCACAATAGAAATTTAGGGAACTGAGAAATATTTAGATTTGAAAAATGTATGAAACTATGACTTGTAAAGGGTTCTTCAAATTTTTTTCAAGTCGCGGGATTCTCATTGACTGGGTGACCACTTTCGAAAACTTCTTTACGCACATGACAATAATATCCAACTTTTTACTAAAGACTAGCTCATACTTCAATATTCAGTAAGAATCGCCTAGACTCGTCAGAGTAGTTTAAAATGTTTAAGGTTTGTTGAGACTTGCTTAATACTCGCCAAGCGTATTAAAAACGCACTTACGACCCTTAGTAACTTTTCCAGAGGTTGATTATTATCCTTCAGTGCAAGATTAAGGCTTTTTAGAACTCTCGATGATTTTTCCAGCTTGTATTAGACTCTGTAAAACTAACTATGCCGAATTGATTTATGACTTTACAATATCCCTGTTCCAGATCCACTGGCTGTTCAAGGTCAAATTAAAACCTACAAAGAAAAAAAGGCATTAAATTCTCTCTAACGCTCCTCTAAACTGTAAAGATTCGCTACGACTGTTTAAGGCTATGTAACTCTTTTAAATTTGCTCCAGAATCTTTAAAACTCTTCCAGATTTGACCAAGACTTATTAAGACTCCTTCCGACTATTTCGGTATTTCCAAGTCTAGTTTAAAAGGTTACGCTTTAAGATTTTATAAGACCCTTCGATATTTGAATGAAACTCGAGATGGCTCTTCAAGAATTGTTACAACATCTGAGACATTCTCCCCCTAGTTTAGGAATTTGGGATAACAGAAACTGACCTTATAATTATCCTACAATAAATTATCTTATCCCAAGATAAAAATTAAGTTCTGGTGGAGCTCTTTGGGCCCAGATTGAAAACAACAACATGCAGCATACACAACTCGGAACCTGGTCTACCTTTTCGTTCCAATTTCCTCCTCCGGACCCATTGTGTGTCAGTTTTTACATGCGCTGTTCAAGAACCCAGATCACACTCGGAAGCTGCTGGACCCTTCCTCCCACCAATTCCCAATAGCGATACATTCAAGTTCAATAAATATCCTAGCAGTAAGAGAAATCTCTACAAACCGCAACTAACCTTGCAGCAATCGGGTGAGTATGCATCTTCAATTTTTCCTTCTGGCGTTGTTTAGTGTACCCTTAGCACTAATTCCAGTTGAACGACCACCGGCAAATTAGAAACCTGTAAACTGGCGTCTTCAGCTTCCGTTTCTCAGCTGGTTCCCACATAAATAAGTAGCTTTTCCGCATCCAGCTAAGCGAACGTCTGCAAGTAAAAATTCGTAAATTAGAAGGAAACCAAGTGAAGCATGATCGGCCCACAAACAGATCTACACCCCTTCACTTCCTGCACAGTGACTCCCTCCCCTCCAACCTTTATTCGCAACAGAAACTGACTCTTGTATACTCGTGAATGGGCAATTTAAAAAATAGTTACGAACTGTCACACATACCGTGGTGCGTACTCTACCTCTGGCAATCAACTGAAACATAAGGAGACGCTGGAAAACTTGACAGGTGGCATCCTAATAGGTTGCCAGGAAATCAAGAATCTAAGATATGCCAACGATACAACTCTGCTGGCATCTTCCGGCAAGGAAATGGCAGAGCTGATTGAGTGTGTCAGGAAGATCATCGAGAAGTACGAGCTGCTCATAAATGCTTCGAAAAACAAAATTATGGTGATAGACCACGAAGATGTCCAGACTGACGCTTACCTCCTGACGGCTTCGGAAGAAGTAAAGTCGTTCATATATCTAGGGTCGATGATTGATGTCGATGGTTGCTTCTTGGCAGGGATAAAAAGAAGAATCGCTATTGGAAAGTCCGCAATAACAAAACTGCACCTGCAGTGATGGATGCGACAAATCTACGCAGGCTGGAAGAAGGCATAGTAACACCTTCAGGCTCTTTCTGACCCATGTCAACTTGAACTAGAGAAAAATTACAATAGGTAATTTAATATCGAGCATTATCGTGGGTAAAAACTAAAAATAACTGAAAGAAAAATTAGGTTAAAAATAATTACTTTAAAATGAATTTTAAAATATAAATCTAATCAAGAAGGCAGAGACGGTTGTACAGTAGGTCTGGCTTTACATTGGAACCAGCCTACATACACACAGCAAGCAAACCTTTCTAGCTATCACGTTTGATCCAGAACAAATAAAAGCAAAATCATTTGCTTTTGCTGGTTACCTTCTCCGACCTACAACACACCGAAGGGTCGAACTCGATTGCGGAACTTAAAATGTTTGAAATACCGTAAAACTTACTGAAATCTGAGCCTAAATCCTAATGCATTGAAGATGGTGTGGTGGGACGTATGGCGATGCACGCATGCCAAAGTGGCCCCTATGACACCGCACCCCCGGCACCGGAAACTACCCTTTCGAGCATCGCATCAGTGGCCGGGGGAACGCTTTGGGGCCGGGCCCGAGCCCCCATTTCTCCGTGCCGGAACGGTGCGCGCGTCCTGCCAGGGCCACCATGGGGTTCCCTACTGACCGAGGTCCGCGCTCTCTGAGTGCTCGCCTGGAATTCAGGTCCCCCACAGCCGGACGCGCTTCCTCTTCACTCACCCCACACCTCCTCTTCTAGATACGTGTGGCGACGCTAGAAGGTGGTGACAGCGGGGGAGCCCTGTTGGCGGGTCGGCAGCAGCTGCAACATATAGCCTTTCTAGGTAATCAGCCTGCAACAAACAAAAAATATAATACGAGTACAAAGAACAAAACTTCACTTCTTGTGGTTCGGAAGCCACTAAACTTATTTGCTGATATGTGAATTCCTTTTTTTTCTTTTTTACATATCCAATTCGAAGCGCTGCAATGCAAAACACGATAAGTGCAATGTTTGTCGAAATTGAGATTTCCTTGGCGAGATATACAATCTCCACATGTCAATATACACCCGAAAGGTCATTATCATAGAGGTCAGAATGACCCTTGAAGAGCGCGCCTTTTGTAAGTCCGGGCCCTGGTGAGAATGACTTCCCTGAAAAATTTACTTTTTGGCACTTAGTATGTTCTACATCTCAGCGTTTCAAGAAGCCACTCAACACACTCCTTGATCCCTGAATTCATTTCCCTCTTTTTTACATATCAAATTTATCCTAAGGTTAAACTATAAGATCACTCGTTGATAGGATCGGAGAAGGGTTCAAAAATGTCATAAAATATAGAAAGTGATACTTAGTTACCAATATATCGTTTCCAAATCCGCTAAATTCGTTCATGACAACTTCCAAGCTCAATCTGAAACTGGCAACATAGAAAAGAGGGACGTTCTAATGGGAGTATTGGAGGAATACAAATATGGATATTTCATAAATCGGTTCTTACAAATGGCGGAATACTTACTTTTACTGAAAAACCACAAATTCATCTACTCACCTTCAGAATACGTTAAGGTAGACTCAACAAATCACGTCACAAAAATCCAACGGAAATACAAACAATCAAAACACCGTCAACTGAAACATCACTAGCTATTCAAAAACTGCACTTACGACGCATTTTTTAAACTTCACACAACGAATTCAGAACTGCGTGGATTTTCTACACACCAATTATTTCTTTACACCAACTATAGAAAAATTTGCCTGATATTCACAGATATCAGAACCGGACCGCAATTATAGTGATTATTTGCACGAACCCTTCGATAAGGTGCTAATGGAAATAATCACCATAACTGATCACACAGCTGAAATAAAACATTAGACACATTTATGAATATTCATAAACCTATGCAATTATCATAATCTACTTACCAGTAGCTGATCACTACGTAGAAATATGAAATGACAATCTTCAAGTAGGTAATTCAAGAAACTTAAACGTGAACATTCACTGAACACCTTCCAAAACGTTCAACAGAAATACTGTAAATCACATTCTTCACGTAATTTAAACATAAACGGGAACATTAACAAAAACAAGATCTTCACACTTTCAAACAAATTTCACTAGTCGTCACGCATCATGCCTTAGTTTTTCTGAACGTTAAATACTAGATATAAAATTAGAAAAAAACTCACCGACCGGAGCGCTTGAGGTACCTACGCGAAATGGACAAAAACGATGCGTGAAGGGCCTAACTTACACGATTTTAAAGGCGAACGCGAAACCGACACAATCGCGAATATGCGAACGAAATTTGATTTAGAAAATCCTTAAGGCAGACACCCAGGGAACACGAACGACCGCACTTTTTTAACAAAAAAAGGAAATACGTGAGACTGAAAGACCTACATTATGTAATTCCAATTACACATGAAGAACTAAAAAGATGTTTTCAATTATACCACGTTTCTAAGGAACATGCATACATGATTCCGGGGAAACCATAACCTGCGACTGTCTCAGCAGTGTAGTTCTGATTACCGTATCCCCCTCCTCCGGGGACGTCATTTCCTGCACACACACCCACCCCCGCCAGGCAATATAAAATTTACACCAAGAGGTAACCTACAAGAGACTGTCCACTACAACCATTTCCTAACTTGCACAGGAAGATCCTAAATTGGCAAGATGTTTTCCATTTTTTTAAATTAGGTAGTTACTGACAACAAACTGATGAAATTATTAAAAACCAACGTGATTTTTGTCCATGAAAAAAATTTTGATCTCTATATACTGATGAATTTAGGTTTCTTCGATGCGAGAATATCGTATATCAAGAAGTACTTTCAATCCCACGTTTTCCTGCCCACGAAAAAATTAACATAAGTTTTCCCGCCAACATCACCAACAGCAGCATTTTTCGAATTCTTCATGCCTGAAAATACACGAACTAATTAAAAACATGTAGGACCAAATTATATTACATAATATTATATATATAATGAATTCTCTAGTCGTTAGGGGCTTTATCTAATCTTGTAACCTACCACTTTTGTAGGTGGTGGGGGCAAAGAATATTTACGAACATTAATTGAGAACACTTACTGAGACTCCTTCCGACTTTATCAATATTTTCAAGTCTACTTTAAAAGGTTGAGACTCTTGGAGACTTATGTGAGACCCTTCTTAATTTGAATGAAACTCGATATGACTCCTCAAGACTTGTTTACAACTTGGAAGACATTTTTTCACACTAGTTCTAGAATTTAGGGTGCCTTGAAACTCTGGAAAACTAGCAGGCTAGTTCGAGACTAAGTAAGACTGCTACTTTTTAAAAAGGTTTTAATTTCAGTGTTTTCCTCTGGAGAGGGCCTATAACACCATTGCTCTTCCTATGTATCCGCGTCTGGTAGTTAAGAAAAAATTTACATTGGAAATTAATAAAAAGAATATAAGAACATACCGAATTTGTTTTACGCCCTATACAGCATCTTGTCTTCCTATTTGCACTGGGAAATTTTTCAGGAACATGAACACAACAGCGTTAATCACGCGAAACTCGTTTCTTAGCATTTATATCACCTGTATCAAACATAACTTCAGTACACATGTTATATTCAAAGCTACAATTAGGTGAACTTTGATTTGAAGGAAAATCAAATAGATACGTCAAAAAACCCACTCTTCTTAATAGTTGTTTCTTGACTGCACCTAATCAGTTGGAGCATGGTCGGCTCAAAATCAGGTTTATCCTCGCTACCTGCACCACCACCTTCCCCCTTCAAACTTTACACCCAACAGAAACGGACCTTATAATTATCCTGCAATAAATTATCGTATCCCAAAATAAAAATTATTTTCTGGTGGAGCCCTTTGAACTCAAACACCACGCAGCATCAATAACTCCGTGTTTCGTCTACTTTGTCTTACCAATTTCCTCCTCCTGATCCATTGTATGTCGTTTTTTACATGCGCCATTCAAGAACCTAGATCTCATCCGGGAGCTGCGGTGCCCTTCTGCTCACCAATATCCAATAGCGATACATCTAAATTTAATAAATATCCTAGCAGTAAGAGAAATCTCTATACAGACCGCAACTAATCTTTCAGCAATTGGCGGAGCAGGCATCGTCGATTTTTGCTTCTGGCGTTGGTTAGTGTACCCTTGGATCTGATTCCAGTTGAACGACCACCGGGAAAATGTAAATTTATAAACCGTTGCCTTCGGCTTCCGTTTCTCCAGCTGGTACTCACATAAGTAAGTTGTTTCCGCATCCAGTTGAGCGAACTTCTGCAAATCAAAATTCCAAAATTAGAAGAAAGGCAAGGGGACCATGATCGGCTCAATATCAAATCTTCACTCGCGCTCCCCACACAGTGACCTCCTCCCCTCCAACCTTTACTCACAACGGAAACTGACCCTTGAAATTATCTTACAACATGTTTTATTTGTTTACGTTCAGCTTTAATACAATAATACGAGGCCCTTTCTTAGGCATAAGCATCTCTCGGCTTGAATTTTTGTTACGTAAACTGATTTGAATCAGAAAAGCGGGCAAAAACGTCTCTGATTTTCCAACAGAGGGTTACAGCTTCTTCAACTCAAGCCAACTGTCACATCTTGTGCAGAGGGAGGAGTGAGGGCTCAAGCTATTCTTATTTCGATATGCCCCTAACCCTCATCAGGCTCTTGTTCTAAACTTCCTCAGCGTTCAAGATTCATTTGAGATTTCCTTCCATTTCTTCATTCTTTTTAATTACACTATTCAACTTCAAAACTTACTCTGATTTCTTTGAGTTACTCCAGCTTCACGAAATCTCCCCTCTTCAGGAATTCGTCCATCTTGACGAAGTCTTCCATCATCATGACGAAGTTACTTTCCATCATCTCAACAAGGACTTCCATCTTCTCAATCAATCTTCGGAAAAATGTTGGAGAGGCCTATGCTCGCAGGTGGGCGTTTTGATACGATACGTACAACAAGGCTGTATAATAATAATAATTTTTGTAACGTATTACTCTACTACTTCGACTCTACTACTTCAATATCAAAATAGAAAGGTTTTTTTTTTCCAATTGTCAAATTCAGATTTGGTGGCCTCAAACAGAACCAACTGCCAACTGTCAAATTTGAAGTAACATTTTCGAACATGCCAGATGGACAACATGGAAAACCTTTTTTTTTTTGATATTTGTAATTCGAAATTTGTGAGGCCGCGTAATACTTAATGTTGGTCCAAAGAATATTATGTTATTTGAACAACTATGCTGCGAGGGCAGGAGAAATTTCAAATTTCTTTCATGGATCCGAAATCTGAAGGCATAAATTTGCAGCATGGAGGCTGAAAACATATCTCTCCACTAGGAATTCTGAAGTTGATGGAAACATTTGAGTATTAGAGAAAACGTTTTTTCACTTAGATACATTAAACTAGACCTTATCAAATTTAACGAACCTCAATTCGACCTTGTCTTAAAACATAAACCAATTTGGTGTCATACTCAGTAGCGTGCTAGAATTTTCGAATAACAGGGGTACTCGATGAAAATGTCAGAGAATTATTAGCACCCTCAAAGATCAGTCTCCCTCAAGTACATATGTACATCTCTGGTAAGCACTGAGAAGGGGAAGCCTATATGGACACTGTTAGGCAAAAGGAACGCAAGCTACAAAATCTGTTTTTTGAGAAAACGTAACATTTAAAAGCCAATGGATACTGCCCGGCTTCCGAACATATCGTTTACCAATAAGCTTTTTTCAACATTATTAAAAAAATCCGCCTATAGCACCACCTCTCAAAAGCTTCGATCCTTCTCCTCTCTGGTTTTCTTCTGGTTCAAGTTTCACAGACATAATTATAAGGCTACACTCCAAACATGAGTTTTCAAGAACAATTTTTTGGTTTCCAGATTTATTTTTGATTTCAAAAGATTACTTTTTCGATAAAATGCTAATTCGGCTTGTGCTATTCTATTTGTACTACTAATATCACTTTTACTCCTTCCATCCTTTTGTTATTTTACTCCCTAAAAATAGAAAAATTCGCTTATTTCCTCAATCTTTTCCTGCCCAATATTTATACTTAAGCTATCATGTTCACATCGATTACATACAATTACTTTAGTTTTAGTTTTATTTATTCCCATACGATATTCTATACTCAAAATCTCCTCCATTCCATTTAAAAAGTTTTCCAAATCAATAGTCCTTTAGCACATGTTCGAGAAAGCTTCCAGCAGGGATGATGGACTGGAAGTTTTTCATAAAGATTTTCAAAAGGTACAGCCCGCCAATTTGAGTGGGCAAAGAGTTTACATGTTAGGCACGTTCCGATTTTTTATACATAATCTTTGGGAATCCAGCGCTGAATAGGCTACTTAAGGCGCAACCCTCTTCCCCTCAAACTTGAATTCTAACGACCACAACATTTACCTTCCCGGTAGGAATTTTGTTCCCAATTAGTCCTGCATCCCGGGACTTACCACAAGGAGATTTGGATGTGCGTCGGAATGCACATTATTTTCGTGCAAAAATCCACAAATCCAAAAATTTACGCTCAGATCAACTGGCATTTCCTTCCTTCAAATAAGAATAAGTAGGATTACTTTCACAACAAATTACCTAGTATCATCCTGACTGCAAGAGACACATTCATCCTGCGAACATCACACGATTGCTGATCATATTTTTGAGGAATCAGCGGCATCGTCTGTAACCAAAATAAAATGAATGTTTTATTATACGAGTAGGTATCAGTAATACACGCAAGTAGGTATTTATAAGACTTGTAATAGGCACGTAAGCTGATAGAACAAAAAACGCACCTACAAAGACAAGAAAAAAAAACCTTTTAATAAATATCGACTGAAAGATTACAAATCCAGAGAGAGAGGAGAGAGCCAGAGGACAAAAGCCGTCCTTTTTTTACAGGCGGAAAGGGGGCAGGCCACAGCCATTTTACCCAGCGGTACTGGGTGATGCGGTATCCTTACAGCCCCAGATGGTGTACCTGGGAATGCCTAGCTAGTTCGCAGAACTGATCAGCAATGATGCAATTCGCCAGCACCGTGATGCGGGCCAAGGAGGATGCCGAACGCGTGAGACGGAATTTCGATACTTCGATAATTAGGGACCCCTATTATAGGTACTAAGTTCATGAGAAAAAAATCTGTTGCTAGTACTTGATATCAATGATGCTTCTCCATTTCAACAATCAACACTATCGATACATTATTCTTTCAAAACAATACCATCACCCCACCTCATTTCCCCAAGTATTGCCCTGCATTGCTTGAGAGCCTCCTCCGCTATTATCAAAATTTACAGTATAGTAGCACAAGCATTTCTTTTGAGCGGTACACCAAAGACAAAAATATTGGAACTTACTCCCAGAATTTCTCCACCCTCCTGTACAAAGATGATTCAAGTATATTTAGAATGATTTTCTACTCTAAATAAAAGTAACAGCCTAAAATTAATCAAACAAGTAATTTAATGCTGGACACAAGCTGATAAATAAATACAAAATGTAAGTCTGGTTTGAGGCTGAACCCACGTGTGCCTTCCAGTGGCCAAATTTGGTTTTATGGAGGAGCCGGTATTCCCCCTCCCTTCTTCTCTTTCGAAGAAGGACTCGAACTTCACCGTATCAAATGAAGCCGAATCAAGCAAACCATCAAAATAGGGGATTTTTAGGGTCGCTGTTTTCCAACTGCTCATCAAAGATTTCATGCTACTCCGGACTCAAGCACCAATATTCAAATTTAATCGATAAATTGAACTTTTATCATTTTGGGGTATTTCGGAGCGTGGATTTCGACTGTCTTATTAAATTTTTTCAAAATACAAATTTTGCGCGTGAAATAAGCAACATTATTTGATGTACAAAACTGAATAAATCATCTAACTAAGGATATGTTTGCATATTGGTTACAAATATTGCATTAACTTCATGATAACATTTCGATTTCAACATTTACAATCAATATTTTATAATTGAAGAGGGCGGTGGGTAAAACTGCGTTACAAAATAAAATCGAATTAATGAACGTTTTTGGGGTTTTGATATCGAATGAATGGATGAACGAACGAATTAAAAAAAAAAAATTCCTAAGTGCCTATCATGCAAGAATGTGACAAGAGAAAAATTTTAACGGTAGATAAATCTCCTTTCAGTTTGCCTAGTCTTGCGTAGCCAACCATAAATTTTCTATTGTTTGAACATGATTTCTATGGACGGACTGAATATGTTTTCGGGAAGAATTCTAACACTGCCCTTCTCCTCCTGAATGCAGGGTCTATGTTGACTTCATAAGAAAGCATCCATCATTGATATTTTACTTTACGAAATTTTGTCATTTGTTGCTGTGTTACTCTTTTGCATTACAAACTAATTTTAATTTTTGGAGCATTAAGCAGTAAATAAATTGTGAAAATTTTTAGTGGATTTATAAGCAGGGTTCACACTACCAAGATCCACCACAGTCAACAAAATTGCATAATATACAAGTCGACTGTTGAATTTATTCCAAAGTATTCCTTCACTAAAGAACCTAAAAAAAATTACATTTTTTATTATTTTGTTTAGTATTTTCAGTTTTCGTCAAATCTTGATTCATCGTTCAACCGAATAAATGATAGAGGGATCAACAAGTCAAAATGCTGAAAGTATTAGTATCCTATCTTAACTTACATCACGCATTTCAGCTGCGGAGGGGAGAAGGAATTTCAAATATCTTTCATGGATCCGAAATTTGGTAGGAATAAATTTCTAAAAAGACACGTGAAAACACGTGTTTTCACTCGGAATTCGGAGGTTGATGAAAACATTCGAGCACTGACGTTTCTTCACTTAAAACACTAAATCGACCACGTTTCAAAATAAGAAATTATTCTTGTGCCTTACCCACTAGCGGGCAAGAATTTTCGAATAAAAAGGGTACTCACTCGCAGCCTTAAAGATCAGTCTCCTTCGAGTTCGCATATACTCGTACTTGATAAGCATTGTGAAAGGATGGCAGTATGTTCCTTTCCTATTGTCGGTGATTTTTCTTCACGATCCTGTTTGGATGTATTAAAAGATAAGTATTCAATACCATCTGAAGTGCGAAATCATACATTACTAAATTACGTACAGTCAGAAAAATAAATTAAAATGAGACGAACATGAAAAATTGATGCGAAATCACTATCATGCATGAAAACGTACCGATTTTGATTCTTCACTGTGCGCGGGCTTCCTCAGAAACATGAACTTGGAATGGTCGATCTTGCGAGCGCTAAGAAATTAAAAGGAGGGACCCGGAGAAAGATGAAAATCAATTTTGAATATTGAGCTCCAGGATAAAATTTCTAACAAATCAGTGCGCAAGAAAACAAAAAGCAATGATAATAATTATTTGATAAAAAGAGAAGCAAATTCAATGACATAGCCTATAACACGATAAGGTATAGGAAAACGGAGGATGGAAACTCCTTGAGAGGGTACCCTTTAACAATAAAAAGAAAAAGTTCGCCCTGGCATGAGATGGAGGGATGAACTGGTTAAGAGGACAGAAAAATTTTGGACAGGAACTGCTCAGAATAGGAAGACGTGGAAACTATACAGTTGAGAGGCTTATTCTCAGCATTGAATAATAGGTACCAGTAATTAAGGGGAGAGTTGGGTATTATTTTGAATTTTGCGTCATTTTGTTGGCCAAATGGGGTGGATACCATATTTCTAATGCCCCTGGATCCGCCGAAAGGGGCGATGCAAATAGGTATTTATAAGAAGACACATATACTATGTACTAGCGTGCTTCTCTCCCCACCCCAAAAAGAAGACTATTCAATGGTTTTACACCTGAAATTGGTTCACAGAACATCGTAGTGATTATTTATTAACTGTTAAGTAACTTATAATATTATCAGTAAGTAAGTATATCATCTACTTACCATCAGAATATCTTGAGGTAGGTATAATGAGTTTCAACTCAACAAATCACGCCACAAAAACCAACAAACAAATATAAATCACATCACAAAAATACAACGAAAACACAAACAATCAAGACACTGTCAACTAAAACAACACTAGCTATTCAAGAACTACACTTGCAAGATATTTTTCAAATCTTCACACGAATCCTCACGCCACGAGATTCAATAATAACCCAACCCCATATAACTACCAAGTAAATAAAAATTGGAACTGACTCACGGACCGGAACGCTTCAAGAACCTACGCGAACGCGATGCGAACTCAAAAATTAAGTCACGAAAATACGCAATGAAAATTGCAAAAAAACGCAACGAAAATCGCAAAATTACACACTGAAAATCGCAAAATTACGCACTAAAAATCGCAAAATTACGCACTGAAAACGACGATGCACCGAACACAAGAAAATAGCTAATGACCGCACTTCATTTAAAAAAAAAAATTAAAAAGACACTGGCATCTTCATAGATATTTTTCTTGAACTCTGCTTTGTCATACCTATAAACATAAAAATGTAATCAAATAAATACAACTGAAAACGCATCAATAAAATGTCAAGTTTATCAGATAAACATCATATTCATAATAAAATTTGAAGGCAGGTGACAACTGAAGAATATGATTGAAGTTCTGGTAAAAGCAAATAAACTTGATGCAAAGTTCAGATGTTGCGGATTTTCATTTATACCAATATTTGAAGAGGTCACAAAGAATTCAATAAAACCCCTCAATCAAAACTTTTGGCCCAAAAAAAATCAACATCCTAATGCAAGCCTGTAGATAACATGCTGACTCTGAGGGCTCAGCCTGCCCTGGCAGAGCTGAGTGACAACCAAGAACGAACGGTTTGTGAATACATCGAGTAAAGACTTGCAGCTATCTTAGCGCTCTGCCTTCTTAATATCGAAATCTTGACTCTCTTGCAGCCCACTCTACTGTACATTACCACATAACATAAGCCTTGTGTCAGGAAATAGAATATTCGACATTTTTGTGATCTTAACATCCTCTTGAGGCACCCAAGGGAGTCGAATCAAAAGCAAATTCTAAACTGCATAAAATAAAGAGATTTATAATATTTACATACTTATAACAGTTTTTATTTCCTAAGATGGGGCACATGCAAATTTTGACCGCACCCTCCCTGAGTTCAAAGGCTGGCTATGGGACAAAGAGGGTACAGGAATGGAAAAATAGGAACAAATAATGATTTTCCTTTTAATATTGAAATATTAAACCTTTTGTGGCGGGGAAGGTCAATGAAAATGGAGAAAGGCTAAAAGAATTGGCAATTTCAAATAACTTTAAAATAGCAAACACAAATATTAAAAAAAAAAAAAACAATATAAGTTGGACCTGATTCTTTCCAGACCATGAAATAGAAATTGAAATCAACCATCTGGTCACGAATGACATGAGAATCATATGTTACGATAAATGATGAGACAAATGAATTGAAGGTGAATAGCCGGACAATGACGTGGTACGAGAAAAAGATAGTTTGGATTAGGTCATTCACACTAATTACAGATGAATAATGTGAATTTGTTAGACACCTGGTGTAAGTTGTAAAACGCTGTGTAGTACTGTGCGATATTGGACATTTACCGGTAATTCACGTTCTTATCCAATGACTAATGGTAAGTGTTGATGCTTGTTCTGCAAAGGGAGCGAATTCTGACAGTGCGCATTTCTGTTTAAGAATACCTGAAGAGGTACCTTGAAGAAGATGATGACAAAATTTTTGTTAACGGCTGAAAGGGGGTTACATTTTTGGAATTTCGTCAAAGCAGCACACTAACACAGTGTGTAAAAGTTATTTTCAATCGCCTTCACAACGGTTAATGAATTTCTTGGACAACCTCTGGCTCTGTCAACATCCGGAATGGACACACAGATGGTACGACCTACTTTGACGGCAGGAAAGCGACGGCTGGAAAATTTTACCATTTTATGAATGCGATATGTATAGTGTAGTCATGAGGAAAGAATGTGCAGTAATCGTTGCTCATTTGTGCGATCAAACATGAAAACAATAATTCTTAATACGTTTTTGTGTGGATTGAGATTAACCGTAAGAGGGTGGCAGAACGAGAATCGCAGAGAATAGCTCCTAAATATGATTCATTCTCGTGATTCACGAAATCTATCGGCAAATTACGTTAAACGCCGGCTAATCGCGTCATATGCCTAATACTATTTAGGTACTTCACGTTAGTCCACTTTTTGTCGGCAAATAACAGTCATTAGCCGGCTAGTCACGTTATTCACCGCGTTCACATCATAAACCGTAACACATAGAAAATATATCAACAATCTTTAGACTAGATTTTCATTCTGATCATGGGGCCTGTATAAGGATGCTAGCCATCCTTTCAAGAACAAGATACCATATCTCCTCCAAGGGAGAACAAGGTGACTCTAGTATAATTCCAGAACACAAGCTACCTGACAAGGGCTAAAGAGTTCTCCAGATAGAAGTTAGAAAAAATAGCAAGGAAAAATTCAACTTGTTGGAGAAAAGTGTCACAGAGACACAGAGACTATGAAAATCTTCTCCAAAAATCCACCCCTCTACAACCCTTTGATTCACCGTAGTGTTAAGAGAAGCGGCCGTTTCTGTTTTGTACGAGTTTCTCCCCCACTCTTCTAATTTTCGACAAACCTATAATATCCCATTTGACTTTCTCTATTGCTTTTTCGAATTCGTATATTCTATCCTCATTAACCATACCCCGGCAGTTATAATATGCTACACTCACTCATAATTATTACTTTTACCTTGTCTTTATTTTTCTTTTTATTCCTTTTTGTGGTTAACTTTGCGAAGGATTTTCAGCCATGACTTTTCCTAGGGGCTGCGCGCTGTCTCGAGAGAGTTTTGAGACATTATTTAACCCATATTCCAGTTATGTTTTCACAAATAACAGACTTCATTTTTCAGACATGGTGACCAGAATTTGAAAATAGTAAGAACACTATGAAATAGTATTTTCTAACGAAGGGAACGAAAATAGTTTTGAAATTTTCTACAAATTTGTGCCAAAAATGTAGGTATTTTTTATGGTGGTGAATCATTTTATTAAAAAAAAAAACAAAAAAACTCGCGTCTGTTTTCGTTTTTTCAATGTGGTAACTGATTACTTATCTCTTCAGAAACAAGATCTTCCTTCGTTTTCTTAAGAAATACAAGATTGTTTGAAACCGAACTTCAATCCCTGTAGTGAACAACATGATCTATTCCCTCTATGAAAAGAAACTTCCGTTCCGAACTTTCCGCGACATCCGAGAAATACAATAGGATTCGTTATTGATAGATTCTTTTTGTCAAGCTGCGGGATATTGAACTCACTTTAGTAGCAGGTCTGCCGAGGAGGTCTAAAGGGGATTTCCCTAAACATGGATTTCAGGCCAATTCTCTATGTTGGGATGAATAATTTATTAGGTCCAACAGGCATCAATATTTTAGTTTTTATTCTGGACTAGACCCCACATTTTGGGTTGAACGGTGAACTGAGATGGAAACAAAGTTGATTTAAACAGGAAAGACTAACATAAACTTGTTAAATAAAATTTAAGCGAAGTGATAAATTTATCGTCCTTCGATAGCGAACTAAAATTTTGTACAAAAAACTCAGATAATTTTGACTAGTACCAATAAAAGGCGAAATACGAAAACGCAATTTTGAAGTACAGTGTTCGAAAGTTTTAGAATTCTAGCTGTTCTAACGTGACTAATTCTTTGACTTGAAAAAGCAAAACAGAAGATATTAACTTCCTAGCACATAATCTCATGATTTCAGTTGCATTACGTGAATAATAAGTAGTACAACAATGCGAAGTACTATAATTATGCTCTTCTTCCGAAGCTACTTTCAAACTTCCTGAAGTTCATTACCCAGTAAAAATGTAATTAAATGGACATAAGAAGGTAAATGATTACAAAATGCAAGTCTTGAGTTGACGCTGATCCAACGTGTACCTCCAAGGGGGCATAGATATGGTTTTATCAGGGGTCCCAGTATTTCCATTTCTTTCCAAGGGGACCGGAACGTACGACGATTCTTAGCGTTTTAAGTGAAACAGAATCAAGCAAACTATCAAAATAGAGGATTTTTGGGGTCTCTAACTTCAAGCGGTTTTTCGGATTTGATGCAACTCCTATCCAAGCACCAAAATTCAAATTTTATAAAACTGACGACCAGGTAAATTGAACTACCAAAGTCCTGGGGCATTTCAGAGTATTGATTTCGATTATATTACTAAATTTTTGATCCTAATCACATTAAACTCCAAAATACAAATGTTAGCTATATTAAATTGATGTACTAAACTGAATAAATTATGTCGAACAGACGGTACTACTTCTCCATATTAATTTCAAATACATAGTGCATCCACTTCATGATACCATTTCGATTTTTAGATTTAAAGTTATTATTTTATTACTGAAATGGGAGGAGGGTATAAGGCCAAGTTATAGAATGAAATCGAATAAATGGAAGCTTTTTGGTTTATTTATATCGCTATCAGACATACGTGTAACAAGGGAAAAATTTGAAGGATAGATAAATCTCCTTTCAGTTTGCTCAGCCATAAATTTTTATTGTTTGAATCTGATTCTTATGGAAGGACCAAACAACATCTTTGGAGAGAATGTGACCCCTTGTTCCCCTTCCTGGATGCCAGGTCTATGTTGACTACATAGGAAAGCATCTATCACCGATATTTCGCCTTGTTACTTGTTACTATCAGTTGCTGGGTTATTCTTCAGCATAACACATTAGCATTGCTTTTTGAATCATTATACCGAGAATAAACAGTAAAAATACCTGGTGGACTAACAAAGGAGGGTTCATATTGCCCAAATTCGCCAAAGTCAACAGAAGGACATGCATAAGTCAATTGATACATTTCTTCCGAGATACCTACACCTTAACTGAAAAACCTTAAAGAATCACATTTCTTCTTATTTTGATTTGTTCATTCCATTTTCTTAACATCATGATTCAACGTTCAACCGAATAAGAGTTGGATGGGTCAAACATTCAAAATACTTAACGTAACTATTTGTATCCTGGCATCATGCATTCTTGTAATACATTTTTAATACGTAAAGGTGAAAATACTACTTCAAATATAAAAATGAAGTTGTTTTTTTTTTTTTTTAAATCAAAATCGATTTGGTAGCCTCAAAGAGAATCAACTGTCAAATTTAAAGCAACACTCGAACATGCGAAAAGAACAACATAGAGAACCTTCTTTTTTATATTTGGAATTCGAAATTCGAAATTTTTAATGCCGCATTCGTGAACTACTATGCAGCGAAGGGCCTAGAGGAGACATTTCAAGCTTCTTTCACGGATATGAAATTTGAAGGCATAAATTTCAAACAAGAAGCGGAAAAACATATCTTTTTACTGGGAATTCCAAAGTTTATAGAAACATTCGAGCACCAGAGGAAACCCTCAGCCCCGCCAGGCAATGACACCTACCACGGGGCATCCTATCGGTATCCACATCTGAAATCATTACCTCTAATGATGATGTTTCAGGATTATCCTTCCCCCGGGATGATGTAAAAACCTATAGAAGAAAATCATGTGTGTACATTGCATGTAGATTTAAGATTTTTGTCATTTTCTAGATTCCTAGTTACTTGAAACAAACTGATTAAGTTATTAGAAACCAACGTAATTTTTACCCAAAATAAAAATCTTGAACTCGAAATATTGATGAACTTCCGTCCTTTCGATGTGAAAAGAGGTACTTTCAATTCCACGTTTTCCTGTCCATGAATAGAATTAACATAATTTTCCCCGCCAGCGTGATCAACTCCAGCATTTTCCGAATTCTTCATGCCTGAAAACACACGAATTGATTAAAAATATGTACAACTCTACAGTAGATTTATAATAAATTCTCTAGTCGTTAGGCGCTCTAGTCAGTCTTGTAACCTGCTTCTTATGTCGGGAGTGGGGGTAAAGAATATTTACGAACATTATAATTTAAGATAAGTACGCATTTTATAGTTTTCATTCCCCCACTCCCAGACAGTTCCTGAGTACTTATATCAATTTTTGTCCTCACAATAAAAATTTAGATAACTGAGAAATATTTAGATTTGAAAAATTTCTACATCTATGACTTGTAAAAAGGGTACTTCAAATTTTTTCAAGTCGCGGGATTATTATCTACTAAGTGAACATTTTCGAAAACCTCTTTAAGCACATCACAAATAACATCCAATTTTTTAGAACTAGAGTAACTCTTAAGACTAGCTATGACTTCAATATTCAGTATAAGAATCGCTTAAACTCGTCAGAATAGTTTAAAATGTTGAAGGTTTGTTGAAACTTGTTCAATACTTGCCAAGCCTATCCAAAACGCATTATTTACAATAACTCTTCCAGACTTCATTATTATCCTTCAGAACATAGTCAAGACAATTTAGAACTCTTGATTCTTTTTCCAGCCCGTGTAAGATGCTGCAAAACTAACTCTCCCGATTTGTTTACGACTTTACAATAGGTACTCCTGTTCTAGATCCACTGGCTGTACAAGATCGAATAAAAACCTACAAAGATAAGGCATTAAATTCTCTCTAACGCTCCTACAAACGGTTTGAAGATTCGCTAAGACAGTTTCAGACTGTGTAAGTCTTTCAAATTTGCTCCAGACTCTTTACAACTTTTCCAGATTTGATTATGACGTTTTAGGATTTGACTGAAATTTATTGAAACTCCTTCCGATTTCTTCAATATTTTCAAGTCTCTTTTGAAAAGTTAAGACTCTTGGAGGTTTACGTAAAACCCTTCTCAATTTTAATGAAACTCAATATGAATCTCCAAGACTTATTTACAACTTTTGAGACATTTTCCCCGACTAGTTTAGGAATTTGGGAGGCCTTGAAATCTGGAGGACTCTTGCCGGTTAGTTTGAGACTATGTAAGACTGCTATTTCTGAAGCATTTTTAATTTCAGTGTATCTCTTTGGAGAAGGCCGATCTCCTTATTGTCTCTCCTATGTATCCGCGTCTGGTAGGTAAGAAAAAAATTACATTGGAAATTAATAAACAAATATAAGAACACACCGAATTTGTTTTACACACTACAGCATCTTGTCTTCCGATTTGCACTCGAAAACTTTTCAGGAACATGAATACAACAGCATTAATCACACGAAACTCGTTTCTCAGCGTTTCAATCGCCTGTATCAAACGTAAATTTAGTGCAGGATTTACATATATTTAAAGCTAAAATTAGAGAACTTTGAGCTGAAGTAAAACCAACCCTGATCTGACAAAAAACCCATGAATGGTTGTTTCTTAACTGTACCAGATCAGTTGGAGCGTGATCGGCTCAAAATCAGGTTTATCCTAGCTACCTGGATCACCAACTCATCCCTCCAAATTTTACATCCAACCGCGACTGACCTTATAACAACCCTAAAATAAATTATCGTATATCAAGATAAAAATTAAATTCTGGTGGAGCTCTTTGGGCCCAGATTGAAAACAACACCATCAGGTAGCATCAACGACTCAGAATCTGGTCTATGTTTCCTTACCAATTCCCTCCTCCTGATCTACTGCATGTTGTTTCTTACAAGCGCTGTTCAAGAACTCAGATCACACTCGGAAGCTTCTCGGCCCTTCCTCTCACCAATACGCAATAGCGATACAGTTACTAAATTTAATAAATATCCTAGCGATGAGAGAAATCTCTACAAACCGCAACTAATATTTCAGCAATAATTGGGTGAGCATGCATCTTCAATTTTTGCTTCTGACGTTGGTTGCTGTACCCTTGGCACTAATTCCAGATGAACGACCACCAGCAAATTGAAAATTTATAAACTGGCGTCTTCAGCTTCCGTTTCTCCAGCTGGTTCTCGCATAAATAAGTAGTTTTTCCGCATCCAGCTAAGCGAACGTCTGCAAATAAAATTTCCAAAATTAAAAGGAAATCAAGTGGAGTATAATCGGCTCAAAATCAGATCTACACCCTAACTTCATGCAGGGTGACTCCCTTCCCTCCAACCTTTGTTCACAACAAAAATTGACCAATGTATACTCGCGAATGGGTGATTAAAAAGTAGTTAAAAACTGTTGCACATATCCTGGTGCTGACTCTACCTCTGACCATAAACTGAAAAATAAGGAGACGCTGGAAAACTGGAGAGGTGGCATCTCAATAGGTGGCCGGGAAATCTTGAATCTAAGATATGCCTACGATACAACTCTGTTGGCAACTTCCGACAAGGAAATGGCGGAGCTGATTGAACGTGTCAGGAAGATTAGCGAGAAGTACAAGCAGCTCATAAATGCTTCGAAAAAACAAATTATGGTGACAGACCCAAATCACATGTTATTTTAAAATATACTTCGTTGCATCTTATATAGCTAATAACATATTTTTCATATCAATCTACTTTCAAAATATAAGTCCTCATTCAAAGAAAAAATTGAAATTTAGCGATATTCCCATATTTTCAAACTTAAAACGAAATATCAGGACAAATGTTTTTTGGGGAGTTGACAGTTGATACAGAGTACCATATTAGATTTTCAAACAAATTCTAAATTCCGCCTTAAATTTCAAACGTTTTCCTGTACAATAAGCTGAAAAAATCTGGATAAGCGTTAAAGAGTCTGTATAAATCTTAAATGAAATCAGAAAGTCTTGAACAGGTTTGAAACAGTCTTACTAGAATTTCAACGGGTGTTAAAGAAATCTCAGAGAATCTGATAAGTCCTAAAGGAGAACTAATGAAAAGGCTCAATCAAGCCTGGAAGAGTCTCACTCTTATCTATGACATTGCCGTGAGTCTTTAAAGTGTTTGAGTGCCAAGAATGTTAGAGTTAATGAGCCGTCAACATGTCTGGAAAGTTATAAATTCTCACACACGTTTAAAAAAAATCTTAAGGGATCTAAATTATGACTGGAAAAGTCCTACAGGGATCTTCATGATTCTTGTATGTATAAGTCCGGAGGGATATTAACAATTTTTAATCCAGCCTGGAAGAATCTCAAACATTCTTTAAATGTTCCCATACTTTCAACGGAACGCAAATTTTTAATGTTGTACCGAAATGCAACTTTCCATTATGGTTCATCGTCGAAATTAGAAAGATCTTCCTTTTCGTTTTACCTTTGTGAGTATATTACAACTTATGGAATAGAGTCAACAACATCCCACCACTGGAGCAGTCCCAAAACGTCGCTGACTCCGCTGACGGTATTTAGTTCTTCGGGCTTTGCCAAAATAGGAGCCAACCTGGTCATTCTCAAAATACTAAATTTGCATAGCGGCTCGCGGTGCTTCAAAAATCTCTAAAATTCACCACGGGATGGCGGAAGAACCCTGTACCGGACGCTGAAATCCAAATTCTGTTTCCCTAGCGTTTTACGGCGAACTGGGTATGCAAATTTATATGCTTATATGCTCAGTGAGCTTAGCGGTATTAACTGCGGCATTGACTTTTATGTCCAACGAGAATGTACTACAGCTCAAATTTTAGAGGTGCTTCTTAGACTAACAACTACTGGAGCATTATATTATTCATTTGATGAGTTTATTGCCATTCACAACTATCCAAACTCTTGTTATAAAACTGCCTACGGCCGCTTTAGAATTGTCCTAATTTGTTTGAAAGAACGGCTGGTTAGAATAATCACAAGAGGACTTGCGTTAAGCACCATATCAGTTTTCCAACGTTTTACATAAGGGAGCGAAGAGGTTTTCTGACTCTGATACCTATAGGATAGTCGAATCGGACGATGAATTTAGCACTTTTTGGGTCAAGGAGGATCGATGTCCTTTCGTATAAATACATATAGCTTAACGGTTCACTGCACTGTACAATTGCATTATTTAATTTACTCGCTTTTATAAAGTCAAAGAGAGGTTCATTTATTGCTCAAAAATTCATTCTTCACATTCTGGATAGAGATGACGAGAGCCACATACAGAAGAGGTTGCATAGCTCAGACAAGGGGAGCAAGTATTTGAATCCAATTTTTAAAAAAAGTAGTAAAAAAATTGTCCCTTTCTCACGACTGAATTAAGCAGTCGCTAAGTACAACATGCCCATTTGCACAACACGGCTTACTTAACGAGTTCAATTAAAAGACACGACAAAGATTTGCAACTGCGTACCTAATTTCGATCTTGATGCGTCAATCGTTGATGAGACTCGGAAGTAGTAGATTCTGTGAATATCAGAATTTATACATCCAGCAAGTATCTTAAGTAGCTGTTTTCGTATTTTCGAGGTCCGAAATTCAGTATCACCTGAAATCGGAACAAATTAGGTATAAAGGAAGATGTATAATTCTACAAATATTAGTAATAAAGTCAGCATACTGGTGAAACGGAGGAAATTATCTATTAATTTTTAACTATAGAGGTAAATCACTCCAAAAATCAATTACAATTTATTAACACGACGTTTCAAGATTTACCTGATCATGACAGTGATGTCAAAACGTCGTGTTAATAAATTGTAATTGATTTTTGGAGTGATTTGCCTCTATAGTTAATAATTAAAGTCAGCAAAAATGATCAATAAATATCATGCCATACAAGAGTGGGTCCATGAAGCAATGCGGGGAAGAGCAATTCAAGATACGTAAGCATTTTATAGTTTTCATTTCCCCACTCCAAAACAGTTCCTGAGTATTTGTATCATTTTTGTCCTCACAATAGAAATCTAGATAACTGTGGAATATTTAGATTTGAAAAATTCATACAACTATGACTTGTAAAGGGTACTTCAAATTTTTTCAAGTCGCGGAATTATCATCAACTTGATGACCATTTTCGAAAACTTCTTCACGCAAATCAGAATAACATCCTAGTTTTTAAACACTAGAGTAACTCTTAAGACTAGCTAAGACTCCAATATTCAGTAAGAATCGTTTAGACTCATCAGAGTGGTTTAAAATGTTTAAGGTTTGTTGAAACTTATTTAATACTCCCCAAGACTGTTCAAAACGCACTTACGACCCTTAATCACTTTTCCAGAGTTGATTATTATCATTCACAGAAAGATTAAGAATTTTTTAGAACTCTCGGATTTTTACAGCTCGGGTTAGACTACTGACTGTTCAAGATCGGATCAAAACCTAAAAGAATGAGGCATTAAATTCTCTCTAACGCTCCTCCAAACTGTTTAAAGATTAGCTAAGACTGTTTAACACTATGTAACTCTTTCAAATTTGCTCCAGACTCTTTACAACTCTTCCAGATTTGATTACGACTCTTTAAGATTCGACCAAGACTTATTAAGACTCCTTCCGACTTTTCCAGTATTTTCAAGTCTCGTTTAAAAGGGTAGGACGCTTGGAGATTTATGTAAGGCCCTTATAAATTTTAATGAAACTCGATATGACGCTTCAAGACTTATTTATGACTTGTGAGACATTTCCCCCCACTATCTTAGGATTTTGGGATGCCTTGAAACCTTGGAAGACTATAGCATCATAGTTTGAGACTAAGTAAGGCTGCTATTTTTGAAGTTCTTAATTTCAGTGTTTCTCTTTGGGGAGGGCTGATCTCTTCACTGACTCTCCTATATATCCACGTCTAGTAGGTAAAAAAAGTATTACAATGGAAAATAATAAACAAATAATAAGAACACACAGAATTCGATTTACGCACTACAGCATCTTATCTTCCGATTTGCATTGGAAAACTATTCAGGAACATGAATACAATAGCATTAATCACACGAAACTCGTTTCTCAGCATTTTTATCGCCTGTATCAAATCTAACTTTAGTACACGATTTATATTTGCAGGTAGAATTAGAGGAACTTTGAATTGAAGGAAAAACAAGAAGATGTGACAAAAAAACCCCTTCTGAATGGTTGTTTCGTAACTGCACCACATCAGTTGGAGCATGATCAGCTCAAAACCGGAGTTATCCTCGCTATCTGCACTACCAACTCCTTCTCTCCAAACTTTACACCCAACAGAAACTGACTTTATAATTATCCTCCATAAATTATCGTATCCCAAGATAAAAATTAAGTTCTGGTGGAGCTCTTTAGGCCCAGTCTGAAAACAACACCACGCAGCATAAACGACTCAGAATCTGGTCTACCTTTTCTAACCAATTTCCTCCTCATGATCCAGTGTATGTTGTTTTTTACATGCGCTGTTCAAGAACCCAGATCACACTCGGAAGCTTCTCGGCCCTTCCTTCCAGCAATACGCAATAGGAATACATCTAAATTTAATAAATATCCTAGCGATAAGAGAAATCTCTACAAACCGCAACTAATCTTTCAGCAATTGGATGAGCATGCATCTTCAATTTTTGCTTCTGACGTTGGTTGCTGTACCCTTGGCACTAATTCCAGTTGAACGACCACCGGCAAATTGGAAATTTGTAAACTGACGCCTTCAGAACTTCCGTTTTTCCAACATAAATAAGTAGTTTTTCCGCATCCAGCTAAGCGAACGTCTATAATTAAAAATTCCCAAATTAGAAGGAAATCAAGTGAAGCATGATCGTCCCAAAATCAGATCTACACCCCTTCACTTCCTGCACAGTGACTCCCAGAAGCGGACTCTTGTATACTCGCGAATGGGCGATTTAAAAAATAGTTATGAACTGTTCCACATATCCTGGTGCTGACTCTACCTCTGGCCATAAACTGAAAAATAAGGAGACGCTGGAAAACTAGAGAAGTGGTATCTCAATAGGTGGTCAGGAAATCTCGAATCTGAGATATGCCGACCATACAACTCTGCTGGCAACTTGCGGCAAGGAAATGGCGGAGCTGATTGAGCGTGTCAGGAAGATCAGCGAGAAGTACGAACTGCTGAAAAACAAAATTATGGTAATAGACCGCGAAGAAGTTCTGACTGACGCTTACCGCTTACCTGCTGTCGGCTTCGGAAGAAGTAGAGTCGTTTATACATCTGGTGTCGATGATTGATGTCGACGGTGACTTTTCGGTAGGGATAAAAAGAAGAATCGCTATTGGAAAGTCCGCAATGACAAGATTGAAAAACGTCACCTGCAATCATGGATGCGACTGATCTACGCAGGTCTGAAGAAGGCATAGAAACAACTCCAGGCTTTTTCTATCCCATGTTACCTCGAACTAGAGAAAAATTATAATAGGTAATTTAATATCTAGCATTATCGTGGGTAAAAACTAAAATGGCTGAAAAACAAATTAGGTCAAGAAATAATAACTTAAAAATGAATTTTAAAATATAAATCTAATCAAGAAGGCAGAGAAGGTTGTACAGATGGTCTGGCTGTACATTGGAATTAGCCTAAATAGCAAGCGAACCTTTCTAGCATTCACGTTTGATCCAGAACAAAAAAAAAGGAAAATCATTTGTGCTGGTTCTCCAGCCTACAACACATCGAAGAGTCACACTCGACTACGAAACCTAAAATGTCAGAAATACCGTAAAACTGAAATCTGAACCTAAATCCTAATGCATTGGAGCAGCAGACATTCTTAGTTACTTGTCACTTTCAAGCAAGGATACTACCAAACGTAAGATCTTGCGCCACCTATATCAACACCCTCCGCAGTGACTGGATATTGTAAGAAAAGTTTTATCATGAGACTGGCCACTGAGCTATTCTGACAAAATAATACTGACATAATACTTCCTAACCAAACTGAAGAAATATGGCTTTAAAAAACGTCATCTAGTGTTCTGACACATGTATCTAACAAACCCTAAAAAGTGTCAAATATAAATTGCATGGGATCTTGGATTTCTGAGGACTCATTCCTTCTTTCTTCACTTTTGTTTTGTAGTTCTGGAAATCGTGCAATCGATCAATGAAACATAACTTTTTCCAGCCCTAATACGGCAGAATTTTGTAAACTGGAAAAAGTGCATAAAGATGGAAGAAAAACGGAAGAATATAGACTGACAAACACAATGAAATAGCATTCGCTGACAAAAAGAAAAGAGACTCGAACATGGAGGAGGTATACTAATACGAACTATAGAATCAGCAATAAAGTCAAGGCAATACTTCCAAAATTGGAGAGAGGGTAATTTTCGTGAGATTAGAAACAAAACCTAAGCAAATCGTGATAATACATACATACATTGCCACCAGCATAAAGCACAGCACAGAGAAAAGCAATCGGTTCTACAAAGACCTAGAGAAAATACAAAGAAGGTCTGAAGCCAACTCACTTTAGTCAGCTCACCTTAGCAAACTCACTTAAGCTTACGGTCAAAGTTAGTACTGCGTAATTGTAAAGATTATTTAAATTACGTACATTTGAATCTCAGGCTTCTTCTTTTTTTGTGTGTGTAGTGTGGTGGGACGTATGGCGATGCACGCATGCCAAAGTGGCCCCTGAGACACCGCACCCCCGGCCAAGAAAACTACTCTTTCGAGTATCGTATCAGTGGCCGGAGGGACGCTTTGAGGCAGGCCCGAGCCCCCATTTCGCCTTCCGCTTCCGGTGCGCGCTGTCCTGCGAGGGCCACCATGGGGTCCCCTACTGACCGAGGTTAGCGCTCCCAGCACTAACCTGGAAATTTCAGGTTCCCCACAGCCGGACGCGCTTTCTCTTCACTCACCCCTCACCTCCTCGTCTTGATGGGTGTGGCGACGCTGGAAGGTGGCGACAGCGGGGGAGCCCTGCCGGGGGGTCGGCAGCAGCTGCAACAGATCTTTTAAGTAATTAACCCGAAACAGAGTAAAAATATAATACGAGTATAAAGAGCAAAACATCACTTCTTGTGGTTCGGAAGCCACTAAACTCATTTGTCGATCTCTGAATTCATTTTCCCCCTTTTTTTACACATCAAATTCGAAGCGCTGAAATGCAAAACATGCTAAGTGCGATTTTTGTCAAAATTGAGATTTTCTGTACAAAATATACAATATCCTCATTGCTAATCCACACCCAAAAGGTCGTTATCATGAATAGTTAGACTTCTGAATAACCTCTGAAGAGAATGCCTTTTGTAAGTCCCTATCATGATGCGATGGAAAGAAACACTCTCCTGCAGAATTTCGTTTTTGGCAATTGGCATGTTTTGCATTTCAGCGTTTCAGGAAGCTACTAAACTCATTTCTTAATTCCTGAACTCATTTTTCCCCTTGTCTACACATCAAATTTATCCTATAAGGTTAAAATAAGATCACTCGTGGATTAAGAATGTCGAAATATATAATGCGATACCTTTTTGTAGATAACAAAATCTCGTTTTCAAATCCGCTAAATTCGTTCATGACGACTTCCAAGCTCAATCTGAAATTTGTTGCATAGAAAGGAGGGAGGCTTTAATGAAAATAATGGAAATGGCGCATACTTACTTTTATTCAATAACCAGGAATTCAAAATAACCTTTCCAAATACTGCAACAATATCTCTACTGAAATATCTTCAGTAAAGCCCAAGGGCGTATCGAAGAAGTTTTAGTTCACAAATCAGTAGCCCCCCATCAGAAAATATTCGAAAACAGGCGGTTTTTCGAGTCTTTTTATGATTCGTATCAGTAAGAATACCCCCAAAAAAAAAAAATAGAAGACTTCCCAGATGGAAAAATTTGATCTGCTGTCCCCACAACAGCAATTACCGTTAACCTTGATGTAGTCATTATGCCTTACGTTCTTACCAAGTTATCGAAAACGGTGTGATAGGATTGAACCACTGCTGCAACGGGATTAGACTCCCTTAATGTTGTGAAATCCAGAGGATTGGACCATCACCTATACATTTCTTTAGGGAGTGATTTATTTGATTACTCAAACGAGACAAGTTCTCAACTCTGCGGCTGGGTGTCAATCATCTCTATTCTCAGTCTAAGAAGCCTCTACCCCTTCTCAGCCTACATGTTCGTCCTTCTCAGCCTACATGTTCGTCAGGTCTCCAAAATCCCTTTTTCGAGTGTTTTTGTCCGCATCTGTCTCGAGTAGCAAAGATTGGCGAGTATAAAAACTGCTCAGGGGATTCAGAACTACGTGGTTTTTCTACACACCAGTTTCTTTGCACCAACTATAGAAAAATTGACCTGGTATTCACGGATATCAGAACCGGACCGCAATTATAGTGATTATTTGCAGAAACATCAACTTCTGTAAGGTGCTTATGTAAATAATCACCATAACTGATCATACAGCTGAAATTAAACATTAGACAATCGCAATTTTATGAATATTCATAACCTATGCAATTATCATAAAATATCTACTTACCAGTAGCTGATTACTATGGAGAAATATGAAATGACAATCTTCAAGTAGGTAATTCAAGAAACTTAAACGTGGAACACCTTCCAAAACGTTCAACAGAAATATTGTAAATCACATTCTTCACGTAATTTAAACATAAACGGGAACATTCACAAAAACAAGATCTTCACAATTTCAAACAAATTTCACTAGTCGTAACGCATCATGCCTTAGTTTTTCTGAACGTTAAATACTAGGTATAAAATAAGAAAAAAACTCACCGACCGGAGCGCTTGAGGTACCCTACGCGAAATGGACAAAACGATACGGGAAGGGCCTAACTTACACGATTTTAAAGGCGAACGCAAAACCGGCACAATCGCGAATATGCGAACGAAATTCGATTTAAGAAATTCTTAAGGCAGACACCCAGGAAACGCGAACGACCGCACTTCTTCAACAAAAAAGGAAATACGTGAGACTGAAAGACCTACATATGTAATTCCAATTACACATGAAAAACTATTGAAAAAAGGTATTTTCAATTACCCCACGCTTCACACATAATTCTGGGGCAAATAAGGTATTACCAAAACCATAACCTGCGACTGTCTCAGCAGTAGTTCTGATTAACGCATTCCCCTTCCCCCATGGACGTCACTTCCTTCACACTACCCCACCCCCGGGAGGCAATGACACCTTCCACGGGGCATCCTATCAGTACCCACATCTGAAATCATTACCTCTAATGATGTTACAGGATTATCCTTCCCCAGGAATGATGTAAAAACCTACAGAATAAAATTACGTGTGTACATTATATAATGTTGATTCAAGATGTTTTTCATTTTTTAGAATTAGGTTATTACTTAAAATAGACTGATTAAATTATTAAAAACCAACCCGATTTTTGTCCATGAAAAAAATTTTGATCTCGAAATATTGATGAACTTTTGTTTTTTCGATTTTTAAGAAGTACTTTCAATCCCACGTTTTCCGACCCATGAAAAAAATTAACAAAAGTTTTCCCGCCAACATCACCAACGGCAGCATTTTTCGAATTCTTCATGCCTGAAAATACACGACCTGATTAAAAATATGTACGACTAAATCATATTACATATTTAATACATAATAAATTCTTTAGTGGTTAGGAGCTTTAGTTCGTCTTGTAACCTACCCCTTGTGCCGGTGGTGGGGGCAAAAAATATTTACGAACATTATCTGAGAACCCTTATTGAGACTGTTTCCGACTTTATCAATATCTTCAAGTTTAGTTTAAAGGGTTAATGCTCTTGGAGATTTATGTAAGACCCTCCTAAATTTGAATGAAACTCGATTTGACTCTTCAAGTCTTGTTTACAACTTGGGAGACATTTTGTCACACTAATTTTAGAATTTGGGATGCCTTGAAACTCTGGAAAACTAGCAGGCTAGTTTGAGACTAAACGTGAGACTGCTATTTTCTGGGAATTACAAATACATTGGAAATTAATAAACAAATATAAGAACAAACCGAATTGGATTCACGAACTGCAGCATCTTGTCTTCCGATTTGCACTGGACAACCTTTTCAGGAACATGAACACAACAGCATTAATCACGCGAAACTCGTTTCTCAGCATTTCCATCACCTGTATCAAACGTACCTTTAGTATACGATTTATATTTAGATCTAAAACTAGAGAAACTTTGAATTTAAGGAAAAACAAACGAATGTGATAAAAAATCCACTTCTGAATGGTTTCCTCTTGACTTTACCAGATCAGTTAGAGCATGAACGGCTCAAAATCGGGTTTACCCTCGCTACCTGCACTACCACTCCCCCCCCCTAACTTTACACCTAACTGAAAAGGACCTTATAATCATCCTACAATAAATTACCGAAATCCCAAGATAAAAATTGGGTTCTGGTGGAGATCTTTGGGCCCAACTTGAAAAAACCACTATGCAGCAGTAACGACTCAGAATCTGGTCTACCTTTTCATACGAATTTCGTCCTTTTGCTCCATTGTCTGATGTTCTTTACATGCGCTGTTCAAGAACCCAGATTACACTCTGAAGCTGCTAGGCCCTTCCTCCAACCAATATTCAATAGCAATTTAAATAAGTATAATAAATATCCTAGCAGTAAGAGAAATCTTTACTAACCGCAACTAATCTTTCAGCAGTCGGCTGAGCATGCATCCACAATTCTTGGTTCTGCTATTGGTTAGTGTACACATGGCACTGATTCCAGTTGAACGGCCACCGGCGAATTGGAAATTTGTACACCGGCGCCTTCAGCTACTGTTTCTGCAGCTGGTTCGTATATAAATAAGTTGTTTCCACATCCAGTTGAGCGAACTTCTGCAAATCAAACCAAGTGGAGCTTGATCGGCTCAAAATCAGGGCTACATCCTCGCTCCTTGCACAGTGACCCACTCCCCTCTAACTGTTATTCACAACGGAAACTAATCCTTGTAATTATCCCACAATTTTATCATTTCCTAAAATAGAATTAAGTTATTGTGGTGGAGCTCTTTGGGCTAAGCAAGAAATAACACCATGCTGCATCGACGCCTCAGAATCTGATCTACCTGTTATCACCAATTTCCTCCTCCTGATTCATGTTTCTACGTAGTCTGTTACATGCACTCTTCAAGTGTTTAAGGAGCCGGGTCCCACTCGACTACTGTTGGGCCTTTCCTCCCGCCAACATCCCTTAGTCGCCTCTTACGACACGCAGGCTTGCAGTTTGCACATGCATGCATGCGGTTGGCGTATTCTACTCCCCGCCAACAGGGAGTACTTCTCGTCCCTTGCCCCTCCTCCCACGACAGCAAATACCACAAACGAAACAATAACACTACGCTAAAATTATCATAACCTAAAACTACTCTATTTACCGGTGGTGCTCTTTGGGCTCAGCTGAAAAATAAGCTCATTCAGTATACGGGTCTGCTGAAAACTGAAGCACATTGGAGCGTTAGCTGGTCAAAGTCTGCGCCTAACCTCGTACTCAGCAAAATATATGATACCTACAAAGTTGTGATAAGTATCTAATACACAAATTTTAATAACTTGGTGGGCAGCATGCTTACCAAACTGAAGGAATATGGCTTAGAAAAGCATCACCTAGTGTTCTGATGCATATGTATCTAAGAAACACTAAAAAGTGTCAAATATAAATAGCATGGGATCTTTGATTTTTACGAGGAGGATTCGTTTTTCACTGCCGTTCTGTAGTTCTGGGCATCGTGCGATCGATCAATGAAACATAACTGTTTTCCGCCCTAATACGGCAGAGTTTTGCAAGCTGGAGAAAGTGCAAAAAGACGAAGGGAATACGGAAAAGGCTGCGAACTGACAAACACCATGGAATAGCATTCGCTGGAAAGAATAAAAGGGAAAAAACAGACTCGACTAAGGAGTGGGTATACTAATTCAAACTATTAGCGATAAAGTCAGGGCGATAATTCCAAAATTGGACGTGGTAATTTTCGTGAGATTAGAAACCAAGCCTAAGCTAATCGTGATAGTACATGCATGCGTGCCAACAGCATAAAACAGCACAGAGAAAATCAATCGGTCCCACAAAGACCAAGGAAAAATACGCTGTAACTCCAGCCATACGCGAGGCAAAAGGAATAAGGCTTCGAAGACAAATGCGAGACGCGACAGACATAATGAAACTATCGTGGCAACCGAAGTTAAACTCAGCAACTGGAAAACATATCTGAAAACTTTTTTTTAGAATGACCGGTTACCTACTCCACCATCTGGAGATAATGGACCACATTCTCTCAGGGACGAACAATATATTCACGATGTCCGTTTCCCACATGAAAGACAATCGCCAGCAATCACTTCTAAGGTCAGCCAAAGGAGGATCTCCTGCAGTATTCCGCGTTTGCCGAAACCATCCAATGCGTATGTGGCCAACTATATGCGGCTGGAAACGTACTCAAAGGAATATCGGGAACGATTCCTACACAGAAAATCCTTAACCTAGGACTTCCACAGGGGTAATGGCTACTGATTATCTCACATCAGGATACCTCAATCAGCCTCAAATTGAAACTAATCACCAAATTAAAATGATTTTCAGAAGACTGTCAGCCACGGAGATTGAGTCAGAAACCAGATAGATGACATACTCGCCAATGGGCGATTTAAAAATGCAGTTACGAACTGTCACTCATGTCCTGGTGCTGACTGCACTTCTGGCCTACAACCAGGTTTCGGTGGGGCATGGCCCGAAATGTGTACCCCTCTTCCCAAAAAAGCACCATCGTAAATGGAAACTCATATATATCCTAAGCTAAAAATAAAAATAATCGTAAGTCTAAAAGTAAATTAGGACTAAGTATTGGTGAGTCATCATTGGCCCGATATTGGTACCCAGAATTCTGATTTTATTTTTCTATAAAAACTTGATTTCACTGAAAAAATCGAATATAGTGTGTATCGAAACAAAGGCATTTTATTAAATTTTGTACGACACCTCAGTTTTTTTCCAGTCGCTGATTTCGAACATTTCATCATAATTTCTCTTTCAACCCAGATTCGATCACATGAAAAGTGAAATTTTACTCTTAAATATTCTGCTGATAAAATCGGTGTGTCGTGGAAGAGGATTTCCTGGGTCACTAATTTATTCTAAAACAGTTTTGCATTTTCCAGACTACGATTATTATTATTATTATTATTATAATTATAATATTAGGTTTCTTGATTCCCACTTAATGAAATTGATAATATCATTGGCAAGTGGGCTTGACCAAGTACTACTCAAGCAACGTGGGTTATAGGTACTAGTAATACTGGGCAGAGTTGGGTATCTTTTTGAATTTAACGTCAATATGTTGGCCAGGAGGGGTGGATACCATATTTCTAAAGCCCCTGGATCCGCCAAAAGGGGCGACGCAAGTAGGTATTTATAAGAAGATATGTATACTATCTGCTGTGATGCCCCTTCCCTCCCCCAAAAAAGAAGACTATTCAATGGTTTTACACCCAACAATGGTTCAACACTTTTGTAAGTTCATACAAAAACTCACCACAGATAGTTAGGAAACCATCTGAAATATTAAAAGCATTAAACAACACAAGAGGTATTGGATGTAAGTTATTAAGTAACTTATAACTATCAATAAGTAAGTATATTATCTACTCACCTTCAGAATACATACTTGAGGTAGGTAGTCAGATTCCACTCAACAAGTCACGTCATAAAAATCCAATGTAAATACAAACAATCAAAACACTCTCAACTGAAACAACACTAGCTATTCAAAAACTATACACTTACAAGGCATTTTTTAAACTTCACACAACGAATTCAGAACTACGTAAATTTTCTACACACCATATATCTTTGCACCAACTATAAGAAAATTTGCCTGATATTTACGGATATCAGAACCAGACCACATTTACAGTGATTATTTGCTCAAACACTTCTATAAGGTGCTCATGTAAATAATCACCATAACTGATCACACAGCTGAAATAAAATATTAGACAATCGCCATTTTATGAATATTCATAACCTATGCAATTATCAATAAATATATACTTACTAGTAAGATTACTATGGAGAAGTACGAAATCACAATCTTCAAGTAGGTAATTCAAGAAACTTAAACGTGAACATTCACTGAACACCTTCCAAAACGTTCAACAGAAATATTGTAAATCACATTCTTCACGTAATTTAAACATAAACAGGAACATTCACAAAAACAAGATCTTCAAAATTTCAAACAATTTCACTACTCGTAACGCATCAGGCCTTAGTTTTTCGGAACGTTAAATACTAGGTATAAAATTAGAAAAAAAACTCACCGACCGGAGCTCTTGAGGCGTATCCTACGCGAAATGACCAAAAACAACGCGGAAAGGGCCTAACTTGTACGATCAAAGGCGAACACGAAACCGGCACAATCGCGAACACGCGAACAAAATTCGATTTAAAAAATCTTTTAAGGTAGACACCCAGGGAACGCGAGCGATCGCACTTCTTTAACAAATAAGGAAACACGTGAGATTGAAAGACCAACATAATTCCAATTACCCATGGGAATCCATATAAAATAGTTATTTTTAGTCATACCATCCTTCTAAGTAACATGGACACATGATTCCAAGGCAGGTAAGGTATTACCAAAAACATGACTCCCCGAAAGACCCTGAAGATGAAGAGTAACCGTCCCTAGCTGCTGAAGCAGCCGAAGGGTGCACTTTCTACATTGCACCGCGTTGCTGCGCCTTCCCCATGAACGTCATATCCTGCACACGCCCCAACCAACGTAATTTTTGTCAATGTAATAAAATTTTGATCTCGAAATATTGATAAATTTACGTTTTTTCGATGTGAAACATACCTATCGAATTTTAAGAGGTACTTCCAATTCCACGTTTTCCTGCCCATGAGAAAAATTAACATAAGTTTTCCCGCCAGTGTCACCAACAGCAGCATTTTTCGAATTCTTGACGCCTGAAAATACACGACCTGATTAAAAATATGCACGACTAAATTACATTAGCTATATATAATAAATTTTCGAGTCGTTTGGCGCTGTAGTCAGTCTTGTAACTTGCCTTTGTGTCAGGGGGGGGGCAAAGAACATTTACGAACAATATCTGAGAACCGGGGCGGAGAAATGCAACAAAAAATATTTTTGCTATGATGAACAATTTTCAATAACTCATAAGTCTAGCTAAGACTTCAATATTCAGTAAGGCCCGCTTAGACTAGTCAGATAAACTTTTTTGAAACCTGTTTAATACTCGCCCAATCTGGTCGAAATGCATTTACGACTCTTAATAACTCTTCCAGGCTTGATTACTATCCTGCAGAGCACGATCAAGACTTTTTAGAACTTTGATACTTTTCAAGCTCGAACTCTGTAAAACTACCTAACTCTTCCAAATTTTATTACTTCACAATGCTCCTATACTAGATCCGCAGGGTACGTTCAAGATCGACTCAAGACCAACAAAAATAAGGCATTAAATTCTCTCGAATGCTCCACTGAACTGTTAAAGATTCGCTTAGACTGTTTATAAGACTTTATAACTCTTTCAAATTCGCTCCAGACACTTCACAACTCTTTGAGATTTGACCGACAATCATTGAGATTCCTTACGAATTTTTCAATCAAGTTCCGTGTAAGAGGTTAAGACTATTGGAGATTTATGTAAGACTCTTCTAAATTTGAATGAAACTCGATATGACTCTTCAAAACTTGTTTACGAATTGTGAAACATTTTTTCACACCAGTTTTGGAACTTGGGATGCCTTGAAATTCTGGACGACTAGCAGGCTAGTTCGAGACTAAGTGAGACTGCTATTTTCTGAGAATTACATTAGAAGTTCATAAACAAATAAAGAACAAACCGAATTTAATTGACGAACTACAGCATCTTGTCTTCCGATTTACTCTGGATAAACTTTTCAGGAACATGAACACAACAGCATTAATCACGCGAAACTCGTTTCTCAGCATTTCCATCACCTGTATCAAACGTTACTTTAGTATACGATGTATACTTAGATCTAAATTTAGAGAAACTTTGAATTTAAGGAAAAACAAACAGATGTACAAAAATCCACTTCTGAATGGTTTTTTCTTGACTTTACCAGATCAGTTAGGGCATGATCGGCTCAAATTCGGGCTTACCCTCGCTACCTGCCCTACAACCTCCTCCCCTCCAAACTTTACACCCAACAGAAAAGGACTTTATAATCATCCTACAATAAATTACCGTATCCCAAGATAAAAATTAGGTTCTGGTGGAGATCTTTGGGCCCAAATTGAAAACAACACTGTGCAGCAGCAACGACTCAGGATCTGGTCTGCCTTTTCTTACGAATTTCATATTTTTACTCCATTGTATGTTGTTTTTTACATGCACTGTTCAAGAACCCAGATCACACTCTGAAGCTGCTAGGCCCTTCCTCCCACCAATACTCAATAGCAATTTAAATAGGTATAATAAATATCCTAGCAATAGAGAAATTTTTACTAACCGCAACTAATCTTTCAGCAATAGGCTGAGCATGCATCCACAATTCTTGGTTCTGCTATTGGTTAGTGTACCCATGGCACTGATTCCAGTTGAACGACCATCGACGAATTGGAAATTTGCACACTGGCGTCTTCAGCTTCTGTTTCTGCAGCGGGTTCGCATATAAATAAGTTGTTTCCACACGCAGTTGAGCAAACTTCTGCAAATCAAACCAAGTGGAGCATGATCGGCTCAAAATCAGAGCTACATCCTCACTCTCTGCACAGGACTCACTCCCCTCCAACCGTTACTCACAACGGAAACCGTTCCTTGTAACTATCCTACAATACTATCATGTCCTAAAATAAAATTTGGAGCTGTTTGGGCGCAGCTTGAAAGTAACACCATGCAGCATGAACGGCTCAAATTCTAGTCTACCTGTTATCACTAACTTCCTCTTAGTGATTCATGCATCTACGTAGTCTTTTACATGCACTCTTCAAGTGTTTAAGGAGCCAGATCCCACTCGGCTACTGTTAGGCCTTTCCACCCGCCAACGTCCCTTAGTCGCCTCTTACGACACGCAGGCTTGCAGTTTGCACATGCATGCATGCGGTTGGCGTATTCTGCTCCCCGCCAACAGGGAGTGATTCCTACCTCTAACCCCCTCGCCAGCAATTGTTTTCATATCTAATATACAAATTTTAATAACTTGGTGGGCAGCATACTTACCATACAAAAAAAATATGTCTTAGAAAAACGCCATTTAGTGTTCTGATCGGTACATGTATGTAACAAACCCTAAAACATGTCAAATATGAATACCATGGGATCTTTGATTTTCGAAGAGGATTCGTTCTTCACTTCTGTTGTGTAGTTCTGGGAATCATGCGATCGATCCATGAAAAATAACTTTTTTCAGTCCTAATACGGCAGTATTTCAAGCTGGAAAAAATGCAAAAAGATGGAGGGGAAACGGAAGGATGCGAACTGACAAACACAATAAAATAGCATTCGCTGGGGGAAAAAAATCCGAGTCGAACATGGAGTAGGTATACGAACTATAGAATCAGCGATAAAGTCAGGGCGATGATTCCAAAATTGGAGGGGGTCATTTCGTGAGATTGGAAACCAAGCCTAAGCCAGTAGTGATAATACAAACATACGTCCATCAGCAGCATAAAACAGCACAGAAAAGATTGATCGTTTCTACATACAATGACCAAGGAAAAATACAAAGAGGCTGTAACTCTGGCCATGAACTGAAAAATACGCAAGGCAAAAGGAATATGGTTTCAAAGAGAAATACGAGAGGCCACAAAAATAATGAAGTTATCGTGGCAACCGAAGTTAAACTCAACAACTGGAAAATATATCTGAAAACATTTTTCTTAGAACGACAGGTTACCCACTCCGCCAGAGTCCGGAGATAATGGACCACTCTCTCTCTCAGGGAGGAAGAAAATACTGACTATGTCCGTTCCCTACATGAAAGACAATCACCAGCAATCACTTCTAAGGTCAGTCAAAGGAGGATCCTCTGCAGTATTCCGCGTTTGCCGAAACCATCCAATGCGTATGTGGCCAGCTATATGCGGCTGAAAACATACTCAAAGGAATATCGGGAACGATTCCTACACAGAAAACCCTGAACCTAAGGCTCCCACAGGAGTAATGGCTACTGATTATCTCCCATCAGGACACCTCAATTAGCCTCAAAATGAAGCTAATCACCGAAATAAAATGATTTTCAGAAGACTGTTAGCCGGAGTTCGAGTCAGAAACCATATAAATTACATACTCGCGAATGGGTGTTTGAAAAATGCAGTTACGAACCCCGTCGCACATATCCTGGTGCTGACTGTACCTCTGATCATAAACTGGAAAATAGGCGAGGCCGAAGGGATATGGCTTCCAGAGAAGCATGGCTTTCTGAACATTGCCAAAAAGGTGAAAGAGTTCAGCGGCCGAGAGAAAGAAAACCATTACAGTTCTAGAAGACAGATATTATGAAATTGTCGTGGAAACCGAAGCTAAACTCAGCAACTAGTAAGGTTATCCGTAATTTTTTTTCCAGGATGATAGGTCACCTACTCCAGCGGAAACTGGAGATGATGGACCGGATATTCTCAGGGAAGAAATATTGACCATGCCCGATTCCTACATGAAAGACCACCAGCAGTCACTACTGAAGTCAGCAAAAGGGGGATCTCTTGCAGTATTGCACATTCGCCGAAACCAGTCGATGAGAATAATAGCCAGCTATATTATGTATATATATGGTTGGAAACATGCTCATCGCATAACATAGAAAATTTTCTCGGTTGTTGAAGAATTCATGATACTGACTCGGCCTTCGTAACAGTGGTGCGTAAGGATGGAGAAAGAACTAAACCTGAAACAATGTAAAAATATAATACACGTATAAACAGCAAAACATCACTTGTGGGTCGGAAGCCACGAAACTCGTTTGTTCATCTCCGTATCAATTTTTTCCCTTTTTTGCATATCAAATTTGAAACACTGAAATGTACTCGTAATACATGCTAAGTGCCATTTTTATGCGCAAAATATACTACATCCTCATGCCAATCCATACCAGAAAAGACTTATTATGAATAGTCAGAGTTCAGAATGACACCTGAAGAGAGCGCCTTTTGTAAGTGCGTACCATGGTGCGATGCAAAGAATCACTCTCCTGTAAAATTAAGTTTTTGGTTTTGCATTTCAGTGTTTCAGGAAGCCACTAAACTCATTTGTTGATCTCTGAATCCATCCCCGCCCCCTTTGATTTTACATTTCCAATTTATCCTAAGGTTATAATACGATCACTCGTCGATAGGAACGGAGAGTATTCAAAAATGTCATAATACATGAGGATTACAAATATGGATATTTTCAAAGCGGTTTTCACAAATGGCGGAATACTTACTTTTATTCAGAAACCAGGAATTCAAAATAACCTTTCCAAACATTGCAACGATATCGCTAATGAAATATTTTCAGTAAAGCCCAAGGGCGTATCGAAGGAGTTTTAGTTGACAAATCAGTATAAGCCTTCAATCAGAAAATATTCGAAAACAGGTGGTTTTTCGAAACGTTTTTGTTTGCTTTTATGATTCGAATCAGTAAGAAAATCACAAAAAAATGGAAGACTCCCCGGCTGGAAATATTTGATTCTCCGTCCCCACCACAATTACCCTTCGCCCTAACGCAATTCTTACGTTCTTACCAACTTACCGAAAACTGTGAGACTGGATCGAACAACTGGTGCACTGGTGTTTAGATTCCCTTAATCTCGATAAATCCAGAGGATTGGACCATATTGCCTATACATTTATAAAAGGAGTGATTTATTTGATCACTCAAACGAGACAATCATTTCTATTCGTAGTCCAAAAAGCCTCTATCCCTTTTTAGCCTATCTGTGCGTCAGGTCTCCAAAATCCCTTTTTTTCAAATGTTTCTGTCCTCATCTGGCTAGAGTAGTAAAGATTGGAGAGTATAAAAACTTCTCAGGGAATTCATAACTACCTGGTTTTTCTACTCACCAATTTCTTTGCATCAACTATAGAAAAATTTCCTGATATTCACGGATATCAGAACCGGACCGCAATTTATAGTGATTATTTGCACAAACACTTTTGTAAGGTCCTCGTGTAAATAATCGCCATAACTGATCACACAGCTGAAATAAAATATTTGATAATCGCTATTTTATGAATATTCATAACATCAATAAATATCTACTTACTAGTAGGATCACTACGGAGAAATATGAAATCACAGTCTTCAAGTAGGCAATGCAATAAACTTAAACGTGAACATTCACTGAACACCTTCCAACACATTCAACGGAAATTGAAAATCACATTCTTCACGTAATTTAAACATAAAATGAGAACATTCACTAGAACAAGATCTTCACACTTTCAAAACAAATTTCACTAGTCGTAACACGTCATGCCTCAATTTTTCTATAACTAGACACACCACCATCTACATATCTACAACAGCGAATTCAAGGGAAGAGACTATGAACATTGAATCGCTGGTAAATATTATAAAATTGGAATAAACTCACTGACCGGAGCGCTTGAGGTACTCTATGCAAAATGCACAAAAACGACGCGGAAAGGGCCTAACTTATACGATTAATGGCGAACACGAAACCGGCACAATCGCGAACACGAAACCAGCACAATCGCGAACACGAAACCGGCACAATCACGAACACGCGAACAAAATTCGAGTTAAAAAATCTTTAAGGCAGACACCCAGGGAACGCGAGCGACCGCACTTCTTTAACAAAAAAGGAAACACGTGGGATTGAAAGACCGTCATAATTCCAATTACACATGAAAATCCATTTAAAAAATGTGTTTTCAATTACACCAACCTTCTAAGTAACATGCCCACATGATTCCGATGCTGGTAAGGTATTACCAAAAACATGACTCCTCGAAAGACCCTACGGAGGAAAAGTAACCGCCCCTACATGCTGAAGCGGTCGAAGGGTGCACTTTCTACATTGGATCGCGTTGCTGCGACCATCCTCCTTCTAGTTCTGATTACTGCATCCCTCTTCCCCCATGAACGTTATTTCCTGCACACACTCAAACCCCGGCCACGCAATGACACCTATCACGGGCCTCCTACCGGAACCCACATCTGAAACCATTAACTCTCCTTCCCCCGAGAAAATGTAAAAACCCACTGAAGAAAATCTTTTGTGTACACATTACATCATGTAGATTCAAGATGTTTTTCACTTTTCAGAATTAGTTAAGTACTTAAACTGATGGAATTATTAAGAACCAAGGTAATTTTTGTCCATGTACTCGTAAAATAATTTTGATTTCGAAATATTGATGGATTTCGTTTTTCCGATGCGAAAATATCGTATTTAAAGAGGTACTTTCAATTCCACGTTTTCTTGCCCATGAATAAAATTAACACAAGTTTTCCCGCCAGCATCACCAACGGCAGCATTTTCCGAATTCTTCATATCTTCATGCCTGAAAATACACGAACTGATTAGAAATTTGTACGATAAAATTAGATTATTGTATTATAATTAATTCTCTAGTCGTTAGGCGCTTTAGTCAGTCTTGTAACCGACCTCTTGTATCGGGGTTGGGGGAAAGAATATTGACGAACATTATCTGAGAACCGGAGCGGAAAAATGTAACGACAGATTTTTTTGGTATGATGAAAATTTTTCAAATGGAGGGGGTTGACGGCCTGTCCACTTTAGTGGACCACCCCAGTTTCCTTTCTCTCTTTCTTTCTTCATGTTTTAGATCTGTGCACATTCAAATGTGGAAGAAGAAGATAAGCAGGAGTGTGTGCAAAATGCATAATTCAAGGAAATCCCAGCTGGAATGTCTTGAAGGTATGTTACTATCAAAACACAGGGATTGACTACAATTTGCTCATTTTTCGGGAATGGTCTATTCTGGCTTGGCGCTCAACGCTCAGTTGGAGGAAAGAAATATAAAGAAATATCTGTACATGGACGTACCGAAGAGTTTTTCCAGGGGGGGGGGGGGTAGAAATTGTATCGCTGCTCATAAAAATATTAGCGTTTACATCCTTAGCGACCGACTGTTGAGGTAACAGCATCATTTCGTCTTTCGTCACGTATTACGAATACGACTTGTCGAAAGTCATAGCACTCATAGCTTATCCGACTTTGATAAGATGAATCATACATTATTGTAGCCTGATGTCCGAAAAAACCCTGCCGGCCTGCAATCTACACCTGAATTTACATTGTATTCACAGAGCAGACATGCGAACACGAATACACACCACCCAAGCGAGAATCATTTCATCATGACTCACGCAGTGCGACGAGTCTCATCTAGTCAGTATGCGTCAGACGGCTATTTATTCACGAAAATTTATGGCTCATCCAAAAACCACTACTAGACAAAAATTATAAATTTGCACATCTGACTCCTCCATACAAATCGTTTTCATCTGCAACACCTTCCCAAGAGAAGCCCCGAGGGGCTGAGGGCATCTTAATAACATAATTCGCCAGCAGCAAGTATCAATTACCACCTTGTATAAATACGAGTATGTCCTAGGACCCAGAGAAACCTGGCACACACGGACTGGCTAAGCGGGACACCGGAAAATTTCCCGGTGCGCCCCAGTGCTTATTTGCGCCCCAAATTTGTAAATCTCAACTTGTCAACGTGCGTTTTCTGCGAAATGCCTTTTTTTTTCTTTCTTTTTTTAAAAAAAACCTGCTCAAAAAAGTCCCTGTCGCCACCTCTCTTCTGCGAAGCGCCCTTTCAGTTCTCAGATTTTCTGGAGCGCCCTAAAAAGCCAGTCCGTGTGTGAAACCTGGTCAGTCTGGGAGAAAAGGAAAGGGGGAGGATTACGGTGGGAACCTTAAATGCCTAAGGACACTAAAAAGGGATGTAAACTTTATGGAACTCGAAGAGGCTTTTGATGAGGGCAAAATGGAAATTTTGGGCCTTGCTGAGATAAGAAGGGAAGGGGAAACCATTTTGGAAACAATAACAGGGAACTTGTTCTGCTACATCGGCCAGAAAGGGGGACAAAAAGGAGTGGGCTTCCTAATCAGGAGAAAAAGAAAAAAAATCATAGAATTTCAGGGCATACGATCGAATAGCAAACCTAAAAATACAAACATCTCAGCAAAATGTTATTGACATCGTGCAAGCGTACGCACCGACTTCAGCCTCGAGCGAAGAGGAAATGGATACTTTTTATGAATCCCTTCTGGAAACACATGACCCCCAAAATTGCAATAACCATAAGGAAACAATAGTGATTGGAGATTTCAATAGCCAAATTGGCAACCGCAGCAGGTGGAAGAGCATACTCTGGGCCCTTATGGATACAGAGAGAGGAACAAAAGGGGAGAAAAACTCATAGACTTCTGCCAGATGAACAATCTACAAGTTATTAATTCATTTTTTTTTTTTTTTATTTAATGAAAAGCAAAATGTGGACTTGGATTTCCCTAAATGGAGAACATAAAAACCAGATAGATTAAATCCTGGCCCCTCAAAGAATAAGACAAATGACAGCAAAACTGACACAAAATTCAAATTCCATTTAGACCATCTAATCAAATTTGACTTACATATAAATAAATACAAGAAGGCGCCACCATAGCCCAAATGATCCACTAAAACAACTACTTAAAAAAGAAAGTCTGGAAAAATATGAAGAGGAAATACATATATGTAAATGCTTAAAAGAAATAGTAAGGAATTCTCAAAGGTATTTTGCACTGAAAACATAGAAAATTTGAATAAATGCATTACACAAAAGTAATCCACACAGCCACAAAAAGGGCAGACCAAAGACACCCCTAAAAAAGAAAAACCCAGACAAAGAGAATGACCCCTAAAACAGGTCCATTTCACTACCCCCCAAAGTGCATTTTGAAAAAGTAAATGGGGCAAAAATTTGTGTAATTTATGTACACCGGTCCTAGAATCTGTGTACGTTCCCTGCCCTCCCTAGGAACGATCAAAGTCGGGGGGGGGGGGCTGGAGAAATGCTAGACAGAAATTGGAGGAGTTCCATACACAAAATACACAAATTGTACGCAAATGTTTGCCCCGTTTTCAGACCTCTATCAGAAGGTGGGGGGAAGGGCAGCATTTCTCCAGCCTCACAGACTTTGATCCTTCATAGAGAGGGCGGGGAACGTACAAAAATTCTAGGACCGGTGTACACAAATTACACAAGTTGTACACAAATTTTTGCTCCCATTTCCGGACTTCTATCTCAACTTGGAGAGGGGGCAGCATCTAACAGGTTACCTATCGTGTGTCGTCTACAGAGGGGAAGGGAAGGGTACACAAATTGTAAACAAATTGTTGCTTCCATCTCCAGACCTCTATCTCTCTTTCGGGGGGGGGGGCAGCACCAAACATGTAACATGTAACTTATATTGTATGGTCCATAGAGGGGTTGGCGGGGCACACAAATTGGGGGAGATCGATACACAAATTACACAAATTGTACACTAATTTTTGCCGCCCTTTCCGGACCTCTATCTCAACATGGAGAGGGGAGGGGCAGCACCTAACAGGTTATCTACCTCGTGTCGTGCACAGAGTGGAAGGGAAGGGTACACAAATTGAGGGAGGTGGATACACAAAATACACAAATTGTAAACAAATTGTTGCTTCCATCTCCAGACCTCTATCTCTCCTCGAGGGGGGGGGCAACACCTAACATTTAACGTGTAACTCATATTGTATGGTCCATAGAGGGGTTCGCTGGGTACACAAATTGGGGGAGATCGATACACAAAATACAGAAATTGTACACTCATTTTTGCTCCCATTTCCGGGCTTCTATCTCAACTTGGAGAGGGGGGGGTCAGCACCTAACAGTTTACCTATCTTGTGTTGTCCAGAGAGGGGAAGGGAAGGGTACACAAACTGAGGAAGATGGATACACAAACTACACAAATTGTACACACATTCTTGCTCCCATCCCTAGACCTCTATTTGAAGTTTGGGGGGGGGGATTTTCATCGTTCCTAGTGAGGGCAGGGAACGTACACAAATTCTAGGACCGTGTGCACAAATTACACAAATTATACACAAATTTTTGTCCCCATTTACTTTTTCAAAATGCACTTGGGGGGGGGCTGATGAAATGGACCTAGCAAAAACCATTATCAAATACTGGAAAAAATGGAGAAACTCACAAAAATTAGTGATCACATGAAAAACAAAATTGCAATAACAAAAACGGAGAAAATTGAGTTAAATTTGCTTTGCAAACTAGTGGGGAAAGGATTTCGTAATCTAAAGGAGACAAAACAGCAAAAAATCATTGAAGAAATGTTAAATGGCTCAAAAAGTACAAAGAAAAAAGTGGAAAAGTTTATCAATGGGTAAATAATGGACTAGCTACTTATTTAACAGTGAAGGAGATCGAATATAAGCCGCACCTTTTTCCCGAATTTGAAGTTTGAAAATGTGGGGTGCGGCTTATAGTCGAGCTGCGGCTTACATACAAATTATCCACCCACGGTGTTATTGTTCGTATTTTTCTGTAGAATGTCATCAAAACGCAACTCATACACTGCGAAGTTTAAATTAACGATACTCAAATATGCTCGTGAAAATGGTATGAGGGCAGCAGCTCGTAATTTTGGTGTTGATGAATCGAATGTACGTAGATATTAAGCCTATCTTGATACATGGGTAATTCTCAGAATTCGGGCCTATTTTACTCACAATAAAAATCAGTTTTGGAAAGCATCTTTCTTGCAATTTTTTGGGCAGTTTGGTAATAGACATAACTCTGATACTATTTCTAGCCTACGGCTCAATTAATGCCGAAAAGGAGCGGGGGCAGAGCGTTTCTAAAAATCTATAGACACTACGAAAGAATTTCCATCGTAGTGGCAACCACAACATTAAAATTTCCATTGCAGTAGCATCTGTTGTGTGAATTTTTCTTTGGCAGTGCAGTGGTGGAATGATGATGATCCAGACAACCAATGTGTGGGAAATCATGTACATGGTCTTCAGAAAGTCAATTGGCAAGGTAAGTGAGCTACAAGTACACTTAGGATATGGATGTATAAATATGTACATTCTTACGTAGTGGACATTTAGTTCCATGGTAGTGGTTAGAAATATTAACTTGCCACTACGAAAGAAAACCAAAGATGATCCACTACGTAAGAAAAATAGTAAATAAATTGAATTTGAGACTTCAAGTATACTTTTATGAGCACTTTTTAATATTTCAATGTCAATATACGTAATAATTTCAGTATAATCCTTTTTTTTTTTTACAGGATTTAGCAGCATTCCAGCAAGATGTGATAAGCCACTACGTAATACCTCAAAAATTGTAAATAAGCGCGTTATGAGATATTTTCATTGAACAACTAGATAGTAACACTGAGATCCAAGATCTGAGATGCACATGGTATCCTTACTGCAGCCAGTTGGCAGCATTCGAGATTCAATCTGTGAGGCAGACAGCGCTACTGAAAAATAGCCACTACGATGGAACCTCAAATGCAGAACCTCCCTTTTACCTCATCTTGAGGGCGCGTGATATAACCTGAGTTGCTGTTTTTGCTGTCAACATGTATTTTCCCTCATACTAGTGAATTTCCACCTTGTTTTCCCCGAGAAAACATTTCATTACATCATTTCAACAAACTTGAAATTTGAAAATGTGAGCCATAACAGCCACTACGATGGAATATTCTGTTGTTTTTTTTTTGATTTTGTGGTGTATCTAGGGAGGGGGGCAGGTATGCCAATGTCACGAAAGGTTGAGGAGATAATACTCCATACATTCATTAAAAAAACAATTGAAATTTTGAATATGTAGTCTCAAAAAGTTTGATGAACTGAAATATGCCCCAATTCTGAGAATTACCCACCTATACCATCTGTATTTTTGTGCGGCTTATATACGAGTAAGTTTTTTTTTTTTCTTAACTGTGCTTCAAAATTTTGACTACGGCTTATATACGTGTCCGGCTTATGTTCGATAATATACGGTATGACAGGAAAGGAATTAACAAGGTATCCACAAAGTTTTATGCCCCAACTATACGGGAATAAAAATAAGCTGAAGACATGCAATAATCTATTCAATAGTATACCTGAAGAAGTATTTAGGAAAATGGACTGGGAGAGGAAAGGATTGAGGGTCGACGGTGAGTACTTAAGCAACTTGAGAGTCGTGGATGACGTAGTAATAACTGCCAATTCACTAAGAGAGTTAAAGGAAATGGGAGAAGAATTTATTGTCAAGAGTAGAGAAGCGGGTTTAATTATAAACGGAGCAAAATCCAAAGTGCAGGCAAAAAATAAAATAGAAAAATTCGAAATAAGCGGGGTAGAAATTGAGGGAGTAGAGGAAGTGGAATACTTGGAGCAATTAATTTCGTTCAAAAATAAAAGGGAAAAAGAACTGAGCAGAAGGATATAAAAAGGGTGGGAAAACTTTTGGGCATTAATAGAAATCTTCAAAGGAAGGATAGGCATTAACCTAAAAACGAAAATATGTGAAAGTTGTACGCTGTCGGTGCTCGTGTACGGCGCCCAAACGTGAGCTTTAACAAAAGCTAATATAAGAAAACTACAAACCACTCAAAAGGCAATGGAGAGAAGTATTTGAGGCATAAAGAAAAAGGATAGAATTGAGAACAGAAAGATAAGAAAAGTAACAAAAGCAAAAGACATAGGGAAAGTAATCAAAAAACAAAAATGGAAGTATGCGGGTCATATCTTAAGACAAGAAGGGAGGTGGACAAAAAAGTAGAGGCTTGGGTACCGTACAATGAGATAAGGCATACAGGTAGGCTGCTGACGCGTTGGCGGGACGAATTTAGGAAGGAAATGGGCCCAAAATGGAGAAGAGTAGTCGCCAACAAAGCTGAATGGAAAAGACGTGGGGAGGCAAATGCCCTAAAATGGGCTCATGACAGCGATGAGGAGGAGACTCCCCCCCCCAGTTCACTGCCATAAATGCACTGTAAATAGAGTAAGAAAACGCTGTCATCGCTGAAATGAAAAAAAAAAGACATACAAAATTACAAGAGATAACCCAGAAGAAGAAGAAGTTCTAAAAATCTTAGAAGGGGAGGTTGAAGCAATAATAAAAACCCTTAAAAAAGACAAAGCTTCGCGAGCGGACAAAATCAGTAACGAACAGATACTGCATGGAGGAGAATTAATGATCAAACACCTCACACAACTCTTCAACATAATTTTAGCCACAAAGAAAATACCTCTAGATTTGAAACTCAGAAATAATCATACTATTCAAGAAAGGGGACAAACATAACATGAAAAACTATAGACCAATAGGTTTAATATCAGTCATATCAAAAATGTTTTCAAAATTACATAGTAGAAACAAGGGTCAACATGCACCTTAACGAAAGCCAAACAAACGAACAAGCAGGATTTTCGCAAAGGTTTTTCAACAATAGATCACCTCTTTACATTAGAATAAATCATGGAAAAAGCCAAAGAATACCAAAAATAAGTTCATCTGGCCTTTATAGACTATGAAAAAGGTTCGACTCGATCAAACACTATTTCCCAATAAAAACAGTGGTAAACCAAGGGGTCCTGGGAATACTCACCTCACTGATCAAGGATATGTATATAAACCTGAAAGCTAGGATAGTCGCACTGAGTGCCCAGGTAGGTAGTTCGCCGTCGACAGGGGGGTAAAACAAAGCGACCTCCTATCTCAAATTTTATTCAGTGCAGCTTTGGAAGAGGTTATAAGGAAAATGAACTGGGATAATAGGGGCCACTCGTTGACAGGTGCAGGCTAGACAACCTGAGATTTGCCGATGATATTGTCTAATAACAGGATCCAGGGCCGAGCTAGGAGAGATGCTAAATGAATTGAGCGAGGGGGGAAAGGAGGCGAGTCTAAAAATTAACCTCGAAAAAACGAAAATCTTAACAAACAAACCAGGAGAAGCTTTAGACGATAGGAGGGGAAAAACTAGAAACTGTGGGTGAAATAAAATACTTAGGAAAGATAATCTCTTTTGATAAAAAAAAAATTATTCATGAAAAAAAATTCGAATCTTTAAAAATATACTAAAAGGAAATTTCTCGGTAAAACACAAAGGAGAAATCTTAAGTAGCTGCGTTTTTCCAACCCTGTCATACGGATGTCAGACTTCATGTAGCAAGGATGGACAATAACAAGTAGGCTAAAATATCCTCCAGTTGGTGCCTGAAAGAGGGGAGAAGAAAGAGGAAACAAAAAACCAGATGGAGGGATGAACTCGATAACTCACTCAAAAACAATTATACCACAGGGTGGCACAAGATGGAAAGGAATGGGAACGCCTAAGAGAGGCCTTTGCCCAGCAGAGGGCATAAATATATCCTCTGTAAAAATCATTTTCTTCAGCAGTATCTCCCCATGAGAAGCCCCCAAGGGTTGGGGGCAAGTTGATCTCGAAATATAGGAAATGAAAGATTAGTACTTCTTCAGCAAAAGTTTCTTACCAAATTTTCTTCGTTTTTCTCGATTTCTCACCACTCTCAAGATATTTGCAATTTTTCAAAAGATTTTGTCTTTTTTTCCTACAGGTTACGCAAGGTTATAATAATATTCAGAAAGAAAAATTTTCGAATTTGCATGTCATTCAAGTTGCATAACTTGCTACTGGCAGGCACAAAGCATTTTTTGTTTCACTAAATTTTCTATTAATTAAAAAGAAAAATCAATAAGATCCCAACAAGAAAAACGTGAGGGGGCTGGGGGCAGGTCAACATCATAACCAACTACAACCAAACACAAGTTATCAATTTGCACAACTGCATCCTCTATATGGTCTCTACAAATCACTTTCATTCATGGTATCTCCCCAAGAGAAGCCTCAAGAGGCTAGGGCATATTGATATCGTAACCTATCAGCAGCAGGTATCAATTATTAATTTGTATAAATATGTTCTCTGTAAAAATAATTTTCTTCGACAACACTTCCCCAAGAGAAGCTCACAGGGGCTGGGGGCAAGTTGATCCTCAAAATGTACATAGGAAATGAAAAAAATTAGCACTTCTTCATTAAAGGTTTTTTGCAGAGACGAAACTTGACTTTCAGTTGGGGGGGGGGGGAAGAAAAATGTACCGACAAATACTTTTTAAAAACTAAAAATTCGCCGGCAAAATTTTAAAAAAAATTAAAAATTTGCTGTTTTTCTAATCAAAGTATATTTTAATAAAAATAAATAAACAAACAAACAAATAAACGTTCTTATAGAAAATGAAAAATTTAAATGAACAGTTTCAAAATTTGCCGACTGCCAATTATTGGGGGTGTAGGAATACTTGAAAGGAACATACAACGTTCTTTACACATTAAGGTGGCCGCTATTTATTCTTGATGATATTTTTTTCTGAATTTTCTCTGATTCGTTTCTTAAATTGGTTCCAATAAATAAAAAAAACCTACAAAGATTCAGATTGATCGGATAAGGAGAATTCATGTCACAATCTCCTTTTCGTACTTACGGGAAAGACATATGGAGTTTTGACTTTTGTTCTAGACTAAAGTTCCCTCCTATATTCACCAGGACTAAACCCGTAAATCAAACAATAGAACATTTGCTATCGAATTCAGCTGGTGACATTGGAAAATGAGTCTTTCGCTTTCAACCTTTAGATTTTAATAAAACGTTCAACTTTCTCAAATTTCAGGCTCTGAATCAAACAAAGAATCCAGTAAAAACAAAATAGTCATTGAAATTCGAAACTAAACGTTCGCTATCAACTTTCAGATTTTCGAAATGACTTCCACAGTTCAGCTTTGCTTCAACCTTTCAAATAACGTTTGATGTTTTAATCGAAATATTTTTAATTGAAAGAAAAAATAAACAGACAAACATTCATAAAAATGAAAAAATCAAATGCACAGTTTCAAACTTACCGACTGCAAAATTAGGGGGGGGGGGTCAGCTCCCACATCGCCCTATAGTTTTACCCTTGGTTTTTTCAATCAAATTTCCTCCGTTTTTCTCTGTCGCTCATCGTTCTTCAGGTATTCGCAATCTTCCAGAAATCCCCCCTCCCCCCAAGGTTACACAAGGTAATAAACATATTATTAAAAATATTTCGAATTTGCAAGTCATTCAAGTTGCATAACTTGCTATTGGCAGGCACAAATCATATTTTGTTTCACTGAGTTTTCTGTTTTAAAAATATCATCAATAGGATATTTAAAAAAAAAAATCTAGAGGGGGAGGCCATTCAATCGTATAACTAACTTGGTTATGATGTGCTAAAGTATGCTCAAGCATAGAGCGGCCACATTTTGAGGGCGGCAAAATTCAGGGGAAAACCGAAAATGAATAAGATGAGGATCCACAAGAAAGCTGTCCCATCTCGGAAATAACAATTTGGTTCTTTAATGAACCAACTCAAAAGACGTATATATTTTCGGATGGTACTGTCATAATTGTACGTATCTCAAATAGAAATCACTGGAGAAGGGTTTTGAAAATTCATCACATCTTTATACTCAGATGTGTCACGTAGAAAATTAACACAATTACTATTATGACAAACATTTTCTATAACTTCATTACAAGCAAGGGCGCAACCAGAACGTTTTTTGGTGGGTCGAGAACTGAGAAAAAAAAAGAAAAAAAAGAAGAAAACTTGGGCAGGGGTGAAAACTCGATTTGGTACCTATTTTCATGAATTAATTTTGAAAAAATTTCGAATGGGGGAGCTACAGCCCCCTAGCCTCAGGCCTGGATTAATGCACGAGCCCGGATGGTCCACGCCCAAAGCGGAACAGTTTTGAGGGGCGAAAGGATTTTTGAGTATAACATACAAAAATTTATTCCCAACTCGAAAACTCCCAAGTTCAAAAGCAATACAAACGAAACTTAAAAAAAAAATCCAAATGGAAATTTTACACAACTTGAAATTGCTCGATGGTGAGGGGTGCTTCTAAGCAAGTGCTCAGGGGCGCTCACGACCTTAATCCCGCTCTGCCTGGCTCCCTTCTTAGTTGCGCCCTTGATTAAAAGTATTTTCATTCCAATCTGTTTATGAATACCATCAACCAAGTTATTTCAAACAACACTCTTCTAAAATTGTTCTCTTATAATATAAGGTTACTCAGAAGAAAAGGGTCACAACTCAAAAATACGACATCACTGAATTTTCAAGTACAACGTTTCTTTTTTCCAAAGAATTCATCCGCATTTTTTTAATCCTGTTCAGTTTTGAAATAATAACCATCATAAAAGGAACAAAAAAGTTTTAGAATACCTAGAAAATTACGTTTTTGAAATGTGACCGCCTTCTTCCCACCCGGTGAAAGCCAAGACGTATGTACGTACTAACCATTTTTTTTTTACATGCAGAATTTCATCTTGAAACGGAAACCATTTTTTCAGGAACACGAATACACGAACGATCATCTCAGTTATTTCTCCGGCCTTGAAAGTATTACCTAGATAAACGTACATGAGTAAATTATTCACGTTCGCTGTCAAAATTAGGAAACTAGAAAATTTCGAAAAAAAAAACAAATGAGAAATGCGACAATAATACTCACTTTTTAACAATATCGTCCCGGAACTTTCGAATCAATTCTATGCTTTCCAAATTGGTCAAACTTCTTTCGTCAACTCGAGCAGAATAAGCTGGCAGTGTTTCGGCCTTCGGTCATATTCTCACGGCGATTTCAACTAAAATCATCGAAAAATTAACATATGAGTATCCGTGAACTATTTGTCGGTTTCTTGCAGTTAGTCAAAACCCAACTAGTCTCAGCTGAACATTTCTCAATGTCAATATTTTCAAGTATAGTCCACATCCGGATTAAAACATACTTTTTCTATTCCTGGAGATTAATCAAAAGAAATCACCCTAGTAACACAGATGAGGTCGATGAAACCGGCTCATTCGATAAAATAATCGTGGCTATAAAGTAGTTAGAGGCACCTTTATTTCGCAACAAAAAATAGCGGCTCAGTTGTGTTGTATACCCGCCGCTAAATGCGCGCATGCGCAATAACGTCGTATAAGGCATACCGACCGTTCTCTCTTTCCGTGCCGTGCAAAAACTCTCACCATATTTCACATTCGACAGCGACGTTCCGATATCAGACAGTAGTGGAAACAATAGCTCCGCCCCCCGAGCCCAGTTGGCGCGAAAATAAGACAGATTCGCATGTAGGATGAAGAACGTATGCATAGCTACGTACAGCACGCTGAGCCGTGTTAAGTGTTAACATGGGACGAACCGAATGCCCGCTTGGAAGGGACACGAACACGCGTTGCGCCGATACTGCAACGACACAGAGCAGTGTCGACGGTTTTTCAACCTAATGGGTTTTAGCACGGCTGTCGACCTATAGATCCTTCAGCGCGCCAAAATGTTCCTTGAATTTTCGTTTGGAAAAAATTTGCTCCATGCATTAAATGCAATTCGGGGTGCTCGCGTGTACGCGGCTTTATGTAGACGGAGAAGGCCAAAGAGACGGTAGCAACCTACACATTTATTGCATACAAAGCAAAACGTTCATATTCGAGTCAGCCCGTGCTAAGAAACTACGTTTCAAACAGTAGCTATAGCTAACACACCAGACCCTTGGTATCTAAGTTTTGAGACCATTACAGCTCAAATGCAACATACAAGCCGAGTGAAAATAGCGGCAATCGAGAATACGTAGTCGCGACAAAGTTAATAAATAATTAATGCTCGCAAACAAAAAAACTTCAGGTCTTCTAACTTCGTTACAGAAACTAGATACAAGCGGAGTTCAATTCAAATTTCAAATCCGAAAGCCTTACCTCAAGAGTGACGCCATGTTGTAATTACGTAGTTTGCCGGCAACGGAAAATCATTCCAAATTTCACATTTCCGCAATACGTGAAAATTTTCGTTCGTATTATACGTAGAATTTTCGAAAACACATTTCGGAAAAACATTCCAGACAGTAACTTGAAAATAATTGTAGTTAAATTAAAACACAATCAAATTCGGCTATAACTTATTCGCGGTATGAAATAAACCAGCCGACTACTAGGCAGTGACACAATGACACACAGAAAGGAAAATGGCGAGACATAATGCCGCCACCGAGCTCCCACTGCTACCACAAAAGAAAATCGAGACAGAAATAGAACTGATGATCTTGTCCGGCACAGGTGTTCGATTTCTAACATCCTAATCGATCACTCTGGGTACCGGAAAAACGGCCGTAATGTTATCTTTTAAGGTGCAGATAAAGTCCGTTACTCTTGGCACGCCCGGGCACGCCGAATAAAAAAATGTATTGCGGAATTCAGTGGTGCTCTCTTATTATTTCAAAAAATTATGTGTTCCTCAGATTGACCAGTGATGCCAAACTTTACGGATTTACATTTATTTTTAACGAGAAAAACAATAACAACAATACTGGGAGTAGAATAGAAGAATCGTAGCAAGCCGTAGTATTTACTTCTAGCAATGGCTCTCAACATGTATGCCAGAGATTTTACGTGAGTCAGCCCTTATCTGACTGAAAAATTACCGTAAGTACCCGTAAATAACAAATTTGAGTCCAGATTTGGATGCCAGAAATAGTTTTCTTTAGAATTGTTCTCATCCTTCCATGATACGTGGATAGTCGCCTTAGTAGTAAACACCACTTAAAGCAGGAAGTGCTGCGTATCAGCTAGAAGTTGAAAGACAGATATATGTTGGATTGTTGGCAGGTACAAAATTAGCTTGCAATGCACACCTCTCTCATCTGTAACACCTGATATAATGACACCCTGAGCTACCTGAGCTTATGGTGTTGAACTTTGGTGTGCGGGAAATCCTCTTATCAGTGAACTATCCAACACAGCTAGAACAAATTTCGTCGAACTGCATGACGAATGCATCTGGATATATCACCGAAGACCTGCACAGCGATATCTCAATATTCAATGGGTCTGAGAGGTCGTCGAAGAACACGACGAGTGATTCCATCGTCACGTCAACCCGCTCTGGCCCTCGAATTATTAGATGGTAGCCAGGAACTACGGCGTATCTAGGTAAAGATATCCTTAATTATAGATACTGGTGCATTGATTAATTAATTAATTACTCTGTGAACTCTCGTCCACGTCCAGTATGTAAGATCTAATAATAGAACGTGAAGTCAAAATTGTATGTATACAGAGCTTCCATGATATAAATAAGAGAAGAAAATCCTTCTTCATTTTACAGAATGCCTGATGAGAGTACAAGATTTCATCGATTTTCTCAATGATTAAAAGAAAAGGGAGTGCGATCAGGTTTCAAAGTTTTCATTGCAGAATTCAGAGGTAAGTCATCAAGTGTTCCTAATTTCGAAATTCATGGAAATCGCATGCAACTGATTATACATATTTTATCTTTTGATCACAGTGAACACATCAAAATACTCGAGTTTGGTCCGTGCATCGGTATCATTATCACTGTGAGCCACTGCGCTCTGAAATTTCTAAGACGGCAGCAATATCTCATTGACCAGCAATGTTCGACTTTTGAAACTACTTATTGTCATGTGAAGGTCTTGTTATTTAAACGTTCTCTCATGAACACGTGAGGTATGGTGTGACTTACATTTACGTATTTGCGGATGTTTGCTATATGTTTATTAAAAAGCTCGAAATCATTAGTCTTTTTGTCATAACTGAGGGCCTCTGACAGCTTTTCCGGAGGAGTATAACCACTGAAACATCGACCGCGACGAGAAGCTCTGTCAAACGGATGGGAAGGTTTAAAGACTATAATGATTCTGAGCACTTGAGCGAAAATATCATGTAATGAAACAGAGAATCGACAACCATCGTCGATGAATCGCTAAACTAGAGTAGATATATACAAAGGCAAATGTAGGGCCAAAACTCATCTCTTTCTTCATGAAACCAATACCGATTTTGTGGTACACTGTCTAACACTTTCAATGCTATTGATGGCCTTCTGGTAAAAACTGGCGTTTTGGCCCGGACAGAAATAATGCGAACCGTAAACGGTTATTCTAAGAGACCAGAAATCCACCAGAGCTTGTACCCAAAATCTGAACCCCGAAAGCACAGTCAGATTGCTGTGAAGTAATAAACGTAGCTTTATTAATTCGAAAAAATGTGATCGGTGTTTTATGCTGTAATTGTCTACTCGTAATTGAAAACTTTAATTATCCGTATCGAGACAAAATCATCATGTCGCGGCAAGGGACGCGAACCCTCCACCAATTCTTTTACCAAAATTTATCCGGTTCTTTCAGTATTTACATGGTAACAAAAAATGAGTGATCTCCTGTAAAACCTGTTTTAACACCGACCCTGCCACCTACGGGCTACGGGTATAGTTGTATAGCCAACGATAATTTAAAAAATATTTAGAACAGTAAGGGAGTCAAACATTTTTTGCTCGCTCAGCTCACAATAGTGGCGATTGCCCTCGTGAGTATTTATGTCTAAATATCAAGAACACCCTGTAAATCAGTCTCAGCTGGTCTCTAAATATTGTTTTCGAACATAAGCGCCGATACGGTTCAAAATTGTGTGTTAACTGTTCTCATCTCCCAGTGATAAAACCTACCTGATCGTCAATATAGGATGAGAAAATCAGAAAGCATGAACTGAAATATCCGATGAAGACTAAAAAGATGAAAGGATGTTGGTTCATAATTTACGATCAAATTAATGCATCTATCTATAGGACTAAGGTCTTGAGGCTCGTAGTCAGGGGTACGGACTTCAATACTTGAAATCTCAATTTGAATTTTTTTTTTTAATTATTTCCTTTTAAAATGGGACTTGAAGATCCTTCAGACGGATTACCAAAAGAAGGTAAGTGGCACTGCTAGCTCGGGCGACTTACGAAATAATAAAGCTACTGTAGCTCTGCATTATATTTTCGAAATTCATATTTGAGCTGACATAAATATGAAACACCTGGTTATTGGGAATGATCGAAAATCTTGATCGTGTTTCGAGGTGGTTCTCGATGAATACCACTCTCAGATTCCAGTTTTAATCATTTTTCCTAATTTTTGGAAGTAAGTATACCTAATACTGTTACCTTGAATTCTTCATAAGAACGCAGAGCTGTTTTCTGCAAGTAAAGACGTCTTTACCTTTTGCACTGTCTACAAGAATGAAAACTGCGTTTTTCTCCGTTTATATTGCGGTACATTCGCTCATTTAACGACTATAAACTATAAATAATGTTCAACAAAGTTATCAACGGAAATTATGGCGGCGAGGTAGGTAATAACGTCTGAATTTTTACATTCTTACAGCGAAATAAAAATTGTCCCAAATCAATCTGTCGAAAAATGCAGGTAAGTAGGTATTCTTGATGAAGTCGGGACAGTCCAAAGAAATGGTAAAAACTGTTTCAGTCAGAACTTGTATAACCTGAAAATCAAGCTGAAGAATCTGCTTCGAACATATGTTGCCTACCACAATAATGAAGGACAAACTATAAACCAACGTCATTCTTTTCTTGGTTCTATGTGCTGATGAATAAGAACCCCCATGCCTCCCTTGAAACATGGTCGACATTTTAAAAATCGACTCCTGACAATCCAAATTGGTCATTTTTTCAGCATAACATATTGGGATCAAATTTAATACATAATTCCGCACATAAGTCAGGTTGCCCATCGTCTTTTGGATAGAATTCTAGGTACATCGAAGTAGATGCAAAATTTGATTCTTTATGTTTCGATTTGCATGTCAATATTTGTTTCAACGATCGGGCATTATTTTGATTTTGAATGTCAAAACAAATTATAGTGAAGGTAACCTACTATAATGCATACACAACCCATACTTTTTTTTCTACCCAACTTCTCCAAAGTCGTGCTTATTTCCATCCCTTAGATGGCGGAAGTGGAATTATAAACTCTAAAGCAAGTCGCACCGCTATCGGATATCTGGGTGATGCCAAAATCTGCGACTTACAAAATAATAAAGTTGTTGTAGGTTGGTGGGTACATAATTATTTTCGGCATCCTCTGCAAGACGAGAGGTCTTACAGAACTATGCGTCTCAAATTCCAGTAATCATCATTTGTTCCTAATTTGTCGAAATATAATACCGGTATCTTGGTAAATATTTCTAAAAAAAAAAAAGCAGAACAATTATTATCTAAACCACACATCTTCACTTATTTGCATTGTTTTTTAAAAATGAGACAGGGTACATTTGCTTATCTCTACCGATCATAAATCATGTTGAACGACTTTCAGAGAGGACTATCGCAGGGGTATGCAACAACGACTGAAGTTTTTACACTGGTATAAAATTATAAGAATTCACTAAAATCTATTCGTCGAAAAATGCATGTAAGTATATGCTCCATAAAGCCGGTAGTTCGGAATGGCAGAAAGTGTCTATTGGAACTCGTACAATCCTCCTGAAACCATACTGAAGAATCTGTTTCAAACATATGTAACCAAAAGAACGCAAGCCAATTAATCTAACGTCATACATTTCTTGGTTTTACGCATTAATGAAAATGAGAAATATCCTCTTGAAACGGTCAATTCAAAAATCGACTCTTGATAATCCCCATTGGACACTGTCAACTTGACACTGTGATTAAATTTTTCATAAAACTTAAAACGAAAATCACGTTACCTACCGATCGACTTTTGAACAGAATTCTTCATCAAAGTCGATGCTAAATACACTTTTTAAATTCCCAGGATCGAGAGCATGAACTTACCTTCATGATTGGACATATCTCACGTATTTTTCAGCTAACATTTCCATTATTATTGATTTAGTGTTATACTGATAGAAAATGAAACGTCCATCGTAGTATATTATGGTGTGTCTGAAACTGAACGCAGAAGGAGGAATCTCTACAAAAATTCAAGAGGTTCGAATGATTAGAATATTACAGAGACGTGTAGCATTACAGGAACTGAATGAGTAAACCTGTACAAAATAAAGCGATAAGCTGACAACGCAGAGATGATTTCAGTTTTTAAGTTCGAATGAAAAAAAGAATCCACAAGAAAATCATTCTGCAACTGTCATCTGACAATATAACGTACACATACTATTACGAAGCTAAAAGGTTTCGCTTTTTAAGAATATTCTTGATGGCGTCTTTCGCTCTAACTTTTAAAATTAATTACGAGTACTTATGGTGCAGAGTGCTAGACTTCAAACATTTCCCTCAACACTTCTGTATGGAAACTATATGTCATTACCTCTACGTTGTTCGTAATTTGTACATGATTTTGCGTCCCCCTGTTTTTTTGAGAAAAGGTGTTGCGAAATATATCGACGCAGTGCATCAGGAGAAAATAGAAGAATACAAGAGCGAGTTGACAGCCCTCGTATCCTCGCTTTCGCCTCGTACAGCGAACGTGCTCTAATCGTATTTCATTACACTATTTTACTGTAGTTGCACGATATAGGATTGGCCAATTCTGTTCACAAACAACAAATCACAGTTCCCGAGCGCAGGCCCTGCGCTGTTCGCCCTATTATGCTGCGAGGTAAACGCGGTAGGGTTCCACTGAAGAAACAGAAAATGAGCGAAAAAGAAGGCAAGGTTTGCGCTCGGGAACCCTGCAACAAAATTAACCTTGCGAATGGCTAACTTTTTTCCTCTTCTTTCTGCTCATGCAAAAATTGAACCATAGAAATGGAATGAATATAATACGAAATCAATAATGATGCTTAAGAGACTTATTTGTTATTGGGTAAGTTGGTACCGTATCTCTCAACTCATCGAAGCATCATCGATGCTCTCTTGAACGATGCAAGAGCTTGGGAGATCGGAACTGAAAGCGCTGTAGACTATGAGCAGTAATCTAGTGAACATGAATAAATCATAGGACTGCATGCAATAAATAACGGTAGGACCATTCAACATGTGAGCTGAAACCCAAGTTTCTACTTGTTCATTAGTTTCACGAAGTTTTTCGTGACGTAGTCCCACAGTTGTGATGATACCGCGATGCCTTGTGGATGAGCTCGCGCCCCACCTCACTGTGTAGACGGCCACGTGCCGCAGTTCAGTGGCAGTGCATGCATACCTAGAACAATAATAAACGTACGTTAATTTTTGGTTTATTTGAGTACTACAAATGGCAGTCAACGTTTTCACTTTTTAATGATTAGTTATTCTATCGACTATAGGTATGCAGTTTTCACGAACAGGCCAGTTTGGCAATGCCATATTTTGGATCCCGCCGCATATATACACAAAAAACAAGTTGGTACTGTCGACATGTCGATGTACAGACAAAGATCGTCTCAACTGCAGAATACCAGTATTTTCGGTCTCTTAGTGACCGCACTGAAATAATAAATGGATGGCAAGTAAGAGTAAATGTCGTCGGCACTAAAGTCAAAAATCGTTTCTGACCATTGCGCGTAATTTTCAGCTCACAAATGTTCATAGCACAAACTTGAAAATGACTACGGTTTTCACAGAATGAAGAAGACGAGTACCGGCTGGAAACGCCGATATACCAGGGCTTAGCTCCCTCTACCTCCCAGAAAATGCATTTTTTCAACATTTCAAGCAGTTTTTTCTTTCTCCAATGTAGCAAAAAATATCTTTAGTTCACCTGACCAAAAAAAAAACATGTTATGTTCGGTAGTCAAGTTGATACGATCATTTCCGCATGTTTTTGGAATATGCGGTCATATAGAGAGTGTAGACAGGTGGAAATCTACTAGGCATGAGCTTCACTGAGAACCACAATACTGCGGTAGAGTGGCATCAACGATTTCAAGCTGATGTTGGTGACTTTCTGACCAACAGTTCAGTAGTTAAACTGAAATATGTACGTTTTTACGCAGCTTTAGTTCTAGTCCGCTATTTCACCGGTATAGAGATCCAGATACGGAGAGCTGGATGAGTGTACGACTCTACGACTCTACGAGCTCTAAATTGACATACAGTGAAAGGAGTAATGACCCTGATATTCACGGTCAGATCCGCGCAGGCCCGTAGTCAGCCGCGTATTTGTGAGAAGATAGGTGACATGTCATATACACGCCAACTTTTTACAATGTACTTAGATTCATATAAAATATTTTTTGAGGTTCCTTTCTCAACATTTCTTACCCCCTCGACCATCATTAATTTTTTAAAAATACGCTAAAACTAAAGATGAAAGCGTGTCTTTTTTTGTGCTGGATAAGGCAAGCAGAGACTTATCAGACAAAGAACTGTCCTTGGCGCTGGCTACGAGTTTGGATCCGTGCCTTGGATCTCGCGGTGGATAGCGTATTGTCTACAACGCTCGAAGACAACGCATGTATATTACATTCCAGCCCCCCCCCGCGCCTCCAAAAATGAATAAATAAATAATTGCAGCTAGTATAGCAATATATTTTAAAAAGATACAACCTAGAATAATTCACTTCTTATTTCATATGAATGTGAGCTCCTCCATTCACTGTATGCAGATGCTGAGACAACCAACAGGCGATCAAAACATTATTATTTCTCACAGCAGATTGTAACACTGTAAGCTTAGGGGCAAACATATTTTCCCACATTCATATTAGCTGCTGTCATTGTATTTTCAAGTTGTCACAGTTTTCGTGGATTTGGTTTTGGTATTTAAGAGACGTTATCTGAGAATCAACAGAATAGGCACTTTTATTTAAGCCATTAGTTGGTTTAAATAAACAACATTTCTACAATGGCCCTCCGCATTAGGTAGCGACTGTGTTCATAGAATACCTGAATTCAAACACCGGAGTCGAGAATCATTTCGAAATTTGGCTGCAACACTAATTGTAGATACACCTTGCTCGACAAAATATTATTCATTTCGGGCGTAATGTACGCGATCTTTAGAGGGCTGCTGTTTCTAGATTTCTTCCAAGGTAGCCATCTGCGGATATCTTTCTGTTCGGCTCTTACTGATGCTACTACGAATTTGTCCCGGATCATTTGCACCAAAGCTCTGCTACTGTAAGATATAAAATTATGAGTAGCCGGCTTGATTCGTAGAATCGAGATTTAATATAGGCGAACGTTACCTTGTCAGTTCCTAATCCGATAGGTCAGTTTTGAACATCCAGTATTCCATAGCCTTGAAGGTTGTTCACTTTCATAACACGAATAGTTCCTAAAATTCAAATTTAAAGCTCAAGCGACTGAATTGGTGTTAGGATAATTAAAGCAAAGTTACCGCGCACGTGCCGCGCACGTTCAATGTTTATTCTTATCAGTCTCAAAGTTATCAGCTTATCACTTATCATCAGTTCACAATTATTGATTAGGTGACAAATATTTTTAGGGTTTCTACAGAAAATAGTATTTCCGGAGGTTTTGTGATTCTAGATTCTAGCAAGTTTGAGATTTTAGTAATTGTTTATGAAAAATGAAAAAGTACTTAAAGTCATATGATGTTTAGGTTCTTTTTTCCTTAAACCTGCATTATGTGCTATCGGTATCACATCTATCAGCTATCACTGGAGACTGGACTGCTGGAGATGGAAGATGGTGATTGGCGAAGTACTAGGATGACTATGATAACTACTGACTTAGGGGGACTTGAAGAAGGCCAAGAGAAAAGATGAGAATGAAAATCAATTCATCAAAATAACTTTTCGCATTTTCATTTTCACATCTGGAAAATGGCAGCACTGAGAGGAACATACTTATCGATAGTCTATTGGATGTATTATCGATTATCAAAATATCGTTGTCTTATCTCTTATGATCACAACGGTAAATGCCGGCTCAGCATTTCAGCGTATTTTATCTCATTCAATTTTTCAGAATTTTTCGCATTTCTGGAAAACGTTTAATTGCGCACAATGATCGGGTTCAATCGGCTCTAGATACCCGAGTACATTCGTTCAATTTTTGAATTAGAAAGAGCAAATACAGGATGAAGTTTCGAGCAAAATTAGTCGAAGTAGCTGGAATGCGTCAGTTCTCAAGTTCGTATTTCAAGTATTCAATCCTACCGCTAGTTCATTCGAATTGATCGAACTAAATCCTCAGCCTCAGTAATATATAGCTCACATGAACATCTGTCAAATTTCAGATATTGTTTACACACTATCTAAATTATCAAAAACGTGTGTACTTCGAATATGCGCGGATCGATTATACTTCATTGTACCTGAAGAACACAGCATTCCTCACCGAATCTCAGTTTGGACCATTTTGCATCGAAATGAATTTTTCTGCAATTACACCATGGTTGGGGACACCGAAAAGAACGAAATTCTTTTAGAATTTTCTTCAGGTATTGTTGAAATTTTTCAATACCTAGAATTTTTACAATAAATTATAAACTTATGTTAGCGTTAAAGTGTACAGTGCCATTATTTCATGAAATTACTAGTCATGTGCAATAACAATGACGATGGGTTATAGGGAAAGCGCATAACAAATGAAGATGTCCGTATATTCAGTAGGTACTGTTAACAGCTATTACAAAGTAGTCTGGTCACGTAATAGCGATTAGGAAGATACATAAAACTTATCAAATACATATTGTACGTTTAGAAAGAAGATAAAAACTATTACAGATGATGCACCGTTGGGCACTTTGGGTCACATGGAAGACTAATTTTCTAGACACGGGCATCTTTTCGTCGTACATGATTGGGTACTGTTGCGCGAGCAAAATCTTGATTATTACCTACGGTTTGTGCTGAAATTGCTAAAGTGAAGAAAGCTTGTTTTCACGAGAACGTCATCGACGTATCTTTGTTTTCGAGACTCAACTAAAACCAGCTGGTGTTGAACTACTCTTTCATCCGTTTTGCTTTTTACAGAAGATTCACTTTGGAATCTTCCCGTGCTCTCTTCATGACCTCTGCATAGAATGCGGAGAAAAGCTGACAAAGAAGCTTGGTGCAGGAGACAGTACATTGATCTTGCAAAGTTGTAGGTCGCAGCATTTTCGAGATCTATTTTCAAGTTTTCTAAAACGGATTCTGTCAGACCGATTGCCATAGAAGTATTTCATTTCTGTCTGTGCACTTTCTCACATAGCTCCATCGTTATTTCATAAAATAATTTGTTAGAGTTCATAATTTGCTGATTATTCTACATTTTAACTGACCCGCATGAATATTACATGGAATAACCAATTATTTTGTGATTTGACAAAATATACAATATACATTCTAACATGAACCCTAATATTTAATTTTTAGATATGCTCGCATCTTCGTTAAGCTCTGTGAAAGCCGGGAATAACGTAATATCCATGAAAATTAAGTTGACTGATAAAGTGGCCCCTTGTATCACGTTAGAATTGGAGCTGGTGAGTCATGCATTTTCTACGCAGACAGCTTCAAAATATATATTCCGATTTGTTTATGATTAATAATGATGTACTTAATAATATTGTTGTAGGCATCCCAGGGTTCTCTGCCGCAGATGTGTATCCATGATGTTCCCGTTACACTGGTTCCACCCAAAGAATGGCATGAGTACCAGGAACCAGAAGCTGTTGATTATGATGTAAGTAGGGGTTTAAAAAAGATACTTTGCCATTTTTAATTGTCTTTTCAGTCGCCAGTTGATTGGAAAGAGCCATTAGACTCGAACCTTGGCTTTTCAAAAACCTTCGTATTTAATTCTCACCATTGTACATGAACTATTGTTTCGTAATGTTCAATATCTAACTGTGCGTTTCCATTTGGTGGATAACTTAGGTCAGTATTCAAATGCCGAGCACGAAGATTGTGAAGAACATCGTTGATAAGCTGAAGAAAATAAGCAATAAAGTCACAATTACAGCAACCACTGCCGGCAAGTTCTCATTACGAGCCAAAACTACCAGTGCCACGATTGAAATTCATTTCAAAGATTTGACTGTGAAAAAATCGAACAACGCTGGTATAAGGACATTTTTATGACTCGTGATAATTTCACAGCTGTACATTTTTTAAATCACTGTTCTCATTCTCAGTTCCCAGTGCATCAGTTTGTGCGGACATCAAGAAAATGTCGCAATTCTTAACCTGTGATGCTATATATCCCAGCATGATGATATGCAATATCGTCGGCGGCCAAATGGTTCATCTTTGCTTGACCCATACTGGATTCGAATTGAATTACTACCTAATGGCCATTGATGAATAACTTTTGTAAATTAACACGCCAATTGTAACAGATAGAAAACTACAACTCGATCAAGCCGATGATTTATTGAAAGTACAGGTAATAATAAACGCGCATCAATATGCATAAATCTATCACAATACATAGAATTCAATATTCAATAATTAAAAAAGGACAAGGTAACAAAAAAATTGATAAAAATAAAGTACGTTGAAAAAATTGTCGGCGTACGAACTACGAGCCAAACACTTGATTCAAGAAAAACTCTTATCACAGGAATGGGCTGCATGTTTCCTCAATTCCTTTCACAAATACTTAGCTTCACACTTTCTTCACGCAGTTATCGCAAACCCGGACCGGGTGATCCCAACCTCTATGCGGCACCACTTGTCGATTCAGCGAGCATTTGGAACACACGCCTTCCCCGCAATCACGGCAATGATGAACCCTTTTCATTAAATTTAGATCGGAATTCTTAAAATTCTCATTACACACGCAGCAGTACTTGATCTTATCATCTGGTAACCAATACGCTGGCCGTGCTGTGTCCTTTATAATACCTAGAACACAATAAATTTGTCAAATTTTTCTTTCAGATCTGCGGTATACTAGAGGAATTGCAGAATCAAACGTACTTTTCGGATACTCGAGAACAGAAGCCACTGATGAAATTGTGCCAACGACTGCTTCGGTAACTTTTCTCACTCTGATTTCGGCATCATCAGAACTGACGTCACTGGAGACGCTGATGCGATCTACTGACACTAAATACGAGATTATTACCATTAGTAATATAGTTCCTATATTTAATATTAGAATATTTATGTTCTCCGATTTGCGTTAGAATTAATGTTGGTTAATTTTAAGACTACGACTGCCAATGAGAGTAAATTACTATTTTATTACGTGGAGTTTTTTGAAAATGGGATCAAGAGACACGCCCGAGTCGAAGAAAATACACGAACTGACTCGTAAATCCATATTGGGAAAACGAATTCGATTAAAATGTTTCTACCTCAGCCAATGGTAAACAAGAACTTTTTCAATACAGATGCACGGAAAACGCTTCTGTGTGGGTCTATTTAGCCTTCTGAAAGTCACACTTTGCAGCTCAAAGTCTGATACAGGACTGTAATTTACTTTGCAAAACAGTATTCTGCAAAATACAACAAAACAACATACGCATATCACCGATACGTGCGCTGGTTCAGTACAATACAACTTACGCATACCACCGCTAAGTGCGCTTACGCGCTACTCATTTCATTCGCTATTACCTCCTCTTTTTTCTAATTTGCTCTTCCGAGCCCTGGAATCCGCCTTTTCCAGCATTACTTCAGAGACGTCGGGGAGGCTGTTAGGGCTGTCTTAGCTCTCTTCCCTTCTGGCCGAAAAACCGGCCTAGGTCGAAATCTGGCGAGTTGCCACGTGGGCTCGAATCCGGGACCTCCGGATTCCGAGACAAACACGCTATCCACTTGGCAAACCAGTCCCCTTTTCACTATTACCTGATCTATTCTCCGAAAACTTACAAGATTTTTCCGTACATCTGTATTAAAATATATCTTACACAGCAAGGCTCGGAGTGAGCAGGACTCGTGTGTTTGCGGCACTCGCCTGCGGGGCGCGCTCTGCAAACTCATGCGCTCGACCTGCAAACACTCACTTTGGAGCCTCGGCGTGCAATACATATACTATTTTACCTTTCAGTGTACTGCTATTATTTTCAGATAATCTTCATCGCAACAAAATTGGGGTTCACTTCCATTCCGCAGAACTAAATTTCACGAATGCAAGAGGAATAAACTGTTCATAAACTGATGAACTTGTTTTTACAGAATCTGGAATCTGCCAGCAAGAGAACGGAAGCAGGATTGTACCCTACACATCTTAGGGAAGAATTCACCACAAGTTGTCATACGTGAAAAAAATTTATCATTTTTCGCACATGGATTGAAAGAACGTTGACACTAAAAAAAAATCGACTTATCTATTCATATAAAACACAACTGAAAGGGCAACAATCTAGCTCAGTCACTAGAGTATTAGTGAGATTAAATTGCCTTGATCTAAAGACAAAATCAATAATCTGATTCCAACTATTAAGAAAACGGATCAACCTGTCTGGAATCCAAAACTTGAGCAGTTCAAGTAATTTTTCTGATTCTGTACGTAGGATGCGCCAATTCACAATTTCTTTCTTCTGTAGTCCAGAGCGCTTTCGGCTGTTATGCTACCTTTAGTGGAGTACCTTACCACGTTTCTCTTTGTCGTCCTGTACTTATAGTGATGTGTGGTATCGTATGGTAAACCTATTTGGTGTGTTCCTAGTAGACATCTGTGGTTGTGTAGTCTGTCCAATCAGTGAATCTTGTGTTATTAATTGGAATAGGTTCTCGCTTTGGAAGTTAGTTATTGTGTTTATTAGGTTGTTTTGTTTTGGCCTTTAATATCTCAAGTTGTTCTTTTAATTTTCTTTTTCTTGTGTTGTTTTCTGTGTGTAGGATTTTGAATTTTTCTGCCAGCTTGTGGTTGTCGTGCCCCTGGTCGTTGCAGTCATCCTTTAGCTTCTGTGATCTTTCATGTTCTTTTATTCTGGCTGTGAATTTTCTACCTGTTTCTCCTATGTAGGTCATGTCACAGTGTTCGCAGTCCAGGGAAAGCGTTAGGGTACGCTACTGAAGATGGCATAACAGCCAAAAGCGCTCTGGACTACAGAAGAAAGAAATTGTGAATTGGCACACCCTACATACAGAATTTACCAAGTTCACTGACACTCCAACATGGACACTAAACTCACACCCCACCAGGTGAAGGAGATTTATAGACACCTAAAAACAAAAATCAAACAAGCGAAGACGATGACCAAAATATCGTTCAACAATTAATGCCTGGGGAACAACATATGAGGCAGTTTCTGTAAAAAGGGGTAACTTTGTCGATTGATCGAAGTCTCAGAAAACGCGAAAAAACAAAAATTTTTGGTCGAAAAAGTCAATTCTGGTTGATTTCTATAGAAAAAACCTAATAACGAAGAGACAAAATTTACGCGCCTGAGAGAGAAGAGGGAGGGAGACAAAGAGAATTATGAAAGAGAATAGGAACTTTCCAACGCAGTGGGCGAAATCTGGGGGCTGTTTTATGAACCGCACGTTATCATCAATCTTGGAACGTTCCTGTGAGAAAAGAATGCGAATGTCTACGTTTGCTTCTTCGTGGTTTTTCGGAGCTCACGAATAAATCCGATGTTCTGAATTGTTACCACGCAGAAGAGTGAAAAATTACCTTTCCAACAAGCCCTCGTCGACGAGGCTGGTAACGTGATTCCGCGGTGAGTTATGGCCGTTTGACGGAGTGGGAGAAAAAGGTGTGTCTAACTTCAAACGCGTTTTTCCCAAAAACGTGTTTTCACATGTTCTCGTTACACTCATCTTTGACCCCTTGTATCTCCGGAACAAAAAACGCTACAAATCTCGCCGATAGCTCGTTGGAATGGGCATTCATTCCTCTATTACGTACTGTCCGTAACTCAAAATTCGTCGAATCGACAAAGTTACCCCTTTTTATAGAAACTGCCACATATATAGTACCGAACTACGCAACAATAAACATGAAGACAGACAGCCAAGCGGCCCGCAACACCAAGAAATAAGCACAGGTAATGAGAATAAAAACGAAATACGCAAACTACACAGAAAAAGGAACAGACTGAACACAGAACACCAACAAATAGAACAGCACATATACCAAAAGGGGAAAGACTACATAGAAAAAGAGAAAAACAGCTACGCAAACACAGTAAAAAAGAAATTCTACGCACTAAAACAAAAAGGAGAAAACCTCAACATAACCAAAACCAGCAGAACAAAGTCGACCCAAGGATACCACCAGAATAAAAGAACATGAAAGATCACAGAAGCTAAAGGATGACAAATCACTTTTTGGAAAACACTGCAACGACCAGGGACACAACAACCACAAGTTGACAGAAAAATACAAAATCCTACACACAGAAAACAACACAAGAAAAAGAAAACTAAAAGAACAACTTGAGATATTAAAGGCCAAAACAAAACAACCTAATAAACACAATAACTAACTTCCAAAGCGAGAACCTATTCCAATTAATAACACAAGATTCACTGATTGGACAGACTACACAACCACAGATATCTACTAGGATCACACCAATTAGGTTTACCATACGGTACTACACATCACTATAAGTACAGAACGACAAAGAGAAAAGTGTTAGGGTACTCTACTGAAGACGGCATAACAGCCGAAAGCGCTCTACACTACAGAAGAAAGAAATTGTGAATTGGCACACCCTACATACAGAATTTACTAAGTTCACTCACACTCCAACATGGACACAACTTTTCTGAAATACGGCAAACCATAGGCGACATTACAAATGAGATACAAATTCTAATATACACCATACCCGAGTCATTAATGCAGTTATCACAAACGCGAACCGGATACGACCATCCACGCTCTGGTACGGGTCGATTATTGGCTGAACATTTTTTGCAGACTCCTTTGCCGCATGCTCGACAATGATGTTTGGTTGATTCGGCATCGAACGTTCGCTTACATACGGCGCAGTTCTGCAAAGAAACAACTTTAAACTCTCACGATCCGACACACATATAGCCTTATTTTGAATGCAGATACCAACCTTAATATCGGCGTTCAACTCCCAATACTTGGGAGCAACTTGATCAGCAATCCATGATGAAACATAGCGGGAAGGTTCAGAACTAACGCTAGTGACCGCTTCAGACAGATACGTAACCCCATCGATGACTCTCTGGCCAGGATTTTGCAAACTGTGGTAACTGCAGTTTTGCTAAGGAATAATACAATCATTTCAGTATCGAAAATACGTCGAGTAAATAGTGCAGGCAGTTCAAATGGATAAATCTTAGCTTCGTTACACCAGTCAAAATTATTTTCTTCATAGGATAAAAGCATGAAAGAAATAAGATGATAATTCAAGCACCGTGTTGGTGATACATCATGAATATGCCAAATTCGGACCTTAGTTCTCGTTTTTCAGATTGACTTTGTATCAAAGGTAAGCTGGCGATACAGGTAAGAAAATACTTCACATCAAAACTTACATCCGGCCAGACGTGATGAATTTCAGATCGCACAGCTTTCATTTCAGGATCCGAATTGCCGTACCAAAATTGACGACTGCGATAGATCTCACCATGGTGAGGACATTCAATCACGTAACTACAGGCGAATCGTGAAATACGAAAAAGTACCTTAGTGGATGCCTGTGGGTTTCATGATGCTTTATGTCGAGCTGGAAAATAACTTACCCAGACCATGCGTATTTGGCGAATGCGAACCATGAAGATTCATTAGATGACGAGTACTTCGGGGTAACTACTGTTTCTTTTCCATTGGTGTGACATTTTTTGCACACATACACGCAGTTATTGAATTGGTGATCGTACCTAATCCCCACAGAATGAAAATGAAGTCAGAACACACATCACACTAAAAGATAGTAAAGTACTAGCCGTCTGAAATCTACTGTGATGATTGCACAGAAAGTAAATTGTGAAATGCTATCTGAACTCGGAAACATTTTTTCTGCTCTTCCCAGATAGCGACTAGATCCACTGTTCTGGTGGTGGTGAGAAGCCTCGACTTTTTCGGCAGATTTTCCCCTCAACTAAAGTTAAAACTGTCAAAGCTTGGGGGGGGGGGCTCTCTACTTCGGTGCACCCTTGATCATACGGCTTTACAGCCAAGATTTTTGAGTCTTTCCTGCCGTAAGATGGAAATTTTATTCAACACCGTGTGTAATATTTTAGAAGCACAAATTTTAAGATAATGATTCCGCCAATAGAGAGAGAGAGAGAGAGAGAGAAACATAGTAACACAGTGTAAATTTCACTAGTAGCGGCTTCAGGAACAATGAATCTAATTTCATAGCAGTTGGGTTCCACCGGGTTCCTAACCTTTTCGTACGTTCAGTTGGTGGTACATTGACAATGAGAATATTGGATGCTGTCTATGAAGAAAGTGTCCGAGCATCAGGAAAATGAAAACATATACTGAGAATCTAATTCCTTGTTCTTCAGCATACTGTATTCAGTTTTTATGACGCCTGGATACGTTCATCAAAATAACGTCCACTTGATCCAATAAGAGCATACAACATAAGCAGGAAACGTTGGTAGCTAACTGGGAGGAAAAAACGAACGTACTTGCATTTATGGTCATTGACGTGAGGTAAATCTTCTTTAGCATGGCTCATGCTTGCTGAGCAACGACTTTCACATGATAAACAACGAGCAGGACAAGTGAAATACTGATCAGGGAACGATATCTCGTATCTTGTATTCTCGATGTCACCAGAAAACTTATTGTTCAGGGCCTGGAGATGATATAGATCATTAAAACTAATTAACGCGTCTCATGTAGGATAACCATAAGCGCAAATAGCCGACCTGGAGAGACGGAGCGGGGCTGACACGTGTAACAAAACTATTGAAAATTCTCTTACATAATTTTTCAGCTTCTCGGGAGCTTCCAGTGGATTGGGAGGCTAAGTCACCCAAGTCCCTCCTATTTGCACCTACGGTTACAACCTATTATATGAGCCAAAACTATTCTTTAATTTTTTAGTAAATCGGCCATTAGATTATTACCTTTAATGTCAGAAACACGATACGTCCGCTGCGAGAGGATCGCACAGTCGTATTCTTCAGCTCATGAATGATGGCATTCTGCAGCTCCTTAAAACTGGTCGGTGGAACTATCGTTTGATTACCAACATATTTGAGCGAACTGAATGCTTCAATATCTAAACGCAATTGTGTAAATTTGGCACGAAGAATGTCTTCTGCACTCTCGGTTTTACCTGGAAAAGATGACAAATGAAGTACTAGCACATTTATGCTCTACAGTTGCGTTTAAAAGGATACTGAGGTATAAACATACTTGATTTGAGTACTTTCGTGTACCGAGTTTCGTGGAAAATGATCACAGCCGGACCTAGAGCCGACAGAGTTCCGGATAATTCTGTCTTTTGGCTAACGGACTGTAGGGCGGAGGTAAAGTGATGCGTGTACGCTCTGGACGCGGTACCGAGGAATGTGAAAAGGTCACGGTGCAGTCGTTCTGACCGAGTACGGTAAATCACGATGTCGGATATTGCAAGAACCTGCATATTAACCGATAAAAAATAGCTAGACACATATCCGAGCTTCCTACTTGTAAAATCTAAATTGTGTTATAGTGAATACAATTACTTTTAGCAATAATCTAGTCCGCTGGTTCTCGTTGTTCGTCGCACCCAACATGCCTTCGGTATCAATGCAGATAACGTCTAAATTACGATCGTACGCCACCCATATGCCAACGGTACACGAGTCTTGGTCACTAGAAGTACAGAACACTTCTTTGCTCTTGAAAAAACATTCGTTCATTGTATAAGATTTGCCATCTCCCGTGTTGCCGAAGATGGACACTACTTTGACTTTGGCGTTTTCGTCACACTTCAAACAACTGAGAAATTCTTCTGGAGAGGAAAACTGAAAAATAAGATACGGTTCATAAAATATTTATCATAATACATATTACAGGTTACCAAAGTACCTACGGGGAGGATGTGAGTACATTTTTAATGAAACAGCCACTATTACAGTCGTGTTTTAAACACTCTGAAACATAAAAAAAACATTGCCCCCGCCCCCATCTTGACAACTGTGACGAGTGTAATATCTCCCTTTTCTCCGAAAAGTAGGTAAAAATGAAAATTCGGTTCAGTTTTAGTTGACAAATTATTACATATCGTTTGTTGGCAGTTTCCATAAACTCACTTGAAGTTTTTCTTTTTCATCGATTAACAAATAACTACGGTCACAGAAACTGTCCTTCTTTTCTGATAAATCCACATTATCTACTTTCAGTTTGGAGCACTCAAACTGCGACACGAGGTCGGAGACATCGGCATTACGGTTACAAGCAGTCTGATTAACTGTCATTATCAACGAAGGGCTGTCAATAGACTGCATAATCGCCGGAGAGGTGCCCGTAAAGGTATTCTTCATGGAAGATTGAAAGTATTCCGGATACAAATCCATCGGACCAACTCTGAAATAATGAAGACACACCGTGTTTTGAAAGCCAAGCTTCCTTGAATAATGTTAATATGAAAGGAAAGTGAGACTGAAGTACAGTGGGAATCGGTTATAACGACGTCACAGGGAGCTAAGTTTTCCATAGTTAAAACCAATGTATCGCTCAAACCGACACCGTTTCTCTGATATTACCTCACATAGTTATAAGCAATGAGTCGTTATCAACGGCATGGTTATAACCGATTTCTATAGTATGCTCTTCAGGGAACTGTGGCAATCCTAGAGGAGTCAGGGTGGATTCGGGCAATAAGCACTAACAATGAATTACGAAAACTTCGTTCGTTCTCGATAGGCTACGGCATATTGTATCCTATCCTTGTCGCCAGTAGTTTCTTCGTAGCCCACAACAGCTAACTTGTGATTCGTGGTCGAGTTCAATTGCTTGCAAGATAAAAAAAAAATTCAGGATGACGAAACCACGTACCACAGTTTCTACAGTGTATTCACCTATAATGAAGGCTATTTAGCCAGTACATAAATACTTTGGACTCTAATTAAATTAGCCAAGTACAATTACCTGATGTATTCTGATATGGAGAGGAATGACGCAGTAACAAATACAAGACGAATAATTTACAAAGAAGTCTGTCGCAATTGGATCACCTATGCTATATCATTGTCGACACCTTTTTGAGAATTACTTTGGAATGATACAATAAACAATTTACGTAACTTATCATAAAACTACCATAAGGTTGTGTTACTTTTCAGAATAAAAATGAATTATCTATGGTTCTCTCCTGGAAGTTTCAATTCCAAGATAAATGGACTTTGTTTACATGCAACTACTGTTGTTATCTTGTTATTGTTCTTGTATTTCCTGAAAGTACTTGCCATTCAAGAACTCTGACACTTGACGTCGTGACGTCCCTTTTAACTTTTAACATAGTTAAAAGGGACTATAAATACGCTCATTTCCGGCAACTTTAGCTGCAGTTCTTGGCGGTCTAGGCGCTCATTATTTCTCATCAGCTATGTTGCCAAAGCCAAAAGTAACGCCCTGGGATGAGGAACGGAATGTAGGAGCGCTAATGTGCACCTCCTAATAAAAGGCTACTGATCACGGAGGGAAATAAAAATAACCCTGCCGTAAATAGAAGATAGTTTTTTCTTTTCAAAAAATCATTATAAAATAAAGAAACGATGAACATGCTTCAAATTTAAGCTGCGGGGAGCTACATATTCGAACTTACAATTAAACATTATTTAATGATCTAATAAGTATATCAGGTAACAAAATTAATAGAACATAGAAGTGTGGTGAAGTAAGAAATGACAGCCGTATTTTCAAACAAGACTTTTGTTTTCCCAAAAAAGAATAATAAAACTTCGGCTTTTATCAGCTTTTCAAATTCTCTTTTCACTTTCAAGTTTCAACTTTTGATTTGAATAAACACGCAGGCGCAGTTTGCAGCAGCAGAAAAAGTTGAGCACAACGTTGCCACAATGGGGCATTGTCCCAAATGGGACAGTTTCCACGTTTTGTCACTCGCAGAACACCAACTGAATTTACATGCGAATACTTTTTTTTATGTCTCTGAACATTATACTTAAAACTTTGTGTAGAATGGTGGTAGGTAAAATTTGTCAAAAAATGTCTCTAGCATTCTGGCTCACCCCAATTTATTACTCTCCAAATTCCACAAAATTTTGGGTGTGTATCTCTGTCTCAGAGATGTAGGAACTTTTTAAAATTTTCATTCTGCTCTTTAAAACGGGAAAATTGTTCTTTCTTTTCTGGAATGACGCTCATCAAGCAGATGCTGATGAGTACCTATTGATTCTAAGCAACCTTCCAAATTGAATTTGAATGATTCTCATTAGTGGGTATTGGGACTTCCCTCAATGTCCCTCTCCGGCCATAGCTCTGCAAATTATTTATTTATTAGAGTGACCGGCCTTTCAAGTATGATTAAAATAAACTTCATTGACAAAAATGAGCGCAGAAAATATTCTCAAATACAAGTAGGTAGGTATAGTATATACTACATTAGTTGCAAATATAGGGGGCGTGGAAGTACTTAGCCCTCCAATCCTCTGAAAGCTTCCCAACATTGAAAAATTACACAAGTGAACGAATTTGGTGCGTATCCCCCCTCCCACGACCCCCTGATTCATTCAAAATCAGCTGCGTTTGCGCTCATCATAGAGAACCTACATTAAATGTCCATCAACGTGGACCATCCTCGGGCAAGTTGTACATTATTTTTGTTCAAAGAACCATTTCTGAGATTTGTAGAAAATATGCTGTGTGATCATTGACGTAGCTGATTAATTCAATGTAAGTATAATATACTGACGGCATTTTGAATCTACTCGCAGACTTTTGGATTAGTTTGGTTCGGATGTACATATTGTAATTCAGTAGCGTATTTAAGGGGGGGGGATCCGGGTTCAACATCCACCCTCCCCCCCATGGCCAAAAAAGTTCTAAATAAAAAAATATCAAAATATGCTCATTCAATTTTTTTTTTTTTTTTAGGAATACCCTTAAAATCAAAAGTTAAAACCCCTCTATGATTTCATCCTACATACGCTACTGATGTAATTTATTTCTATTGTAGCGGCCTTCATAAATTCAACGCCTCAGTTGTGAACATGTCCTTCATCGCCTTTTCGGACTGTCGCATTCAAATTGCTAAATTAGGTACGCATTGATGATTTGCCTGATGTGGCAGATAATCTCGTTATTCAAACTAGTTTTCTCTCGTGATGCTTTCAAAATGGATTAAAATCAATTACAGGGCCGCATATACAAACTACATGTAAGATGCGTATAGCTATGACCTGCGTGAGTACCTACAATTAGGTTGGTGTATGTATGCAGCAAAACAACCCACAGAGTTGACGATACAGACTTGTAGTTAGTTACACATACATTACGCCTTATGATATTTTATTTGCTATAGGAAACCGACTCTACATCTTTCTAATATGAACTTAATATTTAATACTAGTATCTTATTAACTGTTTTATTATTATTTTCTTCACTGAGTGGCAAGGTAAGTTGATGTTTTTGTAGTTTCATGTCTTTTGTTTGAATGACAATTTGTTCCTCCATTCTGACAGTCAGGCACTCATTGGACTGATGAGCGTTGTAACGAATATTTCAGTATTTTCTTTTGTAATCTCTTCAGCTGTTTTTGATGATGGAAAGCCTTTTTATGAATAGTTCAGCATGAATAAATTCAGGTTTGGGAAATATGAAGCTGATTTGAGTTATTTTTCTTGTCAGACTTCGGCACAGCAGCGTTCAATCGTACATTATGCGACAAGATTCCGAAATTTTTCAATCATATCTAAAACTGGCTCATTGCAATTACTTAATTTCACGTTATTCCAGTATGACAATGCTGAACACAGAATATCACTTGTAACTAACGTTACCGAGGATTTTTACATTAAATCTGTAAGTAATATCACAAGCACCTTTTCTTCGTTTCCTGCTATATAATTGGAATTTTAAATACATAATTAGATCTTACTAATTAACGATAGGTATATTTTCTATACCTACTTGGTGGCATATTCTATAGATTGAATCTACCTACTCCTGAAACATGGTTGATTCAAAATTCGACTTTTTTGTCGACATTCAAAATTGTATCACATTTTTAACAAGACATTGTGGTCCAATTCTCCGTAGAAATCAATACTTATAAAAAGTCAAGCTACCACGTTGACAGAGAATTTTGGATAGAATTCTCATATTGAAGTCAAAGCAATATTCGATGTATAGTTGATGTTAACTGGATAACTCGACTTTTGTATCAAATGTTATATAAATTCGACTACCTACTATATCGTGCCAAAAAAGGAGATGGATTTTGCGATTCGAGACTTGTTTTGATGGTATATAGTAAATTGCTAGCCTAGATATTGAATGTAAAATTACAGGCTAGAGTCATCGTTTGGCGTTGTAATTTTGAGCAATATGCTTGCGAATACTTACACACGTGGAAATTCGCGGGAAACTTTCTTAATGCTGCTTTTATAATGAAAAATCAAATATGGACTCCTCTTTTTTCCACGACTAGTCCAACTATTGAATTTCCGCTTGTAAGAAAAGTAAGTGATTCTATCTACGACGCAGTTGTAATCTTAATGAAAGTTTTAATACATGATACCTAGCTAATAGATAATTATTTTTCTTTCTTTCTTAGTCAGGGCCGGCTCAAGGAAGAATCTTCACCCGAGCAAGGATCCTTACTATTTTTTGCATTATTTTTCTGCCTTCTTACACATTGCGATAAATTAACATCGTTGTTCTTACATCTATTCTGACGAACTTCCAGTCACAATTCTTAAGATGAGTAAAAGTAAGATAAGTAAAGAAAAAATTCACCTCAGGTTTGTTCAGCGGAACACATCGTCTTTCGAACGTTTGGCGCCCGGCTCGCCCGGGCCTTAAGCCGGCCCTGTTCTTAATAAAGGGATAATGTTTGTTCTATAGCGCACTCATATATTTCTCAATTTTTTCTCAATTTCTCACAGCTTTTAAGGATCTCGAAATTTTGGCCAAAGTTGACAAAGAATATTTACCAATTTTTCAGTCAAAATCAAACCATTTTCTCCTAACTCTTTCATATACCTTAGTCATTTTATAAAATTTTCAATTTTTTGTGTCCAATTTTTATAAATTGTGTATATTTTTTTCAAAATTTCAAACCATTTTTCAGGAATAATAATTTCTTTTAGCGCGCAGTCCTTATTAATTTATTGATTTGAACGTATGCGAAATCTTCGCACGCGTTTTTAATGAATAATTTGATAGGAAGTGTTGTAAGAAAATCTGAGATTTTAATTACTGAAAATATTTTAAAATTTATGGGATTCGGTAATGTCACTGACGCGCGCCTGGAAAAGGCGCACGTTAAAAAAAGACAAAAATTTACTGCATTTTTAGAAAATGCTGCAAAATAGACGTTGAAGTATGAATTATTTTTGTTGAACTTGTTGAATTGAATAAAAATTGTTAAAAATTATTTCAACGATTCGGGGTGATATTTTATAAAAATTGGATTGGTGAAAAAATGACTGCGCCAGAAGAAAATTATTAGTCCTTAAAAATGGTTTGAAATTCTGAAAAAAATATAGACAGCTTATAAAAATCAGATACAAAACATTGGAGATTTCATAAAATGACTTTATGAAAAGTTATGAGAAAATGGTTTGATTTTGATTGGAAAATTGGTAAATTTTCTTTGTTACCAAAGTCACGAGAAGTTGAGAAAAAATTGAGAAATCTATGAGTGCGCTAGAACATACTTATCCCTCTACTTTTCTTTCTTTCGTTCTTTTTTATTTTATTACTACTTAGCTGCTACACCCATATGTGCCTATATACATATGGCTGTGTATTTAGGTACTTAAAAGTTGGAATGAAATTTACATTTACCGATTATTTAATTTCTGGGTGGTGCATATATTTGCAGAATCTGTATATTACCAGAAACGCAACACTGGACGCCGATAAGACTATTGCAATATACGGTTTACTTGCTCAAAAATATTTCTTCAAATCCAACGCAATAGGATTTGACAAAGCTGGTAGAGAGCGTGTTGAAATATATGTGGACTTTCAAGTTTTCCCCTATACAACTAGAATTGAAAAACCAAAAAAGGGATAATTTTTTAAAGAGATATTTATTAATATTTATAATAAAAACACCTCCTCCCTCCCCCAAGCGAAAAATAATGAATATTGATTCCGATGGAAGATAGGTGGGGCAATGAATAAACTTATAATACAAGAGAATATCCATAAGTTGAATGGTTTTTTAATAAGCCCAAAATGTTAAGTATTCTGAAGTCATTTTTGAAAGTTGTCATTTAATTAAGTTATTAGTTTGCTTATTCGCAGAACTTAACAAATAATCAGTATTTAACTCATGGTTTTAATATTTCGATAATGTTACTTTTTGAAATAAAATTACGACATGTAATCTACATATTATTATAAGCAAATGTTCTGAATGATTGAATTCCGCCGAACCAACAAAAGCGCAAATTAGGGAAGGTTCAAATTTGCAGGAATATATGGCGAGAAAATAGCATTTTACCTAATAGGTTTTGCGATGAATCTATAGGCTGATCTTGCATGCTGAAGATTCATGAAGTTTTAACTCCCCCGCTGAACAGTTATGAGCATTTTTGAAAATTGAAACATACTTAAAACGCGCATTATCTTCAATTTATTTTCTTAATATAGTTATTCGCATATTCGAATTTAGCTAGAAGCGCTGTAACTGCTGGACAAAAAGATGATGCGTTTGTTTTCATCATCTACTACAGTGCAAAGTGTCAGTTGATTTACTAATCTCCCGCTTTTAGTTTCATGTTAAAATGAATTTGTTCCTTTTTTACTAAACTACACTTACACCCTGATAAACAGAATTTTGTTCAGAAATGATATTAATATCTTCAATTTCAATTAATGACGTTCAAAGTATACATGTTCATACTGATGTAGGGTTTGTAATAAATCATATGTTTTCGTCCGCTGATAAAAGCCTTATTCGAATATGCGAATAGTTGGTACATTTTCCTGATTCTGTGGCCTGAAACTATCACGATTACTTTTTAATCACTGGGTCATAACCTTCAATCGCTCAACCCCCCCACCACTCCCAGGTAATGAGAGATTGACACGTGTTCTTATGTGAAGTCCATTCAGTGGCTGACAATTAGGTCGAGAAGGTTCCCTACTCGGGTTGAATTAAATGATGGTAGGTACGAAACAAATTGTCGGCTTATAAATCTATTTGTGTCCATTTGAGGAAGAATGTACCATTCGAACGAGACACTCGGTATTAGTAAGGCCGTATAGTTAAAGCATAGGTATACTGGCCGTCACAATGGAGCCCATTGCGCCTGTTGAAGCGTCGATGTCAAATTGATTACAGCCTGGTCCAGTTAAGAAATATAATTTGCTCCCGGCAATACATACAATGATAATGGGCATTTTGAAGTTGGAGGGGAAGGACGAATTCGGCATCCAAGGGCGCAAGGGCATGATGTGCCCCAATATGGCGGCCCAGTATACCTATGCTTTAGCTATACAGCCTCAGTATTAGTGGCCTAAATTCGTCCTTCATTGTCTTTTCTAATGATCCTATTGAAATATCAAAATTGTAACTACTTACATAATGTGTCCTGGATAAAAAATCCGATGATTATATTATAATTATATAGATCAATTTGTACTTTTGTAGCTTGTAGGACAGCTTGCTTGGTAACCATGTTTAGAAGCTCAATTAAAATTAGCCAATTATTGGATTCGGAAATATGTATGAACATTCCCGCAATTATCCTACTATAAGGTGAAAATTAGCACGAGCAATTTAATATTCATGGTACCTATTGTAATTATCTCTGAACAACAATAAACAACAAAGCAACAAAGAACAAACGACCTATAAAAGTTAGTTGTCAGCTTGTCACCCACACTAGCGCTACTATTGATGATTTCACAATAATTCACATACGACAGACTTGCAGCATGAAGCGGAATGAAGCCGCTGTGCTAAAGCTGCCCGCGCATTCAAAAAAAGTACGTTGATCGTTCGGTTTCGTTCGGTTGTTGTTTATTCGAATGATACGTATTGGTTGCCGGGCTTGTACGGATATTGTAATGTAAAATAAAAGAAAATACCGAGGTATGTTCGATGCTTCTGTTTTAATAATTAATACCGTTACATTTGTAATCAATTCGTAAATATTACTGTAGTTCTATTAATTATGATTATGTCCGTCGTAAGCTACACGTTCTGATATCTTGTCTAACGTTTTTTCAAAATTTCAAGTACGAATTTGCCGTTCTTCCAACAATGGATGTAGTCAACGCATTCAAGTCGACCGAGAATTATCTCGCTTTTTTCACCGAAGTTGAGAAAGCATGTCAGGAACATCAAAATTGTTATCAGGTGTGTTAATTGGAAGTACCTAGTTCACTCTCACATTTTTCTACAATGTCGAAATACAGTTCGCTTTGAGTTCTGAGTTGGATTACATCAAAATTGTTGATTGGTTTTCCGATTCACATATTTATGTTTACATTTTAGGAAATCGTGACAGGAATAGAAAAGAAATTTCAAGAACTAATCAGTGATGCAAAACCAACGAAGGTTGATGAATTTTTGGTACCAGAACTACCCAAAATTAAGAAGGAGCCAAAAGAAAAACGTGTATCTCGAGGTTAGTGTTTTTTATCAACTCTTATCTCATGAAGTTTCATTCAAGAAGAATTAATACGCACAGTCTTGGGAATCAATTCATTTTTCAATTTATTCAGCTACAAAGAAAACTTTGCCTGGAAATTCGAGGATGCTCAATGTTACTCGGACTTCAGAAGCTTCTGCAATTTCGCAAAATGATTCGATCTTGAGAAGAAGTTCTCGTTGTGCAGCCAAGGTGAGCAACTAAATTCTAAATTAGACCGTGATTTTGTTTTCAGATATTTTTCTAAATCAATGTGTACTCGCGACTGATGACTAACCAGAAACATTTTTCTTGTTTTTTCAGACTAAAACATACCAGGGCGCCTCTCAAATATCAAGTTTTGCTTCTCCAGAAAAAGTCCAGGAAGAATCAGGTCAAAATCAAATGTCACCGAGCTTACCTCCCGCAAAAATCAGACGAACCGGTGACCTAGAATCTGTCAAATGTGAGACTTTTCAGTTTTTCTTGGTTGAACATAGGAGACAGTATAGAATAATCACGTGTATTTTAAATTAAACAAATTTTGGTTTAATTGAAGCGAGTATTGCCAAACCTTTGTTGGATGAGACTGTATGTACGACGGACATGAAGCAGCCGTTGGGCTCCTCTACTCCGACAGATTCTGTACCTGAAGCGTCTCCGGGGAAGGAAAACTATTCAGCATTACTGGCTCCCCTCAACCCTTCGGCTGATGCGGTTCCTAAGGTTGCTGACAAGACGTTAACTAAGGTTAAAGAAGTCAAAACTCCTGTGTCCGAATTGAAGAAGTAAGCGACCTGTTGATTTCAGTTCTCAGTCTTCGGATTGCGTCCATTATTCGTGATATTGGCGTAGTCAAAACTGATCTCATGCATGACCGAGCACCAATGATTTGATTAAATGCTTACAGTCCAATAAAAGGCGAATCCGTTAAAAAACGAGTCGAAGAATTCGAAAAGCGTACTCAAGCTGCAGCATTTTCCGCTAGTAAATTACCTATAAGAACTCCCGACAAGAAACCCATGCATTCGGCCTCGAAAAATCATTCGAAGGTGATCGTTATTGGAGGTTTAGTTATTTGAGTTCAAATTGCTACTTCCGACTTTGGGTACTAACTTGACGTTATTTTAGATAACTGATGGAAGCGTTAAAGGTCTTGTTTTCACCGAAAAGGAAGCTTCTATGTCACAAGGACGATGTACCAGAAATACAAGTAAAGTTCTGCAGGAGAAGAACACCAATATTAATATGATAAAAGAGAAAGGTCAAGAAGCTCAGAAAAAGAAAGCTGTGATTATTAAAGCCTCGGTTGAAGAAACAAAAAGGTATTAGTTTTTTCTTTTTTTCTTTTTTTTCTTTCCTGTCGTCAAATGGAATAAGCATTATTTGTATTTCAGGAGAAGAGAAGAACGTGCTCGCAAAGTCGCAGCGCAAAGAGAAGCTGCCGAGAAAGAGAAATTGGAATTAGTTTTGAAACAAGAAAAAGAAAAAGAAATGAAGCTTAAAATGATTCAGAAACAGAAGGATGAAAAATTGAAAACGGAAACACTAAGAAAGAAGCAACTGTCGGCGATGAAAGCTGCAGAAAATGAGGAAAGGCGGAAAAAAGAAGAAGCTGCCAGATTACTTAAACTGAAAGAGGCTGTAAGTATCTTCATGTATCAAATTGCTGTATTTTGATTCACTTGGTGTGTACAATGGAAAGGTGAAGTCTTTTCGTCATTACAACATTGTACAAATAATTCCAGATATTTGTAAATTAGATTGTTCATAACATTATTGGAGAGTTTCTTAGTGGTGGATTTGATCGGTTACATCAAAATATGAAGGCTTCCCCTGTGACATACAGCTTCATTGTTCGTTTCTTCTTGTCGAATCGGTGGTGTTGCTCTGGTTACTAAATCTCAGTCTCGAGAGTGGGGTTCTTAACTTCAAATATTTTTTCCATAATGAAACAGCAAGAGTATCAAACCAAACACGACACATTTTGGAGTACTCTCCTCCCTGGTGTTGGTGACATTTGTTAAATAATGCATCCTTTTCTCTTACCTTTCGATTTTCATTAATGCCTCCAGAGATCTTATAATGTATTCTGAACTGTAACTTGTGCGATTAATTAAACCTAATTCATGTGCATGACTGATTCGCACTCTTCCCAGGAATCTAAATCTGAATTTTGCGATTATGGAATTGAACATGTTCTCGATGGAGCTTCTAGCGATGATGAAGAAAAACCCAAAAACCAAATTCCACAATGGGCGACAAGTAAGAGGATTTTAAACTACAATTGCTTTTTAATTTAATCTTCTTTCATTTTACTCGTATCTCGTAAATAGTAAATTTATTTCGAATTCACGATAGTGTTTGGATTGGTTTACAGAGGAAAACAGGAAGCACCAGTTATGTGTACAAGCATGGCTGGATAAGAAGGAAACTGTTTATAAGTGGTTTTACAATAGCAAATTGAAGTATCCTAAACTTGAAGAATTATTTTCGGCGGGGGTGAAAATGCGGCCGCGTACTTCTAGCGCGTTTTGGAATTCGAGGGTGTGCTTCGACGATTCATCTTTCGTGTGATATCATGTAACATTCATTTTGAATTATCTTATATTTTTACTATCAAATTTACTTATTTTTTTTAATGAATATTTTTTTAATGATTTTATTATTATAATTATTGAATATATCTTTTTAAATTGCTGATCTCCTAGCGCCGAGCAACTTTTTTTTTTTAACGGGGTTTATTTGACTTCGATCATCTCATAACATAGGTGTAGATTTAGAAGTATGCATCGAGTGTTATAAATGTGAGATCTAAATCAATAGGTTAGCATAGTCTACATCGGCAGAAAGAATACATTTGATTGATTTAAAACAATAATCTAGACCGCTTAAGGCGGTGAGTATCGAGTGTACTCTCTAGTAGCATGATAGCTCTCGTGTTGGGGTGCGCATGGAGGCATTTTTCATAATTATCGCACGTCTGCGTTATGAGTTCACGAACCGTGGGGATTTCTAGGTCCTTTAGTAAATCGGCGTTCCTTGTGTACCGGTAGGCGTTGAGCATGTTCCGAATTATAGTATTTTGACGTCTTTCTAGTTTATCGATGTTGGATTTGCTAGTCGTGCACCAAACTGGAGCTGCGCACGACCAGGTGGGTCGAATGACTGCTACGTACAAGAGTCGTTTATTCTTGATCGAAATGTTTTCCCATTAGCCAGTAGTATGATCGATATTTTAGCCAGGCAGCTTTAGAATTAGCGTCGATATGTTCTTTCCAGGTTAATCCCTGGTTGAAGTGGATACCAAGATATTTGATAGTTGATTCGTAGGGGACAATGTCATCATTTATCGTTATGGGGATAGGTTGTTCCTTTCGTAACGTGAAGTTGATATGGGCAGATTTACTCGGGTTGATCGCTATTTTCAAGCGGTTAGTCCATTCTGTAAGTTTGTTTAGATGTGTTTGAAGCCGTTTTGTAGCCGTAGGTAAGTTCTCGTCAATAGTGAGGATGCCAGTATCATCCGCGAAGATCGAATTTTCCACAAACGGAGAGGTCGGGATGTCAGCTGTGAACAAGTTGTACAGTATAGGTCCAACGACACTCCCCTGTGGGACACCAGCATAGATATTTTGAGTGGCTGACATGGTGTCATTGAAATTTACGAAGAACTTGCGACAGGAGAGATACGATTCGAAGACTTGCACGAAGTGTAGCGGAAGCATCGCCGAGTAACTGAAAATATTTAGATATCTTAAGGTTTTAACTCGTTAGTGCTGGGTTAAAAATATCAATAAACATGTATTTTTAACGCTACGGTTGCGTGAATGTATTGACGATTTTGGGTCAAGTTTTTGCAATCGAGAGAAAAATTATCAAATTTCTCCGTAAATATCAGTCAGAAAAGTTTGTTTGGGAGGAGAGTGAATCTTAATCTTGATCAGGCTTTGTGTTTCATCTTCAATTTAGGTTATTTTTGGTTTGAAATTCGCAGTCATTCTGGATCGATTTTGGATCGGATTTAATCAATTTTGATTTCAGCTCTAGAGCCGTGGAGCCAGCTCCGGCTCCTCTGAGAAATGAACTGCTCTAGGGCTCCTAGCACCAGCTCCAGGCGGGTAGGGTTCGAGGAAGGTGAAAGAAAAATTAAAGGCGGCTCCAACGTCAGGCTTCGCTTCAACTCCAAACTTCGCTCCAACTCGGGCTCCGCTCTAGCCCCACATTTCGCTACCATTCCGGAGTGGAGCCTGGCGCAACTAATTAAAAGCGGAGCGGAACCACTTTTAGGAAACTGGATCTAAAGCGGAGCCTGGAGTGAAGCCAGAGCAGAGCTAATTTTAGGAAGCTGAAACTGGAGCAAAGTTCGAAGCATTTTCTTGGCTCTGACACCCTGGTTATATTAATTTACAAAAAAAAAAAAAGAGATTCACGAGGAGAGCCATTGAAAAATATTGTTTTCCATGTTGTCTGTTTTTTAGCTTACAAACTTCGATTTGAAAACATGGGCCAGATTTGGCGTCTTAAAAAATTGACAACTTTATTTACAAGTACCTACAGAATATCTAAAAATCAGTTACTTCGACTTTACATTAGTCGAGGAATGAATTGTTTGTTTTTTCCGTATTCAAAGTGTAACACTCTTTTTAGGGCTCTGTATACGTAGTTACTTTTGGGTACTATCGATCTACCATAGTCCAAAAATTTGTCATATCTCGAGAACTTCCAACTTCTTATGTATTTTGATTGAAGTTTTTTAGATTCTCTGTTCCAGATGTGCACTGGAATCACGTGGCTAACATTCTTTATTCTTTTTAATTGGGTGTTTATACTAAAAATTTTCAGTAAAACACCAATTTGTAATTGGGAAATTTAAGAAAATTCAAATGTTGACATTTGTTAGTCAATTTCACACTATTTTAGGGTATATCTGGAGGAATTCAAAACGTCAATCAAAAATTTTGAGAAAGTCGAAAATTCTTGGAACCCGACGGTTTTTAAAGTGAGTTTCTGCCATCAAAAACAATTCGATTGTACTATCTATTTTGGAATCTATCCAAAGTCACGGATTATTGTTCCCATTGGTAACTATAGGACCGGATGTGTTTGTGAGTTGCTGAAAACGTATGCAACTCTTGTCATCACGGCCAACATCAATCTAATGAAAACAGTTGATTTTTGATTTTTAGGTACGTTGTAACTTGGAAAGCATTTTTTGCTATTTAACATCATCCCCTGATCGCGTCGCCACACATATCAAGATGAAGAGGTGGGGGGTGCGTGAAAAAGAAGTGCGTCCGGCTGTGAGGCACGCGAATTCCAGGTTAGTGCTGGAAGCGTTAACTTCGGTCTGTAAAGAGCCCCATGGTGGCCCTTGCAAGACAGCGCGTATCGGAAGCGGAACGGCGAAATGGGGGCTCAGGCTGGCTTCAAAGCGTCCCTCCGGCCACTGATGCGATACTCGGAAAGGTAGTTTCCGGGGCCGAGGGTACGGGTCTGAGGAGCCTCTTTGGCATGCGTGCATCGCCATACGTGAAACAAAAATCACCCCCACATTATGCGGGTCTAAATTTTATAATCTCATAATTAATTGAAGGGTACGGGGAAATAAGCCGGTGAGTCATTCTTTTTTTGTTCGGAAATTGAGTTATTATTTTAGTACCCTTGGAATGGGCGTAATGAGTAGAAGTAGCTGAGCTGTGGTAGGACGTCTGAAAGAAAAGCCATAGTCCGGAAAAACGGGTTTCATCTACAAAAGTGACATCTGCTTCTTTCCTTGCACCGCTGTACCCTTCCATGCTTCCATTCATGATGCCGCTGTCACGTGTCAGATCTGAATCAGTGTTGGCAAATTCAGTAATACCTATTCGTAAGTGACCGCAAATTACCACATCGTAATATTGGTAATACATGTGTTAATGTTCATTATTCCTATCATTTTTCGGTAATTTACAATAAGAATACGTTAACTGAATTTCCAAAATTGTAAAGAAGTTGAAAATTCAGCTCAGTTATCGGTCGTAATTCGGTCGTAATCATCAGTAATTAGGTAATTATCAAACTTTGCCAACACTGAATTTCTCATATTATTTTCAAGACTACCCTACAGTCGTGGAAAAAGGTCATTGTACGTCATATAACTAAGGTTCTTTTTTCCTGTGCTGTTACAACAGTGCACAGCTAACAGCTGGACATAGACAGACAGCTGATTTTCGTAGAATAAGCCAGGTCGTAGCCAGTTGAAGTTTCAACCTGTGAGCGCGCGAGGCGTGAGTGAATGTGAAACGTCTGGGGGCAGGGAGCCAAAACCTGACGAATCGTCCAATCGTCGAATGTCCAATGTTGAAACTAGTCCAATCGAAACCGAAACTGACGTGACAATTGTGAGAGATTAATTAGTTAAAATCGTAAAACTAAAGGATATATAATATAATACTTCTGGACAAGATACATGTCCACTACTTGTTTGTGTAAGTTCACATGCCATTCTTTATATAATATCAGATATCGCGTCAACCATATTTATGTTGAATCGCTTCATGACAATTACTATTTCCTACATTTCCTCTGGTAAGTTGTCTTCGCAAGTGTTCTCATGTTTTCGGTGTCCTTTCTTCACAGTTTTCCGAACACGTTTAACATCAGCAAGTACTTGTCGGATTAATGAGAATCGTCGAGTATTGTTGAATCTTCGTTTGCACATCGGCCGAAAATAACTCGGGATAGTTTTTGATGGTATGTTTATAGTGTTTACTACTCCCTTCTAATTTACCTCTTTAATTTACAGAAGAACGTAACTTTCATTTCGTCGTATTCGTAATTCCGGTACACTCGGTGTTGTGTTACCATAGGTAAAAGCTACCGTATCTTAAAACTAGAAATCTTGATTCAGTTTTGGTTCGGTATTCGGAGTCCGATGCAATTCACTCGCGAACTTAGTAACGTGTTCGGTTAAATAATCGTTTCTAATGCAACCGCTACCGAATTCGTGTTCTTCGTTTCTGTAGTTCGGCGTATTTTACAAGAGATGTTGCGAGTGCATCGGTACCGCTCGATTTGAATAATTGTGTTCTTGAGATGTACGCGAAACTTTGATGACATTGATTTATCCCGATTCTCGTCAGGATCAGTTGATTGCAATCACAAAGTAAGTTTGTAATTTTGAGGTGCAAGGTGTTTAAATTTTCTGTTCATCACGCTTGTCTGTCATATTAATTTTAATATGCCGATTCCGGTAAGCAAGAATTATCTGTTTGTTGTGACTACATACTTACGTGTGATAATGAGCCTTCTAGTCTGTGAGATATTGTGTACGTCATATATGTATCGTGAAATTGCGGTGTTTGTGTTGCGTGCTTATTTGACATGTTACATATTCGACTAAGTAATGAAAAATGTTTTAATTGAAGGTACTAGTTGGCTTACGTTTAGTTTTTTGAACCCAATTTTCTGATGTTGCTTGAATCGATTCTGTGAACTGTCTCACTCCCACGATCTCTTTGGCAGAGTAGGTATATTTAATAAGAAGCTACAAATTCTAATTTCGGTTTCCCCTGCGCGAGTGAAACGATGAAGAAAGTCGAAGCGATATGTAATGCAGTTTGGAATGAATGGATCAACTTGAGTATTTCAATCGACTTACGATTGTCACGTTGTTTTTGCATGTGTTGAGGCATGAACCATCCCGATTACATTGTTGACTGAAAGGTGAAAACGTTGATAATTTGAGCTGGTGTACAGAATATAAATTGTTTAGAGGCTGATGACATATGAAATGCCACCGGTCGATGAGTGAGGCGTTGTTCAGATAGCAAGCTTGTAGATCTGTGCATATGCAGACCCATTTTGATTGTTACATCATAAATGTGCTATGTATAGATTGACTAGCTTAACATGTAGAGATCGTTGTATAATGCATATTCTGAACTGTTTGCTCGTTCCCCGACGTATCAACGTTGATGCCCACAGTGTTAGCAAATTCTTAGCTGAATGAATCCATTATATTTCCATTAAGCTGTACTGAATTGGCAAATTTGTGAATTACAAATTTCAGCTAAGTAACTAATGCAGGGTTAACCGGCTACATCAACATAACCTAACGACCTTCATAACATTACGACTCCTGAGTGCTTAATGAACATTAAACAGCAAATGGTGTACTTGCGTAAAATAGCAATACCTAATGCAGGTAGTGTGGTGATAGCATTTAGTGAAGATCTCCGTCAGTTTTTACTTTCCAGTGACTCGAAACCACAATATTGGAGTGATGTGCTAGCAGAATGCGCCGGCTCCTAGTGAACCCGTACCTATATTCTTCTATGATAATCTTTAACCGCATTTCTGCTCCCGTGCTCAAACAGATCTTTTTGTTATGTTACCTCTCACTGGATTAAATACTGAATTAGTAACGATAAATACTACTATTTGTGTTTGGACACTGAAGAGTCGCTTGCTGATTGGTGTATTTGAACGAAAAGATGACCAGTGACAAAAATGTTCTGCAAAAAAACTGAAGTTGGGTTCATCTGAAAGGAAATGATAGAACTGACACTTTGATTCTCTTCAGTTTTCCATGAAAAAAAAAAAAAAAATACTGAAGATGCTAAAGCTCATGTTACTTGTACTTACATGTTTTTATGGTAAAAACCCTGATCATGATCATCGTTTCGTCTACGACACTAGCGCACCTACAGGAGTGTCCAAACGCCTATACAAATAAGAAATAACACACGGAACACGTGTCCTCGTAAATGTCTGTAAAAGAAACCGGTCTAGTGGACACTTTTGTGAACAACTGTCTTCAAATAATTCATGCTGACATACAGATTGACAAGAAGTAGATATTCTTGTCCGGAGACTGTCTACATAGAGTTCATCTCGTACACCGTCATAAAACTTGGTTTAGAAAAAAAAATAAAATAAAATGTCCACACCCCTGGTTACATTGATGTCTATGTGCCAGAGATGGGCAAGATCACAAACTAAATGATCTCAGATCAGATCAAGATCACCGACAGGAAATGGATCTAAGATCAGATCACATTCTAAATGATCTGATCTTTTCCAGAAAGATCGGATCACAGATCAGATCTCCAAGCAAAACAAGATCCAATCTATAATAAGATTTTTTGGCGAAGAGATCAGATCATAGATCAAAATATAATTCTCTTTCTTCTAATTCATAATCATAATCGATATTGTACCGTACGTTTTTTACGGACTTATAACATCACAAACTCACAATTCACGAAAATTTAACTAGAGAAGGCCTAAAACTTGATACTTTCTCGGACTAATTTGATTTTTCAAAAAAAATCTCAGAAAAAGAACCTGATGATCTGATCTGGTATTTTCTATTAAAAAAATGATCTGAACAAAGATCAAAGATCAGGCAAACTCAAATGATCTGAGATCAGATCAAAGATCAAAATTTTATGTGATCTGGGATCTAAGATCATTATTGATCTAGATCTTGCCCATCTCTGCTATGTGCCCAGTGTTTTGCGAGGAATTATACATCAGATATCCAACACATCAAGATCAGTATTTCCATCAATTTCATTTATGTGAGTCAAGAATCATTAATGAAGTGCTATCAGTGGCTTAGCAGAGTAGGACATAATGGAGGCCGCCCTTTACGTTAGTGAAAATGTCATCCAAATTGAAAAATGAATACCTCGTTCCTCGCTTGTCTTTGAAGAGTTGCAGCTTGCAGACCTTCCCATGTCATTTCAATGCTCTATAACTGTTGCACAAGCTAATGCTGAGAATTTTTAAATGGAGCTGATGATTCTCCTGGTCTTTCATACTTTCCAGACGCGGATTGGAGGGGGAGAAGAGTTACTCCTCCCCCCCTTCAAGGAAAGGAAAAACAAAAAAAACACGAAAAAACAGAAGAAAATAAGCCCTCCACCCGAGATGTAATCCTATATCCGCGCCTTTCATTTCCGCAACCCTCCTCCCCCAAAATGTAATCATCCGCCCCTTATACTTGCTAACTTTGGCTTTTGATCTGATTTTCGCAGCTAGGCTTCGAGTTATATTCTTATCAGAGACAACATAAACTTTTTTCTGGGGTCGGGGGTAGAAGACAAGAAACTTGTGAGGGGAAAGAGACTCGAGGGAGGAAAGATCATTTTCCGGAAGGTTTGGAAAATTGAATGACAGAAGTTCGATTGTCCGGTTGGTCCCCTCCCTGTCGACGCCCATGATTCTCATTCTCAATCTAGGTGCTCAACAAGCAGTGTAGTCATAATCTGTGGGACTTCCGAGCGCAGCATATCGATTGCTGTCAACAGTGTTGATTTACATTTTGATTTTACTGACAGATACGTGTTTAAGGAGGTATTTCTTTTTATTGCTCGTCAAAAATGAGAGTCGTCTCTGGGTCTCCTGTCCTGTGGCCCCACAGCAAAACGTGCATGCCGTATCTAACGCTACACCAATAGAATGAAGTGAGTTTCCATCAAATGTAACAACAATTCGGAATCTAATATTAAATTTTCTTCACAAGTTTTCATGTTAAAGAACAGATGCATATACGACGACTTGTAATTTCTTAGGCGGGGGGGGGGAGGCACACTTTAAGTAGAAAATCCCGAATGAATGGCTAGAGGGCTTAGAAGTTTTTTGGGTGAGGAGTACTTGACAAGTCAAGTCTAATAACGGAAGAACAGTAACAAATTGATGAATGAAACAATTTTTTTTAGGTGGCGAGGGAGTAAAATAATATTTTTGTCTCGTGTAGTTCGAGTTGGGTCCAGTCATCACCGTCTCCCCTCTCCGACGGTCATCGTTTAATACTCTGAAAATCGGTAGTGTAGTCGATTTTTATAATCCTCGATTTTGTGAAAGTGCCATAATCAGTTATTTCCGTGTCTTTGATTAACCTCAGCGTTGCCAAGTGAGCGTGGCATGATTGTAGCGAATATATGGAGGAAAAAAGGAACTTGTTCTGAAAAATCGAAGATAACGAACACATCGTTTCACTTATCGAGTAATTTGCAAGTTAACATCTGTCATGTGTTATCGCAGTGCGGCGAGGGATAACACCGATGTGTCTGTCGAACAAAATGAGCGACTCTTGAGCTATCGCGCTGATATTTTTAGTAGTCCAAAATGATTTATTATTTTAAATGTTCAAATACCGGTCACTGACGCGATGCTCGAAAGGGTAGTTCCTGTAGCCGGGGGTGCGGTATCATAGGGGCTACTTTGGCGTGCGTGCATCGCCATACGTCCCACCACACACCTCAGAATTTTGAAGGCGAAATCGTAGTCTTTGTGTACTGAAAAGCTGGGAGAAATGAGATGTTTATCTTCGGTAACCTGCAGTGTGATTCGAGAACCAAAGTTCAGTGTGATTTAAAAACTACATAGAATGATTTGTTTTGTGTTATTTCGACGTTCGAACCCTCGATGAATCATGGTTGGAAGAAGTTATCATTTTTGAATTTGTGTAATGGGACACGACTTCGAAAAATGTATACGAGTTTAAAAACTTGTGTTAAAGTGGATAGGGTAGAAAAAAAGTTTGCGACGGAAAGAGGCGTGGGACAAGGCGACCCACTCTCCCCAAATTTATTCAATTGCGTCTTGGAAGAAATTTTTACGAACAGAGTGGGAGGGTAAAGGGATTGAAATCGATGGCGAATTTCTGATACATCTAAGATTCGCCGACGACGTGGTGATTGTCGTAAAATCGGCAGAAGAACTTTTTTGGAAATGGGGGAGGAATTTCTCAGAAAAATTATGGAGGCGGGACTAGAAATGAATAGGAGCGAGTCAAAAATTTTAGCAAACGGAAACGAGGTGGAATTAATTTCAAACGAGTTTAAAATTGAATGTGTCAAAAAATTCGAATATCTAGGTCAGCTAATATTACTCGCTAGTGGAAGGGAGAAAGAACTGGGGAGAATTCAAAAAGGATACAGAAACTTTTGGGCGATGAAAGGAAAATTCCATTAAAATAAAAAACTAAAGTGTGGGAAAGCTGTACCTAGGCTGTAACATGAGCCCTGACTAAAACAAACGTTAAAAGACTCCAAATAATAACACAAAAAGCAATGGTGCGTAGTATTCTCGGCAAAAAAAGAAAAGAAAAAAACAAAATGATAAGACGCGGTAGAAACTTGAAAGATATGGGACAAGTTATCAAGAAATTAAAATGGAATTACGCAGGGCATATTATGAGACAGTAAGGAATATGGGCTTAAAAAGTTGAAGTTTGGGTGCCGTACGACGAAAAACGACTACAAGGTAGACTGTTGACACGCTGGTGCGATGAATTTATAAAAGAACTGAACCCCCCTATGGAGGAGAGTAGCCGCCTACAACAAAAAAGTATGGGAGGTACGCGGGGAAGCATTTGCCCAAAAGTGGATGTGCGATGGAGTAGAGGAGGGTGTTCTCCCGTCCCGTTCTCTGCTTAAGACATTCTAGTGAATTGTAATTGTAATTACACGTCGCTGTACTGTAAATAAAAATAATAAAATATATAATGGGACACGGCGAGAGATGGTGGTGTATTCAGTTTGAAAGAGGAAAGAGATATGAATTATCAGTCCAGATTCGGAGCTTGGTATAAGAATTACTAAAGCACTAGATACCCGAGTATGGTCTACGCCGTCTTGAGTCCAACCGCGCCTGTCGATGCCGAATTGACTACGCGGTACGCGACTCAGGATGACGTATGACCATACTTGGGTTTATAGCGCTCTAGAATTACTTTCGAAACTAATAACAAGGAAGGGATTCTGCGTGCTCGTTCTTTATACTTGATAACAAAGTAACTTGGTACAGGGTTTGAATGACTCACGCATGCTTCTAAAGCCCTTGTTTCATTATGGGTATTTATCCATTGACACAATATGAGGATGTCTAAGCTTGAGGAAAGAGGTGCGACGTATGTATAGCTGTAAAACTTCCTGTGTGAAGATGCATGAAGAGTGGTTGAAAGAAATTTTAAGGACCCGAGTTGGATCAATCTGTTATAGATAACCGATTATACCAGAATTATTGATTGCGTATAGAACCCGGAACTAGACTCAGTTTCTGCAAGTGTGATGAATGTTGATAAAATAGTTACTAATGGAACCTAACGGGATCTTGATGAGTTATAATTACTCTTAACAGAGTCTAAACAAGACCCGAAACTCTTCAAAGAATCCTGATGGGTTTGATGTGTAGCAGAGTCTTAATAAGACCTAAGACTCCTGAAAGAATCCCGATGGGTTTAATGTGTTTTAACAGGTTTTGGTGATTCTTAAGAGGAATATAACGAATTTAAGTGAGTCCACCGTTAGTCTTGATGTGGGAGTACAAGATTAGTTATCTACAGTTCTTGTAGTTTCGGGAAGGGGGGGGGGGACGTAAAAAAGAGTGTGCTGTGCTGCGTGGCTCAGGTTGCTTCCGTTGTGTCGCATCTGTTAATGTTAATTTTGCTATTTTCTCTGGAGTGACATGTTCACACCAAGACATGTATACTACTACACTAGATACCTAACTTCAGCCTGCTGGTAGTACAAACCCTGTCTTCTCAACCACCGCGCGTTGTAGTATCCAATCTGCTGGCCTCACTGGTATTGAAAATCAGCTCCAATGCATTTTAAATGGGAAATTGGTAATTTTTAAATCGTGATATGTATATTTTGGCTGGGTAAAACGATCTGAAAATTTGACAGACCATGCATTCATATCTTGAGAGCAGGAAAATATAAAAAAGAACAATACTGCTACACTTCAATTTCTCAATTTTTTAAACTGTGATCGCCGGCACGTCCACGCGAAATTCACCGTGTATTTTAAATGGGAAAAATGAGTTTACCGCTGACAGGCGAACGCTTATGCAAGCATTCGCACAAAGTCTAGATGTGCTTATTTTATTAAGGTAGTACAGGAAGTTAGTTATGTATCTAGTGTAGTAGTAGTATAAATGAAGGGTAAAGAATCAGAACTAACGTTATTTGCCATTTCACTTCAAGGGCGCAAATAGGTAAAATAACGTACACGGGTGCAGTATTTTGCCTATTTGCGTCCTTGAAGTAAAATGACCAATGCGAGTTTTGATTCTTTACCCTTCAAATGTATTTGGTTCCACACAGCTTTCTGCTACCAGATTCCGTCCCTAACTGGCTCCTAACTCATTTTTGCTAAAAATTGACTATACGCGTTTTGGAAAAGCAACCTTCAGTTTCACTTGAGAAGAGAGTATTTTTGTTAGAATGTTTTCGGGTGCTATCCTGTCATCAGTGACTCAGATACTGAAGCCTAGGCCTGTCTGTTCAAAACTATAATTGGTGAAGGTAGTACCGTATAGTGAACTCTCTTGTTACGTCCTGTGTTCTGATTGGTTGTTGGTAAAAGTATAGTAGACCTACTACCAACGACCGACACAATAAACAGAGAAAAAAACAAATATATGGAGACGCAATGTGTAGGAAAACACTCTAACAAAATACTGAAAACTTTTGACCAATATAACATAAAACTTGGAGTTAGGAATAGCCAGCCAACCGATAATCAAACTAATAAGCAACGAAAAACAGGAGAAAGAAATAACTACAGTGGTGTCTACAGACTAGATTGTGAAGAATCTTAACATGACTTCATAATAAGAGTGGAAGAACATGAGAGATCACAAGAACTCAAGGATGGCAAATCACCTTTTAGGAAAACCCTTGAATAAGCATAAACATAGCAGTAAACCAAATGCCACTATTAACATACTAAAAATACAAAACAAAATTTACAAAAAAGGAAACTATAAGAACAAACGGAAATCCCGAAAATAAAGACAGGACAAAATAATAATTTGATAAATACAACTTCAAACTTTGACAGTGAAATACTTTTCGCTCTAAAGACAAACTAACAGGACTCAACAGCACGGATTGGTCCATCAGACCTTTACTAATAACCAGTCCCACGCAGGACATGACAAGACAGTTCACCATATGGTACTACCTTAACCAATGTAATGTGTTACAGATAGATCTTTGTATCAGTAGCTAAGTCACTGGTGAGGGAATAACGCTTGAAAACGTTCTGACTCAAATACGCTGTTTTGAAATGAAATTGGTAAGAACTTCAAGGACTGTAGCGTGTAGGGTCTTAATTGAATTTAAACTGTATCTTAATGAGCCTTCTACGAACTTCAGTGAGCCTTAGATAGTCTTTTTAGTGTCTTAAAAACTAAAAATTCAATAATGTCTCTCTCAAAGAGTTTTTACTGAGTTTTTGCAAAGTCTGAACTTGTATCTCTCTCAACAAGTCTTAATCAATCTTGATGAGTCTGAAGTAGGCTTAAGGAACTTCCACAAAATCTTGATGAGTTTTTACAGACTTTCATCTACTGAATATGAAGTGAGTATTCATCAGTCTCAGTTATCTTAAATACTCTTAACAGAATTTGTTGGTGTCTTGACGTGTTGTGGTGAGTTGAATTGTTCTTAAATAATATTGAAGGATGTACGGAGTCTTAATGAGTAGGTGCGGAGTTCTAACAAGCTTGTGCAGGATTTCAATAAATCTTAATCTGCCAGAACGAATTTCGTCAAACATAAAACGTGTTGATGAAGTCTTGAAGGGGCTTAATGAGTTATAATTGATTTTAACGAGTCTTAACTCGGTACGAACATCTTATCGCTATCTTCAAGGTACTTATCTATCTCTTACGTCGTTTTATCCTTCATTTATTTTGTTTCTTTATTAATTTCTCTTACTATATTTGTTGGCGACAAGAGGTCAGGCAAGAACAAAACCTCCGCTTAAAAGGCCTCTTCAGCTTCGAAAGAAGAAAAATAGCAAAAATAGCTTTGGTTAGTGGAAAGTTTTCCCGACCAAGTAGTTTCCGGGGCCAGGGGTACGGTGTCTGGGGAGCCAATTTGGTAGGCGTGCATCGCCATACGTTCCACCATACATAAGCGTGGACGCATTGTCTCCTGGCAGCTTGGCTTGCCTCCCTAACGAAACGCCTTTCCCTCGTTCCAGTTTGCCCCTCCGAAAGTTGTGTCTGCCCCCTCTTACAGGAGGATGGTTAAAGCCTCGTAGTGAGCGAATTTGCACTTGCAAGACAATTATGAACTCTTGTACGTTTCCGTGGTACATGGTCCAATATTATTCCTGTAGCATTTCGAGGGTTCAGTCATCCTGGTACATCTTATTGAAGAATGGCAAAACTACAGTGTGTGAGTTGCGGTTTTTTATCGTATGTTCGTTTGTCGCATTAGTGATGACGTACCCTTCATCCAGTGACTAACTGTTAATATTCTCATTATGTCTGGTGTCGTACTTTGGAATATATTTATGCGACTATACGTACATTTTACTCCAGTAATGCGATATGGAATTACCATTCATTATGCTGGCTACGCGGTACCCTGCGCTGCACATCCCGTCGGTCCGTTTAATTAGTTAATTACAAGTTTTTATTCGTTCACGATCGACTCGATAATAATTTAACGAGAACAGAACATGGAGACCTGCTCGGCTTCCTTGTCGTTCGATTGCTGTGTATTCGTACGGTTTTCATGTTTATTCTTTTTTAGTTCATATTGTATAGTCCCGCGTTGAATGAGATTTGGAAAAGAAACAAGATGCTCAGAAAACTTAGTTTGTAAATGTGTTCAGAGTGATCCCTCAGTGGACAGACCCCGGGGAATGCTGGCAAAGTTCTGAAGTTGGCTCTAATTTTTATCTGGATCGGGTAAGAACTTTGGTCACCACAAATGATTTTCTCGGGCTCCGGCTTGGAATCTCCGCTTTCATTAGGGACAAACGAAAGTTTTCCGGGGGGGGGGGGTTGTGAAACTCCCAACTGATTTAACTCAAAATTCCCAAGTATCAAAGCAATAAGAAAAAAGCTTTTGACTTGTTGGATTTTCCCAACTCTCTACCGAAATTTCCCAACTTGGCTGACTGAAATGGTAAATCTTCCCGACTGCTGCGTAAAAATTTCCTACCGGGGGGGGGGGGCTCTCCCTCCCCTATATCGGTACGTCCGTGCTTATTATACATGAATGGGTTCGTTTTCATCTCCGCATCATAAATGTTTTCGATATGAGCCCATCTGATGAAATTTTTGAATTCAGTGATCCTAAGAACTCCTTTTCCAGCATTTGATCAGTTTTGTCCATTAAAGAAGTCAAATTCGGATTTTGAAGCTCGAATCGGAGTCTGGTTGAATTTTCTAATTTCATTTCCAAAATGAACGACACGGAACCCCTTTATTTCGTGCTTCAGTAAAGTGGGTTTTCAGGAGACGCTGAATGCATTTTTGAAGTTATTTTATCTAAATACCTTCCAACGCAACTTCTTTATTATGTAGTATCAGTTCCAGCGATGGGATTTTCCGGTAGGTACATTAGGCAAGTGCCTAAGGCGGCAGATTTCGAGGAGCGGCAAATTTTTGTACATAAACAGCAGGAAAAAGGAAGGAAATTCGGAAAAAGAGAAAAAGAAGAAGAGATAGACAGAAAAAAGGAAAATATCGTAGAAGTTGCAGAAAACACAACTACGAAATAATTTTCAGTTTTTGACCTGTAGCTCATTAGGAGGAAATGGAGTGGAGGGGTGAGGGGGACATTTCGTTGAGCGCCTATAGCGGCTGAGCTTCTAAAGCCGCAGCTGGTTACGAAGAGCGTAAGCAAGAAGTGGAGTCCATTAGACATCGATAAAGAAGAAGTGAAGTGACCACCCGCTTATCCAAGTTGCATTATCAGCCGATGCCGTGCAGGGAGGAAAACTGCAAGACTTTTCAGGCAGGAAAAGATCACGGATGTGGATTACAGGAAATCGTTGGAAGGATGGAGAGGGAAGATGGAAAAGCTGTTTGCGGAAACGGGAAGAGGAGAGGACATACTAATGCCTGCGGAGCTCCGTGCGGTTAAATTTTGACATGTACTTGCCTGTTTCTACGCTAGGAGGGGGGGCACAAAATTTTTCCTCCTGTGGGCCCCCTACACTTTTTTTCAACTAGAACTTTTTGGAATTATCACATTGAACTTCTTCACATTATGTTAAAATTTGGTGGCAGTAGCTGTCTACCTTCAGAAATTATTAGGGAATTGAAAATCAGAAATTTCCAAAACAAGCTCAAAGTACCTTTTATGTATTTAATTATGGGAAGTATTAAATAGCACGAAATAAAAAGTGTGATTGAACGAAATGTGAAGCCACGAAAAAAAAAGTTTAAATTACGAGTTTTAAAATCGATATCACGAAATGACTTGCATACGGTATATTATGTTGTTTAAACACAAAAATTATACGTCATCGCGGATAACGTACAGACTCGTGGAGATAGGAGATCCATGAGTTTAAGAGGGATCCAATTTTCTATAAAAACGATCATTAAGAATTTTTTCGTAAGTACTCTAGAAACGCCATAGAGGGGAGCTCTGAGGTAATGCTCGAAAGGACGGATTTCAGGGCTTCGGTTGAGAGAACAAAAAAGAGTGGGCGTGTAAAAATTACCCTTTATTACAGTACATTAGTAATTTTTAGACCTATTATTGATGCGAATGACCCCATCGAGATCATCGAGGGGTTTCGAACTCAACGAATTCGTTTTTGATATCGGTTTGGCTCTTAATCTAAATTTGTGGCTCCTGAGGAGGGGGAGAATCGATTCATAGATTTTTATTGCTCCAAAATTTGATTTTGACATTAATTTGTGCGCAATTGTAAATTTGTGGCAAGTATGATGGAGGCTGAGAATTTGAACTTTTTATTTCGGGCGCAGTAATATCGTGTCTTTTTTTTCCATTGTGTGTAGAAGGTATTAAAATTCCGGGCGTATTTTATTTTATTGTGTAAGTGAATTATACTGCGTTCTGAAGTTTAATTTTTTCTTCAAACTTTTTCTTTTTCTGTTTCGTACTTGTTACTGCGCTTGTCATTTATATATCTCGTGCAAACCGCATATTTCTTTCGTGAATTCAACATTACCATTGTGGGCCGATAAATGGGTCCCTTTAATTATTGCATATTAGAAGAAAGATTTAGAAAACTGGAATGGGAAAATATGGGGATGATAAATGATGAAAAACTGGAATACAAGTAAAACAAAACTATTATCCGATAATATGCATTTTTATGCATTTATGGCCTAAATATGCAAAAATATGCGCTATAAACTTTTGTATACGGATTCAGAATTTCATGATTCGCAAAGATAATGTAGATATGCGCTATCTAGAATTACGAGAATAAATATGCATTTACATAAAAATCCCAGTCTTAGAAATAACTAAAAGAATAAATAAAGCATGGGCAAGCTTCTGGACTTTAGAAAACATGTATAAAGGTAAAATGAAGATTGAAACAAATACGAAAATACTGAAAAGATGCACTCTACTAGTCCTCACCTATGGTGCCCAAACGTGGGCCCTAGCGAAGAAGCAAATTAAAAGGTTAACTACCACAGTGAGAACAGGAACGAAACTAAGGGGGACACGGGAGGGCAGTTCCCCCAAACCTCTACCGGAGTTGGGAAATTTTAGTAGATGGATCAAAAGTTGGGAAAATTTAACCAGTCAAAAGAGATTTCGATTTTTTTAACTTCGTCTTCTTCTTCTTAGGTAATACAAAAAAAATTGTATACTGTAGAACTTTGAGTTGGGTCAGTTGGGAATTTAACAATTTTTGCCTCCCTAGGAAAAACTTTTCGCTACGTTCCTCGGTGAGAAGGACCGAACAAAGTATACTAGGGTGAAGAATAAAAGACAGAGTGAAAAACAAAAAAATAAGAGAGGAAACGGGTATGAAAGAGGTAAGTTGGATATCAAGTGGTGAGAATGATAATAAAATGATAGTGTAAACATTTTTTGGCGGGCCCTTAATGAATGCCCGGACCCGGTGCAATATTCCCGGGTTGCCCCCCTTTCTCGTCAGGCCTGAACTTATCCGGCGATATCCATGTCTACTTTTGGTTCACTCTCTACTTGCAGTTTTAAGCCTGCAGCTCTCAGCTAGTAGAAGTAGCCTTTCCAAGCTCATTCCCTGTTGTGGCGTAATTGGGCCGCACTATTGCGTCTTGTTTAACGTCCAGTTCGACGGTCGTAGTACCATCGTGTAGCGACACGTGACGCGAACGTGTACGCGTAGAAAATTGAGAAAAAGTTGAAGTCGCGAGTTCGGCGAACGCCACGTGAGTGCGTTCGACGTAGCCGGGCAGGTGGCCGGCGGCGGCGTCCCGCATTCACGCTCGTGTGGCCGACACTCACGAGCGCGACCGTGAGACTCGGGGGGGGGAGCGAAAAATCGGCTTGGCGTTTACAAAACGAGAGCGGGTGCTAACGTGGCGAAGTGGCTTTTCAAAATTGCCGCAAATCTCGTCTAGCGTTTGTTGTGGCACGCGGTTACTATGGCTACGCAGCTTCCTTTCTTCTCGGCGTCGTCGCCGCTTCTGTCAGAATCCGTAATCCGCGTACTCTCCGTACATATATGCTAAACTCCTCCGGATATAAAAACAGAAAGATTTATAAACTCGTCGTCGAAGCGGAGACGGTCAGGTGAAAATTTCGATTCTCTGTCGGTAGAGCGAAAAGCAGAAAAAAAAACACCTTTTCTCGCATCTCGCGGATGGCGGGCGCGATTGCCGGACACAGGCTGCGGTCGCTTCGTGATCGCGATTTTCCACGTTTCCGGATTTAGGAACCGTTTCGAGTGCACGTTGCCGCGGCGGCGGCGTCGCGCTCGCACCCTCTCCATAGACCGTGCGAGATCGGCTCGGAAATTCGGGACTCGCGTTCGCTGGCCGGGTCGAGAAGACGAGAGATCGGGCCACTGGTATATCGCGAAAATCGGGTGTCGAAAACGTGGTCGTGCTCGGTGTGGAGATTTTTGCGGGCGTTTTTGCCTTTTTTTTCCCCATCATGTGCGCGTTTTTGTACGCGAGAGTAGAATGACGTAGAATGATGCGCGCCGTCTTCTAACGGATTCCGTCTGCGGCATATCGTCGTCGTCCTCGGTCGCGGCGTGTCGAGTGGTATGCGGCAACGGGTAGAGAATAAACGGGCAGAAATGTTCAATCTAAAATATTTGGAAGTCGTGTGTTTGTAAACGTTTTTATAAATTCGTTACGGTTGGCGGTTTGTGCGCGTAAGTCGCGAGTACAGCGTTCGGCACGTTTTCTAGGAGATTCTGCGGATCGCCGCCGGGGTGCGAAGTGAGGGGAGCCGGAGCCACGATCAAAGATTTGGTGTGACAAGATCGTATATGTGTTCTCTCGATTTGGACGCAGACCGGCTATTCGATTACACAGGCGTGTAGTCGCGAAACGTACATCAATATTCGTTGTATAGATTACCTGTTTACCATTTTCTGCTCAAGGTTAGCGACTGTAAGCGTTACGTTTCGAATTAACTTTTTTGGTTGTTGTTGTTGTTGCCGTTGGCTTGTGGAGATATCGATTTGCGTCCTTTCGATCGTCTTCGGCTGATTCGAACGACGAAGATCTGTCGAGTCACAATCTTGCAAAAATGTCGAAGTGATCGTCATTTGAGTTGGGAAGTTCGGGAGTACTCATCTAAGCTGAGATCTGTTTGTTGAGCATGTGCAAGTGTACATGGGGCATCGAGCCTAGTGTTCGAGGGGGGTCTGGTCTTGACCGATGAAGGATGAGGTATTAGAGAAGGTGCTGAGATAAGAAATACCACTATTCGACGGAATCGCGAAGGGTGGTCCAGACCTCCTGGTTACGTTGCTGTGGGCTCAGCTGTGGTACTGCAGCGAAGTGTTGGTAGCATCTAGCCACGTTTCATGAAAGTATATTTAGTCGTTTTTCTTGGTTTGATGTAACAGGATACAGTGATCCATCTGAGTATGCCGATTGCTGAGTTTGGAGGAAGTGATAGCGCCCGGTGAGAAGAACAAAAGTTATGTATAAGGTACGGCAAAAATCAGTTCCCCGATTTGCATAACGTTGCGCGGTGCGCTTTCGCTGGAATCTCGACAGCGGGAACCGACTTTTGTTGCACCCTGTATGTATATAGCCTGTATTCAAGATTGAAGGAACTATGAGTCTTCAGAGTTTGAAATATAGTGAACTTTCATAGCGAATCTGATTGCTAATTTTCAGAATTTTTTCAATTTTCTTCCGAATAGCCTGGTATGACAGCTGAATCGTGTTAATTTTCAGAATTAGCTGAATCGGCTTAAGTCAGTTTTTTCAAATTTTTCGGTAGTCCTTTATTGCAGTGGCAAAAGAAAATTTTCAAGCCCATTGTCACAATCCTATCTTCCTCCAGAGGGGTGTGAATATGATTTACACACTTTCAGCTCAATCTTGAGCAATTTTAATCGAATGGTTCGGAATTTGGCGTGTAAGTGCAGGTTCCCAATATTTGAAATTTTTTCCACCTTTCTTGATCTCCTGAACTGATTTTCAACTTTGGAAATAGCGGGAGTCGCCATTTTTGAGCTGGCAGAAAATGTTAATTTGCAAATATTTCTTAATGTATTTCCCACCTTTTTGCCGATTTTCAGCATTTTTGGAGTGGTGGCACATACCTAAACGCTCAAAAAACGATTTACTCCGTTTTTTTTGTCCTTCATCGATGTTAGCTCATCGAAGCTGAAAAAATCGATCCGGCATCAATTTCTTCTCAAGTAAGAGCTATACAGGGTGTCTCTTTTGCAATGACCCCCCTTCCACCCGGTAAGTCGGCGACCTACTCCGATACTATGTAGATATGTTTGCATACTCATACTTTTGAAGGGGCTGAGTTATGGCCGAATTTTGAAAAGTTTCCTACCTTTGAATTTTTTCCCCTTCTCACGACTGGACAGGGCCATACCCGACGAGGTGGGGGTGCCCCCCATTGGCCAAAAAAAACAATGGGTTGAGACGGAGAGGTACATGTGGGAAATTGGATAAATTTGGAGTATTTGTAGCCCCCTACCCCACCAAGAAATATTCATCTTAATCGCACCCCCTTACTTTAATCCTAGGTACGGCCCGGCGACTAGAGATAGACAGAAAATGGCACCAAGAGGTAATAGTAGAGGGCAGTTGTGATAACCACTGAAAAAAATGGTCGAAATCGGTTCAACAGGGTATTCGTAAAATCAATTTTAGTACAAATTATATCAAAAAATTTTCATATTTTTTCAATTTCCCGTGTAACTTGCCCTTTTAAGCTACTGTTTTTTATTTGCAATAGATTGTACATTAAATTTCCCGTAAAAAAGTCATTAGCAATTTTCTTGTATCTGGATTAGAACTGCTGAAAATAGAGTTCAAGATATCCCCTGTTAAGAATTCTTTAACACAGATGCACAGGCCTTATGATGATAATAATCATTTTCTTCAGCTACTTTACCACTTCACAGAGTTATATCGTTTATGGGGCTTATTCACTTCTCTCCTTTCATCTATTTACCCCATATTTGAAGTTATGACCCATGCAATGAGAGGAGGGCGTTCTAGTATTTGGTAAAGTTTAATATGGGTACCCAATAATTGGTTCTAAAGGTCGCTAAATTCGGTTTTACATTTCGGCCATATTCCACGAACTATGGCCCATACTGATGGGAAGGAGGTGCAAGATGACGGTTGTGGTAACCATACAGAAAGAAATTAAACTCGTCGACATTCACAAGTCATCTTTTTTTACTTATCAATTCTAGTAGACACCTGACTATTTTTCAAGAATAAATGTCAACATAAAGGGTAATGGCTAATTTCTTTTATGAAGTATTCCCAAAGCTGTGTATAATACTAGCTGAAAAATTGTTGGGAAAATTGGTCTGAAAAACCGGCAAAAGTCTGGGAAAATTACCCTAAAAACGTGGCACCCTGTATAAATTGCGGGTAAGGTGAACAAAAACTACTGTCATTGTCTATTATGCATCTCGAAAATTGAAGGAGCTACAAGAAGTGAAAATTGTGCACTTCAATAATTTTATTCAAACTTAATGATTGTTTAACCTTTCAACAGTAAAGGTAGACAATTCAGTTTGGTAAATTTCTGTCACCTCTTCATGTGCTACTCGTTGATTACCTTCGAAAAAAAATTTTTAATTAAAATAATCAGACTTGCAATGAGAGTTCGCTACTTCCATTCATCGAAGACGTGTAGCCCCCTTCCGTTTTGAGTATAGACCATACTTGTGCTTGCAACGTTGTTTGTTCCTCATGTCGAGTATTACCTCCTACTGCCTGGTATACTAAGCTAGAATATCCTGTATTTGTCGCAATGGCTTGTTCGCATTGCCTGGAGCAGGGCGCTAACTTTGGAGGAGGGAGTAAATGAAGTAAATAAAAACAATGCTTTTTTAGGAACATGATTATACTTTCTTAAACGAAATCTGAACACGATCCGGTTTATGTTTTTCCAAAAAAGTTTTTTTTCTCGAAAAGTGGCGTACCCATAAGTCTGCTCAGTTTGATCTGGAATTCAATTTTGAGAGTAATTTTTAACGTCCGATCCCCTCTTTATCCTTCCTTTATTAAATTAAGTTGGCATTAAATATTGTTCAAGATTTTTAAAGTCACTGAACTCGATTTTGGGAGGGCTTGTAGGATCCGACTTACCTTGTGGCATCGGAGGGGGTCTAATGCGGATGATAATCTGTTATTCTGAGATTGTTGAATAGGATGTAGAATATCATCTTAAAAAATAATTTTTCTTTTGACCCCTTTCCAGTAGCACCTGACAGTAGGATCCAAAAATCATTCCCATAATCGAGTTTAGTAACCTTAATCTACAATATAGAAAAATCATTATATCCTGAACTTCTACTTAGCCGACAACCTTTTAGTTGATGTGTGTCTTAGTAAATTATCCGGAAAATATCATTAACCTGCCTATACAGGCCAATAGAGAAGCTTTACGATCTGTAAGATCTGAAGCGCCTCGCGAGATCTTTTGACCTAAAGGGGGTGGGATGTGCAATACCTAATTCTGCCGAATGACTGTGTTTAGACTGTAAAAAATTACGAATAATCGCTCAGTTGAGGAAGACGGTGCCCCCCCCCCCCTATTCGACAGGTCTCTGCTCTGATCACTCATCTTGAACGCTGTAGGGAATCAGCTGACTTGATAATGGCACCATATGAAGCATATCAGTTTGGACTGACACAAGGAGGGGGGAGGGGTATAGTAACGGAAAATTAATTTCTTGTAATTTTTCGTGTATATTGAAGAGGGAGAATCTTGTCCCTCCTTCTTTCTGAGGAAAGCGAACTTCGAGCTAATTCTAGATTGTATTTCTTGCTATTCTGATTCGAATTTAGGATCAGTATTTTAAAGCACTTGTGCTGCTAGTATGAGGTTTGGATTTGCTATCCGTGTTAGAACTAGTGTAGCCAAATCAGAGTTATGTAGATAAGTTAGCTGACCTGATAACGTCAGAATACGGCAGTTGGAGCCGACGTGATGAGGTGGGAGAGGAATTTAGTAGTTGATAATTTGATGTAAAACATGCCTTCCGCCTTCCATGGGTATGGAAAATCGTTTTTCTGTAATTTTGCATCAATACCGAAGAGTAAGAATCTTGCCCCCTTCCTCGTTCTTTCTGAGGAAAGCTAGCTTCGAGCTAATGCTAGACTACATTTCTTGCCATTTTGATTCGGGCTTAGGAACAGTATTCTAAAAAAGTACTTGTGTTTTCAGGTTCGGGTTCGGATTTGCTATTTCCCTGTTCGTATATAGCTAAATCATGGAGCCGAAAATAAGTAAGCTAATATAAAGACACTAATGGCTGATTTTGATTTTGCATGCTGTTGAATGCAATGCTTTTTCACATTCTGTTGTGGAAAAATTTGGTTGCTTGGGCCACTTAAAAGGGGTTGGTAACCAGAAAGCGCCGAACTTTCGAGTACTTTTAAACACTGGGTTGTGTTGAATATCACAAAAAGTGGAGGCGTCCTTTTTCTGAAGAAAGTCTCTACTTATTTAAGAAAAAGGCACATTACTTTTATTTTTCGTTTTAGTTCTTGATTCAGGAAATACAGGGTGGGTGACTGATTCTGCAAAGGTGTAAAATTCCATAAGCAAGAAGAAACTTGGAAATTTTTGTTTCTTTCTTTTGAGTTTGAGATCAGGTATCGATAGTAGATGGTCTCATGTAGCTAAGTAGTTCTGGCCACGTTTTAAAATTGTTTGGTCTTGCTGGTCACGGAAGACAGGGTGAAAGTTGAAGTTGTAAAATTTAAAGCCCGATTCTCTCGTCACCAGGAGGAAAATCTTTCCAATTATCTTGATTTAAACACGTAGATTGATCGAAATAATTTTATTCAGAGTTACTAATTCAAATCAGTGTCAGAAAAAAATAAATAAATAAAAAATTAATTAATTTAAACTTGTAAAAAAATAAATTTTCACGGCTTTCGGTCAAAATAGAATCTAGAACGTTCAAAAATTTGGCTCTGTAGAAATCTCTAAAACCGAAGTCTACATATTTGTATGAGGATTATCATCTAACCTTTTTGGTGGTCTCCTACTTCGATGATATTACAAAAATCCGCTTCTGGATCCATATCAAAGTTGACTGCAAATTGTGCTGCGGCTGAAATCAAGCTACCCATTGTATTATTTTGTATCGTTGCATAAGGAATTTTATCAGAAATCTTTGAGCTTTGAGAACAATCTCTGATAATTTCCGGAGAATTTCATCGGAAATCTTTAGAAAAAATTCCAAGGTTTTCCAAAGAATTTCTTCAAAAATCTTCCGATAATTTTTAAAGAATTTTATCAAAAATATTTTGGAAACATGTGATGGTTTTTGAAGAATTTTATCGAAAAACATCAGGAAAAATACCTGATAATTTCCAAAGAATAAGTCCATTGGAAATCTTCGAGGAAAATTTCCGATAATTTTAAATGAATTTCATCGAAAATTCTTGAAAAAAAATTCCGAAAATTTCTGAAGAATCCAGTCGGAAATCTTTAGAAAAAATTTCCAATGTTTTCCAAAAAATGTTATCAGAATTCGTCGAGAAAATTTCCCGTTTATTTTTGAATAGGGAAATATTTGGGGGGAAACTGCGATGGTTTTTGAGGAATTGTATCGAAAATCTTCAGGAAACATCTCCGATGATGAATAATTTCATTGGAAATCTTCGAGAAGAATCTACAATGATTTTTAAGGAATTTCATCGGAAATTTTCATGAAAAAAATGCCGGCTATTAAAGAAAAAACTTCTTAGTGGAAATGTTTAGAAAAAATTTCCTGTTTTCCAAAAATATCATCAAAATTCATCAAGAAAATTTTCTGATAATTTTTGAAGAATTTTATCAAAAATCTTCAGGAAAATTGTTCGATGATCTTCGAAAAATTTCATCGGAAATCTTCGAGAAGAATCTCCGATGATTTCTAAGGAATTTTATTGGGAATGTTTGGAAAAAAATTCAGTTTAGAAAATCTTACCACAATTTTCCAAATTGTAAAATTTTTCCAGGAGGAACAGAAATATTATAAAATTTCCGAAATTTTGCCAAATTTGCCGATTGAAAACTTGACTGGGGTCCTCCCCCCCCATTCTTCCCGTCGCGCCGCCTCTGAATGGAATCAAAGGCTTCATTAAAATTAATGAACCAGAAGTTGACTCGGATGTCTTATTCCCTAGACTTTCGATAATTTGGTTTATGATAAATACTTACATATAATGTGGTAAATTTAGGAAAAGTCCTGTCTAAATCCTGCCTGTTCTTTTGGTTGGTGAAAATCGAGTGCTGAATATACCTAATATTTATTATAGTGTCCTTAGCCAGCCGTTCGCAGAGTCTGCTGTGTCAGCTCGTGTGTGTGTTGTGACTTGATATGGAGCCGTTGTGACATAGTGGTGGTGCGGGTACGACTGAGCCCTTGTCGAGTCCAACTAAGGGGTTAGTGTCAATTAGGCGCGGCCGATTAGGCGCAGACAATTGGGCGAAAAGAGGGAGGGTGTCAAGTAGGCGAGAAGACGATTGGGCGCCGTAACAAAATTAGGCGCCTAACACAAAAAACGAAGTAATCGGTATTATGAAATATCAAATGAGTAAAGACAAATAAATGTAGAATATAAAATGAATAAAAACGGGAAAATGAGACATGTAGAACATAGTTCAGTATATCACATGTTATGAGCAATGGCACGAAGAAATTCGAGTGTGGTACGTGAATCATATTCCTGCACGAATGTACGGATACGTTGTTCTCTCATGATCACTTGAAGGCGTGACGTTCAAAACATCCTATGTAGCAATGTCAAAAATTTACAGGAGAAGCAAAAAACTGTTTCAGCTGAGGTGAAGAGGGTGGGTTTGGCGAAATGGGTGCTCAGCCAATTGTTTAAAGCTTCATACACATGTCCATGTACAACTTTTGGGGCTCAGTCATGCCTAAGCTGAGAAAATGTGGGTTAACCTTGCGCACATCCTAAGTCCACGGGAATGACAAAGAAAAACGTCCTAACAGATTATAGCTGAAGCGTAGGTGGGTGATTCTCCGAAAAATGGACAATTCAACGTGGACAAAAACAAAAAAAAAGAGGTTCCCTTTTCAAATTTTTTTCGTTGAAATCGATACTAAGGGTATTGAGAAACCATATTCCGGTACCGGCCAGGCTTAAATTTGATGGGGGGGGGGGGGGTTAGAAAAAAATGGTCGTCCACGTTGAAAGACAAATTTTTCACGTTTACATAGTGTGATAAGATGAGGCTGTACGATCACACAGCGGCACCGTGGGTTACAATCTCACGGATCACGGTTTTATGAAGTACCAAAAATTCACCTAGGAAAGTAGTCTCTGCACGAAGAAGATTTAAAGGCTGTTTCTACAGACTGCTTCTAAGTGTCGAAAGATTCACGTCCTTCAACGTGGATACAAGAAATACGCGAGTATCCACGTTGAATAATATTTTATGTCCACGTTTAAGGACAAAATCGCCTTTTTCCTTTTCCCATTGGATGAATATGCGGAGAATATTTGATACATGTTGCTGAATGTAATGTGGCCAACATTAGATATATTATTACGTTTTTACAAATTCCGAGCTGTAAATTCAATATGGCTGTTGATGTCCACGATGAAGGACACTTTTTTTTAGAAACCATGATTTCAGCAATAAATGAGAATTTTAGCATACAAATTATCATTATTTCACAGAAGTTCTTACACAGCCTTCTAGAGGAAGTTATGAGGAAGTTATATGAGCATTTGAGAGAAGTTTATGCTTATAGTGGAACCCTACAGAGAGGTTTGAAAATTATCCACGTTGAAGGACATATCTCTTCCTAGACACAACTTTGAGGCATTCTAAAGGTCACTTAACTTGGTTAGAAAAAGATTGTAAGACCTATACCGTGTTGCCTCAACTTACCTCTTCAACAATAGAAAACAGTAGTTCCTGAATTTTATGTATTAAACCCTTCCAGCGAGCAAAAAAAAAAACGAAACTAGACCACCGTGACACCCACGTTGATGGACATTTCAGGTGCATTTTCGATTTTCTAAGGATGTTCTGCTGAACTAGGGAGAGCTTTTACCACTGTCTCCATCAGAAGAGTTCATTTCCTCAATTATGACATATTGCGCATAGCATTCTGATAATAAGTGGCAGAGTTACAGCCCATTTACATGAATTGTCCATTTTTCGGAGAATTACCCAGGTATACTGGGCCGCCATATTGGGGCACATCGTGCCCGTGGATGCCAAATTCGACTATGCGGACCGTACCGCGTAGCAGGGTTGGCAATCTCAAACTGAATCTGAATCTTGAAGTTTAAGACATTGTTCTATCTCTGAAGCCAAATCCAGAAGCTAAGTGTAATCACCTTACGAGGGAAAAGCAGTAACTAAAGTTCGTAATACAGGTTTATTGAAGCTGAAACGAAGCCGTAATGTTAGATTTTAATGGCTTTGGTTTCCGCTTAATGTCCTACTGCTGTGATCCGTGATACAGGATTTTGACGTATATCCACTTGAAAATGTCCCGGGAAAAGTACCTAGTATTAAGTATTAATACTTTTGAATGATCGAAAGATCGAACCTCTCGTCTCAGATCAGTCCAGTTGTGATTGGTGAACATTTTTGGTATTAGAAAAGAATGAGATGACCAGATGACGTGAAGTCAGTAGTAAGGGGCAGGTATAAGACACTTTGCAAATTCATTTTTCGCGCAACAATTTTTGCGTTTCAAATTTGCAAATACACTTTTGTCTTATACCATTATAGAAATCACAGCCTATTATAATATTAGGAAATTGATTCTTTCAACTCAAAAAAAATTTTGTAACCATCACAAGACAGTGATAGCAAAAATCAAAATGCCAAAATCGAATAAGACACTTTGGAAATTCATTTTTCGCACAACAATTTTTGCGTTTCAAATTTGCAAATACACTTTTGTGTCATACCATATCCGCGAGTGTTCTTATGCGAATTAATTTGTAGGTTGGACATGAGTTCGCGGCACAAATGGGTTCGTAAACAACTTTTGCATTTCAATTTAGTGGTGTCAAAGTGTATAAAAATAATGTGTACATCTGAGCCGCATATTTCAATTGCACTAAATAGGAATTGATTTTGATTTTTGATTTTGGTATTTACATTTTGGCTGTGTCTGTAATGGTATGAGACAAAAGTGTATTTGCAAATTTGAAACGCAAAAATTGTTGTGCGAAAAATGAATTTGGTAAGTGTCTTATTCGATTTTGACATTTCGATTTTTGCTGTCACTGTCTTGCAATGGTTACAAAATTTTTTTTTAGTTAAAAGAATCAATTCCCTAATATTATAATAGGTTGTGATTTCGATTTTGGTATTTCGATTTTTGCTATGACAAAAATCGATTTATATAATGGTATAAGACAAAAGTGTATTTGCAAATTTGAAACGCAAAAAGTGTTGCGCGAAAAATGAATTTGCAAAGTGTCTTATACCTGCCCCTTACTACTGAAGTCGAAACTCGAAGCTGAGGTAATCATGTCAGTGAAGCTGTATCCGAAATCGGAAGTACAACATAGACATTTCTGAAGCCAGAACCGAATCTGAAAGATCCTTTCATCTTGCAATGAAGCTGAATCCGAATCTAAGTTCATAAGTTTCGGCTTTCGCAACCCTGCCGCGTAGTCAACTCGACATCGACGGGCGCGATGTGCCCCAATATGGCGGCCCAGTATACCTATACTTTAGCAATACAACCTTAGTCCAACTAGTGGCTAATTAGAATAGTTTCGCTGGAATCGTAAAGTACGTTCTACGAATACCTGGTATCGAGCATCAACAGCTGGCACCGACCTTACCGGGCACCGAGCATTACCTGGTGGATTAGTCATTCCAATTGTTCCGATTTTCGGCGGCGCAATGCAGGGTGCACTGCGGGGGCCCTCTCGCCGGCCGCCGGTATCCGCGAGGATTGCACTTGTATTGTTGCCGGCATCAGCGGTAATCCGGTTGAGCGTGCACCCGGCGCGGCGGTGCGCTGCTTGCCCGCCGCGCTCCCATTTCGTCCGCGTCGTCGGCGTCGCGTTCGCCGGGAACCGAACGACCGAGACAAGCCGAGCAATTGCGCGAATCGCGGGATATCCCCTCCTCGGTTGAAAGTGAACCGCCGGTGTTGGGTATCAAATCGGTATAAGAAATGAGAATACTCGAACGCCAGGCCGGACCTCAGTCAGCTGATTCGCATTCTTAATTGTGACGTATCCGCGTGTTTTTTTTTTTGTTGTTGAATTTTTCAATGTCTCAGCTCGGGTTTCATAAATAATATATCCATCGTCCAGAGTGTTCGTTGTTTACTCGATAATTGGGTTCGACGGTGCCATATTCGAAGACGTGGGTCCGTGGTCGCGTGTGCTTCATGTTCTTTCGTCATTGCGGTGTACTCGGTTGACTCTTGAATGTAGTCAGTATTTTGAATACTTTTTTGTTTGGGCGAATTTCGAAAAGTATCGTGTAGTGGCTGTCGGATGCGGGAGTTAATTTAATATCAATTAGCGAACGAAGGCTCGACGTTGCCACCGGTAATCTAGGTCATATAATTATCGTATTCGTTCGGTTGCCACTGCGTCAGTTTTGAGTTGTGCCGAGTGAACGTGTACGAGACGGAGATAGCGATAGCAATGTCTGAAAACGAACATATCCTGGTTTAGCAGTGTGGATATAATGCCCGATGTTCACACATGAAACTGATGATTCTGTTTACTTATCGAAAAACGCCGTGCCGGCGGAGAGTTCGACATTAACGAGAGAGTGAGCAAAAGGGGGAAAAACGTGCGTTAACATGGCGGCGATTTGTGTACAATACCGTAGCAATTTTGTGTCTAAATTTACTCGTAAGCGTGTGCGATGTACTAATTTGCAATGTGGTTGTATTTGTGCAGGAAAATGAGAGTTGCGCCTGACCGACCCGACCACAGCGAGCACGTCGGAGTGGCCCTCAGTCAGAATCCAGTTACGGCGGCCACCGCTTCCACCGTCACTCTGTATTCGGCCGATGGACTTATTGCCGTTCAAGTACGTTCGAAAATTGGATCTTTTTCTCGCCGTTCGCTTTTTCGCACTTGGTGTGGCTGATGAACGCAAAATTTCACGAAAATCGTGCATTTCAACATTCCAGCGGTTTGTGAGCTGTAAACGGGTGACCCGATCAAATTTAAGGTTAACTTCGCCCTTTCAGCTCTCTAAAAGGTCCTCCATTGGGGAAAACTGAGTCAATAGCTGTTTAATTGCTTTTATTCTGTACATGATCAAGGTGTCTAACACCTCCTGCATCTCCTGCATCTCCTGCAAAACTCCTGCATTTGCTCAAATGCTCCTGCATTTCACAAAATCTCCTGCAAACCTCCTGCATTTCACTCAAACCTCCTGCAAAAATCGTACTTTACTGCACCATAAAATATGTATTACAAACTTGCAATTTTCACAGAGAAATGAAAAAAAAGTGAATTAAAATTTTTCTTTTCTCATGAAAAAAATGGTTGTTTGCACCACCAGTTGTTTGCATAAACTGATCAATCCGCAATGTGCCATTACTAGCGCTAGCATTAACATGTTTTTGAACTAGGTGGCAGGTATGTTGCGCTGCCTAACGCGTATCGTTTGTAGGAGTGCTGATACGTTGACTGGTACTGGTGCAAATATTGCGTCTATGTCAATTCTGTATCTAACGTAAGTGGAAAAATTGACGCACTTTTTAGCAAATGAGTTTAAAAAAAGATAAGATTGCCTACTGTATTACATATGGTCTTGGGCCTTACTTCAGACAGATCTTACTAGACGAAGTTCAAAACGCAAACACTATCTCAATAAAGTTTGCCAAAGCGCCCAAATGGATATGATCGTACATTATTGGGATTCTAGTAAATAGGAGGTATCAACTCGTTATTTAGCTTCCATTTTCCCAGAACGATGTACTTCTGATGGACTGTTCAAAGCAATTACAAATGCATTAAAAGATTTGAAGTTGAATTTATCTAACGTTTTGCAAGTGGCGATGGATGGCCCCAACGTTAATTTGAAATTATTACATTCAGATCTGTTGAAATACATGGAAGAGAATGGTATGAACAAAATGTTGAATTTGGGTACCTGTACCTTGCATATCGTCCATAACGAGTATAAAACTGCTCACGATAGCAGCAACTGGAATATTCATCGGTTGTTACGAAGTCTGTATTACCTCTTCAAAGACTTCCCTACTAGACGCGCGGATTTTAAATATTATTCCAAATCTTCGTTATTTACATTAAAATGTTTCTCTGTTCGATGGCTGGAAAATGGAAAGGTATTACAGAGAGCATTGAATATACTACCTCATGTCAAGAAGTATGTTGAGGGCGTCAAAAATAAACCTTCTAAAACACACAATTACACTTATGTGACTGAAGCTTTGAAAAAGGAGTTTTTGGAAGCAAAATTACATTTTATGTCTTCAGTGTGTGATGACTTGTACCATTTTTTGATATAATACCAGAGCGATGAGCCAATTGATACCCTTTCTTTATGAAGATCTTAGAACTATTCTTCGAAACATCGGTACCAGATTTCTCTCCAAAGGCACATATAGTTTTGAAGATACAGTAAAAGTCGCTTATTATAATGACGTTGGGCAAAGAGGATTTTATGACATAAAGCGGCGTATTCCACAAAACGACAGGAAAAATTCTGAACATGATTTTATGATGTCAAAAATTCTTATATCTGATTTTCCCATTTTTTTTGCTAACTCCTCGGCTTTTTCGCGCATTAAAGGATCATTAACCCGCCCATCAGCTTCACGAACATGATTGAACCACTGTAACAAAGCCTCTTCGACATCACCATCTTTTCCTGTTCTTTTTCTTTTTCGGCTGCTGTTTTCATTCTTGGCAATTGCTTCCTGGATGCTATCTCGTTTCTTCAGCAACTTCGACAAAAAGGGTTGTGAAATACGGAGCTTGATGGCCGCTTCACTCTGCGTCACTGTTTTAGGCAATGCATCATATTCGCGTAAAATTTCAGCTTTCTCGGCGATACTAAGATCACGACGACATTTATTGCTTGTAGATTTAGTCGACATAGTTACACGGTTGCTCACAGTTTTGTAACAAGACACAGACTGACCAGCGAGAAGCAAAGAAATGATAACATGTGAAAGAAAAAGTGCCAAGTAACTCATGTTTTTTCATGAAAATTATAGTCGTACTTCATTACAATAAGCGACTTGCCCATTCCAATAACCGGCAGATTTACAATGTATTTGTATACGGGAGGACGGGACTTGCTCATTTTTAAGACATTAAGCGACTTATGCCACTATCAGACATTATAATAAGCGACTTTTACTGTACTAAAAAGAACCTTTTACCACCAGAGAAGGTTAACGTCGGATTTGAAGCCAAAACAATTGTATCCAAATTTTCCCCGTTGAAGAAAATGAAATTTCTTGATGAATGTCGCGCTTTTCTTAAAGCATTGTACGATAAACTTTTGAGGAAGTCTGCAAAATTATTTTCATTTGTACTTCATTAATTTTATTCTCAAAATTTAAAAAGTATCATTTTTTTAGTCCTTTTCAATTTTGAAACCATTTTAATACAGATTTTTTATATTTTATTTTTTTTTGGGGGGGGGGGGGGGGGGGTGTTTCTAGTTGTTTGAACTGCTGAAAAACCTCCTGCAAAATCGCCTGCAAAATCTCCTGCAAAACTCCTGCATTTCGCTTTCCAAAATTTGTTAGACACCCTGATGATGTTAAAACAGTATTTTGACGGTAAGCTACCTGCGGGTAAAAGTGCATTTTACCCGCACCCTATGCTAGGCGTGAAAGAAAAATAAGGTACAATGAAGAAACAGGTCAACCACAGTATGAACCAATGAAAACGCTTGAAAAGTTCAACAAGCGTGAGAAGTGTGAGAGCATGATTCGTTCACGTTTTCACGTTCCTTCCATTCCATGAATTCGTGTATCCTGATAGTGTGAATCTGAATTCGTGCGATTTTGATTTTGAAAGGGAAGAGGGTAGATTTATGTCTTAACATCATATAGAATAAAATATCTTGCAATAAATGCGAGTATCGTGAACGTTTACCAACTCAGCAAATTGCTCAACTCACCTAACAGCTCATATCGGAAACTTTTGCTTCGTTGGGTAAACATTCACTTTACCCCCATGTATAGTAATATACTATTATATGACTTAACATATAAAACGTTTCGTATCGGCACATACAAACTCTTTTTATTCCTGAGTGAGCGAATTCTTATGTGATGGAATGAGAACACCAGCGTATGAACAGGGTCCGGGAAACCCTGTCGAAAACCTTTAGAGGCCATGTTTCACAGGAAATTAAAAAAATATGAAAATTTTCTGATATAATTTGTACTAAAATTGATTTTATGAACACCCTGTCGAACCGAATCCGATCATTTTGTTCCTGTGGTCACCACAACTGTCCTTTACTATTACCTGTTGGTACCATTTTTCTGTCTATTTTCAGAGATAGAAAACTTTTCAAATTTGATCGTAAATCAGCCCCTTTGAAAGTAAGATTATGCAAATATATCTACATATTGTCGAGGTAGGTTGTCTACTTACCACGCGGAAGGGGGGTCATTGCAAGACACCATGAATATTGCTGATAAGAAATAAAGACATAGATACAGATAAGATAGACATCAGACTAAGGACATATCCGATGTAAGTATTACTGATAGCTGCCTTCTCCATCCCTGCGGGTAAGACATTCCCTAATAATGACATAAAGACAGGCATGAAACTTGTCTATTATGTTGCCGATCAGAGTTTTAAAATAAGACTACGAGTACTACTCCATACCAATGGTGTCTTTCAGAAATCGTTTTGCTTCATAAAATGTTTGAATCTCTTCCTTGACTTTGACAAATTAGCCCTGTGAAGAAATTTTGATTCTTGACTCCCGGATCTGAGCTCTATGGCTTCTTTCTCTCTATAAGAAATAGCCTTCCTCTCATCTTGCCGAAAAGCGTGTTTCCTACAGAGACACGTAGTGTAACATTTTATATGCTTTCGTACTCAATTAAAAAAATGTCCATGGAAATTTTTATTAACAACACGGCTGCAGACTGTAGTCGCGCAGGATGCAGCAAGTGTCAACCACTGAATTTGTGTCGGGGGAGCGTTTCAGTTTTTCCTCCAGTATACTCGTGGCTAGAAGAAAATGGAAATGTCAACCACTGAACCGAATGGTCACCATGAAGACCTAAAGAACTGTGCTGGAAATGAGAAGAGAACCCCGACGTCTCTGAGGTAATGCTCGAAAGGGTGCTGGCTTCGTGTCGGGGGAAGCGTTTGGAGGTGGTGGGGGAGGGGGTGTTATAGTTTTCGCTCAAGTATACCCCTGGCTGGAAGAAATAAATTTCCATGGAAATGTATGAACTCGATTTTCGCTCATGTATACTCAGTAATATGACGTCATAGTAACAGGAGCGTTACGGGAGTCTGTTACGGGGGTGGGGGGCGTTACGGTTTTCGCTCGAGTATACCCAGTAGTATGACATCATGGTGCGTTAATTACAGCGATAAGATGACGGGATATGTGCTGTAGCGATCACTAACCTTCTCGCCCTAAAATTGAGACCTTTTTACGCTGGCGAGTGGATGAGAGGGAGGGAGAGATTGTTCAAGAAATGTTATCAAAGAATTTTACATTTAGTCCTAGTGTCTTAGTGACATAAAAATCGAATAACGTTGTATGCTGAAGATTGGACAGATAGGGAATACTCTGTCATGGGATTTTTACGGGGTGAGAAATTTCTCCCATGTCTGTGTCAATTTGATGTACTGAGTTTCACCTATGTCCTGAATTAATAATGTTCAGATTACTCAAGTACGTAAATGAATGAAACAGTACTAATAAATATGCTTCAGAAAATATGCAGACAGAAAATGCATAACTACGGAACAGTGTAAAATAACAAGGTCGGAAGATTTGAAAACTAATGAGAACTTCTTTATGAATGAAAATAGAGAAAAAAGAAAATCAAAAACTTGCTATAGGTATAGAATCATAGGCGGACGAGGGTCCAGAATCCGGAATTTCAGAACTTAGGGCCAACAGTTGAAGTGTTAAGACAGAAAATTGATGAATTAGATAAGGTTAAGTGTTACTTATTTGTCAGGTGTCTTTAGACGGTCATATCTCCAGCTCTAATTGTTAGTGATGTTGGACAGAACGATTTTTTGTCATTTTGTCAGACCAGCATTCATTTTTTTGTTTTGTTATGTCATGAGTTTTGTCATGCTTGGAGTTCTGTCCTTTTATTTTTTCTTGGTTTTGTTATGTCATGATAAAATTATCTTGTCATTTTATTTTGTCATTTTGTCAAAATGCCAATACCTATCAATTTACGTCGTAACTAAATTTTTTGTCATTTTGTTATATCATTTGATTCATTTTTTTGTCTTGTCATTTCCATTTTGTCATATATGACAAAACTGATTAATGGTTTTGTCAGTATGACAAAATTTTTAAAATTCAATTGAATTGTCATTTTGTCATTCTGTTTTGTTATGTTTAACCACGCTGCTGATTACATCGGGAGTTGATTTTGAAATCGATGGATACTTTCATCCTTCCTCTACAACATTAATGGCGCTGCTATCGTCCCCCCCCCTCGATTAATCCGCAGGCATCTTATGAAGAGTCCAAAAGTCAAAAATTGGCAACTGCTGCCAATTATTGGTCTGCAGAATTTTCCACTTTCAATCATAATACATGATAGTGTATGCCACGTGGAATGAATCTTACTTGCACGCGCCGATGTCAAGCGCAAGTGCTATTTTCTGCGAATTTTTTTGTAATATGTTGAAGTTTGCCAATTATTGGTCGACCAGTGTTTAGCACAATTTGGAAAAAATTACCTGAAATTGACGGAATGAAAAGAAAAAAGCGAAATTCAATTAATTTATTGTAATCGCAGTAAAATACAAAAATCATAGAAATGCAGAAAAGGCTCATAATTTCATTTGACAGACTGATAACCAGAAAGAGGAAACATTAGTCAATAATTGGTCAAAAAAAAAAATTGTATTGGAGTCGAATTCTGCCAAAAGAATTTTTCGTTCCTTCTACCTCGTCCCTTAGATACCATGTCTGAGACGTTTTTTCTATTTTGTGTTTTGTTAACTTCAGTGTGGACGTAGAGGAGGCAACTTTTTGAAATTCGATGTGTGCAATTAAGGAAGTCGGAATGCTGACAAATGGGGTTTTCATTCAAAATTGAAGATTTATAGGAGGGGATGGGAGACAACAGTATGTGGAATACAATATGGGCATCGAAACATAGGTTTTGAAAATCAGTAAACTCGATTCTATCATTAATTTGGGGGGGGGGATTTCAAAATTGAAGTTCCTTGATGGAAAGGCGTCGAAATAGAAAAATTCTACCAGTACGATATAGATATCGTTTTTCAGTTTATGGAAGTTGCCGAGTATGTTTCTCATGTCAGTATCCCCGAGCTTGAAATTGAGATTCCACATATAGGGGTGGGGCCACGAAATTCCGTAAAATGCAATATGGATATTGGGATGTAGGTTCCACGTGCGAGGGCAGGGGCCACAAATGGTTTTTCATAAACTTGGATTCTGACTTCACTTTGGATGCAATCTTAAAACTGAGGTACCCATTTAGAGCGAAGTGGGCTGAGAAATGAAAAATCGAACTAGTACAATATGGGTATAATTTTGGCATGAATTTAACCGCACGCTTCAAAAAATTGGAAAAAACGCTAAAAAGAATACAAATCAATGTGCCCATTTAATGAAAGTATTCACGTTAAATAATCGGATTCACGCTAAACTGATCGATTAGCATAATATTATCACGTTCTACTTATTACCTAACGATAAGGAAATCTATGTCGCAGTACAAACAATATTATTACTTTGTACTTATTAAATAACGATGAAAAAAAATCTATGTTGAGATAAAGATATAAATGAAAGTATGTACCGTTTAATGGGTTAATTTAGGACTAGAAGGGCTCTCCTCGCTTTTGCTAGTCGTCCTCTCTTCCGTTTTTGTCCGAGTGGTATGGACTTCGCTTCCATCGGAACGTCCTCTTGGTGCGTCCTTATTTTCATACCTAGTGAGTGCTTGCATATCAGGTGCTTCAAGAAATAAGGACAGGTACAGCTGCAGCTCGAATTTTCAGATAATGTTATAGTCCATGTACCGTAATGAACAGTCTTAAATTCGTCAACATTTTTCCACTCACCCTCTTTAACTGTGAAACTACTGTAATACACCAGGTATTGACATTCGCGAATTAGCGTGCATTTCTATCAGAATCGTCGTTCAGGAATTAGTGTGCATTTCTATCACAATTGACGTTTTACTCTATCGATCTGCTGTTCAAAATTTAGTGTGCAAGTCTATTTATCGTGACTGCAAAACGATTTTTTCCAACTTGCGATTATATTTTCCCCTATAATTTTTGAGGTTGTGGAGGTCGTAGAAGCTATTTCTGATGTCAGAATGGCCTCAACCTTAATTCTTCATTATCAGCTTTCCTAAGCTGTAAAGAGTTAATTAAAATAAATACAACTGTAAAATAATGTTTGGAAATTTATTGTGTTATTAGCTGACTCGCTTGGCGGCTCATCTAGACTGTGGGTTAAAGTGAGTTGCTAAAGTTAGTTGGCTGAAGTGAGTGGGCTAAAGTGAATTAGATATAGTGAATTTGATGAAGGAACACTGACTGGTATTTAGCTCTGTAACGCAGTACATGTGAGTAAGTTATTACTAATCAAATGAATCATTTGGTGCTCAGTTTCCCTCACATTTGGTCCTCCGACTTGTGATTGGCTAAGTATTATTTTACGCAGACATCCTTTGTTGTACCTGTAGATGTAGATACCTACTTAATGTCGAGTAGATACATGTTTCTTTGGAATGGGTAGGTGACCTTGTGTACCAAATTGGAAGTTTGATTAGTAATAATGCGTGTACTTACAAGCAATGAACGATAGTTTTAGCTGTAGTTACTTCATATTTTCATATTTTGATACATGAAACACGTACACATTTTTACATGCAGACGAATAATAACTGTTTTTTTTTCTGTACGTACGCGTGTGTTGATGGATGGGTAGCGATTCAGCGGCTGGTTGCTAAGAGGTCCCGTGTACTCATCTTCACTGAAACCTGCGGAAGTTGGCAAAAAGAAATAGCTTCATGTTTATTGCACCATGTTTGTGTTGTTCAGACGAAAATTTTGGTGTTTTCCAAAATTCAATCAGATAATTATAGAGGAAATGCTGAACATATTTTCCAAAAACTGAAATTTTAGGGCTTTTGGAGGTGATACGGGGCTGAACATGAGCCGTGTGGTACATAAATGAGTACAAAACAATATCCAAGTATACTGGGGTCACGTGAAAAGATCTTTTGTGCGTAGAATCGAATAGTTTCGTCTGTGAGTCTCCATTTTAGGCCATATTAAGCTATCAGTAGCCTTAGATTCCAATTGCGACCTCGTTTCAATTATGGTGAGGGGTCAGATGAGGTGACACCAATCCTGAATCTGATCAGTAAGCTCTCTATAGTTCATGTTGCAAATTTCCTACTTCTGTAACAAAGTACACGATTCTTCACCTAGCAGCCGTACTAACTGTACTCGTACCACAGGGCTGTGTGAGTCGCGAAACTATCGGATGGACTGTGAATGGAATGAAGCAAATGCGACATACATGTGCATAAATATCCGCTTAGCAATTGTACTCTTGCAGTTTCATTATGATTTTATTGAAAGTGCATTGCTCGCATGTAAACTAATATCCGCGCGTATTCGAGAGCTCATCGTCGTTAATTCGCGTTCGATGTTAATTGCGGAAAGAAAATGAAGATGATGGAGCAGTCTGGGAAGGGGGTTGTATGCGCGATGCGAGGACGTTTTTAAAAATACATGCCCACATGTATGCCGTTCTTTCGGGAGCTGGCCAGCGTGCACTCGATGTCGTTTTTTAAATTCCGAAGTGCTTTTTGAGGCGCTGCCAAAATGGACGACGTACGCTGCTGGAAATCTCAGTGCTCGAAATTGCTCGATGAAGATGAGCGTCGGCACCGTCGTCGCCGGTGCCTGTGCAATGTGCATCCGCGAGAACATGGAGAGATAAGTCGGCGAAGTGTGAACTGTTTAAGCGAGTTGTGTGTAAGGTGTGTGACTAGTTCCTAATTTGAAGTTCGTATAGCAGAAGGCGGGCACTGTAGGTGAGATGAGGATCATAGTTTCGGTTACTAAAAGCAGACCGAGGGCATGCGAGGAAAAGCGCGATGAAAAAAACGAAATTCTACAGATACGTACGATGTCCTCGATAATAAATTCGCACGTACGTCGCAATTGAAAAGTTTAATCACTGTTTATATTGCATATTTGTTTTCCTGTACCGGGAATCCGTTCGATGTAGACAATGGCTGCTCGTCTGCGAGCCTTGTTGACATGTATTCGACTTTAGCAAATCTTTCGTGACGCTCGGTTGTATTGTGTCGAGCAAATTGCTAGAAGAAGCATCCATTGTGAAGCAAAATTTGGAAGATTTCTGAAGTTAGATGGCAGGAAACACTCCCCTCCCCCCAAAAAATGTGTTGATGGCAGATCTAATCTGAGAACGTTTCGGACATTGTTCTAGACGCAGTTCCCATAACGTGGTTGTTCAGAATTTTTTCATGCTGCCGGAGTAAAGTCGTTGGTCAAGTGCTACATGTGCACATTCACGATTTAGGTAGCAAGGTAAAACGTCGAGGGTTGTATCGTTTTTCGGATTATGGTTTTGACGGTCAAGACCATTCGACAAATAATGTATCACTTCTAAAATTAGTGCTTGAAAAGATACCCCACACCTTTGGAGAGAGGGGAAGGAATAAGACGATTTTAGGAGCAAGAAAACCTCTTTTATGGTGAAAAAATATGCGTTTGTAGGTAGAATAATATATTATTTACTGTGCCCATGTTCGGGTCTCTTTCGGGATAAAATGTCTCAAATTAATCCCCGGCAACACGGAAGATCACCGAGTGAAAACTGATTCCAGATTATCACAGTGATTGTAGTCTTGATGATCTTAGTATTGCTGACTGCCATGAGGAGATCTTGTTTGGAAGAAACTCCCAATTTTCCTCATACCCTCTTGCTTATCATTGTAGTCTGTAATCTCGGGCAGTTTCCTCTTTTCGTACTCTCCATAATATTACACGTATAATATTGATAGCTAATTTTGAAGGACGTTATTTTTGTGATCTCTGGAAATGTTAGTCCTCCTGGCTGCTTGGCGACCAAGCTACTCTCTTCCATGAACACTAGTTTGATGCATGCCTCATTTTTGGTATTTCTGTTTAATTTGCTGTCTGTCTATGCATCTCTTTTTCTAATTAGTTCTCCATCCGAGTCCTGGAATCCGCCCTTTCGAGCATTACTTCAGAGACGTCGGGGAGGCTGTTAGGACTGCCTTAGCCCTCTTCCCTTCTCTGTCTATGTATCTGTCTCTATGTGTACTTATCAACATTCCCTTCGCTTGGATGCCCCTTTGCTCGGGGTTGCCTTCCTCGATGTTTGTCTGTCGGACCTACATGGCGAAATGGTTTATGATTATTGCCTGATTGATAGACTAGCTGGCTGATAAGCTGTTTATCTCGGTCTTGCAGTTTTTCTCAGTTGGCGACGTTGGAACCCCGAGTTCAGTAAAGTGAAGGAAGAATCTTAGACCGAAATGCGAATTAAGAATCGAGATATACGGTTGTGAGGGTTGTCAGATGAGACAGGATTTGGGCTGCTGAAAAATTGGTGCCCGCTTGATGTGACCAGCCAAGAAAAATCATTAAATATTGGCTGAATTTTGTTTGTCTCATTTCTTTGCACACTTGGAAACCTGCCTCCTCTGTCGGAGAAAAACTATGTGTGTGTTGCCTAAATGAATTCCTTGAACAGGGTGTCTACCGTTCATACAATTACTTACAAATTTGGTAATCCTTCCTGAATAATCGCAATATTTCTTATCAAAATATGGCCAAATTAAAATTTAATTGAAAAATTGTGTTCTTTGCAATAATTCGTTCGGTATTATTTAATTATTAAGTTTCTTCGAAGTTTTTGTTTGTAATTAGCATAGTCTTGAATTTTTTTTCTTTGTTGAAATTCTGTTCAGGCGTGTAAATGTTCCGGAAAAAGGTACAAAAGTCACACACAAAAGTCATACAAAAATCATACTTTTGAAAAATTCGTATTTGGTAGACACCCTGCTGAAGTCGAGTTAGAAATGGAAACAGACAGACAGTGAGATCCATGTGACTTAATTGTAGTGTATTACATCTCTGTATACTATAAAAACCTTGCCCCCTCTGTTTGAGACAAACAATGTGTGTGTTGCCTGTATGAATAAACCCAGAAAATAGCATGATTTTTGCTCAAAGTAGCATGAAAACATGAAAATGGCATGATTTTTTACAATTATTTCTTCGTAAAAGCATAAATTTTCAACATTTTACCTGTAACGTTTTTCCAATTTCAAGTAACAAAATGATTACACATTAACTGCCAAAAAAGCGCATAAAATTTCCTACAAAACAAGTATACACAAGGGGGGGGGGTACGTCTTGGAGAAAATTTTTAAAGCATGAAAAATGGCATGAAAAAAACAAGAAAATAGTACGAATTTTCATTTTTTGAAACTGGTAGACACCATGCATGTCTACTGGTTAATGGGTCAAGCTAAATGACTCAGAAGTAGAGTTATACAGCTGTGCAAAATTTCGAAGAGTTTTACTTCAGAAAAATTACAAAGTAAAATTAGAATTTGACTACTTCTGGCCCTTTTATTGTATGATCCTAAGCCGAAAAATAACTTCGAAAGCTTACCAGGCAGAGCCGAACAATTTAAATTTTAAATTTTATTCGGTGCCCTATTGGAGCAACTTTTAAGCTTTGGTCCACTTTGCTCTTTCAAGTTACGCTCATGTTTGATATGGTAGCACCCTTGTTGTCATATTCGTGTTGTCGTCAACGGTTTCGTAGTGTTCAAGTAGGGGACGTGTGAGACTGCGGGGCAAACCTTGGCTTAAAAAATACTCAAATTAATTACCAATTTTGTCTGAAACCTGGCTAATCGTAGCTGTAGCTATGTAAGTAGTTTTTACAGTGTCAGTCTCTGGTTGAATGGCGTCAGTTGTGCCCCCCTGAAGCAAGTTTCCGGCAGATGCCGAGAATATTTAGGGTAGGTGGGTGGTCAAGCTAGTGGATGGTTTGCAATGACTAGGAAAATTAACAAGACGTAAAATTATAAAAACAGTTTTGAAGAGGTTAGAATCGAAAGTAACACTTGCCAATTGACTTCAACGGCGCAAATAGGCAAAATACTGTACACGGGTGCAGGGATATTTCTTGCCGCGCCTATGAACGTGGAGTACGTAATACGTACCGCGCACTCATAGGCGCAGGAAGAGATATTCCTGCACCCGTGTACAGTATTTTTCCTGTTTACACCCTTGCAGTAAAATAGCAAGTGTAGGTTTTGATTCCAAGGGCGTGGGGTTGAGTACAGAGTAGGTGGGTCTCTGGAAAATTTTCACCGGGTAAGTTTCAAAACGTGGGCGCTACTTTACAATCTAACCTAAAATGTTGACTGCAGTGTATATTCTTAACAATGTTTGTTTGGACTGGATTTTATCTCCTTATCAAGCCTCTTTGTAACATTGCTGAGCATTAGTGGGCTGCTATCTGTGTGAAATAAACATCGTACGATGACAGATTCTCTCTATTAACCGATTTCCTTCGTGAACTGTAACAGCTACGCCTCCACCTTGCACTGAAGTTCTGTGTGAAAACGTTGTGCATATGTAGATATGTTTAAATTATGTATTCTATGATGTTTGCTAATTTATTCCGAGTGAACGGTTTGTCCAGTTAGCGGTTGTTTGAGAATCACTGGCTTAAACATGTTAATTTGTAAAATATTCTCGATTCGGAACAGCTGTTCTTCGAAATTATTATGAAAGTTGACGACGCTCTCGATACTAGTTTGTTAGCGGAATGGTGAAGGGGGGCTCTAAAAGCCAGTTTTTGTTCAAAATAAAAAATCTTAAATTGGCAGCTTGAAACCATTACACGGAACGAATAATTACGACGTGATAGTTCAAATTCTATCTGTTGATAACGATTCTGTATGAGTGTAACTGAGTCGTGTTTATTTAGTATAAATTGGAAATGCAACATCGTTTTGCTGCAGCTAAATATAGTCGCGCATTGATTGAGCTTCTGTACAGTGTTACGAAGTGGAAAAAAGAATTCAATTTCGACAAAATTGACAGGGAAAGTACTGATTATTGGATTAAGGGAGAGAGGGCCAAAGTAAATCATTTCGGAATATTAGTGGATAGGACGAGGCCACTTGATTGCCCTGAAATCCTTTTCGGTATTCAACAGCGATTGAGAATGCTACCCTTTCAGAATCTGATTTCTTGAATAATTGTTTCGAGGTTCAACGTGGCTAAAAATTTCAACCGTTATAAAAGGGTGTGCGAGCGCGGCCTGTGCCTGTGGTGCCTTTTAATTGGACTTATTTACCTTGAAACATCGGTAGGGCATTTTCGAAGGAATAAAATTGTATTTATGTAATAATGTACAATGGATGGATTCGTCTGAAACTTGGGAATTGGGGAAGATTTTGCTTTCACCCGTAGAGCAAATTTTGAAATAAAATGCCCACGTTACTCGTTATTTTTGTATTACTCGCGGCGTATTCGAACGTATAATCCTTTCTGATTTGAAATGAAACTGCGCGCTCCTTGTTGTGTAATTATTGAAGATAACGTTCGGCTGCAAATCAATATCTGAAACTGTAAAACGCTTCATTACTTTCGAATGTAATTTTAAGATAGATCGACCCGAAATTCCAGTTCCTAACCAATTTAGGCGTACATTTATTGGAAATGCTGCCACGTAATTTTCCTGTTTGCCTGCAAACTCACAATCGCCAACTGATACCTTCAAACTGTATGGTATGGCACGCCGATCTGGTTTCCGAAGCACTTGGTAGGATTGCGGTGGAATTACCCTCGACTACTCATCGAGTGAATACTCGCATTTGTGTTCGTAACAAATTAAAAAACCGTAATTGAAGTATCTCATTTGCTTTTCTGTTTAGGAAGAGCACGGCGTGATAGCAGATGTTCCACAAGCTGTGAGTAACTCGGCAGGAGACGACGACCTGACATCTCTAACGTGGCTGCAAGATAAAAATCTGTTGAAAAGTAAGCGGTAAAAAGCATGAAAAAATTATGTTGTGTTTGTAAACGTGTTAATGCCGCGTTCAGTTTGTACCCGAAAATTGAATCAGATGCGCGTCACGAGTGATGTAGAATAATCTAGAATGACCTCGTAATTTAAGCGTGTGTTTTCTGTCCGCGATTTAGGTGTGCCAGAGTTACCGAAACACGAGTTCATTGATGACAATGCTAGTGATTCTACTCTGTCCAACAGCAGTGCTTCCAGTTCGTCTTCCCATAAAGTGTCCAGCCAGTGTATCAATGTAATACCTCACGTTTCCTATGACCCGCAGGTAGGCCCCAATGTAAGTTGGCTAAGCAAAAAATACGAACAGTAATGCTAGGAAAGTAAAAACAGTACAGTTTGTAGAATGGATGTATTAAGGTCAGTTGGACAACTGTACATTTCTGATTTCGAAATCCACTGTTGGGTTTGTGTTCCCCCAGCAAACTGAAGGTGCGGAATCTAGAGTATTAGAAGTAAAGGTTAGTATAAGTTTAGTGTCCATTTTGGAGTGTGAGTGAACTTGGTTATATTCCTTTTGTAGGGTGTACCAATTCACTTTTCCTTCTTCTGTATTCCAGAGCGCTTTCGGCTGTTATGCCATCATCAAAGCGCTCTGGAATACAGAAGAAGGAAAAGTGAATTGGCGCATCCTACAAAAGGAATTAGTATAAGTTGACCCTGAGATTGAATGACATCATCTCCAAATCAGAAACGCTCCGCGAAATAATGCTTAATTTAACTATAACCGAGGGATGAGAACGAATTGAATAAAGAATTTTACTGATCTGACCCCCCCCCCCCCCAAGGAAGTTATCAAAAAAGGATGTATTTTCAGAATAGAGTAGATTGATCGAAGGTCATTAGATCATCGTTATCGAATCCCTGAGTCCATTATCTTGAGCTTGATGTTCATCTCTTGTCATCATGAGTTGCTTGATATTCGGGAATAAAAGTCTGGCCAAATAGCACTACTCTCCTCCCTCACCTATAATCAGGGTTGTTCTTCTACGCGTGTAATAACTATTTTACGTTACAAGTAGAATAATGGTGAAAAATGCTTGTGTAAATTTACGGCGCAACCGTGCCTACAATAAAACACCTGGTATCCTTCGGATTTCTATATGCGCCCCTTACGAGTAATAAATATCAGATAGGTTACCATCCTGAAATTTGATATCTGTTACTCGAAGATCCAGTTAAACAGAGAAACAGATTGAAAGATTGAGAGACAGCCAGGTCACCCGCAAAAGATACAAAAGAGTAAACAGACACATACAGGCGAGTAATCCCCTTCTCGCCATGAAAAACTGCAGGGTGTATGTCTCCCGAAAAGCTGATTAATTAAGAGGGCGTATTTGTTACTAGCCAAAGAAACTGCCACACCAGCAACAGGCAAAAAAGTAAAGAACCCAGCAGGAATCACGCAGTTAGCGTGAAAAGTGAATACAGGAAGATGGTAAATAATAGTCTAGAGCTAGACAAACGCCTCTCTCTCCACCCTCACCAAAAATAAAACCGACTTGGTGGGCTAAGAGCCGAGGCAAGATTTCTACAGCTTTTCATATCCTGTACCCAACATACCGTTGTTTTTATGTCATGTGAAGCTGAGCGTCGTATCAGTCTCTCTGATCCCCGCTTTTTATATCTTCCGCTTTTGTACATTCTGTACACGGACATATATTTGGTGGAACGTATGGCGATGCACTTTGCCCCGGAAAATGCCCTTTCGAGTATCGCATCAGTAACCAGAAGGACGTATTGAGACCCGAGCTCCCATTTCACCTCTCCGCTTCGGATTCGCGTTTTCCTGCCAGAGCCACTACAGGACACCCTACTGACCAAGGCAACGCTCACCCGGCATTAACCTGAAATTCGGGTGCACCACAGCCGGACGCGCTTCCTTCCTTTACCCCTCACCTCCTCGTCTTCGTACGTGTGGCGACGTAGGAAGTTTGTGATGGCGGGGTGAGCCCTGCCGGGGGGTCCGCAGCAGCTGCAGCAACTCTAGGATGGTACAAAGTCATTGTGTCCAGTGTGCGCCAAGCTTTGTTCGTCGGTCTTCTGCCTCGACCATTCTGCATGCATCTTCTTCATGTTGGTGGAGACAAAATATCTAAGTACACGTCTGTCCTGTTTTTTGCCTGTCATTTGTCCATGTGCTTCCTCTCCCTCCTTTCCTGAAAGTTATTCAAGATCCATAATCAAAGATTTCCAGTTCTCGGTGGAAACTTGTTTGAAAAAGGAACGTCAGAATTCTAGAAAAACTCAAACAAAAAGGAAGACTTACGTCTAGCACCGAATAAAGGATGGACGAGGAAGTGGTTTCTCAGTCGTATTTGATCGTCATATCCTTACCTATTCCAATGCGGAGTAACCGTGTTGAGATGAGCATATTGTTCGTAGCTTAGTAGTGCATTTAGGAAGGGTCTGAAGTAATGATTTAAAAAAATGGTTTGTTTTGATTGACTGATTAGTGAAACATTAATTTGATGAATGGTTTCCGGGGGGGGGGGAGGTGTACAGAGGGATTCTTTGTACAGATATACAACTAGTGGCGAATTTAATTGAATAGCAAAAGGAAATTTGCTGTCTTCACCCCCTGAAAGAACAATATTGAACTGTACGAGCGACCGGGAAAATTAAAAGGGGTTCTGTAGGACTCTTGCCGCCTGGACCTTTTGCCTTAAATCCGCTTCTAGAAACTAAACTATATTATGTTGAAGTATTCTCTGATTGACCTGAATGAAAAGGTACCCATAAGGGTTACACACCGACAGGAAAGACTAATTTTTGATTGTAACGTAGTATATCATTTAATAGTACGGTAATGAAAAGGGCATAAATTTATTTTACAAATGATTAAGATACCCTACCCCAACCATCTATCCAGAAAATGATTTGATATTTCAATATATGATTTCCGTCGAAAAGTTAAACATTAGAACGCCATTCGTTGCGTGACGTCATTGTAATGAGAAATCTGTGTTTCAGGTTGATGTCAATTTAAAGCCCCCGTTTTCGTTTTCATGTTTGATATTCATGGCAATCGAGGACTCGGACGACAAAGCGCTTCCAGTCAAAGATATTTACGTTTGGATTTTGAATCATTTTCCTTACTACCGTAACGCACCCACGGGGTGGAAGAATAGCGTGCGCCACAATCTGTCGCTCAATAAATGCTTTAAGAAAGTTGATAAGTCCCCGGTATGTGTTTTCAGATCTGCGTTGCTGTCTGTGTTACTGTCGATTGATTTGGAAGCTTATGCCATTCTAATGTGTTGCAGAATCTGGGTAAAGGATCGCTGTGGATGGTTGAGCAGCGATTTCGGCCTTGTTTAATACAAGCGTTGCAGAAGACTCCTCACCATCAGTATCAAAAACTGATACGTAATTTAAACAACAATAATAACAACAATAGCAGCAATAATAACAATACTAGTGATAGCAAGAAAATGACGTCTGAACATATTACTTGGTGAGTCACGCTTAGCTCTGATGTACTTTTTAGGGATGCTCAAATTGCGATCAGAGGAATCAGTTCGAGTTAGTTTTGTAGTTGAGAGTCACTCAGAAAGTAAAACAAAAAGGGATAATCGTCGGACATCGTGAATTCTTTTTCTTAATGCTTTCATTGTTGTGGAAAAAAAGGCTTCAGTTACTGTCAAAATTTTGAAGGAATTTCAGAGGAAATAAATTCGCTCCCTGAACGTGAGCAGTGATGTTACTGAAGACTTTAATTTACAAGTGACAGCCAGTTTGGTTGCATATAGAGAGGAATTGTATCGAATTGTATTTTTACTCGTATTTGACGCAATAACTTGGAACATGGAATTGATTTCAGTGATAATTCGATGGCATCGCGTATCAAAGTGGAAATGGACTCACCGTCCCTAAATGAAATTACCGCTGTACCGTCGCCAGTACAGCAAACCATTTTTGTGAAAGATCCGCTGGCTTCTGATGAAGATGCAGCTGCTACCGCTATGCTCGTTCTTAAGCACGGTGCTTATGCCTTCGACATAAAACCAGGTACCACTGAAGTTGACTATCTTATCGAGAAAGTATGTGTAGGTAGCTTCCTGCTGCATATTGAAAATATGAAGGGTAAAGAATCAAAACTCACAGTTGCCATTTTACTTCAAGGGTGCAAATAGGCAAAATACTGTACACGGGTGCAGGAATATCTTTGCTGCGCCTGTGAACGTGGAGTATGTTATACATATCGCACATTCACAGGCGAGGCGCAGCAAAGATATTCCAGCACCCGTGTACAGTATTTTGCCTATTTGCGCCCTTGAAGTAAAATGGCAAATGTGAGTTTTAATTCTTTACCCTTCATACGTGTAATAAACTTTCACGCTCTGACTCCTTGATATCGAATTAACTTTGATACGTGTATAAAGATACAATGACATATTCTTAATTAAGGCTCACTCGAGAGTAATATTTCGTTTTCTATCCTCAGAAAATGTCGACTTCGTTGTTAGTGAAAACTCGAGCGTTTCACGTATACAGGAAGCTGAAGTAAGTTCACTTGTTCTCGTGATAATAAAATCTGAGATTCATCTCCGTATGTTCTAACAAATGGGATTTCGTTGTTGTTATAGGCGAATTCTGAGAAATCAGGACAAGCAAACTGTCCAAACGATGACCATGATTATGGATATTACCCATCTTCTAGACTGCATGCAGCTTCTGATTCTGAGAGTACAGCAGTTGATGAGAAATCAACTATGAACAGGTATGTTTCGAATGAACTTCCGTTCGTATGCGTTGCGGATGACTCCGGAATGGAAACGTCGGGAATGAATTCAGTCTGCTTAGTTTCTTGGCATATTTAGCGTTCAAGTTAAGGGAGCAGGTAGAGGGAATGGGGACCATATCGGTCCTTGATTCGAGTGAAGAGAAGTTGACACGCATCTTTGGGAATTGGTGTCGGACGGAGTACAATTCTATCGAAAAATTTCATTCTTCCACTTTTCGTCGCGTGGGTTGGAAGGTGCCTTTGAAATTAGCGAAGTTGAATTGGTTTGAGAATCCAGGGTCTCCTTAGTTGAGGATTTTGAATAATACGTTTTCTTTTCGATCTTACCTAAATTATGGGATCTCAAAAATATAAATTTGGTAGTGAAAATAATTAATTATACAGTTTTTTCAGCCGTATCTTCGAAGTCGTCTTCTTACCTGTCGGTGGAACGCGTATGTTTGACACAGTGTAGTGCAAGAATTGGAATCTCATCGGTGAACCGCGTGTGTCTGACAGAATATAGTGCAAAATGGGTCGGAATCTCTCTTCATTGTGCTAAACAGAGGGTGATGGAGCTATTTCAGAAATTTGATTCAGCAGTTGAAATCGGCTGCCCATGAAACCCCTGCTCGATTTTTTTTTTTAATTTTATAGGTTCTGGTTAGTTTTGCCCATTCAAGTTGTATTTCGAGTTATGCGTTGAAGAAAGGAAGGAGATATCTGCAGTGGCGTAGCCAGGATTTTCCAAATGGGGGGGGGGGGAGCTAAGTAAAATTTTCAAGAGAGAAAAAGTCGAAAATTGAGGTAGTTTTGAAAAAATCGCCGATATTGAAGGTAAAATTATTGCTCGAGCAAAAATTTTTCAATAAACGTGTTTTATTAGCGAAACATTGCTCATTTTTGCATATTTTACATTCAATTTGAGGTGCCTTGGGGGCATTCGCCCCCTTCGCCCCCTGGCTATGCTACTGGATATCTGGACTCTCCGCTTGACGAATTAGTACTCTTATGACGCTGGCCTTATAATGATGTTTGTGGTGATAATTTTCAAACTTGATACTTCATGCTTATTGTGTAATTTTTTTTTATCATGGAAGTTCAAGTCTTCAAAATGTTTGGTACAATTTTTGAAATCACTGCTCCGAAACATCTGTATTTGAAATGTACTCTGAAAATGCATTGTTTTTCTTTAGCAATCTTTTCCCAGATTTTGTTACGTTGTGGTAAGAATTTTACTTTCTTCTCTACGGGAGAAAAGTGTCGATAAAGACGGAGCTCTTTTGCTTTCTGCTTCATAATTTCAAATTTATATTTTGGCAGAGCTGTAGACAACGGAGCACGGCATTGTACACTTGCAGTACCCTCGACATTCAACCTTTCCACCACTTGCTATCTCAATTCGGATTTTAAAGAATTTGGTTGAATTCACGATTCTATGATCTATTTTGTGTTAAATGTCGTGTCAAAATGTTCTAACACGGTTCGTTATCATTTTCAGAGTACACTGCGAACGAAAAACCGTACACGACAAGTGTTGTGTAATGTACTATTTCTTCATCCACCCCACCTCCCCAGGTGCTTCTGCCCCAGTTAATTGTCTCATTTGGAGTGGTTTTTCTACTTTCCTAGTGGGGAAAGAGGAAGGTACTAAGTATTTTTTCGCGTTTTGTGCATGGGATAAGCATTTCAACGATGCGTGTGAGGCATGCTTTCCATTTGGGAATTCTAAAGTCGGTAAACACTCTTCTCCTAATTTAACCTTTTATTTTGCGACATTCGAGGAAATTGTAATCTTATAGAAGACACTATGAACATTGTTCTAAAATGTGGTTGCTTTATGGACCATAATAACTCGTTGAATTTCGAGATAAAAGGGTTTCTAAGTAGTATTGGTTCGACATATGTTGTTGGTACTTGTCTGACGATAACCTGAATTACTGACGGATTCAGGGAGCAATCCTGAAAGGGCAGCTCGAAATGTAAAATTGAATATTTAGTTACTTCTCCACCACTTTTGCCAGCATTTGGATAATTTTTGTGAGTTTGTAAGGGAGGAACTTCGAGTCTTGAATGATAGATATGAATGTCTACTTTTCTTATTGATATTGAAAAGTAAAATTCTTATGTCAACTTGTTGGTTTTCGATTGGGTGAAAATTCGAAAATTTGTAACGTGTATTACAATATCAACCCATTTTTTGTCTCCTGTCCTTAAGACTGGGTATAGACTCTTCAATGTTCGTTCAAAACTTTTTGAGACTACCAGACTTGTGTAAGATCCCGTAAGGTTCTTGTTTAGGACGTTTTAGCCCTTCAAGACGTGTTTGAGACTTTTTATAGCTTTTTCAGACTTTCTTAAAACTGACACTTCATCAGGACTTCTAATGATGTTCTCATCCTAGTTTAAGAACCCTGAGATTCATTTAGGACTCGTAATTAAACTTGTTAAAAATGTGTTTAAGGTTCTTCATGACTCTCAAAACTAGCTTTACCCAATTTGATTAAGACTCTTTGAAATTCCTTAAGGTTCTTCAAGACTATTTGGGATCCGTCTGATACTGTTACTAGCTCATCGAAATTTTTTTAAACTCATTTGAGACATCATACCTCTTCAAGATTTACTTAAAACAAAATAAAACTTTCATGTTTAATAGAACTTTTCAGGACTTCTAAAAATTTCCTAAGTCAGTGAAAGACTCTTCTAGACTTACAGAGATTTCTTGGGACTCTTTAAGATGCTTAAGGTTTGTTTGAGATTGGAAAACTTCCCATCGGTCAATAATTTTTGAACCATGTTCAGTTGAAATATTTCTTTTGGTAGACTGTTGTCCTCCGTTATCGTGTATCTGCGTCTGACCTGAAGTATCAGAAAATCTGCTTTTGAAAGAAACGAAGGATACAGCGTTTTACCGGAAGGCCCTCTATACTTTCTAATTCTTGGCTGTAATGCTGTGGCTTGAGCCCGCCCTCTCTGCCTCTGGAACAGGCCCTATTTTCTGAATATGTATTCCGGAATATGAATTTGACTACATTCAGCGTCAGAGTATTGGTTCATATCTGGTCATATCTTTCTGTAATATCGTCTGTCCTTCTATACTGGTGGGACTTGGAGGGCACGAACTATTCCTCTTCTCAGCTGTGCACCCATACCCCGTGGGCTTTGCCTGTGTATTTCAAACGTGGCCTGGTGCATTTGTGATGTGCTAACGAACGAACCTCGTTTGTTACAGTCAGTACTGGAACTCAGTCAAAGAAGACATGGAAGAACAGCGGAAGATTGTCGAGGGTGCCGACGCGCTGTTGAACCTCGCCGGTATCACCACCTACAACACTCGTAAGCGTTCGTTAACTCTGGATGAGCAGCGTAACGTGAAGCAGGAGTGTGTCGAGGCAACGCCCGGTCACCGAGTGAGGCTCCAACGCAAAGAAAAGGCAGCCTCAGTCAATTGTAAAGAGTCAATTAACTCGCCCAGTCATCTGAACGACGTGTTCGACGATGAGGACGACGTAGACGGCGATGAGGATGACGATAGCGATGCTAGCAAACACAGTCGTATCGGAAACATCGTCGAGGACAAATCGAGAACACCGAAAAGTCGTGCTACGGCAACCAGTAGTCGACGCCCGCGTAAGAAGATTGAAAAAAAGAAATTTAAAATGTAGATACTATTTTTGTCGTAGATGAAGTTCGTAGATGCTTTAATATCAACATTTTTTTATTAATTGAGAAAAACGAAATGGTGATAGTGATTTTTGTTATTTTTGACTTATCGGAAATGTATTTCCCTTTGTATCTTTTAAGATGTCGTCCGACTGTATTGTCGTAGTGGTGCTCGAGAGTCGCAGCCTCGCTGCTTCGGGCTGGCTTCTGTATACGGAAAGCACGTAGTCGAAATGCGATAAGTGTTGATCTGTCGATGATTCTGGTTTTCGATATTGGTTGCTTATCAATTATTGCATTCAATGCATTTTCGTTTTTTTTTTGTCGTGTTTACTTACATTTGTTTTTTGTATGTTAACGTTAAGGAACTATTATCGTCGTTCTCTTTTTTTTCTAATGCAGTCTTCCTATTTCTGTTTTCCTATATACTTGAACTCTTCCGATTTCATTTTAGTTAATTTTATTCGTAAACTCACAGCTAACAGTGTTTAGGAACGAGCTTTCGAACACAATGACCCTATTGTGTTTTGTTCGAAATGAAACCGTTCAAGAACATTTGCTCATTTGATATTTTTCGTAATGTATTTTAGTCGATGGGGATGTTATCATATTACAAACCTCATTTTTCGGACGTAGTTAGGCTGGGAGAAGGAGGGGTTATGTTGCAATGTGTTTCCGTAGAACGTGTGTCAATTTATATCAATGATAATCAATTTTTATTTCTTTCAATTTTTTAAACATCTTTTAAAGTGTATAAATTAATTTTCGGCTGCAAAATTTGGCCGAAGTTTTGATACCTCGACAGATTTGGTCGTGTTTTCGTTAGATTACACGAAATTATTACGTTATTTATTGTATAATCGTTTTACGTTATTTCTTTTTGTTTTTTGTTTTTGTAACGCAGTTTGTTAACGAATTTGCTAGTGTTATCTCCGATCGTCTTCGATGTTTTAGTTGTTGAAAAACAAAAATTGATGAAGCTGTAAGCAATAGTTACCGTAGATCTTCCATATGCGTTTTATGATGCGAAACGAGGTTTTAATTTTTTGCCATTATCGATTTGCAATACGTTTCATTTCGAAGAGATTTGTATGTCAAACTTCCCTTTTTAATCATTTAGATCACTGCCTAGCGATTTTTCGTGTTTTAATTGTTTTTCATTTCATACTACTCTGCATCGTCGAGAGTTTTATTTGATTTTTAATTATTATTTTTACAATATTCAAAGGGCTAGTAAAAGCATTCAGTTATGCAATTTATTGTATTTAAACATAGAATTAGGTGGCGATGCAGTTTTAAATTTTTGCAGTACCAGCAGCCTTCTGCTGTCGATTTCGCAAAGTAATTAGTGTCAGCAGTACCGAAGACTATTGGCCAGAGGTGCCTGCCGAATAAAAGAGAGCATTCCTTATTCTTCTTTTCAAAAAGGGAGAATCTGTGAATGTAACCATTTTGAATGAGAATGAATAACATTCTTTCCCCTTTTTACTTTCCTCTCTTCATCGAACCTGTCTGTCAAATTTCAATGTACTGATGATGGGAGGATTGATAATGAATAATCAGGAAGGGTCCTAGCATCATGATTTGAATAGAAATTCTTTTCCTTTACTTGGAGATCGTTATCGAATTCTTCATTGAAATCAAAACATTCGTAGAAAGAAGGGAAAATAATGCTATTCTTTCACGTTCGTGAATGACAGCAGCAGGGATGCTTAAGCCTTCACTTTTTTCAGGGGCTTAGCTCTTGTAAGAGTGTAAGTTCTCAAACCCAGCTCTCGGTAATTTAGAAGTCCAGTTATATGAAAAAAGGGCATTGTGAGTTAAGCTATCAAATTATATAATGGAAAACGCTTTTGCCCATTTCTCCTCTGCCTAATCGGGCAAACTTTTTGGAGCTCAACTTTTTTCCTTTTGTCAGCTCATCAGATTTTAAGACTTCGAGCCCTCGAATTTAGTTCTTGGTAATTTTAGATCTTAGCGCTTCATGATAAAAAGACCTGGGTTTGTGTGTAACTTCTAACCTCACAAAATCAAAATTTCTTAAGCATCTGTAGACGGCATTCGCGAATAGAAAAATGATGAAAGAAAGGCATTCCTGGCCATGCGACGAATGCATGGGTTATTAAGAGAGAACTCAGAAATATGAAGAAGTTGAGTGGCCGAATAAGCAGCCTGTCTCCTAGAGGGGGCTGTATTGAGCCTCACCGTGGCAGGGGGAACAAGTTCGAATGGCTTAGGCGGAATTTTTTTGAATAGTTGGGGGAGGGTGGTGTCTGATACTTCTGATGGAATACTGTCTTAGAAGCATAATAGGAAAGAAGTTGCAAAATGGAAATATTTCACCACTGATTTTACGGGGGGGGGGGGGGGGACTATAAAATGTCAGTTTGGCTCGCTGGCGAGGAAGCTCTATTTGTGACAAGTAAATTTGGTTACCAAAGACGTGCGGACCTCTTCGCTTATCTCTAACTAAACAAAAAAATCTGCTTCTTCCAGATGTAAGAGTGTGGGGGGGGGGAGTAGTTTTTCTCCCTAATTGTTATAATAAGAAGTACAAATTTTTTTCTAATTTTGCAAATGCTCCCTGCACACGATTATAAATTCGCCAGTTGCAATTAGGAAGTCAACGGTACCTGCAACACTGAACTATGTCAGTTTTTATTTAATCGATTTTGTTGAATTTTTTAAATATTGTTGAATTTTTACTAAGTAGCAATGAATCAAAACAGATATAAATTTGATCGAATCAAAGCCAAAATGAAAACGAGATTGTGACTCAGTTTCATTTTTTAAATTATTTTCAAACGCGAGAATCGAGAAAGAATATTTTAAAAGATCAGATCGGCGTTCGTTACCTATCTGTGATGTTTTATTTTCTGTTTTTCTTAGTTAACATTTGTTTACGAAGTTATATAAAAATTGTGTAACGACTGTCGCGTTCAGCTTCCGACAGTTGAGTCACAAAATGAAAATTATGATGATTCATGTGTCAACAGTTGTAGTGAAAAATCATCTAGTGGTTAATTAGCGTAGTCGAATTATGTATTTTTAAATAAATGAATTAACTTGTAACGGCATTTCGAATCGTTTTCGACCCAGGAGGCGAGGGTGCTCGTCGATAATGGACTAGCGTGGTCCTTATTTGAATTCGTTTCCAAGATACGCAGTAACATGGAAGTCTTCAGATACCTAAATTGCTATAATTCTGTCAACTTTTGTCGTTCATTATGCTGAAAAAAAATGGACGGTTTGTTGTAATTGGAGGGCCTAATGGGGCAATAATCGGACTTCAAGAGGTAAGCATATTTCTGTCGTCTGAGTAAGATGTTTTAAAAGCCAAATTCTATTCTTCCCATTAATGTAGTTTTGGTATGTTTTCAGATTTACTCGCTAAAAGTGGAGTGTCGTTGGATCGCCGATGATTCATGTGTCAACAGTTGTAATGAAAAATCATTTACCTAGTTGTTAATTAGCGTAGTTAGATTATGTATTTTTAAATAAATGAATTAACTTGTAACGGTACGAATCGTTTTCGACCAGGGTGGGGAGGGGTGCTATCAGTAGTGGACCAGCTTGGTCCTTATCTGAATTCATTTCTAAGTGATGGCAACTGATGAACGAATTTAGCTTTGTTTCTGGCATAGAAGTTTTCAGATAAACGCTCAGTCACCTTTTGTCGTCATTAATCTAATTGGAGGGCTTAGTGGGACAATAATCGGACTTCAAGAGGTAAGCATCTCTGTCGTCTGAGTAGGATATTTCAAAAGCCAAATTCTATTCATCCCACTAATCTAGCTATGGTGTGTTTTCAGGTGTACTTGCAAAAAATGGACTGTCATTGGGTCGTCGATGATTCCCGTGTTAACAGTCGTGAAAAATCACCTAGTGGTTAATTAGCGCAGTCAAATTATATATAAGTAAAAGATTTAATTTTCGACCAGATAGGAGGAGGGGTGCTCGTCGATAATGGACCAGTTTGGTCTTATGTGGATTCGTTTCAAAGTGATGGCAACTGGTGAGCAAATTCAATTCACTTTGTCTCCAGCATAGAAGTCTTCAGATACACTGCTGTCACTCAGTCAACTTTTGTCTTCATTGATCTAATTGGAGGGCTTAGTGGGACAATAAAATCGGACTTCTAGAGGTAAGCATTTTTGTCGTCTGAGTATGGTGTTTTGAAAACCATATTCTATTCATCCCACTAATCTAGTCCTGGTATGTTTTCAGGTTTACTGGCCAGAAATGGACTGTCGTTGGATCATTGCATTGGAATAATTTAAAACTAGAAACAGACGGGAAAATATAGTATCTTATTTGAAACTCCAAGTATGAATCCGCCGAGTTGTAATATAGAAAAACAGATGATTCAGGAATTGCAAGTCATTTATCTGCCTAGAAATTTTTTGAGTCCTTTCTACATATTTGATTATGAAAATTACTTGAATTTATTTTCATCATCATTTCTGTTTTCTTATTGTTGGTGCGCGTCTCTTGCAAGGAAGAAAAAAGCTTTTTGGAGTAAATTTTAGGACAAGAATTTAGTGTCAGATTTTGAAGAAAAATAATTTAAAATATACATGTCGCCTTCATTCGACAAGAATCGGTGTTTCAGACAAGGGAAATACAAATTTTGTGACGTAATATTTTGGTAGTGTTCTGAAGACTTCGTTCACGTGTGTTCTTCATGGGACAGAAAGCAAAGAAGTTAGTGTTTGTATTATCGTCGCCTCGGTTCAAATAGGCACCACATAAGTCCAAAAATGTACAAACGTCAGAAAACGCAAAAAAACTCAATAGAAAATTTGGATAAATGACCTCCAAGGTGTTTATTTTTGCTGCTAAGAGTGGTAAACTGCACTTTCGATGTACGAGGATTTCACATTTAAATTCCTCGATTTCTTTTTTTTTTACATTAAAAACCAGGTAAACCCCATTTTTCATAAATATGGACTTAGGTGGTATTCAAACCGAGGCGACGATATTATTATGTTGTTGACTGAACGGTACCTACGTTCTTGCTCGTCTGTCGGAATTTTACTGGCTTTCATGTGTGTGTAAGTTGAAGCTTTCGTGAATGTCCGGTATCTTATGGATTTGAAAGCTAATAGCGTTTAGTGTAATTACTAGGCATGACTTCGTACGAAATTTTTCCAAGTTGATGTGCAGAGGTAGTAGGTAACGTCGATAACAGTAATTTTCACGTCGTTGTAGTTATTGGTATTAACCCAGCTGGCAAACTGCTGATACTTTTTGAAGTACATTTAGTAATGTGTTAAAGTTTCCGGAATACCTCAAAATATAAACCAAGAAAATACACGTATGTAACATTTCATCTTATTATACAATCAATAACTGAAATTCATTTTTAACAAGTATGTCTTCGGAAGAAATTCTTAGGTACATTGACATTTGAAGTTAAACTACTAAAAAAAAATTGAATCACTCTTCGAAGTTTTGTTCTGAGTTGATTGGCTTGGTGATCAATCCATTAATAATAATGTGGACCTGTGAATCGAAACAGATGTATTTCAGTCATTAACATTATTCGTGAATTTAAAAAGTGCTGAGTAGGTACTTATACATTGTAGTGCAAGTGATCTTGGATGTGTTCATTCGAACATGTTTTTGAGTAAATACTTTTGTCGTTCGAAAGACATGGTCATTTTACTAGAAAGTATTCCGGTTTCAATCTAATTAAAACCAGTATTGCTGAAGTCTGATTTTCAATGTTCGGAAAAAGTTTGGTTTTTATAACAGTAGCAGTGCAGTGGGCAGTATACTATCCAACTTCTGGTATCTGGTATAGAGTTCGTTGACTAATTCACTCTTCCCCGTAATTTTCTTCAGGCGCCATATGCGATGCCGGATGTAAGGGGTCGCGGCCGTTTCTGACGCGCGAAATAGTTTGCCGCTGCTTTCCCCGCAGTTTTGTTGCGTTAGAATTTTCTTTCTTTGTGTCGAAGAGTGTGCAGCCTCAGTTCGCTTACTAATAGTCACTTATTTCACAACGTCGAGTAAGCTGTCCACGACATGCACACGCACAGTACCAATCCTTCTGATCTGGTGGTAACACACCCTGCGATCATAATGCATTGTTCTTGTGAACTGGCGGGGTTAACAGGAAGTGCTATGTATCCACCTCGATTGATACTGTAGTCGCTGTATTCGCTAGGATGTTAATGGAGATATTCGAATACCACTAACATTCCGGTATTGGTGGGGCTCGAACCCAAGATGCGAGGATTGCGAATTTCCCATAATAGATAGGTCTAATTATTCTTGAGTGAATTGTTATGAGATAGAGACCGGATTCTTCGGCATTAAAAAATAAGAAATTCGGCCGCAACATCTACATTTTTCGGCATTTAAAAAAACATGATTTTTCTCCCACAAAATAATCTGATAAATCAAAATTTTTACTGAAAATCATAAAAGATTCTGGTTAGACATAATGATAAGATGTTTTGCTAAATTTGGCTGAGTGAATTGATGGCGCCCGTTACTTAATATTAATTTGTAAGCTAAGAATGAGCGCTCTAAATCAACAGATACTAGCGGAGCAAAATTATATACTGACAGCACCTGTGGATCACGAGAAACCGTGCTAGTTACTTGGTAAGAAGTGTCACTGAAAGAAATAGGTACTCAATTCTCGAAGTAAAGCGAACCCTTAATTTTTTGAAAAAACTTGCTCTGACTTTTGTTGAAGAAGGTATATCCTCGAGCCCCTGGAATGATCAGAATTTTTTGACGCACTTCTTCTATGATCTCGACTTGATCGTGTAAAGACAAACCTCGCGTTTCCAGTTTCTTAATCTTTTCAGGGAGAAACGAAATTTGTATGAAAGCGAAGTCAATAGGTAAATTTTTCTTCCGATCAATGTTTTCAATTTTCCCACATCTTCATTCTACATAATGAAGGGTAAAGAATCAAAACTCACATTTGCCATTTTACTTCAAGGGCGCAAATAGGCAATATACTGTACACGGGTGCAGGAATCTTTGCTGCGCCTGTGAATGTGCGATATGTATAACATACTCCACATTCACAGGCGCAGCAAAAATATTCCTGCACCCGTGTACAGTATTTTGCCTATTTGCGCCCTTGAAGTAAAATGGCAAATGTCAGTTTTGATTCTTTAGCCTTCATTTCCTCTTTCAAATAGTACAACTTTTCACACTTTATCATCATGTGTTGACAAAATAGCATATTTCGGCATTTTTCGGCACGTAAGGCCGCTTTTGGCATTTAAGCCATTTTCCGGCAATATAAACATTTTTTCCCAGCCCCCTATCACCATGATTCGTGCTTATCTCTCAATATAACTCGTCTGCCTATCAAGGAAATGACTTGACAAATGCCGAGGAATCCGGTCTCTAGTTATGAAAAGTAAATAATGGTTGTTGGGTCGTTTCAAGTTCATTCCTCGAAGTTGCCTGATTTTGCTTCAGTTGTGAAAGTCTGTCCTTTATCACTTCAGAGCTGCCATAATATGTACTTCAGGCTTGTTCGACTGGTATTTTCCATCGCTAGCAATAAACTTTTTTGTTTTGTTGTTTGTTGAAAAGAGATTTGATATACTGGTAATGATGAAAACGTTTTATGATGTGTAATTTCAGTGGTTCAAATAAGGAAGTTGTAGGTTAATTTTCTCCCACAACCTCAAAGAACATGTAAAATGGCAACTTTTTGCAACACCAGGGGTTGAAAATCGTTCAAAATTTCTTTTTGTAGATTCACTTAAATAGTTTTCTTGTACTATGATTTACTTACTGAAGGGTCGCATTGGATGATGATTGCCATTACCCCACAAATAGGTTCGCTTCACTGGCGACAGATAGCTGTTCCTCAGATAGAATGGCGATGGTTTGTAGTGCGGTGTTTCATAGGGCTTCAGTTCCGGATAATCCCACCACCACGGATCCCGGACAAAGCGGGAAATCGGAACGTGAGTGTTGGGTTCGAATAGCTCCCTCAGTGGTTTCGGAGCTATCGTTCTCACGTGAATTGGCTGCCCTGTGAACGATAAAGTTTAAAATGTGATTTGTAGCTAATGGATGATATTCACTTCCAACAGGTCTTCCTTCTCACACTCATGCAGGTAGGGAATCAAGGCATCTTAGGGATAGTAGATGGAGAAGGTCAACATGGAAATGGTTTTATTCACACTTACCATCTATATTATAAAATCCAACTTCAACTGATTGAATGAATGAATGTGTCCATCGCGCACATAGCGTAAACAAACTTTTTTTTGGCTTTTGCATTGAAGCGAGGCCGAAGGCCGAGCGACGGTTGTTTTTGGCTGTGGAATGTAATGCGAGGTCGCAGGCCGAGCTATAGGTTTCGTTTTGTCCGAAGAAAGGTACTAAAATGATCGAGATTGTAAGATCCTTTTTCTAATTCGTGATTTATGTCTTTTTGAGTTAGGACGGAGCCGCCATTTTAATTCACACGTGCAAGTCTTAGCAAGTCTACTTAATTTTACTAGTTTCGTTCCTGAATCCACCTGAGATAATTCGCTTCTGACTTCTGATCATTCAACGAAAAGGAACCGTAACTGCGTTTCTGAATAGACCTTTCGCTTGTGCAACCCTTTGTGGGACAATTCGCAATCAATCAAGGTAAGTCGGGATCACGAGATCACGACCAACTACAAAATCTTTTTGAACTACAGTTCGCTTTTATTGTGAAAAAAACAATTTTCAGTTAATTGTACCGAAGAGCTGAATTAATTCCCCTCCGCAAGACGGGTTTCTGAATCCGCCAGACATATTTCACTTCTGATTCTGAATCCGCCTAAGATAATTCGCTTCTGACTTCTGATCATTCAACGAGTTATAATTAGTACCTTCTGAGCAGGGTTGCGACGTTTTAAACAAAATTGTTTTAAACTGTGTTTAAAACAATTATTAAATAAAAGCATCAATAAAAAACAAACATTCTCTTTCCATAAAAAACATGTTTCTTCTTCATAAAAACACATTTTTTATTTAAAAAAACATATTTTTTTCCTTAGAAAAACATTCACCTGTTTTTAATGTTGAAACATTTTGAACAAAACCTGTTTTAAACATGTTTTTTTGAAACTGTTTTTTTGCAACCCTGCTTCTGAGTTTCGAACTATATATTCTCTGTGATACTGAATTGTAGCCATGACGTCACAACAGAATAATGATACCTTTTGGAATGTTTTGCAAAATAAATTCTTCTGATTCAACGTACTTGGGCTGGTAAATTTGGCAATTACACAAACCTCCATTCTGAGTGTTTCTCAGCCTGACAAAAAATAAATCGTCAGGTCCGTGTATATTTTCAATTCAGAAATAATTGTACAGTGTTTTAAGTGAGTTGGCGCGAAGCGCCACCGAGGGAAAGCATTCGCGAGCGAAGCGAGTGAATGCTCCATCGAAGATGGAGAAGTAAAAAGATGGCGAGCAGGACGGCGCGCGCTGCAAGCGCCCCGCGAGAGGCTAGTTAGTATACCTACTAAATATATACCTACTTACTGTTCAACTAGAGGTACTTATAACTGTAAGGAAATGCATCTGAATATGAATAGGAAAATAATCTGTTCCTTACCGGCATAATTGTAGCCATATGCGCGTAATGGATCGCCGTAGATTGACCTCGGCCTAGTGTAAGTAGGTGTGTACAAATCGCGTGGTGGCGTCATGGTTCTGCGTAAAGGAGGATATTTGTTCGTGATAATGGAATCAAGCTCGGCTACTCGATTCAAATGGTCGTTCCAGTCGTTCAGTGCTTTGAATGGCGGATCTGTTTTAACTGGTGCTATAATGTAAATTAAGATAAATTGAAAAAATCAAACTATGGCAAAAGAATATCTGACATGCACACAGTGAAATATTTTTCTCTAATTAGTTTCAGAAAGTGATGATAGAAATGTCTTCCAGTAGTGGAAGTTTTAGGTTTATTAAAATGGAAACCAATTTTACCTGTTTAGTGGTTGAGGTTTTTAAAGAATTCTCCTGGGGTGCAAATATTTTACCTTTCTTTCTGTTGGTGTTAAATATTTTATGTACTTAAATAAGTTGTTACTTGGGAACTTTTTCGTTTCCATTTCCTGAGGAAGTCGGTGATCTTGGCTACCCCTTTCACTGTTTTCTGGAATTGTCACTGCTGACTAGCGATTTTAACTTACAATGAGTGCCATTTTATTCTACTTGAAATCATGAAGTACATTAATGACTTCTTAAGTACACAGGCCCGTAGCCAGAGAGGGGTGCTAAACACCCCTAGCGCTTGCCGGAGCCCCCTTCCCTAGCAAAATTTTGTGAATAAAAATAACGAATTCCTTATATTTTTCTTGCTAGTTTTCTTGAAAACTTTTCTTACCGCTACATTTGAATGCTTATGAACTTAGCAACACTGATTTTGCTTTGAAACTTTAAAGATAAATGAATCGTGTGCTTGTCGTTCTTTATATGTGACTTGCCACAAGAAAAGGGCCCGAGTGTCCAACCAGCAGTTTTAGACACACTGGTCTTTTTCTCGTGTCACATTGCAATTCGCAAACACAGTGGTAGGCCCGTGATCCCGTTCACATTGAATATCGATGGCTAAATGCCTGAATGACTGTTTGAGAACTGATAACTTGATAAGTCCGCAAAAATAGAATTTTTTTTACTTCCAAAAGTTCGAAAATTTGATCGGTGTAAAAATGTTCATCTTTTTTCACGCGATGTATTAAATTTTTTTTCAATCGGTTTTCGGTAAGTTGAATCACCAGTTTTGATTATGAATTTGGGAATCAATTTTAATCAGTGGCGTGGCTAGGATTTTCCCTGGGGGAGGGGATTTTCAAGGGAGAAAAAGTCAAAAATTGAGGTGTTTTTTTAATAATCGCCGATATTAGAGGTCTATTTTAGGAAAATGATGGTAAAATTACTGCTCGAGCGAAAATTTTTAGAAAAAACGTGTTTTAAAGACGAAAAATTGCTCATTTTGCATATTTTACATTGTTTCAGATGCCTCGGGGGCATTTGCCCCCTTCGCCCTCCCCTTTGGCTACACCACTGCCTTGTAGAAGTCTTCACATTATATACTGTGTGTATCCTCAAGCCCCCCCCCTGGTAAACAGTCAGCACCCTTTACCGCAGATGCTAGCGACGGGCCTGTAAGCACATCGTCTTTTTATGTGGTGTGTGCGTCCATATTTGGGCGCCAAAATTCTTGTACCTATGAGTTCAGTGGATACAGGAGGAAATCAATTTCAGTTCTATATTTTGGTGTCTTCTGAAAAGGGAAATGTAATAACAGTAATTGAGAAAAGTATTTACACCTTAAATTGTATTATACAATATATAACTGCCAACGAAAAGTGTGCAGTAGGTTGAAGATAGTTATTTTTTGTACAATCTTGTACTTTTAGTGAAGCTGCTGAGCAGAAATATACATAATAAGCTAGTTGATTTTAATCAGCGTGAATATATACATGGTTTGATGGTATTTACAAATTACGATTAAGTATTTTGTCTTTTGTGTTGTCACTATTACGGTAACTTAGGTATGCGTACTTATGGGTATTCATCGTACTGCAAAAAATATTAAAAATTATGGTATCGTGTGAATGTGACGTGACTTACTTGCTTTGTACTCTGTAGGTGAGTAATACCTCTCACATTTCATTTTTTTTTGTACCTGAAGAAAGGTTTCAGATTAGTGACGGCGTGTGAAAAGTGCATGTTTGTTAATAATGCGTGCTTGTTGATCCGGTGTTTTGAATTTCGAGTTTAGGTGTTAGATCCCGACAATATCGAATTCCAACTCTTAAAATAGTGAACAAGGGTGCACAACTGACGCAAAAATATGTTATTATGAGTCCACAGTCAGCAGAAATAGGCGCAATTCATCATGTAGCTGGAGAATGAGCTGTAAATCGTTGTTCTGAACGCACTTTTCGAATCGATGGAAGAAAGTTTGAAAGCTGTGGTTTGACTCTTAAAAAATGGAAATTTCTGAAATTTCAACTGCCGTCTACTTTCATTCATTGATTCATTAGGTACATTTAGGAATAATATGATCCAGACCTTACTCACTGTCCTTATTGAGGGTGGCTGATACACAAGACCGATACTGGATTGTAGAACTGACAATCATTCAAAAATACCTAATATCATTGGTGTGAGTACGCAGCCATTGCTCCCTAATAAAATCATGATTTCTGTTCCCAAACTCGAGGTTCTAAGCTGTATACAAGTGTTATTTTTATTCCTTGTGGTGTACTCTCTTCATCCTGTCTTGTTCTTCGTATTTCTCGATGTATTTTCACATTTTTCGCTAGTATATATTTCTTTGCATTGCCAATAAGGCATTCTCTGTTCTCTTGATCTCGAGGATTTTCAACTCAAAGTAAGCAGCTTTAGATTCAGTACAGAACAGGAAGAGAAGAAGATTATTTATGAAAAAAGAGAACAAATATTACAATATAGTTTATTACAAAATAGAAGAGAAAAATACAATTGTAAAACTTAAAACTTTAGTTACAGTAGATATAATTTTTTACAGTAACGGCGGCTTTATAATAATTTTACAAATCCGAAAATTACAAATGTCTTAATTTAGGTTGGTTAATCAATTTGCATATATGAGGTTCTATAAGTTCGGCACATGCTGAGTACCTACGGATATTCCGGTATAAAATTTCATGAAAACAAATATTGGGAACACAATATTCTGTTTTTATGTAATTTGAATACATGAACAGTTTATTGATTTTTATGTTTTCAGTTAAAAAGACTTTGTGTAAATGTTTAAACTGAACTCATGTGTTCGTCGTTCAAGCCAAGTACGAGTAATATCTTGGAACATCTCCTAAAAAGAGATTTAATGGTTGTGTTTAGCCGGACAGAAAATTAAACATGTATAAAATTAGTGAAGCAGCATTATCTAGTTTGGTAGTTGTGGATTTCTACCAAATTCTAATATTATATGTGTTAGTATATACGTGAATAACTAGGCTATATCTTAGGTACCTATATAAAAATTAAGAAGATGGATAAAAGAACAGTGAATGAAGGTATGGATGCGAAGCAAAGGTATATTTGTTTGAAATTCGTGTATCAGAACTGTGTGAAGGGTGGCCCATTACCCCCATCCCGCTCCGTTTTGGTTTATGCTGAGGAGTCAGCTGTTTAGGCACCTAGCGTGCGCAAACTTTTCGAAATTGTCGGTCTCCCTGCACGATTTAGTGATCAACTGACTTGATAAATTCGCTGCTTCTGCCTGTGGCGTATCCAAGATAAAATTGGGGGGGGGGGTCCAAACTGAAAAAAAAATTAATATGGGCGATAGGGCAGAGTGGTAGAAGGGGAAAGGGGACCCAAGCTTATTCGTACATTGAAAAAAATTGTAGTTGCCGAGGGGGTCCAGACCCCGTGGACCCCCCCCCCTGAATACGCCACTGGCTTCTGTAATTTCACGAATTTCCAAACCGAGTTCATCAATGCAACAAATCGCCTGCTCGTTGACCTCAGCGCTTGGTCGCTCTCTTTGAGGATTACGTATCCGCATCGAATTTTGTACATCATACTGGTACTTATTTTCGAGAAATGGCATTCCCACGTACACCGCTTTAATTCTATTAAAAATCTGTTATTGTTTTGTTTTTGTGCGCAGTAAAAACGAATTTTTCGCGTATTTTGAGAGGCATGTACACTTTAGTCAAGACTATCGTTCGTTCAATTTTTGAAACCATACTACCGCAGACAATGATGAACCACTCCTCCCCTGTTTCACCATGCGAAATTTCAGGTTTCTAACTCACGTGGTTCGTCGTATTTAAAAATGTGTACCTTACTAATGGGTCATCCCTCGTACTATTGATACACATCTTAAAGGAGAAGTAAGTATAGCACCTTGAAGTTCAAGATAATGGAAATTTATTACTAGTGACTAAATGGAATGAAACCTTTGAAACTGTCATTCTAACTGCTTATTTTAATTTTGCAGATTCGAATCAGTATGTAAAATTTGAAGACAGATCAAAAAGTTGATTCAAGGGTAACCTAGTTGGAGAATATGGTTAAAGAAGACGATCTTCCAGTGTGTTTGTTCGTTAGCTCGTGTATTCGTTTAGAAAAATAAAATTCCTACTTCGTACTTCATATACACTATCCTAACTTGATGGAATATGTTTTCTAAGCTTCCTAAAATGAATGTATTATATCTAGCACAATCGTTCAATAGTTCTGTGTTAATAGTGAGACTGACTTTAGTATTTGGTCACCGATATAGGCAATAGGCAGACATAAGTAGGACTTCCTCAAATTCCTGGTTCGGGCTTACCAATGAAAGAATGAGAACTTATTATTATAAGAGAGAGGCAGCATGTTGACATTAAGAATCCGAAAACTTCTTGGTAAAAAAGAGACAGCATGTTAACATCTAAAGAACCCCGAAAATTCTATACTCTTCGGTGGAACCCAGTCAGAGGCGTCGCTGAAATTTTATTTATTTATTTATTATTATTATTATTATTATTATTATTATTTTGGGGGGGAGGGGTGTAGTATGTTGTATGTGTATTGCGAGTTAAGTGTGTAGTATGTTACACTACTAATTGTTGTATTACATAGTACTAATTCGGTTACTTCTATAACTACGAGTATAAAAATAATTGGCATTTGATTTTTTTGTTTTGTTTTTTGGGAGAGGGTAATTTTGATCATTTATACCCCCAAAAAATTGGGGAGAGTATTACCCGTTTACCACCCTCAGCGACGCCCATCCAGACGACCATTTTAGGAAGGGAAATGGCAGAAGGAAAAGCGCGCGGAAATTTTTTTCTGCCCCTCCCTCACAAATTTTTCCTCCTTCCCTCACAGGTTTTTCATTTGTTTTTTTTTTGGGGGGGGGGAGGGATTTCTCCATTTCTCTCTCCCTTCTCCCCGTGGATCCACGTCTGGCGCTAATATTATATAAGGTGTAAAGTATAAGTTAGTATTGCTTAGCCGAGACTGGGAGGCTCTTTATGAATTATTATCGCGAAATTGTGATAAGTAATATTGCTAGTCAGTTCTATATCTGTCGTGAAACTTAAGTGCCGAAGTGATGCTGGCATTGTTGTCACCGCATTTCCATGATCAGAATGCCTGGACTCCACATAAGTTTTCTTGGCCTCGGGTCCCAGTGGCGTAGCTAGGGGTTTCCCAAAGGGGGTGGGGGCACAATAGGTTTTCAAGGGAGAAAAAGTCGAAAATTGAGGTATTTTTTAAAAATCGCCGATATTAAAGGACTATGTAAAAATATTGGGTGCACGTGCACCCCTGTTCCCCCGACGCTACGCCACTGTCGGGTCCCCATTTTCTAACTGAATGCATTCTCATATTAACCAATTCATGGAGCCATTTTAGTTAATGGGGGAGGGGTGATCGTTATGGTAAGAACAAAAGATCTTAAAGCCCTCTAGAACTTCACTGTGCTTGATTTATGCTGTTACCTTCCTTTTTAAAATGCAGTGATGCCATTTGTCATTCGTATACAAACATTTAGAAATAAATGCCTGAATACTGGAATGAACGAATAAAAAAAAATTAATTTGGGAAATGGGAAGGCACTCTTTGCTGAATCTCTATGTACGTGTATATTACCTTGCGACATGATTTCCTGCTTACTTAGGGGTCTATTAAAACATGTGATAGAGTGTGTGAGTGGATGGAGGGGAGGGAATTATTTAGCGGAACTAGTTATTTCTGAAGTGAAATAATTCTATCTAAAACTCCCAGTGCATGACGTACTTACAACAAAGCATTGTCTTGTATGATAGCTGATAGCAGTTTACCAGTTCAAGAAGAGATGGATGACCCTCGCAAATGCAGTGTAACTTTCTGAAGTAGATTAGCGTTTTTTTCCTTGCTATCCCATGTTCTTGAAAAAACAGAAGATCCCCTCTCCTTCTAGTTAAGTTACTCTTCCTACATTTAGATAAGTTATGAACTAAGAGAGCTTGCATCTACTCAACATTCTGTCAATATTTGAGTTAACAACTTGGATTTTTCTTCACTATCTTTCAAGAAAAAATAGCACGAGAAGAAGAAGGGTTGAGTAATGCTGCTCATCAAGACGAAATGAATATTATTTCCTCTCCCACAACTTATGGGATACCTATATCAAATTTAAATGACTAATTCCAGTGAATAGTAGTGTCGCCTATTGGGGAATGTGTAGAAGGAGATTGGGCATTTCACCAGGTCTATGTCATCGGTCATGTCTTCCGACCCGTTGCGTCGAAGGGGGACATTGTCCTTCTAAGCCGACAGTTTGCTTCCCACCCTCTAGCAGAAATATTTTCAAGATTTTGATTCGCTTCTTTTTGGATTTTTCAGCGTGAACTTTGTAACTTAACCTCGGGTTCTCCCCTGGAAAAGTGGTTGTCCTTCTCCTGTAGAAGTGATTAAAGTACGAGCTTGAATATCTTAGGATAGCGATGCCATTTAGAATATTATATGATTCTATGTTGAACTACGCACATGCTGAATAATGTTAGTCATGGTTGTTTCTACTATATACATAATGATAAGGGTTGAGGAAATATGTGAGGTTCAAATTGGCGAACTTACCGTAACGTGGTGAAGTATAATTTTGTGGATATATATTTCTGGGCGAGATACCGTAGGTTTCGCGTGAAATCGGCAAGTATCTGTATCCAGGTACGTTGATGCGTTCGCTTGGGTTGGTTGGGTCGTCATAGATGGATTTTAAGCTCGGCCACGTGGGGTAGTCAACGTTGAGAACTGGTCGGAAAATGCCGCGAGTTGGATATTTGGAGTAATGTGTCTGTTCTGGTGCTCGCATGTCGTCTGTTCCTGTAAAGAGAACACGAATATGAAACATGTAAATTGATTTTTCGGGGGCAACCCCTCTTCCCATAGCACTGTTTTTCTTTGATTATTATTCTGTTTATGTGGTTACCGCCCCCGCCAATACTGATTTTTCGCTAGAAAATGTTTATAGGTAATCTGAAGCAGGTTCTTTGTGATGATCCGGCATTCTGACACTCTTTTACCATAAGTCTCATTTGTGTGGCGCTGTAGTGTACTGAGGCTTTGTGATAATTTTTTATCAATTAGGTAAATGTGCTCATTGAAAGAGGAAATGGACATTGCTATTGTGAAAATTAAGTTAACTCCAGTTGACCCTTTAATAGGTTCAATTTTTGACTCCCCAGTTCCATTCTGGGACGGGCAAATTGGCAAAACATCAACCAAGTTCTTTCGGTTGATACAATTTTTTGAACTCCCTCTTCCGTTGTGCTTCGGTCCCCGTATTTCTCGGCTAATGAAGCTATAAATAAGAGGAGCCAAAATGAAACCCTCTGGACTGAATCTATTAGCTGTCCTAAAGATGGACTCTCCCTTCACTTAAAACTTGGAATGAAAGAGAATTAAAATTAAATTATAAGGAAGTAGGTACATATGCGTCTCTGAATTGACGTGAAGGAGCTAGTGAAACACACTCCACTCTAATACAAAAATAATAACTGATAAGCTTTTTGGGGTTTGACTGAATAAGTTATGAGGTTCCAAATGATTTTTTTTCTTGAAGTTAGGGGAGGGGGATACCTATTATTTTATTACTCTGAAGTCATAAATGCCTACTTTTTTGCGTTTGAATTGAATGAAGATAAGTTCTTTTTCTGTTACGAAAGTCAGAAACATTGCTTGTATCATGAACAACTATTAGTTTAAAATGTTGGTTGTTATTGGTAAGTTGATAATGTTGCGGTCCATCGATTTAAAACATTTGTGATTCCTTACGCACCTACAAAAGATGCCTCACAACATATTTCGGTCCATGTGTGAACGTAATTCTTATTGGCTAGCCCTACTGAGCTATTATGATTCCTCAAGCCACTTTCATTTTTTTTTTTTTTTTTTGTTACTATGCGGTGGTGACTGTGCAGAAGAATAGACTTAATTTGCAGTACATTCGCACCCCTACCTCTCTTAATTCGCTTATGAAATGTCTCTTAGTTCCTATTTCGGAAATTAATTCTTTTTTTCATGGCACAAATATCGTAATTTTGTTTTGGTCGCCCTCTCCTCTACACGTAATTGGACGCTGTTAAGCAAAACAGATACTAAGCGACATTGTTGAGAAAATGAGTTATTAGTATCGTTGGAAAGAGCGAGAATTTTTCAAAATTAGGCCCCCCATACAAAAATGTGTACCCACGTTGAAAAGAGCTTATCAACAGACGCTATATCATATAGTTTGTACATGGCTCTTGAACTTCGAATTACGTGTTTTCAAAAAACATTTCTTTATGACTTCCGGACTCGATTAGGGCTCTTTAAGATATGAACTGTTCCATACTTTTTTAAGAGACCCTTTAAGACGTGTGCAATTATCCAGAACTCTTTAAAACTAGCAAATGTTCTAAAATGCTAATTTATGACCTATCTCTTTTCTAATTTTCCGTGGAATCCGCCCTTTCGAGCATTACCTGAGAGACGTCGGGGGCTGTGAGGGCTGTCTTAGCCCTCTTCTTGTCGAAATGTAGCGAGTTGCTACGTGGGCTCGAACCCGGGAACTCTGAATTCCGAGACCAGCGCGCTATATCCACTTGGCCAACCAAACCCCTAATTCATGACGTTTAGATGCTCTTATAATTTTACTGGTGACTTTCGACGACTAAGCAAAAATAATAAGTTACTTCTCAAGTGAAATTGAATGAACATTTCAACAATATGTGACAAAATTTTCAAACTCACACCTTAAAAATAAGTCAGATGTAAATCTAGTTTAAAACTCTCTACAGCTCTCCAAACTGGATGAGGATTGTTTAGGTTTCCTTAAGACCCTGTAATACCTAACTTGACTAGTTGATAACTTCAAGATTTGTTCATGATTCAGTTGGATTTTTCCAGGCTTGCTTGATACTTCAAAACTCTTCATCTCATTTTTGTAGTTTAAGATTCCTGTAAACCGTTGGTGACTCACGCCGGTTTATTTGAGACTATACAACTATTTTGAAAGTATTTTCAGTTGAATTATTTTATGTGGAGAAGGCAATTGTTCTTATTGTCCTCATGTGAAATAGTGTTTCAGAATGTTAAAATTTCTCTTACACCCGGAATTTTTTGAGGGAGCTGGGAAACGGGAAAATATCATTTGAGCTGAAGAAAAATTCAATCCATTGGGTGTGAAAGAAACTTTGTTGTTCATATTAGCGACTCCGTGAATATTTTCTTCCTAGGAATGTGTATTAGGGGTATGGTATTTCTGTTAGTTGGGAAAAACGTCCACACTCAGGAGTTGAGAATATCAGGGGGTGGGTGGACAAAATTGAAAAGGTCATTTTTTTTTCATTGATTTAAAATTTTTATTGGTTGGTGAATCTGCAACTTCAGTTGAAAACTTTTAAAAAGTGTCTACTCCTCCCTCCTGTTTTTTACTTTGGTTGTATTTTTCTACTTAGCGAAATAAACGTTTCATAGTCGGGGAAACTGGAATCTCTACCGATTCCATCCTCCTCATCACAGTCACGCTGGTACATTCGGAGGATTCGGAGGAGGTGAGATCTTCAGTGTACCGAAAAAGAATGGCTAAACCTTCATAAGCAGACCTGGAAGGCTTATAGATTACTTGGCCTGACTTGAAAGGAGGCAGGTGCGGGTGGTGGGTGGGTAATGTGAGAGCGACTCTATCACCCCAAATTGATTTATTAAAATTAGAAAAAAGTTAATGCTCAGCGTGTCTTAGAAATCGGTTTTTGGAGGAGGCAGTGTACGAGTATGTTTTCCCTTGATCCTAGATGTCTCCTAACAATCTTGCTGCTCTGTATCCCTTCTCGGGTCAGTGTGCCTTGCTAGAGATGCGGTCATATTTTCTTCCTTTTATGCTTCTGTGGCAAGACTGAGAGCTCAAAAAAAAGTTCTTATATAAAAAGTTACAATTTTCGTTTTGTCTAGTCCACAACATTTATTTCAGTCTCCTCTCTAAAGTTCACTTTCGTCCCCCGTTCAATTTTGGAAGTATCTACCTATGATTTCTTTTCACTTTTCTCGATATCTGCGATTTCTTTCTCATTCCCGAAAATTGACTCCCTCTAATGTTGATGATGAATTACGTGCCCACCAGTAGTATCTACCCCTTGGACCCCTCTATGCTGTCCGATATCCCATGCGTTTACATATAACAAACATTCGTAATCAAGTTATCGTGTTTTTTGTTTACCTTTTAAAGCTCGGACGTACGATTGCCAAAACTTGGCTTTCCTCTGTACCGGCTCATTCCTCCCAATCATGTCTAAATGTTGTTTCAACATCTTTACGTTCGAATGTGTTTCCTGTAAAAATAACAGAACATACGAAAATAATGATCACCGTGACGGTTCATAAGACAGTGTAAAAAGTTCAAGGTAGTTTAGATGTGGAAAATAACGGCTGTAGATCGAGACAGTACACTGGTATGAAGATGTGACCTTTGTCGAAATCCGAAAATAAGGGACAAGATTTTTGAGTCGTATATAATATATACTGAACTGATTCGTGTTCAGTTGGACTTACAAATTACGAAGCGCGTCGCGTGAAAAAAGCACCTTAGGCCTACGTACATGCTAACATACAAAATAAATTACCTGCTACAAATTACAATTGTCCGTATAACATTTTATAACGTAATTTTAATCACCGTACAGCTAAATGTGCTCAAACGATTGCTGCTTTCGAATGTCAAAGGATCAAAGCACCGACGCTGTTTACAACTAAATTCTGCGAGCTAATAATAATTTGCCACTTTTACTGTTTTTGGCTTATTCGGTATTCTAGAGGCGAAAATGAGGTGCCTGCACGTCATCTGACCATTTAATTATACGATCGTAACAGGAGCTCGGAATTTTATTTTCTTATAATAGTTCTGAGTCGCGAAAACGAAAGTTTCGTGCTTTCGAAAATATGTCGGTTGGCACCGGGCTAGTTGGTGCCTCAAAAGGTGAAAGAGGCTGAAATGACCTTTGTGTTTGTCGAGGTCGACTGTCTCAACATTCACAGGCGATTTAGTTTCGTCTACAGGAATAACTGCAGGAATAAGGAGTTCTCCGTTCTCCATTTCATATTTCAGTTGTATTATTCGAAATACGAGAGATCTCATGGAGAAAAAAAAAATGGTCGACCGACAGTTATGTAAAGCATCTGATCTTTGACTTGGCCGTAAGGTCTGCATTAATCTTTAAGTAGCCGAGGACAAGGGTTATTTGGAGTACCTAAGTTATATTTCCCAGGCAGTCATTGGATGTTTCGGTACTATCTCATGGGACACTTGGTAGAAGTGCGTCTATATTCAATACAAATATGATGATGGTTGCCCAGCCTGGCAGGTAGTCAATTAGGAGATTCTAGACAGAAATAATGAATAAGAATACTCGCCAAATGATCGGAAAACTACATAAACGGGTTCTTTGTAAATGTCCTTTGTCTTATGCACCCTCGGTGCCTCCTTGTCTCGTTCGTTCAATAGCAAAGCGGATAGTTGTAAGCCACACAATCTGAGGAGGAATGCGTTGAGGAAAGGTTGTATGCACTGTTCGAGTGCGAGTCGAGTAGTCATGCGAATTAATTTTTTTTCCGTAGACTGAAGTAGGTACTAGGTACATTTGGTTCGTATGCATACTTCCAAAAAGTTGGCAGTATAATATTATGCTGAAACATGGATGAAATGTAGATCGAGGTCTCATGGATGAAATAATGTAGAGCAGGATCTCATAGATGAAATGTAGATCAATGTCTCCAATAATTTTATTTTTTTGTAAGGCTGAAAAAGTAACTTGGAGCTCCTTGAGATGAATAATTCCTATGTAGGTATTTTTTAAGGCACGAGTGTATCTGCTATTCGCAAGTTGAATGTTGTTTTTGTGACTGTTGGTGGCAAACTAATTTACTTGACTTTAACTTTTAAAAATGTATTAATAACTGATTTTTTAAAATAAGGCTAAACATTGGCACGAATTGAGGCAAATTTGAGCAAAATGTCGCACTTTCAACAAAATTGGTGCAATAAAGGTTTCTGCCAGTGCGGTGTAGATACAGTATGTGTGCGAGGGAAGGATAGGGACTACAAATTCATCTAAAATGTTTGAATTATGAAAAGATATATCTGAATAGGGCAAGTAAGGCAATTGGAAACATTTCTAACTCCTCCCACCTCCTGAAATTGCGGTCTCATAATTTCGTCACTGGCTTCTGCAGTATCCTTTCCCTAAGGAAAAAGTGTACCAACAGCTCTAAATTCGAGACCTTATGAAGCAGTGGCATCAAAACAAGGGAGGGTGCAGAGTATATCATTTGCACACCTGCAAAAATACACTGGAAAAAAAAAAAAAAAATATTCAGTAAGTCGATGATGCATATTGAGAGATTCACGTACAAGATTTACGAGAATTTCTTCCGGTTACCTCCAATTTTGAAAGACAAGAGAATCGTTTAATCGTTTTTTCCCTGTCTTGTTGGGTTAAATTTTTAATTTTTGCACTCTCCTGTCTCCATCCCTAAGAAAAATCTTCCGATGCCACTGTCGCGAAGCCTAGTTGTAACCTTTATTTCTTGAACATATTTTTGTTATAACATGTTCTCAAACTAATGTAAGCTGTGTAAGGCTCAGGTTAGCTACCCTTGGTCCCCGGATGGGTATGGGGCAAATGGGGTTCAATTTTTCTTACATACATCTGCTAAATATTTTGCAATTAAATTAGGTGATCAGAATTATAGTGCCGAGGAAGGTGGTTCTGATATCAACATTTATCATTTATCAACTCAGTAGCACGTATGTTTTTAGCAACAGTGTTGATTTAGAATTTTAAAATAATTTTCCCCTAAATCAGTGCCCATGTTTTAGTGGATTCATACGAAAATTGAATTTTAAGGGATAGGGATACAACCCTTATAGTGCAAGATACAGAGATAATCCTGAGAGGTGCAATTCAGAATGTGTATCAATCAAATATTTCGTTCTCTCTCCCCGAGAATTTGGCTCAGTTTTGTCTTCAAAATGTTAATATTTGTATGTATAGAAAATTTAAAGTTATGATCGATTTGCTAAGGACCGTTTTCTCATTTGTGTGGCGCAAGATTGGTGACTGGCTACTAGAAAAGACCAACAGCTTGTCTCTGACAAGTTGTCTAGAACTCATGCTAGCTATCTTGGATTATGAAGTTATTTTCATGAAACTGCTGGAGGGTATTCCGTTTGGTGATTCAAAATAATTGTAAGAAACTTCATTGGAGGATAATCTTTGATGAGTTTATGAAAACCTTCTGTAGGAATAATTTGCCTACATCGAAAAATTAAAGGAGACAGTTTAACTGCTGGATAAGTTGAATCTACTAAATTTTGACGTAAATAATTTTTATATTCCGTGGGAGAACATAGTAATCTGTTTCTATTTTGTTGAGATCAAAAAATATATATGCTTGAGAAATTCAAATCTTTTTAAATCGTTGTATCCAAATGATTTTTTCTGCGTTGGGATTAAGATTTTTGGGTCAAAAAACTCTACTTTTCGTGAAAAATGTTTAGTGGATGGAAGTTCAAATTCACGTCTTGAATTCACTCAGCAAGCGATTTAGGTTAGAACATATATCTTAATTTAGTAAAATTTGGTGAAAGAAGGGGCGAAGCGGAATATTTTTCTCCTAAAGGAGCCTGATGTGTCCCTTCAGTTTTTGTTGAGGCAAGCAAAGTCCGGGATATCAAACCTGATCAGTTTTATCAGTTTAGGGTTTGGTTTTCTCCTTTTCTCCTTTAAGTTTTAAGGGATTAGGTTTTATGGGGGTTCGGTTTCAGGTTCGATTTCTTTGAGGTTTGGGTGCCGGTTCTTTAATGCGTCCCTTCAGTTTTTTGAGGCGAGCAAAATTTTATGCCCTCGTATGTATACTTCATGTACTCTAGGATGTCAATTTTATTGGTTTCAGGTTCGATTCTTTCCTTTTAGGATTTAAGGAATCGGGTTCTATGAAAGTTCGGTTACTTCTGGTTCGAACTCGAAAACTTCTTCCATTAATAGAATTGAAACCCGACAAAGACTAATGTTCTAGGTTTTGGTTTCTTAATTTTTAGGGATGTAATCAATTTCTGAATTTGAGGCAGTTTTTTCCGTCAATTCGAGTTCGAAAATATTTTTGTTAACAAAACTTAAACCAATGCTGATACTTTTTTTTTTTTTTAGTTCTTTGATTTTGGGGCTTGAGTTTTTGAGTTGGAGTGTATATTTGAAATTAAAAAAAAAAAAATTATTTTATGGCGTTTAAATCCGAAAACACCTTTTATTAGCAGAACTTGAGCTAGATAAAGACTGCTTTTTCCAAGTTTTGGTTTAAATTTGGGCTGTAGTTCAATTTTGGGTTCGAGTTGCTCAGAAGTATCGGGTTCGGCTTTTAGGTTTTTTATTTTCTCATTTTTATCGGGTTTTCATAGATTTAGATTCATAATTTAGGCAGGCGGTCTCGGGTCCGAAGTTCGGATTCGGCTTCCTTCAGAGCTTACGTTTTTAAACTATATGCTTAAGGTTAAGTTCTAGATTGTGTGTGTGGGGAGGGGGGATGTTGAACCCAAATGCTATCTCCTTTAATCGAACTTACGCCCCACCTCGACAAACGTGAATTTTTCTAGGTCTTGGCTTAGGTTTGAATTGCTGAATTTGATCGGATTCAGATGTTAGATGTTTTATTTTCTCCGTTTTCATATTTTTTATATTTTTTCTTTTGAAGGGGAGGGCCAGATTTGAGTTTGGTTCAATATCCTAGACAAACTTATCAAAAGTGATCATTCGGAAGAGTCTTGTTTCATTATTATATTCCGGAATGCTGTGTAAGAATATGAGATAGAAAACAACTAACTATACAATAAAACAAAGAAGACAAGAGTGACAGAAACTGACATGATAAAAATGGGATAAATAAAAAAATTGACAGGAATGATTGTCGACCTGCGTACCTTATAGCGATAGCCTATTTAACTTTCGTTTAATGTTTATGCTTGTCTGTCTCAGTAGCCGGTAAGATGTGAGGTATTTTTTTGTTGGTCTATCGGTCATTTTTTTTCTTTCTTTGAGGAACGTAATTGTCGCCATTGTCTTAGCCTTTTGTTTTTGATTAAAATCACATTATAGTATCTGTTCTTAGTCGAAGGCATTATCTCGTGTAAAATATCTTGTGTGTTCTGTATCTCAGCTCCTGCAAGTTTCAAGCTGGGCAACAAATCATATTTGTGTGCAGTATACGTTGTACTCCTACCAGGTGTCTGCGAAGAGATAGCTCGCAACATCCTACAAGAACCTAACTATGTGAAAGCATTTCTACTGGAAATACAGTGTGAAATCAGTGCTGTTCGAGATATTTACGAAGAAAATATCCACTGACTTATAATGAGTGGGGGAGGGGATATTTAGAGCTTACCACGGAGAGATGAGGGGCTCTTCTACTGACCTTTCTTCAGTTCAAAATGAGCTCAAGTGTCACAGTTGAAGACGCGAGGACCTTTTTAATTTCCCGAAATTGTGTTTTAGAGCTGGCAAAATTCGAGAGGTTTTGGCCAACTTATGTCGCCATATCTGAACTGTGAAAACTGTTGCTTGTCCACGGAGATGATTGCACTTTTTCCAACTGAGTTCTTTTCGTTTGTTTTGAAAAATTACTTTGGCATGTCAGGGTCTTGGAGGCGAAGTTCCAGTTGGGAATTTAGTTTGAATATACAGCATGCCAAACTGATCAACTGTATCAGTGTTGAGCTTTTCATAAATTTTTGTCGAACTTCTTTCGTTATTACTTTGTAATCTCTCAGTGAGATTTTTCACGTAGTGCCTCTGTAGTTTCATTATAACATGTTCTCTGGAATGAGAGCCAAGAGAGGCTCACGTCAGTGTCTCGCTGACAATCATCATGTATGAGATCTCTGCTTTAAAAGACTTGTGCTCAAATCATCTGCTCTCTATAGTTTTTCGAACTCGTAAAATTAATTTGCCCAAATATCGCAGCTCGTCCTCTCGTTGAAACTACGAGACCACTGAAAAGTGCTTCAGATACCGTTGGATCGCCATGTCGTGATTTTGAACGATTTACAGCCTTTATGCGCTCAGCTTGACCGAGGTCAAGAGCGAACTCTCCAAATGGGTCTGTGCCGCTTGTCGGCATAATTGCGAGCGTCTTTAGCGAGCCGAATTATCGGCTCGAATTAGGATTATCAAGCATCATCTTTTATGTTATTAAAGCCGGGCATTAGTGCCAAATGGCGGGCACATATCCGCCGTTGCTACCGTGCCGGCGGCGCAGAAAAAGCAGCAAATTCTTGGCATTCGTTAGAGCACGAGAATGGAGAATAAAATGCAAGCAAATTGGAGAACCTACGTTAATGTAAGCCTTGTACGCTCGGTGCCGGGGTCTTAATTCATAAATTTAAAGACGTTAAAAGCCTTGTTGATGTCGCATTAACACTGGACTGATTTTCAACTTGGCTTTCATACTATGTTAGCAGTTTAGCTTTATATTGACGCTTGGCTTTTACAACGATGTTCGTAGCGATGAACTCCCTTTCTACTTCTTGGTCATTTTTGGAAAAAGGGCATTAGAGTCTTTTCACGGTCTGATTATCATAATCTAATGATACAGAAAGCCAAATTCTTTCGTACTCTGAATTTTAATGGAGCCTAGTAACTGTCTGGCCTCTGTTGAAAAACGTGAGACTGGAATTGCTTTCATGTCCCTTTGGAGGCCCAAGATGAAGAATATGTAGCTTATCACCCTCTCGTTCGGTGGAGTACGTCTGATATTAGTAGCTTTTATTTATGTCCATTGGTGAGGTTCTCATTTGTAGATTATTTCACTCAATTTCTTGTACTTTCTCAGATTGTATGAGCCTGTGAATGTTCTTTGCGGGTAGACTAGTGGCGGCTCGTGAGGAGACGGTAAGATGTTCAATAGCGCCGAAAAATTATTCCTCCCGATGCCATTGTGTGTCAGTGTACAGGGAAATAGTCCATATTTTCGATTACAGTTTTCTGTTTTTCTGAGGGGATCTAAGGAGAGGGCTTCAGTCCCTCCTTACGAATCGCCGCGGGTAGATGGCATGTTTCCTCGACCTCTTAGGAAATGATGTAACAGATACAAATTTTCGACCTTTCCTTTTACAATCGGGATAGTATAGTTAGGATCCAAAACTACTTTCCTTCCCAACATAATGATTTTCATGGGTTCCTTCTGCACCAGCCTCACCATGCTACAAAAAATGAATTAAATAATTATATGCTCTGCTACCATGGGTGTTTTCAGCCAGAAGTCACGATCGAAAAATACCTACCCTTCCACCAGTAATTCTCAGTGGTTCCTCGAATGCCTCCCCACCCATTCGACAAAAAGTCGACTTAATAATTACTCGGCTACCATTTTAGCATTTTCAGTCAGGATTGAGGTTAAAATCGAAAATTAATCTCCTACTCAACATAATAGTACTTGCAAGTTCCTCCTGTGTCATCCCCACCCGTCCAACAAGAATTGATTTAATAATCACGATTTTCTACCATGTTAGTATTTTCAATCAGGATGGAGTTCAAGATTCAGAATAATTTTCTTCTCGACGTAACTGCTCTTCCAGGTTCTCCTTGTGCCATCCCCGCCCATCCAATAAACAATTGATTTGATAATCTCACTTTGCGACCATGTTAGTATTTTCAATCGGGATACAGGTTAAGATCCGTAACGAACGTCCTCCCACTCACTGAGTACTTTTGTACCATCGCCACTTATCCAACAAGAAATCGATTCAATAATCACGTCTTGCTATTATGTTAGATCAAATACCATGTGGTGGGGTGAGAATAGGTATAGAAAAATTGTATTGTAGGTACGTTATTTGTACTTGGAGACATCACCTACACCAGTGGTGTATGGGAGAGGGACCTCTTTGATCAGTTACAATGTAACACAGCGTAAAATTTTGAATTTCTTAGTGGTACAAGGTAAAGCTTATACAGATGTGTTTTAACAGGATGTCTACCGATCCAATAAGTCCATAAATTTAATAAAAGTCCAATATTCGAAAAATGGTTAAATAAGTCCAATAAAAGTTCCATAATTTTAATATTAGTCCAATAAAAAATTGAAAAATAAATAAATTAGTGTAATAATATTTTTAATGTTGTGGAAAACTTAAGGGTCAGTTCTTGGAAAAGAAAATTCTTTCAGTAATTAAAAATAATTAATAATAAATCAATAAATATAAAAATTTTGCATAGACGCGCCTTTTAAATCGTGATTAGGTGTATGAAATGGTCCAATAAAAGTCCAATATTTTCCATTTTCAAATCTTGTAGATACCCTGGTTTAAACGCTGATTCCCAATCTGGATTCATATTTTGCCCATTAGGTCTCAGTTTTTTCTTTATCTTTATCAATTGTTACCAGGCTGAAAATTACCCTAACTGTTCTTAGGCATTTTCGACGTTCTCTTAGCGAGTTTTCACCGGTCTGAACGAGCCTCAGTCAGTTTCAATATAGGCTTGATGAGTCTGAACGAGTTCGACGGAGTCTCTGTTGTACGAGAAAATCCTAAGTACAAGTCCTAAAGAGTCTAAAGAAATCTTGACGTGGTCTTTGAGAACCTCAACAGATTCCTAATGAGCTTTAACTGAGTGAGAATGTGTTGACGAGTACTCAAAAGTCTCAACAAAGCTTCTGCAAGTCTTAAAAAGACCTTAATGACTGCTAATACTTTCAACATGACCTTAAGAGTTTTAAAAGAATCTTAAGAATTCCTGACAGAGTATAAAGAGGCTAAAATGTGTTTCTCATCACCCTTACTCAGAAAATCTGGCCCCGAGAATGATTCCTTCTTGAGCCCCCATTCGAGCAAAGTGTGCATCAGTAAGAAAATTCGCAAGTGAAATAATTTTTGTTTTTTAATTACATTTTATTCAAGAAAATATTAGTTCTGCTGTTATTTTTCTTGTTTTTTGTTGAACATTTGTATGCCCTGGTCCCACTGTGAAGGTCAGGCCCAAAGAATATATTCCCAACTACCCTCCTTTCCTCTTCCTCCCCTTCCCCATAAGACCATTCTTTACCAAGACTCAAAAATTTTAAACATTGTTTTAAAAGGATTTTTACGAGTCTCGAGTTTTTTGAATAAGGAATCGTAACAAGTCTTCAACGGAATCACAGGGACTCTTAAGGAATCTTTAAAAGTCTGAACATAGTTTTGCTTAGTCTTAAAAAAGTCTGAGAGGGTTAAGAGGACATGTTTACAAGTGTTGAAAAGTCTGAACGGATTCTTAGTGAGTACTAATGAGATTTAACGAGTCTGAGAAACTTCTAACGTAAACTTGACGTTCTTGAATAAATTCTGAGAGGGTTTTGAATGAGTTTTCATTTTTCTTGATAAGTCTAAAAAGTCTTGGAAGAGTAAAAGGCCGTTTGAACGAATAGTATTAAATTCTAACGAGTCTTTACTTGTTTCAATAAAACCTTTACAAACCTTAATAAAGTCTTAATGAGTCTTGATACGTCTAAACATAGTGTTAACCATTTTCAGTGAGTTTTAACAAAGTCTTAGAATTTTGATAGTGTAAAGGAGTCTTGATGTGTTTTAATAATGCCCAACGGGATCTTGACAAGTTTTGTCTGTCAAGAAGTCTGAAGGGAAACCTCAATGGAGTATCTTTTTGAATGGATCTAAGCGTGTTCTAATGAATCTTAACGAGCATTAATAGAGTATTAGAATGAGAGTTGGAAAAGTAATGATCGAAATTTTATAGCGTGTGACGTTACTTTTTAGACCCCAAACTTGTTTTTTTAACCGTCAATTCAGATTTCAGGCAAACATTTGACTTCGAGCCTTTCTATTAAAATTTAGACGAAATTTCGATCCGAGAATATTTTTTAAACTTATCATTTCAGATTTTGGCGTAGTTACATAAATTTGCTGTATTTTTTCTACAAAACATTTTGCCTACAAAATTCTTACCTCCCTTTTCGCCTCCGAGGAGAATGCCCTCTTACCGTACTAGGGAGTTTTAATAAGTTTTAACACTTTCTTACAATGTTGACAAGTTCTGAAGGCTTGATGAATCTCAGCAAAGTTGTAGCAGAGCCTCCCTCCTTCTCAAAAAGAAAATAGACTTATTGAGTAATGAAGAATAAAAAGGCTAACTGGTCATTTGAAAATCCGATTTCACCAGCTGACAAATATTTTTGAAATTGACAAGCAAAAAAAGGTCAGTGTTGCCAGCTGAGGATCCGAATTATTTACTCAGGGTGAATTTGACTAAATTTGCCAAATCAGGAAGATGCATGGGGGAGGTATCTCCCCCTTCTACCAATTGGTACGTCCGTGTAGTATTCCTTAACCATTAAATGTTGGCAATTGTGACGGGTTGGAATGTGGAGTCTGCAAAATGCACCTACCTCTCTGAAATGACCTCGAAAAGCTGGAAGCATGAGCCAAACTGTAATAGGCTTTCTCAAAGAAGCTTTCTGAATCAATCACATTATGGACGTAGGTGAAACTAAGTTATGGATTTGATATATATCTACGGAAGGAGATGAGTTTTTCAAACATTTCAGTAGCAAAACAAATCGTTCCTCAGTGAGGAAAAGTTAGAAATGTTTGAAAAACAAAATCGTTTTCTTCATTGGAGATCCAAACATTTTTGTATATGATATTATTTCGTTTTGAAGTTGGAAAAATGGTGATCTGTCGCATTTTTTTTCTCTCCTAATAAAGTTGCCCGATTATATTCTTGTCTTCAGCTGTCATTCTTGACCGTGACGAATGAGTAGGAAATTGTCCACCCTCCAGTTGTTCTGTAAGATGTGAAACTGTTAGTTGAGGTTCGATTTATTTTTTATTGACGATTTTATTACTTCGAACAGTCTTTTAGTGGAAGGGCCGAAACCTTCAATCTCTCCACAAAAAATATTTGAAGAGGAAAATAAAACATTGGATTATAAATAATTTTTCGAAAAAGGTGAATTCCATAAAAAAAATTCAGTGTTCTCTAGTTCCAGGATTCACCGTATCGAAAATTTGACTGTCAAGACTTGAGTAGTCGATTTGCTGGATGATTATATGTAGCATATCATGTACGATCAACTAAAGGAGTTTCCCCCTTTTGGTTCCTGATCAAGCCCCAGGACCATGTGAACATTTTTCGCGGAAAGACTAAAACGTGTGACAACATGGAAACTCAAGCTTATAACTGTTGTATTCGTCACAATTTCGTCTCGCATTGTAGTTTTGATATTCGACATAAATTACCGCCTCTCTCGCCTCAAAATATCAGCAAACTTTCGAGCAGATTCGATAACTTTTCTGTTCACTTACACCACTGAAGGCAATTTTTAAATTTAACGTACTCGTCATTAAGCACTATTTTTTTTAATGTTTCTCGTAAACAGAAGCGATCGTAAAATAACATTCAAAAATGATTACAGATTGGAGGACACATACACATACACATCTCGGAGTACAAAGGGAATCCCTCGATCTGTCGACCGTTTACGGAGAGCGAGCTCCGATGTAAATCCTATGTAGCAGAGCGGCTAAACCAAAAAATGCCAGTTTATATTTAGAACACGCCCGGCAAATTGTGTCGCTGTGCCAATTTGTTATGCGAAATAGTTTTCTTTCGTCCTACACTTGAAATGGTTCCATAATATATTTTAAGTCTATTTCCAACCATATTCGAGCTATCGCCCCGTTACTAGATATTTACAAATTATTACGATGCTGAATCAGGATTCTTGTTGTACGATCATCGAAAACGATTCGCTGTAATTGATGAAACTAAGAAATTTGCCAGCACACGAATACCGTCCTATAGAAATGTCCGGGCTTCCGAAAAGTCGACGTCGACTTTTTGGAAAAATGGCCAAGGTGTGATCTGATGCCGCATAGAAGCCACGTGGTGAAGTTTATTACCAAAATGTTGAGGTTACACTTGTCAAACGATTGTTTGTATGTAGGGGTATTGCCTCATTGTCCCAGTTCGATTGTATGGCATCCAGTAGATGGTTGTTTTTAGTAGGGACGACATTTGAAAAGTATTTGCTCCTGTGAAGGTGACGACTCAGTCTAAGTAAATCACATTTTAACTCGTCTGGTCATGTTTTCGCTGGACGATGCTGAGAGTTTTTCAAATTTGTTTATCGAATTTGAAGCGGGATGATATGATGAAAATCTAACATAAGCATGGACTATTTGAATTAACTAAATAACCAATTTGTAACCACATTATATCCCTTAAATTCACTCAGAGCATTCCATGTGATACAAGTCACCCACATTGCTATGAGATAGAAAGATATTACACGTTATTGTAAGTTGTGCACACTTACATGAGAATCGGTTCGATTTTTTTGTTTTTGAAGAGTATGGTGCCCGTCGGTTATCGTAAGTCAGTGTAAGATTTGTAAATAGTGCAAGCTGTTCTGTACTTTAGGCAACTTTATGGTATGCATTCCTTCGACTTTTAGGGTCGTAAATAATGCCGAAACACCTTGCATGGAAATAAATCAGGTCACCGCTAGATATTAGATCTGTTGCCAACAATTGCCAAAAATTCGGGGTTAACTAATAAGAAAGGAACTTCATTTCTTATACCAGTTGCAAACGTTTTTCTAGAAATAGAGATATGGGTCCACTGTTACTGATTACAGTGATTGCCGCGAGTTCAGTGATTAACCATGGGGTAGACGAAGTGATTTTTTTTTACCCTGCAGAGGATGTTTAAATCGTACGAACTTTGAAATTTTAAATTCACTGTGACAATAAATAATAGAAAAAATTCTGAACTCAGTTAAACTTGTTAATTAACAATTTTTAGGGGGAGGAGAGCTTCCTTAAAAACAATCTCCTAAAAATAATTCTGAGAATTCCTGCAGGTTAGAAAGAAGATCGACTGGCAGTTAACCAGTTATTCAATCAGGCGGATTATCCGGAGATCAACCAATCAGATAGCTAATCAGCTAGTTAGTTAAATAGACAAGTTTGCAGATAGACAGACAGATAAAGCGAGATGCCTTGCGCCAAGTAGGGGATTAGCCCCCAACAAAGCTAGCAGGTGGTGCTCCCAAGTCAAATATTTCATTTCTAAATCTGTCCCGGAATTGTATTCCTATTTATTAATTTCTTCTTATTAATATATATTATTAACTTGATAGTTTCACTTTTCGAAGTCAAAGGAAAATTATTCATCGTGACCATTGCGGTATTTTCCCCCTTTAAAAGTTCAACTTTTTTGGATAGTTTTCAATCTGTAAATGTTTTTGGTAACGATCAATATTGCTAAACGATTGGGTAAAATTTGAAAGACTTTTCTCTTTTCTTTTTTCCTTTATAAAAATTGAAGAGTTCGATTATTTAATTGTTTTTTTTTCGACTTACGACAGGAATTTCAGATGGAAAGATTAGAAACAATACATGCCCGATGACATAAAATGAAGAAAGGAGTCCAAGGATGAAAACAATTTTTATTTTGATGTTTGTTGGCACTGTAAGATATTTCTTACGTAGCAATCGGTGGCACCCCTTTCTAAGTTATGTACGAGAAAAATGTGAATAGATGGCCTCTTGAACTGATCGAGCATGAAAATTTATTAAAATTCATCGCTTGTGGGTGTTCGTGTCTTCTGTTTCTTAAATAGGATAAACTAGTCATGTGCAGTACATAAGCAATAGGGCCTGATTTCTGTTTTCGGGGTAGGGGGGACTTAATCTTGCCAGTTCGAAAGGTTCAAGTCCACTGCTGAAGAAAAGGTTCTCTTTTGTTTAGTATGGCAAAATAGTCAGGGTTGGAAAAAAATAGATATAATTTAATATTTTTGTTCCAATAGTGTCGCCAATTGAAACCCGAGTCCACCTGGTGATTCGGGTTGGATCTTTTCCTGTAGTATGTCTCTGGCCAATACGTCTTTCTCTTAGTTTTTCTCTCTTGCTTCAATTTTTTTTCTTCCCATTCAGTTTTAATTTCTTACACGTTATATTTGATATAGATTAGAATTTCATTTGTGACTTCGGTTAAACTGGTCTATGAAAATGACTGATTTGAGAGTCAATTTTCAAAATCTTCTGAAGGCCCCTTTTTCTAATCTGCGTCATGTTTCTGGAAATTGAGTCATACATGGTGAGTTAATGGTTGCGTATTTTGCATCCATCGTACACTCGAATTACAGTATCGTGAAGTCTATTTCTTATGATCATTGTACCCGTAACTAACTGACGAGAATGGAGATTGATAAAACACTGTCAACCCTTTAATTTTTTGAAAATATTCGTTTATTAAGGACCTGTCGTTGAAACGATCTTAAGTCTACCGATGAGTAAGAATTGTTTTTTTCTTTTGAAATGATCCTCAATTCATCGCCGTCACCAATTTCGCAATTAAGTAAAATCTAAGAACAGAAACTCTTAAACAAAAACAAGAAAATCTAAATAGACAAAAACTTCTATTTTTCTATTTTTCAGCAATTTAAACTGTAGTTCCCAATCATTTTAACCTAAACCTGCATGAAGTAATTGCAGAAAATGGGTGTAGAAAATAGTTTTTTGGTTGAAAATATGGAATAAAAAAAGCCAGAAGCCTAAAATACCCGCTGGGAGTAGAACCTTCTCAAAAATATTAACCTGTCGCAGCTCTACAGTAGAAACAGCTTGAACCTTCTTTTTTTCATTTATTTTTATTATTTATGGGATTCAATTAACCATTATAAACTGATATGGGACCAGAGCTGCTTAGAGCTTCTGAGGGGCTTGGGTTAATAAATCTTGTGGGCTCCAATGGTAATTGGAATTTTATACTTTTTTCAGGTACAGATACGTTGAGAATACGTTATTGTTTCTGGAAAAACATCTTAAAAATCTGTTTCTTTGAAGCGTCAAGGGTATGTCGTTTCTTCATCCAAGTCTCCTGCCTGGGGCAAATTGACTCATTTCTCCTCCCTCAGTGGGGGCTTGTACGTGCTACTTAGACTTCTAGTTCTCGCCGACCTAAGGCCTAGTTTAACAATCGTAATTGAATCAGGTTTGGAGAAGTCAGTTGAAATCTTGATTGCAGGTAGCTATTGACATTACTCTAAAATTGACAAGCCACGAATGTCGAGTTAGCCGTTCTCTACTTCCTTTCGTGAGATGAGGTAAACCTGAGCCCGCTTCACCTATTGTTTTCAAAAACGTTTTCCTAGCTATCGAAGTCCCAAAAGTAAACAGCCAAATGCTCTGTTAATTTTCGAAATCTAGTTTATCCGTTCCTGAGCTTCTATAGTGACCTGTAACACTTCTTTTCTTCAAATCTAAAGAAAAGGATCCAGCATTTCACTACGGGAGAGCATTTTACTTGAACAGCACGATTATAAAAAAAAATAACAGTATGTCTCATTTTATCCTATCGATAACCCGCAACCGAGCGTAGCAAAAGCACACAGCGATAGTTAGGTAATGCAAGAAGATCGAACTTACTGAGTCAGCTAGCAGCAATATACAAAATACAAATTTACAAAATCGCGAATATTATATACGATCGGGTGTATCGAATTGAAAACTAACGAATATTGTGGTTCGACTTGTTTACACAAAGTGCAAATTAATATAGAAAATTTATTTTGAAAAATATGGATAGTACTTCACCTGTGTTCGCAAAAACTCGTTCGTTCTTTTCGTAATAGCTAGCGACTGAGTACTGCCGAACCCAAAATAGTAATCAGACTCTCGGGTGCTATCTGAAATAGATGATTTCGAGTTACGTCACTTTCTGCTTTCGTATGTACGATTTTATGGTCGCGAAGGGTTTGCGCTTTTCAGTCGACGCAGGAAAACGTGTACTGAAAGCATCTCTGATGTTTTCGGGGAGGGGGTATAGAAAAAAGCGTAAGCTCGAAGGTGTTCGATGGGTAAACATCAAATTCACGCGACTTGTCTTCGTGTGGGTGGGCATCCGTTTTGACGAGAGTAATTAAAACGTAACACTCGTTACGTGCGTTACGACGACGTAGAAGGGAGGATATTCGACTTCCAGAAACTGCGATTTCAAAGCAGCGTATGAATGAAGGAAAAGACAGAAGAACGGGCTGGGTGAAGAGATACAGAACTTGTCGAATGAAAGTAGAATGAAGACTTTGACCTTCACAAACGACCAAATTCTGAAAACGTCCCAAAAAAATCTACGATTTTGCTTTTAAACATCTTGCAACTTGTGTAACCTCGTCGCTTACCGCGTGTGTCGATGTGTCGAAATGCACTCATCCGCTCTCACCCGAACTCAGATTGCTAAAATCTTGCCATATATGCCAATTTCGAGAACTTAACAGTTTGTACATCAGTAAACTTGACTCGCTCAACTTTACGATGAAGTTAGAAACGCTCAATTGGCCGACATATTGTAGTAGCGTGATTTCCCTGAGGAGCAATGTGGAGTCCGGATATTAGAACTTGGGGCTAGATAGCGTTCAAATTTCCGTGAATATCCAAAGAAAAACTTTCAAGTGGCAAAATGAAATCTTCCGGGGTATGGCAAACCATTAGCTTAAAGAGAGTCTCTGCTTCAGTTTTTTGGACCAGGGTTAGTATTAAGTAATCTGCGCCCTATTCGAAAATCCAATAATCCAACGATAAAGGATTAGAGGAGAATGACCACAAAAATGAATAATTCTAGTTAAGACTATTCTACTTCGGAGGAGGAAGAAAGTTTTATAATATCTGTATTATCGTCGGAAAGAATTCCAACTCCTGGTATTCGTGAAAAATCAGTGCTGTATTAATTATTGGTTTTTCTCAGCTTCTGCAAAGTATTTTAATTTATGGAGATAGTCAGAGAGGAGATGTCCTACTAAACAATGACATCTCTTTTCTGTTTTGATTTGTAAGAAAGGAAGATCCTCAAATAGAATCATACGTTCCAGGTTTTTAAGAAAGATGAATCTTCCTGTCCCCCCAGGGGGCAGGGAAAACGGATTCGATAAAGCTGAGATTTTTCTAGCGGTCTAGTGAGCAAGGCCTCAAGACCGGAGACTATAGAATCTTCTTAGCTGCCAGTGAAAAACAAAACCTATGGCCACAAAAATGAATGAATAATTTTAGTTGAGACTATTCTGCTTCAGTCAAGGAAGAAAGACACAGCTTCACTATACGAATATCTGTATTATCATCTGAAAGAATTCAAACTTCCGGTATTCGTGGAGGATCAGTGTCTTCATTTACTGTTTTTCCTCAGCTTTTCCAAAGTATTTTCATTTATGGAGTCAGTCGGAAAGAAGACGTTCTACTACACAATGAAATTTCCTTTCAGTTTCCATCCATGAGTTCAAATAGAATTACACGTTGCACGTTTTTAAGAACGAGGAATTCCCCCCTCCCTCCTTGTCGTAAGGAAAACGAATCCGATTGAGCTGAGATTTTTTTAGCTGTCTAATGAGCGAGACTCGAAATCGGCGAACCAGAATCTTCTTAGCTGCTAGTGTCCAACCTTTGCTTTCATCGAACAAGAGGAAGAAGAAAACGCAACCAAGTGGTCATTTTGGATTATGATTTGACAACTACTCTAAAATTGTGATACTTGTGAGGAGGCGGAGGTCCAAAAAAAATGCAATATGGCTGTTGAATAGGTTTCTACGATCGCTCAAACACTTTTCAAAATTAAGGTACTTGTAAAGGTGGGCAAAAATTTGAAAAAATGCAATATGAATGTCCATTCATAGGTTTCTAAGGTACTCTTGATCTAATTTTTGATAAGAATTTGATCCTTGTTTTAAAATGTTGGCACCCAGAAGACAAGTGGACTGTAACTGAAGATAACGTGAAAGTCGCGGTAACCAGGTTTTCAGGACCGCTGAATCTATTTTTTGACACTAATACTAGTTGTAAATGAAAATTATACGTGTACATTTGTGTTCGAGTCTCCGAAGTACAAAGTCGACTACACAAATAACTATTATTGAAGTCTAAAATCCACTCAACCATACCTTGGAAATTCAGAGAAGAGAGAACGGATCGTGTCCACTACTTCAACAGTCGTTTTCGATTATGAACTGATCAGAATCACTTAGTGGAGCGTGTGGCGATGCACGCATGCGAAATTGGCTTCCCTCACATCGCACCCCTGGCCTTGGAACTGCCACTTCAAATATCGCATTGGTGACTAGAACGGCGTCTTGAGGCTGGCCCGGGTCCCTATTTTGCCTCTCCTTGCTTCACATTCGCGCTTTCCTGCCAGGGTCACTATGGGGGACCCTACTGACCGAGGAAACGCTCACCCGGCGTTAACCTGGAATTCGGATGCACCACAGCCAGACTGCGTTTCCTGTTTTTCATCCATCACCGGGTCTTGGTACATGTGGGGACGCAGGAAGGTGTTGATGGCGGGGTGAACCCTGCTGGGGAATCTGCAGCAGCTCTAGGATGATACAGAATCGTCGTGTTTAGTGTGGGCCAAGCTTTGTTCGTCGGCCCTCTGCCTCGACCATTAGAAGCCGACATTCGGTTCCATCCGCTTCTACTCGTCAGCATTTTCGGAACCAAGGTGTCCGGCGCGAGACGGTCGATCTCTCCATCATCGGTGCCAGTCTTTGCCGGGTTCGATCATTCTTACAACCCTGCGCCTCTCCTACTCCCAGGCCTCACATTCGAACAGGGTATGCCAGGGGTTGTCCTCCACTCCTCGATCGCAGTACGTGCATACGGGTTTCGGCGCTATCGCTATTCGATGTAAGTGCCGAAGCACCCGTAACTACTCAGGACTTGAGTCAGGTGAAAGTTAACCCATAGGGCCTGCCTGCTCACTGATCGAGGTCATGTATTAGCTCTCAGGACTCCTCGCCCTTGGTCGATTGGGCAAGTACGTGTCCTTCCACTTACGAAGCGTGGACTACTGGATGTTCAGCTTGACCCGAACCTGATGAGATCGCTAATAACTAAAAATTAGCATGTATTGAATGTTTTTCATTGATGTATACTATCTGCCATGGATAGTCGTGCTTTAATATAGAGGAAATCGAGTACTAGGAACAAGATGTCAAAATGCTTGATGATCCCCCCCCCCCCTGTTTTTCAGTGTTGTAAAAGAGAAAAAGAACAAATATCTTAACGGATGGAGATTAGACTCCAAAAAAGAAAAGTAAAGAGATGGGTGAGATACGTTGATAAGCTGTAAGAATGGAGTAGGTGTGAGAAAATGAACAAGTAGAACCTAGGTTGGTTCATTCGGGTAGGCAACCCTCAACAATTCTTCTATTTCACCCGCACCGGAATTCACTGCTTAAGAAAGTTATGGGAAAACAAAATTTTTGTTGTAGAGGGCTCTTTTTTATTTTATTTTTATTTTTAACGGTAGCCAATTGAATGTTATATGTCATAAAAATAATAGAAAAATATGTTGAGGGTATCAATAAATTATGAGCAAAAAGATCAAAAACCTGTTTTCTCGTAAGTGGTCTGTATAATTGGCACTTCAATGACGTCATTGACGTCTTTGTGCCTTGTTAAATGATCCAGTCTTGATATGGAACGAGAAAATAACGTGGAGGATGAAGAAAGAGGAAACCCTATTTTGAGGTCAGAATTTGATGAAGCTATGAAAGAAATGAAAGCAAGTAAAGCATGAGTTGATGAAATTGCCAGTGAGGTATTGAAGAATGCAAGAGAAGTAGCTTAAAAAGGTTTTCCAATTAATTTGCAAAATATGTGAGGAAGGAGAAATGCCAATCGATTTCCAGAAAAGCAGGTTAACTATGATCCTTAAAAAGGCAGGAGCATGCAAAAATGAAGATTATCGTGCTGTTACTTCCGCATGTATCAAAGATTGTAGCAAGGATAACAAGAGAGTACAAAATAAAATGGAAGAATGGGTGGGAGAAGATCAATTTGGATTCAGAAAATGTAGAGGAACTAGAAAAGCAATTTTATGTTCGAAACAGTGGCAGGTACAGGGAGCCCCCCCCCCGAAATATCTAAATCTGTCTATAGTAACGTGCAACTCTGTACCATCCTAGAGCTGCTGCAGTTGTTGCGAACCCCTCGACAGGGCTCACCCCACCGTCACCACCTTCCTGTGTCGCCACACGTACCAAGATGAGGAGGTGAGAGGTCAAGGACGGCAGCCCGTCCGTCTGTAGTGCACCCGAGTCCCGAATTCCAAGTTGATGTCGGGTGAAAGTTGCCTCGGTCAGTTGGGTATCTCGTAGTGACCCTGGCAGGACAGCACAAATCCGAAGCGGAGAGGCGAAAGGCGGGCTCGGTCCAGCCTCAATGCGTCCCGCTGATGCGATTGTCGAAAAGGTAGTTTCCGGGGCCAGGTGTGCGGTGTCTGAGGAGCCACTTTGGCATGCGTGCATCGCCATACGCTCCACCAAGGGTTTTTTTAAATTTATTTTTCCCCCGAATGTAAGTGTGTCAGAATGAAGGTTTTTATGTTGAACTCCTTCCTATTTGTGGTATTTTGGGGGTCGTTACGAAAAAATTATGAGAGACCGTACGTAGAATTCAATGAAAATTGTTTTCTGTAGTTGATATTTCGAAGATTCTTGGAAAAACTAAGTTTGGGTGCTTGAAGACACTTACTTTTAGAACCTCAATCGATACTATTAACCATTCCTGTGTGCCAATTTTTAATTCTCCTAGAATTTCTTCCTTTGTCATGGCTAATTGTACAATAGTCTACTAGCTTAAGTAAGCCAGTGCGAACGAAATAAAATTGTCGGTAGAAGGAGCGTTTTAGTATTTCAAATTATCGGTGATGTATCAAAAGAAGAGGAAGGGGGGTCGGCACTCTTGTCTTCTCGAGAAATTATTAGGTGAAAAGTGTAAAACCTTACTTCTCGGATTCCGTAACCGGTCTTACAGTAACATTTTCCATGATTAGCTCTCTGAATAGTCATTTATTTTTCCTTTCTTGGTGTCTAAAATGAAAAGCAGCGCCAGAAACTCGTCGATTGTTGCAAAGGACGAATTGAATTGGCCCAAAGACGGGTGGAACGCAATCCTGACGTGTCTTCCTTCGATTTGACGAGGTGCAAAAATATTTCTCTCTAATTATCAACTGCGTAAGTCCGTTTTCAAGATAACGAGCAGCTGTATGCCTTAGCCATGGTATTAAACTGGTGATAATGAGTCCATAACTCGAAGGAAGGTAGCCGTTGAAAATAATGATAACCATACACTTTATCACACCTAACAACCCTATTTTACCTCGAACAATACGATAGGTTCAACTATTCTCGAGTCACTTCGTAACTTCTCTAGTCTCGACTATTGAAAACATTGTTACTATTTCTACCGTTTTAAATTGACGTGGAAGTACCAACTGATTTTTTGCAAAATGAAGTTAACGGTTTTCGTTTTGATAATAAGTGTGCATATTTGCATTCATGCTGTGCATGGGAAAGAACAACCCAAAGAGCCTAAAGTGCAAATTAAAGCAGTACTTGATGATCGTAAGTCCAACTTATTGTACGAAATATCGAAAATGAATTAGAATTATTTTGCCCCGTTGGCATTTTAACGGTGGATCTAGACAAGATCTCGACTTGAGCTGAATTGATTTGCAGTTTGAGCAAAAACTTTTATCGAATGACTATCTTATGAATGTTTCAAAAATACCTTGCCTCATTCGGGTTCCTTCATTTCACCACCCTTGGTTCACGGCCATGTTTATTTTACCGTGCATGTTTCACCGGTAGCCTCTTATAATCACACTGAAATACAGGGCTGTAGAAGGGGGGCGAAGACGGCGACTTGCCCTCTGACAGCTTGGTTTGCCTCCTTCTCCTCCTAGCAAAAGAGAAAATTCATTGTTACCTCCTTCCTTTGCCAGAAAATTCATGGTTACCTCTTTGATGTAATTTATCCAGAAATTTAGCTTGCCCTCCCTTACATAAAATGCTGGTTACGACCCTGCTGAAACTAATTTATTAGAATTAAAACCTGTAAGGATTGTGTTATGACTCAGTCAGATCTGAGCTCCGTCTCATATTTTGAGAAAGGTAGGTGACGGTGTCGTAGTTAGATTTCCAGTGCAGAGACCAGCAACCGGTTGGAAATGTTTTGAAATTATTTTAAACTTAAGACTCTTTGAAACTCTTCTAGACTTGATTGAGATATCATCTATGTACGAGTATTAAGACTTTTCTAAACTTGATTTAGACTCTTCGACACCTTTTCAGACTTTCCTAAACTCGGTTAAGAGTTTTCAAGACTATATTGGAAATTGGTGTAATGCGTTTGAAAACTGTTTTAACTTTCACAAACCTCCTTAAGTCTCTTTATAGATTAATTCAGACTTTATTAAAATTGTTGAATACATGACTAGATTTTTTAAAACTCCTCAAACTTGTTAAGGATTCTGCCAGATTATTCCGGATTTCTTCAAGACGTTTGAAGACTCTTCCCCGCGTGATTATACATTTTCAGTACTCTTTAAGATTCTTCAAACTTAATAGAGATTCTTTCAGAGCTGTTTATAACTCTAAGACACTACCAGACTCGTTCAAGTTTTCTCAGACCTGTTCTACTTTTCCGCCTCATTTTCGATGGTGATGAAATTAACGATTTTGGGAACTTCTTGTGAGACTAAAGAATAGGTATATGCACGGCAAAATAATATGGTGGGGAACTGAACTAGATCGTTGCTCATCTGGTGTAGAATTAGTTTAAATTGAAAGATTGACTAATTGATGTTTTGAGTTCAGCGGAAAGGGGATAACGGTAAGTCAATAAGTTGATGTCCTGCTCTAAAAGTGGGAAAATAAATAGTTGAACCGACGTCTTGGAATTTGCCCATGTGTTTCTCTTAATAGGTACGAGTTGAATAGATAATAGGAAAAAAGGCGTTCGACTTCAGCATAAGGTATTTCAGTTTACATAATTCTGAGCCAAAAATCTGATTCTTTGCTCGGATACCCGAGCAACTCTATGCTTGCTGCCACTGACAATAACCATTTTAGATCCTTACTAGTTTTGTTAGTATGTTACGTAAATTTGAATTTTTGTAATATTTTTACATAAAAACTACCTTTAAATTAACATTAATTCTTGATATTTTCAATCCAGTTCCGAATATCTGCAAAAAATCGAATATACCCGATGATGACTGTGAAGAACTTAGAATAAAATTGTCCGCAGTACCCGACATGTCTCTGGAAGATTTAAATAAGTTGAACCAACAACAACAAAAAATGCATACCATGAGGACACAGGATCTGTAGTTGAATGCTACTACTACGGAAGTATCTAATTACGCTTGTAGTAATCTGCTATCATAAATTTATTTATACCTATCCCTATGTGTAAGTTGTAGATATGTTGAATAAAAACTGCGCCTGAAGTTCTGTTTTATTATTTACCTGATGTCCAAACAAGCTACGTACGTATGAGAGCTGTTTTCATACTGATGCTTAGGAACTTCTGTTTCTAGATGAGTGGTATCAGATGGTGCGATGGTGCTAAATCCTGAAATTCACATTAATTTTGGATATGAGCTGATGGTGATATTCTCACCGGCTTAACTCTTGTTATTCACGCATGTTTCAGGTCGGTATTTGTTTTTATTTGAAGACGAAGTTAAAGGGAAGGGGATCATCCCTGAAAACCTGAAGTCCACGCATAAAGTTTCACTGTAATCAAATTTTACTTCCCCCCCTCCCCCAGGAAAGGCGAGTGTACACTGTAGACTGGTTTACATATTTCAGAATTGATTGTAGGGATCTTAAAGTTTAAGTGTCCACTTTCTCCCAGAAATGTCACTCTCTATCAATAAATTTATTTTATAATTTTTAGATTTTCTGAAGATAGTACGCATGGTATGGGAAAATTTATTTCTGAACATTTGTAGCTGAGGAAGGAACCATGTTTTTTCTTATGAAAAATAATTAATGTATTGAATTTAATTAGGTAACTTTTCGCTCCTTGTCCATTTCGGAGTCACGCATTCCTAGATTCTCTGTTTGATGTGTCTAGTTTTCTGTTTGTCTATCTACTTATCTACTAACATGTCTCTGAGCTCCCTAAGGTTGATTTCTTTGGAGAAACAGCCTATGGGAAAAGGAGCCCAGAAGGGCAAAAAGAAAGGTTCTAAGAACAAATGAAGGCGCTGCTCAAGAAAGCTATAGATTCCCAGCGATGTTAGAAGAGAAGTGGAAAAACTTAGATTGAGAAAGACAGGTGGGGTTTCTTAGCTTGAGTGATCCCTCTTTCCATTAGAAAACGAGCAGCTTATCTTGGCTAAGTGTAGGTATGTTTGCTTGCCTTTACTTTTAAAGGAGACTCTTCTTTGTCAGTCAGCTTGTCTATCTATCTGCCCTTCTACTTTCTGCCTGCTCAATTTTTATCTGTCTGTTGACCTGTTTGTCCCAGTATAAACTAGAGATCGTGGATCGCGGATCCAGAATCGTGAGTTTATTCACTACGGTGGGTGACAAACAGGGAACTTCTCTAGCTTGTCGATTCCGGCTATAGCTTGTCTGACTTCTCAACACATGTGTGCCTTGACATGTGAGATTAGTCCAATCTTGGATGTGATCTTCCTTCCACTTGTGGCACATTCGTGTGGCACCGAGCAATGTGATATTAATTTCCTTTATAACCATTAATTCTCTTTCTCCAGGCTTTCCGATCATTGACTATGAGTTGCCAGCTAGATTTTAGATTTGCTGTCTTGAGCAGCGCCTTCGATATGATCTTTGTACTTTTTATTTTATTTTTAATTATTATTATTGCCCTCCTGGACTACTTTTTCCATGAGCTAGTTTTTTTTTTTTTTTTTTTTTTAAAGCAACCTTTGGGAGTTTTGTGTCATCCATGCGGCAGAGATGTTCAAATTATCCGAGCTAATTTATTTCGATGGTAACCTCAATTGTCTGGAGTTTGGCACGTCGCAAAACTTCTTTATTCAAAATAAAACTGTTCCACCTTATCCTCAATATCCTTCTGAGTTGCTGCTGGTGAGTCTTCTTTTACTACTTCATTTGTTGTCGGTATAAAGTTCACGTTTCACTGCCATAGAGGGCAGTTGGGATAACAACAGCTCTGTGCAGCAATCTTGCCTGAGATGGATTTGTCATGATTGCGGAAGGCTCTTTTCCCCAGTTTGTAGGTGGCTCCTAATGCGGCCTGGATTTTTCTCTGAATTTCAATATCCAAATCAAGCTGATTTGTTACAATTTTTCCTAAGGTAGCAGAAGGAGGACACATTTTCCAAAGGTGTCTTAGTCAACTGCAAATTATGTTCTGCTTCTGATCGCATCGGGATCTTGGTCTTGCTAGTATTTACTTTCATTCTAAAAGTGTAGTGTAGGAATCGTTAAAGCACATCCATTGTTTTCTGAAGTTGTTCTTGGGAGGTCGCAACTAGTGCGCAGTTATACTAACTTAATGAAGCTCTAAGATGTACGTTCTGTTATATTTTGAGGTTGCCTTTGAGCATCATTATTCAAATATATCTTCGTCACTCCTCAATCTGATACACACACTTCTGGCTGTTAGTTTTGTGTCAATCAAGTGCAGCACTCCGTTTGTGAATGCTATGAATAGTGTGAGGGTTAATGCGCATCCTTACTGGACTCCACAAAATGTTTTGAAAGGGGAGCTGGGACCTTCACAAAGTATAACTCTCCCTGTATTGTCAGCATGTAGATCTTTAATCACCTGCAACGTCTTCTGAGGGCAGCCAAACTTCTTCAACACACGCCATACGGTATTTCTATCGACAGTATCAAATGTTTTTTCCAAGTATACAAATACACAAAAAATCTGCACTCTGCTCATGGGCTTCTCAGATGGATATTCAAAATAGGGTGGGACAATTTCATTTCGAATAAAGAAGTTTTGAGACGTGCTAAACTCCAGCCATTTAAAGTTATTGAAAGAAATCAGCTCAGATAGCTTGAACATATGTCTGATGTATGGATAATACAGAGCTCCCTAGGATTGCTCTCTTTGAAGAATTAGCTCATGGAAAAAGGAGCACAGGTGGGCAAAAGAAAAGCTATGGGGATCAAATGTAGGCTTCGCTCCAGAAAGTTGTAGACTCCTAGTTAAAATCTGGACTGATGATAGGTATGCCGGTTTCTTAGATCGGGTGATGTCTCTTTCCACTGGAAAGCGAGCAACTTATCTTGGCTAAGTGTGGATATGTTTGCTTGCCTTTACTTTTGAAGGAGAGCGTTTCCCCTTCCTCTTCTTTTATTTGTGTTTTTTGCTCTCGAAAATTCTTCGACTTTTTCAATTCTCAAAACTGAATAAGTGAAGGTGGTTTGCTTATCAATCCTCACGTTTTTTCGATTCCTAAACAGACATTTCGTTTTCGGTGACCGTTGAAATCTGCGTTGGCATTTAAAAACGCGTCGAATTCACTCACCTTTTGCCAAATATCTCGACGATTCAGAAAATTCGCATTTGTTAAACGGCGAAATTCGATCCCAAGTTCTTTCTAGTCAATTTGCACTCCGTTTACGACAGTGTCTGCAATTGTTTCGTTGATTTTCGTAGGCGTTGGCCGATCACTGGTCTTGTGTCACAATACACGGGTGTATTTGAGCCTTGCAACCCCACCATCGAAAGAGTTTAAGAATTTTGACCCTGAACTACGTGAACTGTTGTCACCTTGTCACAACGCCCTAAATATCGAAACAGCCAAAACATGCAGCAGTCCGATTACCGGCTGATAGCGTCGCTGGCAAATATATGTGTCATCTGAAAAAATGTAATCATCGTCTTTGAACGAATAAGCATTTCTACTAACGGGGAGAAAAAAGAAAAAAAGTGGGTTAGATTCTTTAAATAAAAAATTAACGAGATGACATCTGTACATATCACGAACTGTAAACATGTCGATGATTTGTGCTTTTTGCAAGGGGGCGAGACAGGACAAGTATCATCGCTTCAAATACGCTGGCTGATTCACGAAAACGTCGAACGTATTTTCGAGTTGAAATGAAATTGTCGAATAATATTTACGCGTTTAATAAGGTCGAATACATGTACGCATTGCCATTTTCATTTTTGACCATCTCACCGTGTCTGTGATTTATAAATAGTTCAGTACACTTGTTTAGAAATTGCCCATGGATGAAGTAAAATAATCAGCTGTATTTGTCTTTCACGACATAATTTGGGGATATAGCTATCGTTGACCGTGGGGTAGCTGGAAACCAGTTTTAGGGAATGTGAAGAAATACGAAGCTCAAACGTGTTTTTACGTACTACGTTTCCATTATTCCAGTTTTCGGATAAATTTTAGGTATTTGAGGAGGGAGGAGGGGAGAGTGTGTTACTACCGAAACGTCCCCAAAGGTACAATATTGAGGAGGAAACTAGGAAATACTAAAAAAAAAAAGAAGATTAAGATCAACAAGACTAAAAAAATGTACTTGCATAATTTCTACAAAAAGTCCAAAATAAAACAAATTTCAGGAAAAAATCATGAATCAGCGGTTTTTTTTAAAAATTGTACGAGAGAGATGGGGGGGGGGGAGAAGTGTTTAGTCCGGACCGCAACGAGAGCATTCAAAATCAGAAAAACGAGAAAGTATTGAGAAGGCGCGTGTAACGACCCATAGTGACAACAGATCTGCGTGAGTGTTAGGTATAAATTGTTAATGAACTAAACTGTTGTCCAACCTGGAGAAAAAAGAAAAGCGAGTCATGTGAATAAAAAGAAGAGGCGTTTGAAAGGATCACGGACCTCAAGTGTAGAAATGCAGGAGACAAAAGATGTTCGTTAGACGCTCGCATCGTGCTATGCAGGAAGCAGCCAGACAGGACGATTTATTCGAAAATGTACATTGGGAGGAGATGCTTGCTGCAAATCTAAAACTAATAAGTGAACAATTAAATTACCGATGACTAAAAAAAAAAAAAAAAAACGAACACCGCCAGAATAACAGAAAAATAAATATGAAGATCCTCTGAATCAGGACCAAAATAAGAACATAGCAGGCTAAAATTCACTGAATGAAGACCAAAAAGAAGCCGAACCAAAACGTCGGAAACGAGACCAGAACCACCAACAGCAAGACCATAATAAAATCTATAGAAACTGAAAAACGCCAATCTAACGTTAAAACACTGCAAACAACACCAAGATCCGTACAATGAAAGACCGAAAAACACAAAAAGGTACTAATAATTACAAAATAATATAAGAATCGGCTGAAACAGAAAACAAAATCAGGGGATGTATAAACATAAAAACACTCGATTAAGACAAAAAAAAAAAAAAAAAAAAAGCACGAAAAACCAGCAAATCAGATCACAACAAGACCAGAGGAGAGAGGTACCAAGTCAACCAAATTAGAGACTCGAAAAACTGAAAAACACAAAGCCCAGAGATCACAAAATATGCCAAATTCGTGCGAAAAATAAACAAAACTAAACGAGAGAAAGCTAAAAAGAAACACCAAAAGTCACAAAATCGAAACGAAGGAAGACCAGAACAAGACTGAGTGAAAACGAAAACACTAAAAATAGTAAAATCATGACTAACATCAAGTTCAAAAATGCCGATGTCCTAAAAGTCAAAATTAAATAAATAAGACCAAAACCAAGTCAGAATTGCACGGAAATCTCCCAAATCAAAATTAAATAAGACCAAAACAAATCCAATTTGGGACAAAATTCACCAAATCGTGTCTGAAAAAAATCACAGAAACACAAATCCTAAAATTAAAACCAAAACTACTAAGTAGGACCGTAGAACACTGTAAGAGGGAAAATTATGGTAGAACGAGGACCTAATCAAGATGTGAATGTGACCTTATCAAGACCAAGAATACCTGAGTCCACAAAATTGAGACTAAACAAGACCAAAAAAATATTTAAAAAATAAAGTATAATCAAACATCAAATAGCAATAAGAAACACCAAACGACTACAGATAGACTCCGGACAATGAAAACGATTGAGGGGGAGGCGATTGAAGGGGGGGGGGGGTTAATTCCTTCGTTAAAGGTAGTGACGATTTGCGAGCTAACATGTTTTTGGTTATTTTTGGAATTTTTCTTGAAGAACCCTTTCGAAATTGATTTCTAACGAATTTCGGAAAGGCCCTAATTTTTTGTATGTGTAATTCCAATCACATCAGAAACGATCACCTGAATCTCAAATTAATGACAGACGATATGAAGCAGGGCAGAGGTGTACCGATAGTGGGTAGGAGACAACTTACACCCCCCCCCCCCCGGTAGGAATTTTTCACTCAGCATTTGGGAAAATTTACCATTTCAGGCAAGCGGAGTTGGAAAAATCCAACAAGTCAAAAATTCTTTTTTTTATTCTATTTTTTTGCTTGCTGTGACACTTGGAAATTGAACTGAGAAGTTGAAAAAATCCAACAAGCGAGGTTTTCTCCTGCTTTAATATTTGGGAATTTTGAATTGAGTCAGCATCAGTTGGAAAAATCCAATAAGCCAATCAAAAGTTTTTTTTTTTGCTTGTTTTTGTTTTTGTTTGCTTTGACACTTGGGAATTGATGAGTTGAGAAGTTGGAAAAGTCCAACAAGTCGAAAGATTTTTGTTTTGCTTTGATATTTGGGAATTTCGAGTTGAGACATCAGTTGAAAAAATTCACCAAGTTAATCAAAATTTTTTTTTTTTGCTTTGATACTTAGGAATTTTGAGTTGAGTCAGTTGGGACTTTCACAAATTTTTGCCCTCCCCCCAGGATTAACTCTTCGGTACGTCTCTGAAGCAGGGACGAAAATAAGGGTGCAGCTTACCCCTCAAGCCCCGCCGGAATTGATAAATTTTAGTAGATGGATTAAAAGTTGGAAAATTCTAACAAGTCAAAAGTTTTTTTTTCTTGTTTCTTTCTTTCTTTTTTAGCCAATATAAACAAACTTTGATGCTTGGGAATTTTGACTTGAGTCACTTAAGAATTTAACAATTTTCGCCCCTCCAGAAAAAACTCTTCGCTACGTCCTTGATATGAAGTCTATTAATTTAAAACTAGAACAGGTCGACATCAGACCTATCTATCGAGGTCAAAATCTAACAAATTGTGACCAAACAAGATCGGAAAAGTTGGGAATCCTCAAATCTATGCCAAAAGGGACCAAAGATAGACGAATCAAAACCTATCAAATCATGGCTAATTGACAGATCAAAAACTATCGAAAATCATCGAATGAAGAACTAAACTTAAACATACCAGATATGATTGAAGATAAACCTTTATTCTAGAACCGGAAAAAACGAAATATGGCCTGCAAAAATCACCAAACTGAGACCAGAAAATACTAAATTCGTACCAAAAGCCTGCGGATGAATGCCAACAAATCAAAACTAAGAAAGATCGAAACGAGTACTAGACCCGAAAACACCCAAACAAGACAAATATGTCGTACTTCATCTAATCAAGGAAAAAAAAGGACCTCTGTACACCTAAACAGGGCTAAAGAGGGGCTAAAACAAGATCATCAAAAAAACCCTCTGGCGTAGTTAGGAACCAACTTCGAAGGGAACTTCAAGGAAGACTATGCATAAACATTTTCCCGCTCACCAGTTTGAGGGAGAGAGGTGTACATTGCTGAAACCGTCCGTATCTAAGCTCACTTTCACCGGATGTATGTATTTTCTGTTTTGAAACCGTGTGTAATTTGTGCCTCAGTTAGTAAGTTTTGAGGGTTTTTGAAATGGTTTTTAATTTTGTTTCTCTGGTATAATTTTAAAATTGGACTTCAGGCTCTGAAAGATCAGACAGTTCGATTGAACAATAATTACAGTGCTCTTCAATTTTTTCACCATAGGGACTTCCCTCAAACCGAAGTCTCCTCCCCCTTTCTACGTAATATCATGAACCTGTAGCATATTCACCATATTATTTCTTGGATTCGAGAAGTAACATGTCTCTGCCTGGGGTCAAATTACATATGTCAGTTACGTAGAAATTTCCCGAGGTACTGGTGCCATTCCTAAGATTTGGCCCGGTAAATTTGGGTGTTTGGGGCCGAAGCAGGAACTGGAGAGGGGAGGGGTTAGAATAATATAGTGTAGGGATAACAAGAATGAACAGTTAGGTCGGTGTACGGATATTTTCCCGATAGATTTGTTGACTCAATCCGTCTGTGCCTGAAGTTCTATAAATTCGGTGTCTACTCTTCTTAGATATGTTAGAAATAAAATCAAGTACCTAAGGGCTTTCTAACATTGATATTTCTCAGACTATACAGTAATTTTTCTATTAAAAAAATACAAAAAAAAGTTCTATTGCGTTGGTGAAAGAGAACTGGCCGATAAATTCTCTGTTCGATGTTTCATTTTTCACAAAATTTCACCAGTAATAATTTTTAAAATCCGTCGCGTTGCTCTCGTGTAACTGTTTCTTTACTCGATGTTTTCTAGCGCGTTCAAGGGCGTCGCACTTAGTCACCGTATTAATAAACCTTTCGAAAAATTTCCAAAAATACTTTTCATACGAGGCGTATCTACGAATGTGCGGCGTATTGGATACTTTTGTAAGAGAAAAATCGTTTCATATATCGATACGCAGCATTCTATGTGATTAAATCGGTGAAAAAAATTTACCATTTTTGTGCTTTGGGATCATGAGCGGACGTGACGTCAGTCACTAGTGCAGAAACAGAGTAAACAAATTTAACAGTAGCACCTTTTATTTTTACACATATATATCGGAAATTGTTTACGTTATCTTTGGTGTACTTTTTGTAATGGCGCCAAATAGAGAGTCGGGGTGCGAGAAAAACAAATTACGTCGGTTTGTCGGTGTGAGAATATTCTTTAAAAGGCGTTAAAAAAACCGATTGAGAGGTAACTCAACAGTTGGCATCAGGAATGTAGTGGAAAGTTTTTCCTAGGGGGGGGGGCGAAAATAGTTAAATTCCCAACTGATGACTCAACTCAAAATTCCCATGTATCAATTTTTTTGTATTACAAAAAAAATTTCTTTTGACTGGTTAAATTTTTTCAACTTTTGATCCATCTACTAAAATTTTCCAACTCCGGTGGAGGCTTGGGAGCAAGCTGTTCCCGCTCCCCTATTTTCGTCCCTGGTTGGCATAACTCTCGAAACTGAAATATCTTGATGCGAGAATCTCCAAGCCATAAATTATATGTAAGGTCCTATCAAATCTTGAATTCACGTTGTGGGTTTTCTGTTGTAATATTATTCAGGCAGAAAAATTTCTGAGAAATGCAAAAATCCATTTTCCTAATGGTAAGAAGGTTGGAAATAATATGTGAATTTATGCTCCATTATGAGGCGTATGATGCTCACTTGAACTTTGATTTGTCTTTAACTTTTTGTTCTTGAAGTCTTAGATCATATTCCATTAGCAGGTAGTAGCGCAAGTTGGAAGTTCTTCTGAGGGAGGGGGGGGGGGTATTCAAATATTCTGAACGTAAAATATATATACAATAATGGCGGATCTATGAAATTCGCCCAAATTTTGACTTAACAAGCCAAGAAGAAATATTCTTCCGATTTCTCAAAAATAATTTTTGAGTCTAATTTTCCGAAGATCAGTGTGTAGACTACTATTCCAAAAATATAGTGATAAGACTGATTTTTCTGAAAATGGTTTTAGACTATTCTCTTCAACTAACTCTTCACCAACGTTAGTTCTTCAACTACGTTTCCTGGCAATAATTTCTAATCAAAGTTACGCAACACTGATTTCCAGTTTCCTTGAAATTGGATTCATAGTTCTTAGTCTAATTGTTCCAAAACTAATTTTTGGACTGATTTTTTCCAAAACTAGTTTAAATATTTTCCCAAATTAGCGTAGTCCAGGAACTGACTAATAATAAAGAAGCTGCGTTGGTAGGTATTTAAATATTTCGGGGGGGGGGAGCGGGTCTGGGGACCTCATCCCTCTCCCTCCTGTATCCGCCTCTCCCCTCGGCTCTTATGGACTTAAGAATTCCAAAAATATGCTTTTGCATGTTTTTTTCAGTTGAAGTAGATATAGGGAATATCCATGTTATTTTTGTGATTCATAGAATCTCAAAAAGAATGAGCCACACTTGATTGAGCATATTTTGGCATATTTTGGGTGTAAAAGCATGTTTTAGCATATTTTATGCTTTTTTAGAGCATATTCAAGAATATTTGGTCAATTTTCACAATTTTTGAGGAATATTTTCCATTTTTTCAATATTGCAGTTTTTTCATCTTCTAAGAAAAGGAAACTGCCACAACTGCAACTTTTTTTAAACCAAAAAATTTTTTCCGCAAAGATTTCCGCCTATGTAAAATACTGTTATATATGTATCCAGTGTTCGCCTACGAAAAAGGACTTTTTGCACGATGATTTTAGGACCTTTTTATTTTGTATATCTGTCATCTCTCGATTTTCCTTTCAAAATGATACCCATATTGACCCATTATTATCATTTTAATCGGGAATATTTGCATATTTCAGGATTTTTAGGGAATATTTTAGCATATTTGACGAGAATAAAGGCATATTATAAGCGCATATTTGACCCCTTTTCAAAGCATATTTTTGGAATCCCTATGGTTCACCCGCCAGTATAATACCTCCCTTTTTTTTCGAAAAGTCGGTTAAAAAAGGCGCATTTACCTATTCGGACCTAGCAACGTGGTGGCGCGCTAATGTCGTTTTACAATCTTACATTGAATTTCTTATCAACGTTAGGATAAACGTGTACGATTGATGAGAACATTAAAAAAACAGATATTAGTGATGGGCAGTATCGATATATTTTTTATACATCGATGTTTTCGATACTTTGAAAATTGTGTATCGATGTATCGAGCAATACATCGATATATGGCCCACTACTACCTGCAATTACACATCTTTTAAAATACATCGATGTTTTCGATACTTTGGAAATTATGTATCGATGCATGGATACTCCTTCTTTTTGAAAAATACCTATATCGATGTATCGAGCGATGCATCGATACATCGCCCACCGCTACCAGATGTGGTTGAAAATTTCCGCCAGATGTCAGCCATTACGCTGCTACGTCCGATTAGGTACCAAAATGTCCTTTGTTGTTTCTGTTCTCTATACCTTTTTGTGTGTGTCTGCGTTAGAGCCCTATAAACACAAATACTCGCATACGCCATTTTGGAGCCCATTGTGCCCGTGGATGCCGAATCCGACTGTGCGGAGCGTACCGGGCACGATGGGCTCCAGAATGGCGTATGCGAGTACTAATCTTTATAGGTGGCTTAATCTGCATGTGTTGATCTTCGACCATATGTGAGCTGACAGGAAGAAAAGGACCTCAGCGCAATAAAACCATTTTTGTGACAACTGTTTTTGACTAATGTTCGGCCGCTCTTTCGTGTGGTGTTGTCGAAAAAATTCTAATAAATTTTCTTAAACAACTGTAAGTCTTCAAAGTTGAGTGTCTCCGTAACATGTAAACGTTATCAATTTTGTTTATCCGCCCTCCTGTAAAATTTACATTTTTGCGCTGAGGTCCCTTTCCTCCTGTCAGCTCACATATGGTCCAAGGTGTTGATGGACGAATCTCCGTGTAGCAGCTAGCCGGTTTTTGCTCGAAGATGTTCCGTAAGAAACGCTACTGAAATTTACGAATGCAAATAGCTTCAACTCTCATTGCGTGTTCAGTTGGAGGGCCCTGATTAATTTGCAGTTTACTGCTTCATATTTCTGTTATTCAGAGGAAGAGATGTTCGTGTTTTCAAAAATTCAATCGGATAATTAGAAGAGATGCTGAACATGGTTTTCAAAAACTGAAATTTTAGAGCGTTTAGAGAGGATACGTGGTTGAAGATTGGTCGTGTGGTACATAAATGAGTACGAAACAATATGCAAATGTGTTATGGTCGCGTCAAGTCAGGTGCACCTGTAATAATGAGGCACTTTGAGCTCGTTTTGGAAATTTCAGGTTTTCAACCCCCTAATAATATCCGAAGGGAGACAGTTACAGCTGTAAAGAGGTTTTAGGACTCCTTAAAACGTGTTAAAAGACTCTCTGAAACTTAATTAAGGCTCGCTCATACTTGCATAAGACTCTACTTTCGCTGACGTGTTTCAGACGCATTTAGGACTTTCAAGTCTCTTGCTGACTTTGTAAAATGTTCTTTACGATTGACCAGATTGATGTTCAAGACGTACCCTTAGGTTAACTATTTTTTGGAATCACTTTAAATTAATTAAAATTTTTCTCTCTGGGAGAAACACAGTTGTCCCCGTTATTCACGCCGAATATCGGTGCTTGAAAATAATATATAACTGCGTTCATCTTTTGCTGAAACTCACATACTCGTTGCTTGTAGAGAGAGAAAGAGAGAGAGAGAAGAGAGAGAGAGAGAGAGAGAGAGATCATTGAAATGGTGTTGATGTCAGTACAGCAAACTGTGACTGTTGAGGATTTGAAATTTTGCTTGAAAACGGAGAAAAACTTTTCATGACTATTGAATCTGAGCCGTAATACTTGTATAATTAAGTCATCACGCTGCCTATAGTAGGTACACGTATCTTGTCTGTGAAAATGTCGAGACGAACGCAAGTGACATAATTGGCGCCCAACGATACAGTGTACAAGGTGATGCGAAAATTCCCTGCGATTCTCCTTGAGCAACACGTAACGTTTCATCGTTACGTAATTAATGTTTATTGTAATTACATTGTAGCGATGGATTTTGATACAATTCCCGACATCATCTGATGAACTCTCATGATTGAGAACTTCATCAAATTTTTAGATCTAAAAGTAAACATATCCGCTTGCCTCAATTTCCATCAAATACACAAAATGTAAAGAGAATTTTCTACTGTTCGAGCCAGTATACCTATACATTCAACAACGGTAGGGTTTGTAAGAGGACCCAGATCATTTATTGTAGTTGTAGCTAGCCACTAGGATATAAGATGTTTAAATTCGGTACTGACTGTTTCCTAGCAACTAAAAAACAGGGGATGAAATAATGATTTCTCTAACTGGAACGTCGTAAAGCCGACAATCAGAACATACTTGGTTTTTGCAATCAAAACTATTTTACATAATGGCGATGCGGTGAATGCTTGGTTGACTAATTCACTTAATAAGTCCGTGATTAATGGGCAGGCCCCTTGTTGAGCTGCCAACAGCCGTGTGTCTCCTGTAAAGAAAGTGAAAAAAAAAAATTTATAATGTATGAACTGACTTCGAAGGACCGATGTAAAAAATATGTAACTTATAGGTAAATATTATTGAAGGAAAAAGAGCTCAAGAGAGTGCTCTACTATATACCTACCTTGTGCGTCTCCAGAAACTCTAGTTCCTTGGCTCTGACCTGCGCAGCTTATGCTAGGTCCGGTGTTCTTTTCTTGTACTAGCGTTCCAGCAGGAATCGATTGCACAGTTACTGATGGATTGTTAATTTTCTGCAAGCCTGTAGAAATATGAACCAAAATACGTATTTAATAAATGAACAATTTCAGGAATTTCGTTCGACCCAATGATAAATTCATGTTCCTATAGTTACATAGATGCACGATCAGATGTGATAACTATATAGGTATAAAAGTTAATTGGTTCTATATATCATTCATATAGGGTTATACTTTTAACTATAAACAAATAGTTCTGGAGTCTACAACGTGACAATTAGATATGATGATATTTACAAGTTCTGTATAATATCTAAAGAACAGAGTTGACTATATAAGTACCTACTATACTTATTAGGGTGAATAGGAATACCTATAACAGTTCCGTTTTCAAATATTTGTGGGTAAACCGACTGCATTACCTTTGTTGGATGACTGAACTTATTTGATACACATAGCCAGGGCTGACGAGAGGGGGGGGGACAAAGGGGACAGGGACATTTTGTCCCGGGCCCGGACTTCTTGAAGTGCCCTCCGGGCCCTTCAAAAAGTCCATTATACTTACCTACGCAAGAACAAAAAAATTAAATGAAGTATAGAATAATCGGTAGCTTATGTAGAGAGAGTAAGGCTCGGTTCACACGACGATACCGAGTATCGGATACGCGTATTGAGGAGTATCGTAGATACAGAAAATGTGTACGTAAATCACGTCGTTCACACGACAATACAGACATACAGAGTCGCGTATAACGAAGGCTGTATCGCAATACCGTTTTTTGTGTATCTTCGGAAAAAAGTATCGCGATATTTTTCTGTATGAAGGCGGCAGTTCTTGCACAAGAATGAATCGCAATATTCACACGAGCGATACAGTATGATGGAAGTCTGCAGTTTATTACGTCATCTGTCGAACATTTTGAAAACATTTAAATAATTTCCGAAGAATCTCTGTTTTCCAAAGAATTTCTTCAAAAATTTTCGGGGATGTTTTCCGATTATTTTTAAAGAATTTCACAGGTAAAATATTCATGGGAAAACTCCGAAGGATTTTGAAGAATTGTATGGACAATCTTCAAGTAAAATATTCTCCGAAGAATTTCATCGAAAATCTAAGGGAAAAATCTTCGGGAAAATTCTCCAATGACATGTAAGGAATTTTATCGAAAATTTTTGAAAAAGAAATCCGATAATTTCCGAAGAATCTTATTATCAGAAATTTCAGAAAAAATTTTCAATGTTTTCCAAAAAGTACCATAAAAATTCGTCGAGAAAATTTTCCGATAATTTTTGAAGAATTTCCTAGGAAATATTCGGGGGAAAACGCCGATGGTTTGTGGAGAATTTTATCAAAAATCTTTAGAAAAAATGTTCGACAATATTTCGATAGTTTGGCCATTCCTTCGATAGTATTTCGGCGTCTTTTTTTCGACATTCCGACGGCGCGTTCGACACTATTTCGATATTTTCTCACCCTAGAAATTAATCCCTCCTCCCTTTTCGTCCAGGGATCCTTTCATAGGCGCAACCTGGGGGAGGTACGGGCTATAGCCCCTCCTTTAAGAGACCTGAGCAAGGAATTTTAAGCTAAAAATTACAAGCTGAGTATTTCATTTTTCATTTACCCACCCCATTCTCCCAATTTTTACTGCTGAGCGCGTTCTCTCTCATTTTTACTATTAATAGATATGTGTCCTTCACTTCTGTGAACCTGAAGCATTTCTTTTCAGAATAGGTATAAATGTTTCGCGTCAGACAGACGGATTATTAAAGTCATTCGAATACTGGAAAGAATAGAAAATTCAGAATTTCACCTATATATATTTTTGAGAAAATTGAAAACAATTTTTTATAAATTATTACACATGCGAAGCGTGATACACTGCGTACTGTGGAAGTATTCCGCCGTCCATATACCGAGAGTAATCACCGTCGGAGCCACACCTAGAAGAAAGTGTAAGATTTCAATGCTAAGTTACTGAAATATTAAGTATTCACACCACGAGTTAAGGTCTATATCCTAAAATATGTTCAAAATAGATAAATATACAATCTAATTTTGCGACCTCTGAAAGGATCTACAGAGAAAATAATAACGTTCGATTAATAGAAAATTGCGAAAGCATCATCATAGATTTTATGGTATAAGAAAAAGGGAAAAAAATGTCGAGGGCTGGTCTCGTGAAAAAATAAAATAAAATAAAGGTACCCATTCATGTCCTTATACCAGTATTGTGTTTCGAACAAACGTTTTTGCAAAAATCTAATTTTCTTCAAATAGGTTTCATACAGGAGCGGAAATAGAGCGATTTTTTTTTTTTTGGGGGGGGGGCTGAAGCCCCAGTGCCTAAAATATTCTATACACATAAACATGAATGTATGTCTGTCTGTCTGTCTGTGTATGTCCTTCATATTTCCATGGAAATTTCTATAAACAACACAGCTGCAGACTTTACTACACTGTTCATCTGATCGCCATGAAACTTTGGGAAGTTGTTATCAAACTTTAGGAAGTTGTTCAATGCACTCCCGCGAAGGTTTGGGGGCAGTAGTGAGGGGTGTGCGCCCCCGACACGCTCCTGTTACTATGACATCATCTGAGTATATCTGAGCGAAAACTGTGCCTCTTAGTGGTGGTTGACATTTCCATGGAAATTTCTTTTAACAACACAGCTGCAAACTGCATGTGTCTCCTGCAGTGACATATATTGTAACATTTCTGGTTTTCTTCTGAATTTGTAGAAAGATCTATAGTCATTATTACGTGGAATGTAAGGAGCAAACTGTGGATTTACGTAGGTATTTTCTTGTGACTAATGCATTGGAAAAAAAGGTTCTCAAACAGCTTTGAACTTTGTAGTTTACTTGCTTTGGGCACTCACACACATCTACCTTGGTCTTTTTCGTTATCAGTGGGATCACAATTGGTCTCCTCTACACTCTTTATCCCTTGAAATTGGAGGGCGATAATACTGAACTCACTTAAACCAACTTACTTTAGCCAACTCACTTAAGCCCACGGTCAAGGGTAATAAAAATCCAAAACAATCATAGCCTCCCCCCCCCCCAAAAAAAAAATATTAAAAAATAAAAAAAACTACAAAAAGTAGATTTTTCACTGTAATACTTCCTTTGTAAGAAGAAGAAGAAGAAAAAAAAAACAGCATGACATCACAAACGATAATAGCGATACTCGTATAGTTTTATATTTTTCACTTAGGGGCGACAATTTCGAAACTGGAGGGCTTATCCCCCTAGCCCCCTATATTTCCGCCTCCGTTTCATGCCGAAAATAGAAATTGAACAAAATACTGAAAATCCAAGAAGGTGATGCGTTGTTTTCAATTATAGAAGAATTTTCCCTTCATTCTCGACAAAAAATTTGACTTCGGTTTCCGAGCGTCGATCCTACCCACGAGTATGCTATGAAATGTCAATTCCTCTATGTACATATAATTTTCAAGTTTCAAGAAATTTAGTGAGTCGTGCCCAATTCAAACAAAAATTGCAGTCCTGGTCATTATGACAGAGTTTTCCAATTCTAAGTCCTTTGTTCTCTCTCTCAAGGTATAATTTGCTAACTTTTAAATTTTAAATGACCATGATTGAAAATGAATGACTTTAAATGACTTCATGATCTTTTTTCAAAATAAATGACTTTCAATGTCTTAAATGACAGTTAGAACCCTGTTCATATATGAATGGGGAATCCAGGCGTCAGAATAATGATGTATGAAAGGATTTCATCGCTAAAATTATTAATGAGATAATACGACTCGAGCATACACTCTATCATATGTATCAATTAAAGATTGTATCGTCGATGTTAAATTCATAATGGTAGACGTACAATGACAAGGAATTCCATTCCATTCCCAATTCCCATTCAAGCTGCTGCTAGTCACCGCGCGGGGTTACAGACAATAAGGTTTTGCCCCACTCAAGAAAAACAGAATTTTCTGTGTTGTACAGCACCAGATTTACCTACAGGCACTACAACAAGCACCAGCTCGGAGCGGCCAATTTTGAGAGGCAGCCGAATTTTGAGCATTTTTGTTTTCAGCACATTTTGGCGGGCCACTAGCCAGACACGGTGCTGTAAATAAAAAACTATTGAACAGATACAAAAATATTTCCAGCTAGGTGCCTGGGGGCCCAAGTGCTTGTAAGCGACTTTAATCTTAATCGGCTTCATGATTTCCACACTAATGCTATTGAAGAAATTAATAGAATCCCAATCCGATCTCTACTTAGTCTACCTAATTAAAATAATCGAACAGGCATAGGTATAGGAAATGATAACTAACTGACAATTAGTGATGACGGGAACACATGTGGCATCAGTTTACTGTGTACATTCTTGAACAAAATTTGCGAGTACAGGGTGTCCCAAAAGAATGAGCATAGCCGAGGGGGGGGGGCGAAGAGGAAAACCTGAAATTGAACGTAAAAATATGCAAGAATGAGCAATTTTTTGCCTTTAAAAACACGTGTTTTTTTTTTTTAAATTTTGCTTGAGCAGTAATTTTACCTTCATTTTTTATAAAATAGTCCCCTAATACATATTATATTGGCAATTTTCAAAAAATACCACAATTTTCGACTTTTTTTCCCCTTGAAAGTCTTACTCCCCCTCCCCTTGAGAAAATCCTGACTACAACACTGCCCAAAAGTCAGGTTCCAATTTTGCTCGGTACACTACACATACTGCCTGATTCTCGCCCGTCTTCATGCGTCTCGAGACCAGACTCTCAATGTGACCACGGCAGACACACGGAACATTTTTGTGTACCTTCTTGCCGTTCTGCAAACTGTGCAGTTTGCGGGTTTAGTTGCTGAAATCGAAATGATCAGATAGTGGGACCAGACTTCTAGGACACCCCTCTCACTCTGAAACAGTCTACTGTTTCCAAGATGTACCCAATTGATATACTTTGATCGACGTATCATCTTATAATTCGCTTACAAATTATATCCTCCTTCGATGTGGAGAAGAATTTCGAGTTCAAGGAATAACTGAATACAGCTTCAAGCTTTGACTGGGAAATTCCTGGTTCTACAATGTAAAATCTGCCCCCTCCCCAATTAGGGCGCTAGAAATGCACAGACGCAAAATTAGGTACATACATTTTAATGAAAAAAAACATAGGGTCTGAGGGGTCAAGCAAAAACTGTTTAAACGGCCGGTGGACGGCTAGGGGCAATTTTTCCCCTATCCTCCCCATTGATCCACTCCTAGAATAATTAGTAACTGAATATTCCATTAAATGACAAAAATGTGACATAACTTACCGATAAATAACAGGGCATGCAAATCCGCTTCACGAATATTAAACCACTGAACCACTCAGCGACGCATGAAATTTTAACTGAAACCACTTATTCCGCACTTCCAGACTCCGGAGTCGAGATAACACACTCGTACCTATTACCGAACAGGATCGTGGGAATATTCGCAAACGTGTAAAGGCGCCGACGCGACGACAACCTTCAAAGCTCAATTCTTTTGCACATCACTATGCGGCTGACGAATATTCGATGATCAGCCTAACTTCGGACACTCTTCGATAGTAATTCGACAGCAATCAAATTTACTCGTTCCACTCAGTCGAACTTCCGACACTGTTCGACAATAATTCGACAGCAATCAAATTTATTCGTCCCGCCCCTTTATTTTCAGCCAATTAGAAAGCTTTAGTCGAAGATTTCGATAGTTCGACACATGTCGAACTGTCGAACGACAGTAATTTTGTCAGATCGGGTGTACATCTTCGGAAAAAATCTCCGATAACTTTTAAAGAATTTCATTAGAAATTTTAAAAAAATTGATAAATTCTGCATGATTACGCAGTTTAAAATTCCATCAGAGATTTTCCCCGGATATTTCCTGAGAAATTCTTCAAAAATTACCGGAAAACTCGGGCCCCCGAAGGTTTTGAAAGAATTTCTTTGGAAAACATTGGAAATTTTTTTTTTTAAGATTTCCGGAGGGATTGTTCGAAAATTATCGGATTTTTAACTCAAACATGTTCGATGTAATATATGTCTTAGTCATCGGAGAATGTTCCCAAATTTCGATAAAATTCTTCAGAGAACATTTTACCTGAAGATTGTTGATAAAATCCTTCAAAAACCGTTGTAGTTTTTCCCCGGATATCTCCTATATAGATGATTTTAGGATAATTTTTTTCGAACTGTTGGAAAAAATCTACAATATTCCAAAGGATTTTATTGGAAATTACTGAGAAGTATCTCTGAAAATAATTGAAAATTTTTCCGTAATATTTTCGATAAAATTCCTCGGAAATTATCTTGGATAATCAAAGGCATTTTTCCAAAAATTACGTAAGAAATTCTTCGGAGATTACAGGAATTTTTTCTTCGAAATTTCCCATGAAATTCCTGAAAAATCATTAGAAGATTTTTCGCAAGGTTTATCGAACATTTCTCCTGAAAATTTATGATAAAATCTCGCTCTAAAAGAGGGGGAAGCCATCTTATTGGCGAACAAAACAATAGACATTTTTAAGGAGTTTCAGAATTAATAAGTCACTACGATCCGATATTACGTGACCATTTGGAAAAAGTAAAAGCATCTCAACGGTTGGGACAGCGTCTTCAGGTCCACTATCTTTCTTGGGAAATACAAAATGAATTTATAAAGTTGTTTTCTGATCACGTGAAAGCAGCCATTTTAAAACAACGAGAAGAAGCAAAGTACTACTCTATAGTTGTGGACGCGACACCTGATTCAGCCCATATTGAACAGACAACTTTTGTTCTTCGCTATCTTCATCCGAATCCCGAAGAAAAGAGGTACACTATTCATGAACGTTTCTTGGAATTCGTGGACTGCAACAAAAAAACTGGTGAAGATATTGCCAATTTAATAAAGGAGACTTTGAAAGAACGTAACATCCCCCTAGACGAATGCCGAGGGCAAGGTTATGATAACGGAAGCAATATGAAGGGGCACAGGCTCACATTTTGCGAGCTTATCCCCTTGCAGTTTATTCACCCTGTAGGAACCACAATTTGAATTTAGTCGGTGTAGATTCAGCCCAAGTATGTGTAAAGGCCATCACTTTTTTTGGTGTCATTCAGAAATTTTATAATATTGTAAGCAGTAGCCCTCAGCGCTGGGAAATATTGAAGAAACACATTCACTGTTCGTTTCATCGATTATCTGATACACGTTGGAGTGCTCATGTTGATGCTGTAAAGCCTTTTGCAAATACTTTACCCGAACTCAATGATGTACTTGGTGAACTCAAGACTATAAATTTAACCCCAGAGACGAAAAGAGATATTGGTGGCCTCCAGAAATATATTTGTTCATTTGAATGTGTTTTGATGTCTTCAATTTGGTCGAAAATCCTGACAGCAATTAATGAGAGGAATGTCATTCTACAAGCAAGAGATGCTACCCTTGATGTTGAAGTAGCAAACCTTAAAAGCTTACTTTCAGATATAGAGTTCATCCGAAGTCGATGGGATACAATTTTGAACGAGTGTATAAGTTAGTTGCAAGTCAGATTGACAGAATTTCCTCAACATTGCCTGAGAGTCGCAAAAGAAAACGAACCAGGAGATTTTCGGGAGATGAAGAATCTGATTCTACTGATATTGATGAAGAGACAGATTTTAAAAGAAATACTTTTTTGGTAATTATTGACTCCGTTATTTCAGGAATTTCTCATAGATTCAAAGCCATAAATGATTTGAACGACACCATTTCATTTCTGTGGCAATTTAATGGCATGAGTGAAGAAGACCTCCGCATTGCCGCGGATAAATTTGCAGAAAAATATAGTAGTGACGTATCTAAGAATAAATTCATTTAAAACATGTTTATAAAGGTACCTAATTTTAAAGACAGCCTACCTCATTTTGATTTATTGAATACTATTGCTGACATGAATTTAGATACAATTTTTTCGAACATATGTACAGCTTTACGTATATTTTGTACTATTTCTGTATCTGTTGCTACTGGTGAAGGAAGTTTCAATGTCCTAGCTCGAATCAAGTCACCTTCGTTCGTGTTCCACCCAGGAACGTGTGACTGGTTTAGGTACCTTATGTATAGAGTCTGCTTTAGCGAAGACGTTAGACTTTGATGTCTTGATGAAAGCTTTCGCCTCTGCTAAAGCAAGAAAGGCTCGCCTATATAGGCTAACTATGTCATTAGGTTTAGGTACCTACCTATCTAGGTACTATTATTGTTTTTAAATTTATCTTTTACATTAATTTCATCTTGCACGCGTTCTATTATTTGTATTATAAGTATAAAAAAATGAATATATACCTATTCACAGTCTACTTACACAACCTATCTCGCTATCTGCTAGGTAGGTATCTGACTTTTGAAATATGAAGGAAAATTATATCAGGCGTGTAGATTTCAAACCCCCAGACTCCAGAGCCAAACAGAAGGGTTAAATTTTACTCAGCTTTAAAAATTCCGTATTTTGATACCCATAATGTACCATAAATTTTGAGGGGAGGGGGCAAGCTTCCTGAGGGGAGGGGACAGAGAAAAATCTTCAGGGGCCCGCTCTTTCAATTGGCCCGGGCCCAGCGTATCTTCTCGGCGGCCCTGCTCATAGCAAACATATTTTCATTTGTGTGCTTGCTACCTATCTACAGTTTACTGCTCTTGTAGAAATAATTTTGACATTAATTGCTTAAATATGCCTTGCTCTAGTACCCGATGAGAACCGTTGAGTTTTTTTTAATGGATATTTTGATTTCACGCACTACCGGTTCTTCATGGTTTTCTGTTCATGCTGGAACTATTGGTTCTCATCGTTTCCAATTTCTGTTTCCAAGAAGGTTCATATTGGTTCCTTTTTGTTTGCATGGAGATGAAAGGCCGCATTAGAGAACGAAGCAGACAGGCGAGACGGCGAGAGGAGAATCAAAAAGGAATAAGGCGATGTTTTCGGTAAGTGTCTGTTCCAACTCTGAATATAATTATCGCTTTGGTTCTTTATAGATCATTAGGAAGACATATCGGTCCCAAAAGACAGAAAAGTAGGGCTCTGTAACGGGTTTTAAACTAGTTCCCGGTTCCGGTTTTCATTTCTGTCCTTTTGAGCGATTTTAAGAGATTCGTGTTATCAGCTGAAATTTATTATGTATCATTGACTTTCTGCTCGTGGTTTTTCCGAATCTTCTTCACTATCTTGGCTAAATTAAGGCGGTATAATGAACAGTATAGGTATAGGTATTGCTGGATGGACAATTTGGAACCAAAGTATATACAGTCTGATGATGCCCCGATGGGCAAAATAACTGTCGATCGACACTTCGACAGCCGGCAATTGCCGACAAATCGACAAAAATGCAGTAATTTTGCGGAATTAATGAGAAAACGCATTTCGTCAACGGCGACGGTGTTCGACATCACTTTTTTGACGGTGACAGACAGTACTCGACCAGGATCGACAGAACGGAGACACCCGAACATATCCGATAGGTTCACAACGATGAAGGAAGATCTGAGATAATGTAAATTTCGAAAAAGTCGTTAGTCTTATCTCTTATTGCATCATTCGATTCGTGTGTCTGACAGTTCTTGGCTAGTTTTTAACAAGTTAGAGTTTTTGCTGATAATTTGAATTTTGAATAAGTGCATTGTTATTGTTAATTTGGATCTTCAATAGTGGCCCTGCAGTTCTAACTTTTTGGGAAAAGCAGCATACAAGTAAGTGTGGTAAGTTAAGGTCGCGTCGGTGATGTTAGCGCTTACGTCGTTACGTCTAACTGGTTCAATGTGTAGTGATAGTCCATCAGTAACCGGCATTTCGGCGACTTAGCGTCGGCGTTTCAAAGTTGATGTTTGATGGTTTCAGAAAGCGATTGTGTCGTGTGTTTCTCTGCTTTGGCGTATTGAATGGTGTAATTTATAGGTAAGTTATGTCATTTCTATGTCATCTAATGTAATATTCAGTTACTAATTATTCCAGGAGCAGATCAACGTGGTGGGGGAAGATTGCGAAAATTCTCTCTAGGCTGGCCCACCCGCTGTTTAAAAGATTTCTGCTTGGCCATTCGGACCCCGTATTTCAAAATTTATGTGTGTGGGCGCGGGACTGTTGGAGGTTTTTGGTTTTTGAGTAAATCCAGTCCGCAACGAGGGCATTATCAGAGAACTAGGGCGAGTAGAAATAGCGCATGCATCTACCAAAAGTAAAGAACAGATCTTATAAGACGAGTGCTAAAACATATAAACTGTGCCTGACCATACAACGCTTCAGCAGGTGTGTAGGTCAAAACAGGAAATTAGTCCAGTCCTTAAGAATGTTCTGCCGGAGATGCCTCCTAGTAAGTCAACACTACCTATGCTACTTTAATACAACATTTGATAGGATAAATTGGTTTAGTATCTTATGCAAGTACAAAGTATGTATTTGTGAGAATGTAAGAAATTTGGAAGAAGATTTCCTTCTGGAAGATGTACCCCTCATGTAGGTTCATGTAGAGCACAATAATCTCATTGAACTTTTGTTCGTTTTCTCCAGATAAGTTTTATTTCTTTTTACAGTTAATATTGCTTGCCTGGTCACCGACACATCCCCAGTCTTTTTCTCCCATCATGACTTCCCCCCCCCATCACGGCCCTCCTCCTTCACCTTAACCACCACACACAGGCCAGAATTTACATCTCAGGTCTCTATCTAGGAGGTTCCAAGTAGTAAGTGGCCCTGGATTGGGACTACTGATGGGAAGACAGTTGTTGTCTAGTAGAGGACTGTAAGGGGTTGCCATGGTGGAGAGAGCGAGAGAGAGAGAGAGAGAGTGGTGATGGAGCGGTGATGGAGCGATTATAGTGGGAGAGAAGCCGGCTGTGGTTCTGTAGCGGGTTGTAATTTTGAAGGGGTCTGTGGTGAGAGCGAGTGATTGTGTTAGGGAGCCGTTGTGTGGAAGGGATCGGGAGGAGTGAACCTGTGGTTGAGGAGAAGATCCGTGCAGGAGAGGCTTAAGTGAGTTCTCGATGTGATGACGGGTAATTTCTGGGAAATTCTCCTTTAAAAAACTGGCGGTAGCCTGAGACCTTTAATACTTCTCCCCTAATTGGTCGGACCGAGAACTGTATATCTAAGATTATTATTAACCCATCGTTTTCTTCTGACAGCTGTACCCATATGACGTATGGCGATGCACGCATGCCAAATTGGCCCCGGGACACAGCACTCCCTATCCCGGAAACGCCCCGAATGGGCCTGCGTCAGAATAGGGTAGAATCTAATAGTTTCATTAAGATTACTTTGTCTTCTCCAGCTAATATTTAATTATTTTTACAGGTAATATTGCTCACGTGGCCATCGACGCTACCAATAGACTTGGAAATCATGATGGTCAACTGACTACTTTGGCATCATTATAAGACTTGAAATTTTCCTCCACTTTTTGTTTATTTTATCATTTTACAGCCATTGACATACAACCGAATTTTGCGTATTTGTTACAAATTTAATGCGCCCATCTTCGGGCATAGGCCTTCCCTACTCGTTTCCACCGGTCCCTGCCCCTCCCGTCCGTCCCCCAGGCAACTCCGGCATGTTGCCTAATTTCGTCAACTCAGCGGGTGGCAGGTCTCCCTACCTTTCTTTTTCCATCACTGGGTATCCAATCCAGAACTTTTCTTTCCAATCTTTTACCTTCCTCCCTGGCAACATGTCCAGCATAGTCAAATTTCAGTTTTTTTCATTACATATGTACAGTCCCAAACCATTGATTTTGCCCTTACCAATTTATTAGTTAGCCGGCCCCTCTTTTTACTCCAATCATCGCCCTCTCCATTGCCAATTGAGATTACTGCTTAATTTCTTATTTTGATTTTCGGTTGTGGCCCAAGTTTGAGATCCATACAGTAGTACTGGTAAACTGAATGACTTCCAACCAAATTTTCTTCTTCATTTCCAGTGACATTTTATTTTTAAAAACATTTTTCAATGCCCAAAAGCTTTTCCATGCTTGCGTTCTTTTTTTTTACAATTTCTTTTTCTGACTTGTCTTTAAAAGAGATAATGTGTCCCAGGTATGTTGTGCTATCTTCAATTCTAATTTTGTTGCCGTCAATCACTATGTCTTGACTGAATTTTGTGTTGGATAATAATAACACCGTTTTATTCGTATTTATAGTTAATCCCTCTTTGCCACATTGTAGGGTTAGTTCGGTTACCACAGTTTGCATCTCTCTTGCGTCCTGAGAAATTAAAGCCACATCATCAGCAATTCTCAAATTGCTGAGCCATTCACCGTTTATTTTTATTCCTTTTTGTTCCCAATCCAAATTTTGAAAAATATCCTCTGACAAGCTATTGAAGAGATTCGGGGAGAGGGGTCTCCCTGTCTAACTCCCCTTTCAATTTTAAACGTTTTCCCTGTTTTGTCCAGCCGCACTCTCTCCGCTGTTATTCTTGTACATTCCTTTTATAATTTTGATCACTTTCTCTGGGATTCCCTGTCGAATTAGGGCTCCCCAGAGTGCGGAATGCGGATAGATAAATAGAATCAAAATCTTTTTGAAAATCTATAAATAGCAGGTATGGTTGGTTATATTCCCTAGTTTTTTCTATTAAACTAACCAATTATAATAACTGGTCAGTGGTTGATCGATTTTTACAAAAGCCAGTCTGTTCTGGACCTTGACATTCGTCTAGTTGTGTGTATATTCCGGTTTTCAGTACCTAGTTTGCCAAAAATCTTTCCAATATTTAAAGTTAGACTTATGTGTCTATAATTGTTTATATCGTTTGTATCCTCCTTTTTGAAAAATAAAATTATTTCGGGAAAGCTCCATTGGGATGGAGTTGTTTCTTTTTCTAAAATCAAATTGAACATTTTTGTCAGAGTTGGTGTTAATTCTTCTGCAAAATTTTGAGTTCATAATTCTCCATCTTATCTGGACCCATTGCTTTAGTAGGATTTAATTTCCTCAAGATGGACAGGATTTCATTTTCTAGAAATGTGGTACTATTTCTTTATTATTCATTTTCATGAGAATATCTACTACTTGTTCTTTTGGTCTTTGCTATATAGTTCCGTATAGAATCTTTTCCCTGTCAAAAAAAAATTTTTAGCTTCTCTGTTTTTAATTTTTGGGATGATAGCTTGGTCCTGAAAAACTTCGCGTTTCGCTTTCTTCACTAAACCTGATTGTTTTATAACTTCGTACATTGTGTTTATATCGTGTGTGTGAGTATCCTTTTTAATTGCCTTTTTAACAGTTTTCCTCAGTTCAGTTAATTCTGTCTGTTCCTTTAAATCTTTATTTAATTTTGTAGCCAACAAATTTCTTCTATCGCATAATGATATGATTTTGTTTTTTCTGATATTTTGTTTGTTATGGAGCCTTCAACTTTTTTTGCTAAATTTTTCAAAAACCATTTTAACTGTTTTTTTCAATTTTGTCATATGAGACCTGCATCGAACAGGAATCATTCCAGTTAACCTTTTGCAGCTCCCTTCCCATATACCTTTGTGCTTCCTCAACTTTCCCATTGAGAATCATGCTTTACTGGGTTTTTATTTGTTTTAATATAGTTCTTGATTTTTGTTCTTCTTGGTATCCCAATTTTCATTCGTAATAGCCTATGGCCTGAGGGAAATTCAAACTGGTCACATCTAGACACGTCTGACACTGTTTTCAAGTCGCTTACTATCAATTTCGTTTCTGGTAGTGCTGTGTAGTGCTAGCCATGTCCATTTCTTATTTTTTCTCTTCTCGAAGAAGGAGTTAGCTACTTTCAATGAATTATTTTCTGTAAAGTTCAACGTACATTGGCCATTCCTGTTTAGAGTTTCTCCTGTACAAAATTTACCAATAGTACTATAACATTCGGGGTCTACTTGTTTGCCTAGCTTAGTATTGAAGTCTCCCATAATTACATTGTAGTATTCCTTCTCCGCGTCAAAAGTAAGTATTTTGTAGCACTTTATAAAAGTTTTCAGTTTCTTTTATATCTGCCTGTGGGGGCGTAGATTTGAATTATCAAAAGATTTGTATTTTTTTCCGATATTTAATTTTAGCAAACTTATCCTATCTGAGATACCTTTAATTTGAGTAATTGTTTTAACCCAATTTTTATTTAGTACATAGAAACCAGTTCCTCTGAACCCTTGGTATGACCGGAGTAAAAGAAGTAGTGACCGTTCTTCTTTTTCAGAAATTTTCCCCCCAGGATCCGTGTTTCCGAGAAAGTCCGATGATGTCAAACTGTAATTTTTTTATATTTCTTTCAAATTCAAAGATACGATCACTACCGGCTAAACCTTGGGTACTAGGTATATGTAAAAATGTTTAATTTGGTTTTCGGCTTACCTTTATAAACGCGCGACTTGCCTGTGGGAGTTTTTCCATTTGAGAGGGTGGCGCCCGATGGAGACGAGTAGGGGGATACGCGAAAGTCGTATTGGGGCTCTAGTATACTGAAAATGTCTAAAATTTCATATTTGTTATTTTCTGGATATTTGTATTATTTTTAATATACATTGATTGAAAGAACTCTTACTTATTTTTTATTTTGTATGTATTAGAGTAAGCAATTTTAAAGGAGACGCTTCTCAGCAGATTGAATCATGTTTAAGTTATTCATAAGCACAAGTAGCTTGTTGGAGCTGGGGGAGGGCTGAAGCCCCTAGCAAAATTCAAAATGAGAAGCATAAAAAAAATTTAGTATTTTACCACACCTTTTTTTGTGAGTTTTAGGGGAATTTTCAGAAGACTGGAAGGACTTTTACGCGATGGGGAGAGGGCTAAACACCCTCATTTGCGCCTCTGGAGCTGGTGTAGTACTGAAAATAATTGAAAACGATGGGAAATGCAATTATCAAATTGTCGGACTGCCTGTCAAAAAATGTCGGCATACCCGTCGAATTGTCAGTCTGTCAAAATGTAGGTCTATCGAAATATCGGTATGTCTGTCGAAATGTCGGTCTATCGAAATATCGGTATGTCCGTCGAAATGTCGACACGTCTGTCGAAGAAATGCAACCGTCGGTGCAGTCAAGCTGCTTTCTGATTGGTCAGTGTTCGACAATTCGACGGTCGAAATGAGCGGAATTCGACACTGTCGAAATAGTGTCGGTACTTGCCGATCGGGGCGGAGTTCGACTACAAAGACGCGGATTTTCTTTTCCTGTAGTCGCGAATTCCGCATCATTTGACTAGTTTGGCTCCCAATTCTTATAAATCTTGATCCAGCAATATCTACCTATTGTGTTTTTTTGTTTTTTTTTTTATAGCGGCATAATTAAATTATCTATAGTGATCTGCTCATCACTATCACATTGTCTGCAGATATGCTTATATGTACGTACTTGACAATATACTCTTTGACTATATATACTATAAGATGGACACACGGCATACTGATTTCCATGTAAATGTTACCCTGCGCATAGTCATCGGATAACTGTTGAGTTCCTCATTACTTGGCTCTCGAGGACTGAACATTTTTCGATAACATATATTATTCTCATATTCACAGTGTGCTATAATTTCTCATTCCCGGCAGTAATCGAGAGCCAAAAGTAATAGAGAAACTCAACAGTTATCCGATGACTTTGTGCAGGTAACATTCACATGGAAATAAAAATGTGACACGTTTTTATCAGTATGCCGTGTCCATCTTATAGTATATAGTCAAAGACAATACTACACAAAATAGCCAACTAGTGTGACTGTATGACATCTTCGAATGTCTTGAGAACGGTACTTAATAGAAACATAGTCTTGAGGTCCTTTTCTTAGGACATATTGTGTAGCGTGTACCATGAAAACAAACGTAGGTTTACACGTCGCCAGATACTATACCTGATGTGTTAGATGACATTGAAGTTCCAGTCCTTGGTCGGAAAATAGCGCTAGTTATTCCTCCTAAACGTATAACAGCTGAATCGCTTGATGAACTGGGTACACGCACATTGGTTGCAGCTGGGATAGCGTTACAGTTTCCAAGGTAAACAGCTGATATGAAATCACTAGCTAGGATAATAATTGAATCAGTTATGGAGAGTATTGATAATAGATATTACCTACACGTGTGATATATAATATCGGTAAATTTAGTTCAGCGTTCAATACGAAACTCTTTATCGGTAAAAGTGGAATCTGCTCATACCTAGTATTTTACAATTCTTCAGTATTGAGCTACATATATGTAATCTACCTGCGTAAATATCAGCCGGTGTGATAGTTGTTCCAATAAGTGTGATCGATGAAGTATTTTGCAAAAACGTGACAGACGGACAACCTAATACATTAAGGTAATAGTACTTGTCATTTATATTGAACACGTAACCAGTAATCATATTGATTGTGAGATCTGCTTGTGTATTTAGAAGGTAAGTGAGCGAGGTTGCTGCATGGAACAAACAAGAGAGTTTAATTTATCGTTACTAAATTACACGATGAGAAAAAACGAGCAATGCGAGATATTCGGCTTTGTCTATCCTTGTTTACTTACTGGCGAGAACGAACACTCCGTTTACTACAATTCGTATTAATACATAGTTTACTGGAGATACTTCTTGGGCTACGACAGCTGACACTGCACTTGTACCCGGCGTACAAGGGCATGATCCAACATTATTCGAAGTAGCCGTTCTACTTGAACTTCCTCCAATTTGTGACATCATGTTGCCAGCGGCGGATAGCACAGTTTTTGGCAAGTTTATACCTTAAATCACCCGTAGAACAATATTCAAACTGTTGAGTGTTTGCTGGTGTACGCAGTAAATCAATAGGTACTTCTACTTATGTATGTACACAGAGTTGTTTGTTTAATACAAAAATAACAAAATCTTAATGGTTATGTCGAATTTCCTCAAAGAGCCTACATATTTGACAAAACTATTTTTGCCCCTTGCCCTTTCTATATGTAGGAATATGAGCTATCAGTATAATGCATATTTTATTTTATTGATTGATCTTAAGTTTATTTTTTATTTTCATATTTTTCTCACCCTGCGATTGATGAATATTGAAAAAATTGTCTGTACGCGGCATAACATAATTTTATATTGGATTGAGTAGCCTATAAGAATATTGCATAGTCATTTGCTGAACAGGGAACGTTCGATTGCAATCGTACTACCCAGCTACATATTAATCACCTACGTTTTCAGTTATATTATTTGCTAGGAGAAAATTGATCTGCAAAATTCTTTGGTGTGATGCACTCATACATTTGAGGCGTTATCTGTCAACAGGGCGCTTGACATATGGGATTCCCGTATGTCAAGCGCCCTTTTGACAGATAACTCCTCATTTACATACTCGTAGCTTACGCTGAACTTCTATCAATTCAGATTTATCAGTTTTGAGCTACTTAATTCAAGTACCTCCATCTATCTTTTGTTACCTACTTGTCCAGACTTACTTTTCGTTATCATATTTCCACCGGCGCATGTATTAGGTACGCGAATCATTAAAATCAAAAAAACAGTAACGCGGAAAATTGATATTCCGTTCATTTTCATAGATTCACGTCTTCACAGTCTAGATTATGGAGTGTTTTACCGGTGGTCACGTAAAGAAAGTTGATAGAACTATATATATTGGCAATAGTTGCAATTTATTTCGCAGTCGACACCAATTTTGAAAATGGCTATAAGCAACTACACTCAGAACCTAAAATTTTATCTTTTAATGCCCATATTTTAGTTTAAACAAACACTGAACGGTAGAAAATATTTTGATAAGAACGTTACGCTGCTCTGTCAGTATAGATACGTAGTGCTTCTTTTTGAGTTATTTGTGCAATCAGCAACGGAAAATAACAGGGCTCTTATGGTCATCCTCCATATATCTTTGAAAACAAATTTCATTCTGAAATATGCATGTAATAGCCAGGTGGCGATAAATAAAGAAATGATAGCCTGAAATAAATTTGTCTGTTCTAAGAAAAAGCCGCTCATTTCTCTGGGCACTTTCTAGTTACATAAGAGGAAACTTTATACTTAGGTATCGTCTAAGATATTGTCAAATGACACGTCAAAAGATACTGTATCGCTGTAGGTTGTTCATTTGTCGGATAACTTTATTCAGTTGTGTATCGCATTATAAATCATAACCTTATGTAAGGGTTAATTTTTTTTTTTGTTAGGCGTTCATCTGTAAACAGAATTGGCTCTGCTCTAAATGCATAGTTTATTGGCTGACTCTTTTCCCGGGCTGCTTTTCCTAGAGATATTATTTTTTCTGTTGCTTATGAAAACAAAATTACACAGATATGTAATTTGTACTTTCTATTTTCATTTTCAAATTTTCTGTTGGTAGAAAAAGAAAAATAATATTTTGCAGTGAATGTTGAAATAACGAATAATAAACTAAAACCTAACTTACCCATGAATGGATAAATTAAATAACGAATATTGGACGCGGTTATCCATGGTTTGAAGTTTGATCTTTACGCTCGCGCAGTCTGTGCATAGTGGGAGGGTTACCAAGGAGTGATGTTTTGTACTTTTCCAAATTCAAATTTTTTTCCCCTGTTATGTACCACTTTTTGTTGACCGAGAGTTGCAGAACATTATAGACATGCACATAGATATTCATCGCTTAATAGGTGCCACTCGGATAGTCAGTTGAATATCCAAATTAAACCGTGATTTTTCTAACAAAACAGTTCCATAAGTGTATAACTTGGATTTTTTGTTGGAGGGAGGGGGTAGAGGCAAAAAGTACACCTTTTAGAAGTATGAAGAAAATATTTTTCTAGAAGCGTCATGGATGCGTCAGTTTTTTTAAAGGTGCATAGGAAATGTCAAAAAACTCGGCGCTCTAAACTCTAACAACCCTAGCCTTTTAAGCTTGAAAGATTTCTGCGCTGATTCGTATATTGAAAACCGAAAGTGTAGCTCTGTGACTCGATAAGAAAAAAATAATTTAAAAAAAAAACCGATTCTGAATTCGAATGGATCCGATTAGGAAAGGAAGAATAAATACACGAAAGAGAGAAAAATATTAGGAATATGGACCTAGAATCAAAACTGGAGCTGCTCCGACCTGGCTGTAGCTCTCCTTAAGGTCGGTCTATTCTGGGCGTAGTTGTATAAACTTATTCGTAACGAACACAAAAAAGTTGAAACACCATTTATACTGCGACATGACTGCGACCGTTTATACTGGACTTAACTTGGCGGTAACTTATATGCCCGTAACTTAGAAGTTAAATCAAATCCAACTTCTACGCTTATTCAAGGTTGGTTTATACTGGCCGTTAAAAGTTTAGAGTTTAAGATACGGGCATACGGCCAGTATAAACTAACCTTTACAGAATTTAAAATTTAGGTCTGCAAATAAACTCCGTCTAAAGTTCTTGAACTGACTTCGGCTCTGATCCCGGTGTATAATTTCTGCTCCAGCTCTGGAAAACTATATTTGTCATGCTTTGGCACCAGTTCACGAAAAAATTTTTTGTTCTAACCTAGGTCATCTGCTAGGATGAGGACGGGGGGGGGGGTGAGGATCGTCTGGGAGGGGAAATTTAAGAATGAGGGGGAATTGGAAAATGTATCAGATTTCGGTTTGGATTTAGGGATGTCGAACCAGAATTTAAAAAAAAAAACGAACTAAAAAAATAAAGTATAAAAAAAAAGAATGTTGAGGCTTTTAAACCATAAAAACTAATGGAAGCGAGAAAACCTTTATGAGGAAAAAACCTGAGGCAGAACTGTGAAAACGAAAACCATTAACTGTATAGTAACCATCGAACAACCGTTAACAGGGGGGGGGGATGAAGGTAACAACAGTACAAAAATCAAATAATGTAACTTTAACCATATAACTGTTGACTGCATGAATCGAATAACGTAATCTTAACAACGACTATATTAACCACGAATCTTATTTTTACGGTTTAATAACAGTTAACCAAAGTAATATGATATAAGCAATAACCATTAACAAAGAACATAACTTTAACCATAACCATTTACTGTATGTGTCAAATAAAGTAACCATAATGACCTCCATAATCTGAAAAATCATGCCTATACTGTCTTTTGGTTGAATTTTTTAATTTTGAGGTCTTATCTTTATCATAAGTGTCACAATATTGAAATTGTCAACAAATAAATGTTGGAATTCAGTCAGAGTGCTGTAAAAAACTTATGCATCGAGATCCATCTTGTAGGTACCTAACTTTATTTTCATTTTCCACCCCTTCTGTGGAGAAACAATTTTGGATTAAAGCTGAACCGATATCTATTCGCACAAGTCGTAGAAAATTTTACTTTTTGTCCTATAAGACCTATATTAATGTATAACCTCTCCCTTTACGACATTTCTAGGGTAGTTATGATGACGTTGTGAAGAACTAATACTTTTACAGATACTGATTTTGTTTGAAACCTTTTTCAGAAAGACGATAGGAAGCGATTTTGGGGGCTTCTCTCGCTTGTGGTGCCGAAGGGGCCGGGATTATTTTCCTCCCATTAAGGCGACGACCTGAGAATTTTTGCCAAAAATCAGCTTTTTATGAATTTTATCAGAATTGATGTTGTGTTTTGGTTAAATTGACGTGGTCTAAAATGAAGGACAGAAGAAGTGAAGTGAACCTAGCGCGACTGCGAATCGGGCACACCAACATCACACACTTACCATACTTCACCAACTCGAACCCGCCTGAATGTGAACACTGTCTTGGTTCCCACCTAACAGTCAACCACCTGCTGAACACTTGTTCAAAATACGCACAACCTCGACAACAAACATACGGGAAAACGGTCACTGAAGATGCAGAAGTTATGAAAGATACTCCCGAAAAAGTTGATCTTTTACTAAAATTTCTGAGGAAAACAGATATTTACAGATTACTGTAACATTCATGCATGTATAAAATAAGTTTAGCAATAAGAATGTAAGACGCACCGACGCCAATAGCCAGCGTAGTCGACGCGTCAAAAAATAAATAATAATAATAATAATAATAATAATAATATGATTTTGATGAAAATGAAAATAATGCCGTCAGAGCTGATGTGATCTGTGATGCACTCTGATGCTAAAATTTGGTAAACTATTCATTTTCTCCTATTTGCATTACTTTGAATTCAAATTGTGATTAATTTGATTAGTACACAGATTTAAAATTTAAATAGATATTCAGTTATCATATTGAATCAATCGCTCAAAAACCTATAAAATGACCCCTCCTCCCCCTTCCAACTTAAATTTGCATATTTCTGTTTGATTTGCTTCAAAATTTATGTTCGAGATTTGATGCATATTATCCGAAATAAGAATTTTGTATATTTGCCTCTTTCACCTATTTCAATTTGTATACTGAGGCGTATTAAAATTTAACTGCTGGTGGGGGACTACATTTTTCACATGGGAAAGTAAGCCGAAAAATTCACAGATTTTCAACCAAGGGTCCCTGAGTTTCCAATTAAAGCTAATTGTCAAAACTTGGGATCCCCCCATTTTTGGTACATCTGTCTATAGGTATATAAATCCTACCCCGAATTATAAGAACTCTGGCTTTGATTCCAAGTACAAATTTATAATTTCATTTCTGAATGAATGTATGAGTTAATAATTATTAATTTCATAATTATAAAGATTGAAGACTTGAAGTAAAGCAGCCGTATAACTATGTGAAACAGAAAGGAGCAAAAATATCTGGAGAAAAAGACCTTAAAATTGGGTGTATTTAGATCCTTTTTCTTGAGTTTTGAAATCATGTACCTTAGAATCTCATGCCATGACCTGGGCAATGTATTATTGAAACAATGTTACGGATAACATAGCATTTAGCATGTACTAGAAACGGGATGTTATCCGTGGTTATCCCTTATCCGTATCCTGCCGTGACTGAACAACGCTGTCTACAGGATAAAAATGGATGCTGTTAAGCGTAACAGAACCAACCGACATTTGTTGACAAAATGAATTATTGTTATCAGTTATTAGTATCCTTGGAAATAGCATAAAAAGTGGAATTTTTCGAAATGGGGCCCCCAATTCAATAATATGTACTCACGTTGAGAAAAGCTTATCTTCTCATAACCGCGACTCAAAAATTGCTATTCCAATGCTTCGTTTGATTTTTAGGTCAGGTCAGTTTTGCTCATTTCAAGAAATGAAACTTGGATTTGATATGTTAAATTTGGCTGGGTCAGAAATCTATCAGTAAACGCTACCTATGTCATATAGTTTCTACATGGCTTTTGAACTTCGAATCAAGGTTCTCAAAAAACAGATCAGATTTTGTTGGTTGGTTCTCTTACACTTAACATCGTCTAAAGGGCCGCTGTTTAACAAAAGGGAACTAACCCACAAAATCCGCTTTTTGAGAACATTCAAAGTTCAAGAGCCATGTAGAAACTATATTGCATTGCGTTTACTGATAAGCTTTTTTCAACGTGAGTACACATTTGTGAATCGGAGGCCCAATTTTGAAAAATTCTACGTTTTATGCTCGTCCCAATGATACTAATAACTCATTTTGTTTATAAATGAGGAGTTATCTGTCAAAAGGGCCTTCGTTCAATGTATTTCTTATGGAACGGACGCCCTTTTTACAGATATGTCCTCAAATGTGGGTTAGTTCCCTTCTGTTAAACAACGTCCAAATAATGTTTGAGAAAGAAAAAGGACTTTAAGTAAACGCTGATTGGGAGTATTGAATGCCGTTTTTATGAAGTAAACAGTAGAATGTCAAAAAATTTCATCAAAACACACTACACTCACACATCAGACGGCAATCACGCGGTCTCTCACACACAATCTTACGAAAGTAACTGACGCTATTTCCACTGGCTCTTTGAAAATGTGAATACAGAATCATTCTTTTCGAAAATTTTGTATTTATGTTGGAGTATTGAAAATTTTAATCCTGAATGTCGTTGCTTGAGACTGCTGAAGTTGATTTATATCATGCATTATGTATAGCTTTTATAAACTCCTTGTACGGCAGCCGACAGTTCTACGGTATTGAAGAACATTGAACGGCGCGTGATTTAGTCGAGAAATATCTGTTGTAAGTCGTGTATTATTCGGCATGAAGATTCGCAATTCATCTGTAAGTAAATCTGTATCATACTGGTTACTTTGGAGTTTTTTGAAATGCATCAATGTGCGATAGACAGCGAATCGCAACAATGAGAAACACTGTCTATGTAGCGATATCATTAGAAAATGAACTCGTATGTCATTACCAGCGTTTGTAATTGTGATTTTGCATTCGTGCAGGACATAATGGTGGATTCCTTATCTGTCAACGAAGACGATCACAATTTGAATGAACTGAATTTTGTTGAGCCGTCGGATTCACAGTCCGATGAAGGTGATGAGATGGAATATACGGTTAGTCTAATAATTATTGTACGTATGCATAAAGAAAGATGAAAAGTACAATTATCGAAAAATTCCACGACTAGCATATGAAGTTGTGAGTGCCTGGCCGGCACGTCTGACATTTTTTTGTCATCCTTGCAGGATCAAATGACTGATTCAGAAGCTGATGGAGAAGAAATAATGTATTGTGATGTTGATGATATGGGTCCTGTTGATGATATGGGCCCTGTCGAACTAACTGATCGCCAGTCAGATGAGATGCAGTCCCCTTATGTGAGTTATACCGATGAAGTTTGTCTAAATATGTAATAATTTTATAATTGAGATCAATAAACGCGTACCTAGTTTCAACCATTGATGAAAAGCTTTCGAACATTTTCAGAAGAATATGACCTTTAGACAATATTTCTCTATAATAAGACCTCAGCGTACCTAATTTTCGCAATAAGGTATGAGTATTTTGTGGATTGATTTGAATTTCAATTTGCGTAAAGCTCAGAAAGTAATGAGTTTGTTGATTTTTTTTTCTTAAGTGAAAGTATTCAAACATGAATTGAAATTACTGTTTTACATTGATTAATATTTTTGTATCCGAAAACTCGTGAATCATTATATCCGTCTTTTACCCGCGTTACTGACGCATAAATGGAAGTACGAATCGAGTGTTTCAATTACAGTTTTAATTATTCAAGTATTTTTAAACTTTTGAATGTCAAATCAATCCATGAAATACTTGTTCCTGGAAATTATATTTTTGTATCAGTTTTTGTCTACTGTTGTAATCAAAAAAGTGAAGCGACGAGGTAAACATTAAAATTTTCTAAATTGTAATGGTACGATTGATAGTTCTTTTCACTTCCCTCAAAAATTATAATGTTGTATGGGTGCTCCATGCTAGTATGAGATATGATACTTCAACTTAATTTCTTGTGAGTTATGATGGAATCAGTTGATCATACTGATGTTCTAAGTTCGGCCTTTCATAGTAAAGTCATGCTTGACACTTAGCCAGAAACATTCGTCTCTTATATTATTAACAATCTCATAAGTTTTTAATTAATGCGATTTTGTACCCTAAATTTAGATAATCTTCCTGAAAACCGAAGACCATGATCCAGATAATTACTCTACTGAAGACATTCAATCTTCTGATTTTGAATTCAGCGTAAGTTTTCTATTTGGTGGAATGCCCTTTTAAAACTAAAGTCTTACTTTACTTCACCCTTTTATGACAGTATGTAAAAATATTATTTTTCTAATTTAGGAAACATTTCCAATGGAAGCTGAGAAAAGTGATTCAGAAGTAGAGAAAAATGATTTGGAAATAGGGAAAAATGATTCGGAAATAGCGAAAAATGATTTGAAAATTGAAAATAAAGAAGAAAATCAGTTATCTGATAAGAAGCCCCACGTAAGTTTTGTTAATTTCTTAAAACATTCAGGTTAACTGCTCACCAATTTTCAAGTTCGAAATAAATGAAAAACGCCAACTCGTCCAAGCTCATGAAAGTACTATCTTTGATTTCGAATGCTCAAGTGCATACGAATGTACAGAATGGAATTTTATAACAATCTGATGTAAGCCTATTCGAATATTCACAGCGGGAAATTATTAGGTTTCCGTTCAAAAAAAAATTGATATTTGTAGTGTAGCGATGCAGCTATGTCACATGGTACCTATTGTGCTCTTGAAAAAAAGAGCGTTCTCAGCCTATCTTCCCATCCACACATTCAGCGTAACTAAGCATGTTTCGTGACATCTAAAAATTGTATGATTTTTCAGGGAAACTGTGGGACACTTTTGAATAACAATATGGTAGATCCTCGTCAAGAAAAGATTCTGCATGCAGCAGATACTGTCAGTATCAATTATGACAAATTTAGAGTCTTAATTAATGAAGCGGATGAAGAGAAAATTGATCCATCCAAGCATACTTGCCGTAAAGAATGTTTAGTTGGGAACGATAAATCCAATCACTTAACGTCAATCGGTTCTGATGGAAAACTCTTTGTATGCTCAATCTGCAATCGAGTATTTCCACATAAGTACAATCTGGGAATTCATATGCAAACTCATACTTGTTATTTGCCAAAACCTTCTGCCTGCCAAATTTGTAATCGGTGGTTTTGTACCAAATCAGCTTTGAACGTCCATATGGGAATCCATGCTGAGCGCAGATACGAGAAAGCATCTATTCACAAGCCTGACTCGATAATGCAAATTTATGCTAATGAAAAACCTTCCCTATTCTCTGTCGGCAGAGAATCAGATACTCGCAGGCGTAACTTGACAGACCATGCTGTGATACATAATAAAGAATCTTCTTACCCAAACTCCATACCATTATATATTAAGAAACATCGTACTCGTAATGTTGAGAGATTATTCCCATGCTCAATTTGCAGTCGAACATATACTAGCCAACATCATTTGTCGGAGCACGTGCTTTTGGTGCATAATAGTGAACTTTCCTGTTGCCCACTTTGTCGTCGGATATTCAATAAGAAAAAGTCTCTCAATAGAGACAAGTATAATATTAAACGCCATATCATGCGGTTTCATATTGGTGATTATAAGGGACCTTTCCTATGTTCTGTCTGCCTTAAATCATTTCCTCAGAAGGGTAATTTCTCATCTCATGTTCTGCTTCATATCGATGAAAAACTTCATCCGTGCTTAGTCTGTAATGAATCCTTTTTTGGGAAGATAGGCTTGGAAACTCATTTGAAAAGTTCATCTCATGCATTATCTGCTACAAATCCACTGGCTTAGATTTTTAATCGATCTCGAAACAGAATCGGGCTCGTGCTGTGATATAGTAGTAATGAATAATTCGACTTGTTAGTGACTGCAGATTATCGAAATTAAAATTACATATCAGTTGATGGACGGATAGTTACTTTTGTTTATTTATAGGGAACCCTCGTATCATACACAAGCTAACCTGATACATCTATAACGTCTTTTTCGTATTACTTATTAACGTGAAATCTGTGTATTGATATGCGCAATAGATGTCAAATTTACTTATAGTTGTATTTCTTAATGCGTCAGAGGATAGAATTTTCCGCATACGTCCTTGAACCTTACAGACGTTGAAACTTGAAATTTAGTATTGTATCAGTTCCACAGTACATAGAACAGGGATAATTACGCATATACTGGTGGCGAGTTCTTTTCAGCAACAAGTATTGTTCTATTGAAGTGTAATAATTGTAAATAGGAACTATTTGGACATGTCATATGAGTTACTTCACTTTGGTGAGGACTGAAAAATAGAGTTTTTGGAAAAGTTTCGTCCAAGTGTACCGACGAATTCTCAGTTGTGAGCGGAAAGTTATTGCCCTCCTTGTCATTATTCGTGGCTAACTCAGGTCTAGTATCTATCGTGTTCATAGTTGTAGTCGAACAAGACGTTCCATTAGTAGTAGATATATGTGTGCTTGCGCGTACTTTAATAATAACTTGATCGTGACCGAAGAATATTGCTTTTCCTGTATTTTTTCCTCACTAAGCGATAGCTCCCATAATATATTAGAAGAAGCATTAGCTTTGTAATTGCTTCTGGTACATGCTCATCAGAGAAGAAGCACCTTGAAAAACTTCCTAGTTTTCATTCTAATTTGCCTCACTGTTAATGTGGTCAGGTTAAACCTCTTACTATAATGTCTAATGGGATTATGGTGATGCACGCATGCCAAAGGGGCCCCCGAAATACCGCACCCCCAGTACCAGAAACTAATCTTTCGAGTATCGCATCAGTGGCCGGAGGTGCTACTTTCATAGTATATCCAGTTCTAATTTACAGATCACTCGATAGGTATTATTTCGTTTATTATTGGACAATGCAAAAGCTACTCTCTCCTTCAACATTTATTTCAGTGTCTGTTCTGTGTTAACTAGTGAAATTATCCTTATTGACGGCCGGAGATGACTAGGCAAATTATATGAGTAAAAAAATAACTGCATTATTTTGAGCGCGTGGCATCCACTTATTTTGTCCTGATTGATAATATTTTTTAAAAATTCAATGTTACAGAAAGACTCTAACGGAATTTTGAAGACTGATACAGAAAATCTCGATCAGACATTTTCGTGCGAGATTTGCGGAAGATCATTCGGATTGAAAAGTGGTTTAAAAAGGCACAAGGTGGTACATAATGAAGGACAGCCTTTCTCGTGTTCAATTTGCAGTCGGACGTTTACACGAAAATGTATCCTGAAAAAACACATTCGAATTCATAGGAATCAAAAACGGTTCTCATGTTCATTTTGCAGTCATTCGTTCGTACTGCATCGTGATCTAAAAAAGCACATTCTGATGAGGCATAAAAGGGAGAAATCTTCTTCGAAGTACACTGATCAGAACACGGTCTCGAAAAATCAACCTGGAAATAACGATGAAAAGCAAGCCACTTGTTCAATCTGTACTCAACTATTTTCTCAGAAAAGTATATTAAAGAGACACATGATGATACACACTAACGAGAAACCTTTCTCGTGTACAATTTGCAAACGTCAATTCGCGCGGAAGGATTATTTAAAAAAACACATCATGGTTCATATTAAAGATAAACCCTTTCGCTGCACTATCTGTAAAGAAACGTTCACGTGGAAAAAGAATTTACAAAATCACTTGATGAATCATAATACTGAGAGACCCTTTTCGTGTTCGGTCTGCAATCGATCGTTTACTATGAAAAGTCATTTGAAAATTCACATGCTGGTCCATAATAGTGAGAAATCTTATGCGTGCTTAATCTGCAATCGTTCCTTCACTATGAAACATCATTATACAACTCATATGTTGGTCCACGATAATGGAACATCTTACCCGTGTTCAGTTTGCTCGAGATCATTCACCCGCGAACAATACTTGAAAATACACATGAAGGCGCATACCAGTGCTAAGAGTTTTTCATGCGCGACTTGCAGTCTTCGTTTTTCTCAAAAGCATGATTTGAGCAAACACGTATTAACCGCTCATAAGAAGAAGAAGCGACCATATCCAAGACCATTTTCATGCTCCATTTGTAAGAGAAGTTTCTATTTGGAAAAGAATTTAAAGAGTCATATACTTACTCATAATGATAATTTGAAATACTACGCCTGTACTGTGTGCAAACGATCATTCACGCGAAAAAATCATTTTAGACGGCACATGATGATTCATAATAATAAACTAGATCTGTGATTTATCCATTTTGGAGGTATATTTTATAAGCCTCTGTGCATAGATGATATTGATTTATTTGTAGAACATTTTTATTTTTATAATGGCGTTTGTGAATGGTTTATTTGTAAGGGTTGATTTGGAACATGAATCAAACTCGAGTATTAAAATCAATCGTTTAATTTTATAGCAAGTTGCGCGAATCAGTTGTACAATATTTATTTACCGTAGGTGTAATGTATTATTGTTGTATATTCGTAAGTATTTGTTATGAACCTTCAGAACGGGTGCACCATAATTGAAAAGAGGCTGAACTTCGATTGTTTTTTACTGAGATAATTACCTATATTTTTTATCAGTGTAAGATATTACTTTTTAAGTCTTATCGATCAATTTTATACATGTATGTCGTATCAATATCGGAATTGTTGGATACATTATTATGCTGAATGCTGATTGTTGTGGATAAACTGGTAATTGATTTGTGTGAGATAAGTGACATCTTCGAGCTTGAATTCGGTGCAGATTAAATAAATCGAGGAGAATTATAAGTTTAATTTTGTTATACTTTTGATAATGTTACGAAGTGTAGAGAGGTTTAGGTTAATAAGTTATGCAACAACTGGTAGTACCAATGAAATAGTTATCAGTAATTGAAATGTACTCGAATCCTAACAGATACTCAAAATAAGCAGTAACTATTGTTTTCTCAGATAATGAGACGATATTATATTCTTATCAAATTATCGTACAGTTTTCCTCAACGAGACAGAACAGCAAAATGAAGTGAAGTTTCTTGGTGAAATTTAGCAAAAATGTATACCTACTGTTCCGAATAAGGCGATCTTGATAAATGTGCTTGCACTCAGTGCTTGTGTGACCAGTTCTGATTCTGTGTTTGTAACAATGCGAAGACCCTGACTCGTCGTTTGTCGTCAATTGGAAGAGCGTATAGTAGGAGTGTCGGTCATAGATATTAATCAAAATTCTCGATCAGCTTGAATATTTTCAGAAGCTACAGCTCCTTGGCTGTGAGTAGTGCAGCTTTTACTAAGTCCGATATTACCTACATATGTTCTTCAATTGACATATTTACTGAGATTGAGCATTCTATGCTAGAATAGTTTCTGTTCTATACGTCTACATTACCATTCGTACTCGACTGTTGGATCTTAACTAGAATAGCGTTGGCAATATCTACCACCTAAGAAAATAACTGCGTCATCAGGTGTTCGATCCTAATGGTCACGGTAATAGTGGCTGGAATTGAGTACGTATATTGTGGTGGTCGGTGAAGTCACTCGATATAAGATCAGCAGCTGAATGAATGTAGTGTTATTCTTGTCAGTCAGCCTCAGCAGTTATACCATATGTCGTGTTTGTTGGTACAATGCAGCGAATGAAAGCCTGGATTGGCACTATTGGATAGTCCGTGTGATGGGGGGTGGGGAGGGGGGAGGCTTGCTGACTACGGCCCAAAAGGAACATTTTTTGCTGTAGACTGTATATAGATTCGTGTTGATTGTCCCCGATAATTAGTTCGTAGTACGTGTGGAGAAGATAATTCTATGTAATTTGGGAAGAAGAAAAGAACTCATTAATATTGCTTTTGTCCATGAAGAACGAGCATGGGCCCCTATAACCACTCAGTGTTAATAACCTTTTCCCCCTCTCGGTGAGGGGCCAAGGCCCCACCCCGGTGACCAGTCCGGAACTTTCTCCGGTGGCTCCGTGTATTCGACTACATATGTAAGTAAATAATAATTTATCATGTCACCCGTCCACTGCCTTACATACCTTCGAGTAGGTTTAGCGCGGGGCAGGGGAGGGGGCTCACATTTTTAAACTACATAATGCATGCAATATATGTATATGTACAGTGATATAATATTTACTATCTTAGAACCTAGACTAGTATTATTTTGTCTGTCTGTCAGTTTTAATATCAAAGTCTGCTTTGGATTGTCTTTTATCTCCTTTGATTTCACGACACTTCCCCATCGGCTTCCATCTTCCTTCCCCGTCCACCACTTTGGCACCGCACCCAAGACGGGAGGGTCGCTCCAAGTAGAGGGGGTCGCCTCCATGATCAGCCGGTTACCACAAGACTTCATCCTCAAGTTCTTTGTCGCTTTCTCAAATTGGGTCGAGCAGATGAGTCGAGTATCAGGTTCCAGGGTCTCCCACCAGTGACGCTCCCGCTGACAGGTGCCGAGGTGTGACTGGGCTTCTCCTTTCTCCATCAATCTTTCTCACCCGCTACGGTCACTGTCTCTTCTGCTGCTGCTACAGCTTCGGTGGAGTGCCGCTTATCGATATTTGTTGACGGTGGACCCGCCCTCTTCCAGGCTCTTCGACTGGCGGCTACGGGTCCTCCCTGATTCCCGCCAGTCAGCATTGGTGTGCCGCCGACAGGGGCACCGGGTACGGGTCCACCGTGATTTCCGGTGCTGGAGCCTGCGACGGCTTCTGGACAGCGGGTACCGGTCCACCCTGATTCTCGCTGTCCGTTGGTTGGTGCTGGTGGTGACGACATGGTGGTACTAGCCGCTGGGAACAACGGGTTCTCCGCTTCCCAGAGTCGACGCACAGTCTTCGCCGCAAAGTCGGCCCACACTCTCCACTCCTCCGGTAAAGCCGTCGGTGGTGAAATGGGTACTACATGTGGACCAGTCAGCGCACATTCCTTGAGAACGTGTTTCGCAGACTGTGAAAACGCACCCTCACACTCGCACTGTGGAGTGTCGCGCCGTGTCATAGTGTCAGTAACCTACCTCTACATGGATAGATTCTTATAAAATATCCAAGTACATGCAATATAGGTATATACTGTGGTTGCGCTCGATGACATTCAGGACACTCCAAGTATTCCGGTTAATTCTGTCGCCCGGGTACTACGAGTATGTGAAGGGAATATTATTTGCGTGTGTGTTGTGCACAATACTTCTCTATGCTCTTGTGTCCTGGCAAGTTGATTCCCGCGTATCTTAGACGCCTACATTCATTCTTTACGATGGAATGAATAACGTCCTTGTATCTTTTTAGTTGCCCACTCGGTAGCCTCTGTCCATTGGTTAGCTCCGCATGTAGAATTTGTTTGGGAAGGCGCGTCTCATCTATTCTACATGTGCGATCAAGCCATCGTGGGTGGTTTTGTGCCAGTACACCTTCTATTGTGTCACAGAATTGGCTCGGTTTCGAATCTCATTATTTGATTTGTAATCTTGCCATTTGACTCCCATTATGCAACGCGAGTACTTCACTTGGAACTTCTCGAGTGCTTTTACAAGTCGCTTGTGAATTGTTCAGCACTCACTACCATAAAGTAAGATCGAGAGGACTATCACTTTGAAGATCATATGACTTTCGTGAAGTCCCTGCATTTGAATACCCTGGGCTTTTAAGTTGAAAAAGCACAGGATGCACTTTTAGGCGATTATCGATTTCAACGTCGAAATCTCCGTTTCGGTTACCGGCCTTCCTAAGTAGTTGAATTGCTCTAGTTTTTCATCGGCAAGCTACCTGTGAAGATGATAGCTGTGTTGCTGCTGGGTTCATGACAGCTCAGTACCAGCAACTTGGATTTTGAAATATTCATTTCCATACCTAGGGAGAAGAACACATTTGAGAACGTCACCACCATTCTGTGAGCTTCCTCTTCTGAGCCAGCCTGTAAGACCAGGTTATCAGTATATTACAGTTGAGTTATAAATCTGGGAACATTTTTCTTTAACCTTGTGTCGAGAGAGGTTATGCAGCCCATTGTCAAATCTGTACCGAATGTAGATTCCTCTCGGTATTGCAGTATACGGTCCACACTTACAAGAAAGGCAGTCATAAATAAGTTGAAGAGAAGAGGTACTGGGACACAGCCTTGACGGACGCCATTAGTTATGCTGAATCCATCTGTGAGGTCGCTGCTAATAGTTACTACTTTTGCTTAATTTTCCTGATGTTGGTTGGCTAAAATATTGACCAGCTTCTCTGAGCAGCCAAACTTGAGAAGTATCTTTTATAATGCTTGCCTGTTCACCATATCGAAAGTTTTCTTTAGGTCTACAAAAATAGCGTAAAGGGAGAAGTGCTGCTCCCTGACCTTCTCCTGGAGCTGTCTAAGGGTAAACATCATCTCTGTGGTGCTTCTATTGGGGTGTGTGGTGGGACGTATGGCGATACACGCATGCCAAAGTGGCCTCCGAGACACCGCACCCCCGGCACCGGAAACTACCATTTCGGGCATCGCATCAGTACCGAGGGGAACGCTTTGGGGCCGGACCCGAGCCCCAATTTCTCCTGGCCGGAACGGTGCGCGCGCCCTGCCAGGGCCACCACGGGGTTCCCTACTGACCGAGGTCCGCACTCCCAGAGCGCTCGCCTGGAAATTTCAGGTCCCCCGCAGCCGGACGCACTGCCTCTTCCTCTTCACTCACTCATCGTGTGAGACTCATCTGATTGAAGCTCCAGCCTTTGCACTGCGGGCGAGCTTCGCTGGATGGTATCCGCCGCCGCAGTAGCAGCAGCAACATCAGCTTCTCCTCCTTGTGTCCTCTGTCTCGACCACTCAGCCTCCATCTTCCGTCGCATGATGGCCGAAACGAAACCCGACACCCGGTTCCAACCGCTTCGGCTCCTCAACAGCTCCGGGACCAGGGTGTCCGGCGCAAGACGGTCGATCACGCCGTCTCCGGGATCGATCGTGATCGCCCCGCGCCTCTCCTCATCCCAGGCGTTGCACTCGAACAGCGTATGCCACGGCGTGTCCTCCTCTCCACTTGCACAGTGGGTGCATTCGGCGCTCGCTGCCAAACCTATTCGGTGCAGGTACGTGCCGAAACAGCCGTGACCGCTCAAGACCTGGTCAGGTGGAAGTTCAGGCTTCCGTGCTTCCTACCTAACCACAGCTCGAGCTCACCGATCAGCTCCCGGGTCCACTCGCCTTTCGAAGACTGGGCGAGCCTCTCCGTCCATCGCTGAAGCGTGGTCCTGAATGCCACGCTTCGCCCGACGTGCCTCCTGCCGCGTCCTCGCCTTTTTCTGCGCCTTGTAGGACTGCGCCAACTCGTCGACCTTCAGCTCGATGGGTGGAAGGCGCGCCAGCACGCCTACCGCCTCCGTTGACACGGTGCGATACGCGCTGATGCACCTTAGCGCGACTCTCCGCTGCACCTTCTCCAGCTCCACTCTCCGGTTCGGGATCTGGACGGCGTCCGCGAATACCGGTGTGCCGTACGTCAGGACCGACAGCACGACGTTCGCGTACAACCTCCGCTGGCTCGTTACCGACGGCCCCCGGCCCTCCGCATCACAACATGATACGGCTTGCCGAAGGGGTCGCGGTCCGCCTCGCTTCTATTGGGGTGGAAACCAGCTTGACTCTCGGTTAGAATTTTGCTTAATGTAGGTTGAAGTCTATTAGAAATCACTCTTGCCAGAATCTTCCCCACGGTGCACAAGAACGAAATCCCACGGTAGTTAGAGCTATCAGATTTGCCACATTTTCTCCTATAAATGTTAACAGGTATAGAACTTGAAATCCATCGGTGCGTGCTCTTGTTCCCAGATTTTCTTGAGTAACAGGTGCAAATTTTTCACTGATCGGCCGTCATCACACCTTTATATTTCCGTGGGTATGTTATCTTGACTAGGGACATTGTTATTCTTTAGTTTAGAAATGACTGATCGAATTTCATCTATAGTGGAGAGGGGGCCAGCTCCTCCTTTGTCAGGTGCTGTGGTAGCTGGTTTATCGTGATCTGGTCAACATTTGAGAAAGTGTTGAGAAGCTCTTAGTAGTATTCTCGCCAGCGTTTGGTGATATCCGTGTCCTGCTTCAGTAGTACTCGTTCCTTATTCCTGACTGGGCAATTTCTATTCCAAGAGCGTATACCACTTTTACAGACTTGTAGAATGCGCTAACATTGCTTTGGTCTGATAGCTCCTGTATTTTTTTTGGCCTTCTGCTGGAACCACTCGTTCTTGAGCTTTAGCGTCACCCTTTGCATAGTGACCTTTGCATTACGATATTTTTCCCTCGCTGCTAGTTCTTCGGGTTCCTAATGGTTTGTTTGAAAAGCCCATTTTCCCCTCGAATTGCTGCCTCGATTTCTTCTGCATTCTTGTTAAATCAGTCAGGACTAGCTTTTTTAGGGGCAGGCCCCAGCACTTTCTTAGCTGTTTTGTTAATTCAACCTTTTAGACTGTCCCAATTTTCTTCAACCCTGCTGTCTGTTGTGGATGCGGTGGCTTCAATCTGAGATTCTAGTTCGGTAGCTGGTGTTGCTCTGTGAGATGTGACTTTCAGCTTGGAGATATCATACTGGATACTGGCATTGTCTGGTGCGGTATATAGTTTTACCATACTTTTTCGGTTCTACTCGCAATCTACACACGAGCATCCAATGGTCTGTGTCACACTTTGCACCTCTGAAGACCCTCGATAGACGCACATTCTTGCGGTCTGCCTGCCTCACGATGATGTGGTCCAAGGTATGCCAGTGTTTTGACCTTGGATGTCGCCAAGTGCCTTTATAGATGTTTTTCTATTGGAATAGTGTGTTGTTTGTGACAACCAGATTGTATGAGGCACGAAAGGCCAGGAGAAGCTCTCCATTCCCATTCATCTTTCCGATGCTATGTTTTCCAGTAACGCCATTCTAGGCTTCGTGATTTTGTCCAACGCGTGCATTAAAATCACCAAGAAGAACTATATATATTCTGGCTGCTAGGTATAATGTCCATGAGAGAGGTCCGGTGTCCATAAAACGATTCCTTCTCGATATCTTCTGCTTGCATGGGGGGCGGCGGAAGCATTCATGTATTTGATTAGTCTACTTCTGAAGGGGTCGATTCTGAGGATTGACAAGCGCTCATTTAGTCCAGAGGGTATTAATTTGGTCGAAGCCAGGAGACTATTTTTGACCGCAAACTGGGCTGCTCTCTTTCCCATCCTTTTCAGAAGAAGGTGTTCTTTTCTGCAACAAAACCTTCCTCCGCAAGTCGTGTGTTTCACTCAAAGCGGCAATGTCGGTGGTTTATCTCAGCAGCTCTCTGTCCAGAATTGTTGTTCGTCTTCGTCCTGATATTCCATGCTGCGATTCTTAACATGATCCCGCGTTTGTCCGAGCGGGGGAGTATTTATCTCCGGAAACATTTACTAATATTGACAAATCCATATTTGCTATGTCAGTTAATGATGTTGGTGATTGGTGGTAGTGAAGAGAAGGTGGCTGTGCAGTATGTGGACAGCGGGGATTAGCACAAAAAGAAAAGCCCCGCCTGTTGTCACAGCTGCGAACCCTGAGTCTAGTGACACAGATAGCTGAGACGACTAGGAGGAGGACGCAGCTTCAGTAGCATGAGCAGTAACCTTCTAGGGGGGTTTATTTTGAGTTTTCTTTATCTGACTCTTCTATTATGTATTTCCCTAGCGCTGGTGCATCATAGGAACCCGCCTCTTCGAATTGGTCGCGAGGGGAGGTGCTGCTCTGCATGATGATGACTCGCTCTCTGAGGGTAGCTGGTCTGTTTGGCGTCTCCGGTGTAATGCTATTTAACCGCCACTGAGGACGATAACCATGCAGCCCCCTGTGAGGATTATAGAAGCTGCCTTTTTTACTTGAAAAGAAGATTGTAAAAGTTAACTTTTGAGAGATTCGTTGATTTTCTACAGGTGAGAGCGAATACTACATTGACTATTCGGATATTACCGAATTTCAATTCCACCAATGACGATAATATGCTAAACTGTTATTGTACCTGAGCAGGCTCATGGCGTTTATTTGGTTTTCGAATGTATTTTGTAATCAGATTTGTTAGTTTTTAAATCTGCTGTCATGTTCGGAATATGGCTAGTGAGGAATCATGAAGAGAAAGGATAACACTGCAAATAGTTGCATGCGGTCATTGCTATAAACGGAAGAGTCTGTAATATTAAATCAGTAAACGTATTCGCAAACGAAGAACACTAAGTGTCTTTGAATTTTTAACAATTTGAAGTGGAAATCTTGTAACCATGATACCCCAACATAAATTCAAAACTTGCTTATAATAATGATGGATAATTTTTGTCAAGTGATCTAGGTATACAAGAGGCGTACATACATATATTTATACCAGCAACGATATATGTTAGTAGAATTTCTTCTTGGGAGGAGTATATTTAGATGCCCCTCGTGTTTTTTGTTGTTTAAGATAAGAGAGTATTTTAAAACCATTTTCTAGGCAAGTCCAAGAACTGAGACTAGTATCGAAGGAGATGAAGAAATTACCCACGTTACTTCTGCTATTTCTTATGCAGTAATATCTCCATACAGCGGACACGGACGGGACTGTAGAAAGTGTCCGCTGTAGAGGAGTATCCGGCTAAAGGGAGTGTCCATAAAAAGAAGTAAATTCAAAAATTGTCCGTTATAGACAATTTTGAGAAAATTTATTCGGAAATGACAAAAATTACTGTATACTCGTACATAAGTATACAATACTGTGTTGCACGAGCATACGCATAAAAGGACAATTTAGTTGCACGCAACTGAAAAAATCTACGATCTTTGTTTATTGTGTCTTTTTCATGAGGAGAATCTGTTCAATTCATGAATTATATCGTATTTTTTCCCTTATCTACGTTCAACTTCTGTCCATTACAGAGAATGTCCGCTGTTCAGAGTTTATTATGAATTTTCCCCATAACACCCAACGGGACCGAAAGAATTGTCCGCTGTAGAGGAGTGTCCCCTACTACGAGTGTCCGTTAGTGGAGGTTTTACTGTACCTATGTTACAAGTCGGAGCGACAGTATGTACAATAACATCAAACTTATTGTACTTGATTATTCGAGTTGGATAGATTCAACCCTATGTGGTCGTCTTCTACCAAAACCAGAAGAACCAAAGTACGATAAATGAAAACCGTTTTCTTCCATTTTAATTCATTTATAATTCCATCCTTTGGTAAAATATTTTTATTCGGTATAAATACTGGAAATCACCTATATTTTTGTGTAGTACCATGTTCAAAAGATCAAGATACGAATTAAGTACCTATTTCAAAGATGTTTGAATAATTTTTCAAAGATCAATATGAGTAGCTATGGCCCATGCTCATAATACATCATCAGTTTTAAGTTCAGCCACAGTCGTTTTTACTGTACCTTTAGAACCTGAAATACAGATTTTGCATTTTCACCGGTGTAAAACGACAATCTTAATGTATTTTGAACAATGCCAAGTTGGCGATATCTGGCTTTTCTATTCATTTTGTATCTACGGCGGTACCTACTTTCTTATCTTTTTTAGCGCAATAAATTTTTCGTTTTAAAATGTCTCTTTGTGACCTTTTGACGAAATATATATGTGTCCTTGTTAGCATTAGCTTTCTGAAAATTGTATTTTACGAAGAGTACCGTGCGATTGTTTTCAAATATGGTACGTAGCGTGATAACTTTCTAGGGGTGGGGAGAGAGCATCTTGCGACATAATTGAAATTTCAGGCCTAAAAATCAGGAAAAGGCCAAGGAAAAAAGAGTTAGCCTTTTTGCTAGGGAGAGAGGGGGCAGATAGTTCGCTCAGTAGGGGAGTAATACTTTCATTTGCTTCCCTGCCGCTACGGGTATGATCCAAATTGATGTTAAAAATGTTATTTCAAGTTGAACGAATGTGTTATTGCTTTCGAATCGAACCAATAAGGCTAATGATATCCGAAAATAATGACCTAGTGTTCCGTGTCGTAGGAACCTAAAAACATTTCTGGTTCGTGATTGGCAAAACCAGTGTCAATAATTCTCTGAGAACAGAATCATTTGATTTCTCATCGTTACTGAGTATATAATTATCGAGAGGCGTCATTCTCCGTCAAACCATAATTCCTTTATGACTAGTTACGCTCCTGCAAGAATTACTCGAGGCAAAACATGATACACAAGTACAAGGCGTTTCCCATAATCCGGGATATATGTACCGGGTGATGAACGAGAAGTCGCACCATAGGCAAACATGTGTAGTAACGCGCAACGTGTACATAATGCATATAGCGGAGATTGTGTTACCATGTCGGCACCGTTACGCCTTATCACTAGGGATTCCATAAACATGCTTTTGCATGTTTTTTTTCTGTTGAAGTAGATAGGGAATGTCCATGTTATTTTTGTGATTCATAGAATTTCGAGAAGAATGAGCCACACTTGATCGAGCATATTTTGGGTGTAAAAGCATGTTTTAGCATATTTTCTGCTTTTTTAGAGCATATTCAAGAATATTTGGTCAATTTTCACAATTTTTGCGGAATATTTTCAATTTTTTTCAATATTGCACTATTTTTGTCTCCTATGAAAATGAAACTGCTGCAACTGCAACTTTTTTGAAAACCAAAAAGTTTTTTCCGCAAAGTTTTCCGCCTATGTAGAACACTGTTGAATGTATTCAGTGTTCGCCTATGAAAAAGGACTTTTTGCCCGATAACCTTAGAACCTTGTTTCTTTTGTATATCTGTCATTTCTCGATTTCCTTTCAAAATGATACCCATATTGACCCATTTATTATCAGATCACTTTAATCGGGAATATTTTAGCATATTTTACAAGAATAAAAGCATATTATAAGCGCATATTTGACCCCTTTTCAGAGCATATTTTTGGAATCCCTACGTGCGATTTCTCGTTCATCGCCCTTGTATGTATAACTTACGTCTATGTCAATGGTATGTTCAATAATTAGTCTTCCTCTGTAGGTGTATGTGCTTCATAATACAAAAGCTCCCGGCCCTTCCCCTTAAAAGTTCAACTCGATTAGATAAGGGGAACATGTGCCAAGAACCCTCTTCCTCTCTCATGGAAAATAATATAGCGTTTTTCAGTTCGCAATATATTCAGTCACGAGTTTCAGATAGAGGTTTAGGTACTCGTATACTTAAAATATAAAGTTTTTGACTCGCCACGATCTGGATTGATGTCCTTGGGGAGCTCTGAAATAGGGAAGGGAAGGCTATAAAATGAAATTCGAAACTGGTGGATTTTTTAGGTTTTCGAATTCGCTGATTCCCGATTTTGTAATTAATTTGTATCTGACACCTAAGGTGCCACCAAAGGGGTTTAAGGTTACTGATGTAATTTTTTGAGATTGCCCTTGATTTATAAGTTTTCCAAGTCACTGAATTCGATTCTGACGTTCGTTTTTACACATACCCTGCGTGGATAAGCCCGATATTAAGGACAATTATTTTTTTCACCTACTTTTTGCCAAATATTTCAAGTTTTCATACGAGATTTTCAGTAGGATTTGATATGTTTTACATAACTTTTTTAGAGAAACACAACCGTTCTAAAAAAGTGCATCACATGAAATATGTAGTTATTCACCCGAATTTAATAAAATTTTCAAAGTCTGGTTTCTAAGGCAGTTTAGTTTTTATCACTTTTTCCTTTTTTTCTCTTTTTTTTCGACACGTATTTCAACTTTTTGTGATTCAATAAGATTGAATAAGTTTCGTTGCGTCGTACTTTTTGTAGCGCACTAGCATTCTGGCTAAAAAATAATTTTTCTTAACAAAATATTTACCCAGTTTTTATACTTTACGCCTTTTTAGGTTGTCTAAATTCTTCAAACTTTGTTCTAATATCTTTGGTTTTTTCTTTGCTGTTTTTATAACCATCATTTTTGGAGGAATACAAGTGTTCAGACTGAATAATATTTTTTTAAAGTTATTATTTGTCCTGTTTTTTCAAGGTATTTCAAGTCAACATTGGTCTCCAGAATACTTAGACAATTTTTTATTCATAATATTCTCAAATAAATAGAAATTTGAATTATCTTTTATTTTTACTTATTTTCTACCTATCATTGGTAAAGGGACACAAGCGTTCAGGTACCTACTCGATTTTTACACTTTTTCCTCTCTTTATCACGCTTGTAAATAACGGAAGCGATCCAGAGCTTATCATTTTTACCCGTTTTCTCTTAACCAATTTTGAATAAAAAAATTAGCTTTCTGTATCCACTTCTTACGAAATTCCTACATTTTTCAATATTTTTTTCAACCTTTTTATGCAGATGAAGATTTTTATTCCAGATCACTGTAGAAATATTTGGCACTAGTGCATATTGATTTGAGTTATTAGACAATCCTAGCCTACATTATCTTAGAAAATCACTAGCCTTTTCGATTTTGATATGTCAAAATAATTCAGCCCTAGTTCTATTTGAATGTAAATCTTGAAATAATGAGAAAACATGAAAAGTGGTTTAACCATCAAACACAAAAATAACAAATCTGGTTTATGTACAAGGATATCAAATAGCAGAAATCAAGGCACGCTGTACAGCTGCAGCGCATTTCAAAAATTAAAAATTGAGTCCTACCCGTGTCTTTTAAAATACATTTAAAACAGAAACCGAATAATTATTAATAAAATGAAATTATGAGACTTTAGCTAACAAATCTCATAGTAATAAAAAAACATGAAAAAACGTAGAGTTAATATAATTCTCGGAGCTCCAATTAATAAAAAAACTAGTCTTTAGTCAAGTTGTCTGATCAAAAATAAAACCCGCTTTTCTCCTTTTATACGCTAACTCTATTTTTCAGAAAACGTCATCTATTGAACATAATGAATTCGAAAATATCAATGAATAAAAGCGTATTTATTATTCTTAGCTACTGAAATATGTCCTTTGTTGTAACCGGAAGTGTAGATACCTATTTAACGCTGGGTAGATACATGTTTCTTCAGGCTGGGTAGGTAAACTCGTACACGAAATTGGAAGTTTGATTAGTAATAATGTGTGTAATTATGAAAATGAACGATATTTGTAGCTGTAGTTATTTAGTTAGTTCATATTTTAATGCATAAAAAACATGATACTCCTCCTGCTGATTAGAACCCCCTCGCCCTCAATGCCGTTAAAAGGAACATTTCAGAATGTATCCTATCGCATTGATTATAGCAATAAACATCACGGGATATATGTGCTGTAGCGACTGTTAACCCCCCCCCCCCCCCAGATAGACCTTCCTAAGCTGGTGCATGTGCTGATGGATAGGTAGTGGTGTAGCGCAAGGTTGCCCGGAGGTCTCCCATGCAACGTTACTGAAACCTACGGAAGCTTACAACAGGAAATAGCGTCAACTCGCTTAGCATTTAATCAGAGGGTCCTGATCCACTTACAGTTTTTCGCTTCATATTTGTGTTATTCAGGAAAATATGCTGGTGTTTTTAAAAATTCAATCAGATAATTAGAAGAAATCTTGGACATAGTTTCCAAGGGGGCTGAAAATGGGCTGCGTAATTCATAAATATGTCTAAAAGTGTTTGTTGAATCGTAAGAGCTGAGGGTTCATACTTTCTGGATGTCTAAATAGCCTTTAGGCTATAAAGAATTTCGGTACCCTTATTAAAAGGAGGCACAACTTCCCCCCCCGCCCCTTGACCCCCTAATTTTTTTCAACTTGGACGTTTTGGAAGTGCTTTGCATGGAACTTCTTCACATTACGTTGTAATTTGGTGGCTGCCCCCTCCAGAAATTATTAAGGGGCAGTAATCCATAATTTTTAATATGTATTAAAGTATAAGTCCCTGCTCCCTTTCGGCGGATTCAGGGGCATTAGAAATATAGTATTTACCCCTTTTGGCCACCATCGACCCTAAATTCAAAAGTACGCGCAACTCTTCCTGCGGTCCCTCTTTCTTCCTGCTCTGTAGGGATGCTGAGGGTGCTGCTGGAGGGTGCCTGGCTTGGCGCTCGCTATCTTCCTGGGGATGAGTCTGCGTTCTCCGGGTCTTCTGCCTGTTGTGGGTCTAAGGGGGCTGCTAGTTGTTATATAAAAACATATCAAACCTATTGAAAATCTTGCATGAAAACTTGAAATTAAAAAAAAAAAAAGAGGACGAAAGAAATTGTCCTTAAGACTGGGTGTATGTAATCCCCTTGTGATTCCACCAAGAGGGTTGAGACCAAATATTTGCCATTTTTTCGATATCCCCTAGTGGCACCGGAGTGGAGAGGGGGATGGCAGTCGCATGTGAAAATTAACCTCGAAACCTAATGTATAACTTATTAAGTCTGTGTTAATGATCCGATGCATTATGATAGTTATGCTCCTGCAAGAATTACTCGAAGCGAAGCATGGTGTGTAAATATAAGCAGTGCTTCATGATATGGGACATTGTAACTTACCTGGCTTAGTACTGATTTGCAGATCTTCACATACATTCTCGGAGTCTGGAAACACTCCGCTCTGACTTTTTCAAACTGCTACATTTCTTAGGTACCAATATCTGTTCACCTCTACAGAGACTGGTGAAGTGAAATCAAACGTAATCTAGCAAATTCCTCTATGGATTAATGGATTTTGGTTTGCCCTTTCAGAATCATGTTCGTGGCTTCTAGTCTCCCCACACATTGTTTGATTACTCTTCATCTTTAGTTTATTTCCTTCAATTCAATTTTAACATCAGAACATTTTTGCAGGGTAGTCATCGCTTTGAGGTGGGTGCCCGCTTTATATTATGTTAGATAAGGCTATTCTTTTTGAAGTATTTATTGGACACCATTCTCAGTTGATTGAAAAAAGTAATACTAGCTTTCTGATGTAGCTTGCCTTTCCTCAATTCCTTAGATGAAAGGTTGTAAAATACGATATTTAGGGATCAGTATTGTCACAAAGAGCACTTAGTAATTTCATATTGTTTGTGATTAACATTCGTTACCACAAATTATAATGATCCATGTATAGGTCATTAATACTATATATTTCAGGTTGACAGTTTCAAATGATACGTTTCATCATTTCGTAAATAACTAGCGCGATATGGTAGTTCTTGCGGTTATATCTTGATAATTGACGTCAGAATGCTTCCGAAAATGAATAAAATACTATCTTTACGATTATTGCAATCTGGATTGATGAATGTTTTTTAGTGATTATTCGAATACGAGGTTGACAGTTTTAAATCATGAACATCTATAGTTATATCAGGTATTACTTTTACAACTGGACGGTGTCGGGGTAAAAGGGTACAAGTCATATGAAAAACTATATGACTTGTGCACTTTTGCCCAGACACTGTTTAATTAGTTTAGTTCTACCTTGACAGTTGTGGACGATAAGAAGACTCAGTACAACTTAGAAAACTAGTAAAGGCTCGCGCAAGCTTATCGTGCTATCGCAATATTAGACTCCAGAGTGCTGATGTTTAACATATTGAAAATGAATCAAAATAGTCTGATTTCCATTTCTTCCTTATCGATTTTCTTTGTCTTAACGTTACAGATCTGGAGCTCAAATGCTGCTGAAACGTCTAAATACGGTAATAATAATAAATTGTTTCATTTAAAACATTAATGACCGAATTTTCCAAGATTTACATATTCGGATGACATAACCAGTGGCGTAGCTAGGGGCTTCCCAAAGGGGGGAGGGCGCAATAAGGTTTTCAAGGGAGAAAAAGTCGAAAATTGAGGTATTTTAAAAAAATCGCCGGTACCTATTAGAGGACTATGTAAAAATATTGTGGGGGGAGGCACATGCCCCCCTCCCCGATGCTACGCCACTGGACATAACTTATATCCTCAAAAACTGGTGTTAACGACAACAATGAACACGATTCAGATTTTGTGGGCAGTGGATTCTTCAAATAGTATAGCAAGTTTTACCCAACAATGCTAATATTATGATCATCACTGAGAGAAAAGTTCTTTGGATTCTAGCTGACATAAAGTGCGGAAATCCGGTTATTATGGCTAAGAAACTTCTCCAGTAAGTTCGAAACTCGTTTCCATAGATGGTGTAGAAAGTGTTAGGAATTCAAATTACTAAAGCTGTTTTGTAAATCCTTCTAAATATCACGTATTTGATTTATTTTATTATCTTCACCATTGTTCCCTAATCTTATTCTGCACCTTCAGCAGTTATTTTGTCAACATTCGTATGCGACGTCTCGCTTCGAATACCGATTTTCTGTGCAAGTAATTCTGTTGTTTCTTTCCTGAAATCGCCAATAACTAATTTTTGTGCCAGTTCCCGCTAGTGCCTTCCCATCCAAAATGCATGCAAAAGTGCCATGGCCGACCTTGGAGCCAATTTTTTAAGTGGCGCTAGATTTGCACGGGGATGTGCCAATTTAGCATATATCTTAGGTCAAAGCTGGAATTTGCGCTAGAGTCATGATTCGGCGACGGGCTTTTTGCTTTATTTAAACTGGCTTAGGACTGAGGCGTCTGAGGGGAGGGGGTCAACCGCGAACATGAGAGTGCCACTGTACATCCGTGATAACTTTTTAGAATTAGGAGGAATTGTGATGTTTTGATGTTTAGATCAACCTCTTCCCCTTCCACAAATGTCGGTCTTGTTGGGTATTCGCGTTTGGACACTCCTGTAGACGCGCTAGTGTCGTGGACGAAAATATGATCAGGGTATGTTTACCACAAAAACATGTACAAGTAAAATGAGGTCTAGCATCTTCAATATTGCTTTTCATGGAAAACTGAAGAGGACGAAAGTGTTAGCCCTTATCATTTCCTTTGAGATAAGCCCAACTTCAGTTTTTTTGCAGAACATTTTTGTCACTGATCATATTTTCATCCAAATACACCAATCAGCGCGCGCATTTCATTAGGCCGCTAGAGAACGACTCGTTAGCGTCCAAACGCGAATAAAGGGTATAAATTTCAACGTCCCATATTTATCCTATTTCAAAAAGAAAGGATGGCAAAACATGCATGCAAGGTTTATCCCAATCTGCGAAGTATGATGTCACTGTGACATGGGAAAAGTAACACTGACAGAGTGGCAATTAATTTCTACCAATCAGAATTATTTCTTATTAACGCCATCTACATGTTACATTTGGCTAAATATGGAACTACATTATGTAACTAGTATACTGCACGCAGATCCTATGCCATGTAACGCGATTTGGGATGCGTGCTCTGAATGTAGTCCTCTATAATATTCATTCAGAACTGCTCAATAGAGTAAGGTGATATAGTTCTCATCTGAAAAACAAAAAGAGATAATATGATACTTGAGGTAAAAGAGTGCGTATAACTTGACATATTAAGATTCTATAGGTACTCCACAGGTGTATTTATAATTTTGCATAACTGTGGATATTGAATCCTAAAATGTTAACGTATATATCTTACCTATTTTATGTGAGTAAATGGTGATGCAAAGTGCCCATAGATCATTCAAATTACCATTGTTCCAGTGTTTAGCACACTGGGTGTTTTGAGTTTTTGTTTCTATTTTCTAGTAGTTTTTATCAAATGTTCAATGTTGGTAAACATCTTGATGGAGAACGAATGTCACCCGAAACTTGGGTAAGTAGAGAAAGCCTACTTACTGAATTTTATACCTACCTAATACAAGTCAGTTCCATTGTAGTAAAAGTAAAATATCAACATGTAGATATAATAGGCATTGCCCTCTCTACGTTGAATTCCGTTTACAAAAAGAATTTTTCAAAATACTGTAAACTGAGTTACATAATAACCACCCATGTATTCATTTCACTACCTGTGTTCCCCTGCACTATTGTAGTCCAATATACTTTTCTCTCAGTGACGTATAAAGCAGACTATACTAAAGGTTCAGCCCTACCCAACCTAACTTGATATCTTGACAGGCGAATGAACTAATCGGTGTATATTACAGGTTATTGGCTTAGGCCGAATCTCACTGGACCTCAGGATTGTGTGACTTCGGGCGTCGCAGATGCAGGTTTTTACCTGGTCGATCCCCAATTCCAATACGCGTTTATACTTGTGGACGGCTATTCTCCATTATTGGCTGTTGTTCGTAAGTTGATAGCGCAGATCAGCTTGTACTGCTTCACTAATTAAGATGATATCGAGTGTCTCATGCACACTTGACCTAAGTGACAAAAAACTTTTTCATCAGGAGAGCGATTTGAAAATTATATACATATAACGTTGTGTTATATACGTGGCTCAAATGGTTCTCGCCATCTAGCGGGCTAAAAAAGGAAGTAATTCGCCATTTGCGAGTGTAGCCCGATAGAGGGCATCGAGATCTATAAGAGTATGTATTTAACTCATTTTTCGTAAAAATGTCACTTAGGTCAAGTTTGCATGAGACACTCGATATTAAGATTGCATTTTCTGGTATTTCTGTGTGAAGAAGAAATCGCGCTATCCAAATTTCTAGGGATTTTCTCAATCCAGAAAATGCGCTCCTCAGCGAAAATCGATTTATCATTAATTATTAAGGCTAGATTAGCCAGAATTGTATAGGTATATTATTACTAGTAAAAGTCAACTAAGATACCTCACAGATTCTAGAAAGGACAATACTCATGTGTCCTTTTGTCTTTCTGTTTCTGGTATCATGTAGTGAGTATATTATACTTAGAACGCTATACTCAAATTAATATTTTTCTGGCATGTACGCAGGTTCCACTTACGTCGGACAAGCCAATCTAGCAACTAATCTTGATATTTACAGTTTCATTGGCTTTACTATCCTGGTGAACTTGAAGGTGTATTTCTTCAACTTGGCCGGTTGTCCGAATGTTGTACCAGTAAAAAATGATAATAACCAAGTATACGGCTACAGGAGGTTCTATGGAAAGTACTGTTACCGAGGTGAGGCAAACGTTGGGTACTTTGAAAGTTTCTGGTCTAAAGTTGTTTAGTTATAAGTGTGTCCTAATTATGATAGTAGAGATAGTCCTTTATATTTTGGGTTATAAGCCCAAGGTGGGATTTGAAGATAGCCAACAAGCGTGGCTAGAAAGATTGGGTTTAAATCTGAGCGAGACAATCCGTGGTGACGAAAGCGTTTCTTCATCAGTAATAGTGCAACTGCAGATATAATTTTGTATAGGGACGCGGGACATACTCGACTCGCCATTGGGCACAATATAAAAATAATTGTGCTTTTGTTGAAAACATGCATATTTTTGTTCAGCTTTTGATGCGTTGACTGCGGACTGTGATTACCAATGCAGTACCTGCCCAATTGCTGCTCTCGGCCGGGACCCTCAACAAATATCCTTCGAGCAAGGAGCTTCTACATTCGTGCTTCGGAATATCCAAAGTCTTACCCTTGTTCCTTATGGATTACAAGATCCGCAATCTCTCAAGTCAACCGTGAGTGGGGGTAGGTATACAAGATGGAAAATTCGAATATATCCTGTCGAGTTCACTGATCTATTCGCTTTATTCTTCATTAGTGCTGGACAAAGCAAACATCGAAGACTATGAGGTAACCGTGGCCAGAAGCTGTGTCAATGTAATTAGAAAGTATCCGTTTTTGTATTCTTGCCCGGTGAATAAGACGGCTTTATCAAATTCGTTCACTCAAGGTAATACTTGAAAATCTCTGATTTTTTTTTTTCTAATGACAGAAAAAAAAAGGTACAAAACCGGTCTTGGTTTCAAAAGCGGCTAATACCAGCTACCGTTTTCTGTTTGTTAGGGAGCACAGTGTCTATCAAGTCATCAAGTCAGTTTTCTGATTGATTGAAAACTGGTGTTTCTTACCTTTTTTTTTTCAGCCTGTAACCGGGTTTTTATAATGTTCCTGTTCTTGCCAGCCAGGAACCAAATGAATTTTACAAATATTTTATAATACCTGTTGAAGTTTCAAGTCTGCACCTACATCTAGATATGTTCATTGTGTTCTAGATGCTATCCTCAATCCGCAATTTCAGCAGAAAAATCAGTTCTGCAGCCTTGCAATTACTCAGACAGCAGCCCTCGAACAAATTGCTCAACCGATTTTCGGACTGTATCGACTTTTATTGGTTTCTACCTGTGGATCGATAATTGTCATATCATGCTACTCCCTTTTCGTTGGAGTGGAGTTTTTATTCTCCGCCATATGGCAGTACTGTGGATAGGATAGCGGAATTGCAGTTTACCTCCGGTGAATTTGGAAATTATTCAGCCATGGGTTTTATCTAATACTTGTATTCAGAATAATGCTGTGAAAATATTATTTATAATATACAAGTAATTGAAAATGATATAAGTGTTGTAATATGTTATTCAGTTGAAATATTAACAGTGGATGCCTAAAACTCATGTAGGTATCAGCCATCACAAGGAGAGAATTTAGATTTTCGTAAATTGTTCGGTACGAACAAGAATATTTCTCAACACATTACAGTTGTTATTTTATATATGACCACGTCTTCAGTGTAGAGTTCAGAAGTTCAAATTTTGCTTCTATATAATGCACCATTTTACTGTGGATTTGCTACAAAATTAAGCAAGGTTGACTGAATTACTGACAGCACGGCAGAATCATGTGGAGAAATGGTGTAGGGTAAAGTAACGCAGTCCTGTGAGTTTGAAGCCAAGTTCTTGAAGTAAGAAAGTAATCTAGGTAATGTTTACACGAATCAAAAACGCTACTGTAACAGTAATTAGGAGTAAGTAGGAGTTCATTCGGTATTCTAGTATACTTTCTATGTATGAACGTACTGAAGGAACTTTTAAAAGGAGGGACGGGAGAAATTTACGTTATCAATGAAAAAATTTCAAGTTTACGAGCAGACCTCACTTTTTACTTTTGTCACGTAACAAAATCTTGAAAGAGTTTCCCTCCCTACTCTTCTGCCGACTACTTGATATAATAAGGTGATAAAATCGGGAGATATAAGCGTAGAGAGGGGTAGGGGGCCTAGAGCTTAGTTACCCAAAATTCTCTAGAAGCCCTTGAAAAGCTGAATTATACGAGCAAAAGAATTTTCAGCATTATTTTGATAATTGACAGCCTCCCTCCGCATGAGCCCCCTCCCCTCCAGGTCATCTATTTGCTCCTACGGCGACTTAATAATAAAAATGAAACGGACCTTAGAAGCTGGTTTGCTTTTAAGGACATTTTTCGTATAGCTCAGTACAATCTCAAATTAATATTTCATACCTCCTACAGATATTTTATTCATTACACCACTGAAAATATACTGAATCGTAAAACTGACTCCTCACTCGGACTTTGCGTCTTTCAAAACATACCTGATTTTGTTTTTTTTTCAATTAACTATGGTTCTACTGAAACATTAAGGCAGGAAGTCCACTTACTTTATACCAAAATTTGACCTATATATCTTCTTAATTTATTTAATTTTTCACAGGTGGCGTGTTAGCGCCAAATTTAGCCGGTCCTTTAGGTTGTACAACAACAGGAAGCGCAGATGCAGCGTTTTACCTCATTAATGAAACTATACCTTACACTTTTGTGATACGAGAAACACTAAATCCCTTAGTGGCTATCGCTCGTGAGTGAAAATTCATTATTCGTTACAAAGTGCTTAAATATTGAATTAAAGTGTAAGATGATGTAGTAAGCTGTGCACTGCTGTTTTCATTTTCCTTATCGTGCGTATGTTGTAGCATTTTCTCTTTTTGCAGGCACGGTTTACATAGGACAGGCGGGCTTGGAGATTAACCTTAACATATACAATTTCATAGGTTTTGTGGTCCAGGTTAATGGAACGGTATATTATATTAACATAGCCGGTTGTCCTATCATAGAACCGGTAGAAAATAGCGAAAAACTAATCTACGGTTTTCGAAACTTGTTCGGGTATCTGGCTTACCAAGGTATAACTGGGACTTCGTGAATTCCTGATAATGGGCCATATAGTGAGGTAATGTTTTCCGAATTCACGAGAGAGTGAAGACTGATAAATTTCCACTTGTTGCAGCTTTTGAGGCTTTGACAAGTAACTGCAACTTCCAATGCAACACGTGTCCAGTTTCACTCACCAGTGAGGACCCTAACCTACAGGAAGCTGCACAAGGCAAAAGTACCATATCTGTTCGTAACTTGCAGAGCTACTCGGTAGTACTTTTTGGCCCTCAGTTTCCTAGATTCGCGAAATGGGGGATAGATGCAAGTATGCGATACCACGGATGGCCACTACTTTTGAATTTATTTTACACGCTGTATATTTGAGCAATGTCATCTTGATAATGCTTATTGTTTCAGCTCTGAAATATAATGGTGTCCAGGACTATGCTTTGACGATTGGCGGACCTAACTGTATTAATGTGAACAGCCAGAGTCCTTTCTTATATTCTTGCCCTATTGCGAACAAAACTCTCCCATATAATTCATACATTAGCGGTATGTGAACAAGCTACTTATCTGTGTCAACTGCTGTTACTCACTATCTACCTATTATGCCTTTGGTCATAGAAGCAATAACGTAAATAAAGGGGGCATAGGGATATATTGTCCTCTCACTGCTAGAGCCCAGGAAACATAAAAAATGACTGGCTTTCCATGTTTGAAAATTGAAAATTTTTCTCTCGTTTCGCTTGGGACCAAATACACTCAAAAAACCTCGACATCCCCCCCCCCCTTCCCATTGATGATATTGGATGTAGGTAAAATTTTTCTCACTATAGGAAAAATTACTCCGTAGACACCTTTTTTGAGATTTTTAGTTTTTACCACAATTTTACATATTGGTGGTACAGAACATTGTAACAACTATAGCAAATTTACGAAAAATTGTTTTTCTTACAATAATTGTTTCTTTAGTAAACGTTATTGCTGTTGGTACAGTATGCTGTGCACATGAATATGTGCCCGTGAAACATGTGCTTACATAAATGTCGACTAAAATGTAAATATTGATCTCCAGGATATCTTTAGTACACATTTGCATGCACAGTGCACGTACAAATGTCGATGCTCTGTGTACTGTCGACCGTATAGTATACATTTCCATAGACAACATGATGAACAAGTGTTCATTATTCTGCGGACGTAAAATGCAGGTGATATTCTAGTCAACATGTATCTACATGTATCGACATTTCTATGAACATTTTGTAGTATGCAGTGAATTGACTCGCATTCAGTAGACGTCGATAAATTTTCGTGTAATCGACATAGCAGTTGACGTTATAGTCAAGTATCGACATTACTATTAACATTGCAGTATCAGTGTGTACAAAAGTAGCCCCGATAACAGTCGACATTTGCATTGGCACGTCTACTCGACTAATGGTTTAGGGTGAATGATTCTTAAATAAATGAAGTTATTGTCATAATTGTTGTATGTTGGAGCATTTGGATACAAAAACTCAAAAACGTGAAAAAAAGATACTGATACTTTAGATGCTTGTGTCAGTGTCGATAGTGTTTCATGGGCAGAGCAGTGGTAGAAACTAGAAACCGTGAAAATCAGTGACATGGGGGACCCTCACAACAAATAATGTCAACGCAACAAATCTGTCACTTTTTGAACATGACTAATCGAATTTGATATAGAATTCGACACAGTCGCCGAGTTATTGTGTCGACATCGTTTTTTGGATCAAATAAAATTCAATGCAAAAATCCATGTCAGCATGGTCATTCGACTTTTGTATCGAATTCTGTATCAGATTCGACCACAATATCGTGCAGAAAAAGTGACGGATTTTGAATGTCGACAAAAGAGCCGATTTTTGTGTTGACTGCATTCTAAGGGAAGTATTAACGAAGTATTTTCGTACGGCTGATTATTTTTTATTCTAGGTCATAAACTCAAATGAATCACGTGTTGATACTTAATGTTTTCTATCTCAACTTTTGAAATCATCCATTGTTCTAGATGCCATTTCAAACAAAGGATTCCGACAAAGGAATGCGTTCTGCAGTTACGCTATCTCAGAATCAGCGCAGTATTCCAAGACGCCTCAACCATTCTTCACTATTTATCGATTACTACTCCCAGCTAATAACAACGCCATGATTTTTATTTCCTGTTATTCTGTCTTCGAGTTGTTCTCTAATATTGCAGAAGCGATCTTACATTTCTGTTAAAATGATACTTTTAATGATGGTGTGATTTTCTCCCTTTTTATGTGTATTGTGTAATTCGAGTTACTTATGCATTGTTGGATGTTTTGAGGGTTCACGCAAATACAACAATGCAATTTTAAGAAGAATAATTGATAATGTTGAATCTCTTTACGTGAATGAAACTATGTGAAAAATAAAAAGTTTCAAGTTCTGTAGCTAACTATTCATTGACTCCTCATGTTTAGTACTAAAGTACCTGTTAGCATACTTAAAAGTGGTCGTATACACCTTTACAAAGCGATGCAGTCTAACTGGTTTGTTTTTAAAACTCACTAGAATTTAATTATTCACTCTGCCTCAGGAACATAGTCGACGACGAGGGAGTTAACATTGATAAATTCACAGACCTATAAGAGGGGCTTGAGGGTTGCCCCCTCCATCCCCTCCTGCCAAAGAAAATATTGAAAAATTTATACGTACAAAAGAAGTTGTAGCATTATTTTAATACTTGTCATCCCCTCTCCTCCCAAATGAGCTCCCACGCCAGGTCGGGTATTTGCACATATGGGCAAAATACTCCACAGTTTTTTTCAAATAATGTAAGGATGATACCTACATATGTGTAATTATTGTTATGAATTGTTTTAGTTGATAATGAAAAAAGTTGGTACTCGCTTCAGGTCATAAATAGGTTCTAGAGGGCCAATATATGCTTGTAGCTTCTCGGCTGCCAACCTAGTCCGAATGAATTTCCATTTTCTTCTTTTTATAAAAATATAAAGCAAGAATGAGCTAAATTGAGGAAGGGGTAAAAAGAGCTGCTCTTTGACGAGACCAATTTCCAGACATTTTTTGAGAGGCAAATTTGCTCCCCGTCCGCTCGTGATTAGAAATATATGTAATTACATTCTTAGAAGTATTAGAAAAGGACGAACCAACATACAGGACTCGTTTCTAATCATTTGTCCTCGTTTATGAACCCTCTGAAATCATGTCGAGTCGATCAGTGGATGCAATATGAGTAGAGGTATCTACCTTAATAATAATTTGGAAATTGACAAACGTGCCTATCGGACGGGTGACCCTGCAAGGTGTAGATACAAGTCAGTGATCAACCTTCTCATCATTGTCTTGATAATTGGATAATAGACGACTACTTCCGGTTTCAAATTTGCTTATCACCAACTGGTAACAGCTCCTCACTATTTTGGGGCTACTTGAGTCAGACACATTTGCTTCCAACTTGAAACTATTACATTTTTATTTTCACTCATTTTCTAATCCATTCTTGAGTGTAAATGAATCGCTGGGTCGAATGTTGAAAGAAACCAACCGAAAATCTCACTTGTAAGTACCATTTTCATCAATTCCTAATATTATCACCATATATAAAATGGTGGCGCGGCAAGGTGCAGCTATTGCCATGGAACCATTTTACTAGACTAAGATTTGGCCTTAGTCAACTTGTTCCTTTTCCTTTTTCTAGTTTTCCTCTGCACATTCTTGCTTATATATAACGTTATGATTATTGTTTTCAAAGCACTGCACGTTGGCGGATACGATGTGATGGTCGAAGGTTTTGTAAATGAGCTGTGATGGAAATATGGAGAAGAACAATTTGAAAAATAATTAGCTAGTTACGCAAGAGAGAAGTGAGATTTTCTTCTAGTTTATCCAAAAAGTGCTACAGTATTAATTATAGGATCTGGTGAGCAAATGGAAAGAGGGCTTATTCATGAAACCTACTAAATAATGTGACGAGTACCATGAAGACCCCGATTGACAATTTGAAGAGCACTCACAAAACATATCACAAACCACTACCATTTTGAGACTTTTGGCCACTCATATGTTTTTGAGTGTTTAACGTCTCATCATTTTAAAATAGTGTGTGCAAAGTGACCACTCAGCATTAGTGTGATTACTGAGTGATGTTTACAAATGCATTCACAAAATTGGCCTCATTGTCAATCGGGGAGTTTAATGCGTGGAAGCTAATGTGCAAATAAGCATAGCCTAATCAGGTGGCAGAAATAGTACACCAGAAAATTTAAAAAAAAACCGGTTGAAGATTCCGTCAATTTGATGGTGCTTTATTATATCAACCAGAGCTGGTAGAAAAAACAGAAAATTATCGAATGTACGGGAACAGAATGAAGAGACCAGTACACAACAGCTAGATATAGTTATCCTCAACAAAAGAAAGAAGACAGTGCCAATATGATCGATTTCCTCCTGACCTGGTGATACTTGAAGCTAGCAATTTGTAGCAGAGATTTGAGGAAAAGAGAAGCAATTATTATAAGGAGCTGGTGAAATAAATCACAGTTCTGTGGATTGCAGAGAAAGTGGAGACGATACTAGTTGTACTCTCTAGCATGAAAGTATAATGTATCGGGGACTTTGCTGGAAGAGCTGAACATCTACCAATACCTCTACCAAAAGTTGCAGAATGTTTGATGGAGCCTATGGCGATTTCTTTTATAATTTTACTCTCAACCCGAGCCCTGGAATCCGCCCTTTCGAGCACTACCTCAGAGACGTCGGGAGGCTGTTAGGACTGTCTTATAGCCCTCTTATCAAGCCGAAAAAGCGGCCTAGGTTGAAATGTAGCGAGTTGCTACGTGGGTCCGAACCAGGGACCTCCGGATTCCGAGACCAGCGCGCTATCTACTCAGCCAACTAGAGACAGACCCCTTAGCGTATGGCGATGCATGCATGGCAAATTGATTCCCCGGACGTGGCTCCCCTAGACCCGGGAACTACCATTTCGCCTCTCTTTTTCTCGGATTCGCGCTATCGTACCAGGACCACTATGGGACATCCTACTGAGACAACGCTCAGCCAGCGCTTACCGGAAGTTCGGATACACCACAGCCGGATTGTGCTTCTTTCCTTCACCCCTCATCTCTTCTTAGTACGTGTGGTGACGCAGGAAAGTGGGGAAGGGGCAGAATGCGGTAATATTAAAAACTTGCAGCTTAATCAGAGTATATCATGGCGGATGAACCCCTGGATACTTTGGTAAGATGCCTGCACCAGCTGTCAGCAGTGGAAGCCAGCCGTCATAAATCAGCGATTGAGAAGACCATAATAATATATTTCGATGAATACAGTGTATGAGAAGAAACGATACCGTGACTCCCTAGTTACTATATTGAGCACACTTTTCATAACAGTTAATACAGTTTGGATGTAAGATATGTTATACTCAAAAAACGTCTGTATAATAAAGTAATCCAAGTACTGATTTCTTTGAAACTGAAAAACAATTGAAATTGCCAAGTGAATACTACAGAAATAAGCTCGTTTAATATCTAACCAGAGTACTAAATGAAATTTGATAACAGTGCAATTCTATTAATAGTAATTATTAATGTGGAGCAATAATCAAGTGCTCAAAATAGTAGGGAAAACTAAAGTTTTCATACCTTATAGTAATATGATTTATTTTTGAGAAAATGAAGGTGAACCGATGACACTCTTCGACCTGAAAACTTGCTTTATTGAACCGGAAAACACATAATTTTCCAATTTTATATAGATATTACAATTCACTAGATATAAAAGGAATGTAAATAGTAAAGCATGGCTTTCAATGAGGTTTCGTTATAGAGCAGTAATAAATGAGCCAAAGTTGACCATGTTCAGCGGTAAGAGGTGACATGGTGTGTTCTGAACCAGGACTACTGATACTTATTGGCCACTGAGGTAGGCGATGGCGTCAGAGAGCATGTTTCTATATTTATATAGAGATTATGCAAAATAATGCTAATGCTCACCTTAGCCGGGGGCGGGGATCTGCGTTATCCTATGTGTTGAAGTTGAGTGATGGTTTCCTGTCTAATTAAAAATGTCGATGCGTGAAACAGCGTCATTGATAATAATAATCAGCGATACTGATGTCGTCACAACTAGTTATATGTACATATATAACTTTTTTGCGGAAAATATGATTTTAAATGATTTTATCTGTTCATGTTTTGACACGTCTAAATTATGGTAGTTGGATAATGTACAATGTATATCAAAATGTATGTATAAAACCGAGGAGGTACCAAGTACTGCAGTGAACTTTGTGCTGTTGAAATATCTAGGATCGAAGTGGTAATTTAAAAATTGATAATGAATTACGTTAAATTGATCACAGTTTCTTGCGTATCTGCGTTTCTGGTCCTGGTACACATTTGTAGCTCAAATGCTGCCGAAACAGGGAAATACGGTAATCACGATTTCTATTAACGAAAAACACACTTTCAGTTTTTACTGTCTTATGTAAAGATGAATTGAATTTCGAGAAGTGCAAGTTTTGCTCCGAATTTTGTGAGAGAGAAGATAAAGCTAGTTACAAGTTCAGTTCGATTTTTTAAAATATTGCTTCATTAGTGAAAAAAAAAAAGTTTTCAAAGGACTGCATAGTTGTTTCAGAATAGTTCAATTCTATCTTTAGCAATGTCTGATAAGAAACATATGTTCTTGCATGTAAGGTACCGGCGGCTAATTACGCCACATGTTTTTTAAATGTGAATCTAAGGGGTCAAAGTGCAACTTCTTGGACTTTTTCAGTATGCCAGCAGATAGGCCAAACATTCTAGTTTCACATGCCTTTGTCAGATCTTTCTCCAGGTATCTCAAAAATTTTCTATAAGTGATTAAGTGAGGCATGGTCAGCTGGCATAATTACCCGTCCGGCGGGTAATTATGACGTTTGTTTCTTTGACCTAAACGAAGCAAATTAACTAACCATCCAAACCGTACGAAATAATTAAAAAATTTGAAATAAAATTTATTCACCAAAAATGGGCAATTAGGGGAAAAAAATTTTTTGTACTAATTTACATAAAAAAATCAAGCTGGAAAAAAAGATTCATTTAATCAAGTTGAGTATTGATTTATAGAGCAATCAGGGCATTCGATGTCTTCATCGCCGGATTCGAAGCCAATACAGTCTTCGTGCATGAATCTACGAGTATTACAAAATAAACAAGACCGCATAAATTCAAAACTTTGTTATCATGAAAGAGAAAACAGTACCATGATTCTTTCGAAGCTTTATCACGTTTCGAAGTTTTGTTGGCTTTTCAACTTTCTTCTTTGTCGGTTTTTCGGACAATAGGGGAATGGCACTCTGCCTTTGTTTACATATCGTGCCCCCAAGTTTGATAAAATTGATAAAAATGACTGAATAATTTTGCACTTCTTTCAAGTTGAACCAAGTTTTAGGTAATCGGTGGTGAAAAGTTGACAATTATTACTAAATTCAATTAGAAAAAACGTAATTCTGGAATACATAATTCAAAATGTTGAGCTACTTACTAATATAGTCAATTTTCAAATTGTAATAATTAACAAGAGAATGTTCGAAATTATACGGAAGTGGCTTTATAAAAATTTAAATACCGTTCTTTACAAATTTCATTCTCATCATTTTTCACGTAATTCCACTTACTTTCGAGAAACTTCGATATAAATAGAAAAATTCGTTAAGTTCTCATGAGACTACATGTATGTCATTCTGGTTCTTTCTACCAATATTGATAACGAGCGTTTTGGTGACGTCATGTGTCACTGCCTTATTCCTGTGATAAACGGATTTTTCAGCTAAAATTCTCTTAAATTTTATCTGGACCAGTTTCTTTGGCGATACCTTCGACGCATATTTCCGTTTACCCGATTTTTCAACAGAAATTTTCTCAGATTTTTTCTTGACCGGTTTCCTTGACGATACCTGCGGCAACGGTGATTCTTTAGACGTATCTTTTCATTTGGACAATTTTTCGGCTAAAAGTTTCAAAAATTTTAATCGGATGATGTGTGGTGTAATTACCCGCCAAGGTACCGGACACAAAAATTGAAAATTACGAGGACTGTGCTCGTTGAAGCCAAATATCGCTAGGATATTCGAAAAGTGCTCAAAATTTTGAAATAGATGATAGAGAATGATCATACTTACTCTGCCGTGCTTCTCAGAATTAATCATTCTTTTTCTGAAAATCGAGAAAATTTGACGAAAAGCTTACGATTGAAAATTCAGTCACTGACATATCACTTCCAAAACATGTGAACCTCAGTGGTATGAACTAGCCATGTATACGTGATACAACATTTCTGTGGCGCTATCTTGAGAAAAAAAACGTAATATAGTTTTCGAGAAAAAACGAGGTGACGGAATTACCCCCCTGGCGTAATTAGCTGCCGGTACCTTACTATTCGATTAAGTGGTGGCCTGAAACATACCGCAGATCATCAACTAGTTGTACGTTTTTTTCACCAATGTCTTCAATTGGAGGCCAATCCAGGCAGTAATGAGAAATGGTTAAGATTTGGAATGTTTTTTTTTTTGTGTGTGAACAGCTATCAAATGTTCTACATTTTATTTGTTAAATCATGTAATTAACCAAAATTAGTTATAAACCAAAACCTTTTACCCCATTTTTAAACCTATATCTAAGAACTTGAATGCGAAGGAGGGGATCATGGTTCGGCGGCCGCTTTCATGGATTCGCCATTACCTAAAATTGACCATTGATCCAGCTGCTGCTATCTGTCGTACGAAAATAAACTATCTACTTTTTATTTCAACAGGAGGTATTCTCGCGCCAAATCTTGTGTCACCGCAGGGTTGTAGTACATCAGGCCCTGCAGACGCCTTATTCAGTATCATAAATTTCGACTCGCCGTATGTGTTTGTAGTAGTCGAACAACTGGTTCCTCTGATATCGATTGGACGTAAGTGATCATTCTTGATGAGTGTAAATAATAATATCCAACTCTTCGTATTTAGTATACAAGTTGACATCCCTGTATTTCTTTCTCCCCATAGGAGCCTATTATCAAGGACAGAACGGCTTATCGGCTACTCTGATAATAGACACTATTATCGGATTTTTCTCGATGGTAAATGGTAAAGTATATTTCTTCAACTCGGAAGGCTGTCCGAATATAATGCCAGTGGAAAACAGCAACGCAACTATATATGGTTATAAAAATTTGTATGGTTCTCTTGCCTATCAAGGTAATATAAAACTTCGGGATCTATTCTGAACAAGTCGACCTACTGTGATCATTTAAAGCTACTGGTAGTTCATTATAGGTAATTTGTTTTTTAGCCTTTGCGGCGGTGGCCGCTGAGTGCGAATTCTTCTGCAACACTTGCCCAACAAGCGAGCTTAATGGCGATCCCAGTCAAACTGCATTTGGACAGGGCAGAGTTGCGGTGGTTATGAGGAATATACAGAGTGCGTCGGTAATAACCCCTAGCTCGTTAGCTGCCCCGGTTCTGAAGCAGAAGTTAAATTCAAGTACGCTGTAACTTTTATTAGTTATAAAAACTAACATAATTTTGATAATATAATGTTGTTTGATTTACGTCTCATTGATTTCTGTATTCTCATCAGGACTCACGCAGGACTCAGTTCAGAGCTATAATCTGCGACCATGTGCTCAATGTGTCAACGTTGTTAAAGATAATCCATTTTTGGCTTCTTGTCCGCCTTATACGAAAGTACTAACGAGCCAAATTGTTCGAAGTAATTAAAATATAACTATATCACCTTGATTTTTATGGATCGGTGTCGCATTCTTCATGCCAACCATTTTAGTTTATGCAGGTCCTTCATCACTAATAATTCTGATCATGTTTCAGACTCCATCTTGAATCCATCCTTTATACAGAAAAATCAGTTCTGTTCCATAACGATATCTCAAGCGCTAGAACTTCAAAGAAGAAGCCAGCCAACTTTTGCAATCTATCGGTACATCTTCCCATCGATTTGTGGCACCGTGTCTCTCGTATCGTGTGTATCCACTCTTCAGGTATTTGAAGCTATTGCGGAGGCTTTCTTCCAGTTCTGCGGTTAAAACGGGGCCAACGGAAGCATACCTACATATGTATTTTGCCGAAAATTAAATGTGTAACATAAATTTTGGTATCCTAAATGTCTCACTTTCTCAGACATATATCATCTTACACTGTCTGAAGATTTTCAAGTGCTATGTTAGTACTCTTATGTTTCAAATGTATGGTACTAGCAAGGATTTTAACAATATTATTCAATTCTGAATGTTTGCCAAACTTTTTGCAAAGCTCAAAAGGAACTCTCAAATTTCACATATGTTATATTCCTGAAATCAATTAGCAAAGAACAAATATTTGGGTAGATGGATGAAAGAGAGGAAAATATGTTAGAATAAATCATGAAGAAATGGAAAATTTATTGAATTCTTAATCACCAGTAGAATCATACCCCGAAAAGTTCCGCGCGTAGCAACTAAGACTACATTATTCCCGAGCCTCACTCATTTCATGGAGCGTATGGCGGTGCACGCATGCCAGATTGGCTCCCCAGACACCGCACCCTTGGCTTCGGAAACTACCCTTTCGAGTATCGTATCGGTGACCACAAGGACGTCTTAAGGCTGGCCTGGTCCCTTATTTCGCCTCTCCTTTCTTCGGATTCGCACTGTCCTAGCCACTTTAGGGCTCTTCGCTGACCGAGGCAACCAGCGTTAACTTAGAGTTCAGGTGGCCCACAGCTGGACTGCTCTGCCTTCCTTCACCCATATCTCCTCGTCGTTGTGTCCAGTGAGGGCCGAGCTTTGTTCGTCGGCCCTCTGCCTCGACCATTCCGCCTCCATCTTCTTCATGATGGCCGACACGAAGGCTAACACCCGGTTCTACCCGCTTCTACACTTCAGCATTATCCCTGATCCTGACCTCAGTAATATTATACCTGCCAGTGGCGCTCACCTGAGGAAGGGGGGTAGTTTCCGGCTGATGACGAGCACTCATGGGGTCGATGGACAGGTGAGTAGTCGAGCGAGTGGATGGTTTGCAATGTCTAGGAAAAATTACAAAAAAGCATGAGAGCAAAAAAAAAGTCAAACTCGGGTGTGGGAGGGGGGCAATGAATGTAGGATGGGTGAGTCTCTCTTGAAGATTTTCGCCGGTTAAAATTTTCAAAACAGAGAGGCGCCGCTGGAGTAGAGTGAGAAGATATTTTCAAAAGTCAACAAAGTTGAGTTGGCAACTATTCAATTTTGGCTGCTGAATTCATTGTCCCAATTTGGTGGCGATGCTCCACTGTCGAAATAGACTGAGTAAATGATATAAAATAGGAGCTAAATTAGTTAAAGAATGACTTTGCTCAACTTTAAAAGCATATTTGAATTTGTTTCGGAAATTTGAGTTATACATCTCCTATTTTCAGGTGAAGAATTTTTCGAAGTTTTAGCAATTTTTTGAAACAAATTCGAATTCGTCTTCCAAATCGAACTGGAATTGATTTTGAACCAGTCTTAATCCTCTCCCCACCCGAACAACGAATTTGAATTCGGTGACCAAAATTTAGTAAAAATAAGGAATAAGTGGTCGGCGACTAATATTTCTTATTTTGAAAATTTCTCCTTACTGTACAGCAGTGGTGCCCACCCTGGAGTAAGTTTCCGTGCAGATGCGGAGAATTTTTTGGGTGGATTTCAGTCGAGTGAATAGGTGATTTGCAGTGTCCATGAAAAATTACAAGAAAAACATAAAAACTAAAAAATCAGATTTTTAGGGTGGGAGGTAATGAATATAGTGTGAGTCACCTCGGAAGATCTTCGCAGAGTAACTTTCAAAGCAAGAGGACGTTACTGAACCTTCATATCTCAGCTACCTCACATACCTCTTCCGCACAGTTAGTTCAAGCTGGACGACTTCCCTCGCAGTCGCCCTCATTTTCCCTGTGCTTTTCATGCTTTTCAGCTTCTATTAAGAAACTCCTCTATCACGATTATCAGTGATGAAGGTCAACGTGACATTTTCTTTATTTCATTCCGTACTTGTTTATCCAAAATCTGCCACGTGTGAGTACTTTTAAAGAAGATACTATAGTGTTATTTATTATCACTTGCGATAAATTACGCCCCCCCCCAAGACTGTCATAAACTCTATCTAGAAATGTAAAAATGTGTTACATACACACCTACAGAAATAATGCTTTTGATGTAAAGTATCTGATAATAAATCATTCAATGTTATGAGCTGTTGAAAGTTGAAATATCAGTAACACCGCCGTATAACATTTTTTCAGCATTAGTTTTAGAAAATAAATCAATAAAATGATACTCAAATTTTTTATAGGGCGTATAATAGGGTGTCTATTAATTTGCGACCTTTTTTTAATCCTCCAAGACTGCATGCAACTAGGTGCCGAGAAATTCGAAAAGCTTCTCCTGCAAATTTCAGATTGATTGGATTAAAGGAACGCGCGCTACGAGACCCCTCCTCCTATTCCTATAAGTGGAATATCATTTCGAGAGAATGACAAATATTTGATCTTAACCCCATTGGTGGCATCACGGCAAATTGTATGTGACAATTAACGTCAGAATCGAATTCAGTGACCCTGAAAACATATAAATCGAGGATAATATCAAAATAATGTATCATCTGAGGGCATTTGATCCCAAAAATCGGAATTAGCGACCTTGAAAAGGCTGAAAACAACACCAGTCTTGAATTTCATTTCTTAGACTCCCTGTTCCCATCGTGGAGTCTATTTCGTAAAATCGAACAATTTCATTTTTTATTTATTTATTATTATTAACAAGACATTTAATGTCTAACGGCTATGGTCTCGGAATGGAATTATTACAATAGTTACAGGGTTTGGGTTTTAAGATTAAAGTACACATATTATATCTAAAATCCAAACCCGTATCCAAAATTTGTGTCCGAATTTTTTAGCGTCGTTATAGTCTGTGAAAAATAAGAATAATAATAACAGTTAGTTAAACAAGTAAAACTCCTTGCTATTTCCCATTTGGGAAGGGGGGATAGGGTTCATGGCAAGTACTCCAGTTATCTAATAAAACTGAAATTTTCATATTTTTTTTAAATTTCTTAGAACTCATTTTTGTGTAGTTCTGAAGGGTCTGAGAAAAATTGCAAAGTAAGGGATACCCTAGTGTAAAATTTTATGTGCTTCAAAGACAGGCAAATTACTCCACAGGAAACACCGTGTTTTTTAAATTGCAAGTATCCGGCTTCCAACGATTGCGAAACCGTCCCACTCGTATACTTTTATCTTTGAAAAATACGATTATTTAGATACTCGTAAGAAAATTAATGGTAATGCCTCAACGTTAATGTGTAAACTGTTGGGTTGTTTTCCATTTTCAAGCTAGAAAGCTTTTGAATATAAGTACCTACTCGTTATGTGTTTCATGTCAAGCGATTGTAAATACTTACAGGGCAAAAACAACTTTTCAGGAATACCTCGAAGAGATCAAATGAATTCAATCGTAGTTGATGAAATTTGAAGAGTGAGAACTTTTCAACTTTTTAGCTGGTGCAGTCTGAAAAATGAATCTCCAAATTTCTGCAGGTGGCAAAATTACTCGTAGCATTCTGAACTGGAAAAATTCGGATGTCTCTTTCCCTCTTTCCAAATAAATATGCTTTGGTAAATCCTTGTGACGTTCTAGTACCTGTTTCGTAAATGTAAATTAAGTAATTAATGAACAGTGGCCATATTTTTAGGCGCTAAAAATTTGAAAAAAAAGGCCGTATTAAAAGTTTTTAATAAGACGTAAATAGTCCCAAAGAGTCCCTGTAAAACTACAGCTTCGGCGTATCAAATTAAACGTCTTGGATAACTGAACCTAATTTTTATATTTCTATTCCTCCAAATTATGTACTCGTACAATGTAACAATTTGGAATCAAAATACTTCACTGCAATAAATAATAAGGTTATTACAATTTTGTAATCTTTTTTTCAAGTGAAATGATCTTAGAAATTTTTTTCTCAAAAAACTTAAAAATTAAAAAACTATTTTCCAAACAATTTAAAATTGACGAAATAGTCTAGAAAATTGGATTTCTACCCGAAAGAGTCCTAAAAAAGTCTCTAAGAACGTCAATTTTATGCAAAAATCTCCAAAAGAAGTTAGCTCATTGGTTTCAGAATTAACCGATTCGTTCACAAAATCTGAACACAGACCGAGTAGGCTACGCTAGAAACAAAGAAGTTTTTGCTTAAAAATCCGAGCTCTTTTGATGAAGATAGAAATTCATCGTGTGTTTAAAACATGATTTATCCTACATTTAATAAAAAGAGAGTTTTCACTTTCCGTTGTATGTTTGTATTGGCAGAATGTTTTCAGATTTCACTGCACTATCAGTGTATAATTCTCGTACAACTAAGGTCCTTTTTGATAGGTTACACATACAAGATGCCTGCAGTTGAGGTAGTACCATATGGCAAGCGTGTTGTGTTCTGTCTTCCTATTGGTGACAGGTCGGTCTCTTTATCCAAAGTCTACGGATTGTGTCTGTTTTTCTCTTGACTGTTGTGTTGTGGTCTGTTTGCCCAATGCCCGTTGGATGATTAATAGAGTGTGAAGAGTGCGGTTTACTATGAAATTTGGTTAATATCAGTTCCACGAACACGAAACAAACAGACGAGACCACAATAGTTCATAAGAACAGTGGCGTCGGAAGGTTTTTTTTTTTTTTTAGGGGATACTGAAATTCAGAATCTAAATCGACATAAAAATTTTCTTATCTTGTAAAAGTAGAAGGAACATGCAAAAATTTGTAAATCTCTAAAAATCTCATAATTCTTGTTTCTGAACTCTCATCAGATCGTCTTCTTATCAACTTGCTGAACAGTTTTTCAACTTTTTTTGGAGGGGGGGGGGAGGGTGCGAATGATACTCTGTATCCCTATACCCATTCTGACATCACTGCCTTTTGGAATACAGGACAGAGCCCACTGGTTCACACTAAAAACAACTCCCTAAACTAGACCATAACAACGAATGGTAAGGTATTTCGTCGTCGAACGCCGAGACAAATAAAGCAACCCTCATTCCCATTATTCGAAGGGAGTGCCAAAAAGGGTCACTCATTCATTCTGATGAGTGGCCAGTGTACAGGCAGCTGGTTGCCGAGGGTTTCAGACATGAAACAGTCAACCACCAGGAGAACTACGTGGATCCAGGTACCGGGGCTCATACCCAGGGAATTGAAAGGTCATGGCTGGATGCTAAAATATCAATTCTGAAGAAAAAAAGAGGAGTCCCCTTGTACGCCCTTCAAAGTCACTTGGACCATTACTGCTGGAAAATAAAACGAAAGAACGAACCGGATCTTTCCTTGCATTCATGGCGGATCTTAGGAACATTCATGATAACGATGATGAATAATGAAACACATTTGTGAATTCGGACGAAACATCTCTCCTGATGGAATGTTTGCTCATTGACGAAACCTCCCTCGGGGTGGATTTTGCAAGACGTGTAAGCTGACCTCCTCGTGGTGTCTTGTGGGTAACGCTAACAGGCTTACAATGGTAGGACGCATACCCTCATAGTGGTGGTAGTCACACCATCACAGTCATCCACCCCTTGTAGGCCACAAAATTGTGGTAGGCAGCGTACGCTAGTGGCACCCAATTTTCTATGTATCGAAACCTACAATATAGGCTTACGTTCTTTTTGGAAAAGTTTTGCTGATGGAACCACATCTTGAAATAGGTGTTCATCCTGCATGCGGTTTTTGTTTAACAAGCTGGTATTACTCAAATTTGGTACATTACACAGAGCACAAAAAATGGGTATTTTTATATTGAAACATCTGAAATATTGGGAAAGTACTCCCTTTCTCATTTCTCAACAAATTAGGGCTCAGTGCAGGAAACCATAATGTTCATTCTCTTTTGCAGTGACAGATTAATTCTTTGCAAATATGTAAAAAGAAAACATTGAAACTTGATTAGATTTTCAAGTGCCATCTCTTGTATTCGGGAAAACAAATAACATTTTTTTGAGAATGCTAAAGGTGCGGGATAGAGGACTACAGATTTCCCGTTTTACTGGACGAGAACCAAGTTACCAGTGAGAATGCTCCTTAATTTGCTAAGGTTCTATTGTTTTGTTAATTTTGGTGATCTTATCATTTAGTCCATTTCATATAATACGGAGTGGAGCGTTTCACTGAAATTTTTTTCCCCGACTGAAACTTTTTAAATCTAGTTAACGGGTCACCGAGTAACAAGTTCACCGACAATGAATAATAATGAATGAAAGAAATATTTGTAGTAACGTCAGCTCCCTTCTGGGGGAGAGAAATTTTTTTACCTGAAAGGAAACTGGGCCTTGTCTTTTAAAGATCCATTTGTGTTCCGTGAAGATCCGACTTCTTGTTCAAAACAGCGGGTTGGGGCATTTTAGGAAACCCCCGGCGCATACGTGTAATAAGTACCTCTATAAAACTAAGTAGTCGCTCAATAGGGGCGGGCGGTAGCTTACAATTTTTTAACCAACAAAGCTTTCCTTTTTCTCATTTAATACCTTCAACTTCTGTACTTTTTGTAATGATTCTTATATCTTTTGTACTTACGTAAGTGTTGATGATTCCGTTGGACATGGTCCGATGTTAATGTCGGCGAAGCAATAGGCTGATCGCACTTTTCCGTCTTCGTATGGACCCTCGCAGCTTCGTTTTGTAAGTATTTTTCGACGATGTCAAACAGAATGTTCCACAAGGGATGATTCTTTATTTCCTTACTCCATTTGGGGCTTTCAAACTCGGTTTCTACGAATGAAAATAGCACTTTAAAGTCGGTGAAAAACTGTCGGTTGAACTTTTCGGTGAATCTTTTTTTGGTGAACTGAACCTTTTCCGATGAAATTATTTTCGGTGAAACCGACCCCTCCCCATATAATAGCTAACAGCACCCAAGAATTAATGTGTAACTTCCCTTAAAACGAAAAATGTTAACACTCCAAATCCGTTACTTCTTGAACACGACGTTGCAATCGAATTTGATGCAGAATTCGATACCGAAATCGAGTTGATGTATTGATATCGGTTTTTGATCGAATTATGCATGGACTTTGATGAAAAATGTTATCCAAAATCGATTCCGGTATGGTAACTCAACTATTGTGTCGTATTTTGTGTTAACTTCGGCATAGTGGCCTGTTAGAAAAGTGACAGATTTTGAATTTCAACAAAGGAGCCGTTTCAAGGGTTACTATTTATCATTAAAGCAATTTGACGATGTATTATCTCAGAACATGATCGTATTCGCAGTTAGAAAACTTCTAATTATAATTAGGGCGGGAAATAATAGCCCGCCAGAGAAAGTTGTTTGAATGACAAAGAAGCGACACAAAACGCCTGAAATGAAGAACGTACGACGTGTGAGCCGGATTCCGCCAAAAAAAAATCTTGACCGAAAAAAATGTACAGGGAAAAATATTGAATGCCGCAGAAATAATATTAACGCCGTATCGGCGCGGGCTAAATAGTCCTCTAAACATGTACATATTGTACCAGTAAGGCCTTCCTGGATTACGCTGGTCGGCTTTTCTTTTTCTTCTGGCTCAATGCTCAAATAATGCGAAACAAATTTTTAATGTGGGAAACCCATCGGGGGTCGGCCTGGTCGGAAATATGAAATTTTTTGAAAACCCAGATCAAATAAAGACCACTCAAATGGATATTATGGATTACTGAATTCGAAAATTGAATCAGATTTTCAGTCCGACTCGCATTTGGAACCAAAATTCCTAATGTGTAGCAATATGGAGAAATTTTCATAATTTTTGAAAATCAAAAATTTGAGATAATCACCCATTCTTTATCAGTTCTTCTCGCTGAGTTTAAACTCGTCCAAATCTACCGCTAACCCTCTATTTTGGAAGTACAATCAAAAATGTGGTTATACAAGGAGGGCGTATACTAGGTCAAACATTGAGTGAGAATCAATTTTGACTATGGATTTGAATTCGTCACGAAAATTTGAATAATTTTCACGAGGTCTAATACAATGTTGAATGGGCAGGTATGAAGTACTCGTGTACAGATTTCAAGCCGTGTAAAAATGTATCAGGTGTCGCTCACATCTCATTTTTGTCGCGCTTCATTAGGCGTGGGTTCTTATCAAAATAGTCGCTTATACCGACTATTGCGACGTGCAAGGGTCTGTCGTTGGAACGTTCTTCTTCGGCGGGCAAAATATTTCATCCCGTATAATTACTAAATCTGCTAGCCCAAGTGTTGAGTCGAAAACTTAAGCAGTTACGATGTACTTTTTGAGACGACGAACAGACTAAGTCACAGTCAGGCAGTATGTAGATTAGCAAACAATGAAACCCCTGCAGGAAGGGTTCACAGCTGGTAATTAGTTAGGGCCCAGCAAGGGATAAATAAAAGAAAGACGCTAATGGTCATTGAATTTAGTAAAAAAATCCTTATGGCGATGAAAATTATGAGATAAAAATGAGTGTATTAGAGGTTTGGAACGCTCGTCATTTTTTGCTTACCTATGTGATGGCTGAGAAGAGCATACCCATAATATGAAGATATACCTGGAAGAAGGGCGGTTATAGCACAATGAGGGATGCATAACAAAAAGGCGCTGATAGCCATTCAATTTAGTCAAAAAATCTTTATGGCGATGAAAATTATGGCAATTTATGATTACCGCGGAATAATTAAAGAACAGTAATTCCTCAATGAGATACTACAAGTTATTTTTGTTCACCCTTTCCTTTTTTGAGTTACACGTGTTTCAAATTTGGGGAGCTAGAGAAATACAACCCCAAACTTGAAACGCGTGTAACTGAAAATGGAAGGGTGGACAAAGTGTGGGATTTGCTGAATAAAATTATGGTATCAAATTTGATTCAAAATTCGGAGATGGGGGGGCTAAATTTCTTCAGCCCCCAAATTTGAAATGCGTGTAATTCAAAAAAGAAGGGTGAACAAAATGTGGAACTTGCTGAACAAAATTGAACAAAATATAAACAAAATTATGACATTAAATTCTATTTTAAACTTGAAGATAAGGGGGCTATATTTCTTCAGCCCGCCCCCCAATTTGAAACGCGTATATATCGAAAAGAGGGGATAACAAAATTTTTCATTTGCTGAATAAAATTGAACAAAATGTGAACAAAATTATGATATTAATTTTGGTCCCAATTCTGAGGTAGGGGGGCGAAAACGGATCTGTATTTGTTGAGGCGAATGAAATTCGAGTAAGTTTTTTGCGGTCCTCCAAAGACGTTAGTGAGGCGCTGAAAATGGGCTCGTGAGTCATAGTATTATGAGAATCCATTTTATGATTTCGAATATTTTTTGGTTTATTGTTCTTTTTTATAACAATACCTATTATTATTGGAAGATTTAGTAATTGATTAATTCCATTAATAATTTCATCTTCAGATTTAATTTATCCTGGAATAAATAATTTTAGATTTTGATTATTATTTCCATCATTAATTTTTATATTATTAAGTTTAATAATTATTATACCAATAGTAATAGATTTTATTAGGAAATATATCACTGAACGAGAAGAAGAAATGTCTCCACTGCATGTACAACTCACGAGAAATTTAAAAAAATGCCCTTCAGGTGTTGGACGACGTATAAAAGTGCGGCAACGAAATTCCCGATTGACAATGAGGCCAATTGTGAGTGCATTTGTGAACATCACTCAGGAATCACAGTAATGCTGAGCGATCACTTCACTCACACTATCTTAAAATGATGAGATGTTGAACACTCACAAAAAAATGTGATCGGCCAAAAGTCTCAAAACGATAGTGGTTTGTGATATGTTGTGTGAGTGCTCTCCAAATTGTCAATCGGGTTAAATCATGTACATATTATTTATCTTCTGCCAATAATTTGCAACTTTCCCCCTCCCCGCTAGAATTGGAAATCGTTTTATTTCTAGAATCTGGAATCGCCTCCACGTTCCCTCTTTAGAAAGAAGTCGGGTTAACGCCTCAATGAAAATATGTGAACCGGATACCTGATAGCGTATGGCTTCTCCATGTTTTGGTTAAAAAAGGATGTGATGATCATTAAAAAAATATTAAGGAGGTAGTACGCTTTAGTTGCTTCTTTAAAGTAGGTTATTTGGTAAGGATATGATGCTATTTCTAAAAAATTAAAGTGTGTCATTAAATCGCTCGATAAAACAGAGTGTACAAACAGTGGGGAGGGGGTGTAACGATTAAAAATTGGGTTATTCGAAAAAAGATGTAACGAACCATAGAAGAAATGAATGCACGATGTATTTCTATTCAAGTAGGAAAAAATGCTAGGCCAATTACTACTCCTAAATAAGTTGAATAACGAAAAATATTAAATAGAGATACACATAGCACGTTGGCGTAATTGAAATTTAACTTCTAGATGCCTACAAATTTGTGAAACTAACTCATTTCTGGAAACACTTGAGTGAAACTTGAGGAGGGCCACTGAAAATAGGGAAGTGAGTGAGTAAATGGCAGACCTGAGGCTGGCAAGGCATCCTCAGAGTCGTGGGAATCCAAAAAAGTGAAAGTAACTCAGATGGGGGTCATATTAACGGGAGGAGGCGAGCGAGGAAGATTGGGTTATCATTTTAGGGAAGAGCGGAAAGAGATGGAGGGCACTTCGATAGAGCCAAATTCCCCGTGCATAGTTTTATAACGCGGGCGTGCTCTTCTTTTATTTCTCGTTCATTATATTTTCTGTAACTTTTTTTGGGTTCGTTCTACATTTCTTTTCCCGTGTTGAGTGCTATAATGCTGACGTGTTTTTTTTTTCTCGCGCCGATAAACGCTTGCCAATTTTATTTACTTGTTTGTTTGTAAAAAGGACACAGAATTTGCCAAAAAATTTTATTTAATTTCTGGGGTATCATTTATAATTTACTGCCTGTGCATTCGCGATAAATGTACAGCATTTGCCCTTGAATGAATTATCTATTACCTAATATAATTTTTCGCTTTGAAAGTAGACAACTTTTATGTATAAAAATGTTTGAAATTTCTCGATTACTTTTTTACCAAATGAAGTGAGTGGAAACGCGAATAGTCGAAGATATCAGAAACACCTTGGTCACCTTAGTCGTTTGAGGAGCAATCTTTTTTCTTTTATATTCTCAAAAAGTTGATAACGTCGCTACTTTTTTTTTTCTTGCTTTCTTTATTTCTTTATGTATTTAAAAAGAACCTATACGAAGGTAACATTAGACCGTCTAAGAAGTGTGTAGCAGTTAGGCCACTGGTATTTAGTAAGCACACAGTCTAAATTCATTATAGTCAGTAAAAGACTACACATTTACCTGTACAAAAATGAACCGTAGAATGCGTCTGTTATGTTGGGCTTCCATTTTATATATCCTTGCGATACATATCCGGAGCAGAAATGCAGCAGAAACTAGCCAATACGGTAACTTTATAATTTTTAGCTAAAGTGAAAACTATCTCCTTTCATATCACTATTAGTACTCCCCAATTATTCAAAGAATGTCTTTTGCATTCGTTTTCTGATGGTTTTGTTCCCTAAATCATTCCTTTTATCTGAGCAGGTTATTGGCTTAGCCCGAGTCTCATTGGACCTCAGGACTGTACAACCGGGGGCGTTGCAGATGCAGGTTTTTATCTGGTTGATCCCAACTTTCAGTATGCCGCTATACTTGTGGACTCGTATTCTTCGTTGCTGTTTATTGCCCGTAAGTTTGGACCATTATGCACTCCAATATGAATCCGGAATATCTACTTAACCAGCCGAAATGATTATACTTAACTTGTGTGTTGTATGATCATCGTCTTCGTAGGTACAGGAGCAGTCTCATAATATTTGCTCTGCTCTTATTACCTACCGTCAATATTGAACAAGTCGAAGCTGAATCAGATTTTGAAAATGACTGATTGAAAAACTGTTCTTTCCAGAATGGTTGGGCATGTTGGGGGACTTCCTGAGTATACTAAAGGTTTTTATCCCTAGATACTTAATGATCTTCTTGCCGATGCTGTGTATATTGCAGGTGTCACCTACGTTGGACAAGCCAATTTAGCAACTAATCTCGACATTTACAATTTCATCGGTTTGGTAATCCGGGTGCAGTATAAGGTGTATTTCTTCAACATGGCTGGTTGTCCAAACGTCGTATACGTCCCTAATGACAACACTGAGATATATAGCTACAGGAATTTGAATGGAACTTTCGCTTATCGTGGTAAGACGATTTTCATTGAAGCGGTTCCAGAAGCGAAGCACCCTCTTTTAGGTGTAAATAAATGAACAAATGATAGATACTATACTGATCATTCAGTAAGGATTTCAAGAAATGGGCGCCATGTATTTACTATCACCTTATTGTAAACCTACCATCTAGTAGTTCATATTCTTGTCTTCGTATAAATGAAAGAGCGGGAGTCGTCATCCAGACATATCTTGGGGCAACAATTCTTAATATCGCAGATAAACTCTGAGATTGTCAATATCCACCATCATCGGTATAATGTGACGCAGAATCAAGAAACATGTCTAGAGACTAAGATTAACTGTTCGAGGAAAACGCGTCCGAAGTTTCCCTGGGGCACTGTAAGCATGAGCATGCTAAGCCGCCATTTTTATCCTTTCATTCCTCGTGCAACTTCGATCGTCGCTCGCTACATGTTCGCTTGTTGTTGGAAAAAGTAAGGATAAAAAAGGCCGCTTGGTATACCCGGCGTGGTTATAGAACATTAATTTCGCATGAGCATTAGGATATGCATCAAAATTTTTGGTGTGATTTGCTTTCTTAGCTATGGCAGCACTGAGCATGTTTCACGGTATTGCCAATAGAAAGTATTTGTAGCTCAACTGGACGTGGGTTCATCTCAAAAACTCAATTTTGGCGAGTAGGCGTGTTTCTTGATTCTGCATCACATGATGCCGATGAAGATAAACGTTCGCAATCACAAAAACTGGGTGGCTCATTTTTGGAAACGATTGTTTGTATTCGTCGCACTCTGGCTTGAATAATATTTTTATTGAGTAATCTCGTGGATGCTTGTTCAGCTTTTGACGCGCTCTTTGCGAACTGTGACTATCAGTGCAGCACATGCCCAATCGCTGGTCTCGGACGAGATCCTCAACAAATATCCTTTGCGCAAGGAAGCTCTACCTTCGTACTTCGAAATATCCAGTCCTTATGTGTTGTACCTTTCCAAGGACAGACTGTCCAGACTGTAAGATCGAACGTGAATTCGGGTATGTATATGAAATGAAATACGATGAAAAACTCGGGAATATATATCGTTTGTTGAACCTTATCATTTTCATTTTAACCAGCTTTGCAAGGTAAAAATATCAAGGATTATGTGGTGACCCAGAATAGAAACTGCATCAATGTGGTTAGACAGTATCCGTTCTTGTATTCTTGTCCGGTGAATCAGACGTCTCTGATGGATTCGTACGCTCAAAGTAATATGAAGAATCTTTATTTGTTTCTGATCTAGTCCATTTTATTGATATCAAGGCTTCAAGTTTCCAGCCCTGTCTTTTAATCTACTCAATGTGTTAATTTTGGTTTCTAGAAGCTGTCCTAAATAAGAATTATCAGCAGAAGAATCAATTTTGTAGTCTCGTAATTCCCGAGACAGCGGCGCTTGAAAAAGTCGCTCAGCCCATTTTTGGATTGTATCGGATCATGTTGTGGACCAAATTCGGTTCAGTAATTGTCATATCTTGCTACTCCCTTTTCGCTGGAGTAGAATTTATGTTCTCTGCCTTGTGGCAGTACTGTGGTTAGAATATTCCAGAATCGCCCGGCTATGGTATTTCTGTGCTTTGCATTCGTAACATTTAGTAGTTTTAGTCATCAATGTTAGAATATTTTTGGAATTTTGTTTCACTGCTTCAATCTGTACCTATTTAGATTTTACTTGTATTTCTCGCATATTAAATAATGGATAATTGCTACTAATTTTAAGTGAAGAAATATAAATAATTTGAAATTAATCTGATTAAACTATACTTTGATTTTATTCAGTTTGTGGTATATTATGGGATTGTCGGCGACTCCATTAGTTGATGTGTTATCGTCGTTGTATAGGTGTCCTTGACTTGGAATGAGAAGAAGATCAAAGACCTAACGCAACTCTCTAAGATGAATTTAAAATTGTGCACCACTTCTTTGACATGTGTGTTAGCTTCTTATGTTCCTTTTCCATGGAAATGAATTTTCGACCAAAACAATCATTTTAGATCATTTTCAATCTAAAACTACCAAATTTGACCAAGCCCGCTGAAATTTTGACCAAAAACATTCATCTTTAACCATTTTCAATGAAAAAATGAAAAAATTTCGACAAATAACGACAAAATTTGGGAGATGATTGGACCTATTACCACCAGCATTAATGCCTAGTGGAGGGAAGAGGCGGGCTCTAGGAAGTCCACAAACAGGGACGTACCAATAGGGGGTAGGGGGCAACTTACCCCCCGTAGGAATTTTTCACTCAGCAGTTGGGAAAATTTACCATTTCAGTCGGGCAGAGTTGGGAAAATCCAACAAGGAAGTCAAAAGTCCCTTTATTTCTTTTTTTTTTTTTTGCTTGCGTTGACACTTGGGAATTGAGTTGAGAAGCTGGCAAAATCCAACAAGTCAAAAGAGAAATTTTCTAATTTAAAATGAAGAGAAAACTTCAAAGAAAATTCCAAAATTGTGAAGTGAAATATAGATTTTGGAAATCCGGATTCACATCAATATGTTGATGCCGTGAACCTTAATTAAAATTTCATCATCGTTTTTTGGGTCTTCAGTTCTGTCTATTTAAGTAATCTCGGAACCCACTGTGTGGCGACAGTGAAGGAAATTCAGTCTGATCATAGATTTGTATTCGATTTGACATTGGCTTCTCTACGATGTGCATGAAAATAACATCGAATTTTCAAAGTAAAAATAATTGTATCATTTTGCTTCACGAAATTTAGATTTTGGCTCCTAAATTCGGAATTTGTAGAATATTCGAACTGCATGACCCTAATGACCCTAAAGACCACGATTTATTAACTTTTATCTTCTACGTCAAATCGATTTTGGTTCTTCTAAAAAGCGAAATTTCAATTCCGAGAACTGAAATCAGAACGTGACAAATTTGTTGTAATGTTTGAAATTAGCGACCTAAGGTTCTTTATTTTGATGTTTTGTTCGATTTCAATACCAAAACAAATTTCGCCAGTTTGAAGGCGAAATTTCCATTTTTGGGTCTAAATCGAGGTTTAGGATATTTGCACTCAGCGAAGCAGAAAAATATTGAAGTTGGTGGATACCCAGCCACTGGTTGAGGAAAAATAAATGTTTATAGGATTTTGCCGTTTCACATTCAGCTTTGTTCTCTTCCCAGCTGCATACATTAAAAAGAGAGTACATTTTATCATTGGTTAGGGCTGCACCGGGAGAGGGGGAAGGGATAATTTTCCCTTGGCTCTTGTGTGAAGGGACCTCGCAGGGATCCCTTGAAATACAAAAAAATTAATCTCAAATACGATTATAATGGAAAAAAGGGGGTTCCCAAAATCGTTGCCGTAGGCTCTGCAAGAGCACCCTGCGGCGTTAATGGTTGCAGAATAATGAATTCCGCAGTTATTCTGAAATTTCGTTTATATACCCCGCGGCTTCTAACTCTCACTTCCTCGGTTTCCAACGGGGAGAAAAAGTGTCAGCATCAGATTTTTGATATCCCCGTCGCTCACTTACGATTTCTTTCATGGGCTTATTGCCCTTTTAAAGACGGTTTTTGACATACCAACGCTTTTAAAATTTGTTAAATTATTACTCTTGAGCGGCTTCTCAAAACTGCTGAGACGCACTGGAATTTGTTGAGACGATTGCTAATTGAACTCGGAAAGATTCAGGGAAAACTACTGAGAGCTCCTAAAAATATTTTTGGCTCGACTCAGTGTTGGGACTAATTCTTTAAGATACTTTCTTTTGATTTTCTTTTTTGAACCTGTAACTGCATTGCGCAAATGCGTTTCTTGAAAAGTGACTCGTACCAGAACTACTAATCAAAATTAGGGTTGATCTCTTAAGTGAAAAAACATATTTTACGTATACGTGTAAGAAATACGTAAAAAATGCAAGAAATTTAAAACATGTGAAAAATGTAAAATATGTGTAATATACGAGTATCTCTAACACATTTAAAAGTTTGTCGGTGTGTTCGTTCGAGGTTGGCGGGTGAACCGTAATAGCTGGAGGTTCTCACTTTCTAGATGTGTTCGTATGAACTCTGAATAGGTTTCAAGCTACAAAAAATTTCGGTACCCTTATTAGAAGAGGGATCACAAAATCTTACCCCTCTGGACCGCATAATTTTTTTGACTTGGACGTTTCGGAAGTGTTTTACATTGGACTTCCTCTCATTATGTTGAAATCTGGTGGCTGTAACTGCCTTCCTTCAGAAATGATTAAAAAGCAGAGATCTGTAATCTCTAATATATAAATGTGTTTGTTTGTCTCTGCCCCCTTCGGCGGATCTAGGGGCGTTAGAAATATGGTATCCGACCCTTTTGACCATCTCCGACTCTAAATTCAAAATTCCCTGCGACTCTGCCCGGGGTCCCCTTCTCTTCCTGCTCCGTGGGAATGTTGAGAGTGCTTATGGGAGGTGCCTGGCCTGGCGCTTACTGGTCCTCCTTGGGATGGGTCTGCTTTCTCCGGGGTCTTATGCCTGTGGTGAGTCTAGAGGGACTACTAGTAAAAATATATGAGTCATAACTGATAACGTGGTAACAGTGATAAAGTTTGGTGATGTCCTGATGTCTGATTTTATTGTCATCGCCCGAGCTAGAATCTTGAGCAGAAAATTATCCAAGTTCTGACCATTTTAAACTGAAATAGTAAAAAATTAATTTCAATGAGCGTCCAAACTAAAGCTAGTGCTTTTATATGAATTTCAAATTTCAGTCCTGTTTTGTGAATTCCAAAATTAGATAATATTTCAGATCACACATTAACTTATGGCTACACAAATATGCCATATTATCACGAGAAAACGACTTGATGGCCTGAACCAGGACTTCGCGAAACAGGTACTATCAGCCTTTTGTTTTAGAAGGTTTACATGAATAATATAGTACATTCTTATGCAATGCAAGTTGCAAAATGTAGTTAGTGCTAACAGGAGTGGGTAAGACTTCAAGAATGGGACTCAGATTACTCACCACACACACACACAGATCACTTGCGATAAATTACTTTCAGTGCCGTATCCAGGAATATGGCGAGGGGGGGGGTTGACCTAACATATGGGGTTTCTAATGTTTCTGAGATCCGCATTTTCCTGAATGTTTAAGCATACGGCCGTACCCAGGGGGGTGTCAGACCCCCCCCCCGCCCTTGTATACGGCCCTGATTACTTTGCTCTTAGGGGAAAATTTACGATAAATACGATTCGAATTACGGATCACTTATGATGGCCCACTCTGGATGCTAGCACCCCCGAGCGGACTGGCTGGAAGCAAGGGACAAACGCCCATTAGCTTGAAAGGGTTATATAGCCTGCTGGTTGGCGAAGTGGCCTGCTGGGAAATAAAATAAATATTAAAAATTTGAGAAATCTGCCCCCTCCTTTATAACTTCCGAACAGTTTATTCGCAACTTCTCAAGTGGTAAAAGTGGTCCTTTACTGCTCAAGTGGCCCGGTAAAAATGGATCTACCCCCGGCCTTTTTGGTTCCAATCTGCCCCTGCTAGTATTAGCTAGCATCAGCTAAAACTTAATTAGAAAACTGAAATTTAAATGTACTAAGGACTTGATACTCCTGATCGCTCGGCATAAGGTAGCTCCGTTTTTTGATACCCATTCACGCTTTTTACGTATTATACATATTTTACGAACACTATGTAATGATTTGACTGTGAAAAATTCATCAAAGCTCGAAACCTGGTTGAACGTTTAACAATTTTTCTCAATTCGCCAGTCTTTTGAGGGCTCATTGGTATTTGCATATTTAGTCTCGTCAGTTACACTTCCCCTCATTTACAAATTTCATTCCGATTGATAATGCCCTCCCGATTCTTACTTTAAGAATCAATATAATACGAAAATAAGTAACTATAAAACAAGATGGCCGCTAATTCATTTTTGAAAAAAGTTGCTTTTGATAATCCGGAAAAATTTGAAATTGAGAAATTTTCTGGTCGATGTGGAATATTTCATACCGGTTTAGTCGACAGTGGTCTCGAAACCCCTATCTATGTATTTGTTCTTTAAACCTCATTTCCGGACAAATAAATGCTGAATATCCTCGCGGTGAATTCATGCCAGTAAATTATACGAGCGATAAGTAAAACTTCGTGCTTCGTAACGATGTTGTTATATTTGTGAATTAGCTGATCCATAGTGGTTTCTGTGATTGTGTTGGGGAAAATGGTTCATTGCCACTATCGATGACCTTGTCTTTTTCAAAAAAGTTTTTCTCAATAATGGCTTCGTCGCTGATAAAACTCAGCACATTTGCTGCCGTAAAAAATAATATTTCAGACCGAATGAATGTCAAAGAAATGAAGTTGGAATAGAAACCGACTTTCTGTGCAGTAACTGATCCACTTAGCGACCACGAAATTCAGTTTTGAGTGAGGTCTAAACAAAAAACAAGGGGCGGTTATGCGTATGAAAATGGCCAACGGGAAACTGAATTTGATATCTTGGACATCGGCCTTGTTAATCGCATCGATTTGCACCTCCGGCATAAAAGCTGCAGAAACTGGGAGATACGGTAAAATTTCATGTTATTTTAGATTTGATGGTAGCTGACGTAGTCAAAAATTCTCATTGAAAAGAGCGACATTTTGCGGAATGTCGAGATCGGTTTCGAGGTCTTCGAAAAATTCTGATGAAAATCCTATTTAAGCTGTGTTGTTTTCTTGTTTATGCCACTACTTAGGCGAAATTTTAGTAGTGTATTCCATCACTTTTAAGTGCAATGTTTATTACATGGTAACATCAGAGCATAACATTTACTTTGATGAATTTTGGCAGGTGGCATTTTAGCGCCAGATATAGTTTCGCCTTTAGGCTGCACTACGACTGGAGCTGCTGATTCAGGATTTTATCTTGTTAATGTGACAATACCATATACGTTTGTGATCTTAGAGCAACTATCTCCTGTCATAGCTGTTGCACGTAAGTGGTATTCTATATCATTGTAAAAGTACAGGAATTCTAGTTAACACCATAATTTATTAATAGGTAATTTAAAATGGATACATTTTCGTACTATGGGCTTTTTCTACGGTTGCTTCAGAACTTTTTTACTTTTTGCAGGCACTGTTTACATAGGACAGGCTGGCTTGGAGATTAACCTTAACATATATAACTTCATCGGCGCTCTAGTCCAAACTCGCGGAGTGGTCTATTTTTTTAACTTCGGCGGTTGTCCGAAAATAGAAAGAGTGGAAAATAGCGCCAAACTAATATACGGTTACAGAAACCTGTTCGGGTATTTGGCTTACCGAGGTAATTAAATAGTGGAGTGGAGCCAAAACGAATTTCGAATTCTTTTCGACAAGTAGAGTGATTTTCCTGCCTTTCCACCTGGAAACAATGGTGCAAAATTTCAGCCAAAATTATTGAAATTTTTCCTCAGCAGTTTCAATTTGAAATCTGAAGTCGTAGTTTCATCGATAAAAGATATTTATGGTGACCTCTATTTCCTCATGATGGATTTAGTTTGAGGGAAAGCCTCTCAGCCGGCTCATATAAGAATAAAACTTCTCCGAAGTTTGTGATGAATCGAATAAAAGAACTGAGACCCGCAGTCCCTCTCTTGTTCGAGAATTTTAATCAGTCGTTTTCTTAGGCCCTAAGTGTGAAAAGTTCAAACTCATAGATTTTTAAGGGGATCTGTGTGGGGTCTGGTTGGCCGAGTGGATAGCGCGCTGGTCTCGGAATCCAGAGGTCCCGGGTTCGAGCCCACGTAGCAACTCGCTACATTTCGACCTAGGCCGGTTTTTCGGCAACAAGAGAAGAGGGCTAAAACAGCCTTAACAGCCTTCCCGACGTCTCTGAGGTAATGCTCGAAAGGGCGGATTCCAAAGCTCGGGCTGAGAGCAAAATTAGAAAAGAGAAGGGTTCTGTGTCCGATAATGTGGGTCATAATTAGCAACTCACGCAACGCAATTTCCTTCAACCCCCTCTCATTGTCCTTCCTCTATGCAGAGGGGAAAATTAAGTTGGAGGTAGAAATCGATTCATAGGTTTCTGAACTTGCTAAATTCGATGATGAGATTTTTTATCGACCTCCCCTCTCCCCTGGGTATTATCAAAGGGGATTCAAACAAAATGGCAGTTCTTCTTCAAGATGATATTTGATTTATAGATATCGGTGTCGTCGAATTTATTCTGTGAGCAAGTTTCGGATCTCTGTCTGAAAAAAACTGTATCAAAATCAAAAAGCCTTTATTGGCATTGAAAATTTGAAATATACTATTGATTATGACTCCGAGAATTGTCTCTTCGCTCCCGGAGCTCTGAGATACTAGCCTTTTCCAGTCGCGGGCAATGGCCTTCCCAATCGTATCCCAAGTTTTCCGACCCAATTTGTGATACACTGACTCCAGGTATCATTTGCGCTTCTGGTAACATGTTCTGCGTAATTTATTTTTAACCTCAGCCAGATATAGGATATCCTTCGTTCTCGCTCTCTGTTGGATAGTTTTTCTTTTGATTTTGTCACTCAATCTGATCTGTTGAATGCTCCTTAACATACTATTTGGTCTGGTTTCTTTACAGTACGAATAGAAAAGTGTAAAATTTCGTCAAAATATTCCTGAAGGAAAATTCCTTCACATTTCGCATTGTTGAGTGATGGAAATGTTAATCGAAATGCTAGGTTTAATCAAAGCTCCCTTGCTTTGACAAAAGTAGTCTCGTCAATCATCAGCGTATGAAGTTCACAGTCTCAGGGAAAGGATACGGTTGCAAAGACTTGCTTGACGAAAACAAGTATTTCCGAAATCTTGTACCAAATACCCCTTGTTTTCAAAATTCGATTGTTTATAAATTTGATTTCACGATCGTTGGTCTGTTTTTATCTGTTTCCTAATGTACTTTTTCAATTTAGTTATACATCGTTTGAAGAATAAAGTTACCAAAATTCAATACAAAACATTCATGTTATTCAGAAGTACATGGGCGAAAATAGGGGGCGGCTTGGGGGCTTAGCTCTCCTAAATCTTCCAAAAGCCCCTTCAAATTTTGAGAAATTAAATATGAGCGAAAAAATGTTCAGCATTATTTTGATACTTGTCAGCCCCATCTGCTCCCTCCCCACTCAAGATTGGCTTATTCCGCTTTTACATAAGTACCTATGTTTCACAAGATGTTCCTTTTAAAGGTAATTACTTAGTTGTTTGGTTTGTTTTTTCATGAACCTTATCAATTTAGTTAGAAATTCTTTCGCGGAAAGAATCACCAATATTAAAAATTTGTACCTTATAAGTGCTTATGGTTCAAACATTGCTCCGTTTCAATTTGGTGAATTATCAAAATTCAATACCGGAAAATATAAATAGGTTTACTTACATTTCAAAATTGTTCATTCTCATTTAGTTACTTGCATGTGTATTTGTCCATCACAGGCGCAGATACACGGAGCAAGGGAGGCAATTGCCCCTCTAAACAGGACAATTGCAATTGAAAGCTTCAAAAATAACCAAGAGAATAAAAGTTTTGAAATGTCTCGAGTTTCGAGAAACCCCAAGAAATTATGAAGGAGTTTCGAAGTTTGTTAACGAATTCAGAAGAGTCATAGGAGTTTGAATGAGTCTAAAAGTCGTAATCAAGGCTGGAATATGTGAGAAAGGTTTTTGCTTATCTGCAAGTCGTAAAGTGTCCCACAAAAATCTTGAACTATTGTAGCGGATCTTGAAAAAATTTGGAAGCGCTTTAGAGGTAATTTTAAAGAGGTGTGAAAGAATTTTTGCAGGTCGGGACTAAGGTATTGAAAAGTCTTGATAAAATATGGAAGAGTCGTGAAAAGCCTTTAACGGGTCTTGAAGTGTTAGTGCATCCTAAATATGGCCTCTCTCTCTTTTCTAATTTTACTCTCAACCCGAGCCCTAGGAATCCGCCCTTTCGAGTATTACTTCAGAGACGTCGGGGAAGCTGTCAGGGCTGTCTTAGCCCTCTTCTCGTCTTGCCGAAAAATCGGACTACGTTGAAATGTAGCAAGTTGCTATGTGGGCTCGAACCCGGGACCTCTGGATTCCAAGACCAACGCGCTATCCACTCGGCCAAACAGAGCTTAACCGAGTCGTAAAAATATTAGTGAGTCTTGAGTGAGTATGAATGAGTCTTGGTTTTGTTCTAATGGTTTTAAAAAGTCTCGATCACGTCTCACAGAGGCGTAATCAAGTTTGAAAGAGTCATAATGATTTGTAATTTAATTTCGAATAGTTTTAGCGAGTCATAAGCTAGTCTGGAGAAATGCTGCTCAGTTTAAAATAAAGCTGGAAAAGTGAAAGAATGTTCTATGAGCATTGAAAATTGTAGAGTCTTAGTTTTAAGGACTACTCCCTCCATCATCGAGTGGAAGCACTGAGTGCATTGAAAATGTTCCGAAATTTTTCCACCCAGTCGCAGGCTATAAACAGTCTTTTGAATGCAGTGTGTGTGTGGGGGGGGGGAGGGGGATGGGCAAAGAAAATTCTGAAACAGAAAATATTATCAAGTGGAGGGGTGACAATGGAATTTCCTGCAAGAGGGGTAGGTAGGAATAATGGAGTTTTTCAGTAGTTAAAAGGTGAGTGTTGCCAATGAGCAATGCCCTCCTTTGCATTCCCCTGGTTACAGTCATCGTAACCTGGGTCTCATTTCATTATTCGATTGTTTTCTCTTTTGGTGGAGCGTATGGCAGTGCACGCATGCTAAAGTGGCTCCCCATACACCGCACACCTGGCCGTGCACCACAGAGGGACGCGCTACCTTCCTTCACTCCTCACCTCGTTTTGGTACGTGTGGCGACGCAGGAAGATGGTGACAGCAGGGTGAGCCCTGCCGGGGGGCTTACAGCAGCTGCAGCAGCCCTGGGATGGTACAAAGTCGTTGTGTCCAGCATGGGCCGAACTTTGTCCTTCGGCCCTCTGCTTCGACCACTCTGTCTGTATCTTCTTTTTTATGATGGTCGAGACAAAGGCCAACACTCGGTACCATCCGCTTCCGCTCAGTAACATTTCCGGAACCAAGGTGTCCGGCGTGAGACGGCTAATCACGCCGTCACTATCGCTCATGTTGCCGCCGGGATCTATCGCTGTTTCCGTCTCGCGTCTCTCCTGCTCCTAGGTCTCACACTCGAACAGGGTATGCCAGGGGTTGTCTTCCTCCCCTAGTCGTTGACATGAAGATAAAATACAAAAATCAGTCGTAAAATCGAATTCAGTGACCCTAGTCACTATAAACCGAATACTATCTTGAGAAAATGATTGTCATTTAGTCTGAACCGCCTTTAGTGGCTCCCAGAAAGGTCGAATCAAAGAAATACAAATACTTTCATAATCAAATTCAGCGACCCTGAAAATTTATGAATCGTCTCCTCCTCCAGTATCATATTCCCAGTCTTCGCCCTCATTTTGGAGATACAATGAGGAGGTATTCTTCCAGATCACTTATTATAACCTGCGTCATTAACAAATGTAAGACCTTTTGAAACCGAAAATTTGAATACTTTACGCGTAAGGAACTGAAAAAAACTTGTTTCGTTAAAATTATCAGGTGAGAGAGGAAGGGATGTGCATCCTGTTCCCTTCATCCCACGTATCTCAAACTTTGTAAGAATTTTATTCTGCTTCGTTGAATGGATCGGAAAGGTTTTTTCGATAAAACGAATCTATCACGAGGAGAGCACTTTTTCATCGATCAGATTTTTCACTCCAAATTTCAAACTGATACTGCTTAAGGAAAATTTCAATATTTTTAGCTTAAGTATTACGCGAATTGTTCTTAGGTGAAAAGGGAATAAAATTGCCTTTGGTCGAAGAAATACCAGATAATTTATGTTCTCCATTTTCACTCCACCCTATTGGACAGTTGTGACAACGGGTTATCTGACTATGCAGTGTTCTCGGACTCACGAAGCTGGATAAAATCTCATCTGTTGCAGCCTTTCAGAGTTTGGCCGTAGGCTGTGACTTTAAGTGTAACGCGTGTCCCATTTCTCTTGTGAGTGAGGATCCTAACCTACAGGAAGCTGCACAAGGCAAAAGCACCGTATTCGTTCGTAATATACAGAGTTATACGCTGATATATTTCGGCTTAAATGGGAAGTCTCTCCAGTCCATAAGAAGTAGTGTAGATTCGAGTACGTACTACGTATTTCAGTAGAAATTGAAAGTGTTATATTGCTCAGTGATATTGTTTTGAGTAATGGCCTTATGGTTCTTGGTTTAGCTCTCAATCGCAACGGTGTCCAGGATTACAATTTGACAATAAGCGGCAGTTGCTGCATCAATGTTAATAGTCAGAATCCTTTCTTGTATTCTTGTCCGGTCAGCAATAAAACAATTACGAGTCAGTTAGTTGACGGTAATACACAAAGTTTCTATTTACCTTTTTTTTTTATTTTTTTCTTATTTGTATTATGTATTGAATTATTAGCCGAACTATGTTGACATTAGAGTTTACGAATGCGGATACATTTTCTACATTCACCCCGGAATGCTAATATTTTTCCAGATGCCATTAATAACAAAGCATTTCAGCAGCAGAATCAGTTCTGCAGCTACGCGATCTCTCAAGCGGCAGCATTTTCCAAAATACCTCAACCGTTGTTCACTCGTTATCGATTCGTCATCCCAGCTAACGATAATGCGATGATTTTTATATCTTGTTATTCGGTCTTCGAGCTGTTCTCCTTCATTGCAGAGGAGTTCTTTGCTTTTTGCTAAGAATATTGTTAATCATAGCGATTCTTGTTCTCCCTTACTGTGTGCTTCGGGTTTACTAAGCTAGTTAGTTCTGTTTGAAGTTTAAGTAGATTTGTTTTCACATATGATTGAAATAGAGTACTTTGTTTCTCATTTGTGCTTAATTGACAAGAGATTTGATGCCACTATCACTTGTCTTTTAAGGTGATAAATTTGATCTCACATTTATTGAACCAGTGATTGGTTCATCTATGAAATCTCTCCGTGAATTTTAGCCGGAATATTAATTAGAATAGAAGAATATGGTGGCACGCTTACTGTTTCGAAATTGGAAACTTCGTAAAATAAGTTACCGTTTTGCAAAAATTACTGTTACTGTTTCCTACGTAGTGCAATATATGACCGCGATAATTTCTCGTCAGGTTTTGACAATAGAACTGCAGAAGTTTAGATAAGCAATATGTTTACACGAATGTTTTTAAATTTGCATACCTAGCCGCCGTAAATACGTAGTGTGAATTATGATGCAGGGAGAGGAGGGTTTTCCAGTAAGCAAAGAATTTTTTTTTTAATACGTTTATTTTTTGTCGCTCAGCATCTGGGCTATTTGCGACGAATATAAAGGTTACATCTTGAGAATTAGTTACAACAGTGAGTACAGAGAGGTTACTTTTAGAAATTGTATTACATTATTACAATCAGCTACATCGTCGCGCAGGATTTCGGATAGCGGTTTCCCTTCGATGTTGCAATTTTTTCGGTGTATTGAGTACTTTTTGCAACTGCTGAGTAAGTGTTGTACGGTGATGATTTCGTTGCAAGTGTCACACTGCGGAGTTTGTGTTTTTTCTAAGATATGTTTGTGTGTTATTGAGCTATGACCTGTTCTGAGCCTCATAAGAATGGTTTCTTCTTGTCGATTGGTTCGATTTGAGGTTTCCCAATGTTGTAGGGTAGTTTTGATTTGGAATAATTTATTTGAGCTATTGTTCGTCGTTGCGTATTCGTCCGACTAGCATTAAGAAACGATACAGGGTGGACGCATGAATCCAATTTTTGATTGTGAAGTCGGATCGACATGGGGAAAACGACGATTTTCCAGTGCTTTGGTTTAGTTTATTTTAAAGTGAAAAAATTCCCACTCCTCCGAATGGGGAGCTGGGACGTCCAATCAAATTGAGAATTTCTAACGGAAATATTTTGAAAAAATTGTCAAACTACGGTTTTTCTGGGTCGTAAGTTTCCGAAATGTTATCAGATTTTTGATCCAGTCCGGATCTAGGTCTAAAATACGACCACTCTCTTTTCTGGAGGAGAGCTAAATAACTTTGCTGAAAAAATTGAACAGAATACCCGTATAAGTGTTTTCCGGGGGGGGGGGATTCCTAATTCCGAAAATCCAGTTAGTTCCCTGATCCGACCCCAATTTGGGCTTAATTAACAAAGTATAATGTTGGATAAATTAGTATCATAATAAATCTGATAATACTAAAGGAATCTCTAATATATATAAAAGTGTTTGTCTGTGTGTTTGTTCGTGGTTGGTGGGTGAACCGTCAAGAGCTGGAGGGCTCATACTTTCTAGATGTGGTTGTATGAACTCTGAATAGGTTTTAGGCTATAAAAAATTTCGGTACCCTTATCAGGAGAGGGCCACGAAATTTTGCCCCTTTAGACCCCTAATTTTTTTCAACTTGGACATTTCGGAGGTGTTTTGCATTGAACTTCTTCATATTATGTTGAAATTTAGTGTCTGTTGTGGCATGTCCATGCATGTTTGTCCACCTCCCGCCCAGTAGGGATACGTAGTTAGTGTCTCTTATGGGTAGAGTTCCGGTTCGAGCTTGGACTGATGCCGGTTGGTGTATGTAGACTTTGCAGTGTGAGTAAAAGTCGTGCAAATGTAGAACTGTTTTACGTATTATTGCTGGAATAACGAGACACGGTCTTTCTGGACCATTGTAGGTAGGGGCTAACCTTGAACTGACATCAAAGTTGAATTCATTGACTTCGAAAACTCAATTTTCGACATTTTTTATAGTATTTCTTGAAATTGATGGGATCACCCCCATCAGTAGAGCCTTTCATGAGGCCCGAAATAAGTTCATAAATGGACTTAGTGAATCTAAAAACTAAGTAGACAGTCATGCTCATGCTATAATATGCTTTCTGTAGGACGAGAGAAGCATGAAGTTCGTACATGAAAAACAGCTCGTAAGCCCTCGAGAATCAATTACTTTTTCCAAAAATTTCTTTGGGTTACGTGGTAAAAATTATAGACAGAGACCGTTTGAACTTAAAAACTGATGTTTTATAAAGTTTTCTATGAGTACACAATCCATGTATTAATGAAAACGGGTTTTCATGGTCGCACCAAGTTGTCTGACTAAAATCATTTGAAGTTTCAAGACTGAATCTCAACTTTTCTTGTTGCGAACTGTATGTTAAACTTGATCCACCGAGTGACACCTGAAAAATTGTTCGATTTCTAAAAATTTTGGCTGGCAAAGTTTTAGACCAAAAGAAATCTAGGAGAAAAATGATGTAAAAAATTTCGAAATTTTGAACCTTAATATCTATCTATTTTATGATGTTTGATATACTTGTTTATTCTTACGGCTATTCCTAGATAACAACACAGGTTGTTTTACCCCGGGTTACCTAAATTTTGAGTTGAGCAACAAGCTAATATAAAAAATGAATTCAGTGACCTTCACTCTCCTAGATGTATCTCGTTCTTCTTAGCCCAGTTAATGAAAGATCGCAACGTCCCTTCATAAAATATTTTTGAAGCCAATGAAGCCCAAAAAATAGCAGTTTTAAATGCGTGGATGTGTGGTTAGGAAGGAATATAGGACCAGGAGGCGAAGAAATTCCAGAAATTTAATGAGACTTAGGGTAATTGAGTTCTTGCTACCTACACCACTCGTTGTAACTGAAAAAAATGTCAAAAATTCTGAGGTTTTTTTTTTTTCGTAACAACTGTGTTAAGTTATAGACGCGAGAAGGTAATTAGCTCTTCTCCTCCGATTTATGGCATTCGTGAAATAGTTACGAAAAACTGGTACAAATGGAGAATTCGACGAGAAACAACTTGGAATAATTTATTATTTTATTTAGTTGGTAATTTTTGGGAAAATTGATCTTGGGATACATTTTACCTCTGGAGGGAGGGGAGTTCAACTAGGATCACTGAAAGCTGGTTGGATAAACCATCCGAAGAAGTGTGAAATATCTTGATTAGAAATATTATTCAGTTATAATTCTAATTTTCCTGATGTATGAGAAATGATTGAAATTAAAATCTCAAATTCTCAAAATATATATTTTAATAAATATCAATGATTATAACTACCATATTTCCTGTTCCATTTGTTGTGAGCGATAAATAAGTTGTAGTCGAGAAGATTAATGATGCCCGACGATAATGGTTCTGAACAATAATGTGAGGTTGAGTTCAAAGATGAACTTATCACCTGTTGTCCTCTTAGAGGATGAACTGTCCTTTCTATAAAATTGTTTGTCTTGTCCTACAACGAAAAACGTGTTACGAGTAACTTACGACTTTATTTACTGTAATTTTGCGGTTTCTCATAAATTAACTTTTTTATTCTTATTGATAAGCTCACTATTGACCACTGACGCACAAAAATTTGTTAGTTTGTTCTGATTTTTATGAGGAGCTCAAAAATTTGAAATAATTTATGATTAACTGCGATATGTTGCTAACATAAAAAGCGAGTATATTTACTTAACGCAAATATTCATTTTGAGGTGTATGTGCGGTAGTTGTTTCCTCCTTTACTTTTGAGTTGTGCATGGTGAGTTACTGTGCGTTTCCGAACATCAAAATGAGCGGAAAACAATTTACGTCTTTTGGCCTACTAGCTTTGATTATCATGGCGACATACTTTCATGGTGCAGCCGCCGCAGATAGCGCTAATCGTACGTAATCTATTTTTTGTTTCTTCGGAATACTGCTAAACTGGAGAGTAATTTTCCAAAAATGGGTACGTTCAGAAATTTAACATTTTGGGTAAGGAGTGTCACCTGATAGAGCAGGCCAGTCTTAACAATCCTATAAGTCCCTTTATTGTTAGATCTTATTCGTGTTCAAAGATCACCGCCTTTTCCCAATCAGTTTGATGTACGTATTTATAGAAAAAAATTAATTTTTTATATACCTATTTTTGAGAAATTTCTCTTCAGTTGGACATGTGTTCGTGCATAGGAGGGTAATTTTCCAGAAACTGAGAATATTTTGTCGCAAGCAAATTTTAAACTCTAATCTCGATTTTTTTGGGATGTTGAACGGGACAATTACTATCTTTTGAATGAAAGAAGCAGAGGGAAGTGTTTATCATCGTGGATGTTACCATCTTGTCCCAATACCTGTTATATTTTCCAAATTTGTGTTTCAAGTTAGTCTTTTCAATAACGTGGTATTATTCAGAAAGATTGGAAGTATATGTTACGAAATTCAATATGCGGTCAGTTGCCTCACATTTCCAGAAGAGAGGGCATAAAATCTGTTACTAGCATTTTTTATCCGTTATCGTGGTCAGTCTCTCACTGGTGCAATGATATGTGCCTAACATATTTTTCACCACAACAAATGGCCTGGCGCATGTGATAGCAAAGTTTTCAAAATTGTTCTGGAAAAGGAAATTCTTGAAGCTGTTTTGTCCGTGGTCGTGGATATCAGTGTTTTTGCCGCGGGAAACTGTCTATCGTCGTGGACAAAAGTCATCCTCATCCCTGAATTTTGATGCTACTGCTTTGTAAACTTTTACTGAATATTCTCTACTACTTATAAATGAAGTATTATGAAGAATAATTTAACAAAAAAAAAAAAAAGAAAAAAAAGAAATGCCTCTTAATATTTTCAGTTTCTGCAGTTTCTGGAGAATGGCCCATTAGCTTTATCAGGAGGAAATATTGTTAGTACATTCTTCGAGATTTGAATGCGTCAAACAGGATTTAATTTACCTCAGTTTATCTAATTTCTATAATTTCTACAGAGGAGTATCTTCGAGTACCGAAAGGTGTCGGTGGCGTGGGCTGTGGTACTTCGTCCTGTGCAGATACGTTTAAATCACTGATTAATTCTTCAATAGAAGTTTGTTTCACCTACACTGATTCCATCGGTTCCATGGTGGGCGTCTCATGTAAGTTCAGCTTGTATTAAACCCGCAGTCAGACCGAAATAACTGTGAGATTGAAGAAAATATTCTTCTTCCTGAATACGTACTCTAAAAAAGTTTCTATAACGATTGCCATTAATACGAAAAATGGTCGAAATTTTACGAAATCAGCGAGCACTTTGTCAGGTAAATGGTACTTGGAACTGGATAGGCTGTTAAAAGTTATGCTTCAAGTCCTACGAGTAGGAACCTGGTTGCTGTGCTACAGTTAGATGTAAATAGGAGATAGTTGGAGAAGTTGCCGAGAAAAAAAGCAAAGTCAGAAGACTTTCACAAGTGGCAACATCTTCCAGGGTCTCTCAAGCCGGCTAATTTTTTCAAAAATTTTAAAGAATCCTAAACAGTATGAACGAATGTAGAAGATCGAAAAAAGTCTTTAAGAATGACAGAGTTACAGATTCTCAAGCAGTTTTTCGAGGATTTTAAATAGGTCTCGAAAAGTTTTAAATCGTTTTGAGAAAACTCAAAAATTCGTGGTCGCGTCTCGAAGCGTCCTACTCAAGTCCGAAAAATCCTGGAAGAACCTATAGCAAGAGTAGAAAAATCATAATAAGTCTTGAACGAGGCTTAAACAATCCTAAAAACATTTACAAACATTTTCAAGAGCATCTACTTGTTTTAAATATGTATCGAAAAATTTTGACCTAGTTTTAAAGAAGTTTGGGCAATTTGCGAGTCTGAGTGTGAAGGCATGCTTTAGAGTCTGAAGGAATCTTTTGAAGTTGTACAAGTTTTGAATAGCTAAAAACAATTCTGAAAAGTATGGATCATGTCTCGATGAGTCCTAATTGAACCTGAAAGAGTTATAGACGGTCATAGTTCTGAATAGTTCTAGTCAGTCTTAAATAACTTCGAAAAAATCAGCTTTATATCCTAGCAACTCACACCGAACAAAAGAAAGTGAAACCGGTTCAGAAAAATTGTACATTAATTTTGTATTTTTGTGTACCAATTTTCAAAATTTAATATTGTGAAGAAAAAGAAAAAAACAACACGAAACTAGGTCAGTTGCTGCTGGCTATATTCTCTCTTTTAATAATCAATATGACCCGATAAAAAAACAACTAGTCATAGTTCTTTTTTAATTATATATTTTTGTGTGGAAATTTTCAACCCTCATACATGCCTTGGGTGCAAAAATTCCTTTTGGAAGTATGGGGAAAAGTATGCGGAAAAATAGTATATTTTTGTACCAAGTCTCGGAAATAATTTTGTGCAGCTTCTTGAGGGCTTTAGCTAACCACCTCTCCCTTGAGAAAGCGCAAATATCATCCAACTGAAACGAAACTGGTTTCAAATACCAGATTGTGTATTAATAGCTTATTTCTTTGTGAAAATTTTGAAACTCATACGTAACCCGTATCCACTCCTCTTATTCCAAAAGAAAGAATGCAAGATTTTCATAGGATAGAGGTCAAAAGTTTACAAAAAATAGTGTAGATAATAATGGCGTTTTATTGTGCACTAAATTGCAGAATTTTTGAGTAACCGTACATAAAGCTCCATAATAGAAAATATATTATATTCATTTTCAACTTTCAAAGGAAATAACGAATGCGTAATAAATACAAGAAATGAATTGAGATTATAAAAAATATTAGGTATGCTCATTCTTAGAGAAATACGTAAAATAATAAAAAAAGCTATGAAAGCTAAAAATATGAAAATTAATAAGTTCTGTAGGTAATAGTGCTTAAAGACAGTCAATTTAAAACAAGAAAGATCAATCATAAAAAATGTCAGCCATAATGACAGAAACTCTATTAATGTTGACAAGGAAGAGCAAGAACCGAATACAGTTTTTTAAGTCAGTTGTTTGTGAATCAATTCTTGATAGAAAAACTGACAGAAACTTGAATAACAAAAGAGCAAACAAAAATTGTGCTGAATGACAATTCTGAACAGACTAGAAAAATACAAAGGAAAATCAATGTCTAAGATATTAGAAAACTGAATCACAGTTCTTATTGAGCTAATAATTGATGACAAAGATCCTATAAACAGTCGGAAATTACAAAACTGACTAGAAGAAATTTGTGACGCAGCACAGAAAATCCCATCACGAACTGGAAAATGAAATTTTTCAGAAAAGGAAACTAGAAAAAGTTTTGTCATAAGGGACCATGTGAAATTAAGTCTTATTAGTCTTTTTGCGTCGTAGAAAAATGGTTCACTTCGATTGGATGATGTGATTTTGAGAGTGCTATTACTTTTCTTCAATACATCACAGAATTTTTTTCGGACTTATGGAAGCAATTCCTGTGTTGCATTATATACAGTAGAAAATTATCCGACTCCAAATTATCCGACTATCGGGTTAACCGACTTAAATTTATCCGACCCTATCCTTCGACTTATCCGACCTACCAAAGTCGGTTAATTCGAATTCCTACATTAGGCATCCAATTTTTGATTTTGAAATGTATGTAGACACATAACGTACGTCGTTCGACTGGCGCGACAGCGCGGCGCTGCGAAATTACGTGGCCAGAAAAAGAAGCGCGATTTAAAATAAAAATAAAAAAACTACCGACTATTTTGAAAAATTATGATTTTTGATTTGTTATTACATAAGCATTGTTTTTTCACTTATTTATTCCTTTTTTACACCAAAATTCAATTTTCTAAATAAATAATTTTTTTCTTCAATTTTGTGCTCGTTATTTCTACGTTGAAAATATTCATTTCCGATTATCCGACCTTTTTCGGTATCCGACCAACTTTCAGCCCCGATTAGGTCGGATAACCCGGAGTCTACTGTAATAAAAAAATTTTACCCACTACCTTGAAATAATCAGTTTCATTTTAATAAGGTAATATTAATCACTGCAGAGGAAAGTCTGTTTGCCTTTTTTGACTATATAGACTGAAACGGGATTGCATGTAAATACACAACTGATATACAATTTTTCTCCATAATTTTTGCCTCACTTCCGAAATAAAACGTTGCACCCTTTTCAATAGAGTCGGAAAGGGGCTACGTATAAGTGTTAAAATTTTGACACGGAAATAAACAACTGAAACATAACTACTCAGGCGTGCGATCGAAAAAATCTCTCTGAAAAATTGCTACTAAATACGATTACTTCCATAGGTACGAGTATAAAAATTCAGAATTAAGGGGTCTCTTGAAAGAAGATCTCCTAGACACAACTTGTTTTGTGCTTTCCAACTCCTAAAATAAAAATGTCGGCCCGGCCCTGGCGAAAATACAATTCGCTAACATATTGTATCTACTCGGGATCTAGGCCGTCGTAATTGGATATTTTTTACTGTAAGACGGCTGTGTGGTGCCAGCAAAATATTGACATAGTGTCGGTTTTTAATAATATCTTGCAAAAGGGTTTCTCAAACATTTCAAAAATTGGTAGGTACACAAAAATATACAATTAAAACGCTAGTTTTCTGTATCGGTTTCACTCTCTTGTTCATTATGAGCTACTGGTGACATGGAGCCTGAAAATCCTTAAAGAGTTTAAGCAGTCTTAAAAATACTCAAATGGACATTGTAGATTAAACAATTCAACTAGTTTTGATAGTTACTTTTCCAATCTCGCTAAGGGAAAAATTCAGATGCTATTCTGATAAATGCTGAAAATTTTGTAAAAATCATTGCATCGAGAATCCAGCGAGTTAAAAGATTTCAGAACAGTCAGCAGTGTAAATTGTTTCTATAAATTCAGGCGTGTCTCTCTTATCTACTCATTCAGTTACCATCATGTGGGTAAGAAAATTATCAAAGTACTCGAGGGTGAGGGTTGATAAACGTATAAACATTCTAACTTATTTTTAACTGCCCCTCCCCGGATGCCTTCCTAGATCCATCAGTATCCTAAGCTCTTGTTATTGTCGGTCGGCCGACAATCTTATTCCCTAACTCACGACAGCTGTTTGTTGTTTATTCTAACTCGTGAAAATTAAAATCTTCTTTCTGCATTTAGTTTGTTACATCACCGGTGAATCTGGTTTGTCGTTGAGTATAGAACTGACCGATGTGCTCGGTATTCTTGTCTTGACCTCAAAGGGCAAAGTGTATTTCTTGCATGCGGCGGGTTGTCCATCCGTCGTACCCGTGCAAAATAACAACGGCCTTGTTTTCAACTATCGAACTTTCTACGGATATCTCGCTTATCAAGGTACCACGAACATAAATTCATTACATCATCATGATGATTTTCAATTTATCTCAAATTTACACGGTATCGCTTTATTTTTCCGCAGTTTTCCAAACTCAAACGCCTGGCTACAACTACTTTTGCCAGACATGCCGGACATCAGCTCTCCAAAGAGATCCCAGTCAGATAGATTCCTTCCAAGGCAAATCTGAAATATTGATTAGGAATATACGGGCGTATTCGGTTGTTCCTTGCAGCGGAGTTTCGGCTCAATATCTACAAGCTAAAATACAGAACTGTACGACATTCACTAATTCTCTAATTTGTGTTAGGAAGGGCCAAAGTCCAAGTTATTGATTGGATTTAAGTGAATATCTTAATTCAGTTGAGAACGGTTTTGACGTTCTGACAAACAGAATCTACTCTTCGCAGAATTAAACCATCAAATTACTGCCTATAATGTTACCTACAATACAGGATGATTCGATACACGTGTTCTCAAAACTTGGATACTATTTTTTTTTTATTTTTTTTTTTTGAAAAACGGACATTGGCTTTTCTATCAATACACGGGATTACATGAATAACTGCGATAATGGTACTTCGTATCAGAATTCCTCTCAGCTATGATTTGTGTGTATTAATCCCACATCTTCTGTTATAGATTTAAGCAGCTATAATTATACCGGCATTTCGGTAAAACCGTATGGATCATGTGTAGCTGTCCAGGACCAATATGCCTATCTTCAAAGTTGCCCCATTAATTCTCCTCTTCAGGATTTGGATGCTGACGGTTAGTACCATGGAAAAGTTTGGTTACTGAAACTGCTGTTCTTGTTTTCAGGAAAAGAATAATTTGAATAATTTCCTTCTCGCTGTCTGTATGGAATTTCCCCCCCCCCCTTAAGCGGTACAGAAGCATAATCTAGCCCCATCCATAAGACCATTTGAAACTCTTGTTGTAATGATTAGAGTAAATCCGTATCAGTGTGCACTTCATTTACACTTGGGACGTCGGATTTTTTCTTCAAACTTTGGGTGATAGTGAGTACCTCAGAACGAAATCCACCTTATATGACATTCAAGATGTGAGGACATGACTCTCGGGTATGTAAGCACCTTATCTTGACAACATGTAGATATGTGTGCCTGCTTCTACATTTGAAAGGGGTAAATACTTGAGTTCCTTATAGGTCTGTATCTTTGCCCCTTCAAATGGAAGAGAAGGCAAAAATTTCTACACGCTGTCATGAGTTTCCTGCTTACTTGACAGAAGGGAAGAGGCATCTATTTGGTACGCCCTTAGCCCTTATACACATATAACATTCTATACGTGAATCCAAAGTTGCGATATCATCTCAAGAATTGTGTCCTATGAAATTTGAACACAGGTGGATTTTGTGGTGGGACTGAGGGGCTAAGCCTTTGACTCCTTTTACCCATAAGTATTTTGAAAGTACTTTAGGAATCTACTATTAGGGGATAAAATCGACTTCCTGGACTCGGACTGTAACCCCCTCCCACAAACTTAAACCATTCAACCAAAGTTTACTTACGCGAACCGGTTCGTACCTTGACATTATACTTATTTATTCTTAGTAAGAGTAATCGCATATGATAATAGATATTATATCTGTTGCTACAGTTTTGGATTTTGGAAACAAACAAGTAGCAGGATACAGCAGTGCCTCAGGAGATCGTGGAACCCTTTACCAATTGTACTGCGCTTACATAAATAGTGTAGCAGCCAGAAGAGCGGTGCCGGTTAACTCACCATTGACTTTACGTAACCGAATAGTATTCCCTGGTGCCATTGCTAACACTGTGGTTGTACTCTCTTGTTTCACGTCCTATACGCTATTTGATTTACAATCTGAGGCGGTATCTGGATTCTGTTAATCGGAGAGTATTGAATTAGAGTTAAGTTCCGAACTTTATCTAATAAATTGTATTCTGCATACTCAAGCGAGAATTATCATCATATTATTTGATAACATGAGGAAAATGAAAGGATTATCTACATTGCGTGCGGATACATCGGTACCTGGACATGTCTTATGGCTACCGAACATGTTCCGCGAACTCAGTCGACATAGGAATGCTGACGCCACTAGACACGACTTACTCTCGACAGAGGCAAGGAATGAGTAATTACAATCTGCAACGAACGAAATCGCGCATATAACTGGGGAACGATATTGAATATTGAGGTGTATGTAAGGAATGTGGATAATACAACAGTTGCCGTGATGACGTCATTAATGTGACATCTGAGGAGGAAGTATGCACTTTTGCTTTAAAAAAAAACAAAAAAACAATCCTTAAAATAAAGTTTTGTAAAAAGAAAAAAAGTACCAGCCCAGAATTTAGTGAAAAATATTTCCAAAGATTTTTGGCTTCTACTTCATTTTCCTGGGAAAGGTGATTTATTTTCATTGCAGTTTACAAAAATAAGACAATAATAAATTAAAATCTGTTTTACATGAGTTTCAAACTCGATACCTCCATTTGTGATGGCAATTTGGTCCCAAGCCCCCATCAGGCAGGTTATATGGTCATAATGCATTTATAAATATTCGGGCTGATCTTCCTAATATAGCGAACTATTTTGAGAAAAAGATTTTAATTTCATACAATGATTTTGTGACCAAGTTTACTCCTTCTTATTTTTAGTATATTGTGCGTATGGTACATCAATATGTATTATTTTAAATATTGCATGTTCAGCCCCCCCCCCCCCCCCCCGGTAAATCAGTTCGGCTGAGGATAGTTGGCGAAATAACTCTAAAAATGATTTGACTCAAAAAACCTATTTTTGATATATTCGAAGTATCGTCTACTGGGCAGGGATGGAAAAGCTGAATGAATTAGCTTCGCTTCCGGCTTCCAATATTCCCACATTGAAACTGCTTCCAACTTCCGACTTTTTGCTTGAATATAAAAATATTCAGCTTCCTGTTTTTTGGCTTCCAGCTTCCATCTTCATGCCCATCAAAATTTTTCACGGAGAGTTGGTGGTTTTTAATTAGCGCTCTCAGTTTTAATTTTTTGATTGGTTTGGTCCTAAAACTTATAATATTGTAGCGTGAGTACATTAATCGACCCAGACTGAGGTAATTGGAAAAAGTAATGGTAAAATAAACGTCAAATTCGCAAATGTAAAAGAATGAAGTAGCAGAAAGAAGAAGCCAAAAGAAGTTGAAAAATAATTGGCTTCCGCTACCAGCTTCCAGTTTTTTACATTGGGCTTCCAACTTTTAGCTTCTGCCATCATTTTTAGCAAAAATTCATAAGCTTTTTCAATTTTCAGCTTCCATTTCCATCCCTGCTACTGGGGTAATATTGGCCACTCATAACTTGTTTCCCGATAACAAGTCATGAGTAGCCCATATTACCACCGGTGTCTGATATTACCCCAGCTGACTTTACTGATAACGATACTAGCGCTCCTACAAGTCATGAGTGGCCGTTATTATCACCAATTTACCCCACTTGACGGTTCCGATCCCTAATATTTAGGTTATGAACCCCAATGGAGCCTGCTGGGACGGAGGGCTGGGAACAAATTACCAGCCAAAATGAATGTCACGTGTCTGAAAACCATGTAAATAGATTTATATTTATTTATATTTTATTTTCATGAGCTGTGATGAAAAGAGTTCAATTTCATCCAAAAATGAAGTAGAAGCCAGTGACCTTTATAATTTACGTTTTAACTAATTCTGGGACGGTATTTCCTTGTTACAGTATAAAAGACAAGTTTTTCAAGTACGAGTAACATGATCTTCTTCTTACAAAACCCTATTTCTAGGATTTCTTATAACAAAGGTGCAGACTTCCATATGGAAAATCCTACGTTATATTTCAACTCAGTTGAACCCCTCAACATTTTTTGATTTCAAAAAAATGTTAGCTGATGTGTACACTAACTGGAACACAGTTAACCTTTTAGAGCAAAAAATTTCGAAAAAAGCCATTCTGTGATGCACCCTAACGGCCGTGCAACCAAAACCTACATTATGTACTTACCTATTCCGGTTGAATTAACTAAGTTTCTCATGTGAACACTGAGATCGGCTTCGCCATACCTCTTGTTCATTATAAATAGGAAATTATTTATTTATTTTATTTTTTTTAAATTTACAACCAGTTACAGAATCTAGAAGTAACGTATGGCGTTTACAATTGGACGCTGTTAAGAAAATTTGATTTTTGAGAACACATGATTCGAAGTTCAAGAGCCATATAGAAACTATATGACATATAGCGTTTACTGATAAGTTCTTTTCAACCTGGGTACATATTTTTGTATTGGAGGCCCAATTTTGAGAAATTCTACTTCTTACGCTCTTTCCAACGATACTAATAACTCATTTTGTTAACAAGTGTCGCTTGGTTTTGTTTTGCTTCACAGCGTCCAGTTAGTCAGTGCGCCCATGATTGGGCATAGGTCTCCCCGGTGATCACCAACTTTTCCTAGGATACCAATCCAATACCCTTCTACCCCATCTTTCCTTTCCTTCCCTGGCATTATGTCCCGCATATTCGAACTTCAATTTTTTGGTGATCCGGTTCTCTTTCTCATTTCTATGTTTCTCAGCCTAACCATCTTTTTTATGCCTAGAATCGATCTTTCCGTGGCGATTCGTGTTCTCGCCATTTTCAAGTTCTGCGCTTCTATGGTTATCCACACAGGCGCCGAACTCTTTAAACTCAGTGGGGGCTCGTCAGCAAAATTACGATTAGGTACTCCAAAATTCAAACATTTGTAAATTTTACACTCATTTGCTGAATTTTTCAGTGGGTGCCTGAGCCTCGGGCACCTATGGCTTTCGGCGCCTATGGTTGTCCACATGTATGCGCCCCATACGTTAAGATCGGTAATACCATTCCAAAATTTTTATTTTTGTTTGTAGTGGCATTTTGTTCTTATACACTCGCTTTAACGTCCAAAAACTCCTCCAAGCCTGTGCTCTCCTTCTACTAAGTTCTTCGTCCATGCTATCTTCAAATGATACTGTTTGCCCTGAATATACACTGTCCTGTCTTCAATTCTAATTTTTTCTGTTTCTAAATTAATTTTCGAGGCTTTTTCCTCTATTGTAATCAACACCGTTTTATTTGCATTGATTTTCGAGCTTAATGGTGCTGGTTTTTCATGAGAATGTTTGGAAGCTCCGTGGCAAATATCCCGACCAGTGGTAAGGAGAATAATGCTGTTATTGGGTAAAGAGGGAGTGAGGAGTGGAGAGCTGAAGGAAAATTAATGTACTTGAACTTTCTAGCAGGACTTCAGGTCTACTGACTCCTGACTTTGCCATCACCTTTTGCCTTTTCTGTTTAGCTATCTGCTTGTCCGATAATATCGGGTTGGCAATTTGCGGTAGTCTGTTTAAGAACTTGTCATAATTTTTGAATTCACAGTCCTCTAGAATCTTTTAAACCGTTTTGGGATCAAGCGAAGAATACATTCGAAAAACTTTCGGTTAGAATTACAAGTATTTTTAAACGAAAATTTTACCAGTTTATCTATCGGTTTTGTTATCGACCGGATGCCATTAGCCTTGTGCCTGTACTTAGATATCTATCAGGACCATTTGTTACTTTTTGAAACTCCAAACCATATTTTCCTGACAAAACCATTGGCGAATTCCCGATATTAGCGTGAACTACCTTGAAGAATACCAATGTTAATAATATTCAAGTGAAAAAAAAACAAACAAGAAAACTATTATAACAGCCTGGCTATCTTACTCGAGGGGCTTCTTAACTGACGTCTAAGCGGAATTTGCCCAACAAAATATAAAACTTTTATCTTTATTTTCGAAATGTCTTCTTTTTCAATGGCGGTGTCCTAAACCAATTTCATGACCACGATGTCAGCTAAAGTTTGTAAAATTCAACAATTATTCGCAAGTTCGAAAGCAAAAGAAACAATTTGAAGGATTGGTGTACTTGAGCAAAAACCGTAAAGCTCCCCCGACAAGTTCCTTCCGACACGAATTCAGTGGTTGACATTTCCATGGAAATTAATTTTTCTTCCAGCCATGGGAATACTTGAGCGAAAACCGTAAAGCTCCTCCCGACATGCTCGGGAACCGTAACGCTTCCCCTGACACGCTCCCCCGACACGAAATCAATGGTTGACATTTTCATGGAAATTATTTTTCTTCCAGCCATGTATACTTGAGCGAAAACCGTAACTCCAGCTATGTGCTCATTGATCTTGATATTTGGTGCATACTGCGCGACTACAGTTTGTTGTTCTTTTCTCTTCTCATTTCCAGCTCAGCTCAGCTTACAGTTGTTCTTTAGCTCTTCATGGTGACAATTCAGTTCAGTGGTTGACATTTTAATTTTCTTCTAGCCATGGGTTACTCGAGCGAAAACCGTAACGCTCCCCTGAAACGAATTCAGTAGTTGACATTTTCTGCGCCCTGCGCGACTACAGTCTGCAGACATGTTATTATTAGAAAGCGCCCCCCCCCCCCGACACGAAGCCAGTCCATATGATTTAGCTCTTCATGGTGAAAATTCAGTTCAGTGGCTGACATTTCCATGGAAATTAATTTTTCTTCCCCATGTGCTTACTTATCTTGATCTTTGTTGCGCCCTGCGTGACTATACAGTATGCAGCCGTGTTGTTGCTGCCCAACTGCATTTGCAGCACTGTCGTTAATAGAAATTTCCATGGACATGTTTTTTATTAAGGTACGAAAGCATATAAAGTGTTACACTACGTGTCTCTGTCACGTATTTAAAAAAAAAAAATTTCTCGTTTATGTGCCAAAGCAAAGACATGAAAATGTTAAAAGAGCCTATTGACTGCGAGAGTATTCATTTCAGAGTAGCGGAATAGTCGCCTTATATTTGGTTTTAGCCTGTTATTTGGGGTGTAAACGTAGAAATGTATGAAATAAAAAGGGTTTTCTACTTTTGGGTTTTCTGCATTGATTTTTATGATGGTAGGCCTTCGTGACAGTGCTGCTTTAGATTGTCTAAACAGTAATCATTTCATTTTATTCATTCGAATACTCGTTGATTGGTAATACTGGACCCTAAAGTAGAGTAGAAAATGGAGATTTAGGAAGGATACGTTCACCCGTTGTGTCTTGGTGTCTATAGGAACTGTGCAAAATACCAGTAAAATAGAAGAAGGTATGCATGGGAGAGTCCAGGTATAGGTAGATATCAAACAGATTATATTATAAAAAATAATTTTTCAATAACAATTATTATTGGTGCAAATAAAGAATGATCAGCAAAATGCCTGCCACGTGCTTTGTGTTCAGATAAGATGCGAATCGATTGATGAAAATAATTTTTAGAGATCAAACTGGTAGTATGGTTGAGCGATGCGGCAGGAGCTTAAGTTCTACTTGAGCATCTTCGTAACCTAAGTCAAGTTTAATTATTGTTTAAAAGTCCGTCTTTAACTTAAGCAAACGCTACTTTTGAATGTTAGGCAGAAAAAGGTGTCATAATTTCTTGAACACTGAGATTCAATAGAAATGAAGTGTATCTGCTGTGTCAAGTGAAGTACATTGTTGAGACTGATAGGATTTGTAACCCCTTTCGGAGCATTAGAAAGTTGACATAAACACGTTTATAGTAATTGCGTGTATCGTTTTTCGACCTTCTTCGAAATGACAAACGTTCAGAAAGGATCCTCTCGTTCCCCACCGAGTGTGGGATAGATTTAATCTTGCCAAACTCTCTACATTTCGTCCTGGAATTGGGTGAAACTGAACTGATTTGGAAAATTGAAAAAACTATCGAGTTAGATGTCTCATCGTAATTCGCGCCCTGTCCCAGTTTGGGCCCCAAAATGCTAATTTTTCTAGGAAACTTCTGTCTCTTGAGAAAGGTAGAGAAGTTGTCCCTACTAACGTATTGGGAGAAGAATTTTTCTGGGAGAGTCAGATTCTCGTAGGGAAGGAAATAGAATGAATGGCCACGAAAACGCCCGCTTTTGTCCTCTTCCCAATTTAACAGTGCGCTTAAAAAAAAAAAATCAAAAAAATCGAAGAAACAGATACTTTATACGCATAGTCGAGGCCATGAAAACTGACTGAGGAAAAACGATTAGTTTTCCTGTTGTCAGTTGTGATAAGTGATAACTGCAAAGCAGTGTGGCATAATACGAGAACCTGTATTTAAAGGATTTACACTTCTAAAACCGTGCAGATTAGAGTGCTTTTATTAAAAATAAAAAAAAAAGTTTAAATTGAATCTGGCTAGTCCTTGAAATATGTCCCTATCCTAAGGAAAGTTAAGGAAGTTACGTCATCAAATTTTCAGAAATTTTGAATAATATTAAGGTAGTCCTCAACCGCTGGGCCTCGCCGTTCAGCGTAGGATTTACATAATGATTTGTCAACAAACACTCAATCGCCCGAAATTGTCTAAATAGAACATATTCCGAGCAATTAAAAAAAAGGTTTACAGGTTCAAAATTGAACTCCTGGTAAGCGACTGAAATTGGAGTATTGAAAACCCAAATTTGAAAATCTTAAAAATCACCCAAAAATGCAGCAAACGAATGTTCCTGAACTAATTTTTCATACGGGTTGTGTTTTTGAAAGATGCTAGAAATGCTCTTCATATTCCTACAGCAAAATATAAGCTGGAAGACTAGTTTAGTAATAATTATATGAATGAGTACAAATTTACAGTATTCAAACATTTTATTAGGTATCAAAGGAAAGTACCAATTATGGATATCTAAGTTTCTTGGAACTGTATATCTCAGGTCTTTAAGCTTAGAAATTATGTATTTTTGTTTGTGTGTGTATAGTTGCTTCACCATTCCAGTAATTTGTGAAGAATTTTTATTTCACCCATAATTTCAAATGTTGACGAATTTAAAAAAATGCTTTGTATCATAATTTGCTGAAAAGCCAGATGTCCTGCCAAAATTTTGGAATAAGAGCCTTGGAAAAATAAACTTTTTCCAAAGATCTCACCTGTGGAAGATTGCCGACTAAGAGGGCTAATAACTTCCAATGGGAACGTTCAGTCTACTATTACCATAGGGTCACGGGTGGTTACTTGAAAACACGATTTTTTTTTTTTTGTAAATTCTGAAGCCATTTGTGAATATTTTTTCAAGTTCTATGGCTTATTTGAAAGAGTGGACTTTTGCGCATGTTTTCTTTTTTAAAATCGTATTTAGCTTCATTAGAACAGCAGTAATAAATAATTTTGTGAGACAAGTTTTTGTGTCAACTAACAACCCGCCATGTTGTTAGTTGACACAGGGGGTAATATTAATTGACACACCGGAGAAAACTGGGAAAATTATGCAGAAATTGACTGACGAATTCTCAAAAATCTAATGGGTAAGAACATAAATTGACAAGAAATGACTATAACGGTAAAGAATCCATAAAATTGAGTCAGAAAACGCCTAAAAATTCAAGAAAGAAAGAAAAATAAAAAAAGTCAGAAAACATCGTGAGGAATTAAAAAAGTGTTTTTTCTCGTCTGTGGATTGGTTGTGGTAGAACACACTTCAATCGTTTCTACAGTAAAATCTCCGCATGCCGTTTTTCTTTTACGATTTCTGCGATGCTGATCATAGGCACCGACTTAGCATCTTTTTAAGGGGGGAGGGGGCTCCAATAAAAACTTTGGGGGACAACGCCTCCCCAATATTTTCAATTCAAAAATGGAAAAAGTACAACAGATTTTACAATCAATTTTTTAAATTGAACGAGAAAGAAAAAAAGAGAAAACGAATAAGAATAAAATCGACAATACACCGAAATATCAGACGCGTGAAACGGGTATAATTTTGGCACCAAAATAGATGGAAGACGACCATTCGAATTTTCAAGGAGAGGGATCTTCAACCGATCTTAAAAACCGTGATAACTTTGATTCTACCCCCCCCCCCCTCCGCCCCTGATATTTTCCATAAGTCGGCGCCTATGATGCTGATCCATCTAGAAGTAAAAACGTCTTTTAAAATTGGTGTGACAATTAACAACACCCTCATCTGTGTCAACTAACAACTTAGCGTTTTTTTCCCTTTGGACCATCACATTCGATTGAAATTCAAAATTTTTGCATCAAACTTATTACGATTCATTTCCTTACTAAATTTTCTTTAAAATGAAGTACAATACACTTACTTTTGGCTAAATTATTTGTTTCGAAACTGAAAAATGAAATTCACGAAATAATTTACTTCCTATCACGGAAATCACATTTTCGGCACTCCCGAAAAAACGCTTCATGCTACGTTGCCAAGTTTACATCTGTAGGTAGGTAATACAGTTACGGAGCTACCACAGAAATTTCGCCCAGATCGCATAAATGTAGCTCGAGAACAAAGCAGTGTGTCAACTAACAACCTGGGTCAACTCACCACCCGTGACCCTCACTAAGCCCCACAGGGGTCTGGGCGAGTCCACGATGACCCATGTCTCCAGCGTACTTCACAAGTGAAGTAGTGCTGCAAACCTGAGCCATCAGGAAAGACGTGAATACTTGGGAACCCACTCTGGCAATAGCCTAAAAGCGCAAAAAGGTCGAGAAAGTGACCTACAAACGCAAATTTAAGAATCCTAAATGCGCAAATTGATGAGGGGGAGTCCAGTACCTAAAAGCGCAAAAATTGTGGAAATAGAATGGATGAAAAGCGCAAATGAGATATCTGTAAGTCGATCTGGAAAATGACAAAGCTAGAAAAAAAAATCCAAAATGATTTTATTGAAAATGTTAAAATTTTAAGTTAAATACAAAATAATGTAATGAAAAAGAATCACATTTTATATGGATGCTACGCAAGGAAATATATATCCAGTACCTACATTTAAAAAAAATTTTCAAAGAAATTTCATGATTTTCATACTCCTGATATGTCCTCTGCACATATTGCATTCGCTCCATGGTTTTTTTATCCGGCTTAATTCGTGTTTGAGTTGGCTTCATTTTTAGGTAAGTCTGAGTTTGATAATCCAATAGAACTTGAGAGAAATGGTGAATATGAGGATGGGCCTGGTAAAATGAACTTTTGAAGTGGCGATGAAAAGCCTCTGCTCCATTGGTGGTTCGTGGCAAGCTGGTGGAAGGTGGCTCAGCCCAAAGAGATGGAGGAAAATTTGCATCGTCATCGACATATGTATTTAGAATGTAATCTGAAAATTTGATAGCCTTTACTTCATTAGGTGGTGCTTCAACCAAAATTTCTAAAAATGCATCACTGATCATCCCTGATGGTAAGAATGGCAAACCAAAAAACATTTTTAGCCATTTTCCTATAACTGAGTCATTTGAAATGTAATCATTCTTCAAGCCTAAAAATTGGGTCTTGCGAAACCAGGCTTGACCTAGAATCAAAAATGTTCAACTCGGTATGCCGTTCAACTGAGACAGTTTTCACCCTCTCATTCACTTCTCACATTCCAGATAAGAAAATATCCGTTCGTCTTTGCTTTCATGTTTGTCCACATAACTGTTACGTACGACAGAATTAGGCTGTAACAGTGGCTGGTTTCATCTTTTGATCACTAGGCCAAGCTTTTAACCAACTCCTACACCACACATTTTAAAAGAAAGACGTGAAAAATGTAGTCCATAAGCGCAAACGTTTGTCTACGAAAAATAGTTGAGAAGCGCAGAAATAGTTTTGCGCTTTTAGGCTACTGACTTTTTTCCCCATTTGTGCATTTAGGCTTTACCGCCCACTCTTCACGCCCCTGAATAAAAAGAGGGTTTACCAAAGGGAAATATAATTTTGAAAAAGTCCAAAGATGCCGCGTACCATAAATTAAATACTAGCATGGTAGTACGTCCATGCACTATCGAAAAAAATGAATAGAAAAAATAAAGTTGTTCTGAGTTTACTTCACTGAAATTACGAGATCATGTCACACAGTACAAAAATACGTGTATTTTAATTAATAAGATAAAATTCATAAACGAAAATAATAAGAAATAAATAAAATGCGACGCAACGGATATACTCCACGGCTTTGTAAATTAACATGGAGCCAGTGGCTCTTACTTCACGACACGATTCTCATACGTAATTTCAATATGGGTTCAAATTCAAAAATAAGAAATAAATTCATAATTGACAGCAATGAATGATAACGATAGGAATCTAACGTATATTATGGGGTAGTATACTTTCTCCCCTAAAACTTTAGAGTATTCAAAAACATCTCAGCATCAATGGCTGGAAACGAGAAATTTTGGTATGGTAAGCACAAAATAAAATCTGGCTGGTGGCTTTCTTCGCCACCGCCGATTTGAAAGAATCACAAAATGTCCAAAAAGTATTTGACAGGCCAAATGGGAATTCGAGATACTTGAAATTTGAATTATAAACCAACACTAGGGAGTCCCTCTCTCCCGACGAAATATTTCAATTTCGAGATCTGAGCTTTACGAATCTCAACTCGGGCACTAGGAGGACCTGAATTTCTCGGAACGATCGCTTTTGGATATCACGCCTTTGGTGACGATTCCCTCTGTCTCGATCTAATCCCAATCGTCTCTCAGGATCTTAAATTTTGAGGTACACCCCCCCCCTCCAAGTGCACTAACAAGGGTACTGAGCCTCTGCGTGATTTGCACGTATGGGCTATCCACATAATTTCAATTTAAAACTCTTTTTTTTGAATAAGTGGCCCAAGTAAGGGCATATACAATAATCAAATCCCAACCGAATTTCGTAATACAGGGGAGAAAGTAATTTTAAAAATTATAATGGCATTACAGCCTAATAGCTAGGGTCATCCACATTGGTACCGACCATGTTCGCGAAACATGTCTCAAAATCAGCTAGGATGAACCTTACTCAAAATACGATAAAAAAACAAACAGAAAAAGGAGTAGGGCCTATTTCTATACCACTGGTCCTCTGAACGAAAAGGTGGTGTGAATGACGAGAGAAAAAAAAAAAAAAAAACTAATCTAAACGCCTAGAAAAGGAAAAGAAAAAAGAAAAAAAAACTAAGGACTGCTTTCAGACCCGAAATTGTGATAAAATAAGATTGAAAATAAAGGATATTTCTACTCCGTGCCCTCTTTAGATCATACACGCGGGTAGAAAAAGGAGTCGGCCCCCTGCAAGCATTCATGTAATCTGATAATATCCGTTCAAATTTCGTGATGCCTGTGTTTATGATGAGAACGCTTTCTAGGTTTAAGGCCAATTAACGTTTGGGGGATCGGGGGTCAACGATAATTGAAGTTAAGTTATGGAGCATTGTGAGTTACTAACTGTTCTTTTACAAAAAAGTGACAATTTCCAATTTACCTTATTTTTCTACTACTTGTTTCACCCCATATTATGAACGATGGTATGATATTTCCGGGTGGGAAAGGAACGCAAAGTGATGAGTTAGAAGAAATGAATAAATAATAAAAAAAAAAAACGAGGATTTTTGTATTTCCAGAAAGGGGAAAGAGATTACAGTAAACATTGAACTTTCGGGCAGCACTTCGTCAGCCCTCTTGAATTCCCTAACTGGGCTATCAACTTTTTTGATTTTTCTGTCTAGCTTGTCCGGTTATATCTATGTAGTTAACCATTTGCGGCAGTCTATTTTTAAACACACCGTCCTCTGGAATATTTGGAACCGCTTCGGGATCTAGAGAAGAATACATTGGAGAAATTCTTGATTAGAATTACTAGTATTTTTCTCTAAAAATTTTCCCATTCTATCGATTACCATTCGCTGTGTCTGTGTACTTAACGTCGACTCGGTTTAAATACCACTTAAGTTCACATTTCATAAGAAATAGGTTTTACGTGGTTTCTAATTTTAAAAAAATTGAGAAATTTGAATTTAAAATCCTCGTAAGTCAAAAGTGCACTTGACCACTCCTCCCGGCGAAATTAAAAACCTCGGAAGTCATTCATTCAAATTTTCTATTCAGAGTTTTTTGTGTTTTCTGACGTTTGTGCATTTTTGGACTTACGTGGTATTTTAACTGAGGCAACGTTATGTGGCTTGTATATTTGTCAAGGCCATCTGTTATCTTTCAGAACTCCAAACCATATTTCTCTGAAAAAATAATTACCGAGTTCTCGATATTACAAGTAATGTGAACCAACTTGAAAAATATCAACGACGAAGAGTATTTTTCGCGTGAAAGAAACTATCATAGCGGTCTGCTATCTTACCAGAGGTGCTTCTTAATCGATTTCTGAGCGGAATTTTCCTACAACTTTATCTTTGCTTTTGAAATGTTTCCTTTCTCAGTAACTGTAATGTCCTGAACTATCGTCAAGACCACAGTATCAGCGTAAGGTTGTAAATTTGGACAATTATTCGCAAATTCGAGAGAAAAAGAAATAATTTGAAACTATTTGAAGGTTATAATTGATAACGAATGAATATAAAAAAAAGGAACAGCCTGTTGGCTGCGAGAGTATTCATTTCCGAGTGCAAACTAGTCGTCTCGTAGTTTGCTGTTATTTGGTTTGTAAACGTAAAAATGTACGATACAAAAAGCTTTTATATTCTCGGGCTTTCTGCCTTAATTTTGATGACAGTATGTCTTCATGACATTGCTGCACTAGATTCTCCAAATGGTAATCATTTTATCTTATTCATTTGAGTAATCGTTAACTGGTAAGATTGGATACTGAGGTGTAGTAAAAATTGAATTTGGAATTCGAGATACTCTCACCCTTTAAAATTGTATTTTGGTATCTGTAAGAACAGTGCAAAATATCCGTAAAAATTCTAATATTCTCATTTCTTGACTACTTCTAAAAGGTTACCGTTGGATGTACATAAGAAATTTTCGCGAATGAAAATTTTTCCATGTCCGTAGCAGGTCTTAAAAACTTATCACGTAGTGAATTACCTTATTTGTCTGTTGTATTTGAATGTATCTTACTCAACATTCTAAAGAGGGAAAATAGTTCCCAGGTTCGATGTTCATGAGTTCTAAAAAATCTAAGTTCAGATAAAATCCAGAGCGCAAAAAGAATCAGTTGGAAACCACTAAGGATTCTTTATTTTCAAAACTTTATGTGCAATTCAAAAATAACATGCTTCATATTATCTATGGGTTAACTCGAATAACCGTTTTTGTGAAACTCCTTCGTGTATGCTTCGTGTTTAATTTTAAGCCTCGTGCCCGAACTAAAAATTTTCGAATGTTGTCCTGATTTTTTTAGAATATTACCAAAACGATTTTACTTTTCATCGCTCAACTCTATTGGATCTCTCTATACGGATTGGAATTCGGAGGTTGGATAGGGCTAAAAGCTTGTATTCGAGAATAAAAATAAAGTTATCACATTTCCTCAAACAATATTGAAATTCTTTAGTGCTTAACGCGAATGACGTTTCAAATGGAATTTTTCATTTAATTAACATTGTAATTCAATTAACATTTGGTTATTTCCATCTGAATATTAAAAAATGAGCTGACTTAGCAATATTTTCCACTGTGAAGGGTTTTTAAGTTACTTAATTCCTTTCTAGTTCTACTTTGACCGTGACATTTTACTGTTGCTACAACGAGTAGTGACCTGCTGAATTTAGTAAAGTAGCGCATAAAAGCTCACACAACTTTCGTTGTATTGGGCCCTTATTTAAATTTTGATGTTGTTTAAAATGTAACCCTTGTCTCGCTTGCATTACAAGGGGTCTTGACCTAAATTTTAGAATCAAACGAAAACGGCTAAAAAGATTTTAATTTTTTCTGTTGATAAATGTATGGGTCAAAATTCCTTGCAGTACTACAGGAGCAGAGCTTATGCTCGCAACAACATCAAAATTGAAATAAGACGCCGAAATCATCCTGAACGATGTAACTGAAGCTGTTATATGCTACTTTATAAAGATTAGTGGGAATATTACCATGGCTTCTTGTGGTTATTCGGGCCATCCATCCGTCAGAGAGCGCTATAATCAAGCACTAGTGATAAGGACGAAAACATGAATCTATGCATTTCCCCCATTAATGTACAATACTCATTAAAATTGAAATATCTCAAAAAGTAAGACGTTTTTAAAGTATTTAAAGAGAAAAGAATTTTCGAACAAGAATTTTCTTTCGATTAAGACTATTTTTATACTTAGATTCCAAAATGTTGCTGCATGTGTCAAAACTTCACGTTTTGGTCGCTGATAAGAGTAGTTCGATACTAGCGCTGGACGGCCCGAATAGTGAAAATGACACCAGAAACAAATTTAGCAACTTTTCAAAACTCAAGACGAAAATACTGCTAATTTCACCCTATTACATGATGAAAATGACTAAAGGTTAAACGAACTACGTTCATTCGAAACTACTCTCGCGTGGGCCGTTAAAAAATTTTAAATGAAAATTTGTAGAAATTTTATTTTTATTTCAAAACGCATATTTTTTTTAGCCTTCATTATTTATTTGTATCTTCAATTTACGCAAATTTTTGAGACAGCCTACCCAATACCCTTCTCTTGTGCTTCCCTGATTATAATAAAGGGAGCGTCGTTTTCCTTCGCGTTTCTTAGAAATTGATATCTGAGCTCTAGTGAAACTCTGGGCTTTTATTTTCGTGAAAAGGTACATAAGATTCAAAGAATGCCTGTTTCATGAATTATTTGTTCGAATTAGTTCACTTTTAACTCGATAATAATAAAATAAAATAAAAAACTCCCCACTATCCTTGTCGTGGTGGTTCAACTTCAGTTAGATTGAAAATACTTTCATTTTGATGTAATAAATATTGTGAGATATCAGGGTGGCTCAAAGTACGTGAGAACCGCCCTTAATTGGGTAAGTAAGCAACTTATCTTGACAACGTGTATATATGTTCTACCGCTCTTCCATTTGAAAATAAAAAGATATGGACATCTAAAAAAATTGTGCACAGAATTAATGAAAAAATGTTTTCTCAGAATTACTAATAGACAACCTGGTAGAACATTTTGGTAATAACAGGAGACATAGTAACGGGAAATACTGAGATTACAAAATACCACGAAGGAACAGCTGGGTTCTTGCAAAATCAATTTTGGCTAAAAATTACATGCAGAAATGTTCGTTTTATTTTCAATTTTCTGTAAAATTTATTTTCTGAATGCAGCAATTTTTTTGTGGAAAACTTCACACTTTCCAATTTTATGAAAAAATGAAAGAATATGAAACTTTTTGATACAGTTCTTAACCAAAATAAATATCGTACTCTGTTGGTCTGATGGTGGTAATTTTCTGTTCAGTCGTTGCCATACGTTGTCAGGATGAGTTGCCTACCTATCTCGTTAGAAGGGAGTCACGTACCTTGAGACGCTCTATTTATTATAAAATATATGGCTGTGGGAAAGTGGTCTGTAGTTGTGCGAACCATAAAAAAGATCAATAGAGTCAGATGAATAGGTTGAGGGCATAACTGATTCGTATTGCAAAATGTCAAAAAATTCAGTTATCTTTGAATTTTAAACAAAGTAACCAGATTGACATAGGGATTTTCTGAATTGTGTTCTCATTTTGTTGTACCCTCTTCGTTTCGAAGCAAAAGTTAGACTTCTTTCCACCCATAATAATGACATGAGGAACTTGACATCGGTGATATTACATTATGGTATTTTTAATTAAGTTTTCATGTATATTATTTCTCTTCACAGGTCTGTATGCTCCCGCACCAGGTACAATATCCGGCCTTGGTTGTGGCACGTCAGGAGCCTCAGATTCGTTGCAAGGGTTGGCAAATAGTTCCTTAGTATGCTTCGTATATTCTCCTAACCTTGGTACCGTGACGGTTGTTGGCTGTAAGTTTTCAAATCTTCGTGATTAGGTAGCAACGTTTAGTCATTAAGGCAATTTCTCATCATACTACAGAAACCCAATGATTTGTTCATGAATATGTACATACAATACATATACTATTTGTTACCCAATAATTCAATAATATTTTTCTTATTTTAGATTGCTCTTTTAGTGGTCAACCGGGTGTGGGCCGTACTTTAATATAACGATGTGTTTGGACTTCTGGTTAAGACCCCGAAAGGAAATGTGTTTTTCCTAAATGCATGGGGTTGTCCATACGTTGCGCAAGTATTCAATAATAACGACTTGGTTTTTGGCTATCAATACTTTTACGGATATCTGGCGTTTCAAGGTACAAAATACAAATATCTGCCGATCAAAATGAGTACTTAGGTAGGAATGTGTTCTCGCCAATTTCGTCTCTATTCGTGCATGTCCATTTGTTTTAGCTTTTGCAACGCAAACCATTAACTGCCCGTACAACTGCAACACATTCCGGACGGCTGACTTGCTAAGAAGTCCTAATGAAGCACATTATACTGCAGGAAAAACTGAAATTTTGTTCCGTAACTTGGTGTCGTATGCAGTATATTCCTCCAGTTTGTCACCAACCGCTTTACAAAACCAAGTACAACAATGTAAGACACATCTTTATTATATTTGTGTATACTAGTACTCATTATCTCTTCTTAATACTTACTGTTATATTAAACAAAATGCGAGAAACATTTCTGATTAGCCGTGTATTCTAAACATGCACATCACATACTGCTTAATAATAGCCAGCTAGTCTGGTACGATAGGTACATTACTTTTCTAGCCAGATAAGGAATACCGGTTCCTTATCGGGCTGTGCATTTAATAGTACGATGCTACAACACTTACTAATTTTATATGAACTATTCTATGTTTAAATATCCTCACAGATTTTCGTCGCGGAGGTTACAGGAATATCAACGTGCAGGCAAAGGGACAATGCGTTATCGTCAATGACCAATATATTTACGAGCAATGTTGTACAGTCCCTAGAAATCTAAGCGACCCGAATGCCTATGGTATGTTATCTTGTTGGGATTATAAGATAAGGTCGGGATGGGGTGATGTTGGCATAATGGAAGGAAGCAATGCGCACGTATCTACACAGCAGATCCGCTTTGTTCACTGATAACTCATAAATCTAATCTGTACCATAATTCCCATGTAAAGTGACCAATCTGCGAACATGAGATACTTAGGTAAAGTTTTCTGGAGTACTTTGTATTGAGAGACTATTTCATCTCCGCTCTCAAAACTTTTCAAACAACAATAAAATCTGAACTTTTGTTACTAATATGAGCAAATAGGTATGTACGTATGTGTACATAGTTTCCGATAGATTTGTCCACCTTGTTGAAGAAGAATCTTTCATGAATTAATTTAACCATAATTAATCATTTTTATATTTTTTATCGAGCAGTGTTTGACTCTGGGGATAGCGGACAAATTATTGGAAATCCTTCTAACCGTGCAAATAATCCACTGTGCGGGCGAACTGTTGTAAAAGGATACAGCCAGTCCAGGAATAATAATGAACTAATCTTCCGGTTATACTGCGCCTATATATTGAAATCCGCTGCATATTTGAACAATTACTACAGTTTAGGATTTAATCTACAGTACAATATAGTTATCGCCAGTAACATAGATAAATCTGTGATCGTTATGTCGGGTTTTGCATCCTACACTCTTGCCCAATCGCACGCTGAAGTTTTCAGGGGTTATTGTTAAAAAAGAAATTCTTTAATATTGTAGTCGCTAAGACGCACCAGACACCCTTAGTTCTGCTTCGAAATTATCCATTTCATAGGCTAGAATGCTGTGTCTAGTATTTCAGTACTATGTTCTTAGTTATTGCACAGATCTAAACTCTAGAATGCTATTTTTACTTTTGGTTTATGGGGAATAGGATAGCTTATTTGAAATAATCTAAGAGCTGTATTGTACGATTATTTCGCATTGTTTTTATTTAATAGCTAGTTAAAATGCGAGGTTTAGCGAGCTAGTGTAGTGTTTATGAATTATATTTACCATTAAATTATTATAGTTACAAATACAGAATGATTAACGAAATTCTTGCCGCGTGCTTTATTTTTAGATAAGATGCGAATTGATTGATGAAAATAAGTTTTAGAGGCCAAACTGGAAATACGATTGAGAATACAGTTGTCAAACAAGGTACGCAGCGAAGAGCTTTTTCTGGAAGGGCAATATTGTTAAATTCCCAACTGACTCCACTCAAAATTCCCAAATATCAAAATTTGTTTGTATTGGCTTTAAAGAAAAAAACCAAAAAACTTTTGACTAGTTGGATTTTTCCAACTTTTGATCAATTTACTAAAACTTCTCATCTCTGGCGGAGGCTTGGGAGGGGACAAGCTGCCCCCATCCCCACCCTATTTTTGTATCTGTGTTAAAACTTATAGTAGTTCTAACGGAGGAACGTCGCACCAAGTTCGGAGCAAAGTGCGAGGTATATGCTATGAATGAAGTAATCCAAAATTATTGACACACTTTGTTCCCAATAGTTAAATTTGTCTCTTTTCGTTTCAGAACACGCCAGCGAAAAGTCTTTTGAAATCGCGAAATTTTCAGCAGTTCCCGAAAGTGTGTGCAGCCTAACCTAGGATTTCCTACTTGGGCATCTGCGATTCTGTTTTTAAAAATCTTAGGAATCGGATTTGGCCGAAATAATTGGTCAGAGTGAAGATAACTTTTTCATATTTGTGTAACAAAATGGAATACCGTCTCAAAATTTTCTAATTTTTTTTTAGAATTGAATGCATTGAACGCCGTGCTTCACAATTTATCTACTCGTATGTATTTGGATTCTATGTTTCCCAATGCTACTTAAGATAGATAATTCTTGCAAGTATATCGAAAATAAATTTTTCGGAAACAAGCACTGAATTTGGAGGTTACTTGAGCGGTAAATTTCTTTCAAAGGAATTAAGTGACTCAGACAACTCTTAGTGTTCTCAATATATTTGAGAGAACCATCTTCATTCTTAGGCTCAAATTCACCAACGAGGGTGGAACGAAGAATAGGGCCCAAATAACCTTAGTGATGAATTTGGCTTACCTAAAAATCAACATTTGAACACACAGATAATTCGAAAATTGACTCTTTTGTTGACATTCAGAACCCCGTGTTGACATTCTGGTCAAATTTCATATAGAATTTGATACAAAAATTGAGTTACCATATCCACTTTGATTTTTAGATAAACTTTTGAAATACCTACCATGTGTTGATGCAAAATTTGATCGAATTTTACACGTATAAATCAAATTTGATCACAATGCCCGAAAAAATTATGGATTTTGCGTCTCTATACTTTTATGTAAGAATTAGAAAGGTATTTTCATAATATTTTCATTCCGTTTCGAGGGGGGGGGGATACCCCAACAAAATACCTAATAATGGACGTAGTTTAGGTGACAGATATCAAACATGTACGAATTGTAAATTGAAAAACGCGATAGAAAGTATTTTTCAAGCATTCAAAAATGGTCTACGACCCTTAGGATACTTTACAAATCGTGGTTTTCTGCAATGTTTTGCTTTTAGAGGCTAAATATGTTCTATGTAGTTGGTGGAAAAACCAGTCTACATTTTCTTAAATCAAAATCTGTTGAGAGGTCGTTTGATGGATTTGAAGATTAGCATAGGATTTCGAGTAAGAAAATTTAAATTGAACTGAGTGGGCTAAGAGAAACGATTATTCATATTATACCTATTTGACCCTAACACATGTACAGCTGGGGTCAGTCCCATGTGGAATATTATTGGTGGGTGTGTAGTGTGTACATCCGGAAAAAGGTTAGGAACGATCTTACTGACTCAAGAAACTCAATTTGTGATTATATTCGTAATTATTGTACACCAGCATAATATACGTTATTTTCAATATTGCGTGTTTCAGCTCCCCTGTGGATCAGTTCGGCAGATGATGTCTAAGAGGAAATAAATTAAAATAATAAATTCAATACTCAGGAAATCCTATTTTCTAGAATTTTAAGCTGAAAGATGTAATAGAAGATATTTTTCTACCCATCAAAACTCGGACACAACACACAACCCTCAGGATGTTTCACAAATCGGCTTTCCGCAATTTTTGGTTTTTAAAGGCTATAATTATGTGCTCTTGGTGCAAAAATCGATCAACATTTTTTTTGAAATGAGAAACTGTCAAGGGATCACTTATTGGGTTTGATTAACATAACATTTCGAATAAGGAAATTTACACTTTTGCTTCAAAAAATTCTAAAAATAAAGTTTCGTCAAAGATTCTTCCGTCTAAAAAAGAAATTATAGTAGAACTTCCCTATAGCGAATTTCTATGTAACGAAGTTTTCTACGTAACAAACTTTTTCGCTGGTCCCTTGGAATTTCCATTCAAAAATGTTTCTTTATAATGAAAGAAAATTTCTATATAACGAACTTTTTCTCACCGTTCAGAAGCTCGAATGCTTGAATCACATTAAAAACATGTACCGTACTGCCTGGTAATTTTAAGCTTATACACGTCCGACGACCAAAATGATAAGGAGAAGTGCACTGCATGTATGGGTGGGCATTTCTTTTCATTTTCTTGTGTCTGACGGTGTTTTCTAAGTTGAAACACACGTTAACCATGTCGAAGAGAAAAGTTTTAGGTATAAAAAAACAAAGTCCAGCAAGATATTCGTAATTATTGCACTCCACCTAATTTAATCATACACACTTTATTACGTACAGGAACGTACCGAAGAGTTTTTCCGGGGGGGGGGGGGTTAAAATTTCCAAGTGTCAAAAAAGAAAAAAATCTTCTGAATTATTGGATTCTTACAACTCCTCAACTCTAAATATTAAAGCAAAAAAAAAAAACTTTCGACTTGTTGGATTTTTTCAACTCTACCGAAATTTTCTAACTTTGACTGACTAAAATTGTAAATTTTCCTAACTGCCGAGTAAGACATTTCCTACATGGGGGAAGCTCCCCCATACCCATATCGGTTCGTCCCTGATCATGTATTTACGTACAGTATGTATAAAGCCTACCTTACTGTACTGTGCATGTACATATGCTGTAATTGAAGGGGGGAAAAAGATTTCTATACAACGAAGTTTTTATATAACGAAGTTTTTCCTTGTCCTCTTTGAGGCTCGTTATATGGAAGTTCCACTATACTGTAACAAAGAAGTACTTACTCAGAATTTTGTGGAGAAAAATTCAAAAGTTTTTCAACTTTTCTTCCTTTTTGATGACAGTGAACTTTTTTCATAACAGTTCACGAAAATATGATAAAAATAAATAAAAGTCTGTCTGTTTACACGTTTTCAGACACGTTATATCCACTTCTGATGTTAATCTGGTACCAATCTCCACCCAATAAGCTCCTCGGTGGCCGTTTACTAAATAGTCAGTCAGGTTTGGTCTTCCGAATACTGAGGATCAGTTTGAATGGTAAATTTTCAATTTCATACAACTTCGATTTTATGGTTAATCTTATTCTTCCCCCTTATATGCACACCTTCAGTAATTTGAAAAATGAACTTAGTAGGCCAAGAAACAAATTATTCATCTATTTGACACTAGCATATTATGCTTATCTTGATGTTTCACAGATCAGCTTATGTGACATTATGTTAGATGAGGGTGTACATCCGAAAAAATGTTAAAAATGATCTTATCGTTTTAAGAAATTCAATTTGTGTTATATTACACGTAACTACCTTTTCAGCTTTCACTTCATTCCATATTATTACTTCCCGTCTGAAAAATCGGAGGCTAGATACCAGAAGGCGCTGGACCCAATGGAGTGCCTTGATTCCGTTTTGGGACTGGTTCTTTTGAAATGAGAAAAATACAAGAGCGCTTGATCGATGCCACTGAGTTCGACGCAAATCATGCGTATTTTCGGCCCCTTTTCCAGAATCTGTGCCTGGCGCATTTCTAGCCGCCCAGTTTGGGACTATTGCTACTGTTTTCATTCGATATGTTTACGCAATGTTACACCTATACCGTTCATTGCAAATGCAGGATGATTAGTAAGAAAATAATGTACTTTAGAAACGTCGCGTCAAAGAGAATATAAAGGTATCCGGTGGTTGGGCGTGGAGAGCTGAATAAAATTAAATATTTACATTTCCAGAAAGAGGACTCTCTTTTCATTTTTGCTCTCACCCGAGCCCTGGAACCGCCTCTTCGAGCATTTCCTCAGGGACATCTGGGAGCCTTTTTTAGGACTGCCTTAGCTCTCTTCTCTTCTTGCCAGGAATCGGCCTAGATCGACTGCGCTATCTTCCTGTCGAATACCCGAAACACTTGCCCGTGGTTTATGACGGTGAGTTCAACGAGCATCGGCAGGTAGCGCTTTACCCACTTACAACTTTCAGATACTGGCGACCGATTACACAATACACACTTCTCGGAAGCCTCTGCTGTAAGTGGTTGTGACTCTGTGTACTTTATCACTTATCAGAATGCGGTGAAATGTGTGACGAGTTCTTTCTTGCACTACTGATAACGATGCCAGCGTTGGGAATCGAACACGGTGCCTTCAGGTTATGAAGCCGAGTTCTTAGGTTCTTACCGCTACGCCACAGAGCCACACTCCAGAAAAAGGACTGAGAATATAGGTCTTACGCCTCTCCTGCTTCCAGGCCTCCGAGTCGAACAGGGTGTGCCAAGGGCCGATGTAAGTGCCGAAGCATTTGTAACCGCTTAGGACTTGTTCAGGTGGAAGTTCAAGTCCTCATGGGACCTGCTTGCCCATTGATCGAGGTCGCGTATTAGCACTCGGGTTCACTCACCCTTGGTCGACTGAGCAAATGCATCAGGCGAGGACTTGTCCGCATAAATCACTTAAAAAATGAATTACGTGACTCCGAACATCTTTAGTATTCTCAATATACTTAAGAGAAAACTATCTTAATTCTTCGGTTCGAACCCACCAGCTTGGCTAGATTGGAGAATCGAACCAAAATAAGTTTAGTAATGAATTTTGAGTACCTGAAAATCGACTCTTGAAATACGGTCAATTCGAAAGTCGCGACGTATGTTGACATTCAAAGTGCATATGTTGACATTCTGGTCAAATTTCATATAGAATTTAATACAAAAACTGATTTACCATGTAAATAAAATTCTACATCAAAGTTGATGCATCGTTTGATCTGAAAGTCGATGCTAATATGATAACTTGACTTTTGTATCGAATTCTGTATCAAATTTGACCTGCGTACCGGATCGAAAAAACGACGAATTTGGCGTGTCGATATTTATTTAGAGGGAATTAGGTAAATTTTTGAATAGTAACTTATTTTTGTTTAATTCTTGTAATCCGTGTTGTATAAATTATTTTACTTTTTTCGGAATTATAGTATGTCCTGACTCCTGTAAAAAGTTCCCTTAACATTTCGGGCAAGTACTTAAATGCTACACTAATGAGGATTTCCGTACCCTAACCAGTTTTTTGACCAGCCTGTATTTCCACATCTTAACCAATTTTTTTGGCCAGCCTCTATTTTTATAAGATTTCTTTTAAAAAATTACAAATTTTTTATGGGGAATCCCATGTTAAACATCAGTTTCCTGGGGGGATACCGAGATAATTTTTAATTTGAAAAAAATTGGCCACCGTTTTGCACTCTGAAGGGGAAAATGGAACATTCCAAAATTTTCCTAATTTTGGAGAACTCTATTTAATTAATACAACATTTTGGTAAGGTGCAACGGTGGTGATCGTTAACTTTCATATTGGGGGGGGGGGTGAGGGGAATAAATTCTTTCTCGCTCAAATATCATTAAAGTAAAAAAGAAAAAGGAACTACAAATGCCTACATGACAGTTTGCCAGCAAATCCCTGAGATCGCCATCATTGGTGAAGAGAAGCTTTTACTTCTGTGAACCGCTAATTCAGCGTCTCCAATTTTATTCTGAAAATTTCATTTATCCAATGTTTTTGTTGTCTATCGGGAGGTCATTTGCCATTACCATACGAGGCGTTCAAAAAGTAAGGTAACGAGGGTTTATTATAAAATAACTGTAAATTGTAAAAATTATATTTTACAAAATTTGAAAAGATAGAACCTTATACTACTTCTCAACAATAGTTACCTCCTCGATTGAGACATTTATCCCATCCGTTTATTAACTTATACATGCCTGCACTGTAAAATTCGTGTCGTCCAAGGATTCAAACTGGACGTTCAAAAAGTAAGGTGACAAGGCTTGTTGTGTGAAAACCAATGGACGTATTGTAAATCTGGCAACATAGCATAATTCTGTGTCTTTTTTACGCTAGAACCATACACCTTCCCTCCATTTTAGTATTCTTGTAGACGGGTTCCCGGCGCTACAAACAAAATTATAACATGCATATCTGAGATGCTCGTGGTATTCTTTTGGTTTTGGTTAATTTTCTCCCATATGGAACAGCGATAAACTCTAAAGTGTAGGAAATGTTTGTTGTTCGAATTTAAAAGAAACGTAGAATTCTTCTATGTTGCTTGATTTGCAATCCATCCACAAGGCATCTATGTCAGTAAACCGATAGAATAAATGCCTTAGTCGGAAAGGTAACTATGTTGAGAAGTAGTTTAAGGTTGTATCTTTTCAGATTTTGTGAAATAAAATTCTTTACGATTTATATTTACTTCATAATAGCCCTAGTTACCCTTCTTTTTGAACACCCCTCGTATGTAGAAGCCTGTCTAGATAGATGAGCTTACATGTTCAAATCATGGTTTTCTCCCAAAATGAGTTTCAAGCTTTTTATATTACTATCTCAAAGAATTTTATCGAAGATGATGAGCGCATTTTTGGAATAAAACTATCGCTTGAATTGGAGAGGGGAGGGGCTATTGTTGGAAAAAATTTGATTTTTTTCGAAGGTAGCAAATATACTTTTTTTGTTGTACCCCTTATGCTTTGGTCTGCTAAGCTTTCTATTGGACTATAACTATCTCTAGAACTCGCTCAGTTCGGATCTTAACTCATAGTCCTCCTAGATTCGGCACTGGCTTGATATAAAACTAATTTCAGATTACGGATTTTTGCTCGCAATTCAAGCTTTTTGTAAACAAAAAATCACCAATCAATTTATTTTTACAACCAAACGGAGGCTCATTGTTAATCCATATATGGAAGGCTGATGAGTGCAAGAAGTAGCCACATAAATTTTTTTAGTAGCAGACTATGTTAATCATTTTTCTTTTTTTTATTATTAGGCTTACAAACTCAGTGCCTCATATGTATTTTTAAACTACATTTGGTATCGATAAGCGGGTGAATTCACGCTGCTATAGACTCAGCACTTAGACAGCCCACTTTTGGGCATAAGCCTTGCTCAGTTCAGACCATTTTCTCCTGTTTTTGACTATAGAGAACCAGTCTGAGCCGGCCATTTGACCAATCTCGTCTACCCATCGCGCCACTGGCCTCCCCCATTTGGTTTTCTCTGAGGAGTCCAAAACGTTCACCTTTTATTCAATTTCGAATTGGATTCTCTGGCAAGATGGCCCACATATTTAAATTTAAGTTTAGAATGATTCTCAGCGTTGCGTTTTGGGTAGTTTGTATTTTTTGTGCTTGTTTTTTTAGTACAGGCCATGTCTGGGCTACGTACTCGTACGTTAAAACCGAGATAACTGTGCTTTCGAAAATTCTTAGTTTACTTTTCAATTTCATGTCACCTTTCAGTGTCAGTTTTTGTGCCCCAAAAGCTCTCCATGCATTTGTTCTTCTGATTTTAATTTTGTTTTCAGTTTTGTTGACGAACGATACTATTTGGCCCAGATACTTATACTCGGAAGCCACCTTGATCAGTTTCTTATTATTGATCTCGCCGAAGGGAATTATTTTGGTTAAAATTTTTGTTTAGGTAAAGTTGATGGAAAGCCCTCCTTCTCGCTCTCTCTGCTCAGGTCTTCAGCCATACCCCGCAGTTCTTCTGCATTTCTTGCGATGATAACAATATCATCTGCGTGTTAATCAACTAACAATGAATAATAATAACATCCGACATGATCTCGGTAAGCATTGTCTATCAAGTCGAAGTATTGACTCGACCACGTCTTGTACTGAGCCACTGCACTTAGATTACGCACTAGAGTGTATTTTATTCTGGGACTTTCGTCGGATCCTTTGAACAACCGGGGAGTTTCTTAATTGAAATTCCTACTCGACCAGCTGAGAACACGTTCCATAAACTCCTTTTTTTTTTGGGGGGGGGGAACCAGCTTGGTATTTTGATTTTCATTTCTTGAGGAGGACTAGTTTTGGGAAAATACACTTGTCAAGAAAATGAATGAGCCTCCAGTGCTGCTGCTTATGGAAGTGATTTTGATTATAGTAAATGATATTGGTTAGCGAATGACGTTAGGTTAGGTACTTCAGGGAGTCCAGTTTTTACCCCCCCCCCCATCATTTCTCGGTGACCAAGTTGGATGATCAGATAACAGCTGCTGAATCTGTTAATGGAAGATGAGTTGATGATTATCATATTCGAGTTTTCAAATCATTAGGAGTGCTCTTTTAATGGAGTGGAGGACAACTCTTGTTCAAATCATTTTTGCCAAAGACTGCTAAGAGGTTAATGAGTTACATTTGATCGCTATATGGAAACGCCAGAAGTAATAAGCGACTGAGAAAATAATCTCGTTAATGAGGGGAAGTGCCTCCAAGTAGCAAAGAACCAGCACACTAGCTGGTTGATGCGTTCTTTCAGGAAACCGTGGGTCTAAGTTGAAAACTCACTATAGGAGTAGCTGCTAGTAGTTTCAATACTTTTCCTAATCAGTGTCTGAGTCCATAACATTAAACTGGGAAATCGATTAGCTATCTTACCCCTTTCCCCCATAACGCGTTCAATAATTTTTTCTCAATTGAAATTATGTACCCAAGCATCGTTTCTAACTCCACTATATGGTAAGGAGGTAAGGATATTGTGATCATTGGAAATGTTTTTAATAGACCTGAAACTTAGATGAGTCAGTTTTAAAACAGAATTTGCCATTACAATATCTTTTTATGGATACATTTCAGAGATAAATGGACACATATTTCACTTGAAATATTACAATTTCGATATCATCAATTACGAGCAACCCCGATGCGTAAAATCCCACCCGTTACCCGGGTAACTGAAGGGGAACAAGGGTAATCTGAGGGTAACAAATTGGGAACTTTTCCGCCGCAGGTAACTAAAGCGTAACTAGTTGCGTAGTATCCCGCCAGTTACCCGGGTAAAAGCGGGAACAAGGGTAATCTGAGGGTAACCCGAGGGTAACAAGTGGGTAACTTTTCCGCGGGTAACTGGGTAACTAGAGGATAACTGATTGCGCATCGGGGCTATTTTCGCGCTTTTGTAAGAGAAACGATTATTCATATTATACCTATTTGACCCTAACACATGTACAGCTGGGGTCAGTCCCATGTGGAATATTATTGGTGGGTGTGTAGTGTGTACATCCGGAAAAAGGTTAGGAACGATCTTACTGACTCAAGAAACTCAATTTGTGATTATATTCGTAATTATTGTACACCAGCATAATATACGTTATTTTCAATATTGCGTGTTTCAGCTCCCCTGTGGATCAGTTCGGCAGATGATGTCTAAGAGGAAATAAATTAAAATAATAAATTCAATACTCAGGAAATCCTATTTTCTAGAATTTTAAGCTGAAAGATGTAATAGAAGATATTTTTCTACCCATCAAAACTCGGACACAACACACAACCCTCAGGATGTTTCACAAATCGGCTTTCCGCAATTTTTGGTTTTTAAAGGCTATAATTATGTGCTCTTGGTGCAAAAATCGATCAACATTTTTTTTGAAATGAGAAACTGTCAAGGGATCACTTATTGGGTTTGATTAACATAACATTTCGAATAAGGAAATTTACACTTTTGCTTCAAAAAATTCTAAAAATAAAGTTTCGTCAAAGATTCTTCCGTCTAAAAAAGAAATTATAGTAGAACTTCCCTATAGCGAATTTCTATGTAACGAAGTTTTCTACGTAACAAACTTTTTCGCTGGTCCCTTGGAATTTCCATTCAAAAATGTTTCTTTATAATGAAAGAAAATTTCTATATAACGAACTTTTTCTCACCGTTCAGAAGCTCGAATGCTTGAATCACATTAAAAACATGTACCGTACCGCCTGGTAATTTTAAGCTTATACACGTCCGACGACCAAAATGATAAGGAGAAGTGCACTGCATGTATGGGTGGGCATTTCTTTTCATTTTCTTGTGTCTGACGGTGTTTTCTAAGTTGAAACACACGTTAACCATGTCGAAGAGAAAAGTTTTAGGTATAAAAAACAAAGTCCAGCAAGATATTCGTAATTATTGCATCCACCTAATTTAATCATACACACTTTATTACGTACAGGAACGTACCGAAGAGTTTTTCCGGGGGGGGGGGGTTAAAATTTCCAAGTGTCAAAAAAGAAAAAAATCTTCTGAATTATTGGATTCTTACAACTCCTCAACTCTAAATATTAAAGCAAAAAAAAAAAACTTTCGACTTGTTGGATTTTTTCAACTCTACCGAAATTTTCTAACTTTGACTGACTAAAATTGTAAATTTTCCTAACTGCTGAGTAAGACATTTCCTACATGGGGGAAGCTCCCCCATACCCATATCGGTTCGTCCCTGATCATGTATTTACGTACAGTATGTATAAAGCCTACCTTACTGTACTGTGCATGTACATATGCTGTAATTGAAGGGGGAAAAAAGATTTCTATACAACGAAGTTTTTATATAAAGAAGTTTTTCCTTGTCCCCTTTGAGGCTCGTTATATGGAAGTTCCACTATACTGTAACAAAGAAGTACTTACTCAGAATTTTGTGGAGAAAAATTCTAAAGTTTTTCAACTTTTCTTCCTTTTTGATGACAGTGAACTTTTTTCATAACAGTTCACGAAAATATGATAAAAATAAATAAAAGTCTGTCTGTTTACACGTTTTCAGACACGTTATATCCACTTCTGATGTTAATCTGGTACCAATCTCCACCCAATAAGCTCCTCGGTGGCCGTTCACTAAATAGTCAGTTAGGTTTGGTCTTCCGAATACTGAGGATCAGTTTGAATGGTAAATTTTCAATTTCATACAACTTCGATTTTATGGTTAATCTTATTCTTCCCCTTTATATGCACACCTTCAGTAATTTGAAAAATGAACTTAGTGGACCAAGAAGCAAATTATTCATCTATTTGACACTAGCATATTATGCTTATCTTGATGTTTCACAGATCAGCTTATGTGACATTATGTTAGATGAGGGTGTACATCCGAAAAAATGTTAAAAATGATCTTATCGTTTTAAGAAATTCAATTTGTGTTATATTACACGTAACTACCTTTTCAGCTTTCACTTCATTCCATATTATTACTTCCCGTCTGAAAAATCGGAGGCTAGATACCAGAAGGCGCTGGACCCAATGGAGTGCCTTGATTCCGTTTTGGGACTGGCTCTTTTGAAATGAGAAAAATACAAGAGCGCTTGATCGATGCCACCGAGTTCGACGCAAATCATGCGTATTTTCAGCCCCTTTTCCAGAATCTGTGCCTGGCGCATTTCTAGCCGCCCAGTTTGGGACTATTGCTACTGTTTTCATTCGATATGTTTACGCAATGTTATACCTATACCGGTCATTGCAAATGCAGGATGATTAGTAAGAAAATAATGTACTTTAGAAACGTCGCGTCAAAGAGAATAATAAAGGTATCCGGTGGTTGGGCGTGGAGAGCTGAATAAAATTAAATATTTACATTTCCAGAAAGAGGACTCTCTTTTCATTTTTGCTCTCACCCGAGCCCTGGAACCGCCTCTTCGAGCATTTCCTCAGGGACATCTGGGAGCCTTTTTTAGGACTGCCTTAGCTCTCTTCTCTTCTTGCCAGGAATCGGCCTAGATCGACTGCGCTATCTTCCTGTCGAATACCCGAAACACTTGCCCTGTGGTTTATGACGGTGAGTTCAACGAGCATCGGCAGGTAGCGCTTTACCCACTTACAACTTTCAGATACTGGCGACCGATTACACAATACACACTTCTCGGAAGCCTCTGCTGTAAGTGGTTGTGACTCTGTGTACTTTATCACTTATCAGAATGCGGTGAAATGTGTGACGAGTTCTTTCTTGCACTACTGATAACGATGCCAGCGTTGGGAATCGAACACGGTGCCTTCAGGTTATGAAGCCGAGTTCTTAGGTTCTTACCGCTACGCCACAGAGCCACACTCCAGAAAAAGGACTGAGAATATAGGTCTTACGCCTCTCCTGCTTCCAGGCCTCCGAGTCGAACAGGGTGTGCCAAGGGCCGATGTAAGTGCCGAAGCATTTGTAACCGCTTAGGACTTGTTCAGGTGGAAGTTCAAGTCCTCATGGGACCTGCTTGCCCATTGATCGAGGTCGCGTATTAGCACTCGGGTTCACTCACCCTTGGTCGACTGAGCAAATGCATCAGGCGAGGACTTGTCCGCATAAATCACTTAAAAAATGAATTACGTGACTCCGAACATCTTTAGTATTCTCAATATACTTAAGAGAAAACTATCTTAATTCTTCGGTTCGAACCCACCAGCTTGGCTAGATTGGAGAATCGAACCAAAATAAGTTTAGTAATGAATTTTGAGTACCTGAAAATCGACTCTTGAAATACGGTCAATTCGAAAGTCGCGACGTATGTTGACATTCAAAGTGCATATGTTGACATTCTGGTCAAATTTCATATAGAATTTAATACAAAAACTGATTTACCATGTAAATAAAATTCTACATCAAAGTTGATGCATCGTTTGATCTGAAAGTCGATGCTAATATGATAACTTGACTTTTGTATCGAATTCTGTATCAAATTTGACCTGCGTACCGGATCGAAAAAACGACGAATTTGGCGTGTCGATATTTATTTAGAGGGAATTAGGTAAATTTTTGAATAGTAACTTATTTTTGTTTAATTCTTGTAATCCGTGTTGTATAAATTATTTTACTTTTTTCGGAATTATAGTATGTCCTGACTCCTGTAAAAAGTTCCCTTAACATTTCGGGCAAGTACTTAAATGCTACACTAATGAGGATTTCCGTACCCTAACCAGTTTTTTGACCAGCCTGTATTTCCACATCTTAACCAATTTTTTTGGCCAGCCTCTATTTTTATAAGATTTCTTTTAAAAAATTACAAATTTTTTATGGGGAATCCCATGTTAAACATCAGTTTCCTGGGGGGATACCGAGATAATTTTTAATTTGAAAAAAATTGGCCACCGTTTTGCACTCTGAAGGGGAAAATGGAACATTCCAAAATTTTCCTAATTTTGGAGAACTCTATTTAATTAATACAACATTTTGGTAAGGTGCAACGGTGGTGATCGTTAACTTTCATATTGGGGGGGGGGTGAGGGGAAGAAATTCTTTCTCGCTCAAATATATCATTAAAGTAAAAAAGAAAAAGGAACTACAAATGCCTACATGACAGTTTGCCAGCAAATCCCTGAGATCGCCATCATTGGTGAAGAGAAGCTTTTACTTCTGTGAACCGCTAATTCAGCGTCTCCAATTTTATTCTGAAAATTTCATTTATCCAGTGTTTTTGTTGTCTATCGGGAGGTCATTTGCCATTACCATACGAGGCGTTCAAAAAGTAAGGTAACGAGGGTTTATTATAAAATAACTGTAAATTGTAAAAATTATATTTTACAAAATTTGAAAAGATAGAACCTTATACTACTTCTCAACAATAGTTACCTCCTCGATTGAGACATTTATCCCATCCGTTTATTAACTTATACATGCCTGCACTGTAAAATTCGTGTCGTCCAAGGATTCAAACTGGACGTTCAAAAAGTAAGGTGACAAGGCTTGTTGTGTGAAAACCAATGGACGTATTGTAAATCTGGCAACATAGCATAATTCTGTGTCTTTTTTACGCTAGAACCATACACCTTCCCTCCATTTTAGTATTCTTGTAGACGGGTTCCCGGCGCTACAAACAAAATTATAACATGCATATCTGAGATGCTCGTGGTATTCTTTTGGTTTTGGTTAATTTTCTCCCATATGGAACAGCGATAAACTCTAAAGTGTAGGAAATGTTTGTTGTTCGAATTTAAAAGAAACGTAGAATTCTTCTATGTTGCTTGATTTGCAATCCATCCACAAGGCATCTATGTCAGTAAACCGATAGAATAAATGCCTTAGTCGGAAAGGTAACTATGTTGAGAAGTAGTTTAAGGTTGTATCTTTTCAGATTTTGTGAAATAAAATTCTTTACGATTTATATTTACTTCATAATAGCCCTAGTTACCCTTCTTTTTGAACACCCCTCGTATGTAGAAGCCTGTCTAGATAGATGAGCTTACATGTTCAAATCATGGTTTTCTCCCAAAATGAGTTTCAAGCTTTTTATATTACTATCTCAAAGAATTTTATCCAAGATGATGAGCGCATTTTTGGAATAAAACTATCGCTTGAATTGGAGAGGGGAGGGGCTATTGTTGGAAAAAATTTGATTTTTTTCGAAGGTAGCAAATATACTTTTTTTGTTGTACCCCTTATGCTTTGGTCTGCCAAGCTTTCTATTGGACTATAACTATCTCTAAAACTCGCTCAGTTCGGAGTAATCGATCTTAACTCATAGTCCTCCTAGATTCGGCACTGGCTTGATATAAAACTAATTTCAGATTACGGATTTTTGCTCGCAATTCAAGCTTTTTGTAAACAAAAAATCACCAATCAATTTATTTTTACAACCAAACGGAGGCTCATTGTTAATCCATATATGGAAGGCTGATGAGTGCAAGAAGTAGCCACATAAATTTTTTTAATAGCAGACTATGTTAATCATTTTTCTTTTTTTTATTATTAGGCTTACAAACTCAGTGCCTCATATGTATTTTTAAACTACATTTGGTATCGATAAGCGGGTGAATTCACGCTGCTATAGATTCAGCACTTAGACAGCCCACTTTTGGGCATAAGCCTTGCTCAGTTCAGACCATTTTCTCCTGTTTTTGACTATAGAGAACCAGTCTGAGCCGGCCATCTGACCAATCTCGTCTACCCATCGCGCCACTGGCCTCCCCCATTTGGTTTTCTCTGAGGAGTCCAAAACGTTCACCTTTTATTCAATTTCGAATTGGATTCTCTGGCAAGATGGCCCACATATTTAAATTTAAGTTTAGAATGATTCTCAGCGTTGCGTTTTGGGTCGTTTGTATTTTTTGTGCTTGTTTTTTTAGTACAGGCCATGTCTGGGCTACGTACTCGTACGTTAAAACCGAGATAACTGTGCTTTCGAAAATTCTTAGTTTACTTTTCAATTTCATGTCACCTTTCAGTGTCAGTTTTTGTGCCCCAAAAGCTCTCCATGCATTTGTTCTTCTGATTTTAATTTTGTTTTCAGTTTTGTTGACGAACGATACTATTTGGCCCAGATACTTATACTCGGAAGCCACCTTGATCAGTTTCTTATTATTGATCTCGCCGAAGGGAATTATTTTGGTTAAAATTTTTGTTTAGGTAAAGTTGATGGAAAGCCCTCCTTCTCGCTCTCTCTCCTCAGGTCTTCAGCCATACCCCGCAGTTCTTCTGCATTTCTTGCGATGATAACAATATCATCTGCGTGTTAATCAACTAACAATGAATAATAATAACATCCGACATGATCTCGGTAAGCATTGTCTATCAAGTCGAAGTATTGACTCGACCACGTCTTGTACTGAGCCACTGCACTTAGATTACGCACTAGAGTGTATTTTATTCTGGGACTTTCGTCGGATCCTTTGAACAACCGGGAGTTTCTTAATTGAAATTCCTACTCGACCAGCTGAGAACACGTTCCATAAACTCCTTTTTTTTTTGGGGGGGGGGAACCAGCTTGGTATTTTGATTTTCATTTCTTGAGGAGGACTAGTTTTGGGAAAATACACTTGTCAAGAAAATGAATGAGCCTCCAGTGCTGCTGCTTATGGAAGTGATTTTGATTATAGTAAATGATATTGGTTAGCGAATGACGTTAGGTTAGGTACTTCAGGGAGTCCAGTTTTTACCCCCCCCCCCCATCATTTCTCGGTGACCAAGTTGGATGATCAGATAACAGCTGCTGAATCTGTTAATGGAAGATGAGTTGATGATTATCATATTCGAGTTTTCAAATCATTAGGAGTGCTCTTTTAATGGAGTGGAGGACAACTCTTGTTCAAATCATTTTTGCCAAAGACTGCTAAGAGGTTAATGAGTTACATTTGATCGCTATATGGAAACGCCAGAAGTAATAAGCGACTGAGAAAATAATCTCGTTAATGAGGGGAAGTGCCTCCAAGTAGCAAAGAACCAGCACACTAGCTGGTTGATGCGTTCTTTCAGGAAACCGTGGGTCTAAGTTGAAAACTCACTATAGGAGTAGCTGCTAGTAGTTTCAATACTTTTCCTAATCAGTGTCTGAGTCCATAACATTAAACTGGGAAATCGATTAGCTATCTTACCCCTTTCCCCCATAACGCGTTCAATAATTTTTTCTCAATTGAAATTATGTACCCAAGCATCGTTTCTAACTCCACTATATGGTAAGGAGGTAAGGATATTGTGATCATTGGAAATGTTTTTAATAGACCTGAAACTTAGATGAGTCAGTTTTAAAACAGAATTTGCCATTACAATATCTTTTTATGGATACATTTCAGAGATAAATGGACACATATTTCACTTGAAATATTACAATTTCGATATCATCAATTACGAGCAACCCCGATGCGTAAAATCCCACCCGTTACCCGGGTAACTGAAGGGGAACAAGGGTAATCTGAGGGTAACAAATTGGGAACTTTTCCGCCGCAGGTAACTAAAGCGTAACTAGTTGCGTAGTATCCCGCCAGTTACCCGGGTAAAAGCGGGAACAAGGGTAATCTGAGGGTAACCCGAGGGTAACAAGTGGGTAACTTTTCCGCGGGTAACTGGGTAACTAGAGGATAACTGATTGCGCATCGGGGCTATTTTCGCGCTTTTGTATCTAGTTTTAATTATATTATTGCGAATGCTTTACTTGTAAATCATGTCCATTTTCCAATAATTATATGATAAGCAAATACCCGTTCGATAAATGTTTTCTAATTCCTCAATGATTTCTCACCGAAATCTGCTTTTCAATTGATAAAAAACGTTGTCAATCCCTTTTACAATCCACTTAAGCCCTGAGTTGTTTTACACTTACAGTGCCTTCCCAGGTTTCATTGTTACACTGAAATCTGCCCAAGTATTGCTATTATCACGAATCCTCGTACATTTTATATGACAGAATAGAAGATTTTTCATAATGAAATATAGTTTGACGTAGGTAAGCGCTTTATATTTTTTTATAACTGTATTTGAAACCTAGAATAAATCAGAATGATTATACGATCATACATTATCGATTATCTCCTTGGAGTTATCATTCGAATTTACTATTTTCCTAGCAGTATTAAATACGAGTAGGCGAATACCTTTCATTAACTGTCAAAGAAACGACTTCTTTATGTCTCAGCTGATAGGTACCTATAGCTCTAAAGCCAACACCAGAGGTTGGAAATAATTAAACTGTCATCAGTTAGTTCGGTTTGCTATGAAGTTCTTGGTCTGATGTTACACACTACAGAAATAAGTGAATTGAACTAGTGATTGTGAAAATGAAAGTCACGGTAGTTCTGTTTCATTATGGCGCTATTTGCTTGGCACTAGTCGCTGGATTTAATTGCGGTAATCTTTATGTGTATTAATGATTTTGGAAAAATCTGTATGACTGAAAAATTTATTAATGACATCGGTATCCCCGAAGTCCTTTGGAAAATCTACTAACTTCACTCATACTGTAATTATGTATTTTAATATCTGCTCTGAGAAACATGGTCTGTGCTGTAACTGTTGCAGTGAGAGGAAAGTAAAGTTAGAAATTAGTAAAAAAGATTTGAAGGCGAAGTGAGGTGTCTTTTAGAAATTTTCAGCTAAATGAAGTTCAAGAATGTGTACTCTTGCGGACTAGAAAGATGATGAGGTTGTTACCCAAATCCCTCCATAAAATTGATTTTAAGAGGAATGAATTCCTTTCCCTTCCGAAAAATTCTGATATTGTTTCTTAATTATATATGAAAAATTGAAAATAAACATGAATATCAACAAAACGTTTCCAGAAGCTCAGTCAGTATACTGTGAAAAACCTTTTACAAATTACAAAAATGGAAAAGTAGGTATGATAACCCAGTAGGAGGAATTATATTGAAAATCCGATTTGAAACCTTATGGAAACAATTTTAAAGCTAATGTCAAAACTGACTGTGAGCAGAGGAAAATTAATTTATCGAATTAACGGATTCAACTATCTGTAGGTCTGTGCTACTAATAACGAAAATATCAGTATTTCCTAGAAATTGTTGAATTTTTCTCTTGTTGCCAGTGGACGGACGCATTTTTAATTAGTCTTTACTTCATTGAGAACATGAACTGCTGGCTTCTGTCTGAAGTTCCTTTAGCCAATGATGTGCCTGTAATTAAGGAGCTACAGTGTTCTCTCTCTCTCTTGATTTCAATTTTTTAGAAAAGCTTCCTCACCTTCGAAGATGGACATTCTTTTATTTTTACTAAACTGTTTTAACAATTCTACTGCTTGAAACCGTCCCAATATATTGAATACTAGGCAACTGGTGAAAGTTATATATCGTGTGTACAGTGTCTCACATTTGTGTTCATCAACAATGAATTTTCAAATACTTGTTCACTTGATTTTGTTGTTTTTTTGTTTGTTTTTTTAAATAGGATATATTCAAGCGGATCCATCAGGTCCTGAAGATTATAACTCATCAGGCCCTGGCAATTATGACACATCAGGTTCTGTATATTATGATCCGACAAATTCTGGAGGTTATTCGCCACCAGGTTCTCCTCCTTCAGCACCGTGTCCACCTGGTGACGGAACAAATCCGCAACCTTACCTACCTGATACATCCCCCGAAGAGCCTCAATATCAACCACCGCAATCGAATGTGTCATATGGAAAACCCTCACGACGACAAAGAAAACGTGGATTATATCCACCACCTTCAAATCCGTATCCGGGACCGCCTCCTCCAGGTGGATATCCAGGACCAGAGCAGTATCCAGAACCAGGACCGTATCCAGAACCAGGACCGTATCCAGGACCAGGACCGTATCCAGGACCAGGACCGAATCCAGAGCCAGGACAATATCCAAAGCCAGGACAATATCCAGGGCCAGGACAATATCCAGGGCCAGGACAATATCCAGGGCCAAGACAATATCCAGGGCCAGGACAATATCCAGGGCCATTCAGACGTAAGAATGAAATTTACCGTGAACTATGTTTTCATCTTGTGTAGATATGAGAATTTTGATTTTTAACGTGTGTAAAGTACCTATATTTTGGTCACCTTGCTAGTTTTTTGAAACCAAAAGCGTTGGGCCTAGTTTGCACCCAGAGTCAGTAATGTGATTGGGAAGGTTTGTTAAGGATGGGTAAGCTCTTCAGGAGGGGGGGGGGGTAATGATGGATAAATTATAATTTTCCGAGGAAAACTGTAGTATCTTCGAATTTTGAACCATTTGAATCGTGAAAATTTGCATTTTCAGTTTCTTTCCTTTCTTCTGGGTTCTAGTAGCGGATATACACCCATACCCATTTATTGTGCCATTACCGAGAATGCTACCGTTGCCATTTGAAATTAACGTGACTTGTAGGTGCCATTGACTCAGTGTTACTTCTGTAACTAATTTAATATAAGATTATGGTTAAATTTTGCCCGTGCTGAGAGGACCCTTTCAAACAGTAACAGGATACATGAATGTCTGGCCATGAAACAATTTCGACGTACAAAATCGACGTCGATTTGGCAGTCTGTTGATTTTCACAATGATTCAACTCTTTGTCGCCATAGAGTTTACCTACATATAAATGGACTTCGGTTTTACTATTTAATTCGACATCGTTTTTACATTGTAGGTGCAATGTTGAATGTAATTACTAATCAGTGTAATTTGTGATTCTTCCCTTCGACGTCAAATTCACGTCGATTTGGTTTCGTAAAATCGACGTAGCTATTCGTGAATTCGACGTCAATTTGACATCAATAGTTCAGTTTGTTTAATTTCGGCATTAATTACGACGTCCATTGGAAATATCAGTTTCGACGTCAATTTTGAAGTCTTATGCGTCGTATGAATACAATTTACTACTCACAGATGAAGTGGTGCACAACAAGTTGTATAGCCAGGAAAACAACATTGAATTAACAATTTGTAAGAGGAAGACTGAATAACCTTGCCCCGTAACTTGGTATTTTGGATTTTATTCGGCATAAGTTCTAAGTCTATCCCTTCGGGGGAAATCCTATTAATAACAGCATGCAGCGAGTTCTTATTATAGACGTTTAATGCGCATCAAATTAGATTATTGGAAATGGCGTTTGAATTTGAAATTGGTATCGATTTGACTGTAAAATTTCCTATCAAACTGACGCCTCGTTCACCGTCAAACCACATTCATTTCGACGTCAGTCTAGCTGTTAATGAGCTTTCACTAAGTTTCATGTTGACGGTGTTTCGATGCATAAAATCGACGTCGATTTAGGGTCGAAAGAAGACTCAAATCGACGGCAAATGGTTTCGTATGTAGAATGAACTACAGCTACTTTTAATATTTTTATTTTTCACTCATCGTGCCTCAATTCATACCATAGCTGAAGTCGGGTATGACGAGTAAAATGTAATATTGTCCGCAGCTGGAATTACTGGGCCCAAAATTCGGGCATGTAACTACGATGGTGTAACACCTACTGCAGAAGCGCTCCTTGCCCTGACCGCCAATCAGGTGAATTACAGCTTTATAAGATTCACAAGAATACGAACAGTAATGGCTGCTGCGAGTGAGTTACCCTCTCCGGTATCTATGATCCCTGCTGTTATGTAACAAGAATAGTAATACATGACTCCTTCATAGGTGCTAATATTCTTGGAACCGCTGGATTATCAGCCGTCCTATCGATTCGAACCATTATAGGTTACTTCATCCTGTTAGGCAGCAAAGTCTATTTTTTGAGCGTGGGACCGTGCCCAGTTTTGGTTTATGTACCTAATGATGGCTCAACTATAAACAATCAGGACTTCTTGTACGGATTCCAAGCTTATCAAGGTAACATTTCATATTCTGGTTTGCTCCTCTTTTTCTCTTTAACCTCTTTGATGCTAATAATTACATGTTTGTACTTTAGCCTTTTCAGCATTCAACTCAAATTTCCCTTATGCATGCAGTACATGCGCAGCGAATCCTCTCGTTCCTGTTCCTTATCAAGCCAGTTCATTCCAAGGCATATGCGATATCTTCGTCAATGAGTTACAGACCTTTTACATCGCGCAAAATGGAGTGCGCCCATCAACTGTACAAAAAAATATTTACTCAGGTATGCTACCTAGTATCCGTTTTGACCTTCACGATCCCTTATCCCTCTGAATTTATTAACAATTTACTTATTTGTTCAGCTTTGCGATCGAGTAATGTGAGCGCAGTTGTGACAACTGACCCTCGCGGTGTTACTGTAGCGGACCCAGATTCAGTTGCACCCGTGTGCAATCTCCGGTCCCCAATATACGGAGCGAGCGATATTTTCTCCAGTAAGTTTGTGCAAGTACTCGTGATTTACATTTTGTGGTACTTAAGTTTCTTACCAAGGTTGGACCGAGTGGATACTAATCAGCTTCGTGTTCGATTTAGATGTGGTTCAAAGAGACAACTTCAACAGACGCGGAATTTGCAGTTACACCGTCAAAGTTTCAGAAATTTTAGCCTCAGATCTGAGGTCGATTATTTCTCCAATTCAAATAGCGGCTCCCATAAGTGGTGGTAGACTTGTTCTCATATCTTGCTATACATTAACGTCGATTTATGATACGATAGCCGCGCCGTTGCTGACCTACTGCTAAAACTGACGGGTAGGAGAGAAATTGAACGAGGAACGGAACTACAGATGGCTTAGGGCTCCGGATTTCCTAGCATGCTAAAACTTATTTATTCGGACAGCGTACCCGGTGTTGTGTAGATACATTTTGATGACACTTTTTTTTTTTGCATGCAAGACCTTTTGTTTACAATAAACCGAATTGCATATGACCTTGTCGTGTAAGCTTTATATTCTGTGTTTGAATTATTAATTTATTTTGTGAACTAATGAGAAGTAGCCTAAGTACTTGTGTGTCCAAGGCTGGACTAATTTTATCGAAAATTCTGCTTTCGGTATAGGCAAATACGCTCCGGCCACTATTGTGATACTCGAAAGGGTAGTTTCTGGGGCCGGGTGTGCGGTGTCTCAGGGGCCACTGTAGCATCCGTGCATCGCCATACGTCCCACTGAATATGATAGGCACATACCCCACCACAGCGGACGGAGGGTTTTATGTAAAATGCATAAAATGGAATTCTGAAGCGATAGAAACGATCATACTGGTGCTTTAAAGAAAAATTTTATCGAGAAATCGTACGATTGTCGTGTTTTTCGACCATTGAAGAATGGTATACCTGCATAAGGGAAGAAGCACGCCAATGGCGTCGGAGAGTCACATTAAAATGTACTAAAGACTTGACAGTGCTCGCATAGAGTATCTTGAAGACAGTTGTATCCCTCTCCATGACGATGCAGAATTACACATTATGCCAAAACTGATCACTTGTTAAACCTAAAAAGGTATGGCTAAAAGCCTTCCACATCTTTCAAATAGTTCTGATTGAGATCTGTAGAATTTCTTCCTGTTTAGAAAATTGAAAGCTGACCCAGACAGACCACATTTTCAGTCCGCGAAAGCTGATCCGTGTGGTAATCTGTCAATGGAATTTGAAAAAGTACACGTGATGAAAGAGGGAGAGGGCGATGTGGAATTGGTGTATTGAAGTGGAAAATGATCATTTTGAAGGTTAGCAAGAACAATTATCGTAGCAAGGCGGACAAAGAAGAGATTACAGATAGTAGGGATATAGGATAGAAGAGTACATGGACTCAGATTTATAGTTGGGCTGTTTAAGAAACCACTGCTTTCATAAGCTCACTGATAACAAATTTCGAAATAAGAACAAGTCGGTACGAGCAAGTTGTACATCAAATGGAAATTCGTGATGATGGTGGGGTGAATCCTGCCGGAGGGGGGGGGGGTGTCTGCAGTTCGTCGGTCCTCAGCCTCGATCATTCCGTCTCCATCTTTTTCTTCATGATGGTCGAGACAAAGGCCGATACTCGGTTCCATCCGCTTCTAGGATCTGTTCTTACACGTACTAAAGTAAACAAATTTCATTGCTGCTTATTGAACATCAGCTCTAATCATTGGCGAATTTAACTTAACATTTGTAATGAATGATGTATGAAAGTCTTACCATTATCACTGCATGGTATCTAATGATGAAATAAATTCGTGAACCGGTGTATCCATATTAGGGTAGCCCTTGTTTTGCTAATTTTCAAATTACTTTTTCCACCTCTTCCCCTCCTTCAAATCGTTGTCCTCAAATATAAAGCCTTATTTCCCAAAGTTTTAGAAAAATTTACTGAGGGAATATATGTGCCGCAAAACGGTTTAAATTTAAATGGGAATTTAAAAAAAAATTTTGAATTTCGGATAACATCCCGTGCTGGAGCTAACAGTTACTATCCGCATACTCTTTCATTTTTCCGACAGGGGCTCTTTCAACTACTAAATTCATTCTTGAGTTTTTTCTTTCTCTCTCTTTCTCCTTTAGCTCCACATGACTCCACAAAGAGGCGAAAATTACCGAACACCAATTTTAACCCCATAATATGTCCAAAATGAGTATTCCTGGTCACTTAGTCCATTCTTGATGTTGTTCTTTTCTCAGATTTTTCCCCTTTTGTTCCACAGGGTTTCACGAAGGGATTAATGTTACCTAACACCAATGTTAACCACTGTCTTGTTCTATTCCCCCCCCCCCGATTACTGAATCATTTTGGGGTCAGTTTTGTCTCTGTATTTTCCCTATTGAGCTCCTCAGTTTCACAGGTGGCTAATATTGATTAATACAAATGTTAGCACGTAATTGAAAATAGATTTCTCTGGGTACTTCAATTAATTTTTGAGGTTGTTTTTGCTGAATCCTCTTTTCTCTGGGTTCTACAGCTCTGAAGAAAGATTAGTTTTGACTAATAAACATTTTAATATTTATGTTGTTGTGAAACTGGAAAGCTACAATGGGAGAGGCTGCAGACAAAACAATCTCAAAGATCGATTCATTTGAAACAAAAATCCTAGTTTCAACGTAGTGCTTAACGTAGTACTACCTAGTCAATACTAGCCCTTGGGGGAGTTGTGGATCATGACAAGGAGGCATTGGAGATAAAACAACCTCCAAGAAGGATTCAGCGACCCGAATGTAACCATTTTATTTATAAAAATGTTAAAATTGACGTTAAGTAACATTAGTCTATTCATGGTGTCGATAGGGGCGAGATTGGAAAAGAACGACCTCAAAATGGATTCAGCGACCCAGAAAATGATTTTGAACATATTAAGGTTAGACTTGGTATTCAGTAACGTTGGCCTCTCATTTGGAGCGAATTTAGAGGAGGAGGGGAAAAGGACATTGAACTCCCGTTTGAAGTTTTAAAAAAAATGTATGATTGTTAAATGTTGACTCCAACACGGATGCATTAAAACTCACAATCTGCATGTTAATCTTCATTTAAATTTTAATCCTCTTGAGGCACGTTTTTTTCCCTTTAATTTTTCTTAGATTCTGGAAACATATCATGCGTATTTACTGGCTCCGATCTAAGGAATGAAAAAAATTAATTCGAGCACTGGTTAAAATGAAGATCTCCTTAACCTATGTTCATGTTTGATAAAATTAAGTAGGTACATTTGAAATCATAATCTGAAATCGTATAGGCTGAGTTCGTAGGCTATTGATGGGTAAGGTCCCCACAAAACCTCTTGCCTTCCGATTCCTTCGGAAGAGTTATTTTTACTCAGATTCTTTTCCTCTCTGTAAAATCAAGCAGTGACTTAAGCTTCCCCTTTCCCAAGGAATATCACGTCTATCTCTTCCTCTGTCTGAACTAACAGTCATACGAGTTGAATCAGATGAAAAGGCTGCATGAAACTTGCTGGTTGAATCAAATGAGGAGACTGCGTGTAACTTGAGAGTAGGAGGTTATGTGGAACTCGATTCGACTCTGTATTGCTTGTCAGGACTTGAGAAGAAGACTGAAAGAAGCTTTTTCTTAAACTCATCAAGGCATTAGCAGGGACAAAACTATGAGGAAAGGGGTTGAAACACTCATAAAATATTTGTCGGTAAATATTTCTCCCACCCTCAACTGAAAGTCAAGTTTCGTCTCTGGACATTAGATGGCTTTTGAAGATTTAGGAAACTTGTTAAAATTAAGAATCGAGATCATACTTTTGGAATATTCAAAAAGACTACCGGGGTTATCCACTTTTTCTTATAAGAGGGTTCTGAATGTAGAGCTTGCTTCGATACCTAAATTGCTCAATCAACTCTATTTTCCACGTCTAGGGATGACATTTCTTCATCATTTTTACTGCTCACTGAATATGTAATAGGTATTAGATTTTATTTCCTTCTCATTCCTGAAAATACGTAGGGAAGCTTGAGGAAGCTTAACTATACAGCGGGGCAGGGTTACGTGGAACTACAGGTATACAAGTTTCTCAAGCGATACGAGTAAAAAAGTCAACCCTCCCTTTATCTCCACTCTTGAAAAGCTATTAACGCTTGTGTTTCTTCTCCAAATGAAATTTAACAGTTTTCACGTTGGTCAGTTTTCCGCACAGTACAGGATTTGTTTTATTTTTCTTTCATGAATTGGAAAGACTACCAAATTGCGAGTAATTTACAGCAGTGCTAGTGATAAGACCGCTCTTCCAAAGTGACTTCTTTATGTTAACTTTTGTCACGAGTAAAACAATAAAAATCAGACTAAAGTAATTCTCATAATTGCATTTCCAGACAGCGCAGATAAAAATGAAAAGTTGTGGTAAATAAGGTTAATATTCGAATTGTTCTTACCTCGTGCAAATAAACGACCATAATTCAATGTAAAGCGAGCAGCAGCTATGGTTAAAGTTGATTTGTAGTGGAGGTCCTGTTGACACGACTTTTATTTGTTCAGTTCTGCTCAAGTTAGGTACGCATTCAAAATCGGAGAACATTGTCGTTAAATAAATAAAATTCTTTTGTTCTTCGAATTTACCGACCTATCAGCTCAACTTCTTGAATGGGAGGGATTGTTCAACTTCCATCTCATTTTGGCGACACCCCACAGTAATCTAAATGTGCAAAAACTGGATCAAATGGCGATAGAAAATAAAGAACTACGTGCCCCGCTGTATCCGCTTATGTTAGCTCACAGTTTTCCTTCAATATGATGAATAGACAACTGAGTCCGTCATGAACGACCGAATGTTTACGTATTCTCTTTCCAAATGGGATCTTCATATCCTCTGGCAAGTAACTAGATATTTTTATTTTTGCGCATTATTATACCTCAATGGCAGTCTTACTCTGATAACTAGAAGATAAGACCGAAAGCACTTAACGAGAGTTGATAAAAACATTCATCGGGTTAGTCTGCTGGCTGTATAAGCAGGGCGGAGGGGGGGGGGGTCTAATGAAGAATGTTATAGACGAAACATAATAAATAAGCTGCGTTGTGTACATTTAAATAAGATTTAGATATTTCGGGGGGGGGGGGTCCGGACCTTGTATTCGCCCCTAGGTATAAACGCTTACAAGTTTGAATCAGAATGAATGTTTCAATGTTTGAATTGTCATTCTTTATTTAGGGTAACTCTTTTTTATGGCTAATGCTGGCTCCAAATACCAGGCAACTGTAAGTGGGAATAACCTGCCGTAAAGACTGTAAGCCTATTTGGTATCTTATTTGTCATAGACGCAAATGGGAGACTGTGCAAATCGCACTGGGTGGGCAGGGCAGACGAATCGCCCAAAGAAAAAACTGAAACTTTTTTAAATGATTTGATTAATAAAAACAGAGCAAATCAGGACGTTTTCGTGCTTTTGGGGTCGGATTTCATCAACCCAAATGGAATTTTCTCAACTGACCGACCTGATGAGGAGGGAAGACCACCACCTGTTGTTACATTTTAACGCTTATAGAGAACAACAGAGAGGAGGCCTTCCCCCTGTTGTTACATTCTACTGCTTATAGAAAACAGCAATCATAAGAGAGTGTGACTCTGAAGTGTTGGCCTAATGAGACTTGTAGTGAAGAAAAATATGATGTCATGCACTAACATTTGAGTTTTCAACAATTACACCTGTACTAATTTCTTTTCCGATTGGCGTGAAAATGCAAACAAAGGTACTTTTTGTTGGAGTGGCAACACTGGTTAGAACTTGTCACGAGTCAGGTAGATAAGTGGGCCACTTTATTTTCATTAACACCTTTTAAAGAAATATGTTTAGGATATTACATCTTTATCAAAAGACCTCAGTTTTTATGATCCATTATTTCTCATGCACTTCCCTCTGTATTTCAGGTAAACCATATCTTGCGGACGTTTTCGCATATCTGCTGTCACAAATGTATGCTTAAGTCAGTTCAATATTTCTGCTAGATTTACTATTGTACATGTGAGTTATCCAGAGTATCTCAGCCTTTTTTTTGTCCTTTTTCTTCACGAATCTGTAATTATTTTGTCTCAACTTGTCACAGTTTCTATAAACTTCTTTTTCTTCCGGTGCCATAGTCGGACGTAGACGATCGCGGTTTCTGATGCACGACTTTCCTGACTAAGTTTAGTCGAGGTAGTTTGCCATTCCTGTCCTCGCGGTTTGTTGCGTTACATTTTCTCTTCTATATGCCAAAGAGTGTGCAGCCGCCGTTCGCTTACTAGCTACGTGTTTCACGACGTTAAGTGAGCTGCCCACGATGTGCACACGCACGGTACCAATCTTTCTGATCCGTTGGTAACACGCCCTGTGATTGTAATGCCTTGTTCGTGTGAACTGGCGAGAGTTACAGGATGCGTTATGTTTCCAATTCGACTGATACTGTAATCGCTGTGTCCACTAGGATGTTAGTGGGGGTATTCGAATATCACTAACTTTCGGGTATTGGTGGAACTCGAACCCGAGGCGCAAGAATCGCGAAGCGGGCACCCTCGACAACACAGCAACAGTCCTAAAATTACACCTCTGGCAGTATCTAAAAGAATGGTCTTGCGATGTCAAGTCAAATGCCAGAACGCTATATGCTGACTCAAATATGGTTGAAGAGCAAGATCAGGAGTGCCTGCCAGCCGCCCGGCCAGCTATAGACACAGTGCTCACATACCTGTGTATGTATAGGCCTAAATAGGGACACTTGGGTGCTTAGCATCCTAACCCTCAAAGTCAGCCTCCAAAGAATAAACCTGAAACATTATACGAGCAAAAGAATTATCAGCAGTATTTTGATACTTTTGAGCCCCCTCCCCCACTCCAGGTCGGATATTTACGCTTATGCACGTATGAAAGCCAGCGAAGGAGGGCACCAAAAAGGAACTGGCAACGCCCAGGCCGTGTCTTCCTGTAGCATACAGCGTCATAAAATCCAAAGTAAAGGCCTGGATAAGTAAGCAGACAGAAATGCACTGGCGGTTGGTCAGTGGCATGAACGTCAGCAAAACACTGATAGGGGACACCCCCAGTAAGTATGCCAAGTTCCTATTAGGGCTTGACAGGAAACATGCAAGGTTCATGGTCGGACTACTCATGGGGCCACAAAACACATTGGTATAAAATAGGAGTGAAGCGGCTCCTGTAGGTACTGTGAAGAAGAGGAAGAAACCTCGATCCATATCATATGTCGGTGCCCAGCAACAGCCGGGACAAGACGCGAAGCATTGGGGCTAGAATATCCAGCACCCAGTGAAGTCAAAAGGATAGAGCTAAGTAAAATTCTCACTTTGGCTATTAAAGTGAGGCTACTGAGCTGATCCTTAACAGAACTTGCTTGAGACTGTGAAGTTCTTGTATAGGACTTTATGACTATGTAAGCTTATTTCGGACGTTCTATAACTGAAGAAGGTAGAATCAAAGCCGACACTTGCCGTCTTACTCCAAGGGTGAAAATAGGCAAAATATTGTATGGATGCAGGAATATCTCTTGCAGCAAGACTGATAGAATTACAAGGTTGGCCCACTTCGCCAGACGCAAACATGTCAATGACGTCACTGTGCTGAAACTCACACTGGCCGTCTACAGGAACACAGCTTTTTTCAATTTTTACTCATAATTGATGTCCTCAACATATCTTTCTATTATTTTTACCACCCACAACATTCAATTGGCTACCGTTTAAAAAAAAAAGAAGAGCCCTCTACAGCAAAAATTCCATTTTCCCATTACTTTCTTATGAAGTGAATCTCGGTGCGGGCGAGATGGGAGGAATTGTTGCGGGTTGCCTACCCAAGGGAGCTAACCTTCTAGTTATAATCAGTCTTGCTCTTGCTGTGCCTGTGAATGTGCGATATGTATTGCATACTCCATGTTCACAGGCGCAGCAAGGGATATTCCTGTAGCCGTGTACAGTATTTTGCCTATTTCCGCTCTTGAAGTAAAATGGCAAGTGTCGATCTTAATTCTACCTCTTCAATTATTTTAAACTTCCATATGTAGGGTGTGCCAATTCACAATTTCTTTCTTCTGTAGTCCAGAGCGCTTTCAGCTGTTATGCCATCTTCAATGAACCCTATATTTATTCTGAACTTCATCAAGGTTTTCAACATGTATTCCAAATCAGTATTTTCAGAGCTTCTTCCACACTATTAGGTTACAATACATGAAAACTGGTCTTAGACTCATTGAGACCCGTCCAATAAGATTTTCTGAGACCGTCCCGGTCCAAAACTATGTTATAATTCTTCTAAATTTTCTAAAAACTCTTCAAGACCTTTCCAGACTTGATTAGGACTCTTCAAAATTTTATTAATATGACTCATTTAAGACATTTAAAGACTTATTCAAAAGTTTGTCACCCTTAAAGGCGTGTTTGAGACGCGTTTAAGACTTCCAAAACTCTTCGAGCAGTTTACAATTCCTCGTAACTTTTAAAGAGATGTACAGGCGTTTTTCAAACGAAATCTAGTCAATTATTTTTGAAGCATTTTAAATTAAGTTTATTAAAATCATTCTCGCTGGAACAATTACCCCACTGCCTCCTCGTGTATCGGCACCAGCTATTCAGTAATATTTCGACGTGGGTTTGCTACTAACTTGCAATGCGTGGTCACTATCAAAGACGTATCGATGGAGGAAGGGGATGGCGAGCCTCCTCACTAGGAAATTTTTTACTCAGCCAGTTGGGAAAATGTACCATTCCTAGTCAGGCGGAGCTGGGTTGGGAAATTTCGGTAGAATTGGAAAAATCCAACAAGTCAAAAGGTTTTTTTTTTTTGCTATGATACTTTGATACGTTGGAATTTTGAGTTGAGAAGTTAGAAACATTCAACAAGTCAAAACCTTTTTTTTTGCTTTGATACTGCGGAATTCTGAGTTGAATCAGCTGGGACTTTCACCAGGCCCCCCCCCCCAGGAATAACAGGGAAAAGTCTCCAGTACGTTCCTGGTCACCATATTCTTAAAAAGCAACGAGTAAACAGTTGTTACTTGGATGTATTTTTACGCAAATATCTTATCAGTTTCTTCTTTATTACTGAAAAACCATCAACTATGTGTTGTTCAAGGTTTGTTAGGAAAAATACAACCGAATGTTGAAAAGTATAAAGGTGGCAAGAATATTACCAGCTACCGACAATGAGCTCTGATATCGGGCTTTAGTAAGCTGTACAATTTCCTATTTGAAAAACATTAAAGTCGAAGTATAACGTAAGCATGGAGATAATTCCATTTTTGATGCACACAGTCTCATTTTTATTGCTTTTAGTGGAGCATATACCCCCGGTCACTAGTTCGTATTCTTCAACGTCACAGTGCTCAGGTAACTAATCTAAATTACAATTACTGCTAATAATTAAAATGATATTGGCTGGGACATATAGCTAGACAATTAGGAGAGACAGTGTCCTACAAAACGACATTTTTTGGTACCTAAGAGAAAACAGAAAAAAAGGAAGACAGAAAATAAAATGGAAGGACGAAATATTCTAATAGGTATGTTGAGAAATGAAATGTTTCATAGAATAGCAACTGACAGACGTGAAATGGAACAGGCTGAGGGGAGCCTTTGCCCGTTCGGGCTAACGTTGTACACACAAGGCTAATGAATAAAAAATTAGAATTAAGAAAAATTCTTTATGAGATTAGCTTAATGCTTCATTTTGAGAAGAACTAGACTGAAAATTACTGAGCTACACCGTACTTGATGAGGAATCATTTCACACGAGCTCTCAGTTTAATTTAAGCTAAATAATTAACAAATTTTTTCAGGGTCAAATTTGAAATTACGACAGTTATTCATTATTATATTTAAAATTCAAAAGGTCAGAATTCATGACCATAAATTAAATATTAAAATGGATTTCGTACACTTCACAGAGTTCTCAAATTACCCCAATCAGTCAAGCTGTACAGGTCGAGGGACCTCAAATACTGCAGATGGCTTGGGTAATGTATTGAATGGAAATGAGAAGTATGCCTTCTTTGCATTGGAATCAGTCCTTTACTTAGTTTTTGTGACAAGTAGGTACTAAAGTGTTAAGTAATGATTCATTGATGGAGTGAAAGGCAACACCAGTTTGCCACAGTATCAGAAAAGTGACTTAGAGTTTTTAATCGATGACGTAACCACTTTTCAAATCCGCTTCCTGATTGGATGAAAATGGTCAGGGTCTCATTTAAGCAAATTTTGAGACTGCTGTGGCTGGCTTGCTTGTGTTGTCTCTCTTTCTTGACTCTAGAGTATTTTGTATTAGCGGTCATTTTGAGGTTAATTTTACCGAAGAAATAAAAAGACTGTTCACAGTGCTGTAATACGACCAGTTAATACTAATTCAAAATATTTACCAAGTATTTCTCGGTCGTTTTCAAGTACGACTTGAGAAAATGTTTTCCTCGGTGTGAACCAGTCCATAGTGACGGAACTGTGAAGGCAGGGGACAATGGTCCTCCGTACCATAATTTAGAGGGCACAGTTTCCTAAATTTTTGAACACTCTGCAAGTACTTGAGCATGAGTAAATAAGAATATTCGAATAGAACAGTTTATTTTACCTCTATACCTCAATGATTCATGTTTTTTTCTTTTTCTTTTGCTTTATCTTTATTGTTTTACTTGTTTTCCCTTCCCCTATCAAGAATAATTTCCACTATAGCTGAGTCAGCCATTTTGGGTCATTTTAAATAGTTTTTGCTCTCTGTGCAAATACAGGCATTAAACGCCCGACGAATAGTTTATATCTATAAAACTAATAATGTGAAATATCTCAGTACCGACGGTAAGGGGATGGGCACAGCTTCTTCCCCAATGGTATGGGAATTGGCTTGAGTAGAGCACTGTAAACCCAAGTGGGGGAATACGCCATTTTTTATCCAACTGTGCCCGTGGATGCCGAATCCGACTATGCCGAGTGTACCGCGTAATCAATTCGGCGTCGACGGGCGCGGATGGATAAAAATTGGCGTATTTCTCCACTCGTGTTTATATTGCTTTAGCTTGAGTTGAAAAATCAGTAGCTTTTAATTGGAAAATGCGATACTTTTTGAGATGTTTTCTTCTGTTTTTCCAACTCCAGTCAGTAATAAAACCTAGAAAGTTTTCTTCGCGAGCGTGGCTTCTCAATTGGGAAATTTTGAACTTCCTGGCCATTTCTCATTGGTACGCCCCTGATCACCGTATATTCGGTTACATTATCAGATTATATGAGATGTACATGTACGGAATAATATTCGGTGGTGGTTCGTGACTCAGCTTAATGCTGGTGGCCTTATAAAATGTTGACTGCTGTTCATTTCAGGAAAATTTACTGTTATTTTATGTAAATAGTTTATTGTTTAATATTCTCTCGTGTTTGGTGGACTTGATTTTCAATAAAGTGCGAGTGTGACAAAAAGTAGATAAAAATCGATGATGGTTGGGCATATAGCGGGGCACGCACGCCAAATTGGCCTCCGGGACACCGCACACCCTAACCTGGAATTACCCCGATTAATATCTAAATTGATGTAGGTAGGTTGTCATACAGCTGCTAATAGTAAATATCAATTATAGGAACTAAATACGAATGGCAACCTGGAGTGCTGGCCCAGATTTATACCCATGGCGCTGTTGGTGTTCTCTTTTCTTTTGCCCCCGGGCAGTTGAGCATGATAACTTTGGAAGGTTGTTCCAAAGTAATACAGCTTCAAAACAATGCCCGTACTGTAAATGGACTAGATGGCCTCACTGGTGCTGCTTGTTTTACAGGTATATAGTTGGATATTGTATAAACATTGTTCTCATTTTACTGCATAATTATTTCATATCAGGATAAATGACATTTATAATACTGTTTGTTTCTCTCAGCTTACAATCTTCTTGATAGAACCGTGTATCCCCTCCAATGCAACGTAATTCCTGGATCTGATGACATATTGGTACCTTATCAAGAAGGTCCCACAGGGAATTTAAATACCGAGTATAAGCTGTCGGGCATACGAAGTTTTTCGGTGCAGACGAATTCCACTGCTAATAGCGTAAATTTGGCATCAAGTATACAATTTATTTTTAATCTACAGGGTGTTTCAGAAGAAACGTTAGTGACCTACTGAAGAAAAAAAAAATCGATCTGTACAAAAACTGAAAGAACTCCTATTTTGGCAAAGTTATGTTACATTTTTACAATAGGTGTTGAAAATGTTGCCCATAGGTGGAGAGATAGGCGCGATCACGTCTAATATAACTCTATTTTTTGGTCAAACGCATTATTACGACTTTCCACAATCACTGCCACTGCACACAACGATCGTGTAGGCCCGGGCTTTTCAACCTTTACGACGTCACGGACCTCTCTGGAATAATTCTGATTTTCTGCGGATCCCCTCAAATTTGGAAAAAATTTTCAGCCATAACCATTTTCTTTTACAGCTGTATGTAAATATAGGTATAAAAAATCAAAATTTAGTTAAAGCATTAAAAAAAAAGTGTTAGTATGCCCGTTGTTGTTCGAGTTTCGAGGTTTCGTCTTAATAGCTGTCAATATAGAAAATCCGACGTCACATAGGTATGTAGTGGGAAGCGGTAAAAAATTACGAACTGCACATCTTCCTAGTTCGGCATAATCACGGGCATTCATAACGTGAAACCAAAATGACAGCAGGTCGTTTTCTTGAAACAGCAGTTCGAAAGTCATAAAACGCACGGCAATAATATCAACTGGTTTTCAATACTTGTTGGCAAATCCACACTATCAATCTCTACTGTAAAAGGATTTAACATTCAAGGGAACTGAAGCAACCCTGTCGAGAGGGGAGGGAGAAAGTGGGAATACCCCGAGCCCGGACTTTCAAGGGGCCCGATATTCTTAAAAGGCCCGAATATCAACGCGCACGGCTACATCATACTATACATCAAATCAGCAATATTTCCTTACACCATGAAAGAAAACTCTTTATTCCGTAGCTTATAATTTTTTCCCATCTAACAAGAGAACAAAACTGAACTGGAAGAAGAGGGAAGCCCGCGGAAATTCCCCCAAGCCCTCTTTTTCTCTCTACAGGGCTGAACTGAAGTGAATACCTCTTGACTTCTTCGGAAAATAATTTTCAAAGTATGTAAGCACCTGTTCGAAATTCCCATATATTTTCTCAGTAATATCACCAAGAAAATCTGCTTTGAAATTTGCCTTATAGTCTGACAAGAACTCCGAAAGTGTATTGAACATATTTGTTCGCCCTCTCTTCACTTTTTTAGCCCATATTATATTGTTATTAGCTTCTTGAAACCCTCAATCTTTTTCTCTATCAAACATTGTAGCTTTCCTCCCCTGCAATGATACATTCAAGTCATTAACTTGACCCACAATGTCAACAAGGTATGCTAACTTTAGAAACCACTCATATTACATAATTTCTGCCAAAGTGGGTTCCTTCTCTTTTAAAAGAGAGCGAACTTCCTCGCGTAATTCAAACAACCTAGTCAAACACTTTCCACGGTGCCCTACTTTCTTCTTTTAAATTTTTTACCTTTCGCGGACCCCCCTACAACAGGCTCACGGACACCTAGAGGTCCACGGACCCCGGTTGAGAAGCACTGGCATAGGCTACGACTACACGACTGCATAACCTTGTAGGAGAAGGATGCGGGTTGCCACCAACCTTTTTATTTTCCCTACCGCTAACATTTCTTTGAAACACCCTATATTATATACGTACTAGCAACGAGTGTGCTGATAGGGATGCTATTGTATCTTATCGCGGCACAATTAATCATCAAGTACGGCACTTTAATACTTCCAAACTGCATTCTTATAACAGAATGAATTCCTCAACTGACTGCTGAAATGGAAACATTCTACAATTAATGTAACCGAAATTGAAATTGAGAACATCAGCTAATGAGAAAGCTACAGAGTATTGTCTGGAAACCTTCCGTCCCATATTGTTATTTCAATTTTGAAGACCTATTTTGTGTCTAATTTCTGTTGCCTGTAGGCTTGTCATACTTAGGGATTTTGGTACCTTATTTTTACAAAAATTTTGTTTACTCAGGAGCCCGCAAAAATATTGTTCCAACTAATGTAATGATTCAGCAAATACCTTTCTCTTCCATGGTGTATGTAACCGAGCCAGGATCAACAGCGTCCAGTGATTGTACCCTTGAGTCGACCGTGGGAGTTGGTATGGTCGCGGGTGGAGGTAATTCTTTCACATATTGGTATTTGTAGCAAGGCCATTATACTCGTAGTTCTTTTTTTTAAATATATGTAGTGGTAAAACTAGCTATTAATCAGCCGTTTTCGGTAGGTAAAGTAGCTGTTTTAGTCACGGGTTTGTAGCAGGTGTAACAATATTGACATTTGACAACACTGATCGCCGTTCATTGTTTACCTCATTTTACACGAATCGCCAAGGGGAAAAAGAATAAATAATGTTGACTCGAAATTTTAACGACCAATTTTTATTTCAAGATCATTGTCTAATTATGTAAAGTGATATGTACTGTTGAAAAGAATGGTAGAAGAAATTGTAAGACCTTCAACACCGGATCATATTAAAGTGCTAGCTAACGCCGCAATTAACGATACACTACCCAATTCTGCAGATACGTATAAATTAATTTACGAAAAATTTATCCAATGTAAACAGTCAATTAATCTCAAAATCGTTCTCCCAAAATGTTATTTTATCATATTTCTACTATCTTTTCAATGAAATATCTAAATTTCCTATACACCGCATGTTTTTACAACTGATATTCAAATGCAACAGTGGAGGATCTACGGGGGGGGGGGGTGTTTTGGGGGTTTGGACACCCCCTCCGGGCCGAAGAAGAAAAAAAAAACATTGCGAAAGCACATTATATAAAATGTAGTGGACGTGTACACTTACAGTGCTGTAGTTCTGTTCTGTGTGGACCAGGGGCGGAAATAGAGCGAATACTTTGGGGGGACTGAAGCCCCAGCGCCTAAAATCTAAATGTCTGTCTGTCTGTCTGCGTATGTCCTTCATATTTCCATGGAAATTGCTATTAACAATGCGGCTGCAGACTTTACTACAGAACTAGTCTGTTCATCCGATCGCCATGAAACTTTGGGAAGTTGCTGTCAAACTTTGGGAAGTTATTCAATACACTCCCGTGAAGATTTCTGGGGAGGGGGGCAGTAGGGGAGGTATGTTCCCCCGACACGCTTCTGTTACCATGACGTCATACTACTGAGTATATCTGAGCGAAAACCGTGCCTCAGTGGTTGATATTTCCACAGAAATTTCTATTAACAACGTGGCTGCAAACTGCACGTGTCTCTTGCAGACACATAATTGTAACATTTTAAATACTTTCGTACCCTATTAAAAAAAAAATTTCATGGAAATTTCTATCAACAACACGGCTCCAGAAAATTTCCATGAAAATGTCAGCCACTGAACTGAATTGTCACCATGAAGAGCTAAATCATACAGACTGGCTTCGTGTCGAGGGGGATGGTACGGTTTTCACTCAAGTACACCCAATGGCTGGAAGAAAACGGTAATGTCAACCAGTGAACTGAATTGTCACCTGTTGTGAAGGCTCATAACGTATGTAGGTATATAGAACTTTTTTTTTAGTTTTTCAGTTTTCTACTGTTATTGCCTTTCAACCTTACAAAGTCAACAGTGTGTTATTTACAAGCCACGAGCCATGAGATATAATCTTTCACAACGAAGCTGTAATGCAATTAGACTTCGCAATATTGCTCAGTCCAACCCATTTTCAAAATTTTGGGACTTACACTGTTTCTAAACTATGTGGTTCAATAGTAGATGGGAGACTTGAAAAGAGGTAAGATACATGTATGGCATTCGTTGATACTGAAAAAGCTTTTGACAATGTGAAATGAGATAAAATGTTTGATATTATTCTAAAAAGGATAGGAATAAAGAAGAAAGTCATTTTAAATTTATATAACAGACAGAAAACTATATTAAGAATAGAAGGAGAGAAAGGGGAGGCCAATATGAAAAGAAGTGCAAGGCAGGAGTGCTCGTTATCTCCAGTATTATTTAATTTGTACATAGAGTGGGATATAAAAGAAAAATTTGAAGCAGTTGTAACCGTACATGGAGAGCGAGTAAAGATGTAAAGAGTCTCAGGTTTGCAGATGATATTGTCTTATTAACAACGAAGTCCTGATTTGGAAAATATTTTAAATAGAATGAAGGAGATTTTGAATTAGAATAGTGTATGAAAATATTTAAAAAAATTAAATTAAAATGATAGTATGTAATCGATGTGAACATGATAGCTTAAATGAAAAATTGTTCAAGGAAAAATTGCGGAAGTAAGCGAATTTTGCTATATCAGGAGTAAAATAACAAAAGGTGGAAGGTGTAAAAGGGATATTAGTAGTAGAATAGCCCAAGCTACATTAGAATTTTATCGAAAAAGTAATTTATGCTAATCAAAAATAAATCTGGAAATTAAAAAATTATTTTTGAAAACCTATGTTAGGGGTGTAGCGTTATATGGATGTGAAATTTGAACCATAAGGTAAGAAATGAGGAAATACACTTAACAGAGTAGCAGGTAAACTAGATATTTGGAACAATCCCGTATCCACGGGGGGCAAGCTGGGGCTGAGCCCCCTCTAAAGTTATCTTGAGCCCCCCTAGGTAAAGATACCACCATTTAAAAAAAAATCATCATTACGCTGAACGAGAAAGAAAGAAGGGATGAAGAGAATTAATGTCACAGAAACGTTTTAAGATTTAGAACAAAAACTTATTCAACTAATTTGGGACGCTTGGATTGAAAATGGTATTTGTATGTAGTACATTCTCGCTAAATTACCCGAGTCTGTTTAGAGAACGAGGCGGGATACCCATTGAAATAAAACATAAAACCCATGCACACTTTTCTCTTCGCTTGTAAAAAAGTGTCCGACTCGGACCCCCAAAACGTTCATAGAGCCCCACCCACACATAAACTCTGGCTACGGGGCTGATTTGGAATTGTTTGAAGATGAGGAATCATGATAAACTAATAGGGCATAACTTTAGGCACCCCGGAATAATATAACTCCTGCTGTAGCTCGGCAATGATTTCATTAAGCTCAGCAGATAATCGAGGATATTAAATGTAAGAGTTATTTGGAAATGAAAGAACTTGCAAAAGATAGGGAGAAATGGGGAGCTGCATCAAACCGGTCGTAAGACTGATAACCTTCTTATCATCATCATTATATCATACTATAAACACGTTCTGGTTTTCTTTTGAATTTGTAGAAAGATCTATAATCATTATTACATGAAATGTAAGGAGCACAATGTGGATTTATGTAGGTATTTTCTTGTGACTAATGCTTTGGAAAAAAGGTTCTCAAACAGCTTTGAATTTCGTACTTGACTTACTTTGGGCACACATACATCTACCTTGGTCTTTTTCGTTTTCAGCGGAATCACGATTAGGCTCCGCTACCACTCTTTATACCACGAAATTGGAGGGCGATAGCATTGAACTCACTTAAACCCACGGTCTAGGGTAACTTTATAAGAATCCAAAAAATCATAGCTCCCCTCCTCACCAAAAAAAAAAAAAATACAAAAAACTATAAAAAATGTAGATTTTTCTGCAATACCTTCTTTGTAAGAAAAGAAAGAAAGAAAGAAAAAAAAACACAACATCACACACGATAATAGCGGTACTCGTATAGTTTTACATTTTTCATTTAGGGGGGCTAATTTTGAGACTAAGGGGCTTAGCCCCCCCCCAGCCCTCCTCTATTTCCGCCTCTGGTGTGGACTTCGAAATATAACAAGAATCAACTGAGAAATGATGACTGCCGAAAATAAAATGAAAGTAAAATGAAAATACAAAAAACAAATTTTATTTTCAAAACACCCTCCTTGGAAAATTTCTAGATCCGCCACTGAAATGCAATCCCAACTTCCACGATTTAATTCATTATTGGTATTTCGAGGATGCTTATCCTTGTTTATGTTAATGTTTTGTGTACTGTGTACGTATAAAAATAAAAATTATGTATTAGGTATGTACGGTCCATCAGTTTGTGAAAACCACTGGTCAGTTTAGTTCACTGACCGTCGGCTCGTTTCATAAAACTTCGGTCTAGTGACTTAATCACTCGCTTTAGGACTTTGTATTATAAATAACTATTTTTAATTGTATTGAATAATTTTTGTGATATGGTTTACAGTTGTTGGAGGAGACGCAAACATGGCAGCAAACTTAAATTTCACGGATGTGTGCAGCATTTTAGGCATATTTGCGATGCAGCTCTCAAATAGCCCTGTCGTACTTTTTATCATTTTGAAAATTGTAATATATTCACCTAAAGAAGGTGTATTCGCTTTCTTGGTTGGTTTTACCAATTCACGTATCACATCGAGTTATGTGAATGCACTTCTTTCTGGGTGTAAAAATTAAGTAAAATGTATGATCAGTTCTAAGTTGAATGGAGAAACTTGGAATCAGCACGTAATGCGTAAACTAAGGAAATATTAAACGATTACGCCTGGATTTTGTGTATGAATTATTTTCTTACAGAAAAATATCGGTACTACTGTTCAGTGTGACCTTAATTTGCTGTAGTATACCTACTGTAAGTCTCTACATATTACATTCTAGTTTTCGTTAGATTTTATCATTGTTAGTCGCCAGAATACCAGTTTTAAAGTATTTCATATACAAGTTACCTAAATCATGGTGGTGCCTTACCAATTTGTGACCATGCATGGGAATAGGAATCTTACGGTGAAATGAAAAATTTCAAAGGAGAGATTCTTGACTCTATCAGATCTCTTTACTTTGAGCATTGAACGTTTCGTAGCTATTTGACTTCCTGCTATTTTTCTCGTGTGATTTCCCGTTGCAATCCACGTGTGAACGCCATATGTGAGAACAGGGATGGTACAGCTCTCTAAGGTCTCTATTTTTAGGCTGTAAGTGGCATGCTCTTATAAATTTCCTTCTATAGCCAATGCTTTTTCCAGACATTCACGCTTCTTTTACATAGCTCCTTCTCCATGTTTTCCTTAAAGGGAATTATCTGGTCTAGGTATGTCACTTCCTCTGTTACTTCGATTGTTTTTCCTTAAATTTTTAATTTAAATTAACCTAGTCTATTTTCTTCGTGTTTTGAAATAATAGTGTCCACTGTAGGAATACCTATGCCTTACTATTGGATGTCTAGGTCCAAATAGTGAGACATTTTGGTAAGTGTGATCTTGGCCGGGCTTCTAGTGACGGCTCTTCTGGTGCAATTTAAACTCTTTAGCCCTTAAATTGAAGCTGAATATTTGAGCTTTTTATTGCGTTAAGATTTCTGAAATATGTGTCTCACAGTATGCGCCTCCCCCATACGTATTCAAAAGAGAAGTTATAACTAATTGCCATTTTTGCTTTCATATCACCAACGAAATGTGCAATAAGAAGTTCACTACTCAGTTTATCAACTCTTATCTTTTCTAGAGTATTGCTTTCCCCGTGTGGGGACGGGTAGCAGAATATTCCCATGGTAACCCTGCCTGTCGTAAAAGGCGACTAAAAGGGAACCTCAAGGGCTTGCAGCTGGCAAGTACGGGCGTGGCGCACCCGAGGACCTTACGCTAGTGTCTTAACTTCTTTCAGTCCCTATAGTTAAGCACGTCCCGCGCTCGGAATCTGTGCGCTAGGCGGGGAACCCGACGTTGGATGCGAAAGAAAGACCCGACGACGTAAAGTCAGAATGGTCGTATGGCATAGACGGCAAAGCTGCTCCCCTCTCAAAATCGGGTATGTAGCAGTGAGGGCCGTCACCAGCGTCGGGTGACCCGTGTACGACAGACGATGAGTTGCCTACCCCTTCTTTCTGTAGTCTGTATCTCAGTACAGCTACGGGCCCAATCCCAAGGTTGGTGTTACCTATGTCGAAGGGATGTATGGCTGTTGGGCTAAAACAGTCGCCTCTCTCCCCTACTGTGGAGCCTGGTGGTGGACAGCTTGCTGGAGGAGTTAAATGGTCAAAAAATATACACACAGGGCTACGCTGACGATTTGGCTGTAGTGATAACCGGCAAATTTCCGGGAACCATCGCGGAGATAACGCAGTGGGGACTCCGATGTGTGGAAAAATGGTGTGTGAAAAAGGGGTTATCGATAAACCCGGACAAAACGGAGATCACTCTTTTCACTCGTAAAAGGAAAGGCAAGGAGTTAATCAAGGTGCAATACAAGGGAAGACCGTTAGCCCTCACAGGAAAGGTGAAGTACTTAGGAGTATATCTTGACGAAAAACTCTCCTGGAGGGATCACGTTTCAGATAAAATAAGAAAAGGGATTGAGGCTCTTTGGGCTTGCTGCACCGATGTCGGCAGGACCTGGGGACTCTCTCCTAAAATGATGCACTGGATATATACCGGTGTAATACGCCCCAGAATCGCATATGCGGCCATTGTGTGGTGGGGCCGGGTCCACCTGACCAACGTCAGAGAGGAACTAGACCACCTGCAAAGGCTCGCGTGCGTTATGACAACGGGGGCAATGAGTACGGTGCCGACAAAGGCACTAGAAAGGCTCCTGAACTTGCAACCACTTCACACTGCTATAAAAGCAGCGGCGATAATGGGGGCTTATCGTCTGGGTCAACCAAGCCTTCGGGCCCATAAGACAGGCCACAGAAGGATATGGGAGATGGCCAAGACGATAGACAAATGCTTTGGGATGCCAAAGGATAGAATTGCGATGGAACATTTCTTTGACAAACCATACCGTGCGCTAATACCTACACGGGAGGCTTGGGAAAAGAGGTGGCCAAGCATTCTAGGAAAAGAGGAGAATGTGTGGTTTGCAGATGCCTCTAAGAATGACCAAGGTGTAGGAATCGGAATCACGAATACAAATGGCGCTGACAACTGTTCAGTGGCACTGGGCGAGAGCGTCACTATCCTCCAAGCGGAGATAATGGCGATCACGGTGGCCATTGAGAGAAGCCAGCAGAAGGGCCTTGCTAATAAGCAGATCTATATCTGTACAGACAGTCAATCGGCTATCAAAGTACTATCGTCACACCAAACTACATCCGTGGTAGTGGCGGAGTGTGTTAACAAACTATAAACCCTTGCTCAGGAGAACCGGGTCACCGTACTATGGACACCGGGACACTGCGGCATAAAAGAGAACAGAATCGCTGGCAAGCTAGCGAAGGAGGGCACCAAAAAGTAACTGGCAACGCCCAGGCCGTGTCTTCCTGTAGCATACAGCGTCATAAAATCCAAAGTAAAGGCTTTGATAAGCAAGCAGACGGAAATGCACTGGCGGTCGGCCAGTGGCATGAACGTCAGTAAAACACTGATAGGGGACACCCCCAGTAAGTATGCCAAGTTCCTATTAGGGCTTCACAGGAAACATGCAAGGCTCATGGTCGGACTACTAACCGGTCATGGGGTCACAAAACACATGCGGTATAAAATAGGAGTGGTGAGAAGCGGCTCCTGTAGGTTCTGTGGAGAAGAGGAAGAAACCTCGATCCATATCATATGCCGGTGCCTAGCAATAGCCGGGACAAGACGCGAAGCATTGGGGCTAGAATATCTAGCACCCAGTGAAGTCAAAGGGATAGAGCTAAGTAAAATTTTCACTTTGGCTATAAAAGTGAGTCTACTGAGCTGATCCTTAACAACAACTTGAGGAATAGTGCAATGGACTGCAAAGTCTGAGCGCTCGGTGCATGTAGCGCCACCTCACACACAAATGAATGAATGAAATAGAGTATTGCTTGTTCTCATTGCAAAATAGTCTCTGATAAAATAAGTACCCGTGGATAAATACTTAAACGCTATATGTTCATTTGGTAAGCCTTATTTATAAACTGCAATACACGACGAGGTATAAGTTGACAGGGGTTGTATTTTGGTTTCATATTTAAACGGAATTGAGTAGATACGAGTATTAAAGTTGGAGCTGAATAAAAAATGAAATTCATTTATGTAAATTATCTCGTAGCTTTATCAATTTTAACAAGGAAAAGAACTAATTTGTAGAAATAAAGGAAGGCTAAAGAACAGAAAACGCTAAAAAGAAAAACAGAAAATTTAAAAAAAAAAAACAAAAAAAAACTTAGGTTGTCTTAGTTTAGAATTATTTCGAGGAAAGCCCTCACTTATATACTCTGAACCCCTTTGATCCCTCACAGCATGGCTCCTGTGAAAAAATATTTGATTTGTCCCACACACAGTTACAGGTATTTTGAGTCAACTGGTAATACCTACACGAGGAATGCTTTTTAAAAATTTAGTAAGTTCATGTTTGAAGTGTTCGTTTCCAAGACGTACTATCCTTCTTCTAGTTTTGAGGGTGCTGAATCTGATTTTACGGGTTTGTTAGTTCAAAACATGCTTTGGCATGTTTAACATATTCCGATGCAAAGTAGATAGTGCCCTCAAAAGTACAGGGAACAAACAGTATTATCCTATTTTTTCTGAAAATATTGGAAACTACTTTTTGAATAAACGTTTCACTTCTAAATTGTTCAAGAAGCATAAAAACTGTCTACAGATTTCAGTTGTGATTTTACCCCTCTGATCTTTGACAAAATCTACCTCAATTTTCACGGATATGATATCAAGATTTTATTTTCAAAACTAAAAAAAAAATGTAACAAGAAGGAAAGGAGTATAAGTTATGAATATAGCACAGAAAAAACCGTATAAATACAACTAATTAACCAGAAATTCATTCATAGAATGATATATTGAGAAAAAAGGTCTGATATGAAACAAAAGAGCCAGTAAAGACAAGTCAACAACTCAGTTGTGGACAACTTTTTTCAAGACGACCTCGCATAAAAGTATATTGAGGTACAAATGTGAAATAAATGCGATTTCTCGCCCATCATATCTACCTGAAAATTGATATTCTGCTGAAGTTTCTGTTGAGGTACTTTTCATTCGAAGTAGGGTGCAAGGTGGTATAATTTGGACCACAAAAATTTGGTTACTCAAAATGGTCGCGTGTATGTTTCGGCGTATGTATAATAATTCGTTAGATATTAACAAGTATTGAAACCTTCATATAAATACAGAACAGTTAATTTTATGACAGAGTGAAATTCGTTGTCATCTGATCCAGTCACGAATCGGATTCAAAACTGTATCATCGGATCACAGTGGTATTTGGTAAATAAATCTGATTTCCCTCCCCTTCCCCTCCCTCGAGAAAAACTCCAGCTGAAAAGTCATTACAACATAATCAACTAATATGTCTCATTATGTATGTATTATGTCTTATTGATGGGTCTCGTCTTATATTATGTTTGATTATGTCTTCATACAGTCGTATCGGAGCTAGGATATAAAGCGGCCAGGTTTAGTTAGGATTACAATTTAGATTTTGGGCCGAAAAGTTGGAACCAGATCAAAAATCTGATCTCCCCGCCCCCTTATTTTAACATTTTTTTCTGATGTAATAATTTGAAAATCCGACATTGGTGGGACATTCCAGTTTTCCTTTTGGGGAAGAGAAAATGTTTTTATTGAAAAAGAAACTAGGTATTACTAAACGGAGATTCTGCTTTCGTACCGCAATGTGATTTCTGGGTCAAAAATAAAGATGGGCGTATTTGATTAGACACTTTGTAAGTCTAACAGCTGGTTTTGTATATTTAATTTGGGTCGCAAGGTATGGTCGTCATTTCACAATTTCTGAGACAATATACACTATCCCGCCCATCAGTCACAAACCCATGTCGATTCGTATTTCTCAAATAAACTTGATTTTCTTGAACATTTCTTCAAATTTAATTTCTTATTTTTCAAACCCTCTAGATGGTCTTAACAGTGCCACAAAAAGTTTCCTTAACACGCTAGCTATCACGACTTATCATTCAGTCCTCGTTATTGAAAGAAGAAACTTTGAAAAACCATAAAACTGATATTGACCCGTTCATTTCAGCTGTATGGAGTGGTAATTAAGATAACGATTTCAGCGTTCATCCTGCACACAAAATGCCAACAGGAAGGACATGGTTAGATCAGTGCGTTAAGTATCGGGTTACTCAACAAACCTAACGACAACCATTCCTGGAAGTAAAAAATGAACAACGCTGTGCTAATTTTATTCTGCTTCTCATCCGTTTTGCTAACGCTGAATGTACACCAGGTGACTGCTGCTTATGTGAATCGGAATGGCTGTAAGTTTTTATCAACTTTAGAAAACTATATGTTTACGATAGACGTTTCAAAGCTTGCAGGGGGCAAGGTTGCATTTTGGAGGAAGGAGGTTTTCGATTCACCGGCAATTTAGGTGGTTAATCAGTGCTGAGCATCGAGCAGTTGGGTGAGGCGCTAGCAAACTTTGTAATTATGGTATTAGTTGTCAACTCCAAACGGTGAAACTGAATAAAGTGAATGTTAGGTGAGAGGAGACGAGTTATCGCAATCAGATGAAATACCTAACTGAATGCGGTTGTTTTCATATCTCTCTATATATTAATAACCAAAACTCCTCCTCTCCGTCCTGGAAAAAAACCGCACTGCGGGTTGCCTACCTGAAAATTAGAAAAATTGCAGGTGCAGATCAGCTATACTTTCAAGGACGCAAGAAATATCTTGAACAAGAGTCAAGAACACAACAGCGACGAACAACTCACGAACAAACTTCACAAAATGAAAACGGTCATCGAACGATCCGATTTAGTTAACCTTCTCTACCCCCAACTAGTTTTAACGCGTCAATTGATGAGAAGAGTGACTAATCCAGTCACAGAAGAAGTTCGTAGTAGGTTAGGTATACTAATCTGTTCGAACATAAAAGATCTCCAAGTTTCAAGACATAACCGACATAATAAGACATAAAATGACATAATTACCCATAATCTTCAAGATCACAAGTTGCTGCAGGTTGCCTACCCTGCCCCTTAATTGCTCAATTTTCCAGGGGTAACCTACCCTTAGGAGGGGGTTCATGACTGAGAAGGGAGCTCCTGAAGGGGGAGGAGGGCCCCTGTGGGGGCGTGACCTGTGGACGGAGATGAAGGCCTTGGGTGGGGCGGGAGTAAGAGGACCTGGTGGAGGAGAAAGTCCTTGGTGAGAGAGGGGACCTCGGAGAGAAATGGCCGTGGTGCGGGAGGTGCTGGTGGCGGAGTGGAGTCTTGAGGGGGAAGGGGTGGTCATGGTTGTGAGAGCTCCTGGGTGGATGGTCAGGGATCTTCAAGGGGGTTGGAGGGCCATAGTGAGGACAGGGGCTCTGAAGGGAGATGAAGCCCAGGGGGTTGTGCTGGGTGAGAGGTCCTCGTGGCGGAGGAAATCCTTGGTAGGAGAGGGTGGCCATTGGGAAGGAGGAGGTAGTGGTGGGTGAGGATCCTAGAGGGGCAGTAAAATTTTGGTGGATAAAGGCCTGGGGCCGTAAGAAGTACTCATGGTAGAGGAGGTAGTTCCTAAAGGGGAGGAAAACCACGGTTGTGGCTGGGACTTTAGAGGGAGGTAAAGGCCGCGAGTGGGAAGTGGGGGTAATGGTGAGTAAGAGGTCCTGATGGAGGAGGAAGTCCTCGGTGAGAGAGGCGGCCGGGAAGGCGAATGAAGGCCATGGTGCGGAAGGTTCTGGTCCCGGGCAGGTGGTCTTGAAGGGAAGGGTTCTCGTGGGGGAGGGGTGGTCATGGTGGTGGAAGCTCCTGGTTGGAGGACCAGAGGATCTTCGTGGTGGTTGAGCGAGGAGGCCGTAGGGTGATGGAGCCGCGGAAGGGGAAGGCTGTAGAGAGGGACTAAGGCCGCCATTGGGTAGGTCGCAGTGATGGGTGAAGAGGTCTTGGTGGGGGTGTGGTACGTGAACAGAAATGAAGACCATAGTGGTGTGGGGTGGTCGAAAGACGTGGTCCTAATGGAGGGCACTCGGGGTGGAAGAGGGTGATCGGGGGAGACTAGGTGGAGGACTATGGCCATTGTATGGGGGAGAAGTTTGTGGCTGAGGAAGGCTGCGACTGTTGAGGTGTGACCGTGGAGGCGGAGAGCAACCATGGTCAACAAGGGGATGGTGGAGGAGGAGGAGGCTCATGATGAAGAAAGGATGGAAGGGGATTCATGGTGGAAGATTGAGGACCGCTGATAGAGGGGGAGTTTAGAAGCACAAAGCAAACCTCAACTCAGGAACAAAAGTTTCAGACCAAACACTGAGGACTGTGTCGGCCTGGGGTTTTGGCCGCGAAGCGGCCAGGGGGCGAAGCCCCCTAGTTACAGTGAAAATCAACTTGATGTGAGTGTTCCCCTTTGTGTGCCTACTCTTCGCTTCGATCCACCGCGCCGCGTCGCCCAGTTATGTAACACGTAGAGCGAAGATTCGCCTACCCTCCTGGCTTGATCACAAGCGCGCTTGCCCTTATCTCTAGCAAGAATTCCCTGTGACTGGGCTAAAGCGAGCACGAGGGGTAAGGTGCTAAAAATTCTGACTCCAGATAATATTCTCGACTAAATAAACGGTCTAAGATAACCCTGTATGTCCGATCATATCTGTAACACCTGCGGTACTACAACGAGCGTTAATGCCATATACGCAATTCATAATTGTATTCAACATTATCTGTGAGTTTGGGAGAGAGGCCACAATACCTATTGAAATCAGTCCTCAAAAATATTTTTGAAGTCAACCAGTAACTTACACATTCCGTTGGTGGCTCGCGTAACTGAAGATCCTTTTTTCTTTACAGGTCCCTCTACTACAGCAGGCAATGTTACTTGTCCTGGTGTAGGTACATCCCAAACATCCGATTCACTGATCAGAATAAATAATCGCTCCGAAAGATACCTCTTGTTTCAGTTTTCCCGACTTACGAATCTATGGTTTGTCGCAGGTAAATGAGACTTTATGGACACCGGATGTTGATAGGTACTGATCGCTTATAATAATGGCGTTTTGTTGTACTCGTACTTTGGTTTTTCGTTGCAGACGTTGGCATTAACTATCAGATCTCACTCTATGGCACGTTGTACATCACCGGAATTATCGCTTTCATCGTATTTATACGAAATGCATACCTGATAGTACTACTCACTGGTACCACAAAAATATTTACAATTCAAAATAATAATAATGAAATTGGCGGATTTGACGGGTTACGAGGAGCTGGCCTTCTACCAGGTAAACTTGACGCGAAAATGTACAAAAAACTTGAAAGATCGGACTGGTGGTATCTGTATATTTATTGCGTGGAATTTTCTTTGCTTTTTGTGTGGGCCTCTCATTGATACATTATTTTCCATTAGCTCTACAATTGATACAGACGCCATTCCCTTACCAATGCAACTTAGTAACCCCAGCCAGCGAATTATTCGCTCCGCAACCAGGCATGGCCAAAGCATCGTATGTTGCTCTTGATATCACCGGGCTACAGAGCGTTGTTGCGAAGACTTATGGAAATTCCATAGTTAACATAAAGCAAAGTAAGTTTTCACTATTTCTTTAAAGCGCACAATATCATTCGATACACCTACCTATACCCACTTATATGTATAGAATGGAATGTGAGATGGCAAGAAGTTTCATGATGATCAACATGTGCAAATAGCCGACCAGGACTGAGGCGGCTTATGAGGGGTTGACAAGTATCAAAATAATGCTGAACATTTTCCCGCTCTTTTTTTGGAAAGGCAGAAGCTTTCAGAGGATTTTGGGGCCACCCCCTATTTACATCTATGATGATCAGAATAAGCCTTTTTTGTTAACAAATTATCGATATTCAGTAATCGCTCATGTGCACATCATACCAGGGTTGTTCAAAAAGTAAGGTAACATGGGCTATTATGAAAGAGCTACAAATTGTAAAAAAATTATTTTATAAAGTTTAAAAAGATACAACTGTAAACTATTTCTCAACGCAGTTACCTTCCCACTTGTGGCTATTATCCCACCAGGTTACTAGGTTATAAATGCCTTCCCCGTAGAATTCGTCGGCCAACGAATCAAACTGGGCGTTCAAAAAGTAAGGTAACAAGGCTTGTTGTGTTAAAACCAATAGTCGGATTGTAAATCTGGAAACATAGCACGATTGTACGTTCTCTTTACGTTAGGACAATACAATTTCCCGCCATTTTAGCATCCGTGTAGACGGTTTCCTGTGCTGCAAACAAAATGATGGCATGTGTATTCTGGGATGCTCGTGGAATTCTTTTGATTTTGGTTGACTTTCTCCCATATGGTACAATAATAAGCTCATATATGTGTACTGCTACGAACAAACCGCTTACATAAAAGAATTACAGACTACAGACCCGGATTGTTAACTGAAGGTGCTTTTGGCAAGAAAATGCACAACCGCACACCTCTCGTTACTGCTTTGTTGAAATCGTTCAAGTGGGCTGTTTTGCCGCACCCAGCCCACTCTCCCAAGGAACTCGTTTTAAGAAGACGACGACCTGCAAAACCAGTTTCGAATTGGTTTTATTTGTTAGACGGCGAATTCTACAGGGAAGCCATCTATAAGTTTGTAAACCGATAAGATAATTGCCTCAGTCTGGAAGGTAATTTTGTTAAAAAGTAGTTTAAGGTTGTATCTTTTCAAATTTTGTAAAATGAAATTTCTACAATTTATAGTTATTTCATAATAGCCCTTGTTACCTTACTTTTTGAACGCCACTCGCACGAATAGTAGTTTCACGTTATTGTTCTTTGTTTCTATAACTGATTGTCTCCAGACTGGTACATCTTACTTTCCTGTTCTTGATGATTGCTGGTAAAGCAAACTATATTCCACGTGGTTTTTTGATGTCAGTTGTACAGTTGAACTGAGGAAGTTCATCTATGTTTGTTTTAGGAGCCCCATCTGCTAAGATGGATTCAAATGGCAACTATTATCTAACCCAGCCAGGATCAACATCTGAACTGCAGTGTGTAGTACCAAATGCAAGTAAGATATTTTAGTAATAGTGCATCATACGTTTTATAATAATGCTAGCGACTTTTTTTTGTTTTGTTTACATTCGTCGTTGTCGTGACCTATACGCGATTTGGCCTAGCGGCCTGTTTGCGGATAAGTCCACTAGTTTTCTTCTAGGTCTGCCCTCTGATCACTTTTCCTCGGCTGGACCACATACTGCTGTGCCAGTTCTGATAATCTATCCTCACCCATCCTGTTTGTATGTTTCCCGCCATTTTTTCCGATACCTTTTGACCAGACCTCGCATCGATAGGTGAACATCAGCATTGCAAGGGTCTGGTAAACCATCAGTCAAGTTTAACATTTGACACTACTGGGTGGCAGTATTCGGTCAATAAGTCTTGAGATTCTGAGATTCTTAAGGACTGCACCATCTTTTTATCAATATCGATTTCACCTATGTGCGATATTCCAGCATCTTGCTTTTATCTGTTGTATGCGGTTTTTATCTATGGCTATCTTAAAGCGAACCTGCTCTCTTCCAAAGACGGCCATAACTTTTGTTTCTGCTACTGATATCTTCATATCGTCTAGATAATCCTCGTTCTTGGCTAAGATGGCTTTATTGCCTGCAAACAGGACAGTATGAAGGCGATTGTTGCCATCTAGAGATATTCCTTCTGGTTTCGCTTCATGCTATTCACGTAGGATTTTGTCAGTGTAGCCGCTCTGTGGCCGAGTGGTAATGTGCCTGCTTCGCAATCCTTGCTTCTCAGGTTGAAGTTCTCACCAGGCCGGAAAGCTAGTGATATTCACTATTCCCGCTAACATCCCAGCGAACAGAGTGACTGCAGTATCAATTGAGGTGGGAAGATTGCAGGGCCTGTAACCCCGCCAGTTCGACTGAATAAGGCATTACACTCGTAGAGCGTGTTACCTCCAGATCAGAAAAATTAGAAATCGTAGACAGCTGACTCAACATCGTGGAAACACGTGGCTAGTAAGAAAACTGCGTCTACACACTCTTCGGCACACTGAAGGAAAATTCTAAAGCAACAGGCTGTGGGCAAAACAATGGCAACTACCCTGACTAACCTTGCCCAGGAAAGTCGCGCGTCAGAAACCGCGATCGCCTAGGTCTGGCAACGGATACGGTCCCATTAGAGTTTTTTTTTAACAGCGGTACTCCTCCGCCTGTGCTTCTGTTTAGGTCATCTGTTCCAAGGCTCACTCTGTGTTTCGGAATGATTGGGATTTGCCTCAAATAGTAACCAGCTACAGAAGATATAGCTCGGTAAGGGGATTGTCGTGTGCGCTTCCAAATAAGTGGTGGTTTTTCTGTCGAGGTGCCCATACTTTATCCGATGCTTACCGGATACTTGCCTACTCGTGCTAAGACTCGCAGAGTATCTTGTCTAGGGCCGGGCTCTGCAAGATTTCATTGCAGTTTGTACTCGAGGGATGGTGTCTGTTTAGTTTACCTCAATCAGCTGACGGTACCCCTCCATAGATCCCACCAGCTTTTACCAGCTTCAAATCTGCCGAAACGAATTACCAACTCGCACAATGTGGACGCGCATACTTCTCCCTGCTTGTCACCTTTCTTCTTTCCTCCAGTGGAACTAGCACCATGTTATAGTCGATTGACTATTACCTAGAAACCTGGCTCTAGTGACAAGCAACCTGTCCCCCTGGGGCTTTCTTATACAATAATTGCTTGTTGAAACGATGATTAATTTTGTAGCTGCTGCAGATTACAGCCAACGGTTGACAGGAGGACCAGCATGTGATTATGCGCTTGCCGCTACCACAGCAGCGGCTGAAATAGTGATTGGATTTTTCGTTCCTCTAAAATTTGTAATAATAACGACCGAGCAGGTTCTCATTTATTTTGCAGCTTACGTCTATTCCTTTATTATTAACAATGTAGCAAACTCGATTTTTACAGTTTGTGATTGAAAAAGCAATAGTTGATACAGTACAATTAATTTAGGGGAGTTTTGTTCCTCTGCATTTTTTCAGGAATTCGTTACATGTATTCTTAATGATTATAGGCAAAGGAAAATCTTCATTTCCTTTATTTTTGTTTGATTGATTATACAAATGTTTCTCTTAGATGTTTAAATCAATAAAATACACAATTTACTTCAGTCTAAATGAAACATGCTGGTTTATTGTAAAGCGTGTGGAAATTAATTTATGTGTATCCAACAATTGACCTGAAGACATAGGAACAATTTATGTTTAAAAGAGTTAATTCTGACTCCTGATAAAAAAGATTTTCAGGAAATTTTACCTCTTTTAATATGTAGATACCGACTTGTACGAGTAGAATAGTCCTTATTTTTGAATGTTTTTCTGATCGAGGTGATGGTCCCTAAATTTCTCCCCCTCGAGAAAACAATTTCCTTAAAGTTTGAGGAATATCGAACGAATTCAACCTGTAGTGCCACAGGATCAGAGTTCTAAATTTTGGGTCAAAATTAGTGAAATGAAATGGAATGAAAATCTATAGAAAGATTAAATTTCCTCCTTTGTCGCCTCACAGTCGGTTCAAAGACAAGTTAAAGTATGCTAAATCGACTAGACCTGAAAAACTGACGGAGAATTGAAATCTAAATTTAGGTGTTTAGTCACTGATTCAATCATTTCATCAAATTTTTGTTGTGAACTTGAACGTGGATCATTGAAAGCCGAATCTCACTTCATAGTTTTCTCAATTTTTTCAACTTTAAATGGAAAAATACTTTATTATGTGAGTACATTGTTGGAAAACTTGTGACAACAAAAGTACAATATCGTAGCAAAAAATTGAAAATTGTTTCCTTCTACGTCACCCTAAGTTGGAGGACAACCTGAGATAGGTAAAATTTTGACACAATCTCGAGAATTGAGGAGGCAGGATATCAAAATTAGGAATCTTGGCTGTGGATTTCGAATGTTATTGCGTTATAATTCTTGTTCAGTCTTGGACTGGAACCAGGGACAAAAATGATGAGGGGAACAAGGGGGCAGCTTGCCCTTCCAAGCCTCCGCCGGAGTTGGGAAGTTTTAGTAGATGGATCAACAGTTGGAAAAATCCAACAGGTTAAATTTTTTTTGCCAATACAAACAAATTTTGATACTTGGGAAATTTTGACTTGAGTCAGTTGGGAATTTAACAGTTTCAACCCATAGAGAGGACAATTAAACAACTGATTAGCGACTTTGGAAGGAAAGTAAAAAGTGTGAAATCAGATGACAAACTAAGGCAAGAAACCAAAGACCTGATACAAAAAAGGAATACGCTAGCAGGAAAACCTCAGCTCACAAGGAAAGAGAAAATTGAGCTACTCTTGATGAAAAGAATAACAAAACAACACATACGAAATGACATCCAACCAAAACTTTGATCATCAACGACTACTAGAGCTAACAGGGAAAATGGGGCTATTAAAAAAGCAAGAAAGGAGCGCTATAGGGGTAAAGACTTATTAACAGCGATAGTAAACGTAACAGGGAAAGAAATTACAAACAGATTAGGTATTGTAGAAGAAACAACTGAATTCTATAAAAACCTATACAAGGGAAGAGAAGAAAGGAACACACTTAAGAGACCCATCCCAAACAGAAGTTGATGAAGGAACCCCTAAAATCAAGTCGAATTTACATTAAGCAAGTGTAAAAACTCTAAAGCAGCAGGCCATCAGGATAATGGAATTGAAAATAGAGATACTAAAAATGTTTAATGAGGAGTTAACAGGTAGGTATGTACTGTACTTACAAAACTGTTCAACCGAATTATCCAAGAAGAAATTATCCCTAAACAATGGAAACTTGCAGAAATTATTATAATCTATAAAAAAAGAATAAATACGAGTAATTACCGCCCAATCAGCTTATAACTGCCAATTTAAGTAATAAGTGTTTTCATAAATTATTAAAGACAGAATAAACGAGATGTTGGAATTCAACCTAGCAAGTAATCAAGCAGGGTTTAGGAAAGATAGGTCCACTATTGATCAAATATTTATAATTAATCAGATAATTGAAAAGACAACAGAATACAGATTGAAAACCTACTTCCTGTTTGTTGACTTTGAAAAGGAATTTGACACAGTTAAACACGGATATCTATGGGAGGCACTAAGGAAGCAAGGTATCAATCAAAAATACATAAAAGTAATACAAATGATGATGAGCCGAGAAGCTGAAGCATATATAAGCCTAGATCAAGTAGGAAGTAAATTCAAAACTGGTAGGGGGGTAAGACAAGGAGATCCACTCTCCTCAACTTGTTCAATTATGCTTTGGAAGAAGTTGTTAGGGGATTAAAATGGAAGGGGAAAGGAATAAAAATAAATGGAGAACACTTGAATAACATACGATTAGTCGACGACGTGGTAATTATAGGGAATACAAAGGAAGAAATAGAACAACTTGGCTCAGAACTCTCCCATAAGAGTAAAGAAGCGGGATTAGAGAGCTGAAGGAACTCGAAAATGTATGTCCATTTTCCAAAGTAGTGCTTACGCGCATCTGTGTTAGTTATAACCAAATTATTTCGTATTTTAGCTAGTGGAATAGAATTATGTAAGTCGTACACATTTTGACCTCTAAAGATTGAGGCATTATCACTGAAGATAGTCAAGCAAGGTTAGCGGAAACGCTGACGAGTAATATTCTTTTTGGTTTTGGCTATCAAAGTTTGATATATATCTAAATTGCTCACCATCGAAACGAAAAACTAATGTGAATAACAAAGTTCTCGGGAAAACTAATGGCTTACAGTGAAAAAAACTGTAATGTTAGAAACGGAAACGAGGCGATAGCAGTCGCTTTAGGTCTCATGCTTCATGATGATAAGGGGGAGAGGAGCTACAATAACTACTTCAGTATCCATTTTTTGAAACTTTGACGGGTCCTTGTCTACAAAAAATGTAGCAAAATTTGGTGACTCATTCCTCCCTGAAAATCCAGGTAGTTTGCCGGTCCTGGAAAACCCCGAAACTCCGGAAAAGTCCCGGATAAATACCCCGGAATTTGTCTAAATGACCCAGGAGGCACTATCTGAGGAATATCAATTTTTTCTATGAATTAAAAAATTGAATGTTTCGAAGGAGATTGATATTAGGTTTTCGCTGTAGATTTGCCATCAGTCTTTTGACGTGATTTTTCCATTTTTTGTAAAGAAGTATAGTTATGAAACTAAAATAGGTAAAGTCACTGGAAAAAAAATTGCATGAATCTAAAAACATGTGTCAGAAACATTGCTGTCTCAAATCGAGTCTTAAAGTGTTTTTCAAAGTGACCACGACTGGACCTGTGGCTACATATATAGAACATTTCAGTGTGGAGCACGTTTGATTGCTTCAAGGTCGAGAGCGTCTTGGAAAATATTTTACCAGCTTAAAAAGTAAAATCAAATGTTTTATAAAAAATCCTCCGCATTTTTCGTTCCAGTCCCATTTCAATGTCAGCTGGCGAAAGATACTAAATATCTCTGAAGAATTGGGTACACGTGTATGTAACTCGCCATTATTCGACAAAGTTATTACCTGAGAAATGCAGGAAAGAAAAACCGCAGTTTAGGTTGCAATTAAGATAGTCGTGTTAAACACAATTTGTGACCAGCAGTTCTACGTGCAGAACGTAAAAATGGCGCGGTCAATGTTGAATCGAATTTATTTCGTTTCTCTGTTTTTGATGTTGATGACTCAGTTCGATTACACGGTTGCTGCTTACGGCTCAGATGAAAACTGTGATTTTATTTTCATTTCATACTACCTACGTGTATACAGGAGCGAAACAAAGGGAGAGGGGGGGTTACACCCCCCAGGGTCGTTAGTGCAGTTGGAAAATTCGGCAAATCGGTAGTTGGCGAACGGTTTACTGGCCACTTCGCAAAATATTCATTTTCAATTCATTTTATTCGGCAAATATTCAGTTGTCACCCCTCTAGAAAAAACAGCTAGTTTCGCTCCTGCGTGTATATAATCATATTACATTACAAGCAATTTGCAAATTCTACTTTTTGCTATTTAGAACGTAGTATAGTATGACCATGGGCAGACTGATGGATTTTTTTTAATTTATGCGCAACCTAGACAAATTTTCTTTTATCGGGCACTGGTCTGGTTTATTGAGGGTTTTCGCATTTATTGCACGAAAATGCGTTGCACTAAGCAGTTGCTTAACAAATTCTATTCGAAAATGAATCGCGGATTTGTTCATTTTGTTTTTTACATGCAAAATTTTTATGTAATTTATGCTTGTTTTCAGTTTCATTATTTGAAAGTACTTACTATATAGGTACTACAAACACTCTGTATCTAAAAATACTTCTGAACATACAGTCCGCGCTGAGTGTACACATGAATAGGAGAGGGTACTGTTTTTTCTTCTTCATCCTGCCCCTGAAACTTATAACTACCTAGTTAGATAAGATAAAAAAATACCCTACAGTTGACTCTTGTAGCGGTTCGTGTATAGAATTCATGAAATTCTATCTGAAATCGGAATATAATTATAATCATTTATTGTTCTATTCCTGTAGGTTTCCTTTACGAAGCCAATTCAGTGACATGTCCTGCAGGAGGTACATCAAATGTAGCGGATGTAATTGCACGCTTTATACCGTCTAAGGCCGTGTTTACCATGATCACCGTTGGATCAAATATATACGCCGTCACAAGTTAATAATTTTACATACGGAACGATTTTTAAAATATATTTATCCTAGTCCGTTAAACTATGTCGACTGTCGATTTTGAGTCGACTTGGAGTCGACTGGAATGCTACGTCAAATTGAGGGCTTCACAAAAGTTCGTTGAAATGGAGTCGATTTCTAAACTGAATCGACCGCTAACTGACGTCGAATTTGAGTCGTAATACAGTCGAATTTGAAACTACTCAATGCTACTTAATTTTGACTCCATTTTGCTGTCTAATTCAAGTCGAAATGCAGTCGAATTTAAAGTCATACGTGCAATTCAATTTCTACTTAATTTCGCCGTCGACTTGAAGTCGAAATGCAGTCGAATGAAAAACCATTCCACCTACTTCTTCATTTGTGCTCCATTTTGTTGTCAACTTCGAAATGAAATACAATGTCAAATGTAGAACCCACTCAATTTCTACTCCATTTCGCTATCGACTTCAAATCGTACGAAATTCTAAAGCGTCATCATCAATGTCGACCGAATATTAACTCGATTTCGATGTTCATGTGTATAGTTGATTCTGGGTAGATTACTAAGTCGACTCAACATCGACAGTAATAGCAAGTCAAATTTGTGTCAGCCTGTTCATAGATTGTCTAGTGTTTTTTACGTGGACCGTAATATATTTCAGTCAAATGTGAGAATGCTACACTACGCCTCTCCAATTCTCCCTTACCACACTCAAGGAAAGATTGCCTATTGACTGTAGGATAGCAGCGAATGTTGCTGTACTTTTGAACACGGAAAAATATATTCTCAGTTTATCACCAGCGCATCAAGGATTTATCTACAGAAGGCAAATTCAAAAAAAAATTCATAGTTCACGTACCCTGTGTAAGAATAATACTCAGGGCGTGTTTTTGCCAAGAAATAAATTACAACTGCACATCCCAATCCAAACGTTTGTTTGGAATACCTATGGGTTATTCTTCGAAAATGTTGATATTTCAGTCCCCAGCATTTATCTCACAAGCTATTAATGATACGGCCATTTTTTTTAATATTTCTTTTTCGTTGATAGATATGACTCAGTTCTACTTCTTCAAGCTTTCAGAAGAAAATTTGATCCTCTTTTAATGGGTCAAAATTAGACTAAATATGCTTAAATGTCCGTCGGCATGGCTGTCCCTCGAACGACTTTCATTATTATTATTATTATTTTTCTTTCTAAATTTTCACGCTGTATATATTAGAACAAACTGATAACGTAGTGCTCCTTTAAATGGATGAAGGAATCACAAGGTAACATTGAAATCGCATCTTTACAGGTGGGGGTCAGTATGGCCAGCTTTGAAAATTGTCCCTCGATTTTTTGTCCACCGGCATTTTTTTTTCAACCAATCACAGAACAGACGTTTCAATATTTTTTCGTCGCAGTTCATGGTCAAATTGTATATTCTTATCAGAGCAATACGGTCCGCATATCAAATCCTTTTTTTTTTTTTTTTTTTTTTTTTTTGTGACGAGACTCGTGCATTTGCATATTTTTGTCTAAAATTAAGAGTTACAAAAAAATGTGTCCTTCGGCATGGTCATCTTTAAGCAACAATAGACGGTCATCATCCGAAAATAATTACGTCTAATTAATGGGTTAGTATGTCTTTATCAGCTCTCCATATAATTTTTTGTTTTGGAATCTACTAACCGACGGTAGAACACTTTTTGTTCGCTATTGTCTTTCGGCATAGACTTTTTCATGTGTCCTTTGACATGGCATCCATCATTTTAATTGCTGTACCAAAATACAGAATCCCCTCCCTTGCGGGCCAAATCTTACCACTATGTTATACAGCCTCTTAACGACTCCTATCAAAAAAAGTTCAAATATCCCCTATTGTCCTATACGAAAAAACGTACCTGAAATATCAACATTTCTGAAGAATGACTCCTGTACATATAACTATGTGTACGTTTAAACTATCCACATCATGTTTTCGACATTGTCAATATACAGGGTGTCTCTTTTGCAATCACTCCCCTCCTGCCTGGTAAGTAAACAACCTAACCTGACAGTATGTAGATGTGTTTGCATACGCTTACTTTTGAAGGGTCTGAGTTATGGTCAAATTTTGAAATGTTTTCTATTTTTGAAAATTTTTCTTATCACAACTGGAGACACAAAGAAAAATGGTACCAGTACATAGCAATAGAGGGCAGTTATAGTAACCACAGAAAATGGTTGGAATCAGGATGTTCATAAAATCAATTTTAGTACAAATTATATAAGGAAATTTTCACATTTTTTCAATTTCCCGTGAAACTTGCCCTCTTAAGCTACTGTTTTTTATATGCAATAGATTGAACATTAAATCTTCCATAAAAAAGGTCATTAGCAGTTTTCTTGTATCCGGGTTAGAACTGCTCAAAATGGAATTTAAGATATCCCTGTTAAGAATTATCACTTTTTAACACAGATGCACAGACCTTATATGAAGATAATAATCGTCTTCTTCAGCTACTTCTTTACCACTTCACAGAGTTCTTTTATGGGGCCTATTCACCTCCCTCCTTAAATCTATTTACTCCATATTTGAAATTAAGGCCCATGTAATGAGGGGGGGGGGGATTCTAGTATTGTGTAATGGTTAATTCGGGTATCCAGTAATTGCTTCCAAAGGTCGCTAAATTTGGTTTTGATAATATTTTGGCCGTGCACTAACTGTGGCGCATACCGATGGGAAGCGCGCGTCATCAGGCAAGGAGAGATGGCGCGCGGCACCCTGGCGTATAAGGTCGAGTTGCCGATCCAAGCGGCCCTTGATACGCTGGGGCGCGGGAAGGTAGCGCTTGGGTGGAGCTACTGTAGGGTTCGCTCGCTCGAGAAGACGAGACAGGTGACCCGGTGTTACCGGTGCCTGGAAGTAGGACACGTCGCCAACAGATGCACATCAACAGCCAGCATGGGCGACGTGTGCTACCGATGCGGGGGGACCGGCCATAAGATCGTGCAGTGCCGGCAACTCCCCAAGTGCCCGTTATGTAGCCGGGTGGAGGGGCGCGACTCCGCGCACGTCCTGGGAGGCAAGGGATGCCGGGACGTGAGCGCCCAAAGAGGAGAAGGCCGCAGTCGGCGGCGGCCAATCCAACGCCGCTGAATAGGCCACTCACCCTCCTCCAGGTCAACCTGAACCACTGTGCAGTCGCCCAGGATCTCCTGTGGTGCACGGTGGGAGAGAGACAGGTTGACCTGGTGATAGCGAGCGAGCCCTACAGGCTGGACGAAGTTCGAGGATGGTACAGAGACCGTACTGGACTGGCAGCCGTTGGCGTATGCCCTGACTGTCCGATAGCTCCGGGCGAGGTAGAGGAAGGGGAGGGGTACGTAGCTGTACAGGTTGGCGACATCACCGTATACAGCTGCTACTTCTCCCCAAACAGGAGACTGGAAGAGTTCGAGGCCTACCTCGCCTGTCTGGAGGAGAGCATCGCGAGGAAGACGACGAGAGTCATCGTGGCCGGCGACTTCAACGCCAAATCAGAGGAGTGGCACGCCGGCCGGACCGACCCCCGAGGTTACGCTCTGGGGGAGCTTGCCGCCCGGCACGACCTTGTTCCGATGAACACGGGCGGCACTCCCACCCGTTTCCATCAGGGCGTGGGGTCGGTCTTAGACGTCACCTTTGCGTCAGCCGGGCTGGCCCGTTGGATCAAGGGCTGGTCCGTGCTGGATGAGGAGTCAGGGAGTGACCACCGGTATATTACCTTCAAGCTGGACCGAGGAACCGAGGAGGTCACTGCTCCAAAGAAGCTGGGACGATGGGCGATCAGGAAGCTCGATGCAGATCGACTGGAGGCGAGCTTCCTGGCTCTCACCTGGGGAACGGGAGAGTGTCGGGCAGAAGGAGAAACAGAAGAAGAGGAAAGCGCGGAGGCCGCGGCCGCGAACGCCATCCAGACAGTGGTCGCGGCCTGCGATAGCGCAATGCCCCGAGTCGGTCCACCGCGCAAGAGACAACCCGTCTACTGGTGGACCGAGGACATCGCCAAGCTGCGGAAGGAGTGCAACCGACTTCGTCGTCGGTACCAACGCACAAGAAGAGACGACGAAGCGGCCACAGCAGCCTCGCAGCAATACCAGCAGGCTCGTCGTACTCTCAAGCTCGCCATACGCCAAAGCAAGAAGGCAGCTTGGGAGGAGTTGCGTCAGGAAGCAGATGACGACCCCTTCGGCAAGCCGTACAAGGTAGTCATGCGGAAAGCCGGAGGGCCGTCATTGACGAGCCGTATGGAGCCGGGGGTGCTGCAACAGGTAGTTCAAGAACTGTTCCCCCAGCGCCCCCCGCTAACGGCAGTCTCTGCCGAAGTGCGAGAGGATATCCCTCTGCTTAGTGTAGGAGAAGTGGACAGCGCGATCGACCGGATCAGGACAAAGAAGAGGAAGGCGCCTGGTCCGGACATGATTCCCAACGTCGTCTGGGAAGTAGTCCACCGAGCAGACCCGTCCCTCCTGACCAACGTATTCAATCGGGCGTTGCAGGAGGGGACATTCCCTAGCAGATGGAAGACGGCGCGGCTGGCACTGATCAAGAAGCCAGGAAAGCCAGATGGCCAGCCGTCCTCGTACCGGCCTATTTGCCTGCTCGACACCGTCAGCAAGGTGTTTGAGCGTACCATCGTGGATAGGCTGGAGGAGCATTTTCAAAGGCGGAAGACGATCTCGAGCAGTCAGTACGGATTCAGAACTGGCCGCTCGACTGCGGACGCGGCACTGAAGTTGAAGAGTCTGGCGAAGAAGGCGATCCGCGAGCGGCAGTTCTGCGCGGCGGTCAGCCTCGACATCAAGAACGCGTTCAACTCCATTCCATATACGCGTATCATGGAGGCGTTGGAGTTGGCGCGGGTACCTGGCTACCTCGTGCGCATCATCAGGAGCTACTTCTCCGGTCGCCGGATAGAGATGGAGTCGGCGGCCGGTCCAATCACACGGGAGATGACCTGCGGCGTTCCTCAGGGATCAGTACTCGGACCTACCCTGTGGAACGTCGCCTTCAATGGGATGCTGAGGCTGGCACTACCACCAGGCGTAAAGTTGATCTGTTACGCCGACGACACGCTGGTGGTGTGCCAGGCGGAGACAACAGCAGAGGTCACGCGACGAGTGAACCAGGCGTTGGAGATGCTGACCCACTGGATCGAGTCGGCGGGGCTGTGCTTAGCGGTTCAGAAGACAGAAGCTGTTCTGTTTACGACGCGACGCAAGTACAGCCCACCCACCTTTGTCCTGAAAGGTGTGGAGATTGGGCTCTGTACAGCCCTGAAGTACCTGGGGCTGTGGTTCGACGGGAAGTTGCATTTCCGAGAGCACTTCCGACGGGCAGCTGAGAAGGCGGATCGAGTAGCCGGCCAGCTGTCCCGTCTGATGTCGAACCTAGGGGGCCGAAAGAGCAGCGACGTATGATGTACGTCAACGTCATCATGTCGGTCCTCCTATACGGGGCGCCAGTATTCGCCGACGCCATCGAGATACCATACAGGAGAGCGGAGATGGAGAAGATCCAGCGAAAAGCCGCGATAAGGTGTGCCAGTGCGTACCGCACTGTTTCTTCGGATGCAGTAGGCGTGTTAGCGCGTATACCGCCGATCGAACTCAAGGTCGGCGAAATTGCGGCGGTATACGGTGCGAAGAAGAAAGCGAAGACGAAACGGGAGGCACTTCGGGTCAAGCGAGTCATCCAGCAGGACACGCTTCGGAAGTGGAAGGACGCGCTCGCCCATTCGACCAAGGGCGAGTGGACCCGAGCGCTGATACGCGACCTCGACAGATGGGTAGGAAGAACGCACGGAGCGCTTAACTTCCACCTTACCCAAGTACTGAGCGGCCACGGGTGTTTCGGCACGTACCTATATCGGATGTCGATAGCGCCGAGCCCCGTGTGCGCGCACTGTGATCGAGGGGCGGAGGACACACCTTGGCACACCCTGTTCGAGTGTGAGGCCTGGGAGCAGGAGAGGCGCGGGACGGCCACAACAGCGATCGATCCCGGCGGCGACGATGAAGAGGAGGACGACGACGTCGGCGTGATCAGCCGTCTCGCGCCGGACACCCTGGTTCCGGAAATAATGAAGAACGGAAGCAGCTGGAACCGGGTGTCGGCCTTTGTCTCGGCCATCATGAAGAAGAAGATGGAGACGGAGTGGTCGAGACAGAGGGCCGGCGATTCATCAAGCTCGGCCCACACCATCGATCAGGAGGTGAACTCTGTACCATCCTAGAGAAGAGCTGCTGCAGCTGCACTGCGGACCCACCGGCAGGGCTCACCCGTCGCCACCACCTGCCTGCGTCGACACACGGACCAAGACGAGGAGGTGAGGGGTGAGTGAAGAGAGGCAGCGCGTCCGGCCGTGGGGGACCTGAAATTTCCAGGCGAGCGCTCTGGGAGTGCGGACCTCGGTCAGTAGGGAACCCCATGGTGGCCCTGGTAGGACGCGCGCACCGTTCCGGCACGTAGAAATGGGGGCTCGGGCCCGGCCCCAAGGCGTCCCTCCGGTCACTGACGCGATGCTCGAAAGGGTAGTTCCTGTGGCCGGGGGTGCGGTGTCATAGGGGCCACTTTGGCATGCGTGCATCGCCATATGTCCCACCACACAAGATACCGATGGGAAGGAGGTGCAAGATGACAGTTGTGGTAACCACACAGAAAAAAATTAAAGATCATGGAAAGTGGTTGAACGTGATTTTCATAAAATCAGTTTCATTTAGTACAAAATTATTGATACATATTTCTTTATTGCCCATGAAACTTGCTTTTTCAATATGCTAAATTTTAGTTAGCAATAAATTCTTCTTGCGTCTTCTTCTCCATGCCAAATCTCACTTGCTTTACAGATCAAAAAGCAATAATTCTTAACGGGAATATCTTGAACTTCATTTTGAGTAGTTCTAATTCAGATACAAGAAAATTGCTAATGATCTTTTTTACGGGAAATTTAATGTACAATTTATTGAAAATAAGAATACAGTAGCTTAAGAGGGTAGGTTTCACGGGAAATTGAAAAAAATGTGAAAATTTTCTGATATAATTTGTACTAAAATTGATTTTATGAACGTCCTTGTGGGTAACTGACTGCGCATCGGGTGAAGCGCTATATGAATTTCATGTCGACCTGATTTCGACGTCCATGTAGTCGACAATCCCGGACCTATTTCGACGAAAATCAACGTAAATGATGAGTCGATTCTGAATGTTGACAAAAGGTCGATTTGACATCATGTCCACGTCGATTCGCGGTCCATAATGGTTTAATGAAAGACCTGATCGGCAAAATTTTGTAATTTTTTCAGGTAGTGGTTTTGGTGGTGAGTGGGGGCTAAAATACTAACTGGACCGTTACAATTTCTATTGACCAGAAAAATAAGAAAACACTCCCAATTTATCAACTGTTCATTATATCTGAATGAATCAAAAAATTCCGAGTGTTTGTGAATTTTGAAAATGATTCCGGATGCGATCTTTCGTATTTCCTTAATAGTTCTCAATTTGATTAATTGTATTTCACTTGAATCCTGACTCAAATGACCTATTAGAATATTACTGTTTCCAGGGTCCACATTATCCTACACCCCCGGAGTAGTAGCGAGTATATCTTTTGATGTGATCATCGGCTATGCATTCAATTTTCCAAGTAGCAATATCTATGCGTATTTGAATGTTGTAAAGTGCCCATTCATAAGGACGTTTAATAATAACAACGAGACAGTGTCTTACACGAGGACACTCACATTTAGCATGCTCTATGAAGGTAAATCACCGAAGTTGGGTAATTGTGCCCAAATTGTGCTCGTCCGTTATTCGCAAATCTGTAAGTTGTTGGCTTTTCCTGGCGGTAAAATTGGGAACTAGAGGTACCCTTAGTTTCCGTTTATCTCCAGGAAAAAAACTAATATCTTACAGATTTGCTGATAATCGCGGTGAAAGAAGGTACTATTTTAGCCCCACTACCCCAATCCTTTGAGGTATTCAAAATGCTCCGACTGAGTGTGAGCGTGTGAAACTCAAACTGCTCGATGATTATATGAAGAGAGGTCATGATACGAAATTACAATCAATTGTATGTTATTTAGCCATATCATTATCTAGGCAACCGCAAAATGGCCCTTGCAATATAGCCGGGCACGAGCTGACTTCAGATTCACCTTTACAAGTTGCAGACCTAGATTCAGCTGGTGCCATGGATATAGAAGGCTTTTTGAGCTGCTCTATTAGGCAACTAAATACATCACCGCAGGATACGGCAGCAAGTAGATATATACCCACCTCTTCTACATTTTTTTTTTTTAAATCGTACATAGTTTTCATGTGGTATTTACTATTTCGTATGCCACAAATTATGTATCTGACTCTCGTTTCAGCGATACGACAAATTAATAATAGTGGAGTGAATATACGGGAAAACAGGACCGGCAACTTTGTTTTCGTCAGCCAGCCATCACCTATTTCAGCACCCTGCCTTGCCGCAGACGTTGCAGTTCGAGCCAATAGTGATACTGCGCGTAAGTGTTGCTACCCCCAAATAAAGCTGGAAGAAATCAGAATAAGTATCAGTTACTAGTTGATTTGTAGGGGAGACAGGGGTTGGTTGTAAAAATTTGTAGAGACTTTAAAATGCTGAAAAAATTAGTGGAGCAAAAAACTTTAAATTAAGCTCAATAGCTACAACCCTTGGCCACAAAATGGCTTATTAAAGCATTAAAAATGTTTCATAGGGTCTCTCCCAAATACTTTCAAGTGCTGCAACTTTGTATGTGACAACTTTCCCCCTTACCTGGGTAAGTTGTCACGCATGGCGGGGCAGGTTGTCTCAAAAGCTAAAAACTTGCTCAGAAGTGCTAAAAAAAAAAGTAGATCTACTTCAAAAGTTTTAATAATAGGTAATATTAGCACGTACAAACGAGTAAGTCAATTAACTGATTGACTAACACACAGATTTTAATAATTTTCGTCAAATGTAAATTAATGAAATGACGGATGTGCGATTTCTATTTATTTTCATCTTGACTGAAACGATGAAACTTCACTCTTACAACTATGTCACAAATGAAAACAAATCTCACCACTGTCACAAGAATGAAAACAAATTTGGATGATAGGTTTCTTGTGCAAGCGGGATGAGCCCAATTTCTGCAATTGTGGCATTGTATCCATACTTCTTTGGCTTTACTATTGGTGTAAGCCTCCATACAAAACAAGCAAAAACATTCGTCCTCACTTTCATCGCTTTCGGCGATAAACGTCAACTTTTTGGCAACTTTGGGTTTCTTAGTTCTTCCTTCTGCATTTCTCAAGGTCGAGGAAGGCTTGGTTGCATTCATTCTTTCACTACGATTTTGTTTTCGAGTGGCTGTTGCGTCTTTTTGTGGTGTGTCATTAATTGTGTTACACCTCCCGGGTTTTCTTTTTCCTTTGCGAACTTCTTTCTTCAGCTTCTTTTGGTAATGATCCAATTTTATCTGTGATGTGTGGACTGGTCCAGGTACTGGTTGACATGGCTCGAACATGTATCGGAATTCCCGTTAAGTGACAATCTTTTGCAGTTGGTCAGCGTTCTCTCGATAGCGAGGTTTTATAAGACACAATTTCTCTGGAGGAAGAAAAAATGTAATTTAGGTCCTAATATATCAGAAGATAGCTGAAGAAATTCTGCTTATCACATACTATTTGATTTTCGCACATGTTAATTATAAAACTCATGAAGGCGAATTTTTCGACGTAAAACACAACTCTCCAAAAATCAAACCTCAGTAAATCAGGTCGATTCCATAATCGCGAGGTTTACTAGTTCTGGATAAAACGTCGGTACACTAATGATTAGCCTGACGTTATCAGATTCAAAAAAGCACCTTTTGCACGGGGGATATGGAGGTTGAGATAACGTACCCCGTGGACCACTAATCCCGGTTTCCCCTAACGTTTCAGAACGTTCAGACAGACCACCTTTTCTTCCTTGATGGAAAGAAACTGCCCTTTACCATTCACAATTATTTTGTATGAATTTTAGGTATTGAAAGGTATGTTCAAGCAGCCATAAATAACCCGGGAGCACCAAATGCGATCTGTAACATCGCGACAGCAGAAGGAGCCGCTGGGGTTTCAGGATTATTTAGTCTCACCGTCACGTTTACTAAACTTTTAATAATTGGACCACCAAAAACAATAATTGCAATCAATGTTTACACAACTCCCCTTATTGTCTACGGTGCTTTCTTATCATTGATTCGAAGCTGTTAAACTCATCAATATCTGACAGAAACGAAATAAGTGTTCTGAGATATAAAATGTACCTATCGCATTATACAGACACAAGAGCATAGTTGTTATTGTTTTTTCCCCCAGATGAACGAAATGTATGTTAAAATCAAGAGAGATTTCTTAGTGTTATGAACGGGCTTTGATTAGAAGGTCTAAATGGAGGCCCGGGGGTATCTTTTCAAAAAAGCCAATATAGTAGTCCTCCTTGTAATAGATTATTAATTTCGAAATTTTTTGGTAGGGCTTAGCCCCCTAGCTCCAGACTAGTTCCACGTATATTTGCTGTTTTAATATCTAAGCAATAGGTACTAAGTTTAACATAGTGAAGCACGAAAATTGTTATATTTCGATCCGCTTAAAACTAAGTTGGTACGTATATAATATTTTGATCTACGTTTTGGTTTTGAAGTTACCTCACGTCGTCTTATTCTGGCCCAAATTTAATCTTGCTGTCTCAACATGCAAATCATTTCTGTGTAGGTATGATCGTCCATGTTCTATCAAAGTATATGTATAACCACGGGTATTCTAAGCCGCCATTTTTATCTTTACTTTCTCCGATAACAAGCGAATACGTCCCGGAACGTTCCGCGGGCGACGATCGAAGCTGCACGGAGAATAAAAGGATAAAAATGGTGGCTTAGTATATTCATGCTTACAGTTCCCGAGTATAAGATGCAATGTAATATTTTGATTTGTTTAATAAACTATTTCATCTCTATGTGCACTAATAACTTGATATCTTCAATTTTATTGAATTATGTAGCAGAAACATATATAAATCATCGGACAAAACTGCAGGATTCTGTGTTTCAGTTTGGCTTACTGTATGGAACTACCTACTTGACAAAAATCATTCAAATTCCATAGAGTAAGTGTACAAGCTGTAGTGATGATTCTAGATCAGAAATGTTTTGAAATTAGTACATTATACAACTAGGCGCACTTGAATGCACCCAATTGTATAATATGCTTTTTATAATGAGTGCACAAGAAGTACGTCATTACGAACAAGAACGGTTCGGAAATTCGGAACGGTTTCAACTTTCAAGAAGAATGGCTGAACGGCTGACCGCTCAGTGCGCGTATAGCCGTGAGCCGTATACGCATGCGGCGCGGTCTGTCTCAATTCAAAGTCAGGCCTGAATTTGGGTGGGGGGGGGGGGAGTCTCAAGGACCCGGGCCTCCGCATCAAAGAGGCCTCCATATTTTTTTCTGCTGTGGTCCACAAAGACATACGAGTACATGAGCTGTGTGCGACGATTGTAAATAACTGTAGTGTGCAGTGCAATGTACAAAACTAGTACCGCATGTGCAACCCTACGTACTTTTTTCTTTTCATTGGTTGAATTTCCGAGTAATATGTACCGAGACAGACGAACGACACAGACAGCTGGACTGGCCATAAAGGCAAAGAGATGGCAAAAGCACTCAAAGAGCTTGGCAGTGCACAACTTATCTAGACCATCGCAGGGGCGCAACCAGAACTCTTTTTTAGTGGGGGCTAAAATTTAGAAGAAAAAAAACTTGGGCAGGGGTGAAAGTTCGATTTGGTATCTACCTATTTTTATGAGCTGTAAATCTGTACGAACCTACAACGTAACGTAACCGCATCAGACCATCGGCATCAATTTCTTTTTTCGTTTCAAATTTAATTTTGAAAAAATGTCGAAGAATTTTTTTAAATTTATTTTTGTGGGGGCCTGTTGTCCCCTAGCCCCCTCCTTGGTTGCGCCCTTGGACTATTGTATAATATAATCTCGAATTAAGCCGATGAACAGTGCCGCGTTTAGCTCTGTACTCCAAGTAGAAAAAACTTATTTTGTTCTTCACTGCCTTGAGGTAAAAATCTTATTTGGCGGAACGTATAGCAGTGCGCGAATGCCAAAGTGGCTCCCCAGACACTGTACCCGTAGCCGCAGAAATTACCCTTTCGAGTATCGCGTCGACGACCAGAGGGGATGTTTTGAGGCTGGCATGTGCCCTCATTTCACCTCACCTTAACGTGGATTCGCGTTATCCTGCCAGGGCCAGTGTGGTACACCCTACTGACCGAAATAAAGCTTACCCAGCGTTATCCTGGAATCTGGGTGGCCCACAGCCGGATTGTGCCTCCTTCCTTCACCCCTCAACTCCTCGTCTTGGTACGTGTGGCAATGTAGGAAAGTAGCGACAGCGAGATGAACACTGCCGGGCATGAGGTCTGCAGTAGCTGCAGCAATTGTAGGGATGGTACAGAGTTAGTTATGACAATTGTCGGCCAAGCTCTGTTCGTCGGCTGTTTGCCTCGACCATTCTATCTCCATCTTCTTCTTCATGATAGGTCGACACCCGATTCCATCCGCTTCTAGTCCTCAACATAGAGTGGCTCTGTGGCGTAGCGGTAAGAACTCGGCTTCATAACCCGAAGGCACCGGGTTCGATTCCCAACGCCGGCATCGTTATCAGTAATGCAAGAAAGAACTTATCACACATTCTAACACCGCGTTCTGATAATGTACACAGAGTCACAACCATTTACAGCAGAGGCTTCCAAGAAGTGTGTAATCGGTCGCCAGTATCTGAAAGCTGTAAATGGGTAAGGCGCTACCTGCTGATGCTCGTTGAACTCACCGTCATAAACCTCGAGGCTAGTGATACGGGTATTCGACAGGAAGAGGAAGATAGCGCAGTTGACCTTGGCCGATTCCCGGCAAGAAGAGGAGAGGGTTAAGGCAGCCCTAAAAGGCTCCCCGATGTCCCTGAGGTAATGCTCGAAGGGGCAGTTCCAGGGCTCGGGTGAGAGCAAATGAAAAGAGAAGACTCCTCAACATTTCCGGAAACAACGTGTTCGGCACGAGATAATCGATCACGCCGTCGTTGTTGCTATCGTTGCCGATGGGATCGATCCTTGTTACCATCCCGCGCCTCTCCTGCTCCCAAGTTTCGTACTTGAATAGGTTGTACCAGGGATTTTTTTATTTATTTATTAAAAAGTATTTATTACAACATTGGGATTATTACAAAAAATGACGAGACGATACCACACTTTCCCTGGTGGTTTTCAGTGGGTATCGTCTCAGAGTCTATATGATGTATAAATTTACATGATTATAAAGGTGCACTACTTTAATTGTTCTTACTTCATGCTTAGCTTATTGAGATTAATACTACGGTGTACATACTTACATGAATAAATAAATAAATCAGTTTTTCGGCTAGCTTGTATTTTTTGATTTTTTTGACTTTGAATTTGGTGGAGATAGTCTACAAAATTGTAAAACTCGTCTCTGGACATATCGGTTATGTTTGTGAGGGAAGCATTATTCTTTATTTTATATTTGCGTCGCAGGTTTTCTCTCTTCGGGCAGTTATGGATCGTGTACCGTCCGCCCTTCGATCACAGTGCGTGCACTCGGGGCTTGGCGCTATCGCTATCCGATATAAGTAAGTGCCGAAGCACTCGTTGCCGCTCAGGACTTGGACCAGATGGAAGTTCAGTTCTCCATGGAACCGGTGTGACCATTGGATCGAGATCGCGTCGGTCTATTCGTCTTCGATTGACTAGGCGAGTGAGTTCTTCCACTTACGAAATGTGGTCTGCTGGATGTCCCGCTTGACCCAAAGAGCCTCTCGTTTGGTCCGTGCTCTCTTCTTTGCACCAGATACCTCCGCTATTTCGTCGATCTTAAGTTAGATGGGTGGTATACACGCTAATACGCCTACTACCTTCGAAAAAAGAGTGCGGTATGCACTGACTCCCCGCATCGTTGATTTTTGCTGAATCTTCTCCATCCCCGTTCTCCTGAATGGTATCTTTATGGCGTCAGCAGATACTGGTGTCTCATATAGGAGGACTGACATGATGGCATTGACTTTCATCTTCCTCTTCTTCTCCCTCGGTCTTCTTAGGTTCGACATTAGACAGGACAGCTATCCGGCTACTCGATCAGTCTTCAGGTCGAAAGCCCCAGGTATCAGGGTAATAGGGAACCCAATCTCTACACTTTTTAGAGCGAAGGTGGGTGAAATGTACATGCGTCGCATCACTTTTGATTCTCTATCGCTGTCAGCATCTCCAACGCTTTGTTAATTCAATGTCTGACCTCTGCTGTTCCGGCGTGTCGTCTGCATAGCATAGGAGCCTAACGCCTGGTGGTCGTGCCAGCCTCAGCAGTCCATTGAAAGTAACGTTCCACAGAGTAGATCTGAGTACTGATCCCGAACCAAGTATCCGCGCCAACTCCAACGCCTCCATGACAGGCGTGTACAGCATCGAGTTGAACGCGTTTGATGTCTAGATCGCCTTCTCCAGAGCCGTTTCTGCTTTTCAGTGCTGCGTCCACAGTCGAGTGGTCCGGTCCGTTCTAAATCCGTACTGATAGCTGGAAATCGTCTTTCTCTTTCCGAGGTGCCCTTCAGTCTGTTCACGATGGTACGTTCGAATACTTTTCCAACAATTTTGTGTGAAAACGTAAATTTTCAAGTTAGATCTATCGTTCTTGATTTGTTTCTCTGAAATCTACAAACCCATTTGGTTAACATTAAGGCTCAAGATTAGAATAGTCTTAGATTTTTATTAATTTTTCGCCCTTATTTCCTTCTTTTTCACTAATTTTTGAATGTATATTTTCGAAGTGTCCACGACTGGATCATGGTCCCATAAGTATGGTACGTTTGTTCAATGTAAAGTATGTTGGATAGCTTCAAGGTCAAGGACGTACTGAGAAATATTCTAGAATCCTAAAAAGTAAAATCGAATGTTTTCCAAAAAATCCAGCAAATTCTCCGTATTAATTAGTCCTCCTTTGGCACGACCTAATTTTCTTCTTTATTATAGATGAGTGGGCAAGTTCAAGTAACCATCGAACGTAGTCACACATACCTACACAACTAACGAATATTTTAGACAGCACATGCAGATGTCGATCTATCAAGAACAATGCAGGAACTTTTTCGAATTCACAGTAAGATTTTAAAAAAGAGTGTGTAGATGTTCATTCACTAATTGCAAAACGTAAACCACTCATTATTTTCACCAAGTTTACAACACAATATGAACAATGTTTCGACAATCCGTTTCGTCTTCAGGTTCTTCCTGAAGTAGACACAGATTGTCGAAACATTGTTCGTATTGTGTTGTAAGGTTGGTGAATATGAAAATAATTTTTGAGTGTTTTGCTTTTTACAGTTATTGAATTTTTTGAATTTACTTTTTCCCCTCAGTAGTCCGTACTGATAGAGTGCAGGGATCAACTTACCCCTCTCCCCGTCCACTGTAGAAATTTTTTACTCGGCAGCTAGGAAAGTTTACCATTTCAGTTAGGCGGAGTTGGGAAGATCCAGCAAGTCAAAAGTTCTTTTTGCTTTGATACTTGAGAATTTTGAGTAGAGTCAGTTGGAACTTTCACAATTTTCGCCCCCCCCCAAAAAAAAAAACTCTTCGTTACGTTCCTGGTCTCTCTAATCAGTTCTTAAGACTGTTAGTTATACCCAACTGTGAGATATTTCAATGTCAGCTGGCGAAAGATACTAAATATCTCTGAAGAATTGGGTACACGTGTATGTAACTCGCCATTATTCGACAAAGTTATTACCTGAGAAATGCAGGAAAGAAAAACCGTTTAAGTTGCAATTAAGATAGTCGTGTTAAACACAATTTGTGACCAGCAGTTCTACGTGCAGAACGTAAAAATGGCGCGTTTAATCTCGAATGGAATTTATTTCGTTTCTCTATTTTTGATGTTGATGACCCAATTCGATTACACGGCTGCTGCTTACGGCTCAGATCAAAACTGTGATTTTATTTTCATTTAATACTATCCACATATTGCACTATAAACAATTTGCTAATTTTACTTTTTGCAGTTTTGAATGTAGTATTATATGACCAGAGGCAGACTGAAGGATTTCTTTTTTGAATTTATGCCCTATACAATTTTCTTTCACTAGGTACTGGTCTGGTTTATTGAAGTTTGTTACATTTACTGCAGAAAAATGCATTGCACTGACCAGTTACTTAATGAATTCCATTCAAAAAATGAATCGTGGATCTGTTCATCTTGTTTTTGACAATATGCGAAATTTTTACACACATTTTCACTGCTTGAAAGTATTTACTATGTAATACTAATACTCTGTGTATTTAACAATATTTCCGAATATCTAATCCGTCCTAAATGTACGGGCAAATAGAAATACTTTTTTCCTTCTTTTTAAGCCTGCCCCTAAAATTTAACTTGTTAAATAAATACTAAAATACTCTACAACTGATGACTATTACCGCGATTGGTATTTAGGATTGATGAAATTCTCTTTTAAATCGGAATGAAATAATTATTCATGGTTCTATTCTTCCTGTAGGTTTCCTTTACGAAGCGAACTCAGTGACATGTCCTGCAGGAGGCACATCAAATGTAGCGGATGTAGTTGCACGCTTTATACCATCAAAGGTCGTGTTTGTCATGCTCGCCCCGAAATCAGATATATACGCCGTCATAAGTTAATAATTTTACTTACCGGAGGATTTATAGAATATTTATCCCAGGGCTGGTCCACACGATTTTGTAATTTTTGTTGGTAGTAATTTTGGTCGGTGGGGGGAGGGGGTAGACGGGGCTAAAATACTAACTGGACCCTTGCTAATTCCAATTGATCAGAAAAACGAGAAAACACTCACTAATTTGTCTACCACTTATCACACTGGAATTTGTCAAAAAATGCCGAGTGTTAGTGAATTTTGAAATTGATGCGGGGCGTGATGTTTCGTATTTCCTCTCACTGTCCTCGATTTGATTAAATGTATTCCATTTGAATCCTGATTCAAATGACCTATTAGAATATTACTATTTTCAGGGTCCACATTTTCCTACACCCCCGGAGTTATAGAGACTATATTATTTGACGCCGTCATCGGATATGCATTCAATTTTCCAAATACCAATATCTATGCTTATTTGAATGTTGTAAAGTGTCCATTCATAAGGACGTTCAGTAATAACAACGAGACAGTGCCTTACACGAGGACACTCACATTTAGCATGCTCTATGAAGGTAAATCGCCGAAGTTGGGTAATGGTGCCCAAATTGTGCTCGTCCGTTATTCGCAAATCTGTAAGTTTTTGGCTTTTCCGGGCGGTAAAATTAGGAACTATAGTTAACCTTACTTTCCGTTTATCTCCAGGAGAAGCTAATATCTTATAGATTTGCTGATAATCGCGGTGAAAGAAGGTACTCTATTTTGGCATCACTACCTTAATCCTTTAGGGTATTCAAAATGCTCCCACTAACTGTAGAGGAGTGTATTTTTTAGTGTGAAACTCAAATCTGTTCGGTGATTATATGGAGAGAGACGATGATGCGTAATTACGACCAATTGTATGTTATTTAGCCATATCATTATCGAGGCAACCGCAAAATGGTCCCTGCAATATAGCCGGGACCGAGCTGAATTCAGATTCACCTTTGCAAGTGGCAGACTTAGATTCAGCTGGTGCCATGGATATAGAAGGCATTTTGAGCTGCTCTATTAGGCAACTAAATACGTCACCGCAAGATACGACCGCAGGTAGATATACATACCTCTTCTACTTGTATTAATGTACACAGTTTTCATGTGGTATTTACTATTCATATACCACAAATTATGTATCTGACTCTCGTTTCAGCGATACGACAAACTAATAGTAGTGGAGTGAATATACGGGAAAACAGGACCGGCAACTTTGTTTATGTTAGCCAGTCGTCTCCTATTTCAGCACCCTGTCTGCCCGCTGACGTTGCAGTGATATCAAATAGTGATACTACGCGTAAGTGTTTTTACTGTTCCCGAGTAATGCTGAAAATGAGTATCATTTTTACAAGTTAATTTTTTACTATCCAGAACATTCAGACCAACCACCGTCTCCCCCTTGATGGGAAGAAACGGTCCTTTTCCTTTCATAATTGTTTTTTTTATTTTTATTTTAGGTCTTTTAAAGTATGTTCAAGCAGCATTAAGTAACCCGGGAGCACCAAATGCGATCTGTAATATTGTGACAGCTGGAGCAGCTACTGTTGTTCTAACATCATCTTCATCTGATCTAACAGTGACGTTTACTAAACTCTTAATAATTGGACCACCGAAAACCATAATTGCAATCTATGTTTACACAACTCCCCTTATTGTCTACGGTGCTTTCTTATCATTGAACCGAAGCTGTTAAACTCCTCAATACCTAACAGAAACGAAAGTAGACAGATTTTCGGACTTTGATTGGAAGATCTAAATGGGGGCTAGGTGGGTCTTATCTTTCCTAGAAAGCCGACAATAATTACCCTTTTAATAGATTTTTAATGTATGTTAAAACTTTTCTGGGTGGGCTTGGCACCCTAGCTCCAAGACTAATTCGACATATGTTTGTTATTTCAAAATTTCACCAATAGGTATTTGCTTTTTAGTAAACTGAAACAAGAAAACTGTTTTATTTCAATCAGTTTTTGAAACTATGAGTTGGTATACAGTATTTTGATTAATGTTTTGATTCACCTCACGTCATCTTACTCTCATCTAAATCTAGTTTCTTGTTTGAATCGTTTCTGTATAGGTATGATCTATCAATTTCTATTTAAGTATGTACAAGTAGAGAGTTCCATAACTGCGGGTATCCTAAGCCGCCATATATACCCTTACTTTTTCCAATAACACATCTCGGAAAACACCGCGAGCGACGATTGAAGCTGCACACCTGCCCAGAGAACAAAGAGGGGTAAGAATGGTGGCTTAGTATATACAAAACAGTTTCCGAGTATCAGAAGGAATGTAATATTTCGAATTGTTTAATAAACTATTTCACATCTATGTGCACTAACTTGATATCTTTCAACTTCATTGAATTATGTAGAAGAAGCATATCGGTAAATCATCGCACAAAACTGCACGATTTTGTGATTCAGTTTGGTTTACTGCATGGAACTACTAGGAAAAAATTATTCAAATTCCATAGTGTAAGTATACGGACGAGCTGTGGTGATGATTAGGTCAGAAGTGTTTTGAAATAGGAGTTTGGAAAAAGCTGCAGTAGCTTTATCTGATTGAATTTGCATTTGAAATTTTAAATGCGATGTAGAAAATGTTTGGTACATGAGCTGTCTTATAAATTTTATGTTTCAATTCTCTATTTTATTATAAAATTATGTCAAAAATACGTTACACTGGTGTCATAAATGTTGCGTTTCAATTTCCTATAACATAGTTAAATGTTATGTCGAAACATATTTGCACAACTAAATTCGGTCTTAAACAATGTTGTATCGAAAATTTTGCATTTCAATTTCCTATTTTATTATTAAATGTTATGTTAAAAATGTTACATATTAATTTGGATAAAGTGGCCACTTTAAGCTCAAACAGAGAACGCACACGGAAGAATGGCAAGTTAAAGTAACCATCGAACATAGTCACACTTACGCAAGTAATGAATATATTTGAAAGCACATGCAGATGTCGACTTATCGAGAACAATATGCAGACACTTTTCTTCGAATTTACAGTAAGATTTTAAAAGAGAGTGCGTAGATGTTCATTCAATAATTGCAAAAGGTAAAACACTCATTATTTTCACCAAGTTTCCAACACAATATGAACAATGTTTCGACAATCTGTGTCTTCTACTGATTCTTCCTGAAAAAGTAGACACACATTGTCGAAACATTGTTCGTACCTATTGTGTTGTAAAGGGTTGGTGAATATGAAAAAAAATGTTTGAGTGTTTTGCTTTTTACAGTTATGGAATTTTTTGAATTTTCTTCTTCCTCTCAGTAATCCATACTGATAGAGGGCAGGGGACGACTTACCTCTTTCCACGACCCCTGTAGAAATTGTTTACTCAGCAGTTAGGAAAGTTCACCATTTCAGTCAGGCTGAGTTGGGAAGATTCAACAAGTCAAAGGTTTTTTTTTTGCTTTGATGCTTGAGAATTTTGAGCAGAGTCTGTTGGAACTTTCACAATTTTTGCCCCCCCTCCCCCTGGAAAAACTCTTCGTTACGTCCCTGGTCTCTCTAATCACTTCTTAACACTGTTAGTTACGTAATTGTGGGATATTTCAATGTCAGTTGGCGAAAGATACTAAATATGTGAAGAATTGGGTATACGTGTACGTAACTATCACCATTATTTGACAAAGTTATTATCTGAGAAATACAGGAAAGAAAAACGGTATGTTAGGTAGTAATTAAGATAGATATGTCAAACACAATTTGTGACCAGCAGTTCTACGTGCATAACGTAAAAATGGCGCGTTTAATCTCGAATGGAATTTATTTCGTTTCTCTATTTTTGATGTTGATGACTCAATTCGATTACACGGCTGCTGCTTACGGCTCAGATCAAAACTGTGATTTTATTTTCATTTAATACTACCCACATATTGCACTATAAACAATTTGCTAATTTTACTTTTTGCAGTTTTGAATGTAGTATTATAGAACCAGATGCAGACTGAAGGATTCTTTTTTAAATTTATGCACTATACAATTTTCGTTTACCAAGCACTGGTCTGGTTTATTGAAGTTTGTTATATGTACTGCACACTAATGCATTGCACTGAGCAGTTACTTTACAGAATCCATTCAAAAAATGAATCGTGGATTTCTTCATTTTATTTTTGACAATATGTGAAGTTTTTACACAATTCATACTTGTTCTCACTTTCAATGTTTGAAAGTATTTACGATATGCAATTAATACTCTGCATCCAACAATATTTCCGTATATGTAATCTGTACTAAATTTATGGGTAAACAGGAATACTTTTTTGCTTCTTTTTCAGCCTGCCCCCTCCCTTATTTACATAGTTAAATAAGTACTTAGAAAATTTACAACTGACTCTTACAGCATTGGTACATATTTAGAATTATGAAATTCTCTTTCAAATCCGAATGTAATTATTCATATTTCTATTACTGTAGGTTTCCTTTACGAAGCGAACTCAGTGACATGTCCTGCAGGAGGCACATCAAATGTAGCGGATGTAGTTGCACGCTTTATACCGTCAAAGGCCGTGTTTGTCATGGTCACCCCGAAATCAGATATATACGCCGTCATAAGTTAATAATTTCACTTACCGAAGGATTTGTAGAATATTTATCCCAGGGCTGGTCCACACGATTTTGTAATTTTTGTTGGTAGTGATTTTGGTCGGTGGGGGGAGGGGGTAGACGGGGCTAAAATACTAACTGGACCCTTGCAAATTCCAATTGATCAGAAAAACGAGAAAACACTCACTAATTTTTCTACCACTTATCACACTGGAATTTGTCAAAAAATACCGAGTGTTAGTGAATTTTGAAAATGATTCGGGGTGTGATGTTTCATATTTCCTTTCACTGTCCTCAGTTTGATTAAATGTATTCCATTTGAATCGTGATTCAAATGACCTATTAGAATATTACTGTTTTCAGGGTCCACATTTTCCTACACCCCCGGATTTGTAGAGAGTATATCTTTTGACGCCGTCATCGGATATGCATACAATTTTCCAAATACGAATGTCTATGCTTATTTGAATGTTGTAAAGTGTCCATTCATAAGGAAGTTTAATAATAACAACGAGACAGTGCCTTACACGAGGACACTCACATTTAGCATGCTCTATGAAGGTAAATCGCCGAAGTTGGGTAATGGTGCCCAAATTGTGCTAGTCCATTATTCGCAAATATGGGAATTGTTGGCTATTCCTGCCCGTAAAATTGAGATCTATAGGTAACCTTACTTTCCGTTTATCTCCAGGAAAAGCTAATATCTTATAGATTAGCTGACAATCGAGGTGAAAGAAGGTTCTATTTTGGCACCACTACTCTACTCCTTTGAGGTATTCAAAATGCTCCCGCCGAGTGTGAGGGAGTGTACTCTTTAGTGTGAAACTCAAATATATGGAGCGAGACGATGATACGTAATTACGACCAATTGTATGTTATTTAGCCATATCATTATCGAGGCAACCGCAAAATGGTCCCTGCAATATAGCCGGGACCGAGCTGAGTTCAGATTCACCTTTACAAGTTGCAGACCTAGATTCAGCTGGTGCCATGGATATAGATGGCATTTTGAGCTGCTCTATTAGGCAACTAAATACATCACCGCAGGATACGGCAGCAGGTAGATATACCTACCTCTTCTACTTATATTAATATTAATGTACACAATTTTCATGTGGTATTTACTATTCATATGCTACAAATTATGTATCTGACTCTCGTTTCAGCGATACGACAAACTAATAGTAGTGGAGTGAATATACGGGAAAACAGGACCGGCAACTTTGTTTATGTTAGCCAGTCGTCTCCTATTTCAGCACCCTGTCTGCCCGCTGACGTTGCAGTGATATCAAATAGTGATACTGCGCGTAAGTGTTTTTACTGTTCCCAAGTAATGCTGAAAATGAGTATCAGTTTTACAAGTTAATTAGTTGCGATCCAGAACATTCAAACCAACAACCGTCTCCCCCTTGATGGGAAGAAACGGTCCTTTATTTCCTTTCATAATTGTTTTGTATTTTTTATTTTATAGGCCTTTTAAAGTATGTTCAAGCAGCATTAAGGAACCCGGGAGCACCAAATGCGATCTGTAATATTGTGACAGCTGGAGCAGCTACTGTTGTTCTAACATCATCTTCATCTGATCTAACAGTGACGTTTACTAAACTCTTAATAATTGGACCACCGAAAACCATAATTGCAATCTATGTTTACACAACTCCCCTTATTGTCTACGGTGCTTTCTTATCATTTAACCGAAGCTGTTAAACCCGTCAATACCTAACAGAAACGAAAGTAGACAGATTTCCGGACTTCGATTTGAAGATCTAAATAGGGGCTAGGTGGTACTTATCTTTCCTAGAAAGCCGACAATAATGACCCTTATAATAGATTTTTAATGTATGTTCAAACATTTCAGGTTGGGCTTGGCACCCTAGCTCCCAGACTAATTCGACATATGTTTGTCATTTCAAAATTTCACCAATAGGTATTTGCTTTTTAGTAAACTGAAACAAGAAAACTGTTTTATTTCAATCGGTTTGAAACTATGAGTTGGTATACAATATTTTGATTAATGTTTTGATTTATACCTCACGTCATCTTACTCTCATCTAAATCTAGTTTCTTCATTGAATCGTTTCTGTAGGTATGATCTTTCAATTTCTATCAAAGTATGTATAAGTAGAGAGTTCCATAACTTCGGGTATCCTAAGCCGCCATATTTATCCTTACTTTTTCCGATAACAAGCGAACACATCCCGGAACCCACCGCGAGCGACGATTGAAGCTGCACACCTGCACAGAAAACAAAGGGGTAAGAATGGTGGCTTAGTATATACAAAACAGTTTCCGAGTATCAGAAGGAATGTAATATTTCGAATTGTTTAATAAACTATTTCACGCACTAACTTGATATCTTTCAACTTCATTGAATTATGTAGAAGAAACATATAAATCATCGGACAAAACTGCAGGATTTTGTGATTCAGTTTGGCTTACTGCATGGAACTACTAGAAAAAAATTATTCAAATTCCATAGTGTAAGTATACGGATGAGCTGTGGTGATGAATATATAGGTCAGAAGTGTTTTGAAATAGGAGTTTTGAAAAAGCTGCATCTCACTTGCGAGCGGATTTGCATTTGAAATTTTAAATGCGGTGTCGAAAATGTTATGTCCATGAGCTACCTATCTTACAAATTTTACATTTCAATTTTCTATTTTATTTTAAAATTATGTCGAAAATATGTTACACGGGTATCATAAATGTTGCATTTCAATTTCCTATAACATTGTTAAATGTTATGTCAAAACATATTTGCACAACTTAATTTCGGTCTTAAACAATGTTGTATCGAAAATTTTGCATTTCAATTTCCTATTTTATTTTTATATGTTATGTTAAAAATGTTACATATTAGTTTGGATAAAGTGGCCACTTTTAGCTCAAACGGAGAACGCACACGGAAGAAGGGCAAGTTCAAGTAACCATCCAACGTAGTCACACATACCTACACAACTAACGAATATTTTAGACAGCACATGCAGATGTCGATCTATCAAGAACAATGCAGGAACTTTTTCGAATTCACAGTAAGATTTTAAAAAAGAGTGTGTAGATGTTCATTCACTAATTGCAAAACGTAAACCACTCATTATTTTCACCAAGTTTACAACACAATATGAACAATGTTTCGACAATCCGTGTCGTCTTCAGGTTCTTCCTGAAGTAGACACAGATTGTCGAAACATTGTTCGTATTGTGTTGTAAGGTTGGTGAATATGAAAATAATTTTTGAGTGTTTTGCTTTTTACAGTTATTGAATTTTTTGAATTTACTTTTTCCCCTCAGTAGTCCGTACTGATAGAGGGCAGGGGGCAACTTACTCCTCTCCCCGTCCACTGTAGAAATTTTTTACTCGGGAGATAGGAAAGTTTACCATTTCGATCAGGAGTTGAGAAGATCCAACAAGTCAAAGGTTTTTTTTCACTTTGATCCTTGGGATTCCAAATGCGATCTGTAACATTGCGACAGCGGAAGTAGCCTCTCGTGTTCCAGGATCATCTGATCTAACAATTACGTTTACTAAACTCTTAATAATTGGACCACCGAAACGATAATTGCAATCTGTGTTTACACAACTCCCCTTCTTTTCTACAGTGCCTTCTTATCATTGTCGCGAAGCTGTTAAACTCATCAATATCTCACAGATACAAAAGAAGACAGATTGTCCTTAATCGGGCCAGAGAGTATCTTTCCAAAAAACCCGACAAGTCTAGTCCCATGTATGTTAGTTTTTTCAAATGAAAGCAACAGGTATTTGGTTTAGTCAATTAAAATACGAAAATTGTTATCTTTCAATACGCTTGAAACTTAGTTTGTATATATTTTGATTTTAACGTTTTGATTTTTCTCACGTCATCTCACTCTGATCTAAATTTAATTTTGCTGATTGTCTCAACATGCAAATCGTTTCTGTAGGTATGATCTTTCAATTTCCATCATGGTATGTACAAGTAGGTAGAGCTCTATAACCACCGGTAGCCCAAGCCGCTATTTTTATCCTTACTTTTTCCGATAACAAGCGAACAATGTCCCGGACAACTCCGCGAACGACGATTGAAGCTGCACGGAGAATAAACGAATAAAAATGGCGGCTTAGTATATTTATTTATGCTCACAATTCCTGAATATTAGAAGCAATGTTTGTAATATTTTGAATTGTTTAATAAACTATTCTACCTCTATGCGCACTATCTTTGTATCTTTCAGTTTTATTGAATAATGTACAAGAAATAGATGAATCATCAGACAGAACTGCCGGATTCTGTGTGTTTCAGTTTAACGTACTGTGTGGAACTACGTAACAAAAATCATTCAATTTCCATAGAATAAGTATACGAACTAGCTCTGGCGACGATTAGGTGAAAGATGTATTGAAACATGTATGTTTGCCATCCTAAACCACGATACTTTGGTCGGAACAGTGTGCCACGTTGAGATCTTTGTTCCAAGTATAGACAAAACTACGTATAATTTAAAATCTCATTTGGTTGAGCGTATGACGATGCACACACATGTCAAAGTGGCTCTGCCAACACCGCTCCCCTGGCCCCGGAAACTGCCCTTCCGAGTATCGCATCGGCGACCAGAGGGGACGCTTTGAGGCAGGCCTGGCTCCCTATTTCACCTCTCCTTGATGTTGATTTCGCGCTATCCAGCCCGGGCCACTGTGGGACCCACTACTGGCTGAAGCAACACTCACCCAGCGTTATCTTGGAATCACGCTTCCTTCCTTCACCCGTCACCTCCTCGCCTTGGGACGTGTGGCAACGCTGGGAGGTGGTGACTGAGGGGTGAACTCTGGACGGGGCGGGGGGAGGGTAAGCAGCAGCAGCTGCAGCAATTCTGCGGATGTTACAGAGTTAGCTGTGGGCCGAGCTTTGTTCGTCGGCTCTCTGCCTCGACCATTCTATCTTCATCTTCTTCTTCATGATGGCTGTGACAAAGGCCGACAACCGGTTCCATTCGCTTCTGCTCTCAAAATTTCGGGAACGGAAATGGTCGATTATGCTGTCGTTGTCGCTATCGTTGCCGATGGGATCGATCCTTGTTACCATCCTGCGCCTCTCACTCGAACAGGGTGTGCCAAGGATTGTCTCCCGCCCCTTAATCACAGTGCGGGCACATGGGGCTTAACACTACCGCCATTTCGTGTAAGTAGGGGCTGAAGCACCCGTGGCCACTCACAATCAGGTGGAAGTTCAGTTCTCTATGGGACCCGCCTACCCACTGATCCAATTCGCGTATTAGCGCTTGGGTCCACTCGCCTTTGATCGACTGGAACAGTGCGTCCTTTCACTTACGAAACATGGTCTGCTGGATATCCAGCTTGACCTGAAGTGTCTCCTGTTTCGTCCTTGTTCTCTTCTTTGCACCGTATATCTCTACTATTTCTCCGACCTTGAGTTCAATCGCTCGTTTACATAAATATACGTTAATACATCTACTGCCTCAAAAAAAAACAAAAAAAAACTGTGCGGTACACACTGACACGCCTCATCGCAACTTTCACTGAATTTTCTCCATCTCCGCTCTCCTATACTGTCACCCCGTATAGGAAGACTGACATGATGACGTTGACATATGTACATTTTCCTCTTCTTCTCTCCTGCCAGCATATGATCTTAATTCCTGGTGGTAATGCCAGCCTTAGCATCCATCGAAGGCGACGTTCCACTGTGTAGATCCGAGTACTGATCCCCGTGGGACCCGGCCGCCGATTCCATCTCTATTCGGCAACTGTCGAAGTAACCTTGAGTAATGCGAACGAGGTGACCAGGTAGCCGCACGAACTCTCAACGCCTTCATATCAAGTTGAATGCGTTCTTGATGTAGAAGCTGATCGCCGCGCAGAACTGCCGCTCGCGGATCATCTTCTCCGCTAGCCGCTTTAGCTTCAGCGCTGTATCCGCAGTCGAGCGATCAGTTCCGAATCCATTCTGACTGCTCGAAATCGTCTTCCTCTTCCGAAGGTTCCCCTTCGGCCTATTCACAATGGTATGCTCGAACACTTATCCAATGGTGTCGAGTAGGTAATAGGTATACAGGCCGGTACGAAGACAGCTGGCCATCTGGTTTTCCGAGCTTCTTGATCAGTGCTAGTCACGCCATCTTATATCTGCTGGGGAATGTCCCCTCCTGTAACGCGCAATTGAAAACGTTGGTCAGGAGGGACGGGTCTGCTCTGTGTATCACTTTCCCGACAACATTGGGAATTATGTCCGGATCAGGTGCCTTCCTCTTCTTCGTCCTGACCCGGTCAATCGCACTATCCACTTTTGCAACTTTGAGCCGAGAGAAATCCTTTCCCAATTTGATGGGTCTTACCATTGATTGGGGGCGCTGAGGAACAGCTCTTGAATAATCTGATGCAGCATTCCAGCTCCATTCCGCTCGTCACCGACGACCCTCCGGCTTTCTTCACAATAACCTTACACGGTTTCTCGAAGGAGTTATCGTCGACTTCCTTACATAAGTCCTCCAAAGCCGCCTTTTTATTACTTCTTATGACTGATTTGAGAGTACGACAAGCCTGCTGGTACGGCTGCGAAACCTCTGCCGCTGCTTCGTCTTCTCGTCCGATGGTGTCGACAAAGCCGTTTTATATTCCTTTCGCAGCTCGGCGATGTACTCAGTCCAACATTAGATTGGCTGTCTTTTTCTTGGTGGATCGACTGTGGGCATTGCACAATCGCAGACTGCTAGTACCGTTTTAATGGTCTTAGCGGTCGCCGCTCCTGCGTTTTCTTCGGCCCATTAGTATCCGGTTCCCCAGATGAAAGCCAGGAAGCACGCCTGAAATGGATCAGCATCGAGCTCCTTGATCGCCCATCTTCCCAGCTTCCTTGGAGCAGCGACCTCGATTCCTTTATCCAGCTTAAATGTGATCTATCTGTGGTCACTCCCTGACGTCTCATCCAGCATAGACCAGCCCTTGATCCAATGGGCTAGCCCGGTTGCCACGAACGTAACGTCTAGGACTGACCCCCACTCCAGGTTGGAATGCCGCCGGTGTTCATTGAAACCAAATCTACCAGGGCGATAAGCTCCTCCAGGGCGTATCCTTGGGGGTACCGCAAAATTTTCCTTTTTTGCCACTGGGTGGTTCATTTTTAGCCCGATAAATTTAACCTTCTTCAGTTATTGACTGCTTAAGACTTATCAGTTTTTGAGAGCACTCAAAGAAAGCTCATTCTTTTTGTAATTCAGAAATGTAAAAACAATCAAGAAATAATGATTAGGTCGTAAGGAATCTACTTTTTTTTTTCAAATTGCAAGACTATTTTTCTTTCAGAAAAAGGGAAGTTTCGTGCTATTTATTATTTTATTTATTTATTTTTATCTAATTCTAAATGTGAATAAATCAGATTATTTCTCACAATCATAGAAAAAAGATTTCCCTGCACATTGTCGTTAGGAATTTCTTTTGAAACACTTTCTAAAGAAAGCTGGACTATGTTCATACTTATTACCCCGAGAATTGGGCATTCACGTTTTGCCCAAAGGGACCCTTATACCTGCCGATTTTATAAATTTGGTAAAAATGTATTGCTTGTTTCATAAAATCAGCAGAACCTGCCGACTTTACGAAATTCGGCAAATTTTGTCGCTGATTTCATGAAATCGTCAATTCGGCGTAGCATAGTCATGCTCACAGCTCCTGAGTATAAGAAGCAATGTAATATTTTGAATTGTTTAATAAACTATTCTACCTCTGTACGCACTATCTTTGTATCTTTCAGTTTTATTGAATAATGTTCAAGAAACAGATGCATCATCAGGCAGAACTGCTGGATTCTGTATTTCATATTGTAATTTACTGTGGGGAACTACCTAACAAAAATCATTCAAGTTCCATAGTATAAGTATACGAATTAGCTCTCGTTATGATTATGTGAGAAATGTTTTGAACTAGGTAGGCTAGGTACCTTTGCTTTCCCGAACTATGATATTTTGGTCAAGTTTTAATATGAAAAACTGTTGCTTCCAATTCTTCACACCCTTGACAGTGCACAATTTACGCAGATCATCATGATAATCTTGACTTTGGTGGATGAACAGTGCCGAATATAGCTTTTTTCTCTGAGTAGAATAACTATTTTTGTTTCTTAAAGAATCTAAGGGCCTTAGAAATAAAGATATAACAGAATTTTTCATATTTTTTTACAACCATTTTTTTCCTTCTTCAAGTTTTATCACCCCTAAAGTTGTGCTCGAGGAAATAGTCTCTTCATGCTTTATGGAAAACATGACTCCTTAGATGACGGTAATCATCTCCCATAGCCACACTAATTACAACATCGATTGATGTCTTAAATAGGTGCTTCTAGATCTTCATGTTATAACTTATAGAGCCTGATATGGATGTGATATGTCTCAAGTTTCTTATTTTAGTATAGAAAATGTCAGGGTTTATTTTCCTAAAATGTCACAGTAGTATTCGCTTCAAAGTGCTAGCTTCGTCTTTTGAATGGCTGAGCTATGGTTGGTCGAAATTGTGCAACCAACCTGCCAAATATGCCAGCTTCGCTACTGATTGTCTAAGCTACTATTTTAAAAGATGAATGGAAACCTGAACAGCTAAGGAATTTGCTAGAACTTTACTTAACTTCTCCGGAAGTGTTTACGACTTCACTTGCTACTTTACATTATGAATAACATTTTGTGTGAAAACTGAATTTCTTATCATCACAATTCTAAAAAATTTCAATGCTATGCTTATCAGTGGTGAACTACTAGGTATCCCTATAGCTTTCCACGCGTTGTTTGTCTGAGTCGCCAAGGTTATCAGAAAGTTAACTTACTTGATAAGAGGGATACCAAGTACCTGGGTACCTGCTTCAAAGAATACTTAGATAGTTGCGATATAACATTGTTTTAAGCAATAAAATTAAACGATGCCGATAACAGAGAAAATACTGTGAAGTATGCATCGACTTCATAATTGTACGAGGCTATACAAATATCAATATTTTGCTTCAAACATAGAAAACCCTGAAAAAATCTCGAAAAATTGACGAAATTCTTTGCAAATAATTAGGTACCCTGGGCTAAAATGCTGAAGGAGCCGTGTTTTTGAATTAAATCATGGGTCAGTAGCGGATACAGAAAATAATTTCAGGGGGGGGGGGTCCGAATGAAAAATGTTATAGACGAAACATAATAGCTCTTGGTCACTATAGACATATTTAGATATTTCGGAGGGTAGGGGTCGGACCCCCAAAAGCCCCCTTGTATTTGCTACTAAGAATGGTATTAGCATGCAATGGCGTCTTCTGAAGTATTTTTGAGAGAAGGCTTAAGCTTGGACCTCGCATTTTGTAAGACTCACGCCCTTACAATTGCTGAATTTACCGACTCTTGAGAAATGTCAAATTACGAGGAGGCGTCGTTTTTCCTACTGAAAAGTAGAATTTCAAAATAACCTCGAGTTGAAATACAGTCTGGATTTTTCCAACTGTATTCCTTAAATTCACGAACTATCTGGCATTTCAAATTATGGTGAAGAGGCAGAAAAGGTCATGCCTCTGAGATTTATGACTCTTAAGTAATGAGAATTTTATATATGTTTTTTGAGATGAAATAGCATAGAAACAACCCTAAACGCATTTAGAACAGAATCAGTGAGGCTATAATTACTTACCTATATTCCATGTGAAAGGCTAATATAATGGTACCTCCCCATTAGCATAATACTCTCAGCCTAGAAGCAAATTTGGATCACATTTGGTTGAAATTCCACCTATGCTTTTTGAAAATTCCATGGTTTTACAAAAATTATTTAATTAAATATTTGTTAGGTTAAGTAGCTTATTTGGGAGAGACAGAGTCTCCGATGATGGAGCTAGCGCTCCTATCGTCGAAGCTCTCCTCTTGTTCGAGTCTGACATTCATCGATTTCACAAAAGATTTTGCAAATTAGGAAGATAAAGAGGATACTAGGTATAAAGAGATTGTAAGTGAAGCAAAATTGAAATATGAGAAAGAAGGGGAATGGTACTTTTTTTGAAAAATTATTTTTTACATTAAAAACCCTTAGAACAAAAAGGAGTTGACAAAATAATAAAATTTGTGGAAAATGGGAAAAATATAATTATAATAAAAAAATAAAATTAAAATTAAACTTTCAATTAGTAAAGCGTGTAGAACTGTGAATGGCATGAATGGAAAAAAAAAAAAAGTTTGAGATCATGACTTTAACTGGAAAATATAGAGGAGCCTCATATAATTGTAATTTTAATTTAAAGTACCTAGATTTAATCCTATTTATTTTCATAATTTTTTTTATATGTGCTCTTTATTTGTTAAAAAAATTTGGAAAAGATTAACCCGATCTGCAAATTTTTCAAAAAAAAGTGCTCAAAGTGAATGAAATTTCAGCACTTTTTGTAAAATTTGTGACAATTAATTCCAAATCGAGACGAAAAGGGTTTTTGTCAGTCTGCTGCCCCCATGTCACAACTGGGCAGTTTTTAATACCATTTGGACAGAAAGGCTCTTTGGACAGAAATGTCTCATTTGTGTCAATTAAAAAAATGTCATGTTTAAGCTTTTTTTGTTACGGGGCAGTTTTTAATGCACTTGTGCAAAATGTGCCATTTGTGCCATTTTAATAAGTGTACTTTACGCAGTTTTTTGCTCCCCTTTTGCAGGCGTGGTTATACCCCCCCGCTGCACCCTAAATTTGTGACATCGCATAGGTAATTACTATATTACAGAAAAAATTTTGCCATAAAAATAAATAAATACACGATCCGCAAAGCGAGTGTGGTAGGAGCGCGTAACAATGTAAATAATGTAGTCAATATTTACAAAAAGCCGTAGAAAATTAAATTTTTTTCAACATCCCAACAAAATAATAATTAAAATGGGACTAAAATAAAGACAGGACTAAAAAAAAACCCCCTGACTATTGTTAACTAATTGGACGTTTTAATTCACGTAAAGGGAAACCCAACCACTTTTTGTTAAACAAATGTTTGGAAAGAGCGTAAAAAGTAAAATTTTTAAAAAATTGGCTCCCGTTTCAAAAATGGACTCACTTGAAAAATGCTTACAGTAAACGCTATGTCAATAGTTTCTACCAAAATATTGAGTTCTTATTTATATGCATTTTTGGGTTTTGTGAAAATTGGAGGTCTTCTCAGAATACAACTGCAGAAATTCCCAAAAATGCAGGGAAATATTATTCTCTCAGCGCAGTGGCAATCACAAAATACAGGTTCATGCAGCTATGTTGATTCCAGCTTATCTATCAGGTGAAAAAGCGTAGATACTTATAAAGGATGTTATTCTACGAAAAATTCCGCCAAAAGTTTCATCCGGAGGAAGATTATTTATAATTTAAACCTGTGTATTTTTCCTTTTCAGCCTGTTCTGTTATTTGGAGAGCTTATCGTATATACGACGATATATTTTGAAATCACTGGTGAACAGCGTGAGGAACATACACGCGCTGTTTTCCAGTGATTTGAAATATATGGTACTCGTTAATATACTAAAAGCTCCCAAATAACAAAACAACTGAAAAGGAAAAATAACAGGAAAAAATTTTAAATTTAAAGGTACTTACTCGTTTTCATTGTAGCATGTATTTCATTAGCACACCGTGGGGGTCAAGGAGCACAAGCAACACACGAACAATATATTAAAAAAAAATCATAAATTAAAAGTAGTCGTCAAATTTCAAATTAAAACACAGAAATAGAAGCACATCAAATCCCATAGTAATAACAAAAATAATTGTTCAAATTGAATTTAAGTATAACGATTAATTATTTAATTTCTAGTTCTCTCAAATTGCCACAAATAACAGTTTTTGCTTAAAATTGGACAAATAAACTGTCCACAAAAGATATTTGTGACACTTTAATGTCACGGAGGCCGTGTGACATATTCGTGATAAAAGGGATCCTAAATATTTCCATTTATTTTACACAAATTTGCGAAATTTAAGACTGACACTTTATTTGTTGCCACAGATTGTCACAAGTTAAAAACGCAGATCGGTAATAACATCAAGTAATACCAAATAATGAAGAGAAATATATATCATTTTCTAAAATTATAAAATATGATTCAGGTTTTAAAAATAAAAAAGATGAAATAATTAACTATAATATTGAGTCAAGATTTTTAGATTCCTATAAATTTCTATCAAGTTCACTATCTGAATTGGCTAAAAATTTAAAAAGATGTCACTTTAAAACCTAAAGGGATGGTTTAGTGAAAAAGTACCTATAAACCTATCTGAGGTAGAAAGGAAGTATTTATTTAAATTATTGAGTAAAAAATTAGCCTATCCTTATGATTATATGAATTCATTAGAAAAGTATAATGAAACAAAATTACCTTTAAAAAAATACTTTTATAATCTATTAAATGATGAACCTGTTGATACTGGAGAATATCATTATGCGCAAGAAATTTGGAAGTATTTTAATATTAAAAATATGAAAGAATTTACAATGCTATATAATGTAATAGATGTACTCTTACTAACTGATATTATGGAAAATTTTAGGGAAACTTCACTCAGAATATATAAACTAGACCCAGTTTGGTATTACACTACTCCTGGATTTGCTTGGGATTGTATGCTGAAAACTACTAAACAAAAATTGGAATTATTAACTGATGTGGATATGCTATTAATGTTTGAAAGGGCTAAACGAGGAGGAATTTCTCAATGTTCAAATAGATAATAATAAATATATGGGAAAGAAATTTGATAAAAATAAGAATTCCGTATTTATCTAATATTTAGATGCAAATAATTTATATGGATGGGCTATGTCTAAACATCTACCATATGGTGGATTTGAATGGAAGAATCCAGAATATTTTGATGAAAATAGAATTATAAAAATGAAAGATGATCAGAAGCTTGGATATCTTTTTGAAGTGGCCTGAAGAATTATGGGGAAAACATTCTAATTTACCCTATTGTCCTGAAAATGTAATTGGTGATAGACAGCTTCCAAAACTATTTACTACGTTATATGATAAGAAGAAATATGCCCTGCATTACTAAATCTTAAGCAGGTTTAAAGGGGATAGGAGAAAATATATAGGGTTATATAATTTGATCAATCTGATTGAATGAAAGTGTATATTGAAAAAAATACTGAATTAAGACAAAAAGCTAAGAATGATTTTGAAAAAGATTTCTTTAAACTAATGAATAATTCTGTTTTTGGTAGAACAATGATGAATGTTAGGAAGCATGTGGATATAAAATTAATTTCAGGAGGTAAAAAATATACCAAGTATGTTTCAAAGCCTAATTTTGAGAAATCAACATTTTTTGGGAAAAATCTTGCAGCTGTACAAATGAAAAGAACAATGATTAAATTCAACCAACCAATTTATGTAGGAATAGCTATTTTAGATATTTCAAAAACATTGATGTATGATTTCTATTATAGATTAAAGGAAAGGTATGGAGACAGAATTAAATTATTATATACTGATACGGATTCATTAATTATATCTATACAGACAAAGGACTTCTATAAAGATATGAAAGACATAATTGATGAATTTGATACATCAGATTATAAAAAAGATAATATTTATGGTTTACCACAAGTCAATAAAAAGGTATTAGGTAAGTTTAAAGATGAGATGAATGGAACAATTTTAGAGGAATTTATTAGACTTGCTTCTAAATTATATTCTAATAAAGTTTTTGCATCAAATGATGATGCAATGAAGAAAGCTAAAGGAGTAAAGAAAAGTATTGTTAAAAATCAGATAACTCTTGATGATTATAAAATATGTTTAGAAAAGAAAATAACTAAGACTATTAAACAGAAAATGATAAGGAGTACAAAACATAATATTTATACTATTGAACAGAATAAAAGAGGATTAAGTTCATTTGATGATAAAAGATGTTTAGTTGATGGACAAACTGATACAATACCATGGGGTTATTTTAATACAATACCAAGAGATAAATTTGTTCAACATTTGAAAAAACTTAATAAAAAGGGTGTTATTGAAAATTGAATATCAAATATATAATAAGTACCTATGATTAAAAATGGAAAATGTTCAAGTTGGTGGTTCTATATATGATAAAATTTGTATACTAGCTAGGAGAAATTTTGAAGCTATGCTAGATTATTATGTACGTGATCATGGATATGAATCTGGAGATGAATTTGATGTAGATGAACCAGATAACCTTTCTAATAATTCTGACTCAGAAAGTAAAGCTGATGAGGGATGAATACATATTAATTATGTACATAATTAATTTCAACATCAGATTCAAAATCATTATGAGGAATATCTAAATTTTTTATTTCTTTTTCAACCATTCTGGATAAAGTACTCAAATGAGCAATAATATTTAACATGAATTTAGTATATTTTATCCTTTTAGATTCTAGTAAATGTTGAATTTTATCAGAAAGTGGATCCATTAATGTTTCATAATTTGATCTTGTTCTACAAACAGGATCTTTAAAATACAAATTCATCTTCATCAACTAAAGAATCTTTATAGACCTCCATTTATATAGGAAAAACTTTTTAATAAGCTTTTATTTCTCTTATCTTATATAAATGTTTGATTATATGACTTGAGGATTCTTAAGATTTTCTTGATAGTTTGAGAAAGTATCAAAGTAGTGTTGGCGCATATGAAAAACCTCAATGATGCAAAACAAATATACAAGTGGAGAGAGACCTTTGAAAACGAGAGATCTTGAGTAGATTTTTGTGAGCTTACAAAGTTCAGCTGCGATTATTTTTTTAGGGTTTAAAAAAAGAGAAAAATGACAGAAATTTGAAACAAAAGTTCTAAAATTTTCAAATCAGTGGAGAATAAAACAGAGAAAAATGACTCACATTGGAGAATAAAACAGAGAAAAATGACTCACATTTGTTTTAAAAATGTCTAAATATTCATTATTGAAAACTAGAGGATACTTAAGATTTTTAGGATTTTCTGTAAAGTATTAAAATGGTGTTGGCACATAGGAAAAAGCACAGTGGCGCAAAACATCCTTGGATGATGAATTTTACTGTGTACCTACCTTGGATAATGAATTTTACTGAGTACCTACCTAAGATGATGAATTTTACTGGGTACCTACATTGGATGATTTTTTTAGGGTTAAAAAAAGTGAAAAACGATAGAAATTTGATACAAAAGTTCTGAAATTTTTGAACCGGAGGAGAAGAAAAATAGGGTGAAATGACTCGCATTTGCTTTAGAAATGGTTAAATATTCAGTATTGAAAACTAGAGCATTCTTAAGATTTTTAGGATTTTCTGTAAAGTATTAAAATGGTGTTGGCTCATACGAAAAACCTTAATGACATAGAACATACAAAGACTTTTTTTACAGCCAAAATCGTGCTGGCGCATTGAAAAAACCTCAATGATACAAAACAAATATGTACAAGTGGAGAGGGTTTTGAAAACTAGTAGATTTTTTGTGAGCTTACAAAGTTCAGCCGTGATGATTTTTTTAAGGTTTAAAAAAGAGAAAAATGATAGAAATTTGATACAAAAGTTGAAAAATTTTCAAATCAGTGGAGAAAAAAACAGAACAAAACAGAGAAAAATGACTCAAATTTGTTTTAAAAATAGCTAAATATTCATTATTGGAAACTAGGGGAGTCTTAGGATTTTCTTGATAGTTTGAGAAAGTATCAAAATGGTGTTGGCGCATATGAAAAAGCACAGTGGCGCAGAACATACATCTCATATTATCTACTTGTACCTACTTGCGTGATACATTTAAAATAGAAATAGATATTGAAAGGGATAATATACTTTCCCGATGATGTAATTTTTATTTTCATTAAGAATTTTCACTTGAAATATAATGTAGCAGCCAGAAAAGTTTTAGTTTCTTGATTATCGAGCACTATGATGTACTTCTTATCCATAATGTGGTTTTAATACTTCCAACAAAGGAAGTTTATAACGATATTTGTCACCGCACTATGACCCTAGCTCTCCTAAAACCTCAATGGCATAAAAGAAAAGGGAAGAAATATGAGGATATATTTGTAGATCTCTCTAGGACTCGAAGAACATTGAAACTGACCGAGATTCCCAATTCAATACCTAACTGAAAATCCTGAAAAATTTTCTTTAGCACTACTTGTGCGATCAAAAATAAAATAATTTTATTTTTCAAATTGGCAATTAACCTCTCCCCCTCCCCTCCGTTGAACAACTTCCTGTCAGGACCGTCGAGGGAGAAGTAGGGCTTGCTAACACACGAAAACAGCAAACATTTCTGAAATAGATGAAAAATCGATGGAAACATAAAATTTTTGACTTCGAGTTATTTTCTTTATCCGGTTACAATAACCAACCGTGTAAGTAATTATTATCAACGTAGAAGTAGAGGTACGAGGTATCGCTTGGAGCAGTTGGGCATTTGAAAGCACCTAACCTGAAAATTAGAGTGTAGTCTTGGACTGTAAGGTAGAAAAGTAAGTTTCTTACAGAAATCAAGGATATCAATATGGATAAAACATTATTTATTATTGGAATTATTTTGATGATAACTGTTGAGAAATCAAAAAGTGAAACTCCGATTCCAAATATTCCAACCATTCCAAACCCCACTCTAACGCCTATTCCAGGTAATCCAGGCGTTCCTCCAAACATCAATACAGGTAATTAGAATTTACTTCGTTTTGAAACTAATGGAATCCGATATTATTGCACAGGCGGGTTTAAGATACAAAGAAGACGTATCCCAATGGCGTGATCATTTTATCTTAAATCTCGATACCATTACCAGTAATTAGTCGTGACATAGCCGGGAGTAGGGCCCATGGGGTCTGGACCCCCTTTTTGCGATTTCGTTGAATCATGATGTTTCTAATTTTAGCACCTCTTCTCTGGTTGGCTGAGTGGATGGCGCGCTGGTCTCGGAATCCGGAGGTCCCGGGTTCAAGCCCACCTAGCAACTCGCTACATTTCGACCGAGGTCGGTTTTTCGGCGAAAAGAGAAGAGAACTAAAACAGCCCTAACAACCTCCCCGACGTCTCTGAGATAATGCTCGAAAGGGTGGATTCCAGGGCTCGGGTTGAGAGCAAAATTAGAAAAGAGAGAACACCCCTCCTCCTTCGGTCAAGACCATTGATTAGGATGAGAATATACCTATTCTCTCCAAATGTATAATAGATTCGGTTGTCAAAAAACATAATAGTTGACCTCACTGGGAATCTCGTCCGAATACTTATGAAATATAAGTACAGGTTGTATTTTAAACTGTATATGAAGCTTTTGAATAGCACATCGCTCGCCTTGATATTGTACATTTAGAATCTCAGATCTTTGTTTGCTGGTGCCTGTAAAATAAGTGACAAGGTCGACATTGAGCTCGACATTTTAATTTAGTAATTTTTGTTACATTTCTTATACTGTTGCTTAGTTAGGTACCATTCTTTCACACCGCACTAGCGCTGAATTATTCGATTCCATCAAGCGTGGGGGTCGGTCATATACGTCACCTTCGCGTCAGCTTGATTTGCCTGTTGGATCAAGGGCTGGTCCGTGCTGGATGACGAGTCGGGAAGTGACCACAGGTACATCATCTTTAAGCTGGATAAAGGAGCCCAGGTCATTGCTCCAAAGAAGCTGGAAAAATGGGTGATCAGGGAGCTCGATGCCGATCCATTGGAGGTGAGCTTCCTGGCTCTCACCTGACGAACGGGAGAGTGTCGGGCAGAAGAGAGCGCTGAGGCCGCGGCCGCGAACGCCGTGAAGACGATAGTAGCGGCCTGCGATAGCGCAATGCCTCGAGTCGGTCCATCGCGAAAGAGACAGCCAACCTATTGATGGACCGAGGACATCGCCTAGTTCCGGAAAGAGTGTAACCGACTTCGTCGTCGATACAAATGAATGAGAAGAGACGACGAAGGGGCAGCAGCAGCTTCGCAGCGGTACCAGCAGGTTCGTCTTACTCTCAAGTCAGTCATACGCAGTAGCTAGAAGGTGGTTTGGGAGGAGCTGTGCAAGGAAGCCGACGACGAACCCTTCGGCAAACCGTACGGCCATGAAGAAAGCCGGAGGGCCATCGGTGACGAGCCGAATGGTGCCGGTGTGCCGCATCGGGTGGTTCAAGAACTGTTTCCCTAGCGCTCCTCGCTAACGGTGGCATCCGTCGAAGTGCGAGATTTCTCTCTGCTTACTTTTGGAGAAGTGGACGCAACTGACCAGATCAGGACGAAGAAGAGGAAGGCGCCTGATCCGGACATGATTTCCAATGTCGTCTGGGAAGAGGTCCACAGGGTAGGCTGATCCCTCCTGACGAACATTTTCAATCGTGCTTTGCAGGAGGGGACATTCCCGAGCAGATGGAAGACGGTGCAGCTGGTACTGATCAAGAAGTCCGGAAAACCAGACGGCCGGAATTCGCGTATTGGCCTATATGCCCACTCGACACCGTTGAAAAGGTGTTCGAGCGTAGCTGGAGGTGCACTTCGAAAGAGGAAGACTATTTCGAGTAATCAGTACGGATTCAGAACTGGCCGCTCGACTGCGGACGCTGCGCTAAAGTTGAAGAGCCTGGCGGAGAAGACGATCCGCAAGCAGCAGTTCTGCGCAGCGATCAGTCTCGACATCATAAGAACGAATTCAACTCGATACAGCATACGCGTATCATGGGGACGTTGGAGTTGGTGCGGGTACCGTGACTTCGACGGCCACCAAATAGAGATGGAATCGACAGCCGGCCCAGTTACCAGAGAGATGACCTGCGGCATTCCGCAAGGATCAGTACTCGGGCCTACCCTGTGGAACGTCGCCTTCAATAGATTGCTGAGGCTGACACTACCACCAGGCGTCAAAATCATCTGCTACGCCGACGACACACGTTGGTGGTGTGTCAAACCGAGACGACAGCAGAGGTCAGGCGACGAGTTAACCAGATGTTGGAGATGCTGACCCACTGGATCGAGTCGGCAGAGCTGTCCTTGGCAGTACAGAACACGGAGGCCGTACTGTTTACGATGCGACGCAAGTACAGCCCACCCACCTTCGTCCTAAATGGTGTGGAGATTGAGCTGTGCGCAGCCCCTGAAGTACCTAGGGCTGTGGTTCGACGCCCGAGAGCAGTTTAGGCGGGTTGCTAAGAAAGCGGATCGAGTAGCCGGACAGCAGTCCCGTCTAATGTCGAACCTAGGAGAAGAAGAGAAAGATATACGTGAATGTCATCATGTCGACCCTCCTATACGGAGTGCCAGTATTTTCCGACGCCATCAAGATGCCCTATAGAAGAGCGGAGATGGAGAATATTCAGTGAAAAGCCGCAATGAAGTCTGTCAGTGCGTACCGCAATGTTTCTTCGGAGGCAGTAGGCGTGTTAGCGGGTATACTGCCGATCGAACTCAAGGTCGGCGAAATAGCGGAGGTATACACGGTGCAAAGAAGAATGAGAAGACGAAACTGGAAGAATTCGGGTCAAGCTAGACATCCAACAGGCTACGTTTCGTAAGTGGAAGGACGTGCTCGCCCAGTCAACCAAGGGTGAGTGGAGCCGAGCGCTGATACGCGACCTCGGTGTATGGGCAGGCAGGTCCCCTGGGGACTAAACTTCCACTTGATCCAAATCCTGAAGGCCTCGGGTGCTTCGGCACGTACTTACATCGAATGGCGGTAGCGCCGAGTCCCGTGTGTGCGTACTGTGATCGAGGAGCGGAAGACAACCCCTGCCACACGCTGTTCGAGTGTGAGGCCTGGAAGCCGGAGAGGCACAGAATGGCATCAGCGACAGAGACGACGACAACGGCGTGATCGACCGTTTCGCGCTGGACATCTTTGTTTCCGAAAAGCTGAAGAGTGGAAGCGGATAGAACCGGGTGTCGGCCTTTGTCTCGGCCATCATGAAGAAGAAGATGCTGACAGACTGATCGAAGCAGAGGTTCTACGAACAAAGCTCGGCCCACACTCCTGAACACAACAACTCTGTGCCACCCTAGAGCTGCTGCAGCTGTTGCGGACCCACCGGCAGGGTTCACCCCACCGTTACCACCTGCCTGCGTCGCCACACGTAACAAGACGAGGAGATGAGGTATGAAGTAAGGAAGCGCGTCCGCCTGTGGTGCACCCAAATTCCAGGTTAATGCTGGGTGAGCATTGCCTCGGTCAGTAAGGTGTTCCATAGTGGCCCTGGCTGGACAGCGCGAATCCGAAGCGGAGAGGCGAAATGGGGGTGCAGGCCAGCCTCAATGCGTCAGTCTAGTCACCGATGCGATATTCAAGAGGGAAGTTTCCGCGGCCGGGGTGCGGTGTCTGGGGAGCCACTTTCGCATGCGTACATTGCCGTACGTTCCATCAAACATCCCCCACTCCTTCAAATTCGTTCAGTATTCTAAATGAAAAAATACCTAATAACATATTACAAGCCTAATTTGCATAATTTCCAATACAAATGCTTTGCTTAAAGAGTGTCACAGTTTTTACTGTTGGTATTTTGTATGACTTCCAATGCAAGTCACTCTGATGTAACCAACATTTGTTTGTTTTGGTGCTTCACAAAGAATATTTACACAAATCCAAAAACGGGTTGTTTCAAAAAAATATATAAAAAAATTGAGAACCACTAGTCTAAGCATTTATATTGAGGCCATGACTTTGGTTGAATGTTCACGGTGGAAGAAAATGAGTAATACCAAGGGTAGGTACTAGGTACCTATCGTTGAAAAAATGTGTCGTCGTTCTGTCGACTACGGAACGTAAATTCGTTATCATTTTAATATATTTTTCTTCATAATTATCTTTTTTAAGTTAGCAGTTTATATTTCGGTTTCCGTTTTATGGCACTTCTAACGGCTTCGACCAAAGCTAAGAAAGTTCGTTTAGAGTTTTAAAAGACCCGGTGTAGCTCTCCTATTTATTTTCAGGAGGAATGAGCTATAGCTTGAGGGGTTATCCTTTATAATTGGGCTAGTTTTGAATTCAGATTTACTTCCTGTGTGTTAAATTATTTTGAAAATGAAAGGAATAATGTTGCACTTTGAGAATTGTTTGGTCGCTCTACTCATTTTAACTGAGTTGAGCTTACCTTCAATTGCAGGACGTGTGGCATTTGACACAAGTAGGTACAGCCAACTCTTAATTATATTGGAATGGGCCTGATCAGCAGAGAACTTTTATGCATCTGTGCACATTGAATTGTTATATTATTTTTTTTTTTTTTTAGTTTCAGGACCTGGACCAGTCGCGGCGGGCGCCTCGACTAATCCTATGAGTGCATCCGCTTCAGCACCTGGTGTAAGCGCTTCAGTACCTGGAGGAAGCACTTCAGTACCTGGGGGAAGCACTTCAGTACCTGGGGGAAGCACTTCAACGTGTCAAATGAAAACCCAACCATCGAACCAATATCCTTCAGATAATTCAGGAAACCTTGGTTATCAAAGTAATCAAACTTTTGCTCATTTTTTCGAACTAAAATGAGACGTTGAAGATTATTTTTTTACCTTAATTGTGGAAACCTTAATTTATCTACGAGGGGTGTTCAAGAAGTAAAGTAACAAGGTATATTACAAAATAACTATAAACCATAAGAATTTCATTATAAAAAATTTGAAATAATACAACCATAAACTACTTCTTTGCATAGTTACCTTCCCAGTTGAGGCATTTACCCGATGCGCAATCAGTTATCCTCTAGTTACCCAGCTACCCGCGGAAAAGTTACCCATTTGTTACCCTCGGGTTACCCTTGTTCCTCTTTAGTTACCCGGGTAACTGGTGGGATTTTGCGCATCGGGTATCTCATCGGTTTACTAACTTACAGATGCCTTCCCTGTAGAATTTGCCGTCCAAAGAATGAAAACAATTTACGAGGGGCATTCAAAAAGTCAGGTAACAAGGCTTGTTGTATTATAACCAGTGGAGGGATTGTAAATCTGGCAACATAGGGCGATTGTAGGTTCTTTTTACGTTAAGACAACACAGTTTCCCTCAATTTTAGTATTCGTGTAGACGTTTTCCTGTTCTGCAAACAAAATGATGGTATGCGTATTCTGGGACACTTGGGGAACTCTTTTGGTTTTCTTGATTTTCTCCCATATGGTATAACGGTAAAGATGTAAGTACGAGTATATTGCGACCAGCTAAACCATGTAAAAGAATTGAAGACTGCAGACTCGGACTGTCAACTCGAGGTGTTTGGTTTTTGCAAGACAACGCACGACTGCACATCTCTCGTGCCACTATTGTTTTGTTGAAGACATCCAAGTGGAATATTTTGCCACACCCAGCCCACTCTTCCGATTTGACGCATTGGTTTGACTTGTTAGACGCAAAGTCTACAGTTAAAGCATCTATAAGTTATAGTAAACCGATGGGATAAATACCTCCATCGGGAAGGTAATTATGTTGAGAAGTAGTTTACAGTTCCTATCTTTTCAAGTTTTGCAAAATAAAATTGTTTCCAATTATAGTTATTTTTAGTTATTTTATAATAGCCCTTGTTACCTTACTTTCTGAACGTTCTTTGTATTCAAGTTCATTAGATATATACTGATATTCTAAAAACGAATATTGACATATAAAATTAGTCACTTTTCTTACACTGCATCGAGGTTCGACGTCGATGTGAAATTAGATACAAAAGTCGAATTCCCATGTCCGTATCTACTTTTGGATTGCATTCGACGTCGAAGTCGTTGCTAAATTTGACTTGGTTATTCGACTATTACATCGAATTCCCCGATTGACAATTTGGAGAGCACTTACACAACATATCACAAACCATTACCGTTTTGAGACATCATTTTAAGATAGTGTGAGTGAAGTGATCGCTCAGCATTAGTGTGATTACTGAGTGATGTTCACAAATGCACTCACAATTGGCCTCATTGTCAATCGGGTCTATACCTCAATACTGTGCCAAAGCAGGGGCAGATGTACACATGTCGACAAAAAGTCTAGTTTTGTATCGATTGTGTTTCGAGGGTGGAGGTGAATACATATTTCAGCGTAATGTTATTTAATTACACACACACACACACACACACACACACACGAGAATTAGAGAATTTTATCCACTGATTTCCTATCACAATACCCGATGTGCAAAATCCCGCCAGTTACCCAGGTAACTAAAGGGGAACCAAGGGTAACTGACGGGTTTCTGGGCAATTTGAGGGTTGCAAATGGGTAACTTACCCTGGTAACTAAAGGGGAACCAAGAGTAACTGACGGGTTTCTGGGTAATCTGAGGATAACTAATCGTGTATCGAGTATTTCTTATCTAGTGCTAAACCACATTAGACTATGATTACAGATGAACTAATAGTTCTGCAGGAATCATGTTTATGGTGTCTCTTTATGCCCCTTTTTCCAGCATGTCGAAAATAATGTTTGAGATGTTATAGCTCGTTAAATTTTTTCCAGGTAGCACAGTGTGTCCAAATGCAGGAGATAGCAATGGCGGTATGTAGCAATTCAGCAGGTCATAAATATTTGTAGCACAATAGTTAATCCCTTTTAGCTGTTTGATACGATGCAATGAAAAGTAACTCATTATACTTACCTACCTACTTATTTAAATCCATCTCTTGAGCAATCGAGTACTGGTATTCTATAAATCCCAAATAATTGATTGCTTTTTGTAATACGAACTCGAGCCGTACCTGATGCACAAAAATAAATAAATATTTTCCAACTTGTTACAGGTCTGAGAGAATGTGATAATGCTCTATCCAATGTTGCAATAGTATTGGGTGATTTCTTCAACTTGAGTATAAAGTACTCTTTCATATCAGTATATACTGGACTTGTTGCTTTTTCAAGTTAGTTTATATACCTCATGATTTGTACTCTGATAATTAATTATAATGTAGAGGTTCTGTAGGTGTATAGACTCCTCTAGTACCTATAACTACTCTAACCATAAAGTCAATTATGATGTGTGAAACTATTATAGTAGTTAGTATAGTGACTTAAAAATTGGCAAAACAAATTATCCATTTAACGTGTTTACAGTTTCTTCCCTCGCGTATGTTCTTGGATCAGCACTTGCCGTCAGCGGAGCTGGAGTCCTTGGTTATATTTTCGCTTTGCGTAATGCGAACTACGTCTTGATAACATTTGGTTGTCCTTTGGTTATTAAAATTAACCCAAATTCAAATGCCTCAATACCGGGAACGAGTCTGAATCAACAAAAAATAGCGCAAATCATCGGTATCATTTATTTTTAGTTTCGTGAAGCACTAAGCCAATAATTTTTTTTAGTCAACGCATCGCTATTTACAATGATTCTGTTTCCAGCAAGCTTCGGGAATAAGTACATGGCTCCGTCAAACCTCATATCTTGCTCGGAGAGAGTTGTTATACCACCAGTGCCGTACCCACTTGGCATATTTGTTGCTCCTTCCATTGGTAGCATAATTGGCATGAGAGTTGAATTCGATTCGGCTTCTGATGCAGCTAATTTTCAAAATAGTAATTGAAATCAAAATAATATTGTACAATGTCGGACGTACTCCAGTGTATGGACTGTCCTCAATTACCTAATTCGTCTGACTAATTACAGGACTCTCGCGTTGTGGCTATCAAGTCTCAGTGTCCGCCTGCAACAACTACAATACTGCGTTTTATGTTTTAAATAGAGGCGCGCCACTGAAGCCAGAAAATTCTAACGTGCCATCTACTGCTTTGAAATCTATCTATATACCTAATTACAATGGTCAGTATAATAAGCATTTTTTCAACTCTTGAAGTTAGTCCTCTGTAGAAGATAATTTCCTTTTATGGAAAATATCTACCGATTTTTGCTTAGTGAAGGTACGGGTACCTACTTTTACTTGAAAACGAAGAACCGCAGTGGATTAAGTATACCTACTGCTGACTCTTTTTTGATTAATTAATTAATTAATGTATTTTTTATTTACACTATCTAACGTGTATTTTTGTTGATAATTTCTAGGTACTTCTAATCTAGAAAACACTATAAACGGTGGATCTTCATATGCTGCATGCGCTGCTGCTCTCGAACTTACATTATATGCATCTATACTACCGTCCAGAGGCGCTTCTTACACATGTATAGTACTTGTTACTGGCGATGGTAACTCAAGAGTTAAAATATGTGGTTATATAAACGGAGTCTGCACAAGTTCATTACCAATTCCTTTGTTGTACGATTGCTAACAGGGAATATTTGTTTCAAAATTCTAAGTCACTTTGTGTATAAGTTACATTGCATCAGCTTATAAAATATTAGTTTTTAGTTCTAGAATTTGAAATGAGAGGTACTTTTTTTAGATGTGATTTGGTAAAGTGATTCCTGTTGTTTTCTTTAAAATAATATAATAAATATTATACAGTAGAAATCGTCACATTTTTAACGCTTATTTAAGCCCGATTTTTTTTTTTTTTAAAGAATATTGAAATAACTAAAAACTTGGCCGTCTTTGGATTGAAATTGACCTTTCAAATCAATTTTTTCGTTCTTGAAGGAAATACATTAAGTATACATACCTACTTGCAATGAGTAGAATTTGTGTCCTATTGAAACTCAGTTGATACAAAGATCGACTCTTTTGTCGACACTCAAATCACATCTTTTCTCCAAAATAACAACATGGTTAAATCCGATACAAAAACTGATATAAATGTTGAATTATGTACCACGTCAACATCGAATTTTGGATGGAATTTTCCATCTAAGCCGATGCCCAGTTTAATTTTTAATCTCCTTCTTCTTCTGGTGCCGTGTCCGTTGTTGGACATATTGATCACGGTTTCTTACATGCAACTCTCCTAGGCAGAGTTAGTCGGGGTAGTTTGCTAATTGCTTTCCACACGGTTTATCGCGTTGGAGTTTTCCTTCTGTGTGCCAAAGAGTGTGCAGACGCAGCTCGTGTATCAACCACGTGTTTTCACGACATTGGGTAAGCTGTCTGCGTATGTACAGTACCAAATCTTTCTGATCTGGTGGTAACATGTCCTACGATTATAATGCCTTGTTCGTTTAAAATGGGGTGGTTACAGGGCACGTTACCATTCGGTCACACAGCGACTATGTGTAACTATAGAATTGAAAATAGACCTTTAAAATCAGTTCTTCCGAGTTGAATCAAACTTATAAAAAGAAATATATTATTTAATACACATTCCTAATTGCATGAGTAGAATTTTTGTCGTATGTCGCCCTTGAAACTTAGCTGATACAAAGATCGACTCTCGTGTCGACATTCAAAATGCATATTTTCTCCAACACAACATCATAATCAAATCTGATACAGAATTCGATACAAATGTTGAAGTTACCTGCAGTGGCGGAACCAGATGTCTTGATCAAGTGTACCACCTTTCGAACATATGATATCGCCTTTTTCAAATTTGTAAAATTTGCACTGTCCCCCCTCCCCTAAAAAATGGTACTTCATTCTGTGTCGGGCAAATGTTTTGAAAATGAAAATCCATCAATACACAAAATAAATATGCTAATGTTATAAACATAAAACAATGCCCCCCTCCCTTAGAACGTGAACTGCGCCAGTGCATACCGCCTGGTTCCACCAGTGGTTACCTACCAGGGATGCGGAAGCCGAACAATACAGCTTTCGCTTCCGGCTTCTAGCTTCGAATTCTCATATATACAGACCGGATTCCTAGGTATTCAACACTTTTTTTCCTCAAGTACGAAATCAGTAATATTTAAAGTGAAGTTCGAATTGTGATGAATGGGACGCAGGGAAAAAATTCTATTTTACCAAAAAACACCAAAAGCGTGAAAAAAACCGAAAATGCGAAAAAAAACTGGAAAACACCGAAATCATTAGAAATCTCTATCGATTGAGGAGGGTTTTTCCAAAACGGCATAAGTCCAAAAAAGCGAATTTGCAGCAGAAGCAAATAACTATTTTCTGTGGTACCTACAATAGTTCCGACGCAGATGACACCCTTGTTGCATACTCAAACATACACAGGAATATAAGTAGGTCGAAGTTTCGTACCAGTTATGCGCTAATAACAGAGATATAACGCCACCAACTTCAGCATCTGTGGACTTAATGTATTTTGGATATTTTCCTTTTTTTGTCTTCCGACACTTCCTCTAAAGGTTATTCTGACACTTTTGTGCTCCGAGGTGAAGCTTCTCATATTTCTCCACCAGGTAGCGCGTATGTCTCATGTTTGCTCTATATGGACTTAAGCCGTTTCTGAGAAACGCTCTTCAATTCACCAATGTTTTTGAGAAAAATGCTGGGTTCACAGAACTGAGCAGCAAACTATCTTCAACTCTTACTCATAGTGACGGTCTCGTTACTACAGAAATTTCCCGAAATCTGATCATTCTTTCTGCTTATACTCACGCACCACTTACTTCTGTAGATTTGGAACGGAGTTTCTCTGAGTACAAATGTATTCTCTCTGATAGGAGACATAATTTAACGGCCGAGAACATAGAAAAACATGTTATTGTGATGCATAACAGTAAATTTTTGTAAAAATATGTCGTAAGAAAACTTTATAAAATTATTATTTTGAATAAACTTTTTTCTTTCCCCTCATTTTTCCTTAAAAACCGAATATTACCGATTTTTCGGATATTTGTACCGAAAATCTCACGTTTCCTACCGAAAAATCCGGTCTCTACCCATATAGCTTCTCGCTTCTAGCTTTCAGCCTCAGTATATGAATTTCTAACTTCCAATTTTTGTTGGCTTCCGGCTTCTAGCTTCCAGCTTCTTTTACTTATTCTCACCATTTCACTTTCATTAACCTTTTATTTCTCTTTTTCTTCTACTTTTTTCGATTAAAAAAAAACATAAAAAAGAATTTTCATAAAATTGTAAGAAGCCGGTTGAGCTTCCAACTTCGGGCTTCTCAAGATTATCCTAAAACGGCAAAAACTTCCGGCTTCTGACTTCCAGCTACCGGCTTCTCCACATCCCTGCTACCTATAATGTCAAAATCGAATTTCGGATGGTATTCTACATCGACGTTGCACAGTTTAATCCAGAAGTCGATATTGATATATGGCTACTCAATTCTGTATCAAATTCTATATCAAATTTGACCTAATATCGTGTCAGAAAAGTGACGGATTTTGAATGTCAACAAAAGAATCGATTTTTGTATCGACTGAGTTTCAGTGGCGAAAAAGTGACATTTGTCTTTTGACGTGTTGACATTTTTGTTTTGAGGGCGATTGCTCTCCATCCACTTTATTAATAATTGAATTGAAATAGACTTCCACCCAACTTGATCATATCCAGCTGAGATATCAAAATCTCAAAAGACGTTTCAGAGTTTTTCTTTTCAACATATACTATGCCCGTGTGTGAATAATTTTTTAATTGAATTAAAGTAAAGTTGTACTCACGATTCAGTGCATCTAAAAATTCCTGACTAAGGCCCACTTTCTCAATCTCCAGTCAAACCTCTTCTTAGCTAACCTTTAGTTATTCTTATTTAGTACTCCATCTACCAAATAGTTATCCGTTACTTTAACTGCTTGATAAGCGCTATAACTAGAGGTTGAGAAGGTGGGCCTACATAAGGTCTATGGTCAATTTGATTGACTATAATACGATCCATGCTTCTATAAATTCCAAAATGAAAATAATTAGGTTCATACACGTACTAACGTGTAGACATTGTATAGAAAGTCTTCACCTATCACTTCAAAATGTATGCGTCGGTCGTATGACTTTTTGTGGAGAATTTTTTCACGTATCACTCTGTAAATCTTCCATTTACGAGTATAACCTTCCCAGTTCATATCATTATCGATGCATAGGCCAGTGAGAAAATGGAGGAAAACCGGTCTACTACACATTGTCGTCGGTTTTTCTTTTTAGTATTGTTTTTAAACACGGACATTGATACAGCTTACGTTTCACTGAAAATTTCAATGATTTGACCCAACAGAAGAAGGAATTTTCTTTTCGCTTCCAGAAGTAGCACATGTAGGAGTGCTCAGCACTGCAAGGTCTCAAATAAATGTTGAATATTAAGAAGTAAGAAGGAAATAAGGGATAAGTGTAATACAAAAATAAATACCTGTGCGCGAGTCTTCAAAGTACATTTATTGTGTGGTTAATTAGTTAGGAAATTTATAAATTTTTTATTCAGAAATAATCGCAGATATAGTCTTAGTGGAACAGCTACGAAGCGTGTTCTACACTCGGCGATGAAGATGCTATCGAATTTTCTTACCTAATATTGCCATCTAACAAAGAAAACTCAAATTAGTTTGCTTTTATTCAACTATGTTATTAATGTTACCTAACAAAAAATATGGCATAAAATGCAGCGTGATAACCATTGCTGCGTTTTCCGAAGGACATGATGGATCATCCGCTGGTAGAACGTTCACATAATGAGAGGATTCCATTCACTAGATCGTCCACCAGAAAAGGAGCTGTGTAACCCATGGAGAAGATGAAAGCTTTTGTTTTAGTCATCGTTATCAGCCTTAAGTTATCAAGAAGTAGTCCATTTCTAGAGCTGAGAAATTGCGCTATCGCGATAGCAACACTGCATGCAGTAGGCTGACTTAAGAGCGTATTCGTCATTCTGAAAACGTTTCCAAGGGCAACTAGAACAACACATTGTCTATTTGAATGCAGTAAATATGTACTTATAACTGACGAGGCATTTCTTAAGTGTGTATTGCAGCCAGCCGAAAGCTGAAAGCCGCATTAAGTCAAACAGTCCATCAAAAAGTCAAAGTCAGCTTTTTGTAATCCAGAAAAAATGTATGGCAACAGCTAAAAGCCGAAAGCTGAAAGCTGTATTAAGTCGTATTCTTTCTCAAGGTCAATAGTTTAAGCCAAAAGCCGAAACTTAATTTTTCGGCTGCAATGCAATCTTTCTTGACTCGACATGGTCCAACCATCATCGGTTTAAAACATTGTCTGCTTGACATACTCATATCTAAGGAGTTCTTCTTTTCTAATTTGCTCTCAACCCGAGCCCTGGAATCTGCCCTTTCGAGAATTACCTCAGAGACGTCTGGGAGGCTGTTAGGGCTGTCTTAGCCCTCTTCCCTTCAGACCGAAAAACCTGCCTAGATCAGAATCTGGCGAGTTGTTACGTGGACTCTAACCCGGGACCTCCGGATTCGGAGACCAACACGCGCTATCCACTCAGCCAACCAGACCCCATATCTAAGAAGTATATGTATAGGTAGTCTTCATCACAGAGTCCTCTATTAACTTTGGTCTAGTTTGAAAATCAGTGACGACTTGTAAAATCAAGAACTTGATTTCCTTCCATATCTTTATCGGATAAAGGCTAAACATATCCACAACAAGATCACTACCTATCTCCTACTGCCAATAGTATAAATTTTTCTGTACTAAATAATCAAGGATGAAGCACAAAGGTCAGTGGATAACATTTACTGATTGTCATGTAAAAAAGTGCCATTGCGGATCTCTTTTATGGATCACTACTGAATTTTCAAGCAAAACAACAAACGGGGTAAAATATAATTTTTCTGTTTATACTCTTCAAATGGTTTTAGGTACACATATTGCTTGGCAGGAATTCCTCAAACCAGTCGCAGTTCGACATTGAGGAAGTCCTTCGTGAGTTAGTTATATACGTTTTACAATATTATTATAAGATGTATCGGAATACTTATTACCTGCAAGAGCTCTGCCGCCAGTGCCCCCTGCGCTATCTACTAAACAACCGGTTGATAATGTGCCGCCTGGCTGCTGTACATTAATCTGGTTACTTGCTGTTTGAGTCACCGTCACATTCGCCTTCACTACGTTCATCTGTGCCACTATATCAGTAGAAGATCAAAATATTGTCGTCACACAGAACAGAAGATAGAAATTAATGTGTGTATTTTGATCACGACTAATGTTACATACTTGATTTCAAATACGGATTGCCATTCTGTGATGCTACGAAAGATCTTATGCCGGAAAAATCTATTCTTAAAAATACTGCTAGAGGCGTATTCTGGTAAGGAAGGTCAAGTATACGAGTTACAGGATAAACATTGCATGTTAAAGTGTAAGGCATTTGACCCAGATTCAGCGCTGAATTATGAACAAAAAGAAAACATACTGTTGGTAATATGTGTGTTGGTGAGGTTTAAAGTGTATTAGTCGGGAGTTTGTTTCTCTTTTTGCCCTTATAGGTATTAGTGAGATACGAGGATCGTTCAAAAAGTAAGGTAATGAGGTCAATAAGAAAATTACAACAAATTGGAAAATTTATTCCAATGAAATATGTTTAGATGTATCCATATATTACTTCTGGACGTAATTTTCTTGTCGATTTCTACATTTGTCGGGCCGATGGATTAGTTCATCTATACTAAGCATACCATTTTGCCGCCATAAAATTGGATCAACTTGACACATCCTCGATCAGCTCATCGTCGCTATCGAATCTTCCTCCGGACAAATACTGTTTCAGATGCAAGGAAATATGAAAATCGCCGGGTGCTAAATCTGGGGAGTGAGGTAAGTACGCCTAAACTTCCCATACAAATTCCTATAGCAAACTCTTCATTATATTCGCAGGTGTTTTGCTTATGAAATTTTTACCTGATAGAAATACAGAGAATACGAAAGGGTACTGTGGTCATTCAAAAAAGTTGAAATTGGCCATAGAAATAAACGTCGCGGTTTGTTGATGTGGGGAGTGATTTTCCTTCAAGACAATGCGACCTTCCACATAGCGAATGTAACGATGAGTTTGCCGCGGGCATTCGGATGAGAAGTTTGGGAACACCTGCCCCACTCCTCAGATTTAGCGCTCAGCGATTTTCATATCTTCTCGCATTTGAAACAGTATTTGTCCAGAAGAAGATTCGACAACGACGATGAGGTGATTCAGGATGTGTCAATTTAATTCAATTTGATGGCGGCGAAGTGGTATGCTAGTAGTATAGGTGAACTAATCCATCGGCCCGACAAATGCTTAAATCGACTGGGAAATAATGTCCAGAAGTCTCTTTTCTAATTTTACTCTCAACCCGAGCCCTGGAATCCGCCCTTTCGAGCATGGAGGCTGTTAGGGCTGTCTTAGCCCTCTTCTCGTCTAGCCTAAAAACCGGCTTAGGTCGAAATGTAGCGAGTTGCTATGTGGGCTCTAACCCGGGACCTCCGGATTCCGAAACCAGCGCGCTATCCATTCGGCCAACCAGACCCCTCAGTGTCCAGAAATATGGCATGGATATGTCTAAAGATACCTATTGCATTATAATACATTTTTCTAATTCGTTGTAATTTTTTATTGACTTTGTTACCTTACTTTTTGAACGGCATTCGTATCTTAGAATTCATAGCAGATACTGTCTTATATTCTACATGTTAGGTACCTGTAACGATATCAGCTCCGGACAGATTAGACAGTCCATCTACCTGCGAGTTCGCCGAATTGCTTATTGGCATAACGGACGGACAGCCAAGTAAGTTCACGAAAAAGATATTTATCGTCAATTGTATTACAATTCCAACGGCACCGAGAATGTATAGATTCGCAAACACTCCTGCCTGCCATTCATATTTACACTCTAGTGTGGACAATGATGTGAGAAATTTACCATCAACGTGAATCTCTCCATTTTCTGTTTCTATATATAAGAGAGGTCTCTTCAATTGAACTTACCGCAGACAAAAGTTATGTAATTCGCTGATGCGATTTGCAGAAATGTGTATGTTTCATTTCCATTCAGTATGTTTCCGGCTGCATCCGAACAATCAGACGAACCTCTACCGTAGCAAGATTGCGGTTGCGTTGGAGAAGACACGTCACCTGCATTCAGCCATAGAAAAGAATTAGTCTTGATCTATTCTGAAGAGAGCTTGCTGGGAAAATTTTTGATAATGGCGGCAGCGGGAAAAAATTTCTTTATAGCTTGGGTGTTGGCAATGGGTAAAGCCCACTTCCTTACACTTAGGAAACCGTACGAATTAATGCGCGTAGGTATTGAATTTATTAGATTGAAATTAAATTTACATCCAGTTCGACTATATCCAGCAGAAATTCGGTGGACGTGTAACAACAGAAAAATTGAAATGGCCGTGAAAAAATTCCGAAAGAAATTTGTCTTCTCCATCTTAACGTTCACAAATTCAATCGCAGAAAAGGTTCTTGAATGACGTTATTCGTCCTATTTTGTAATTTGTAGTGGTATGAAGGCCGATTCTGACCGGGTTCGTAAATTCTGCGTTGTTAAGTTGCACTTGTAAGTTTTTGTCATCTCATGACAGCATGCATACAATTTTTTCTGAGTAATGTTTTTGTGTTATCACTGTCCGCATTAATCATTTTCTTATCTTCACTTTGTTCAAAACATAACTGTGAAAACATAAGCGAATGAAGGCTGCTCACACGTAGTATAGGGTGATTGTTTAACAAGTAACCTCGTTATTCGAGGAGGGTCGGCGAAAAAAGGCACGTATCATGACTCTCGACAGTCTTGAACAATCGATACTTTGTTTTATATGAAAATTAATACATAGGTACATACATAATTATTGACCTGATATCAATCTGTTATGTTACCAGTAAAAAATGGGTCCTCCTTAACTCATTTCATTCCTAACATGCTCAACATGCCCAATGAAAATAAATAACTATTCAGAGGAGTTTCAAATGAAGTCGATATTATGTTAATACTCGTGCATTGATTAAGTTTATATTTGAAATTGTGAATTCTAGGCTTAATGAGGGCTGAACTTATACATTTTTATTCGACACCTTAGAGCAAAATAGTGCTATCTCCGTTTTATTGAAATTGGCAGAAAAGGGAGAAGAAGTTTCTAGCAGCCTATCACACCCTGTGTTACGAAATCGTGACGTCATGCTTACGTAAAGTTGACGTTCTGCCAACATCGACATGCAGTGTTGCACATGATAGAACGTGAAATTTCCTTTCCAATGATACCAAAAACTCTCCCCCCCCCAAATGTAGATAGCACTATTTTGCTCTAAAGTGTCGTTGATGTAAATTAATATATTATAATTATGGACCTGATGTCAGTCTGTTATATGTTACCATAGTAAAAACTCGGTCTTCCTTAACTTATTTCATTGCTAGTATTGGTAGTGAAACATTTACGATACTCAAATTAAAGCAAAGAGGAAGAAAAAATACGAGAAAAAAAATTAAATAATTCAGCCTGATCATACGCAAATTTAAAAAAAATGTAGGTCTATGAAAATTTCTGACAACACGATCGCAGACTGCAGTCGCGCAGCAACAACACGCCAGCTAAGATCAAGATCAATGAGCACATGGCTGGAAGAAAAATCAATTTCCATGGAAATTTCAACCACTGAATAGGTTTTTCGAGAGGAAACGCTATATAGTTTTTACACTGAACTGTGACTCGCATCAATGAACCCTACCGAAAACCACGCATGAACTGATCTGTGACTCAGATCATACACTGACTAAAAAATTCAAAGAAGAACAAGTAACTTTGCTACTCGAAGAGGGTCGGCAACACCTTCAAATTGCAAAGCTGCAGACTGCAGCATGGGCGTAGCTAGAACTTTCCAGGAAGGGGCAAAAAGGTAGAATTTGTGCAGATGCAAGTCGCTGCTTTGCTATATCAGTGTGGCGCCAGTCACACATTTTCGTTGTCTAGCGTCTAAGCCTCTAGGCACATCCTATTTTCTGCGCATTGTATTCAGTTGGCTTTAAATATTCGAAAATAATCTTGTGAGCATTAGAACATAATTTTTTTAATCCGAGGGGGGAGGGGAGGGTAATTGCCCCCTTACCCCTCGCTGGCTATGCCCATGGACTGCAGTCACGCAGCTCTATCACTTATCATTATCACATTATCATTCTATCCACAGGAAGATACTCTTCAGTCAATTCCCAACAATTCAGGTAGCATCTTGGGAAATTGTAATTCTTTATACGCTAAGGAGACAAAGAGGAAATTTCGTATCGATTCAAATAATGTTAACAATGTTTGAACCGGGCATAACCAAGAATATCATCAGTACATCAATACTATCAACATTTGTTAACTGGAAGAATATTGGAAGTACATGTGTTCGTCAAAACTATACCTGATCAAAAAACAGAAAAACAATCTATCGCAACTTATACATCCTCAGGAGGAATGTCTTCATACCTATTCAAGAATTTAATAGCAGGCTAAAAATTTTGATTTTGATTCGCATAATTGTTCATTTGCCTCATCACACATTCCCTTCATCGCCACAGAGGGTATATAACGCCGTTGTTTCCTATTCGGGTGAAGACAACCACAACGCTATAGGCTTCATTGCTGAAAACCTGAAACAGAATACCTACCAAAATTACTATTTAATACTTTTACCATATTTATGAGACATAATTCACATCATATTATTTCTTGGAAAATTCACCAATAAAAGTACCACAGAACGTGTTACATGTACTTGATTCGATTCAAAGAAATATTATACATTAATTAAACTGACAAACTGAGAACCCATTTCATACATGAACAAATACTACACTTACCTCTTCTAAGTCCAGTTAATTTCTTCACTTTCTTTGAGAATTATGTACTTAGTTCCTTTTGTAGAAAAGTACGAAACGCCCAACACTCCAGTCATAAGTAAAATCCGAAATAAAAATAAAACGTAAATAATCGCCTTTTTTAAATTTCATCTCCTTGGCTTACTCAAAATAACGCTCGCACAATAGTGAAGATCAAGATCAATGAGCACCTCTGAAGAAGAAAAAAAAGAAAAAACCTGAGAAAAAAAAGTAATAAAATCGTAAATGTTGCTTATAATTATTTTTACTATTTTCAGCTAATTGATTTCTCGGAAATAAAAGGCCCTTGAACTGAACTGTGACTCAAATCAATGAACACTCCACACATCTGAAATAACGCGCCACTGAACTGAATCAACCGAACTGAACTGGAAATGAGAAGAGAAGAGAAAACCAAGCTACCTCGTAGATAGCGAGGTAGTAAGAGGGTGTTTGCTATGTTCTACGAGTATGTTGTTGTCATCTATGGGAATCTTACTGCATTCATTGACTAGCTGATAAGTTAAAGTCAATAAAATCTCTAGCTTCATTTTTAAAAGGTGTTGTTTCGCTAGCTTTCTCTACACTGGTATTGATAAAACAAAACCAAATCTGAAATGTTGAAGCTTTGAAGTTTATATTTAGACACTGTACCAACGTCTATGCGATAAACCAAAAATACGCCAGAATGAGAATCTTTTATTTTCATATTCTGAAACCCTTTGCTGTACCCACAATTTTCTACGTACCCTCTCCCCCTAACTTATTGGAAGCACTGGTCGGAAATCTATTTATAAGGTATTACTTTACCAGTTAATTTGAAGCTACTATAAACGTATATCACAGAACTGACATCTGACATTTATACACTAAAATATTTTTCTACTGCCCATCAGTACGCTGCCTTATCTCCCCGATACTCGATAGTTAACAGCGGCCGGAAAAAGCCTGTGTTACCACGCCATAGTTAGTATTAAGCGACATGAGTACACCATTCTCGTGACTTGGTATACCTACATAGAACGAGATACTCGGTTTCTAAAAAGTTATTCAGTGGTTAAGGGCTGTGGTTGTGATCTTACGTCCGAACTGAGGTAATCGGTCCAAATCACTCTGCAGTGTACCTGTTCAGAGGCGATCTTCCCTAAATTAGAAAACCTCCATCGGTTGTGCCACAGAAATAACCTGCATTCGATTGTGAAGTTGCTACAGGGTATGCATGGAAAGGAGGTACAAAAGTAAACCGCTCATTTCTAACACTGGAGGAACAATACGAGTAAGCCAAAGGACTCATGAAAATTCACTTGGTGGAACGTATGCGATGCACGCATGCCAAAGTGCGTCCGCAGACAGCGCACTCCTGTCCCCGGAAACTACCTTTTGAGTATCGCATCAGTGGCCCGAGGGCAGAACTCATGAAAGTTGAATTGGTTTGTATGAAAGTATGTCAAAGTAAAAAGTTCTAAATAATTTTCTGAACCAAACAGGTACATAAAGATTTATTGATCAGACCTTTAGCACTCAACTTGTTACTTCTCTACGTAATGAAACAATGGAGATGCAAACTAAAATTAAAGGCTTTCTTCATCTTGTATCTCAAAATCATAGCACGGACAAGAAAACTGAAATGCCATAATTGTCATAAATAATGTAAGTTGTTGGCTACCTGCTTGCGTCAAATAAAGTAGAACTACAAAAATAGGATGTACGTTAAAATAATTTTTGAAAATACAGTGGATCAGTTTTATAAATGACGTAGGTACAGGAAACAAGGTTATTGTCGAGCACTTAGAGAGATACTTTCGTTTTGGTGGGTGCCTTATCGTCAGAAAATGAGGACAAAATTACGCAAATACAGCTGAAATTCATAATTTTGAAAGAAAACTAAATAGTGGCACCTGTAATCTATTATCACACGCATGAAAGCAAAAATGGCCGATGTACATTCCTTTTGGTGTTGTAACTTTGTGATGTGCCTGATGTTGATGACTTTGCCGATCCACAGAGTAGCTGCTGGATATTCTACAAATGGATGTAAGTGATTTATTTTGATATAAAAAATTTCAAAACACACGAATACGTGTATCGTTTTTGTTATTTACGAGTAGGTCTTTTAGTATTCTTCCACGAAGCCCTACCAAGAAGTGTTTTGTGACCGCTGCCCCCTAATCCCGCTTCTAAATTAGTATTCTTATCGCTCAATTCATAGCAATCTGAATTAAAGTAAGTGTTACTAATAAGGCCGCCTTAATTTTTAGCTAATTTTTGAGCTTTTTAATATTCATGAAAATTTCCACAAAAATCATGCTAGTAATTTTGAACCCTCTACTTTTGAGGGATATAGTTATTTTTGCCCTCGGTTTGAATCTTACCCCAGCTAAAAAATTATGGCCATGTGGCCTTATTAAGAATACGATGTGGTCTTATTAGAAACAAGGCCACTTGGTGTTCCTAATAAGGCCACTTCTCATTTTTGAAAAAGAATGATTCTAAATATTGAAAAAACTGATAACTATGCCAAAAATATGAACTTATAAACGTAACCCTGAAAACGATTTATTTTGAATTATTCCCAATTACCACATAATTTGTCATCTTTCTGGTTAGTATATACCCAACACACGCGTCGTGTACATCAAATCATATAATTTCTGGCCAGGTATTTCTACCGAGGTAAAATTGCAGTTACAAGGTCAGGTTAAAGTGGTAGCGCTATTTTGCGGAATACGCGCTTACTAACGGAGAAAACCGGGAGTGGCCTTATTAGGAGCGTGGCCTTACTCAGTAAAACTACCTTATTTTATAATCGCCTTCAAACTATTATTAATTTTCTCTAGAATAAATAATTGTTATCTCCGCAGGTGATGTTTCTACACCGAATTTAAAACACTGCTATGGAAGGGGGAGCTCAGATTGTGCAGATGCAATGGGTAACCTGCTAAATGGAAACGAAACGTACGCTTTTATTCAGACAGCATCCCTGAATTACTTGACTTTTGTGGGTGGTATGTCGCAGTGGAATATTTGGAACTGAACTTTCTAAGTTCTCAGCTTTCTTTTACTTTCACGTACACTTATTGATTTTCTGATTCAATTATAGTCGCCAAATATGATTGGCAAGCTGGAGTGCATGCAAATCTGTTGTTTCTGGGCGCCGTTGGCTTTGTAATGCATATAGGCCCGCAGTTATTTTTCGGCAAGCTCGTCGGTTGCCCAACATATCAGTTAGTTAATAACACTAACTCAGTTGTAGATGGATTTAATTTTCTCACTGGAGCTGACATCACCACAGGTAACAAAACCACTGAAACGAACACCTTAATTCACTACCCCGATCTGCAAAGACTGAAAATTGTGAACTAAGAGCATTGTACACTATTTATGTGGGATATATTGTCCTGTCTAAATTTGTATGATTGATCGAATTTGTCTGTTGGCATATTCCTTACAGCTTTGAATCTTTTTGACGAACCATATGGCCTCCAGTGCAACGTACTTCCTGCGAGTCGCCTGCTTAACTTGCCTTATGAGTCTACCAACCTGAATGCATTTTTAAATATAGACTATTCCGGATTGAGATCTTTCATAGCTGAACAAAATGGCTCCGAGGATTTGAAATCCAGTAGGCATCGTACTAGTCTGAATGTCACGTGTTTTAATCTGCCAGGTGTAGCTTGATATTTTTACGATTTTATTACCTACAGTGGCCAAGAAGAACATTGTTACAGCTGATGTTATTGTGAATCAGATACCATTAACCTCTCAGATAACAGTACAGCAGGCGAATTCAACCATTTCCACGGATTGTGTGGTAACTAGTGGAGGAGGAGATGTTAATCAAGTTCTCGCAAGTAATAGGCACACTACATAATTCCTTAACTAATTGCCTTAGTATTCGTAAATAAACAAAAATTATAATTAGCAATAGAGAATGGTAACTTAGTTCAGGATAAATATAGCTATGATCGAAGCAATGCAACTAAAATCGGTTATCAGTGTCCCTTAGATTAGGTTGGCAACACTGTCTTGCCCATAAAATCTGAACATTTTTGTACTTGCCTACACAACTGAAAGGCTCTCCGTGCAGAAATTGGTCGGGGGGGGCATTCTTCTTCTTTTTATCGTATCTCGAACACGTCATCCCCCTGCCAATAATCCACAAGTCTTTTTTTTCGTCAGTTAGGTTTGGCTTCCATAGTTCATCAATATTAACTCGAGTAAGTAAGCATTTGAATGAATACTCTTGGTCCTGCAAGCCACTACAGTCACAAAATGGGTCCTCATCCACCCCACTTACGGAGATTTTGTCCTTCCACAGCCCGATCGCGGAGTCTGTTAAGCGTTTTCAACCGCCATTTCCAGTCCATTTTATTTTGTGGTCTTATCTCTTCACTACCGTTTCCATCGATCTGTTCCCATATCTTTATCTGATGTTTGTTTGAGTCTTCCAGAAGCGGGCTGGTTTCGTGTCAGAGGTTTGTTTTTAATTTTAGTCTGCTTTTTGGTGGGGATCGATTATATAACACGTGCCTTTGACCAGTTAATGCCAGATTTTTTACTCGCATTTTTGCTATTTCCCTGCGGATTCTTGGTGGCGCTATCGTACTGGCTTTGTATAAGTTTTCTATTTCTGTTGGTATTAGACAACCAGCTCTCCCCAAGTAGCACATGCGTATTCAGCTGGAGCAATGGATAATGCCAATCCCGGACGCGCAAAAACCCGCGGGTAACTGGCGGGTGTTTGTGCATCGGAATGCTGATGCACCCCATTTTCTTGATACTATCTTGTGTAGTAGGTTGTTCCTAGTTTCTGTCTTTCTCTTTAACGACTCATAGTGAGCTCTGAATGTGAGTGTTCTGTCCATAATTACTCTTAGTTAGGGGTTTCATTGTTTGTATTTTATGGCCGTCCCAGACTAGATTTAAATTACATTTAGCCTGTGCCTTTTCAAGTGGAAGGAGCCAAGCCTCTGTTTTTGTAGGGTTTAGGCTTAACGTGTTTTCTTCATAGTAATCATCGAGGTTACCTACTGCTTGTTGTGAGTGCTCTTGAACTTCGAAATAAGTCTCATCTTGGGCTGCCACTGCTGCCATCTGCGAATATGAGCCTTTCCCTTCCCAGTGTTTTTGGTTAGTCATTCGTGTAGATATTGAATAGCATTGGTGCCAGTACACTTCCTTCAGGCAGATCGTTTCTTTAGGGTTTCCAGCTCCTTCTCTCCTCCTCCTTTCCGAAATTGGACTTTAAATCTTCTATTTGTAAGTAGATATCTCAGGTTGGTAGTGAGTTTCTAATACTCTAACCGACACCTTAGAACAAAATAATGTTATCTACATCTTATTAAAATTGACAGAAAATGAAGAAGAAGTTTTCAATAGCCTATCACTGTGTTCCGAAATCAGAACGTAGTGCTTACGTAAAGTTGATATATTCCCAGCATCAGCATGCAGTGTTGCACATGATAGAGGGTGAAATTTCATTTCCAATGATACCAATATCTCATTTCCCCCCAAGAATGTAGATAACACTATTTTACTGTCATAAACTTTTTTTTAGCAACAAGTTAATAGTTTACAGTGTCATCTATGGGGCTAGATCAATGAATAATATCCTTGTAACAAATTCTTCTTAGTGCCCTTTTTCAGTATATTGGGTTGAGTTTGGTTGCTGTGTGGCCAAGTGGTATACGTGTCTGTTTCGCAATTCTTGCATCTCGGGTTCGAGTCCCACCAACGCCGGAAAGCTAGTGATACCCGAAAACCCCACTAACATCCTAGCGAATACAGCGACTACAGTATCAGTCGAGGTGGCGCGTCCTGTAACCTTCGTCAGTTCACAGGAACAAGGCATTTCAATCGCAGGACGTGTACCACTAGATCAGAAAGATTGGTACTGTGTGTGTACACGTCGTGGACAGCTTAGGCAACGTCGTGAAACACATAAGTTGTTAGTAAGCGAACTGCGACTGCGCACTCTTCGGCACAGAGAAGGAAAACTCTCACGCAAAAAAACCGTGGGGAAAGCAACGGCAAACTATCCCGACTAACCTGCCTAGGAGAGTCGCGCCATCGACCCGGCATCAGATACGACGCCTGAAGAGAGAGAAGAGAGGATTGAATTTAGCACTTGATCACTGCTACTCGTACTTTTTCCTTAACGAAATTCTTCCTGGTCCTTGATTAACGTATCTTCCACGGTGTTAGATATTCTGTTCCAAATTATCCTCATCGCAATCTTGGGTAGTGAAATTGATCTGTAGCTAACTGGGGATTCGGGGTCCTACCTTGACTTCAAAATCGCTATGATATTGGCTTTTTTCCAGGATTCTAGAACTCTGACTTTTTTAATTACATTACTGAAGAATTTTTGACCCATTTTCGAGCGCTTTCGAGGTAATATTCCTTGTCGCTGCTTCTTGTATGATAAGATCGAGTGACACACTATGCTAAGTGGAAACGTTATTTGACTGCTTGTTGCTATACATTTTCCAATGATTGCTGATATCCAGTTGTAAATGTTACAACATATTATGCCATGTGTACTCAATTTGTAAGCAAATATTTTCATGTGGCTGCGTTAAGTGGCCAATTGTACATACACAATTGAAAAACAATAATGTTATTATTCTAGTATCTGCATTACTTCATAATACTCTTTCAGGTTGTGTGCCTAGTTCGTATTAATCTCTACATTTTAAAACAATACTGTAAGAATTATTTTTCTCTTTTTCTTTCTTTAGTTGCGTTCGGAAATACAAATGTGATAACGAGCACACTCTTAACAGCAAACAGGATTTGCGCTCTTGCAGTAGCTTTGGCCCAATCCTTGAGTACTAGAAGTACTAATCTTCTTGATACCATAAAAGTGGTCACAGTGACGGGATCGCAAGTTTTCATCTACAATGTTGGTTATTCACCTAATTTTTTATCAAGTGACTTTATCGATGCACTGCTTGCCGTGTGCAAGAATACGTAACTCAAGCATTTGAATTGCAGCAGCTTCACAAAAAAAAAAAAAAAAAAAAAAAATACCACGAATATCCTGTGTCATTTAAGTGACGAGATTTTTTTTCCAAAGTCGCCTTACGATGTCGATTTTTGGCGTTTTTGAGGTAGCAACGCAGTGTGGTAGAGAATATGATGACGTATACAATCTAGTCTGTGGTCTGAACCCTGCACCTATGTTAGTATGTTAGAGCACCTGGAAACACCCGAGTAGGTGACATGTGCCATTTTGAGTCGCTTGGTGCCCAGTGATTCGCATTCGATATGCGGCACATTCCGCGTAGTGAATCCGTGAATCGTCGGGCACCAAGCAACTTAAAATGGCGGATATCAGTACTCTGTTTTCAGGTGCTCTACTTATGTTAGGTTTGATGTTCTATGCGTTTCAAGTTGAAGTTTGTTTCCAAAATATGGCCTAAGTGGTATTAAAAATACTGATAACAGTAATACAACTACCTATTTATTTTAATTGTGTTAATACAGTATTTCATGCTAAAGTGGCCTAGAAGTCAAGTAGGTAATCAACTTTGACGGCCTCTCACAATATTTCGAAACATAGTAGGTTGTGTTGAAGCAGTATTTCATGCCAAAGAGGCCTAAATGAAGTAGGTCACCAACTTTGACGGCCTCTCACAATATTTTAGAAGATGGTAGATGATAATTTTGTTCACAGTCAATTGGTACTACCCTTCACTGTCAATTCATATCATTTCCGCCTCCTTTGTGGCGATTGCGTGATGTGCAAACTATTTTTATCGATTTTCTCAGAACGGCAAAAGTTGACTTAGGTATCTCGTAAAAAAGCTCTTCAATTACATTCGGAGATAAATCTTAATTAGTAATTAGAGGTATCATATTAAATAATACTTAATTGTATTAAAATATAATCGACGTAATTTGATCGCGGATTCATTCGGATGAAGTTCGTCTAGAATTTCTATGAAGTGATTGGTGATGTAAACCTATAACCTCAACATGTGCCTCAAATTTCCAATTGTGGTGTTTCATAAAATAGTGATGATAGTTGACGAGTGCAGTCACCATCTACTAAACGAGGTATTTTTCATACATACACTCGAGTGTCACGAGTATTTCAATAATTTCTCGCTTATTGGCTCATCTTATACCTCAAAAAGTGAGACGAGGCAAAGGAATGGAAGTAATATCAGGAATCTAAAACTGCCAGCTTACTTATTTCTTCTTGTTTGCTCTTACAACGGATTTTGGTAATCAACAAGGAGGAGAGTGGAGCGTTGAGAGTATTTATAACGTGGCATTTCTATGAACGACCCACCAAAAACAGCGAAACAAAAACAAGAAAAATAATAAAACGTGGATGATCGCCCATAAAGTTGCGCACATTTGTCCCGTTGGTACCTTCTATTCACCGGCGGGTACGTGCTTAAATCAAAACTTGGGCGTAAACGCTAAAAATGTAGGCATCTGAAATGGGGGGGGGGCTGGGAGAAGTTACGACTAGCTCAACAAGCCTTGCCCATGGGGAGGGAGGTGCCAGGGGCTTAGAAGACGGTTACCCAGATCACATGTTGAGTATACTATAGTTCCTAGGCCTGAAAGGAGAAAAACTCAAAAAAGAAAACTAAGACCCTTCTCTCTTTCTCTCTCTCTGTATCTATTGTCCCTTACGTTCCTTCTTACAAATAGTTACTTACGCCATCAGGCGCGGTCTATGCGGTACCATGGACAGGAAAACACATTAACAGAACGAAATTAAAAAGAATTCATTTTTTATTTGACGAGAAAAAAAACGATGCGGTAGCAGACTTCGATTGCATACGAAAGGGCAGAAGGAAGAAAATTTCGCGAACACGCGGTTGGTCCACGGTCGCAATATGCACAGATTCGCGAAACTCAGCAGGTCATGGATAAACTGAGGAGTCACTTCCAAAGTAACATAACTGCAAAATTTTAGTTTTGAGAAAAACAAGCAAAACACTTCATAAGCAAAACAGTAAAGTAAGTAACGGTTTTTTTTTTTTTTTTTTTTTTAGGTATGTATATCATTAAGTTCAACCTTCAAGAGAAATTTGTTGTTTTTGTTTTTGCAAAGTCATTAAATCCAAAGTTAAAGCTTGGATAAGTACGCTGACGGAAATGCGCTGGCGGTTGGCCAGTGGCATGAAAGTCAGCAAAACACTGATAGGGGATGCTCCCAGTAAGTGTGCCAAGGTCCTATAAGGGCTGGACAGGAAACATTCAAGGCTCATGGTCGGACTACTAACTGGTCGTGAGGCCACAAAATACTTGTGATATGAAACAGGAGTGGTGGGAAGCGGTTCCTGTTGTTACTGTAGAGAAGAGGAAGAAACCTCGATCCATATCATATGTCAATGCCCAGCAACAGCCGGGACAAGACATGAAGCACTGGGACTAGAGTATCCAGCAACCAGTGAAGTCAAAGGGATAGAGCTCAGTAAAATTCTCACTTTGGCTATAAATGTGAAGCTACTGAGCTGATCCCTAACAGCAGCCTGAGGAATAGTGCAATGGACTACAAAGTCTGAGCACTCGGCGAATACGCCACCTCACACAAATGAAGATGGAAACAAGCAAAGGAGAAGAGTAATGCATAAAATTCACCGATATTATCATAGGAAAACAGCTTACTGATAAACCACATGTCCAACCAGGCTAATTTTCCCATCGCTTCAAAAAGGGCCCCTATCATTTTCCTTCTTCCTTAATTTGTCCGCGTTCGTTTCTGGATGAACTAAACAATTAATTAGTCATTTCGATCAATTCAATCACAGCGAACACTTTATATCGTAACATTTTTTTCCAATTGAATCAGTGTGAAAGGAGTGTTTTAACTTGAAAACTGTGAAGCTGCGTTTTTCTCAAAATCATCATTGCTGATAGGGGTCCTTTTGATAGATAATTCCTCATATGTAATTAGGAATTTCATTCTAAAACGTGTTCACTGCAAAACGGTACATTCGAGAAAATGATAAAAATGTAGCACCTTTTGGTACAGCACCTAGAAACACCCGAATATGGACATCCGCCAATATCCATGGCTCGTTGCCCGACGATTCACAATTCACTACGCGGAAAGTTCCGCGTATCGAGTTGTGAATCGTCGGGCACGAAACAACGAAAAATGGCGGATGTCAATATTCGGTTGTTTTCAGTTGCTCTACTTCTGGAAGTTTTATCATTGATTTCCCACTGAATTGAGATGGCTTTATAGATTTGAGCTGATGTTTTTCGGTGTTATCATTTTGTAGGGTGACAGGGACACCCCCTCGGCCACCATAGATGGCGCTGCTACCTCAATTTTTCCAAAAATGCAGATCAATTATGATGTACATTTTCTGTGGATATTTTAAAATCAGTCTGAAAACAAAAAAAGTTTATGGGGTAACTTTTAAACTATGTTATGAATTAAAAGATTCGCTTAGTGCCCTTACTCGAAGGAGGAATTTTAATGGGGTAAGAATCAGAGGCGAAACTAGACTTTTAGTTTGGAGGAGGGGGATGGAAAGGAAAATTTGCCTACAAAATATTTAAAAATTGAAAAATTTGCCGACTTTTCCATCAAAATATTTGTTAATTAAAAAAATAATAAGCAAAAACAAACGTACTTAGAAAATGAAAAATTCAAGTGAACAGTTTCAAAATTTGCCGACTACCAAATTATTGGGGTGTTTATCCCCCCTCTCCCCATAGATTCGTCCCTGCAATGCAGATTGGAACCTTATCCCCCGAACACTCATATTTGCGCACATGAGCACGCCCTAGTCGCCTAATCTGCGGGAGGGTAAGCTAGAAGGATGTTCAGAATACTTGGGAGGAACACAACTTCCTTCACACATTAAGGTGGTCGTTATTTACTTTTGGTGATCTTTTTTTCTGAATTTTCTCTGATTCGTCTCCTAAATTGGTTTTAATAAAATCAAAAGAAAAAAAAAACTACAAAGTTTTAGGTCGATTGGATTAGGGGAATCCGTGCCACAAGCTCCCTTTCATTCTTATGGAAAAAACACATGAACAGTTTATATTATACAGTAGAGAATACTAAACAAGTTTACACAGCCCATTGGTGGAACGTATAGTGATGTAAACATGCCAAATTGGCTCTCCAGACACCTTGGCTAATGCCAAATTATTGGGGAGGGGGTGGATTACCTATCTCTAATGCCTGAAAAATTGTGGGTTCAGGTGTACTGTTATCCAAATATCGTGAAAGAGGCATTTCGCACCCACAAAATAGATGGATAAAAAGTACCAGCTACCCTATCCGAGAACCTATCAGTCACTTAGGCGTATGGGTGGAAAATTAGATTGTCTGGTAGTTAGACCACAGGTGCTGACTGGCATTGACTATTGGCACGAACTGGTGCTGACTGACACGGACTATTGGCGCTGACGGGCACTGACTACTGGTGCTGACTGGTGTTAACTACTAGTGCTGATTGGTGCAGAGTATTGGCACTGACTGGCACTGATTACTAGTGCTGATTGGTGCATACTGGCTCTAACTACTGGTATTGACTGGCACTGACTACTGGTGGTGATTGGCACTGAATACTGGTACTTACAGGCTCTAAGAACTACTGGTACTGACTGGCGCTGACTGGCTCTAACTATTGGTACTGACTGGCAGTAACTACTGGTGCTCACTGGTGCGTCTTAATGTCTCAACCAGTTTTGATAAAGCTTGACAAGGGAGGTGTGTGTCCCAATTTTTCCAGCTGTAAAATTAAAGCTGTTAGTAGTTGAAATATTCGGTCATCATTAAACAAAAACACAGAACAAGAAAAAAGAGGTTTCTTAAATTTTATCTGTTATGATTCCTATATTCTTACCCCAATTTTTTTTTAAATCAACAAGCCAAGAAAGAAAGAAAAAGTTGTTTCTTTAAAATGTCAAGCAGGTAGGTTATGCTTAAAATTTTCCAGTTTTCCTCCGCAATTGATGATTTTTGTCAATTGACCAAAACATCTGAGAAGCCCCTGCATTGGTAAGTTTCTAAAAATTCATGATAAGAATGTTGGCCTCACCTTATTAAAATATACGAGGATTAAAATAGATATCTGGACAAAATATGATAAGTGACGAGGAGATGAATGAGAAATGTACTCACAAAATCTTCCAGACCTCGCTACCACATAATGAAAACTGAATTACATTTACATTGTACATTATAACGGGCAGATTGTAGAATTGTGGAATTCTCGTCGAAAAAGCATATTTATTTGGTATTCAGCGTGATTAGCCGTCTCGTACCAGACACCCTGGTTCCGGAGATGACGAAGAGTCGAAGCAGTTGGAACCGGGTGTTGGCCTTTGTCTCGGCCCGAGGCAGAAGGTCAACGACGAACCAAGCTCGGCCTACACCATCGAACAGGACAACTCTGTACCATCCTAGGAGAGCTGCTGCAGCTGCTGCGGACCGCCCGGCAGGGCTCCCCCGCCGTCACCACCTGCCTGCGTCGCTACGCGTACCAAGACGAGAAGGTGAGGGGTGAGTGAAAAGCGCGTCCCGTTGTGAGGGACCTGAATTCCAGGCTAGTGCTCCTGGGGAGCGCGAACCTTGATCAGTAGGGAACTCCATGGTGGCTCTGACAGGACGCGCGCACCGAAAGCGGCACGGCGAAATGGGAACTCGGGCCGGCCTCAAAGCGTCCCTCCGGTCACTGATGCGATACTCGGATGGGTAGGTTCCGGGGCCGGGGGTGCGGTATCATAGGGGTCACTTCGGCATGCGTGCGAAAAACAATTTATGATTCGAAAACGTACTGAGACGTATCCGTATTCGATCCAACTAAGTACTAAAGACACAATGTTGAATTTATTCTAAAAACAGAAAACTGCTGTCTTTAATGAAATCAGTCGTGCTGAATTTTGAGTAAGTATTACGACACCTTGGCCTATGTGAGGCAAACAGTCGTTGAATAGTATTTTCGTAATTTTTACTTTTAACTATACCTAATTTTTCTGATACTATGTTATTTCGAACAGCTCGAATATGAAGCATTATACCCAATGAAGGCACTAAAGATAAGTAGGTTTGGTGATAACAGAGGTAGATAAATTCAGTATTTTTCAACTTTACTGTAGTCACTGTCTGACGAATGTACAGCATTTTGGAAGGCATACCGAACTAGTGAATGAACTAATGATCGTGCCATTCTAATTGGTTGATGTTGCTAGATCCTATATTATGAAGAAAACTACTATTTTCATTCTTGGTGGTGTGGCCATTTTACAAATGTTGGCATTGTATGCGTATCAGGTAGCTTCAGCATACAGTGAAGCTGGATGTAAGAGTATTATTTTATATTATTTTTGAAATGAAGTTTTCTTGTGTACATTGGTATGCTTACCTATAAATTATAATATTATCTAGTAGGTATGCGCGTGCATTATTTTCCTAGTTGTCCAATCAAACCTGTCGAGAGGGGGGGGGAGAAAGGGAGGAAATATTCCGGGCTCGGACTTTCAAGGGGGCCCGATATTTTTAAAAGGTCTGAATTTCAATCATACTGTACATCAAATCAGCAATTTTACATGACTCCATGAAAGAAACCTCTTATCCTGTAGTTTATAATTTTTTCCTATCTAACAAAAGAATAAACTGAACTGGAAGAAGAGGGGAGCCCGTGGAAATTCCCCCAGCCCCCTCTTTTTCTCTCTATTGGGCTGTGTCAAATTATATATCTTCGTAATAGGTATATCTATTTACACACCAAAACATTCGAAACCTTTCACATTAATCTTAAGATGAAGTTCCTTATTTAGTTGAGTGTACATATGTCATTATAAAGTACTTACTTAATATATATCTATAACGTAGTTTCATCTTCATAGGTGACTCTGTTACACCTGGGTATGCATCATGTATCGGACGGGGCTCCTCAAATTGTTCAGATGCATTGGGAAATCTATTGAATGAAAATGAAGCGTACACTTTTGTACAGATATCATCCGTTCCCAACATAACTTTCATTTATGGTAAACGAATCAGCTGAAGGAGTTGTACAGTAAATGATTACCTACTTTTTCAGATTTATTGTGTTGATTTCAGAGACCAATTATGATTGGCAGGCAGGAGTGAATGCAGATTTACGACTTCTGGGTACAGTTGCGTTCGTTGTACGCGTTAAATCTCAGCTGTATTTGGGGAGTATCGTAGGCTGTTCAGTGTTAATACGGATAGAAAATAAAGATATTATAATAGATGGACTGATCTATCTTACCCAAGCTTATGTTTACACAGGTAATACAGCGTCAATGGGAAATATTTTCATAATATTGTATACGAATGAAGGACGTGCTTACTACTCTACATATTACAGTACCTACATAAATTTACGACCCAAATATTCATGTGGATTCTCTTCCTGAAGTACCCGATGCGCAATCCGTTACCCCTTAGTTGCCATAGTTACCCATTTGCAACGCTCGGTTGCCCTCAAATTACCCTCAGATTACCCAGAGACCCATCAGCCTTGGTTCCTCTTTAGATACCCCCAGGTAACTGGCGGGATTTTGCGCATCTCGATACGCATAGTCAGTTACCCTCGGAAAAGTTATCTATTTGCAACCCTCGATTACCCTCAGATTACCCAAAAACCCGTCAAGTACCCTTGATTCCCCTTGAGTTACCCAGGTAACTGACGGGATTTTGCGCATCGATACTTATGGAGGGAACCACTCCCAACTCCGATTTCAAGTGAAAATTTGGGCCAAAACACCCTAACTTGTTCACTGTTAACCCAGTGTGACCTTTTGGTTTAGTTTTTCCAGTTCGTTTGTCAATAACTATAAAAGGGTTTTACGTTTCTCAAAAATTCTCTTTGCTTTGTATTGGTGTACTACTACACTTGGTTTGCAAGTTACAGTCTAATTTTAAAAATGTGTGTATTAGAGATTTCAAATTATTTTATCCACATAGTGCCCCTAGGTAATTGTTATTACTACTTATCATGATCAGTTCTAACGTGAGTACTTATTATTGTTTTTGGTGCACTATCAGCCGTGAATCTTTTTGATTCCTCGTATGGTCTTCAGTGCAATGTATTCCCAGTGAGTCGAATCATCAAACTCCCTTTCCAACAACTCGCTGTGGGTACATGTTTTAAAATAAAGCTTTCCGGCCTGAGAACATTCGTTGCCTTTGGAAAAGGAACCTCAAATCTGGCATCAAGTATGAATCGTATATAGTTAAATCTTTATTTATCTTATCAGCATTTACAAATTAATTATACTTTCTGATACTTCGTTGCCATTTTTATTGATAATCCAGCGGCACAGAATAATATCGTGAGCGTGAGCGTGAGCGTGACCCAACAGAATTCAAACCAGCGGATAAATGTGCAACAGCAAAATATTAATAATTCGATTCGTTGTGATGTAATTTCTCAAAGTAAGTTGTGCACTTTTGACTGGTACTTCCTGCATGAACTTCATTTGTGTTTCCATCAAAAGAAACGTGACATCATTATTATGCCATGATTTGTTGTTGATATTGATGATACTGTGTATTTGTTTCAGACGTAAATAGTTTACAAAATATCATTATGAGCCGAATTTCAGACGGAGATAAAATCTGCGATATCGTCACTCTATTGGGGCAGCTAGTGAGTAGCGTCAATACACAACTTCTTGATGTCCTGAAAATTGTCATAGGATCGAAAACAGGATCAATATTCATCATCAGCATTGGTTATGCACCGAATTTCATTGCTGAAGATTTTATGGATGCGTTGTTCCAGGCTTGCAAGAGTACTGCTGACTGATGATGAATGTAAAAATAAAATAATAAGGTTGTTCATTTTTGGAAGAAACCCTTACATGTATGTATCCCTGTTTATGACTGTCTAATCTGCAAGATTGACGTGCCAAGAATCTTAACGTTAATATAATTTGACAATGTGTCGACTTCGCTCTTTTATTGGCTGAACTGGTATGTGTTAAGAGATGGTACCAAAAATCACTCTACTAAAAGTGCTAGAGCTCCATTTTTCTGATTAGCCAAACAGGAAGCACTTGCCTCTCACTCGTGGAAGTGCGGGGCAGTAGTATCATTTTGTTTCTCTTCCTCCTCCAGTTTTGACGAAGGAAATTGTAAGACTACGCCCAGGAAATTGTAAAACTAGCCCACGAAATTGTAAGACTAAGCCCTAACTTACAATATATGATAAGTGACAGGACAAATGCGTGTGAGAAATAACTTATTATTTACTTTTGAAAATACTTCTATTGCCATCACTCTGGAGACGAATAGAAGGCAAAGGTACAAATAACATAACTACAATTATTTTGAGTAAACTGAATTTAATATCAGCAATCGGTGTACTATATTATCCACATGAATTCCAAAAGTCTGCGGGTTGCATGGAAATTATGCACACAATATCGAGTTTCTCATGGACACTTGACCTAAGTGACAAAAACTTTTTTTTTTAGAAGAGCGATTTGAAAATTATAAATAAAGTTGTGTTATACCTATACGTGGCTCAAATGGTTTACGCATTCTAACGGGCTAAAAAAGGAAAAGTAATTCGTCATGTGGACGCTATTCAGCAAAAGGGAACCAACCAACATTTGTAAACAAAATGAGTCATTAGTATCGTTGGAGAGAGCGTAAAGAGTAGAATTTTTCAAAATTGGGCTCCTGATTCAAAAATGTGTACTCACGTTGAAAAAAGCTTATCAGTAAACGCTATGTCATATAGTTTCTACATGGCTCCTGAATTTCGAATCACGTGTTCTCGAAAAGCGGATTTTGGTAGTCGGTTCCCTTTTGCTGAATAGCGTCCATTTGCGAGTGCAGCCCGATAGAGGACATCGAGATCTATAAGAATATGTATTAAACTCATTTTTCGTCAAAATGTCACTCAGGTCAAGGGTGCATGAGACACTCGATATGTACAATGTACCCGATGCGCCATCAGGTACCCTCTAGTTACTTAGTTATACCCGCGGAAAAGTTACCCATTTGTTACCCTCAGATTACCCTTGTTCCTCGCCAGTTACCCGGGTAACTGCGGCGGGATACTATGCAATTAGTTACCCCCTGGTTACCCGCGGCGAAAAAGTCGCCCGCTTGTTACCCCCAGTTACCCTCAGATTACCCTTGTTCCCCTTTAGTTACCCGGGTAACTGGCTGGATTTTGCGCATAGGATATTTGGTTGTACTCTCAACTATCTTGACTTTGAGAGACACAACCTATTACTCCACCTGATTTGGTCGCCTATAACAATATTAATACCTAGAGTTGTACTTATATTTCCTAGCTTCTCAAAATTTCTTCCACTCAATCGTCCCATTGTAATTTTAATCCTCGATTCTTGAAGCTTACTTACCGATTCATTTCAAAAAAGCGTATATATTTCTTATTGCCTTTTAAAGCGTTTGGGATCATCCTCAAGAATAGGATTTTGAATTTTGAAGTGCTATAGAGTCTAGTTTCTTCAGGGATCAAATTCTTTCCACGATAGGGGTAAGGAGGCACAAGGGTATCTATCCACATGAAAATTTCAAATCTGTGAGAACGGTGTGAAAAAATTATCCAAATTGGGATTTCATGAGTTGCCGACCACGAAAGCCAGAGTTTCGACCCAGCTCCCATTATTTCAAGTCATATTTATTCCTACCGTTTGAAGAGTTGTCTTCAGAATCACTGTGTGGTGGCGGGGAAAGAAATTTAATAGATTTTTGTGTTCTTTTGAAATTGGCTAATCACTATTTTTCATTGCGAAGTTTGAATTTCAGTCTCTGAGTGAAAATTATGATCGGATATTTGACCTCAATGACCCTAAAGAACCTTATTTGATCTTTTAATTTTTCATGTATCAAGTCGGTTTTGCCGAAGATGATTAAAGGGTGGTGGGCTCACTTGGGTAGGCAACCTGCAACAATCTTCCCGTCTCACCTGTGCTAAAATTCACTTCATTAGAAAAGAATAGGAAAATTAAATTTTTGTTGTAGAAGACTTTCTCTCTCTCTCTCTCTCTTTTTTTTTTTTTTTTTTTTTTTAAACGTTAGCTAATTGAATGTTGTACGTGGTAAATAATAGAAAAATATGTTGAGGGCATCAATTATGAGCAAAGATCGAAAAAAGCGTATTCCCACGTAAAGGCAGTCCTACTCCAGTGACGTCTCCAATGTTGTTGCGCCTACTGGAGTGAGTCCACCTCCCTTTAATCACCTTGGATTTTGCCTCCTCTCATCAAAAAAGATTTTTTAATTTTGGGGGCTGAAATCAGGATCAGTTCAGAAATTTATTCCAATACTCGAAATCAAATATTGAAAAAAAACTTTTTGTTTAGATATTTCGTTAAATTGTTCGAGTCAAACTTATTTCGCCGGTTTGAAAAATGCAATTTTTATTCTGGGGCCTAATTCCAGAATGGGTCAAACATCTGCATCTGATAGAATATTCGAATTCAACGAAGTAAAACAAACAATTTCGACAGTCCATGTATTTCCTTTGAAATTCGTATTGTTGGTGCTCCCTTGAACTTGGTTCAGGGGGGAATTTTTTGATTCGCCAAGGAACAAACTTTTAGGATTTCCATGCCTTGATGGGTTCCCTCTGCTCAGCTGCTTGTATTGAAAAGTGTACAATATCATTGCCGAATAAGACTGTCCTCGACTGTTCGAAAATTTTATCTGTACTCCTCTCTATCTCTTACTTCCTCCTCCTCAAATTGGGATTGGTTTTCCCACAGAAAATGAAAAGAAAAGACAAAAAAAGGTCAATCATAAAATCTTTGATCGAACTCCCCATTCATGATTTCCCTTCGATACTTCTGATTTCTTTTTGGTTTTTGAATTATAGCCCCAGGATTACCTACAACTCTAACCAGTTTTCAAAACCCATCCTACCAGCGTTTACGAGACTGAAATTAGAACATTTCTGTAATTACAGACCAAAAAGTAAAACTTTGTATTGGGCAGAAGGTAAAATATTTTTATATTCAGTTTTCAGCGTAGTACGAAAGTTCTAAGCGTAGTTCTAAGGAAATTACCCAAGCTGAATTTAGCCCGATATCCTTCAGTACCCTATTTTTGTGGTATATGCTGTAGATAACAACTTATTGTGCATTATAAAATGAAGAAGAAATTATCAGAGTTATAGGATTTTCGGTTTATTTTTTTTTACCATTATGGTATCCTGTTTACTGAGTATTGGATTGCGACGTGAGGTGTTTCCAAAGGGGTGGCCAACTTAGGACACCATTGCCTTTTCGGCAATTCGAGAACATTCCGAGAAGATGAGCAAAAAACTGATTTAAAAGAATTGAAAGAAACAACGACTGAACGTGATGACGAGTAGGTACGTGCCTGAGGATTTAATAGTTACTCAAAATAAGCCTAGTAATTCGTAATATCTTAAATTTCATCCACGCTCCTGGGAGGAAACCATGAGTCAGAAAAATCTGTGCACTTTCCGATGCGCAAAATCCCGCCTGTTACCCTGGTTACTAAAGGGGAACCAAGAGTAACTAATGGATTTCTGCGTAATCTGAGGATAACTGAGGGTTGCAAATGGGTAACATACCCAGGTAACTAAAGGGGAACTAAGGGTAACTGACTGGTTTCTGGGTAACCTGAGGGTGACTGAGGGTTGCAAGTGGATAAATTTTCCGCGGGTAACTAGGGTAACTGATTGCGCATCGGGCTATAGGTTTGCATTCTTCGATATTTACTTATTTGTACGTTATTCCAGGTATGTTATTGTACTTCCCAAGTCGAACGAAACTTGGTCATTAGACGGTTTGTTGATTTGAACCACAGCAAATTATCAGTTATGAAGCTGGTTGCATCTCATTTTTCCAGCCGACCTCAGTGAAGAAGTTTCCGATGACAGGACGTCGAGTAGCGTACCGTTCTTCGTGAGTGACAGAAAAAATAAATTTCAAATACGTTTCATTTTCAAACTTTCGTAAAAATTGGTCTTTGGTTGTCTAGTCCGCTTGTTGAGAAGTTTAGAAACCCCTCACCTTCACTATCTAGTCCATTGGCTAAGAAATTCGACAAATACGATAATTTTTTGTTTCTGAAAGTCGCTTACATTGCGAAGGTAACCATGAAATTGTAACAAAGCATAGTTGTAGTTGAGATAATATTCAACACGTAAGTCATTTTAGTTGTTGGTATGAGATGAATACAGTCTAATAAGTTGAAAAACTTGTAGTGCGAAACTGTACAGTTGTAATCATATATCCTTCTACTTGCGAATATCATGATGGAAGGACCGAAAGCAGTTATTGGATTTATATCCGGATTCTTAATATTGATGACCTTATTACAGTCCGCCGCTGCAATGTATTCCACGTCGAACAGCTCATGTATGTTTCATATCAGTAATTAATGTTTATGTTCAGTTTCGAATTAGGTATATGATAAAGCGGAGCTCAAACCGTTTGCAGCTTGATTTACCAAGTCTGGAGCTTAAAGCTTGAGTATCAGTTGCTGTCTTTACGAAAATGTCAAATTTAAAAAGAAAAGGCCCACCTGGAAATCGTGAGGCCAACTCAAATTTGCGTCAGGGTGGTGCTAGCGCCTTCCCATTTGAAATTCATGCAAACGCCGTTGCCGGAATTTTGGGCAATTCAGGACCAGCCCCGTTGCCGGAATTATGGGCAATTCGGGACCAGCCGAATTCATTCTTTACTTTGTATAGAACGCTTTTTAGTCCTCTCGCCGAGTACTTTCACCTCCTACCAGCTTGGCTTACTAACCTAAAAGACCCTGTATAAAATCTCTCATCTCTTCTTGTTTATACCACACTGATAGATTTATCTTTGTCCGAGAAATAATAAACCTCAATCTTGTTATAGGTGGCATACGATATCCTGGTGACACTACCTGTGATGGCCTCGGGACATCAACTCCAGCTGATTACGGAGCAACTGCACTTAATACAACGACTGTATTTTGTGTAGTGTTTGTTGCTCGAGTAAAAACAGTCGCAATAATTGCGGGTAACCGAAGCTCTAATTTCATTTCCTTTAGAATTTATATTCCCACTATTAACTAGAATTTTCTTGATACCTGCTGATTCAAAGAAGATGTAGGTACCTTACTATACTTCGTGAGGGCAATATATCTTACACACGGCATTTGGCCTAACTTGCCCCTTACCATTTTCATAACATTGTTTCATTTCATTTGATTTCAATTTCTTCTTGATCTTAGTCTCTGGAAGATGAATGTTTCGTGGGGAGGGTTTGTAAACAGTGGTGTTAACTTTGTAAATTGGTAACAGTTACCCGGGTGACTAAAGGGGAACCAAGGGCAACTGACGGGTTTCTGGGTAATCTGAGGGTAACCGAGGGCTACAAATGGGTAACTTTTCCGCGAATAACTAGAGGGTTACTGATTGCGTTTCGGGATGCGCCAAATCCCGCGCACGTACCTATACGCGACCGCAGTCTCATGCTCCTCACTATGTTCAACGGGGCCAGTTACCTAGGTAACTAAAAGGGAACCAAAGATAACTGATGGGTTTCTGGGTAATTTGAGAGTAACCGAAGGTTACAAATGGGTAAATTTTCCGCGGGTAACTAAAGGGTAACTGATTGCGCATCGGGTAGTAACAAGCTATGCAAAACATGCGGTACTTACGGAATGCTTGTGCTTAACTGAATCCCCGACTTGCAAGTAAGCAGTATCTTTTCTGGGCGAAGACTGGCTGGAGTTTCCAGGAGCGATGTAGGACTTATTACTGATGAGATTAGTAGACACTATAATTGCCGAGTTTTTGATTTTTTTACTTATTCATTTGGTATGTTTTTAATTACTAACCCTTTGATATTCATATATTACTTTTTAATTATCACTTTATTATTTATTTATTTATTTATTTATTGTTTCCAAGAATATTAGGTACTTAGTTTTTTTTATTTTTATAGACACCTCTATTATTGGCTCTTTGTACCTTAGAGGGGGCTTCAATAAATTTATTATTATTATTAAAAAATGAGAAAAACACATCATACATATATATTTCAGCTAAGATACATTCGTGACAATTGACTTTTTGGGAACAGAAAATTTCTTTTAATATTAAGCTACTTCAAGTGAAAAACTACTACTTCCTTTCCAGGATAAATTTGAAAATAACTCCACTCACACTCTACTGATGATTTCAAAATCATACATCTAGATCACGTTTAATTTGGGTTCCCTTTTCTCCAGGTCCAATGTGGCACATCTTCATTGATTGGCATTTTCAACAGGCTATTCTCATCAATTCTCATTTTTGTCTGCAGCTGCATCGATAAGCTATAATCGCGGAATACAAGCAATTTTAATCCCGAATGTAATTATCGGATACCTGCTCATCTCCGCAACTAGTACTGCCTCTGTTTCATATATTAATGTTTTGGGATGCCCGAAAGTGACGAGGGTCACACCCACCAGTACTGACCCGGTACCGGGAACTAGCAAAAGCAATAATTTCATGGTGAAAGATCTCTACAGCAGTAAGTTGTACATACATACTCTGTTTATGTAACTTTTCTATTATTAGATTTAATTAGAAGTATTGTACATGTGTCGGGGATGTTTCAGTCGACATATATTATTTTAGGTTAAACTGCGATACTCTAAAATGTATTCGACTGAAGCTGATTTTATGTTCCCTGCTCTCACGGCGTAGCACTACTGCGCACTTACAATACTGAAAAAAAAAAAAAGAAGAAGAAAAAAAGAAAAAAAAAGAGTAAGCCTATTCTTAATTAAATTTGTATGTAATTAGTGATACGTCTTTCAAACACTCCACAAACTGGTCAGTGCAATGTGGTGCCCTGTTCACTTGGAACACCGTTGCCAACTTTAGCTGCTTCAACGGAACCTGGACCAATTTTCGATATAAGTGGCTTGTCTACTGTAATATCTCAAGGTAACTAGTTTCCGAATAATGTTTTTGGGAAAGGGTTTCACACTTCCACTTTTTGTAAAATGTTCGCCGTTTGCTTAGACTCGAGTGGCACCATAAAGACAGTTACCGAGCCGACAAATAATTCATCAGTCTCGCCGTCATGTTTAGTGAACACCTTATCACCGCAAGTAACCCAAGCGGCTACAAGTAATGTCAAAACTTTTCAAAATGGTTTCCACTTTTTCCTACATTTTGACGTGGATATGTCTTTTATAGCTGAGGGTCAACCAAAAAATTTAGGGGTCACGTCTTGACCGATACATCAGATGTCACAATGATGACGTCAGCACGACAATTGTTGCATCCATCCACTTTTGCTACCTACATCGCAATATTCGGACTTGTCAAGGACAAACTACAGAGCACTCAAGATTCTTTGAACAGAAGGTTAGCTCACTTCCTGGGCGGAACGTTTGTGTGACGTCACTCTAGGGCTGTATTAGTACAATCGCGCGTTGAAGTGTGCGTCTGTGTGCGTAAGTATCATATACGCAGCAAACGCTGAGCACTAAGGTGACATCAGAGCATTGCGGGTTGCATTCTGAGTGAGCTAACCTCCTGTTAAAAGAATCTTGCGGAGCACTGTTACACGCACTAATACTAACATACACAGCCTGCAGTTCTTATCAATAGTAGGATAAAGCTGACGGACCAAGGGTTCCTGCTATACCGTTCGAACATGTTAGTACATCAAGTGAGATTTTTTGTGTATTATGTAATTGCCAACATGACAGAACTCTTGTACTATAATTTCCAATGTGCAAAAACCCGTCAGTCACCCGCGGAAAGTTTACCCTTTTGTAACCCTTCGATTACCCGGGTGACTAAAGGGTTTCCGAGGGTAACTGACGGGTAACTACAGGGTTACATGGGCAACTAGAGGGCTACCAGTTACCCACCATGTAAATAAAGCGTTCTGATTGGCTTACCCATATAGCCCGGAAGTTACTTGCCAGTTACTCTCGGAAACCCTTCCGTAACCGGGGTAATCGAAGGTTTACGAAAGTGTAACTTTTCCGCGGGTAACTAGTGGGTTTTTGCGCATCGGGTTGACGAACATTCGACATTTATGGGAGAACACGGGCGAATTACAATCAAATGCAGTAAAATTACGCTTCTGTGTTCATCGTAGGGGTTTCCGCCTTTTTGTACCCTACTATTGATAACAACATTTCGAGAAACAAAACAAGCGACACTAGCGCGCCACTGATCTGACGAGTCCGAATTCGCTACCGTCCCCCAGTCGGGTGCGCGATTCTATACATATCTTGCAGATTGTTATTACTCGTTCTCTGTCTCTGTTGAGAGTAAGTAGAGCTCTATAACCACGGGCATGTTAAGCCGCCATTTTCCTTCTTACTTTTTCCAGTAACTAGCGAACACGTTGCGGTACATATCGCAAGCGATGATCAAAGTTGCACGGGGAATAAAATAATAAAAATGGCGGCTTAGTATACTCATGCTTACAGTGCCCCAGAGTAAGTATAGGGTCTTGTATTAATTATAGCTCCGAAATCCGACATTCCTTTGTCGACTGAATGTGCGGAACGTGTTTTGTAGTCATGAGACATATCCACGTACCGATGTACGTATATAATATATATCTGCAGGCAGTGTGGAGATACTCGTTAAAATTTACCATACATATACCTTACTTAAGATAATGAAATGGAATATATAACTTGATTACGTGTGTTTATGTTACTGTAGGTGTTGGAGTGTCTGGGTTAGCTTTGACAGCTGGCAGTACCGGAGATCAACTTTGCACTGTAGCAACCTCACTAGCATCCTTATTCAACAAAATACCAGCCACTGTTGTCTTAGTCTACACCATTGTAGTATTATCAGTCGTAAATAAGGTTAAAATTCTGATAAATGGCTACTCGGAGGTTTTCTGTTTCTATCCCTTAGTACAACCCTTCCTTGAAGTTTGCTGAAGTTGTTGCACATTCTGACAGTCGCGTAAGGGCATGAGGTACCATTTAACTGGTCAATCTTTGGGCCTTGGCGATTAGGCCAACAAGTTATGTGGGGCCCCTCGTGAACAACTTATATAAATATGCATGTTTGCTCGATGGTCATTACCGACCAACCGATGTGGCCAGCTCTATACTAATAAACGTAATCATATGTGTTAGGTTATATTGTTTGTACGTGCATTTACTATACCTTACGTGTTGTCAGTAAGTTTTAAAAGATTTTTTGCGTTTTACCTTAGTGTTGATAATTTCTAAAATACTAATTCAATGAGCACATACCTTATAGCTAATATATCTAAAATAATGTCGTACTTGCCCTCACGTAATAAAACATGTTATTGAATATTTTGAATGCAATTCGTTGTATTCCATCCCCCCCCCCTCATAATCTGATGTTACTGAGAGAAATTGAGTATCGCCCTAATACATTATTTTACTTGCAAATTTTTATTTCTTAAACGTGTCAGTACATTTTCGGATTGTTGAAGCATTATCGACCTATAAATTACTGGTCTTTCTTTATCTATTTCGCAATTATTCAAAGTCCAATCAGCTTCTGCTGAAAGGTGTGATAATCTTTCCTTTCGAAATGTCACCTTCTTTGAAAATGCACATTGAGAGGGGCGTAATAAAATTGGAAAAACAAACTAAGCCGTGATTTCGTTTCAGACCAGTCATATGACTGATACGTATACCTAAGATATCTTGAGCGTTAATAATGAAAACGATGTGTTATTAACTGAAAAAGTTCGTCATCATTTTCTGCATTCGTGATTAGTAACTGTAAACATGAAAGGACGAGTAATTTTGACTATTGGGCTGATTCCCGTCTTGTTGATCTTGGTGACCTCGTTTCACTTCACAACGGCCATGTATTCCACATCCAAACAAGCTTGTAAGTTAATATCCGTGCCTACCGTTTTTGAAGGGCTCTGCCTATACGGAAATTATGAATTCAACGTGAATTTCTTCACGATTTCATTTTAGGTGGAATTAGATACCCCAATGATGCCACTTGCCAAGGTCTTGGTACATCCAGCGTGGCAGATAATATAACAACAGCACTCAATACGAATACTGTGTACACCGTGGTGTCATTTAATCCAGTCAAGACTATCTATATTGTCCTGGGTAATTTACGCAGGCACTTTAATTTTCGGGTACAAAATACAGCCCCATTGTAGGTTAAATAAATTCTAATTGCAGTTCATTTTCTTCTGCAGCTGCTTCGTTGAATTACATCAACGGGATAGTTGCTAATATAATCTACAACACCATTATTGGCTACGTGATTTACAGTCCAGCCCCTATTATCGGATCCGCCTATTATCTTAATGTTTTGGGATGCCCGACTTTGACCAGATTACAAGGTTTTGGATTAGTACCAGGAACGCAGAATCTTTGTATGAATGCTGTTTATCAGGGTAACTAGACTACCTACTTATTGTACCGCTTGTTCTTCAGATATACCTATACTTAATTCAAAAACTTTGTATACCTCCTATGTAATTGAATATAGGAAACGTCCACATTTTATTAAAGTAAAAGTATACGCTGATGAAAACCAACGTACAGGAATATACAGGATGTCTGCAGATAAAATTATCAACGAGCATTGTGACTTGTGAATGAAGTTGTGTACTACTTGTCAAAATCGCAAAAACTATAACAGCGAATCCATACCTAATACTAGCTAATCTGATTAGCACCTCAGTTTTTAGCTGAAAAGATGAATATAAAACGAAAGCGATGGCACATTTTTGGGAATTGACATTGCACCTATCAGATTCGTTTACCATCTATCCTACTTTAATTCCGACGCACTCGTCCAAAAAGGGATGAAGAAGAAAAGAACCAGAGCACTCTCGATTGACATATATAAAGTGACATCACTAATATATAGATATTGCAAATGTGACATAAAAATGATCAATTGAGAAAGTTTCGTATCATTTTTTTCTCACACACGTATTAATCCCTTATTTGAAATCTTCATTGAAAAATTACAGTCACATTTATGTGACCGGTTTGCGACTACTTGAATGAATTGCGATCAATCATTTTCCTGTTACCTTCAAAAGTAAGAGGAACAAATTATTGTCAGTTGAGCATATATGGTCGAGTTACAAGAGGCATGTCTGATATCCGGAAGTATAAATTGTCACGACCTGATCTTGATTTATAAACTTAGCCAAAGCAGGCACCTGCTTCTCTTCTATTTCTTAGCTAAAAGTGTCATCTCTTTCTTTTCACTTCCCTTCGTCTGTTAATCCCGAATTTTGATCTTTACACGTTAAGTGCCATAATTTCAAATCTTGATTCTGAACATTGTGATTGTCTTTTATAATACTGATTCCATGTGCGTAAAGCCTGTCTTAAATTTTAAATCAGGCGACTCATTTTAAAATTTGGCATTCTCGTTGCACACTCTAGCTGTAACGTTTTCAAATCGTCCTCAAACGGGCCAGTGCAATGTGATTCCATGCTCAGTTGTGACATCATCTCCTACTCTCGCGAGTACAACGAATACGGGGCCTGTGCAAGATTATGGTGGTCTGGTGAGCGCCTTGGTTACGGGTCTACAAACATCATCGCCGATGTCAAGTACGTGTATAGCAATATGTGACCTGAATCATGAAATATGCCTCTCGTGCGAAAACAGATTTTCGAGATAAACGAATGTAAAGATGGGATGGTGGCAGAGGTGCGCACAGATGTACATAGCGTGTACATCTGTGGTGATGCATTTACGCGTTGCTATGACAACCGCGTTTCGAATTCTTGTTCTCTGTCATTCCCATAGACCTGTTTCACACGACGCCATGTAAACAGATGTTTTTAAACTTTTGACATAGTTTTTAAACGCAATTCGTGAAAAACTAATGAAGATAGGAGGCTGCGATTTATTTCATTCGAAAGAGCGTAATTGTTTCTATAAGAATTGTCGAGAAAATGAAAAATTATTTTTTGACACCCGAGGCACATTTCATGATTCCAGGTGACATATTATATCTTCTCACGTGTTGTAGTTGCATTTCAATTTCCTAAATGTTACTCCTAGATTTAATGAAAGGACCAATGGCGATGATACTGAACTTGATGAACTTGATGAACAGCTTCACGAAAACCAGCGGAGGAGTCACACAGTTTACAGAGCCAGGATCTTCAACAGTTTCAGCAAGTTGCGCAACAACTACTCTGAGTTCTAATTTAAACGCGATAACAACAAGTACTTAACAGTAGCACACTCAGTAGTTTTCAAACTCACTATGAGTTCTGAATATGGAAGTACTTATTCTATGTTCTGATTTTAGATATCATACAGATGGCAAATATGGCGATGCAGAATTCCGGGGATCAAATCTGCACACTTGTAACCTCTATAGCATCACTGTTCAACAAGATCATGTCGACAGTAGTTTTGTTTACTAGTATTGTCATAATTTCTCCTGTTAATAACGTACAAGTCTTATTGAATGGCTACACTGAGGTCACCTGTTTCTATGCTTTCTTTTTGTCACTTCTCGACAGTTGTTGAGACTGCCGGTAGTTTTATATTATAAAATAGATGAACTGGGGGTTGAACGAGTTATTCACGAATATTTTCAACTGTGAATTGTCTACTATTACAGATCAGATACTCTAGTTCTACCTGTAACATACGTTGTAGTTTGCGCTTTTTTGTGTCAATATGATTCTGATTTTCGTAAAACATTAGGTGCTTATTATAAAGTATAAAGTCTTGACTGATTATCTTTGAAGATTTGCTCTATTGTTTATGAAGAATGAGCGCTAACGAAAAATGATGCCAATAGGAGCAATAAAATTCGGGGACGGGCGTTTATTATGAGTTTCAGCGCTTGACATAATTTCTCGTAGCATAAAAGACCTGATGACTTCTTCTGATACCGCTTTTCTTTTGAGAAAATTTAAAATAAAAATAAAGTTTTATCTCAGTCCGGTGTGCAAAATTCCACCAGTTACCCGGGTAACTGAAGGGGAACAAGGGTAAGCTGAGGGTAACCCGAGGGTAACTAATGCGTTATAACTTTTCCGCCGCGAGTGACTATAGAGGATAACTAATTGCGTAGTATCCCGCCAGTTACCCGAGTAACTAAAGAGGGTAACCCGAGGGTAACAAATGGGTAACTTTTCCGCGGGTAACTGGGTTACTAGAGGGTAACTGATTGCGCGTCGGGAGGGGCAATATCTCTGTGGCGTTCTATCCAACATGATATAGAAGTCAAATGGTCATCAATATGTCAATGGAAAGACTGTTCTACGTTTAGCGGGGAACTCATACGTAAAATGGAGCACATGTCGTACTCTCCTCTTTCTAAGAAAAAAATTACCTGAATCTAGTGGAAAGATTCATACTTCAAAAGAACGCAAGTCTCAACTATACATCTCTATTGTAGAATATGATTTTGAGAAACATTGATTGATAATTGACAAATGTGCGGTAGTGGGAGGGAGCCAAGTACTAGTAAATTCAAGATTATATGTTCATTTTCATTATTTTTGTGCAGCGAAGCAATTAATTTCTTTTTGTCCTTAGAGATTGAAGACGTTCAAATGTGTCAAGCATCACTGATAACATATTTAATAACGGAAAAACAGCAACGACAAACATTTTCAGAAGGAGAGGGCGAAATGATATTCTTGTGTGGGGATAGTTATCCTCGTAGACTCCCCTCTCATAGTCACCATCCACGATCTTACCTATGCTAACTGCTAGGTCAATAGAACTGTATTCAACAAGAATGGGTTTAATCATTTTGAAGGACACTCTAGAACGGTCACCAAGAATCATGTTTGCAGGCCCCAAATAATTCGGCAGTCGGCAAATTTTGAAATTGTTCATTTGAATTCTTCATCTCTTAAGAACGTTTGTTTGTTTGCTTTTTAATTAGAAAATATTCTGATTGAATAATCGGCAAATTTTCAATGTCTTTCAAATTTTGTCGGTGAATTCTCAGTTTAAAAGAATATATTTGTCTGCAAATTTTTCTTATCCACCCCCTCCCCCTAACTGACAGTCAAGTTTCGTCTTTGTATGTGTTTGACATTTTATTTCCACTAGTTTTTCATTTTATATCTAGAAGAACCATGAACGCTCGCAATTTTGTCGTAAATGTGTGTTAGATAAGATAAAAAAATAAGGGGAAGGTCGCAACACTTCGACCAAATATAGTCACGTAGCAAGGCTAGTACATTTTATCAGTCACATTATAGACAAGAAATATTTTAAGGTAGTCAGTATAGGATCATCGATTCTGAAACTAAAAACACGAAGATGAGGAAAATGTTTTTGATGACGTCTCTTTGTCTCATATTGACGATAATATGTATCCAGAAAGCTGATGCTGGGGCTGTTACGGCACCACTGAGTAAGTAATCTCATTTTACCCAGAGTATTAATAAAATGAGGAGTCATCTATCTCTTCAGTCCGCCACGTAGTGTGTGTGGTAACCGTGAAGCCGCATGGCCATATTACGGTTGTAGCATATTGATATGTTTCTTGGCTTTTGATAGACTTCTGGAAGAAACCTCTGCGGTTCTATTTTACGTTCGGAGCTTCTCCCCGATGCGCAAAATCCCATTAGTTGCCCGGGTAACTAAAGGGGAACAAGCGTGATCTGAAGGTAATCGAGGGTAACAAATGGCGGGTAACTTTTCCGCCGCGGGTAACTAGAGGGTAACTAACTGCGTAGTATCCCGCCAGTTACCCAGGTAATTAGAGGGGAACAAGGGTAATTAAAGGGGGAAAAGGTAATCTGAGGGTAACCCGAGGGTAACAAATGGGTGCGCATCAGGTCCTAGAATTATATCTTGGAAAGTTAAGGTAATGAAATTCGTTGCACTACTTGGTTATGTTACCTAGAACTTGTACAGAATATGGTGATGGGAATGCAAATTCCGGGTCTGTCGCAGAACCCAAACAACTCGATGTCTTGTCCGTGCAACACACAACCAACGCCTGTAGCAGTTATAGTAGCCAAAGAATTATCAGTTGCCAGTTATGCATTTTTCGTAATACCGGGACTTCTGCCAGGGATATGGCCCATCGTGTGTAAGTATCACTCGATTACTATCGAATTCCTATGTGGTCTTGAGTTGTAAGTGCAAAATTAATGAAGTTTTTACCCATTTCCACAAGTGCAAAAAGCCGATTGCGAGTGGGGGAGGGGCTCATATGGGCTGACAAGTGTTGAAATAATGCTGAAAATTCTTTCACTTGTAGCTATACTTTTTCAGTTTTTAGGAGGACTTTCATTAAATTTCTATACCAATTTTACTTTGAGAGCAGTGTATTTTTGTCAGAACACAGTCAGGTATTATCACATCGCTTGTGGCTTTTGGCCGTGGAAGTAAAAGCCTGTCTGTAACATACTACACAGAGTGGGGTAGTACTGTATGGTGAATTGCCTTGTCATCACATGTCAAGCCAGTTCGCCATACGGTATCACCTCAACGTATGTAGTGTCTTACAGACGCTCTCATTTCAGTAGCTAAAAGTTACTGATGATGGGGTCCCGAAAACGTTCTAACGAAAATACGCTACTCTCAAAGTGAAACCGGTGTTGCCAAACTGGCATTTTAGCTGCTAAATGTAGCAGAATTTTTCATTTTCAGCGCGAAAATTTTATTTTAGCATCTCAATTCTCATTGGAAAACTCATTTTGAACAGACATAGCAGAATTTTTCTGAAATCTAGCAACATCTAGCAGAATTCGGGACATCCGAGAGCAGAATTTAATTTTCATTTCTGGCAACACTAATCGGTATAGGACTCTGGTTGGCCGAGTGGACAGCGCGTTGGTCTCAGAATCCGGAGGTCCCGGGTTCGAGCCCACGTAGCAAGTCGCCCGATTTCGACCTAGGCCGGTTTTTTGACCCGAAGGGTAGAAGACTAAAACAGCCCTAACAGCCTCCCTGATGTCTCTGAAGTAATGCTCGAAAAGGCGGATTTCAGGGCTCGGGTTGAGAGGAAATTAGAAAAATAAAATAAAATACTGATCGGTACAAATTTCAAGAACCGTATGATTTTTACCTCCTGTCTGCACTCATATTTCCAATTTGAAATGTATAAAGTTGATTTTTATTTTTGGAAATAGCGGTCACAATTACTTATCTGCCTGGGGTACGTGTGTATCTCACAGTGAATCAGATTATTGGATACTTGTTCCACGCGAAGAAATTTTACTTACTTTCCGTAATAGGATGTCCGTATTTATTGGCGTTGAAAAATTGCCCCGATCCAGTTTCGGGAACAACTTTAAAGCAATCCGACTTTTTCGCAGGTGGGATGTGTGTATAGAATGTAGATTAGTGATTATCCATACTTACATTTAGTTGATAATATCTTTTCTGTACAAACCGTTGTGGCACCTCAAAACCAGAATTATAGTTGATGTGGATTTTAGCTAGCAAAATATATCTACAGAAGTATCCCGATTCCTGTAACGTCATACCATCTACAGTTAGCGTGATTGTTCCAAGTTCGGCCGCTACTGGCCGTGTCGGTACATTCGAGTTGGATAGTTTATCCAGTGCTTTTGTTGCGTCAAGGAATGGGCAATCAATATCCTCCATAACATCAGGTATACACTTGTTACTAGGTACCTAAGATTTATATACTTACCTACCATGGACCAAATAAAATATAGTTCAGTGGCAGACTCATGGGGGTCCGGACTGCCCCGAGGTTTCAAAAACCCGAAATTGTACATATTTACCTTCTGTAATACAAGTTTTGTGAGAGCTTTTTTATTTGCTATTAATTCGAAAAATTGTACAAAAATTTCTAAAAAATAGTTTAAGAATCTACTAATAATAACTATTTTTGTACGAAAAGTTTTGTTCTCCACCTCTCCTGTGGTAGACAGCCCAGCCATGGGATGGTAGACTTATGAGAAAAATAATAATAAATAAACGATTTGGTTTTCGAAAATATGAAGGCCAAATCTACCGGTTGCTGCGACCCAATTCTAAAGAGAATAGTTTATAGAGAAATCAGACAATAGGAACCAGGGTGTGGACTAGAAAAGGTGTAGGATAGGGGAATCCTTGCCCATATTTAATATTCGAATTTTAGTCAATTGGAACCCTAGTTTACGTAACATGAAATCGTTAACTGAGCGCAAAAAATTACGAATAATTAACAATATCACGTTATAAATCGAGTTCAGAGTTTTAAGAACAAAGGTTGGTTTAAAACTTTCCGTTTCAACGATTCTGGACGATCAGAATGCGTGTTCAAAAATCGCTGTCGCAGTTTGCTTGAGGCGCGTCCACACCGCAAGTCGCCCGGCTGAATTTGGTCGAGCGGCTTGACCAAGCGGCATGATGTCGAGCGATAAAGCCGGGTGACATGTTCGTCTACATCCGAATGTGATTTCGCGCGACTTCAGCAAAATTTCCAGCAATGTTTAGAGCTCTTTTCAAACGAGGATACGTGTGGCGGGATAGTTCGGAAGATGCCAGTACCAGTAGTTACAGTAGTTTTGATATAAACTTGGAGCGAATATTATTATTAAAGTGCGTGTGTACAATAATGAAGTCGGCTTATATTTTGACGCTGTCGAGTTACTGTCGATTGGCATATGCTCGAATGGGTGGATTCCAGGGCTCGGGTGGAGAGCAAATTAGAAAAAGAGCACCAAGAATCAGCCGAGTGGATACCACCACAAATTTGCTCGTTCTCCGTACATTTCAATTAATCTAAACACATCCTCATTATTCCACTCAATTTTTGAAATTGAACTGACCAAATGCACACGAGAAAATGACGAAATCACTCGAAAATACAAGCCGCGTCGCCAGTGATACGTCTACATACGCTCGACCAAATTCAGCCGGGCGACTTGTAGTGTGGACGCGCCTTTACAAGTAACATGTTTTAATTACATTGAGTAAGCTGTTCACGATGTGCACATGCACGGTACCAATCTTTTGATCTGGTGGTAACACGCCCTGCGATTGAAATGCCTTGTTCATGTGAACTGGCGGGGGTTACTGGACGCGCTATGTTTCCACCTCGATTGATATTGTAGTCGGTGTGTTCCCTGGGATGTTGGTGGAGGTATTCCAATATCCCGGGACTTGAACCCGAGACGCAAGGATTGCGAAGCGGAAACATCACCACTTGGCCACACATCGACGATAATTTCAGCAAATATTCTACAAATTGTGGGGCAGCACTTTGACTTCTTATCTTATGGTAGTTAAATGTAATGGGTCTGGGTACAGGCCAACCGATTGCGACATCACTTTAGCTAGTTCGACTGACATTGAATAATTATCGTATTTTTACAGATATTAAAAAAATGAATTACAATGTAAATGTGCAGTCAATTTCATCAGGCGTATTTATACAACAGCCCAAGCGTACACTTGCTATAAGTTGTGCCTCTGAATCAGCAGAATCATCAAAGCTTGGACTAAAAGTTGGTAAGATTTTTTTAAAGCTGTATCTTTTGATTATAAGTCCTGACAGTTATGGACTGAGACTGTATTCGTGACCATCTACAGATGTAAACTGCATTCGTATACAAATGCATATATTATTGTTGTAAGACAAAGAAAATTTTCCCCCTTGCTCGTAAGTTAACCATTTCCATTGGGGGAGCGTATAGCGATGCACGCATGCCAAAGTGGTTTCCCAGACATCGCACCCCTGGCCCCGGAAACTACTCTTCCGAGTATCACCTCAGTGACCAGAGGCATAAGTTCATTATTTGATTTACGTGGAGAATGCCTCAAATGGAATCTAGGGACATGTTTTATAATTTGAGAAGGTAAATTCCTCATAATGACTATTTAGAAAGGGAAAAAAACCACATATGGACCTTGGCCTCTCACAAATGTTATCCCTCCCTTAATCTCTGCGTCAATAGTACCATATTTCGCGGAATTATGAAATTTTTGATTCATCACCTAATTGGAAAATGAAAAAGTGCCGGCTATATAGTTTTGAGATGGGAATAATGAGGGAGGTAGTTGGCAATTTTTAAAAAGATTCAACTTTTTGGCGAAGGGCCATTCATGAGGCATTTTGTAGAGGGGGATAGGACATATTGCCAACATGGCAAAAATACATTTGTAACCGCATACAAATTTCACGAGCTTTAATTTATTTCAATTAAAAATTCAAGGACTTATAATATTTTATAAGTAGTATATGGGTCACTTGACAACACATTCCACAGGGGTTCTGCCCTCAGATACATGCATCACTTAAGTGATTATTATATTTTTTTTCTCTAATACATACTAAGCAGATTTTACCTGAGGAAGCAAATCTCAAGTCGTATACCTTTTTCTTTTTATTCTAATACTACGCTAAGCTAATAATATTTATTTTATTTTTCTAATACTACGCTAAGCTAATAATATTTATTTTATTTTTCTAATACTATGCAAATACTTGAGGACACATTCCAACTGAATGTCCAGTTGTGTACCCACTATCCCCCCCCCCCTAATACTTGATGAATAATTTTTTTAAGTAATACTAACCAACTAACTAAATCTCAAGTTACGTACACACATCACTCAATATAAGAATAATTAAGATTTTCTTTCAAATTTCAATTTGTGAGTTTCCAGGAGTATTAAAAAGTGGTTGGAATCTATTAGGTTGATTGAACATATATCTCTTTAGTAATAATCATGATTAAGTTACCAAACTTTGACATATATGACTGTAAAGATGAGATAAGGGAAGTAGGACCAGGTTCAAAATCAGTAAATTTTTTGAAAGGTTTGCTAATATTGTTGTTAATTGCATTGAACAAGGTTGTTAAGGAAGCATCCATCTTATATAATGTTCAGAGCTAGAATGAGTAAAATGATTCAGACTACCCATATATATAGATTTCTGTTTAACATAAAACCGCATATATCCTCACCAACTAGTTTTTTGGAGCCACTTTTGATAGCTAGTGCACTCTTATTAGAGAACAATGCAAATAGTTGAATAAGTGAAACTTCATACAATATTAATATCAATTTGTACTATGTAAGCATCTAAATCAAACCCCTTAATTTTACTATCTAATAATTCCTAAAGAAATTTTATATATTCTGACCACTTATGAAAAACTACATCAGCATGATTCAATAAATTAAGTTTTAATAAATCATGGTTATGTTTGTAATCAATAGTCCCTAAACTCCAAAGAATCCCCAACAGATTCCACTCACTTTTTAACACTCTTAAAAAACTCACAAATTGGAATTTGAAAGAAAATCTTGAAATCACAGAGGGTAACTAATTACTCAGTATCCGGCTAATTACCCGGGTAATTAAAGGGGAACACTAGTAATCTGGGGCCAGTCTGAGGGTAACTAGAGGGTAACAAATAGGTAACTTTTCCACGGGTAACTAGGTAACTAGGGGGTAACTGATTGCTCATTGAGTAGAAACAAAAATTATTCACCTAGTATTAGAAAAAATAAAATAAATAAAAATAGTGGGTGCACAGCTGGAGATTTGGTTCCTCAAGTATTTTTTTAGTATTAGGGAAAAAAAAGTTGGTAGGTGCATAACTGAAGATTTGCTTCTGAAGTATTTGCTTAGTATTAAAAATAAGGTTGCTTGGTGGCCAAGTGGATTCAAATGCTGCCTTGTAAACCATGGAATGTGGGTTCAAATCCCAATATGGACGGAAAATTTTTAAGATTAAAATGTGATACGAAAATAATAAAATACAAGAATATGTGAAAAACTTTAACATCCAACCAAGTTACACCAATATTATAGCAAGAGGTGGAGTTCAATTTAATTGTTCTGCTGGAATTCAAATAGACTATAACTGGGTTAGCCACACCTATAGACTACTAACACCTAACTAATCTTATGTGCCATGCAGGTTGCATGCCCCTCATAGAGAAGAGAAACTCTATCATAACAATTCCCCAGTAACAGCTTATCACCAAGGGGAAATAGACTATAACCTTTGTATCAAAAACAATTGATTGAGGAGGCCTATGTCCCAGTGGGTGGACCAAAACATCTGTTTCAAGGCTATATTTAATTTTAATTTAATGAGAAGTAAAAATATACATATATTATCCACCTAGTATTAGAAGAAGAAATAAATTATAACTGTCACTCGAGTGGCATGCGCATCTGCGGGTGGAGCCCCCTGTGGAATGTGTTCTCAAATGACCTATATATTATTTTTATGTATCTCAGATAATCATACAAATAAATTTGAAAAAATTATATGAAACCCAATTTCTCTTTATCTTCCAAAATTAAACACTAAGTTCAACTATTCTTCTTCCTTCTCCAAAACGGTGAACTAACTCACCAGAAATACACTTTCTTGTCTGTGTGTTATCAGAAAATTGGAATGCATTTCTCCTTATAGTAGATTTTTTACATTTTACCCCATAACAGGAAAATTTATTACAAATTTTCAATCCAATTATAAAGTTTTTTTATGTTAGTTTGTAAGAAAATATATGTTCTTGAATGTAATACTGCAAAATTCAATCTCAAAATTAAAATTCAAAAAGTCAGTGCCGTTCAAGATTTGGCAGGGATGAAGCGATGGAAGGGGGCGGGTGCTGGAAACCCCCTCCCAATAATTTGGCAGCTGACAAATTTTGAAACTATTGATTTGAATTTTTGAATTTTTAAAGAACGTGATTGTTTATTTGTTTATTTTCTTTTAAATTAAAAAAATACATATTGTGATTGAAAAATCGGTAAATTTCCAATTTTTCACAAAAGTAATTTTTTCAGCGAGTTTTTAGTTTTCCGAAAAATATGGCAAATTTTTCTTCTTCACCCCCAAACTAAAAGTACAATTTCGTCTCTTGAGTTTTGGAAAGAAAAAAAAAATTATCGTAGGAAATTGGCCTTCCCCGAGTCTTGTTAGGAGCTCTAGTGTGAGTACTGAAAAAGAGACGTATGTAATTTTTTCTATTAATACGAATGCAACTTCAAAATTTTTAAATAAATTATTCGTCGGACACAGGCAAATGAAATTCGATGTACAGATTCAAAGCTTTGGTTGAAAATTATTACTCCAAGATAGTATAGAACTATTTTTTGGAGTATTTAAAGTTCGAATTTTCAATTTTAGTTTCATATTAAAAATTCGATACATCAGATTCATCAAAAATTAAGTTTTGTATTATCTAATACTTTTGAACAAAACGTAGTGATCTCTTAACCCGTGCACCAAATTTCGTTTGCCTTTGTCTGACGGATAATTAATTTAGAAGTTTTAAAATTGGGTACATTTTAGCAGAGAAAATTGCGTACTTATTGTTTTCAACTAGTTCCTTCATCCACTAGGTGGAGATCCTTGACTTGGATAGACCATAACACCTCTTTTCTAATTGTACTGTCAGCCCGAGCCCTGGAATCCATCCTTTCGAGTATTACTTTAGAGACATCGGGAAGGCTGTTAGAGCTGTCTGAGCCCTCTTCTCGTCTTGGTCAAAGTGTACGAGTTGCTACGTCGGCTCGAACCTGGGACCTCCGGATTCCGAGTCCAACGCGCTATCTACTCAATCAACCAGACCCCTAGACCATAACACCTGTGGCAGGTTGTAATTTAGTTGTATTAATCTGCCAAGTTAGTCACAATTGAAATTTGCTGTTACCGGATAACGTACCGTCAACTGGGGTAATATCGAACACCAGTGGTGATCTGGTGATATCAGCCACTCGTGAATTAACACTGATAACGATACTAGCGCTCCTATAGAAGATGTAAGGTATGGCCAATATAACCACCAGTGTCCGATATTACCCCCATTGACAATGCAACTTAGTGTGTACATTTTGCCCTCTATTTCATTATCCCCACTTCTCCTGATTTCAGTATGCTTTTATTTGTAAGTATACGTAATAATTAATGAGCTAACTGTTATTAATACTGTACAAAATAATGACGCTTGAATTATGCAGGAGATACCAGACAAAAGCAAGTAGATGCAGGAGCTAGACCGGCCATTTATTCGGCGGTACTGGAATTAGCGGGAAAACCGATTTCTGGAAGCATGTTTACGAAATTACTTCTAGTCTCCGACAGCGTTTACGTTTTGTTGGAAAGTTTTACCACTTCCGGTTCCCTGCGAAATTTGTACAGGTCATTCTATAAGGCCGTCTGAAGCTGAAAACTTGGGCTAATTTAATAAATCCATCCATTCAAAGTAATTATGTTCTGAAATACTGATTGCTCCGCTAAAAATTGTCGTAAATTTTCTCAACAGTGGTTGGTTTATATGTAACTGTAATGTGAACAGGTAACTCGTTGCGTGTAGCTGTTAATGTAATGCAACTATTCTCACGTGAGCACATAAGTGGTTGCCTTGCCCTCGTGAGTGGACGCTGTAAATTTTGAGTTATTGCTCATAATATGCACCTGTATACAGAGATCTCGCAAGATCGTCGTGATTGGAGAGATATAACACCTAAACTTAATGAATGATATAAATTTGAAGTATAAATCCATTAAATTCAATAGTACTGTTAACAATTATACCTAATTACACAAATGAGAATATTTTTGGATGTTGAATTTAGAAATAAGTATTATTGTTAATTATTATAGGTAGATTTATTGATCATAGTACCTATCAATCTTATTGATAATATAAAATATAAAAATAATATGGAACTATATGAGTATCTCTTTAACCCTTCAAACTACACCCCTGTTCCAAAATCTTCACTGCACTTACATTCACACTTTGCCGGGAAACTGTCCCGTACCTTTTCCTACAATTCACTACCAACAATCTATTCATCACCCCCACTCTGGTTGTTGAACCTTCCCTCATGCAATTTTGAGCTTACAGAATTCCCTAAAAAAAATCTGCACCCGATCCCCGAAGTTTATCGGATACATTTGCAAGAAATTCTGAACCGCTCTCCTGACCGTATACTATGCTTCACTGATGGTTCAAAGTACAACCGATGCACCGCTTACGTCTGTCTACTACACTCCTTCCAACTTAAAAACACAGTTTCCATCTACACAGCCGAATTCCATGCTATCCTACAGTGCCTAGTCACGATCACCTCGCTCGAAGACTCACCCACCCCCACCCACTATCTGGTCCTCTCAGATTCAGTTTCCTCCTTAAGGTCTCTATTTCTGATCGCCTTTTAACGCACGCTCTCGTCCGACGCAGTCATCTCATTCTCCATCCAGTGGAAAGTAGAGAATGCAATAAAATCTAGCAAACTAGAATACAATCGAGAAATTTGAAAACCCTGCCCGTTGGAGGGATCCGGATCCACTGAGAAAGGCCAATGCCGGAGAACCCCTCTTCCACTCTCTCGACAGGCCTGGCTCATAACAACATACAGGCGGTTTGCGACCTATTGTATGTATTACCACACCAATACAAACGCACTGATTTCCATGATTGGCAAAATGTTTTGATAACTGGGAAATATGATGATGAAAAGCTATAAAAATCTCAACTAGAACTGGTTTTATTGCTCATCGGTAGAGTTCTGCCCCATGTGCTACTGGATCATCAACCAAATTGTCTTTATGTTTATTCAGTTTGCACATTCTCCCTGGATAGGTATACGGTAGGAAACTATTGAACTGGAAAATGAGGAAAGTACCAGGAACTGTCTACTGAACTGATTTATTCGCTAGTCAGTAGAGTTCGTTGCCACTAGCGTGCGCGATGTACCCGAGTTTTCACTACTAGCGTATGCGATCTACTGGCGGAACTCGCATATGAACTTGTACGCATATTCTGACGTCCACAATATGCGGAATCATGGCGCGAGAGTTATGGACCATGGGTTTTCGGTCTCTGTCAGGGCACAGACTGCCGCTACTTCGTTGTCGAACGACCGACGGGACAAACATACCCTCATTCCTCTCATTAAGAGAGAGTGCGAAAGAGGCTCTCCCATTCATTCCGACGAGTAGCCAGCATACAAAAGCTTGACTGCTGAAGGGTTCCGACACGAGACGGTGAATCATCAAGAAAACTACGTTGACCCGACAACTGGGGCTCATACTCAGGCAATCGAACACTCCTGGCTAGATGCTAAGTCATCGCTTTAGAAAAAGGAGAGAGGAGTTCCGCTGTACGCCCTGGAAAGCCATCGAGACCACTTCTGTTGGAATATGAAGCGCAAGAATGAACCAGACGCATTTGTGACATTTTTACATGACATTCGACGCACGCACGTCTGACAACAGAATCGTTCGTGAATCAGGACGAAACCCTTCCCAGGGCGAATTTTGGAAAACGTGTAAGCCGACCGCCTCGTGGTGTCTTCCGGGTAATACGTACTAACAGGCTTGCAGGCATAGAACATAGTGGTACATTGCCTACGCTGGTAGATCACACTTTGGCGTGCGCTCAGCATTGTAGATCACAAAACCGTGGTAGAATGCATATGCTAGTGACACCTAGAGTTCTGTATTCATGTAAAACAGATTGTATCTACCTACATATTATAGGTATTGTCACTTATACCTACAGTCTTTTCTTAAATTCAATTTTCTCTGACCCTACTTACAGTGTGTATTAAAGTTTTTGCACGTCATTGATGACGTATACCATATTCTGTTAAGTACGTACTTTCTGAACCAATGGGGAATTTCTATTTTACAAATATCGGAACACGGTGATTGTTAGCCGGACAGTACAAGACTCCCTTATTTTTCATTTCTTATCTTTAATTGCGAACATATTCTCCTTATCAAAAGACAATAAAAATAAAAACGTAATGCCCTTCACAAAGCATTATGTATGCGTGTTTTCAAAAATGTTGTAGGTATACAACGATTCAACTAGAAACCAATATTACCGTTTGGAATTGCACGAAATATCCAGGGCACATACTCGATCAGGAATAATTTCTATGGATAAAACATTGAAAATGAAAAGCACATGTTTGTTTTTTTGCTGTGTGTTGACCATATGCATCCAGAAATCAAGTGCTGGCGGACCCGTAGTGCCAAGTAATTCAAATCTGTTTTCGTGGAATTTTAACTTCTAGTAAATGCATAATAAGTTTGTATAGAATTTTAACCTGCTCAGACAAAGTATGTCTTATTTGGGCCAGTTGTGAGTAACCAGGCGCCCAGTGGCGGATAGGCATTTTTTTTTTTTTCATCGGGAGAATATATTCTCGAGGGCGCATTTCGGTGTCGGATTTACAAAGCATTATCATCAATATTATTATTATTATTATTTTATTTTTTGCTCAAGAAAACTTGGTTAAAAAAATTTAAAGAAAGAAAGAAAAATTTGCTGCTCCTGGAAACGTGCCACCTTTCAAAAGCGTAGTCAGTGTGTAGGGAAATCTAACACTGGTGCAGTCACTAATTTTCCTCCTCGACAATGATCAGAAATTTTTCCATAATATTTTTGATAAAATTCCTCGGATGTTATCTTTGGATATCAAAGGAATCTTCTCGAAGATTTCTGATAGAATTTTTTGGGAATCATCAGAGATCTTTCCCAGATATTTCCGAAGAAAATCTTCAGAAATTATGGGAAAATTTTCTCGGAAATTGTTGAAAAAAATCTTTGCAAAACATTAGGAATTTTTTCTAAAGATTTCCGATGAAATTCTCCGGACATCCTCTGAGATTGTTCTCGAAGATTTCTTTTCGGCAAAATTTTCCTGAAATTATCGGAGATTTTTTCAGTGCGACCGATGGTACTCTTCGAAAATGATCGGAAATTTTTCCCTAATATTTTCGTTAAAATTCCTCGGAAATTATCTTCGGAAATCAAAGGAATCTTCTCGAAGATTTCTGATGAGATTTTTTCCAAATATTTTCGATGAAATTCTTCAAAAATTATGGGAAAATTTTGAATTTTGAAGAAATTCATTGGAAAATATTGGTAATTTTTGAAGATTTCCGATGAAATTCTCCGGAAATCATCAGAGATGGTTCTCAAAGATTTCTTTTCGACAAGATTCTCCTGAAATCATCGGAGATTTTTCTCAATGATGTCCGATGAAACCCTTTGAAAACTATCGGAAATTTTTCGTCAATATTTTAGATGGGCGTCGCCCGATTGCGTCCGGATCAGTAAGTGGAGATAAATTATTGAAGAAAAATTAATAATTTCATTGCGGCTCGATGTAGAGTTTGATTGCGTCCAGGCTCATAGTCCCATTGCGTCCCAGTCCATTTAGTGTCATCCAGAGTGCACCATGAGGAGGCGGACCGAACTACAGTCAAGACTTTCAATATACATCCAGATAATTCTTTAAAATCTGAATAAACCGCGGAACTGAGAATATGGAGGTGAGTGCACAACTTGCCCTGTTCAGAAATGCAGACGAAAAAGCACCTATGTAGATTTAGGTCTTATTTCGGAAAGCTAACTGAATTTTTTGGCCAGAATGCAGCTTCAACTCTTTCTCTCCCAATTTTTTCTTCAATTTGAATTATTATTTTTACTGGAAATTGTTGAATATGCTCCCCATAATGACAGTTTTTCACTCCCCCTTGAGCCCCCAGTGGACCTGGGACAGCGTATGTCCCGCTGGTACAGTAATAAGAATCGAAAAAATTATTTCCAAAACCACCACGGACGTGAATGAGCTAAGATATGCTTCTGTAGGTACTCTACCAGAACGTATATTTGAACCAGTAGAATTTTTCAAAAACCGTTGGGATAAATGGTGTCTTGTTGGGAGTGAAAGGATTAAGACCACTCACACTCTAAAAGACGCATCCAGATTGCGTTTCCTACTTTTCGTAAAGACTATCAGATTCCGCTGGAACTCAATCAGACTCCTTCAGACTTGTTAAGCCTTGTTAGACTCTGATGAGATACATGCTGACTCCTTGAGATTTATATATGAGACTCACTCGGATTTGTTCAGACTTCTTGACTCTGTTTAAACTCACTGAGGCTGGGCTATGACTCATCCAGACTCCATCCCCGATTGACAAAAAGAGGGTCACAAAGTCTCAGCACACAAAAAGCCAAAACTTGTATTTGAAGCAATAGAGTGCTTTTTTTTCAAACCAATTAGAACACAGGACGCAAACGGAAAGGAGAACGACATACTAGATGAGGTAATTTTATGACGTCACTTGGTCAAATACAATATTATTATGATGGACGCAGTGGAACTCTTAGGGAAACGGACTGTTTACATTTCGGACGCATCGAACCATTCCAAACAAGGGGCAAAAACGGGACTCTTTACTATGAAAAAGGTGTGAGGGCTACTTTTCGGACGCAGTCGGGCTTCTCCGTTTTCGATAAAAAGATTATCTTCGGAAATCTAAGACATCTCGAAGATTTGTAATGCAATTATTTGGATATCATCGGAGATTTTCCCCGAAGATTTTCGATGAAATAAATTGAAATACAAAATACAACTTCATTCTCGGGTTACAAAACAAATTGCCATGTTTTCGCATGTTTTATACACTATTCCGAATTAGGTAAAATAGGAAATTGCAATTAAAACATAAATATGAAAAAAATCTAACAGCTGCACACTCGTCGAATTGTTTGTACTACGGCTAGTAGATAGCGTTTTGTACGCATGCTGCCGTGCAACAAAAAATTTGCAAATTACAATGAAACATTTGCAAAAATTGCAAGGAAAGTACCTGAATAGGTGATAAAATTCCTGGCGTGTAGACGTGAATCGGCATATTTTCATCAGAGATCAGTTAACTATTTTCATGTTCTACTGAAAAAATATTCAGGAAATGCTTCGGGAAACTCCCGATTTCCCGATAGGCCTATCCGCTACTGAAGGCGCCTGCATTGATACACAAACCCCACATTTCAGTGCCTTCTCTAGTCTTTCATTCTCGGCGTAGCTCGGTATCCTTACGGTCAACTGGTCGAAACGTGATGGAACGAATGACCATATAAAGAGGAATACTCAACTTAGGTACATCGCAATAGTAACGCTTTTCTGCGGAACGTTTTTTTGCGGAGCGTTTCTTGCGGAATTTTTCTCTTCTCGTGGTGAGCCATTAGACGGCATGTTAAACGCTTCAATTCTACATATTTTTTGTAGTTGTGATGAATCCAGCCTCACTTATGCCGACAAGTATTATGGGAATGCCAAGTTCGAATAAATCGCAGGGTTCGAGTAGCTGCTCATCTTGTCCCTGTACATCAGGTACAACTGCCGTTTCAGCTGTTGTAGCCAAGGAACTGGTGACAGTAAACTATATTTTGATAGTTACTCCGTCAATAGTTGCTGGGGTATTGCCTCTCGGTGGTATGCATAATTTATACCATATTTAGTAGCTACTTCCAGCTAAATACCTACCTTATGTACAACTCACAGTTTCGCCAGTTTGCTACCAATTATATACTTACCTTAATCTTTCTCTGTATAATTGGAAATAGCGGCTACACTTGTTTACCTGACTGGACCGACTGCGTATATCAGTATTAACGAAGTAGTGGGTTATGTCTTAAATGTAGACAGATTTTACTATTATTTCAATGTATTGGGCTGTCCGAGAATTGACATGCTTAATAGTAACTCACCAGCATTGATTCCTGGAACCACACTGAAGCAATCTGACGCTGTCACAGGTAAGTACTCAAGTTCAAAAAATTGAGTTCATTGCACAAAATTTCTTTAAAGATAGGTTACGCCTCACTACTGGATTGTAACTTATGATCTATATATTCTTTTATAGTCGTAGTGGAAGATGGGGGGTTAACTGAGAAAGTAGATAAGCAGATGCGGGGTTCAGACTACAATTAGTACTTAGCATGGATAATTAAACCGAGAGAAAAAAATCAAAATTACTTTTGCCTCCTCGTGCACATGAGCGTGTTCATGAACTAAAATTAGAAGAGTAATGAATGTTCTTCATACAGAAAACAGAGTGGTGTGACAATAAACTTTTTGTGAACCATACCGATTTCATGGTATGATATATTTAATGGTCTTCAGGTGCCCAGTTGCTTACCATTACCTACTTAGGATCGTGTAATTCAATTCCGGGAGCTACCAACGTATATGATCCGAGCAGTTCACAAAATGACGGTCTGCATCTGTTAATAGACGGCTTACTTAGTGCTTATATTATACCAAGGAATGGAGAATCAATACCTTCTGTGACATCGGGTAAGTTTCATCGTGTAGCAATTTATTATGATGAGGCTAAGCTACTCGGTAATAGGAACATGCACACAATGACAACTTCAGATAGGTTCCTGTAAATATTTGTACATAATTTCGAATCACCCTATATAACTGAGATTTAGCTACTAGCTGACTACAGTTTTACAGAAGTCTGAATTTTTTAATTTATTCCAATTTAATGTAATTTGGGTCCTATATGTGGCTTTATATACATCACAATATATTCTCACTTTACTCGTTCAGATATGCATGATAGACTAGACTCAATTCAATTTATAGTGTATTATATTCAACCAGTATGCGTGCATTTTCTTTTAAAGACTGAAAATGAAATGGCAATAATTATTTTCTCATTAATTGAAAATGTGTATGAAAAACCCTCTATTGATACTTTTTTCTAGCAGGTACTTAATGTCAAATGGCGAAGTTAACTGAAATAGTATTTATCAAATTATGAATTTTAAGTGGGGACTCTCGTGTTTAGATTCCTATACAGATATTAGGCGAGCATATCGGCAAAGAATAAGGCTTTTGCCTCCAAGGCGGTTGCCTATCGTTTGTCGTAATTTGCCTACAAAGTTGATAACATTTTACACGCAGCCTTATGGGAGAAAAAAGAAAGGGAGTCAGCTGAAAGGAAATTTAACGTTTTCCTGCGGAATGTTTCCAGCAGAATTTTTTTCTTTCACGCAACGAGGCATGAGACATATCCATGTCAATAAAGAACAGATGAAATGAACTGGTAACACAAGCGCTCTGAACTAACACCTGTAACAGGTCGTATCTGTTGCTTCATCCCCCCCCCGCGTATTCTTACAGTTTCTGTAAGTAAAATTCATGCTATAACTGTGCAGCTGCAGATACTTTGATTTTTGAACACAGATATACAAAAGCTGAATTACAATGTAACTGCACAGTCAACCCTGCAGGGTACACTGGTGCAAGAAAAGGGAAACACAGTTTCTGCAACCTGTGCTCTTCAAGCAGATGGACAAATGGCGAATGGAGATGTTTCAGGTAATTGTTTCCTTTAGACCTACTGTAGTTACTCATGCTTATCATATTTTGGAACCATTATTTAAACAGTAAATTTTTGCCTGTATGGACTATACCTATTCTAATATAGAACTTCATAAATTCATGATTTTGTATTGTGTTTTCAGGGGCTTCCAGAACACTAGTTGTGAATCAAGGCGTTTGTGCTTTCGCTAATTTTGTGGCGACTCAATTATTTGCTTCTGCAGTGACTTCTTCCATATTTATAAAGATTGTAGTGTTTGGCAATGTATTCGCTGCGATTTTTGGTTTCACTATTTCAGACATAGGATTCGCTCTTCTGAGGAAACTCTTAGAATCTTGCTGAGCAACATCTTGTACCACATAATCATTCAAGAATAAACCTTGTTTGTGACTTGTGAAAACGGGCCTGATCTGTGAGAAGGCGTCATCGTTAGTTTGTTACTAAGATTTCTTGACAAATGCCAACGCGGTATTATGAGGACCAGTATCCAGAGGAAAGTAGAAAATGAATGAATAAAATCCAGTAAACTAAAATAAAATCGAGAAATTTGAGAACTCTGCCTGATGGAGGAATCCGGATCCGCTGAAGAACTCCTGTAACGGTGAACCCCTCTTCCCCTCTCTCCACTGACCTAACTCATGATAACATACAGGCGGTTTGTGACCTATTGTAGCACCCCACGATTGCTAACACTAATTTCCATAACCGGCAAAATATTTTGAAAACTGGGAAATATGATAATGAAAAGTTATAAAAATCTGAAATACAGAACTGGTTTTATTACTCATTGGTAGAGCTCTGTTCCATATGCTACTAGATCATCTACCGACTTGTCCTTATTGAATTCGCGCATTCTTCCTGGATAGGTATGCAGTTGAAAAACGTTAAACTGACTGATTTATTCGCTGGTCAGTAGAGTTCTGTATTTATATAAAACAGATTATACATCTACCTACATAATATTGTCACTTGCTATATTTTTTCATGAAATATGGAGGACCTTATCACTCGTGCATTCAATAGTTCAATTGAAAAACTAAAAATCTGTTTGTATATATGCTATTTTTGACATAAGTTTGCCTATTTTATCAGGATTCAACAAACTAAGTCTTGTAATAATTTATTACGTACATTTAGGTATCACTACACGTATATGGAAAGATATTACGGCGCTAATTACTGGTGAATTCGTCCAGAATACCTAATTAGTAGGTACCTGATCCGAATAAGTATGTGGTGCGGATAGTTATGCATCCCTGGACTCCCGCCTTGGTGGGTCTCTGCATGTACATATATTTAACCAACTTGATGGGTTATTTGTGTACTTATACTACCCGATGCGCAAAATCCTACCAGTTACGCGGGCAACTAAAGGGGAACAAGGGTAATCTGAGGGAACCGAGGGTAACCGAGGGTAACAAATGGGTAACTTTTCCGCCGCGGGTAACTAGAGGGTAACTAATTGCATAGTATTCCGTCAGTTGCGCGGGTAACTAAATGGGAACAAGAGTAATCTGAGGGTAACAAATAGGTAACTTTTCCGCGGGTAACTGGATAACTAGAGGTTATTCAATTACACATCGAGTACTACCTAACAGTACCGTCTACTCTACTATTGTGCAAATTCAGTGTAAGGTGTGATTAATTGTTGATATGATTGTAGTTGATGGTATGCTATGCCACCACCCCACATACATAGCTTTAGAACCCCGGAAATTTTGGTTAGACTTTCACTGAACATACACCTACACAAGGTTAGTCAGTTTTCCTTCCGCCATAGGAAAACTCCGTTACAATGAAGATCTGTTATCGGTTTCGTCGCTATTATAACGAATAGGGTGTAGCGCGCATAACTGATAACAGAACGAACTGTAGGTACATTTTGGTAGATAACACATTGAGTCATACTTTGTTCAGCGTAACGGAGTTTTCCTATGGCGGAAGGAAAACTGACTAACTCTGTATGTACATGGAATTGTTCAGAAGACATATAGCTGTTAGGTAGATGCTATGGCTAGAATGCATCAACAGTGTTTCTAGAACCCTGGTTGGTTTCCTAAGGATTTTAAACAAAAACGTCAGAATCAAAACCAACACATGCCATTTTACTTCAAGGGTGCAAATAGGTAAGATACTGTATACGGGTGCAGGAATATCTCTTAGTGCGCCTGGTGAACGTGGAATATGTAAGAAATGCGGCACATTCACAGGCGCCAAGAGATATTCCTGCACCCGTGTACAATATTTTGCCTATCTGAGCCCTCGGAGTGAAATGACAAGTGTTGGTTTTGACTGTAACCTCTTCAAATGTGACGAAAACGTATCTTTTTCAGCTAGATTGGCAGTGGCTGTAACTAGTTCCAGTAACTAATGGCTTTCTATATAACCATTCAGAATAATTTGTGCAATCTATTTTGAAGGAAAACGTGTCTACTGCATATTATCCATCTAGTGCGATATGTATAACATACTCCACGTTCACAGGCGCAGCAAAGATATTCCTGCACCCGTGTAAAGTATTTTGCCTATCTGCGCCCCCGAAATAAAATGGCAAATGTGAGTTTTGATTCTTTACTCTTCAAATATTACTCAAGACTTGAGAAAGCCTCAAATTTTGTATCTACAATTAATATAGATGGAAATTTAATTTTGAAAAAGTCAAGATTCAGCTGTCAATAACTATACTTGAGTATCATAGGTTAGGTCTTAAGCTCTGCTCGGCAGAAAACAATGAAATAAATTCTGAAAAGGTCTGCGAGTACAGTCCTTTTCTTAAATTCAGTTCTCTCTAAAACTACTTAAAGGGCGTACTAGAGAGTTTCTGAACGTCTTCGATGATGGATACTAAAGGTATTCTTTTAAGTATTCCTTCTGAGCTAATATAAGAAGTTTCTATTTCACAACTACGGGAATGCATAGTATCTGTTCGCAGGACAGTACGTACTAAAACCCTCTAATATTTTACAGTTCTTATCTTTAATTGCGAGCTCTGATATATTTTCCTTATCAAAAAACAATAAAAACCAAAACGTGCGCCGTACGAAGTATTATTTATTAGAGTTTTCAAAAATGCGCTATTTAAAAATTGAACTAGTAACCAGTATTATACAGTTTGAAATCTACAACGTACACTCGATCAGAAATAATTTATTGGGTAAAATCCTGAAAATGAGAAGAATCTGTTTATTTTTTTTCTTTGCATTAACAATATGCATCCTGAAATCAAGTGCTGGACTTGTACTGTCAAGTAATTCAAATACTCCTATGTTTTACCGGAATCTTAACTGCTATAGTAAGCCCATATCTAAGTTTAACAAATTCTTTTGCCGGCTTTGACAAAATATATCACATATTTGGGCCTGTTCTGTGAAATCAGATTTCTTGGTGAATGATAGAAAGGGGCGTACTTTCTAAATTTTCCAGTGAATACTTAATAGTACACTACCTAGAACAAAGCTGTTGACCTATATCATTTTAGAGTGAACAATTTTGTGCTAGATGAGGGAAACCGGGTTTACATGTCACAGGGGTGAAGTGTCACAGTGCTCAGATCTCGAAAACTAATAAGCACACCCAACTGGTTAGACTAGGAACTTGTAGCCAAAAACACAGGCTTCATTTGGTGTCTAAGCTTCCTATCGGTTCGTTGTGTCATCAGTCTTGATCTAACAGATCAAGGATCAAAGCTTTTTAGTGATAAGTATAAAAATGTGAAAGTGAATTTTCTCACAGTTTTTAGAGTCGGCTAGACCCTATTGCGATCGCTTTTTTTTTTTTTTATTTATTCTTCAAGTTGTTCAGTACTCAGACGTTGTGGTAATATGGATGGCGATTCTGTCGTAGTTCGTAGTTTTGTAGGATGTTTATTATTGATGAATATAGAGTGCGTTAATGTTTAGCAGAATTCAGACGATAGGAATTGCAGCATTTGCCGACCCTAGTCGTGCAGCATTGCTGCTTGTTTAATTGTGTTGCTGTTTCTCGAAAAAGCTATTTGAACATGCGTGGTTTCAGTTTACTTTTTTCAGTCATCTCAACAAAATGGGCATCTTGATTCACGTTAACACTTGCATATCTGTGACAATTATGCGATCGATGTTTGAAGAAGTCGATTCAGATAGTATGGGTCCCAAATGTCACTAAATTTTAGAGGTAGAATATCACGTATACTAGATGTATTTGCCGAAGTTTTTCATTAAAAAAAATCCGTTATCAATAATGAAATGCACTTCTACATTTGAAACATAGGTGGGGATGAAGGAAGAATATACAATTTGACATCGAGAGTGAACCTCTAGCATCTATACTGTGCTCGCAAAAGATTGTAAGTGCAACATATGACATGGACCTGGCCTTCCTGCTTATCGTACGAGTAGATATAGGTATATTCTCTTTTTCAAGTTCTCCGTAAAAGCTGCTGGAAGAAACTTTCAAGAAGTTCTCTCTAAAATCTCACCGTATTACCACCAATATTGGCCATCATCTCATCATCCCGATGCGCAAAATCCCACCAGTTACTCGAGTAACTGAAGGGGAACAGGGGTAATCTGAGGGTGACCCGAGGGTAACCAATGGGTAACTTTTCCGCCGCGGGTAACTAAAGGGTGACTAATTGCGTAGTATCCCGCCAGTTACCCACGGAACAAAAGGGAAACAAGGGTAATCCGAGGGTAACAAATGGGTAACTTTTTCGGGGTAACTAGAGGGTAACTGATTGCGCATCGGTATACTCAAACTTCTTACTCTCTTCGATGGCCCAGCAGTTTTACCTTGATCCCCATTCAGAGGGTGACAGCTAATAGGTGACACGGCTCCGATCCGTGGTATAGGGTGGGGATTGTCCACACAATTCAAAAATGAATAAATGAATACATTATCAGTTTAAATTCTATACTGATGGGTGCTTGTTGTACAGTTGTTCCTGGTGTGTCATAGCACACCATAACTAATTGGTAAGCGATTTAAAATAAAGAAGTAGTAACTTATTGTATGAGGTATCTAATTATGAAAGTCGAAAATCAAATTAAAAAGCTTCAAATACATCTTTTTTATAGATGTGAGTCCAACATCACTTACCTATGTCGACAAGTACATATTATGGGAATGCCAAGTTCGAATAAATCGCAGGATTCGAGTAGCTGCCCAGCATCTTGTCCCTGTACAGGTACACAACAGCAATTTCAGCTGTTATAGCCAAGGAACTGGTGGCAGTAAACTATGTTTTGATAGTCACTCCGTTAGTAGTGGCTGGGGTATTGCCTCTTGTCTGTTATTATAATCTATACCATATTAAATACTCTTAATTATTTTGTGTCGGTACACCGGTTTGTCATCAATTATGTGCTCATATTGATTTTTCTCTGTGTTATTGAAAATTAATAGCGGCCACACTTGTTTACCTGATCGGAACAACTGCATATCTCAGTATAAATGAAGTAGTGTGCTATCTCTTAAATGTAGACAGATTGAACTATTATTTCAATGTAATGTGCTGCCCAAGTACTAAGATGATTAATAGTTCATGAGAACTGATTCCTGGAACAACATTGAAACAATCTGACGTTCTTAAGGATAAGTACATGAGATGATAAGAAGAAGAAAAACTGAGCTTACTGCACAGTATTTTTTTAAAGATATAGGTCACGACCCACTGAATCATGGAAACTTATGATCTATTTATACTGTTATAGAGTCTTGGGAAAATACGAGAGATAAATAATGAATTAGATAACAAGGATAATAAATTGAAACAAACGGGGGAAAAAAAATCAAAAATACATTCCTCTCCTCTTGCACATTTGCATGGTAATGAACTGAAATTAGTTGTATATGGAATGTTTTTCATACAGAAAACCGAGTGCTGTTACAATAAAATTTGCGAGCCTTCGATTTAACAATATCTAACGGTCTTCAGGGTTCCAGCAGCTTATGATTACCTACTTAGGATCTTGTGATTCAATTCCGACCGCTGTCAACATACACGATCCAAGCAGCTCACAAAATGATGATCTGCATCTGTTAATAGACGGCTTACTTAGTGCTTATATGTATTATACCAAGGAATACCCATAAATTCCACCGGGGGCTGCAACCTGAAACATTGGAAGTTGAGTACATAGCATTTCCGGTTGAAAATAAATCAATTAAGGCCGAGATTAGGTAATAAAAGAAGTCGTAACTTACTGTTGTACTCGATGGTTTAATCACCAGAGAAAAGTAAAACGAAACACAATGAGTAAAGTCAAGAAAGCGCTTTTTTTTTGTCCGATTTCCTGTAAAATTGCCCGCTGACTGTTGCGGAATTGTGGGTCTTCATTCAGGTATATTTATACACACTATACAAGCAACACCAAATCTTTGACTTAATCTTCCTCGATTCAGCAAAAAGGTTGAATGATTCACTATGGTGTTCAATGCCTCGGCAAGAGAAAACCAAATTTTAAAGACTTCTTACTTATTACATCGAGCTGGGATAACGGTTTTAGCTTCAATGAGTTCAGTTTTCAGATTATAACATTCCTGATTAAGTTCCAGACGTTGTTATTTGGTGTTAGTACAAATATGTTACAGGAAAAAAAATCCAGAAAATACGAGTACAAGCAGAATGTAGGAAATCACAGAGATAACAAAAGGCTGAAATAGCGAGTTTTTGAAAAATGTTCTCACGCGAAATAAAATGTGAGTGGGGATGAATACCTAACAATTCACAGAACACCATAATATCAAAATTAGCACAGTTGTGTATAAGTGGACTACCTATGGGTAAATATAATAACTTATTCTATTTGGTAGTTTATGAAACTATGTACTGTAGAAATGAATAATTCTTTTTAAAGTATTTAGAGTTGGTAGATCGCTACCTACTACTTATCACAGTTGGTTGGAAATGTACAGAAGAAACCCTGCATTTTTATTCCCAACTAGGAGAACATACACGTAGTCAGATGTGCTGTGACCTAATTTGCAATTTTAATATTAGTTTTCTAACTTTATAACGTTTTATTGATAACGTGCGGGTTGAATGAAATAAGGTGTATTAGGCATGAACAAGATTAAAGCAGGTATTCGTAAAATTCTATAATTCTCCTTTAACCCCGATCTGCGAATTTTTCAGAAAAAGTGCTCAAATGTGACATGATAATTTCAGCACTTTTTTGTACAATTTGTGACAATTAATTCCACCAATCAGAGACGAGAACGGGTTTTTGTCAGTCTGCTGCCAGCAGTGTCACAACTGGGCAGTTTTTAATACCATTTGTGACAGAAATGTGCTCATTTGTGACAGAAATGTGCTCATTTGTGTCAATTAAAAAAATGTCTTATATATGTAACAGAAATGTGCTCATTTGTGCCATTTTAATAAGTATCACATTTACGCAGTTTTTTGCTCGCCTCTGCAGGCGCTGGTTATAGCCCCCGCTGCACCCTCAATTGTGAGCATCGCATAGGTATATTACATATATTACAGAAATATATTTCTGCCATAAGAATAAATAAATACACGATACCGCAAAGCGAGTGTGGTAGGAGCGCGATAACAATGTAAATAATGTAGTCAATATTTACAAAAAGCACGTAGAAAATGTATATTTTACATACATACAACAAAATAATAATTATAGATAGGTACTAAAAATAAAGTACAGGACTAAAAACAACCCCTGACTAAGTTGTTCAACTTAATTGGACGCTATATTCAGCATCAAGGAACCAACCAACATTTGTAAACAAAATGAGTTATTAGTATGTTTGGAAAGAGCGTAAAAAGAAGAATTTTTCAAAATTGGGCTACCGATTCAAAAATGTGTACTCACATTGAAAAATGCTTATCAGTAAACGCTATGTCATATAGTTTCTACCAAAATATTGAGTTCTTATTTATATGCACTTTTGGTTTTGGTTGATGTTGGAGCGCTCCTTCTCAGAATACAAACTGCCAGCAATTCCAAAATGCACGGATATTATTCTCTCAGCGCAGTGCAATCACAAAATACAGGTATCATGCAGCTATGTTGATTCCAGCTTATCTATCAGGTGAACAAGCGTAGATACTTATAAAGGATGTTATTCTACAGAAAAATTCCGCCAGCAAAGATCATCCGGAGGAAGATTATTATATACTTATCCTGTGTATTTTTTCCTCTTTCAGCCTGTTCTGTTATTTGGAGAGCTTCATCGTCTATATACGATCGAGTATATTTTGAAATCACTGGTGAACAGCATGAGGAACATACACGCGCTGTTTACCAGTGATTTTGAAATATATACTCGTATATATACTAAGAAGCTCCAAATAACAGAACAAACTGAAAGAGGAAAAATACACAGGATAATAATTATAATTAGGTAACTTACTCGTTTTCATTGTAGCCATGTATTTCATTCGCACACGTGGTGGTCAAGGAGCACAGCAACACACGAACGAAATATATTTAAATATAAAATCATAAATTATAAGTAGTCGTCAAATTTCAAATTAAAACACAGAAATGAGAGCACAATCACAATCCCAGTTAGTACAAGACAATATATGTTCAAAGTTGAATTTAAGTATAACGATTAATTATTTAATTTCTAGGTTCTCTCAAATTGCCACAAATAAGCAGTTTTCTGCTTAAATATGACAACATAAACTGTCACACATAAGCATATTTGTGACACTTTAATGTCACGGAGGCCGTGTGACATATTTCCAGTGATAAAAGGGGCGGATCTAAATATTTGCCACACTTTTACCACAAATTTGCGAAATTTACAGACTTGAGCACTTTTTTTTGCCACAGATAGTGTCACAAGCTTAAAAACGCAGATCGGGACATTCTGTACGGGACGCTGTTCAAGGAAGTTTTGCCTTTCGCTGGAACCAAATATCAGAAACACTGTCATTCCAGCCATTATCAAAGCTGAAAAGCTGCACATTACTATCCTCCATTGATATGCCTCCTGGAACATTAGGGGTGTTAACATAGTGCGATTAGATAGGTTATTCCTTCCAGGAAAATGAGCACATAGACTCTAATAAGGTCTGCTAATATTCAAACAGGACAGTGATGTTTGTCATGAGAATATCTCATACTTAGTTAGGTACCTATGATTTCTTGTTATTGCAAACACTGTTCATTCATAACGCGATGCTGGAAAATCTACCTTCCACATACGGGCACCAGTATCTGTACTTATTTTCAGTCTTATTTCATCTGAAGCTCCTCCGCCTCCTCCTCTCCTTCCAAGTTGTTTTTTCTTCGAAATCTGCATTGCTGCCGCGATATTGACATTACTCTTGTCTTTTTAAAACTACAATCTTTAATATGTATTTGTTAACTAACCTGAGATTTGACAATGTAGCCGATGAACAGAGGACCGATGATACTGGCAGTTGTAAATACCATCGCACTTATCGCAGTAATAAAGCTGGAATATTCGGGAGATAATTCGACAGGATTTGAGCTGAAATGTAAGATCACAGTTTTTTACATTTTTATTTGTTTATTCTGGAGATTGTACAACAGGACCGACACTAGCTTTGAGGAAGTCCAGAGACGAAACTTGACTTTCAGTTTGGGGGGAGGGGGGGGGGTTGAAAAAATATTTGCCAACAAATATTTTTTGAAAACTAAAAGCTGACAGAATTTTTTTTAATTTGAAACTTTGCCAATTTTCTAATCAAAATATCTTTTAATTAAAAAACAAACAAACGAACGTGTTCTTAGAACATGGAAAGTTCAAATGAACAGTTTCAAAATTGGCCGACTGCCAAATTATTGGGGGTGGGTGTTTCACCCCCTCCCCGTAGTTTCGTCCCTGCAAATGCAGATTGGAACCTTATCCCCCAAGCACTCACTTTTGCGCCCGTATGTATACCCTAGTCTGGGAGGGTAAGCTGGAACAATGTTAGGAATGCTTAAGAGGAGCACAAAACTTCTTATACACATTAAGGTGGTCGTTATTTATTCTTGGTAATATTTTTTTCTGAATCTCCTCTGATTGGTCTCCAAAATTGGTTCCAGTAAAATCAAAAAAATAAATAAATGAAAAAAACCTACAATGTTGTAGGTTGATCATATTAGGAGAATCCGTGCCACAGGCTCCTCTTCATTCTTATGGGGAAAACACATGAAGTTTTGACTTTTGTTCCAGACTAAATTTCCCTCCTGTATTCACCAGGTCCAAGAAGCCCGTAAATTAAACAGACTCAGCTTATGACATTGGAAAGTAAGTCTTTTGCTTTCAACTTTTAGATTTTAATAGACTGTTCAACTTTCTCAAATTTCAGGCTCTAAGTCAAACAGAGAATCTAGTAAAAACAGAATAGTCATTGAAATGCGAAATTCAACGTTTACTACTGACTTTCAGATTTTCGAAATGTCTTCCACATTTCAGGTTTGTTTCAACCTTTCAAATAACGTTCGATACTCAGCTTGGAACCTTCGGCTTTTGACTGACTAGTCTCTGACAGGAGTCCAGGATACTCCATTTTCAGAAACGAAATTTGACTTTCAGTTTGGGGAGGCGGAGAAGAAAAATTTGCCAACAAATGTTTTTTAAAAACTAAAAATTTACCGACAAAATTTTTAAAAAATTACAAATTTACTGATTTTGTAATCAAAATATTTTTTAATTGAAAAAAAAAATCATAAAAAATGAAAAATTCAAATGAACAGTTTCAAAATTTGCCGACTGCCAAATTATTAGGGAGAGGGAATTCAACCCCCGCACCCCCTATAGTTTCGTCCCTGAAAGAAGTCAAGTGTTTGATTAGCAAACAGAAAAGGGAAAAAATGAAATACATGGAAGCGCTTACAATCTCAATTTTGCTGACTGGTTACAGGAATTTAATGGAAATATCGAACAATTTCGTACCACAATACCAAATGTTAAAAGGGATAAAGGCGCCACCTCCTCTCTTCATGCCGTTTCTGTTGGTAAGTACTATATGTAGACATATAATGCTCTATATACTTAGTGCTATAGATCAGAACATCTGAGAAAACTTACATTGAAGATCCGACTCCGATACCAGTGAAAAGTGGGAAAAAGTAGCACACAGGCCAATATCGATGTATTATTGGTAGAAAATCCAGCTAGTAGCAGTATGAAGCACGACGAAGTCACACCGATGAAAGCAAGTGTCTTACTCGCCTGTCTGAAACCGTTAGTATTGGTTCAAGAGGAAATGTACGAGTGTATCAAGCAGGTGGAAAGGACACAATGTGAATTTTTTTTTTAATGCATTCTAAGTAGGATTAGGGACATATCAAAAAAGAAAAGGAGCTTTCCACTTATTCTCCAGAGTTGGTTAATTTGGAAAAATCAACCCTGAGTTAGCAAGACTTCTTAAGGGGAGGGGGTAATTCAATTCTTGTAACTATAAAATCTCCAGCGTTACAACTGCATAAACCTGATCCGAGAAACTGCCGTAACTTACCAACGTTTGTAAGCCAAAAATCTGTGAATGGTATACAAATTTAACAAAAGCGCTGGGGCAAATCGGTTTGTTGATCCGAAATTCCGAAATATAACTGAAATTCATTAAATTAGCCCATCTGTCAAACTGTAAAAATGCCTATACGCTGCTAAAAGTTTCATTCCTGTCCTTGTCAACAAGTACCAGTATTTATAGATTATGGGATTGATGAGTCTGTCAGGAAAGCTTTTTCTACAGTTTTTCTAACTGGCAAATTTCTTGGGTTGCTGGGGGCGCTCTTCGATACGCCCCTTTCATACTGAAACCTATGCAGATTTCCGGTGACCAGAGCAAGTTCTAGATGTTTGTGACAGTGCAAGGAATAAGGTCCCACTTGGTCGAATCCTAGTTTTCGAAATGCGACGATTTTTGTAAATCAAGGTCAAAACTATCGAAATCAGGATTTGTGACAATTTCGGCAGAATAAACCTTCCTCTTTCTAGTAGCGTCATCCGGTTTTCTCTGTGTCTAGTGTCTACCTTCGTTTGCCCATTACAGACGGAAACGTGAACCCACTTCCGCTCTGTTTTGCCCTCACCCAACTCAGTTTTGTTATCACTGGAAATTAAACTCTTTCGTTTCGTATTAGTTTTCTGAAGAGGCCCCCCTTTGTCGACGAAATTCTTTGTAAAATTTCTGACAAAATGAAACCTCGAAGAGTTCTCTAGATTTATTTGTCTTAGAGATATGCCTCTTTGACTTTGTAACTTTTCGTTTTTTGAACCCTTTTTAAATTGCACTCTTCCCGATGCGCAAAATCCTGCCAGTTTCCCGGGTAACTATAGGGGAACCAAGGGTAGCTGATGGGTTTTTGGGTAATCTGAGGGTAACCGAGGATTGCCAATGGGTAACTTTTCCGCGAGTAACTAGAGGGTAACTGATTGTGCATCGGGTTCTCAGAATCAGGTTTTTTGAAATTTTAAATTTAAACAGTCACATCTCGGCGAATCTTGGAGCTAGAGAGCTCCGCAAAGTCTTAATTTGACAGAAATTTTATCTAGTATATGCCGGTTCTCATAACTCCCATACCGACGACGAAGTGGAACCTTATCCCCTATACTGCTTCATTTTTCTACCATATACTAAAATTACTTACGTTGGCGTCAGGTATTTTCTATTTTGAATGTAATCTCTGAGTACTCCGGTAATCATATACGAAGCAGTTCCCAATAAAACCGACAGCGACGATATAAATCCAGTTTTCGTCATATCATAATGCAACACATCTGCTCGATAGATTATGATTATTTGAACATTTGCAGTAAGAGGCAAATACTCGGAAATTTCACGAGGCTGATTCCATGATACCGACAATTTATTGAATAACTTACCGTTTGTGAATACAGGCAGCATTACGTGAAAGAATAAATATAAATAGGCGAAACTAAATTTCAAAGCGTAAGAAGCTAGAGTTGTTTTGGAAAATAATATCTTCATCCATGGGTATGTTGTCTGAAACGTTATAATAAACGAGAATTATAGTTAGTTGCTTTTTATCTGTGCATGTATCAGATATCATTATAGGGTGTCCCTTATTTTACAAGTTTTCGCCAATTGATTAGGGTCGCACTGAAATTTCTTCCAATAGACCTAAAAACTCCCATAAAAATTTTAGCTCAATTTGAGGTCATTAACCCATGCCGCTTTGACCTTGAAGTTATGTGTAATACTGAGATTTTTCAAAAAACCGCGAATATTTTGGAACATATCAACTTCAGGACCAAAATGCGTTTAACATATAAAATGTTCCTTATTAAATTTTCTATAAAAAAGATTCAATACAACTTTCCTCTAGAACGCATATGTAAACATGTGTGAAAGTTTCGAGGAACATGGCTTATTTTGTTACTTTTTCTTTCATAACCGATTTTTACTAGCTCAATCGCAGATATCTGAAAAAAGATTCACTTTAGGACCAAAATGCAAACACCATAAAATGTTCCTTGTTAAATTTTCTATAAAAAGGTTTTTTACAACTTTTCTTTAGAAAACATATTTATCGAAATAATCGCAAAAATACGTGAAGTTTTCGAAAAACGTAGTTTTTTTAAAAATTATTTTACAGCTGAAATATCTATTAATGTCGGGTAATACATACTACTATATAACTTCAGTCTCTGTCTACTGGGGCAAGCGCCTCAGTCTGCCCTCCTAACTTGGTTACCCTCTTGACCGTTTGTTGGGTACCTACTATAGAGTAGACCTCGGGCTATGTATGTATATCAGCAATGGTCAACATTGCGCATAAAATATAACAGTGTGCTGCTAAGGAACAGTAACATGTTCTCAGAATTCATTGTCATTTCCTATGGACAAATCGCTGTTTTCTATTGTTGATTGTACATCATCTCAAGTCCACCATACCAAGTCTTCAACGGAATCTTAGAATGCTCAAGACTCAATAAAAACTTTGGAATTAGTTATGGCTCATGGAAGCCCAGTTAAAGTTTCAATTTTAGGCTCTTCCGCAAATTTTTTATCACTAGGGTCAGACCAACAGTCCTACCTCTTGCAAATACAAGCTTTTAATAATCGCAAACACTTCTGCATGTGTCCATCTTTACCTTTCTAACGATGAGATGAAGAAAAACGTGCAGAAGTAGTTACGTTGCTCATGCAAGTAAGAAAACATAAGTACTAAGTACTAATGTTTATTATGACACTTTTCAAGTACTGATGTTTTCCGGCTTCGAAATATCCCCGGCAGGGCTCCCCCACCGTCACATACCTAGACGAGGAGGTGTTAGGGGGAGTGAAGAGGAAGCACATCGGCGGTGGGGGACCTGAAATTTCCAGGCTAGTGCTCGGGGAGCGCGAACTTCGGTCAGTAGGGAACCCCATGGCGGCCCTTGCAGGACGCGCGCACCAGAAGCGGCACGGCGAAATGGAGGCTCGGGCCGGCTTCAAAGCGTCCCTCCGGCCACTGATGCGATATTCGAAAGGGTAGTTTCCGGTGCCGGGGATGCGGTTTCTTAGGGGTCACTTTGGCATACGTGCATCGCCATACGTCCCACCACACCATACCTAACTAATTCCAAATTCAATAATTGAAGAAAACCAAATTTTACGATCTAGGGTTAACAAACTGTTTTTATTGAGCCTTAAGCATTCTAAGATTCCGTGGAAGACTTGGTATAGTGGACTTGAGATAATGTATATCAATAATAGGAAACGTCGATTTGCTCATAGAAAATGACCTTGAATTCTGAGAACACGTGACTGTTCCTTAACAGCACGAAATTATATCTTATGCGCGCCTTGTTGACTATTGTTGATATATGTACATACATTATCCGAGGTCTATTTTATGGTAGATACCCAACAAACTGTCATGGGCTTAGCCGGGGGGGGGCAAACTGAGGCGCTTGCCTCAGTAGACAGAGACTGAAGTTATATTGTAATGTGCGTTACCTGACATTAATAGATATTTTAGCCGTAAAATAATTTTTAAAAAACTAAGTTTTTCGAAAATTCCACGCATTTTTGCGATTATCTCGATAAATATGAATTCTAAAGAAAAGTTGTATGGAATCATTCTTACAGAAAATTTAACGTGAAACATTTTATGTTATTCGCATTTTGGTCCTAAAGTGAATATTTCTTCAGATAACTACGATTTAACGAGTGAAGATCGGTTATGAAAGAAAAAACAACATCCACGTTCCTCGAAACTTTCACACATTTTGACGATTATCTCGGTGAATATGCGTTCTAAAGAAAGGTTGTACAGAATATTTCTTACAAGAAATTCAACAAGGAACATTTTAGGTTTTATGCATTCTGGTCCTAAAGTTAATATGTTCCGAGATATTCGCGTTTTTTTTTTGTAAAATCTCAGTATTACACAACTTTAAGAGGCCAAAGCGGCACGGCTAATAACCTCAGATTGAGCTCAAATTTCTTATGGCGAAGTTCTAGGTCCATTGGAACAAATTTCAGTGCAACCTTAATTGATTGGCGAAAACTTGTAAAATAAGAGACGCCCTAATCATTATACATATCTGTAAAGCCCGTTCTAGACGGTCAATAATATTGTGTCAAAAAAAGAAAAATTGATGGTTTCATCCATATGATCAATGTTGTTTCCCTAGACGATCAAAAATTGATAACTATTATCAGCAGCTGTTTTATCACTAAAGTTTACAGCATACGGACCCTGAACATATTATTTAGTCCGATTTTCTAATTAAAATCAGGTATTTTATTTTGTATTGTTGTTCGGTTGATTGAATTTGTACCCGTGTACTCAGTGAAATGGATGATTACGATGTAGCAGTCATCAGCCTTTCTCTTTATCTGTATGCAGAATACGAACAAGAGGAAAACAGAAGGAAGGGAAGCCAGAAAGGTCGAAGATGGACAAGAGAATGGTTGAATAAGAGAAAAGTGTATACACAAGAAAATCTATTAAATGACATCAGACTGACAGAACCAAAATATTTCAACAACGTTCAGCTTCAAATCGACTCGTCACTGATGAAACTTAATCAATGTAAAAATATTGTCAATGTATCAAAAATATCTATTTCGTTTTGATATTTTTGATGAACTGTCAATTTATTGATGATGTCTCAATTTTTGATCGTTGTGTCAATATTATTGAATAAGTTTCCCCACATGGTCAATAATATTGCAAAGTATGATAATATTGATCAATATTATTGATCGTCTAGAACGGGCTTAAGAATATTCTGAATCTATAATTATTTTCCCATTTCATACGAATCATTAGGTATTTGTATGTACACCAGTCCGAATGCTAGTTAAATGTACCCTGTTTTTTTTTTTAAAATGTGTAAAGGGTGTCACTTGGCATATTTGAGCAATATAGACATCCTCAAACCCCATGTCGAATCCCCCCCCCCCACGGGAACATAACTGCCTCCTTTTCCCGTCTTTCTTCAATAATTTCTCGACCGTAAGTCGTACTGCAAAAGAGTAAGTAGCAAAATTGATCTACGCTAAACTTTACATACAACTGGTCTCTTGTCATTTTTTCATATCTGTCTTAGAGCCCCCAACAATTTTCACAATTTATCCCCCTTCTCTTCGCTTTGTACATATTCCTTCTCTACTCTACATGTGACAATGTCCAAATTATAGGGTGAACCTTATATTGAACTTGCATTCAGGAACTGTGGAAGTTTGTAAAATTACATCAGTGTCGTTTTTATCAGCGTATCTTACCCTCGCACGTTTCTTCCTTACTCCTAAGTTCATTATTTTCAGGTTCGGGTGAAACTAATATGGAAATCAGCTTCAGTCATCGGCGTAGCCAGCGATGGACACGGGGACAGTCTCCCCCCTATATTTTGAAAAAAATTATGTTCCAGCCCTCACAAGATTATTTTCAAATATTCAAAGCCAACTGAATAAAATTCGCAGAAAATAGGATGTGCCTAGAGGCCCAGACGCTAGACAACGAAAATGTGTGACTGACGCCAGTATAATTCTACTTTTTTGCCCCCCTCTGGGAAAAGTTCTGCTACGGCCATGGCTTCAGTGACCTAGGAAACTTATAAAATGATGCCCGCATTATATTTATTCATAAATTTACCCCCACCCCTTCCTTCTAGTCTCCCGAATTCCACAATTTCCTAGGTAGGGTTCTACTAATATTACCATCAAATTTAACCACCGTAGTAACATACTCATATATGAAATGACATCCATGTTACATTTTGTGAGAATTTGGGGTCCTGCTCCCTCCCGCATACCACACTTACCCAATTAGGGAAAAACCATTTAGCGACCATTTGAATTCCTAAAAGGACATTGATATAGCATATCATGAAACTGTTGAGCATTCATCCCTTCCCAGATGCCATAATTTTGAATTTACAAATTAACTATTACCGAAATCCAGTTTTATGATCTTGAAACATTCACAGCCGATACTTCGATTTGGCGATTCGAGGCAGTGGAAGGTGGGAAAGGAAAAAAAAGTATTCTAATAATTAATTTAAAAAAAAAAAAAAAAAGGAAAAAAAGAAAAACACGGATTTGAAGATGTGGTATCCCACGGGAGGGAAAAGGAGCAGAAGAAAAAGATAGGCAGATATAAATACGTATACAGGAATAGGTCCGAGAGATTTGCTCCACTTCGGTTCCTTGAAGTCGGTGAGACCAAGAAACATGTTAAAAATTTATGCTTTTTCCCAGAAAGCTAAAATTATAGTGTTTCATTTCACGGGCGGATCCCCTCTCTTGGTGGGTGGTAAAATTTTAAGACAGATACAAAAAATTGAAAGAAAGCAAGTACATATTACGCAAAATACGACTTATATTTGAGACGCGATATTCCAAAACGGCCTTTGTCCACGTTTCAAAATTTTATAGAAGAATGAAATAACCTGATACTCTTGTTTATACCATATATGTGTCACCAGTGGCACTTAGGTTGCCTAGCAGAACACCGACCTGAATACTGGTAGGTTGACAGTGTAGTAATGAGTTGTGTATACCTCCCACCACATGACACTATAAAACGAGTCGATAAAAATGGGCATAGGTATTTTTGGAATATCGCTCCTCATTTGTGAAGTTATTAGGAAAAAACTGCGGAAGGATGTAGCTAAGTACATTTCTTAAAATATTCTTTAGGGTCTTAACTATAAACGTGTCAATTAGCACACTGCATCAAAAAATGCAGGCCACCTTCCGTATTAGGCAATTAACATCCACGCTACACGGATAGTGTAGGCTACAGTTAAGCATCTACAATTTACCACTTTCGCTCGCATTGGAATTTTTTCTTCAAGATATTGCAACTCTTCTTCCGATATCCACGGATCAGTCGCAGGGCTTTCTCGAACGAATGCAAGCCAGAAAATGTACCACAGCAAAGCAAAACTTCCTAAAAAAGTTCAACATCTATAGAACACTTTGTGTTACTCTGCATTGAGAATACGCTGTATGCGTGGGTTTAATTACTCGTGAGCTGGCAAAAATTGTAAATGATGCAGCTGGACATACTGACCAGTAATATAGAAAATATACGGCCATCCCCAATGTTCTGCCGCATATCCTGAAACTGAATACGAAAGTGCCGGTCCAATGTAGACTCCTAGGTAGGAGAAACTAATCAGTCGTGATTGTTCATCTTGAGGAAACCATCTTGACCAAACTTCTCCAGTACTAGCATACGATATCGCCTATAATAGAGAGAATACAGCCTCCATGAGGATCAATGTTTTATATTGTTTCATATGTTCTTAGTAGTCCTATGTAAAATTAGCAATGACTAAATATATGGGCATGTTGTACATAGGTATCATCATGAAGAATTTCATTAATTTCACTGCAAAACTAGCGCAATATGGAATACTGCGTCGGTCAGAAATACTGCAAAATGTGGGAATACTGCAGTCCTGCCAAAATATTGGCTTAGCAGTGTTGGTAGTGCTTATACCATATGCCTATTGGCCTGAGTGAAAAGTAGTTTTCTGTGGTAGTACGGCCAACTTGAATAGTAGTTGGTGTGGTGGGACGTATGGCGATGCACGCATGCCAAAGTGGCCCCTATGACACCGCACCCCCGGCCACAGGAACCACCCTTTCGAGCATCGCGTCAGTGACCGGAGGGACGTCAGTAGTTAGCTTGCAGTATGTGAATTGGCAGTACAGCAGTGGCAGCACTGCTGGATTAATTGGCAGTGAGCTGACTGTAAGACCACCAATATACTTCGGCAGTACGATTGCTAGTCCACAGTCATGTATACAACCACCACAAGTTTTTCAACCGCCTGACTGCCTGTATTTTACCTAACGCGGCATTAGTGGCTGTGTTTGCAACTTTTAGGGAATTCTTCATGGAGATGTTTTGAATCCAATCACCTTTTAGATACTAGATGTTCAACTCTGTATTTGATTTTGTATCCGTGGATTTCTTCATCGCTTTAGTTCTCTCCTCCTAGCACTATCCCTCGCTACCGTCCCTCCGGCCACTGATGCGATACTCGGAAGAGTAGTTGCCGGGGCCGGGGGCGCGGTGTCATAGGGGCCACTTTGGCACGCGTGCATTGCCATACGTTCCACCACACCATCCCTCGCTACCGACCATTAGTTCTCATTACTGCGTGTTCGTATATCCACTCTGGTATACATGCACATGTACCTCCATTTAACGACTTCCTAGACAACTCCCAACGTTGTCCTCTTCTATCTAGACTTAGAGTAAACACGTTCCACCGTTTCCATATAAGAGAAATACGTACGTGCAGCACCCCTTCCACAAGCCGCATGATCATCATCGGATAAATTTTCTCACTATTGAATACTGGCGTTATTATCGTTACAATGCCGGCTACTAGCATTGATGAACCGAATACCTGGACGCCACCAAATCTGCAGGCCAACCAACCACCTATGGTTGATGATATTAGTGGTCCGAAATAAACACTGCTGAATATTACTCCACGTTCTTCTGAGTTCCATTCAAAATCTGGTTTCTAAACGGTAAAATTAATGTAAGTAGAATTTTGAATTCATTTTGTAATTTAAAATAACAGTTGTGATACCTAGCTGTGCTGGTAGAATTTGAGTGGGTGCCTGTACAACTAAGAACACTTACGTGAATTATAGTCCCATTTTCAAGCGCGTGAGTCTTATTAGATGTCATCTCCATAACAGCTATACTTATGTTTGATCTCAAAGAATACATAACCGTGATTCCAAAGAACATGAGTACAGCAACGATAACTCTCCGTGGCATCAGTGACCTAAAAATGACAACACCAGTTACGTTATTAGCGCAAAATTACGAAACATTTTTTCGGAAAGCTTTTGTACGGCACCAATTGATGTTGATAAACCGCAAAAATCTTTTAATCGGAGACAGCTAGAGCGAAACGGTTAGAATTTTTGGAATGCGGAGACAATTTTGAAATAGCCCCACTCTTCACAAGAAAAAAAAAAAATTTCACCCTTAACAATACATGAGTATGGGCGAACTGATAAAACGCGAATAGCTGTGGACTGGGGATAGCTAGAGGAAAACGGTTTGAAATTTTGAGAGCAGATTGATCTCCTCTTTCGAAAGTGTCAACCCGTTTCGCTGTAGCTGCCACCAATCCAAAGATTTTTGCATTTTATTAGTTCGCCCCAGAGAAATTAGCGATTTCGAAAACGGCGAATATTCTGGTAATGCCTTCAGGACGTCGAATATGCAACTCAACATACACCAATGGACGTTTTCTAAAGCAAAAATCTCCGGACTAGGGATAGCTAGAGGAAAACGGTTTGAAATTTTGAGAGCCAATTGATCTCCTCTTTCAAAAGTGTCAAACCCGTTTCGCTGTAGCTTCCACCAATCCAAAGAATTTTGCATTTTATTAGTTCGCCCCCGAGAAATTACTTTCGAAATCGCTAGTTTCTCTGGGGGGAACTAATAAAACGCAAAAATCTCCGGACTGGATATAGCTAGAGGAAAACGGTTTGAAATTTTGAGAGCCATTTGATCTCCTCTTTCGAAAGTGTCGACCTGTTTCGCTGTAGCTGCCTCCAATCCAACGATTTTTGCATTTTATTGGTTCGGCCCAGAGAAATTAGCAAATTCGAAAACGGCGAATATTCTGGTAGTGCCTTCAGCACGTCGAATATGCAACTCAACAAACACCAATTGCTGTTTTCGAAATCGTGAATTTCTCTGGGGGGAACTAATAAAATGCGAAAATCTCCGGACTTGGGATAGCTAGAGGAAAACGGTTTGAAATTTTGAGATCAAATTGATCTCCTCTTTCGAAAATGCCAACCCGTTTCGCAGTAGCTGCCACCAATCCAAAGAATTTTGCATTTTATTATTTCGCCCCACAGAAATTAGCAAATTCGAAAACGGCGAACATTCTGGTAATGCCTTCAGCACGTCGAATATGCAACTCAACATACACCAAGTGACATTTTCGAAATCGAAAATCTCCGGACTGGGGATAGCTAGGAGAAAACGGTCTGAAATTTTGAGAGTAAAATGATCTCCTCTTTCGAATGCCCAACCCGTTTGCTGTAGCAGCCTCCAATCCAAAGATTTTTGCATTTTATTAGTTCGCCCCAGAGAAATTAGCGATCTCGAAAACGTCAATTGGCGTATGAGAAATAGCATATTCAATTCTTCGAAGGCGTCACAATTTTATTTCAACTTTTCGAATATTCTGGAAATGCCTTCAGCACTTCGAATATGCAACTCAACATACACCAATGCGTTCGAAATCGTGATTTCTCTGGGGACTAATAAAATGCGAAAATCTCCGGACTGGGGATAGCTAGAGGAAAACGGTTTGAAATTTGGAGATCAAATTGATCTCCTCTTTCGAAAATGCCAACCCGTTTCGCAGTAGCTGCCACCAATCCAAAGAATTTTGCATTTTATTATTTCGCCCCACAGAAATTAGCAAATTCGAAAACGGCGAATATTCTGGTAATGCCTTCAGCACGTCGAATATGCAACTCAACCAACGCCAATTGACGTTTTCGAAATCGTGAATTTCTCTGGGGGGAACTAATAAAATGCGAAAATCTCCGGACTGGGGATAGCTAGAGGAAAACGGTTTGAAATTTTGAGATCAAATTGATCTCCTCTTTCGAAAATGCCAACCCGTTTCGCAGTAGCTGCCACCAATCCAAAGAATTTTGCATTTTATTATTTCGCCCACAGAAATTAGCAAATTCGAAAACGGCGAACATTCTGGTAATGCCTTCAGCACGTCGAATATGCAACTCAACATACACCAAGTGACATTTTCGAAATCGAAAATCTCCGGACTGGGGATAGCTAGGGGAAAACGGTTTGAAATTTTGAGAGCAAAATGATCTCCTCTTTCGAATGTGTCAACCCGTTTTGCTGTAGCAGCCTCCAATCCGAAGATTTTTGCATTTTATTAGTTCGCCCCAGAGAAATTAGCGATCTCGAAAACGTCAATTGGCGTATGAGAAATAGCATATTCAATTCGTCGAAGGCGTCACAATTGTATTTCAAATTTTCGAATATTCTGGTAATGCCTTCAGTACGTCGAATATGCAACTCAATAAACACCAATTGCTGTTTTCGAAATCGTGAATTTCTCTGGGGGGAACTAATAAAATGCGAAAATCTCCGGACTTGGGATAGCTAGAGGAAAACGGTTTGAAATTTTGAGATCAAATTGATCTCCTCTTTCGAAAATGCCAACCCGTTTCGCAGTAGCTGCCACCAATCCAAAGAATTTTGCATTTATTATTTTCGCCCCACAGAAATTAGCAAATTCGAAAACGGCGAAATTCTGGTAATGCCTTCAGCACGTCGAATATGCAACTCAACAACAACATCGCAAATGACATTTTTGACGATAAAATCGAAAATCTCCGGACTGGGATAGCTAGGGAAAACGGTTTGAAATTTTGAGATCAAATTGATCTCCTCTTTCGAAAATGCCAACCCGTTTCGCAGTAGCTGCCACCAATCCAAAGAATTTTGCATTTTATTATTTCGCCCACAGAAATTAGCCTCAAAACTCAATTGCGTATGAAATACAATCATGCGAGCTCACAATTGTATTAATTTCGAATATTCTGGTAATGCCTTCAGACGTCGAATATGCAACTCAACATACACCAATTGCGTTTCAAATCGTGAATTTCCCTGGGGGAACTAATAAAATGCGAAAATCTCCGGACTGGGGATAGCTAGGGGAAAACGGTTGAAATTTTGGATCAAATTGATCTCCTCTTTCGAAAATGCCAACCGTTTCGCAGTAGCTGCCACCAATCCAAAGATTTTGCATTTTATTATTTCGCCCCAGAGAAATTATCAAATTCGAAAACGGCGAATATTCTGGTAATGCCTTCGCACGTCGAATATGCAACTAACATACACCAAGTGACATTTTCGAAATCGAAAATCTCCGGACTTGGGATAGCTAGAGGAAAACGGTTTGAAATTTTGAGATCAAATTGATCTCCTCTTTCGAAAATGCCAACCCGTTTCGCAGTAGCTGCACCAATCCAAAGATTTTGATTTTATATTTCGCCCCAGAAATTAGCAATTCGAAAACGCGAATTTCTGGTAATGCCTTCAGACGTCGAATATGCAACTCAACAAACACCAATTGCTGTTTTCGAAATCGTGAATTTCTCTGGGGGGAACTGATAAAATGCGAAAATCTCCGGACTTGGGATAGCTAGAGGAAAACGGTTTGAAATTTTGAGCTCAAATTGATCTCCTCTTTCGAAAATGCCAACCCGTTTCGCAGTAGCTGCCACCAATCCAAAGAATTTTGCATTTTATTATTTCGCCCCACAGAAATTAGCAAATTCGAAAACGGCGAACAATTTCTGGTAATGCCTTCAGCACGTCGAATATGCAACTCAACATACACCAATGACATTTTCGAAATCGAAAACTCCGGACTGGGATAGCTAGGGAAACGTTTGAAATTTTGGAGAAATGATCTCCTCTTCGAATGCCAACCCTTTCGCTGTACGCCACCACGAGATTTTGATTTATATTCGAGAAATCTCGATTGAAGCAGGGAAATAATTTGTATAATCTGCCGTTCGCATCTGCACTCAAAGAACATTGTTTTATATCGCAATTTGGGAATTAAAACGCTAAATCCGGTATGCTTAGCAGGAAAACGTAATTAACAAATTCTTTTCGAAATCGAATCTTGGCAGTACTTCAAATCCAGATGTGATATTGCAGAAATTAAATTCAAATGCCTTTTCGAATGCCCCCGTATTCGAATGCAACTCAATCAAACAATTTCTTTTTTAAATCGGAATTTGCAATAAAAAGCGAAAATCTCGGAATGGGTAGCAGGGAAAGCGTTTAATATGAACAATTGACTTTTCGAAAATCGTATCAGACTGCACCAATCCAGATTTGCATTTATATTGCCCACAGAATTAAATTCAAAAGGAATCTTCTGTATGTCAACCCTTCGAATATGCACTCAATCACAATTGCATTTTAAATCGAACCCGGAGGAACAGGGAAAACGGTTTGAATTTGAGAGAAAATACTTTTCAATTGTCAACCGTTTTCATGTACATTCGAATATCTAACTCAAGAATTGCATAACACCATGCTTCGAATCGTGAATTTCCCGGGGGGAATATAAAAGCGAAAATCTCGACTGGAAGCAAAAACGGTTGAAATTTTGAAATTGATCCTTTGAAAATGCAACCGTTTCGCAAGTGCCCCATCCAAAGAATTATTTTTATTCGCCCAGAAATACATTTCGAAAAGCGAATATTCTGGTAATGCCTTCAGACGTCGAATATGCAACTCATACACCAATTGCTTTTCGAAATCGAAAATCTCTCCGGACTGGGATAGCTAGGGAAAACGGTTTGAAATTTTGAGATCAAATTGATCTCCTCTTTCGAAAATGCCAACCCGTTTCGCAGTAGCTGCCACCAATCCAAAGAATTTTGCATTTTATTATTCGCCCCAAGAAATTAGCAATTCGAAAACGGCGACATTCTGGTAATGCCTTCACACTCGAATATGAACTCAACATACACCAAGTGCAAATATTTCGAAATGAAAATCTCCGGACTGGGATAGCTAGGGGAAAACGGTTTGAAATTTGAGATCAAATGATCTCCTCTTTCGAAATGCCAACCCGTTTGCAGTAGCGCCCCAATCCAAAGAATTTTTCATTTTATTAGTTCGCCCCAAGAAATTACTTAAGCGAATATTCGAATGCTCAACGTCGAATACAATCAAACCAATTGCGTTTTCGAATCGTGAATTCTTGGGACTATAAGCGAACTCGATGGATAGTGGAACGTTGAAATTTAGATCAAATATCTCTCGAAATGCAACCCTCGCAGTACTGCACACCAAGATTTGTTATTATTTCGCCAAGAAATTAGCAAATTCGAAAACGCGAAATTCTGTAATGCCTTCAGCACGTCGAAATGCAACTCACTCACAAGTGAATTTCGAAATCGAAAATCTCCGGACTGGGATAGCTAGGGGAAAACGGTTTGAAATTTTGAGAGCAAAATGATCTCCTCTTTCGAATATGTCCAACCCGTTTTGCTGTAGCAGCCCCAATCCGAAGATTTTTGCATTTATTAGTTCGCCCCAGAGAAATTAGCGAATCTCGAAAACGTCAATTGGCGTATGAGAAATAGCATATTCAATTCGTCGAAGCGTCACAATTGTATTTCAAATTTCGAATATTCTGGTAATGCTTCAGTACGTCGATATGCAACTCAAATACACCAATTGACGTTTCGAAATCGTGAATTTCTGGGGAACTAATAAAATGCGAAAATCTCGGACTGGGAAGCTGAGAAACGTTTGAAATTTTGAGATCAAATTATCTCCTCTTTCGAAAATGCCAACCGTTCGCATACTGCCACCATCCAAAGAATTCTTGGCATTTTAATTATTTCGCCCCACAGAATTAGCAAATTCGAAAACGGCGAAATTCTGGTAATGCCTTCGCACGTCGAATATGCAACTAACAATACACCAAGTGACATTTTCAATTGAAAATCTCCGGACTGGGATAGCTAGGGAAAACGGTTTGAAATTTTGAGACAAATTGATCTCCTCTTTCGAAATGCAACCCGTTTGCTGTAGCGCCTCCAATCCAAGAATCATTTATATTCCCAGAATTAGATCTCGAAAACTCAATGCGAAGACGACATATCAATTGTCGAAAAGCGTAATTATTTCAAATTCGATTCTGTAATGCCTTCAGCATGTCGAATATGCAACTCAAAACACCAATTGCTGTTTTCGAAATCGTGAATTTCCTGGGGGAACTGATAAAACGCGAAATCTCGGACTGGGATAGCTAAGGAAAACGGTTTGAAATTTTGAGATCAAATTGATCTCCTCTTTCGAAAATGCCAACCCGTTTCGCAGTAGCTGCCACCAATCTAAGAATTTGCATTTTTTATTTCGCCACCCAGAAATTAGCAAATTCGAAAACGGCGAACATTCTGTAATGCCTTCAGCACGTCGATATGCAAATCAACAACACCAAGTGACATTTCGATTAATCGAAATCTCCGGACTGGGAAAGCTAGGGAAAACGGTTTGGAAATTTTGAGATCAAATTGATCTCCTCTTTCAAAGCCAACCCGTTTCGCAGTACTGCCACCAATCCAAAGAATTTTGCATTTTATTATTCAAATCGATCTCCGCAGGCGAGAAATAGCAAAATTCCGAGTAAATGTCAAACAATTCTGGTAATGCTTCAGACGTCGAATATGCAACTCAACATACACCAATTGACGTTTTCGAAATCGAAAATCTCCGGACTGGGGATAGCTAGGGGAAAACGGTTTGAAATTTTGGACAAAATGATCTCCTCTTTCGAAAATGCAACCCGTTTTGTCGTAAGCGCCTCCAATCGAAGATTTTTGCATTTATATTCGCCCAAAAATTAGCGTTCGAAAACTCAATTGCGATGAGAAATAGCATCAATTCGTCGAAGAGCGCACAATTTTATTTCAATTTTCGTTTCGGAATGCCTTCAGACGTCGAATATGCAACTCAATAAACCCAATTGCTGTTTTCGAAATCGTGAATTTCTCTGGGGGAACTAATAAAATGCGAAAATCTCCGGACTTGGGGATAGCTGGAGGAAAACGGTTTGAAAATTTGAGATCAAATTGATCTCCTCTTTCGAAAATGCAACCCGTTTCGCAGTAGCTGCCACCAATCCAAAGAATTCATTTTATTATTGCCCAGAATTAGCAAATTCGAAACGGCGAATATCTGGTAATGCCTTCGCACGTCGAATATGCAACTGAACAAACACCAAGTGACATTTTCGAAATCGAAAATCTCCGGACTGGGGATAGCTAGGGGAAAACGGTTTGAAATTTTGAGATCAAATTGATCTCCTCTTTCGAAAATGCCAACCCGTTTCGCAGTAGCTGCCACCAATCCAAAGAATTTTATTTTATTAGTTCGCCCCAGAGAAATCAGCATTTCGAAAACGGCGAATTTACGGTAATGCCTTCAGACGTCGAATATGCAACTCAACAAACACCAATTGCGTTTTCGAAATCGTGAATTTCTCTGGGGGAACTAATAAAATGCGAAAATCTCGACTGGAGCGGAAAACGGTTGAATTGATCAATGATCTCCTCTTCGAATGCAACCCGTTTCGCAGTACTGCCACCAATCCAAAGAATTTTATTTTATTATTCGCCCAAGAAATTACAAATTCGAAAACGGCGAACATTCTGGTAATGCCTTCAGCACGTCGAATATGCAACTCAACATACACCAAGTGACATTTTCGAAATCGAAAATCTCCGGATGGGATACTAGGAAAACGGTTGAATTTTGGACAAATGATCTCCTCTCGAATGTGCAACCCGTTTGCGTAGCGCCCCAATCCAAGATTTTTGCATTTTAGTTCGCCCAGAGAAATAGCGATCTCGAAAACGTCATTGGTATGAGAAATGCATATTCAATTCGTCGAAGGCGTCACAATGTATTTAAATTTTCGAATATTCTGGTAATGCTTCAGTACGTCGAATATCACTCAAAACACCAATTGCGTTTTCGAAATCGTGAATTTCCTGGGGAACTAATAAAAGCGAAAATCTCCGACTGGGATAGCTAGGGAAAACGGTTTGAAATTTTGGATCAAATGATCTCCTCTTTCGAAAATGCCAACCCGTTTCGCAGTAGCGCCACCAATCCAAAGAATTTCATTTATTATTTCGCCCCACAGAAATTAGCAAATTCGAAAACGGCGAACATTCTGGTAATGCCTTCAGCACGTCGAATTCAACTAACAACACCAAGTGACATTTTCGAAATCGAAATCTCCGGACTGGGATAGCAGGGGAAAACGGTTTGAAATTTTGGACAAATGATCTCCTCTTTCGAAAATGCCAACCCGTTTCGCAGTAGCTGCCACCAATCAAAGAATTTTGCATTTTATTATTTCGCCCACAGAAATTAGCAATTCGAAAACGCGAATATCGGTAATGCTTCAGCACGTCGAATATGCAACTCAACAACCCAATTGACGTTTTTCGAATCGTGAATTTCTCTGGGGAACTATAAAATCGAAAATCTCCGGACTGGGGATAGCTAGAGGAAAACGGTTGAAATTTTGAGATCAAATTGATCTCCTCTTTCGAAAATGCCAACCCGTTATCGCAGTAGCTGCCACCAATCAAAGAATTTGCATTTTATTATTTCGCCCCACAGAAATTACAATTCCGGCGATCTGGTAAGCTAGAACGTCTGAAATGAACTCAAATCCAAATGACATTTCGAAATGCACTCCGACTGATACTACGGACAAAATTGAATTTAGGCAAATTCTGTATGTCAACCGATATGCACTGAACTCACCAATGATTTGCGAATCGATCTCCGATGGGAGTAGAAAGTTTGAAATGGCAAAGACTCCTCTTTCGAAGCACCCGTTCGAGACTGCCCCAACGAATCATAAACGCAAGAAATTAGCTGATTTGATAGTTCCAAATCGACTCGAATCAATTGCGTAATGCTTAGACTAATATGCAACTCAATCAAGCCAATTGAATTTCGAAATCTGAATTTCTGGTAATGCATTCGATTCCGATATGCAGACAAAACGTTAACATTGAGTTCAATTGATTCCTCTTGAAAATCAAATCGATCCGGACTGGAATCAGAATTTAATTTATTATTGAGAAATACAATTGACTCACATTTCGAATGCCTCCGTATCGCATATGCCAACCAACCAAAAATATGATTTTATTATTCCCAGAAAAGCATTCGAAAACGCAATACCGGTAATGCCTTCAGCACGTCGAATATGGCAATTTACACCAATTGCTTTTCGAATCGAATTTCTTGAACTAATAAATGCGAAAATCTCCGGCTGGGAGCTAGAAAACGGTTTGAAATTTGAGCAAATGATCTCCTCTTGAAAATGCCACCTATCGCAAGACTGCCACATCCAAGAATTTATATTTTTCGCCCCAAGAAATTAGCAAATTCGAAAACGGCGAAATTCTGGTAATGCCTTCAGCACGTCAATATGCACTCAACATCAACCAAGTACATTTCAAATCGAATATGACTGGGAACAAGGGAAAAGGTTGAAATTTTGGAGCAAAATGATCCCCTTCGAATCAACCGACTGTGTTGCTAGGAACGGTTAATATCGAAGATTTTTGCATTTTCAATTCCCCCAGAGAAATACGCACATCAAAAGCATTCTATATAAATTCCAAAAATTCGTCGAAGGCGTCACAATTATTTAAATTTCGAATTCTGGTAATGCCTCAACGTCGAAAAAGAAACTCAAAAACCCAAATTTGGGGTTTTTTCGAAATGTGAATTTTTTTGGGGGTTTTTAAAAAAAAGCAAAAATCTCCGGATTTGGGAAGCTGGGAAACTTTTTAAAATTTTTGAACCCAAATTGATTCCCCCCTTTCGAAAATCCCAAACCCTTCCCGAAAGTAGCGCCCCCAACCCAAAAGAATTTTCCATTTTTTTTATTTCGCCCAGAGAAATTAGCAAATTCGAAAACGGCGAACATTCTGGTAATGCCTTCAGCACGTCGAATATGCAACTCAACATACACCAAGTGACATTTTCGAAATCGAAAATCTCCGGACTGGGGATAGCTAGGGGAAAACGGCTTGAAATTTTGAGAGCAAAATGATCTCCTCTTGCGAATGTGTCAACCCGTTTTGCTGTAGCAGCCTCCAATCCGAAGATTTTTGCATTTTATTAGTTCGCCCCAGAGAAATTAGCGATCTCGAAAACGTCAATTGGCGTATGAGAAATAGCATATTCAATTCGTCGAAGGCGTCACAATTGTATTTCAAATTTTCGAATATTCTGGTAATGCCTTCAGTACGTCGAATATGCAACTCAACATACACCAATTGACGTTTTCGAAATCGTGAATTTCTCTGGGGGGAACTAATAAAATGCGAAAATCTCCGGACTGGGGATAGCTAGGGGAAAACGGTTTGAAATTTTGTGATCAAATTGATCTCCTCTTTCGAAAATGCCAACCCGTTTCGCAGTAGCTGCCACCAATCCAAAGAATTTTCCATTTCATTATTTCGCCCCACAGAAATTAGCAAATTCGAAAACGGCGAACATTCTGGTAATGCCTTCAGCACGTCGAATATGCAACTCAACATACACCAAGTGACATTTTCGAAATCGAAAATCTCCGGACTGGGGATAGCTAGGGGAAAACGGTTTGAAATTTTGTGATCAAATTGATCTCCTCTTTCGAAAATGCCAACCCGTTTCGCAGTAGCTGCCACCAATCCAAAGAATTTTGCATTTTATTAGTTCGCCCCAGAGAAATTAGCGATCTCGAAAACGTCAATTGGCGTATGAGAAATAGCATATTCAATTCGTCGAAGGCGTCACAATTGTATTTCAAATTTTCGAATATTCTGGTAATGTCTTCAGTACGTCGAATATGCAACTCAACATACACCAATTGACGTTTTCGAAATCGTGAATTTCCCTGGGGGGAACTAATAAAATGCGAATATCTCCGGACTGGGGATAGCTGGAGGAAAACGGTTTGAAATTTTGAGATCAAATTGATCTCCTCTTTCGAAAATGCCAATCCGTTTCGCAGTAGCTGCCACCAATCCAAAGAATTTTGCATTTTATTATTTCGCCCCACAGAAATTAGCAAATTCGAAAACGGCGAATATTCTGGTAATGCCTTCGGCACGTCGAATATGCAACTGAACAAACACCAAGTGACATTTTCGAAATCGAAAATCTCCGGACTGGGGATAGCTAGGGGAAAACGGTTTGAAATTTTGAGATCAAATTGATCTCCTCTTTCGAAAATGCCAACCCGTTTCGCAGTAGCTGCCACCAATCCAAAGAATTTTATATTTTATTAGTTCGCCCCAGAGAAATCAGCGATTTCGAAAACGCCGAATTTACCGGGTAATGCCTTCAGCACGTCGAATATGCAACTCAACAAACACCAATTGCTGTTTTCGAAATCGTGAATTTCTCTGGGGGGAACTAATAAAATGCGAAAATCTCCGGACTGGGGATAGCTAGAGGAAAACGGTTTGAAATTTTGAGATCAATGTGATCTCCTCTTTCGAAAATGCCAACCCGTTTCGCAGTAGCTGCCACCAATCTTAAGAATTTTGCATTTTATTATTTCGCCCCACAGAAATTAGCAAATTCGAAAACGGCGAACATTCTGGTAATGCCTTCAGCACGTCGAATATGCAACTCAACATACACCAAGTGACATTTTCGAAATCGAAAATCTCCGGACTGGGGATAGCTAGGGGAAAACGGTTTGAAATTTTGTGATCAAATTGATCTCCTCTTTCGAAAATGCCAACCCGTTTCGCAGTAGCTGCCACCAATCCAAAGAATTTTGCATTTTATTAGTTCGCCCCAGAGAAATTAGCGATCTCGAAAACGTCAATTGGCGTATGAGAAATAGCATATTCAATTCGTCGAAGGCGTCACAATTGTATTTCAAATTTTCGAATATTCTGGTAATGCCTTCAGTACGTCGAATATGCAACTCAACATACACCAATTGACGTTTTCGAAATCGAAAATCTCCGGACTGGGGATAGCTAGGGGAAAACGGTTTGAAATTTTGTGATCAAATTGATCTCCTCTTTCGAAAATGCCAACCCGTTTCGCAGTAGCTGCCACCAATCCAAAGAATTTTATATTTTATTAGTTCGCCCCAGAGAAATCAGCGATTTCGAAAACGGCGAATTTACCGGGTAATGCCTTCAGCACGTCGAATATGCAACTCAACAAACACCAATTGCTGTTTTCGAAATCGTGAATTTCTCTGGGGGGAACTAATAATTTGCGAAAATCTCCGGACTGGGGATAGCTGGAGGAAAACGGTTTGAAAATTTGAGATCAAATTGATCTCCTCTTTCGAAAATGCCAACCCGTTTCGCAGTAGCTGCCACCAATCCAAAGAATTTTATATTTTATTAGTTCGCCCCAGAGAAATTAGCAAATTCGAAAACGGCGAACATTCTGGTAATGCCTTCAGCACGTCGAATATGCAACTCAACATACACCAATTGCGTTTTCGAAACGTGAATTTCTGGGGAATATAAAATGCGAAAATCTCCGGACTGGGGATAGCTAGGGGAAAACGGTTTGAAATTTTGAGATCAAATTGATCTCCTCTTGCGAAATGCCAACCCGTTTCGCAGTAGCTACCCCAATCCAAGATTTTGCATTTTATTATTCGCCCAAGAAATTAGCGATTCGAAAACGTGCGAAATCATTCATCGCGGGTAATGCACATTCGGAAGCTCAGTCGAATATGCAACTCAACATACACCAATTGCGTTTTCGAATCGAATTTCCTGGGGAACAAAATCGAAAATCTCCGGACTGGGGATAGCTGGAGGAAAACGGTTTGAAATTTTGAGATCAAATTGATCTCCTCTTTCGAAAATGCCAACCCGTTTCGCAGTAGCTGCCACCAATCCAAAGAATTTTATATTTTATTAGTTCGCCCCAGAGAAATCAGCGATTTCGAAAACGCCGAATTTACCGGGTAATGCCTTCAGCACGTCGAATATGCAACTCAACAAACACCAATTGCTGTTTTCGAAATCGTGAATTTCTCTGGGGGGAACTAATAAAATGCGAAAATCTCCGGACTGGGGATAGCTAGAGGAAAACGGTTTGAAATTTTGAGATCAATGTGATCTCCTCTTTCGAAAATGCCAACCCGTTTCGCAGTAGCTGCCACCAATCTTAAGAATTTTGCATTTTATTATTTCGCCCCACAGAAATTAGCAAATTCGAAAACGGCGAACATTCTGGTAATGCCTTCAGCACGTCGAATATGCAACTCAACATACACCAAGTGACATTTTCGAAATCGAAAATCTCCGGACTGGGGATAGCTAGGGGAAAACGGTTTGAAATTTTGAGATCAATTGATTCCTCTTTCGAAAATGCCACTTTCGCAGTAGCTGCACCAATCAATGATTTTCCATTTATTTTTGCCACAGAAATTAGCAAATTCGAACGGCGAACATTGTAATGCTTCAGCACGTCGATTGCATCACATACACAAGTGACATTTCGAAATCGAAAATCTCCGATGGGGATAGCTAGGAAAACGGTTTGAAATTTTGGACAAATGATCTCCTCTTCGAATGCAACCGTTTGCAGTAGCGCCCAATCCAAAGATTTTGATTTTATTATTCGCCCCAAGAAATTAGCATTCGAAACGTCAATTGGTAGAGAATAGCATTTCAATTCTCGAAGGCGTCACAATTGTATTTCAAATTTCGAAATTCTGGTAATGCCTTCAGACGTCGAATATGCAACTCAACAACACCAATTGCGTTTTCGAAATCGTGAATTTCCTGGGGAACTATAATCGAAAATCTCGGACTGGGATAGCTGGAGGAAACGGTTTGAAATTGAGATCAATTGATCTCTCTTTCAATGCCAACCGTTTCGCAGTAGCTGCCACCAATCCAAAGATTTTTTTTATTTTCGCCCCAAGAAATTAGCAATTCGAAAACGGCGAATTCTGGTAATGCCTTCAGCACGTCGAATATGCAACTAACAAACACCAATGACATTTTCGAAATCGAAAATCTCCGGACTGGGGATAGCTAGGGAAAACGGTTGAAATTTTGAGATCAATTGATCTCCTCTTTCGAAAATGCAACCCGTTTTGCAGTAGCTGCCACCAATCCAAAGAATTTTTGCATTTTATTAGTTCGCCCCAGAGAAATCAGCGATAATGAAAACGGCGAATTTACTCGGGTAATGCCTTCAGACGTCGAATATGCAACTCAACATACACAATTGCTGTTTTCGAAATCGTGAATTTCTCTGGGGGAACTATAAAATGCGAAAATCTCCGGACTGGGGATAGCTAGAGGAAAACGGTTTGAAATTTTTGATCAAATTGATCTCCTCTTTCGAAATGCCAACCCGTTTCGCAGTAGCTGCCACCAATCCAAAGAATTTTGCATTTTATTATTTCGCCCCACAGAAATTAGCAAATTCGAAAACGGCGAACATTCTGGTAATGCCTTCAGCACGTCGAATATGCAACTCAACATACACCAAGTGACATTTTCGAAATCGAAAATCTCCGGACTGGGGATAGCTAGGGGAAAACGGTTTGAAATTTTGGATCAAAATGATCTCCTCTTTCGAAATTGCCAACCCGTTTGCGTAGCGCCCCATCCGAAGATTTTTGCATTTTATTAGTTCGCCCCAGAGAAATTAGCGATCTCGAAAACGTCAATTGGCGTATGAGAAATAGCATATTCAATTCGTCGAAGGCGTCACAATTGTATTTCAAATTTTCGAATATTCTGGTAATGCCTTCAGTACGTCGAATATGCAACTCAACATACACCAATTGACGTTTTCGAAATCTGAATTCCGGGAACTAATAAAATGCGAAAATCTCCGATGGTACTAGGAAACGGTTTGAAATTTGGATCAATTGATCTCCTCTTCGAAAATCCAACCGTTCGCATACTGCCACCAATCAAGAATTTTGCATTATTATTCGCCCACAGAAATAGCAATTCGAACGGCAATATTCTGGTAATGCTTCCACGTCGAATATGCACTAAAACCAATGACATTCGAACGAAAATTCCGACTGGGATAGCTAGGAAACGTTGAAATTTTGAGATCAATTGATCTCCCTTTCGAAATGCCAACCCGTTTCGCAGTACTGCCACCAATCCAAAGAATTTATTATTATTCGCCCAAAATAGCATTCGAAAACGCGAATTTCGTAATGCCTCAGCACGTCGATATCAACAACAAACACCAATTGCTGTTTTCGAAACGGAATTTCTCTGGGAACTATAAACAAAATCCGGACTGGGATAGCTAGGAACGTTTGAAATTTTGAATCATTGATCTCCTCTTTCGAAAATGCCAACCGTTTCGCAGTAGCTCCACCATCTAGATTTATTTATTATTCGCCCCACAGAAATTAGCAAATCGAAAACGGCGAACATTTGGTAATGCCTTCAGCACGTCGAATATGCAACTCAACATACACCAAGTGATATTTTTGAAATCGAAAATCTCTGGACTGGGGATAGCTAGGGGAAAACGGTTTGAAATTTTGAGACAAATGATCTCCTCTTCGAAATGCAACCCGTTTTGCTGTAGCAGCCTCCAATCCAAGATTTTTGCATTTTATTAGTTCGCCCCAAGAAATTAGCGATCTCGAAACGTCAATTGGCGTATGAGAAATAGCATATTCAATCGTCGAAGGCGTCACATTGTATTTCAAATTTCGAATATTCTGGTAATGCCTTCAGTACGTCGAATATGCAACTCAACATACACCAATTGACGTTTTCGAAATCGTGAATTTCTCTGGGGAACTATAAAATGCGAAAATCTCCGGACTGGGATAGCTAGGGGAAAACGGTTTGAAATTTTGAGATCAAATTGATCTCCTCTTTCGAAAATGCCAACCCGTTTCGCAGTAGCTGCCACCAATCCAAAGAATTTTCATTTTATTATTTCGCCCACAGAAATTAGCAAATTCGAAAACGGCGAACATTCTGGTAATGCCTTCAGTACGTCGAATATGCAACTCAACATACACCAAGTGACATTTTCGAAATCGAAAATCTCCGGACTGGGGATAGCTAGGGGAAAACGGTTTGAAATTTTGAGATCAAATTGATCTCCTCTTTCGAAAATGCCAACCCGTTTCGCAGTAGCTGCCACCAATCCAAAGAATTTTATATTTTATTAGTTCGCCCCAGAGAAATTAGCGATCTCGAAAACGTCAATTGGCGTATGAGAAATAGCATATTCATCGTCGAAGGCGTCACAATTGTATTTCAATTTCGAATATTCGGTAAGTTCAGTACGTCGAATATGCAACTCAACATACACCAATTGACGTTTTCGAAATCGTGAATTTCCTGGGGGAACTAATAAAATGCGAAAATCTCCGGACTGGGGATAGCTAGAGGAAAACGGTTTGAAATTTTGAGATCAATTGATCTCCTCTTTCGAAAATGCCAACCGTTCGCAGTAGCTGCACCAATCTAAGAATTTTGCATTTTATTATTTCGCCCACAGAAATTAGCAATTCGAAACGGCGAAATTCTGGTAATGCCTTCAGCACGTCGAATATGCAACTCAACATACACCAAGTGAATTTTCGAAATCGAAAATCTCCGGGACTGGGGATAGCTAGGGGAAAACGGTTTGAAATTTTGATCAAATTGATCTCCTCTTTCGAAAATGCCAACCGTTTCGCAGTAGCTGCCACCAATCCAAAGAATTTTGCATTTTATTATTCGCCCCAAGAAATTAGCATCTCAAACTCATTGGCGTAAGAATAGCAATCAATCTCAAGGTCACATGTATTAATTTCGAATTCTGGTAATGCCTTCAGTACGTCGAATATGCAACTCAACATACACCAATTGACGTTTTCGAAATCGAAAATCTCCGGACTGGGGATAGCTAGGGGAAAACGGTTTGAAATTTTGTGATCAAATTGATCTCCTCTTTCGAAAATGCCAACCCGTTTCGCAGTAGCTGCCACCAATCCAAAGAATTTTATATTTTATTAGTTCGCCCCAGAGAAATCAGCGATTTCGAAAACGGCGAATTTACCGGGTAATGCCTTCAGCTCGTCGAATATGCAACTCAACAAACACCAATTGCTGTTTTCGAAATCGTGAATTTCTCTGGGGGAACTAATAATTTGCGAAAATCTCCGGACTGGGATAGCTGGGAAAACGGTTTGAAAATTTGAGATCAAATTGATCTCCTCTTTCGAAAATGCCAACCCGTTTCGCAGTAGCTGCCACCAATCCAAAGAATTTTATATTTTATTAGTTCGCCCCAAGAAATTAGCAAATTCGAAAACGCGAACATTCTGGTAATGCCTTCAGCACGTCGAATATGCAACTCAACATACACCAAGTGACATTTCGAAATCGAAAATCTCCGGACTGGGATAGCTAGGGAAAACGGCTTGAAATTTTGAGAGCAAATGATCTCCTCTTGCGAATGTGTCAACCCGTTTTGCTGTAGCAGCCTCCAATCCAAGATTTTGTCATTTTATTAGTTCGCCCCAGAGAAATTAGCGATCTCGAAAACGTCAATTGGCGTATGAGAAATACATATCAATCGTCGAGGCTCACAATGTATTCAAATTTCGAATATTCTGTAATGCTTCATACGTCGAATATGCAACTCAACATACACCAATTGACGTTTTCGAAATCGTGAATTTCTCTGGGGGAACTAATAAAATGCGAAAATCTCCGGACTGGGGATAGCTAGGGAAAACGGTTTGAAATTTTGTGATCAAATTGATCTCCTCTTTCGAAAATGCCAACCCGTTTCGCAGTAGCTGCCACCAATCCAAAGAATTTTCCATTTCATTATTTCGCCCCACAGAAATTAGCAAATTCGAAAACGGCGAACATTCTGGTAATGCCTTCAGCACGTCGAATATGCAACTCAACATACACCAAGTGACATTTTCGAAATCGAAAATCTCCGGACTGGGGATAGCTAGGGGAAAACGGTTTGAAATTTTGTGATCAAATTGATCTCCTCTTTCGAAAATGCCAACCCGTTTCGCAGTAGCTGCCACCAATCCAAAGAATTTTGCATTTTATTAGTTCGCCCCAGAGAAATTAGCGATCTCGAAAACGTCAATTGGCGTATGAGAAATAGCATATTCAATTCGTCGAAGGCGTCACAATTGTATTTCAAATTTTCGAATATTCTGGTAATGTCTTCAGTACGTCGAATATGCAACTCAACATACACCAATTGACGTTTTCGAAATCGTGAATTTCCCTGGGGGGAACTAATAAAATGCGAAAATCTCCGGACTGGGGATAGCTGGAGGAAAACGGTTTGAAATTTTGAGATCAAATTGATCTCCTCTTTCGAAAATGCCAATCCGTTTCGCAGTAGCTGCCACCAATCCAAAGAATTTTGCATTTTATTATTTCGCCCCACAGAAATTAGCAAATTCGAAAACGGCGAATATTCTGGTAATGCCTTCGGCACGTCGAATATGCAACTGAACAAACACCAAGTGACATTTTCGAAATCGAAAATCTCCGGACTGGGGATAGCTAGGGGAAAACGGTTTGAAATTTTGAGAGCAAAATGATCTCCTCTTGCGAATGTGTCAACCCGTTTCGCTGTAGCTGCCTCCAATCCAGAGAATTTTGCGTTTTATTGGTTCGCCCCAGAGAAATTAGCGATTTCGAAAACGTCAGCGAATATTCTGGTAATGCCTTCAGCACGTCGTATATGCAACTCAACAAACACCAATTGCTGTTTTCAAAATCGTGAATTTCTCTGGGGGGAACTAATAAAATGCGAAAATCTCCGGACTGGGGATAGCTAGAGGAAAACGGTTTGAAATTTTGAGATCCAATTGATCTCCTCTTTCGAAAATGCCAACCCGTTTTGCAGTAGCTGCCACCAATCTTAAGAATTTTGCATTTTATTATTTCGCCCCACAGAAATTAGCAAATTCGAAAACGGCGAACATTCTGGTAATGCCTTCAGCACGTCGAATATGCAACTCAACATACACCAAGTGACATTTTCGAAATCGAAAATCTCCGGATTGGGGATAGCTAGGGGAAAACGGTTTGAAATTTTGAGAGCAAAATGATCTCCTCTTGCGAATGTGTCAACCCGTTTTGCTGTAGCAGCCTCCAATCCGAAGATTTTTGCATTTTATTAGTTCGCCCCAGAGAAATTAGCGATCTCGAAAACGTCAATTGGCGTATGAGAAATAGCATATTCAATTCGTCGAAGGCGTCACAATTGTATTTCAAATTTTCGAATATTCTGGTAATGCCTTCAGTACGTCGAATATGCAACTCAACATACACCAATTGACGTTTTCGAAATCGTGAATTTCCCTGGGGGGAACTAATAAAATGCGAAAATCTCCGGACTGGGGATAGCTAGGGGAAAACGGTTTGAAATTTTGTGATCAAATTGATCTCCTCTTTCGAAAATGCCAACCCGTTTCGCAGTAGCTGCCACCAATCCAAGGAATTTTATATTTTATTAGTTCGCCCCAGAGAAATCAGCGATTTCGAAAACGGCGAATTTACCGGGTAATGCCTTCAGCACGTCGTATATGCAACTCAACAAACACCAATTGCTGTTTTCAAAATCGTGAATTTCTCTGGGGGGAACTAATAAAATGCGAAAATCTCCGGACTGGGGATAGCTAGAGGAAAACGGTTTGAAATTTTGAGATCCAATTGATCTCCTCTTACGAAAATGCCAACCCGTTTTGCAGTAGCTGCCACCAATCTTAAGAATTTTGCATTTTATTATTTCGCCCCACAGAAATTGGCAAATTCGAAAACGGCGAACATTCTGGTAATGCCTTCAGCACGTCGAATATGCAACTCAACATACACCAAGTGACATTTTCGAAATCGAAAATCTCCGGACTGGGGATAGCTAGGGGAAGACGGTTTGAAATTTTGTGATCAAATTGATCTCCTCTTTCGAAAATGCCAACCCGTTTCGCAGTAGCTGCCACCAATCCAAAGAATTTTGCATTTTATTATTTCGCCCCACAGAAATTATCAAATTCGAAAACGGCGAATATTCTGGTAATGCCTTCAGCACGTCGAATATGCAACTCAACAAACACCAATTGCTGTTTTCGAAATCGTGAATTTCTCTGGGGGGAACTAATAAAATGCGAAAATCTCCGGACTGGGGATAGCTAGCGGAAAACGGTTTGAAATTTTGAGATCCAATTGATCTCCTCTTTCGAAAATGCCAACCCGTTTTGCAGTAGCAGCCACCAATCCGAAGATTTTTGCATTTTATTAGTTCGCCCCAGAGAAATTAGCGATCTCGAAAACGTCAATTGGCGTATGAGAAATAGCATATTCAATTCGTCGAAGGCGTCACAATTAAATTTCAAATTTTCGAATATTCTGGTAATGCCTTCAGCACGTCGAATATGCAACTCAACAAACACCAATTGCATTTTTCGAAATCGTGAATTTCTCTGGGGGGAACTGATAAAAAGCGAATAGCTCTGGACTGGGGATAGCTAGAGGGAAACGGTTTGAAATTTTGAGATCCAATTGATCTCCTCTTTCGAAAATGCCAACCCGTTTTGCAGTAGCTGCCACCAATCTTAAGAATTTTGCATTTTATTATTTCGCCCCACAGAAATTAGCAAATTCGAAAACGGCGAACATTCTGGTAATGCCTTCAGCACGTCGAATATGCAACTCAACATACACCAAGTGACATTTTCGAAATCGAAAATCTCCGGACTGGGGATAGCTAGGGGAAGACGGTTTGAAATTTTGTGATCAAATTGATCTCCTCTTTCGAAAATGCCAACCCGTTTCGCAGTAGCTGCCACCAATCCAAAGAATTTTGCATTTTATTATTTCGCCCCACAGAAATTATCAAATTCGAAAACGGCGAATATTCTGGTAATGCCTTCAGCACGTCGAATATGCAACTCAACAAACACCAATTGCTGTTTTCGAAATCGTGAATTTCTCTGGGGGGAACTAATAAAATGCGAAAATCTCCGGACTGGGGATAGCCAGAGGAAAACGGTTTGAAGTTTTGAGATCAAATTGATCTCCTCTTTCGAAAATGCCAACCCGTTTCGCAGTAGCTGCCACCAATCCAAAGAATTTTGCATTTTATTATTTCGCCCCACAGAAATTAGCAAATTCGAAAACGGCGAATATTCTGGTAATGCCTTCAGCACGTCGAATATGCAACTCAACATACACCAAGTGACATTTTCGAAATCGAAAATCTCCGGACTGGGGATAGCTAGGGGAAAACGGTTTGAAATTTTGAGGGCAAAATGATCTCCTCTTTCGAATGTGTCAACCCGTTTTGCTGTAGCAGCCTCCAATCCGAAGATTTTTGCATTTTATTAGTTCGCCCCAGAGAAATTAGCGATCTCGAAAACGTCAATTGGCGTATGAGAAATAGCATATTCAATTCGTCGAAGGCGTCACAATTGTATTTCAAATTTTCGAATATTCTGGTAATGCCTTCAGTACGTCGAATATGCAACTCAACATACACCAATTGCTGTTTTCAAAATCGTGAATTTCTCTGGGGGGAACTAATAAAATGCGAAAATCTCCGGACTGGGGATAGCTAGAGGAAAACGGTTTGAAATTTTGAGATCAATTTGATCTCCTCTTTCGAGAAGGCCAATCCGTTTCGCAGTAGCTGCCACCAATCCAAAGAATTTTGCATTTTATTATTTCGCCCCACAGAAATTAGCAAATTCGAAAACGGCGAATATTCTGGTAATGCCTTCAGTACGTCGAATATGCAACTCAACATACACCAATTGACGTTTTCGAAATCGTGAATTTCTCTGGGGGGAACTAATAAAATGCGAAAATCTCCGGACTGGGGATAGCTAGGGGAAAACGGTTTGAAATTTTGTGATCAAATTGATCTCCTCTTTCGAAAATGCCAACCCGTTTCGCAGTAGCTGCCACCAATCCAAAGAATTTTATATTTTATTAGTTCGCCCCAGAGAAATCAGCGATTTCGAAAACGGCGAATTTACCGGGTAATGCCTTCAGCACGTCGAATATGCAACTCAACAAACACCAATTGCTGTTTTTGACATCGTGAATTTCTCTGGGGGGAACTAATAAAATGCGAAAATCTCCGGACTGGGGATAGCTAGCGGAAAACGGTTTGAAATTTTGAGATCCAATTGATCTCCTCTTTCGAAAATGCCAACCCGTTTTGCAGTAGCTGCCACCAATCTTAAGAATTTTGCATTTTACTATTTCGCCCCACAGAAATTAGCAAATTCGAAAACGGCGAACATTCTTGTAATGCCTTCAGCACGTCGAATATGCAACTCAACATACACCAAGTGACATTTTCAAAATCGAAAATCTCCGGACTGGGGATAGCTAGGGGAAAACGGTTTGAAATTTTGAGAGCAAAATGATCTCCTCTTGCGAATGTGTCAACCCGTTTTGCTGTAGCAGCCTCCAATCCGAAGATTTTTGCATTTTATTAGTTCGCCCCAGAGAAATTAGCGATCTCGAAAACGTTAATTGGCGTATGAGAAAGAGAATATTCAATTCGTCGAAGGCGTCACAATTGTATTTCAAATTTTCGAATATTCTGGTAATGCCTTCAGCACGTCGAATATGCAACTCAACAAACACCAATTGCTGTTTTCGAAATCGTGAATTTCTCTGGGGGGAACTGATAAAAAGCGAATAGCTCTGGACTGGGGATAGCTAGAGGGAAACGGTTTGAAATTTTGAGAGCCATTTGACCTCCTCTTTCAAAAGTGTCAACTCGTTTCGCTGTAGCTGCCTCCAATCCAGAGAATTTTGCGTTTTATTGGTTCGCCCCAGAGAAATTAGCGATCTCGAAAACGTTAATTGGCGTATGAGAAATAGCATATTCAATTCTTCGAAGGCGTCACAATTTTATTTCAACTTTTCGAATATTCTGGTAATGCCTTCAGCACTTCGAATATGCAACTCAACATACACCAAGTGACATTTTTGAAATCGAAAATCTCCGGACTGGGGATAGCTAGAGGAAAACGGTTTGAAATTTTGAGGGCAAAATGATCTCCTCTTTCGAATGTGTCAACCCGTTTTGCTGTAGCACCTCCAATCCGAAGATTTTTGCATTTTATTAGTTCGCCCCAGAGAAATTAGCATCTCGAAACTTTGCGTAGAAAACGTCGAGCGTAATATTTAACTCTGGTAATGCCTTCAGCACGTCGAATATGCAACTCAACAAACACAATTGACTGTTTTCGAAATCGTGAATTTCTCTGGGGGGAACTAATAAAATGCGAAAATCTCCGGACTGGGGATAGCTAGAGGAAAACGGTTTGAAATTTTGAGATCCAATTGATCTCCTCTTTCGAAAATGCCAACCCGTTTCGCAGTAGCTGCCACCAATCTTAAGAATTTTGCATTTTATTATTTCGCCCCACAGAAATTAGCAAATTCGAAAACGGCGAACATTCTGGTAATGCCTTCAGCACGTCGAATATGCAACTCAACATACACCAAGTGACATTTTCGAAATCGAAAATCTCCGGACTGGGGATAGCTAGAGGAAAACGGTTTGAAATTTTGAGATCAAATTGATCTCCTCTTACGAAACTGCCAACCCGTTTCGCAGTAGCTGCCACCAATCCAAAGAATTTTGCATTTTATTATTTCGCCCCACAGAAATTAGCAAATTCGAAAACGGCGAATATTCTGGTAATGCCTTCAGCACGTCGAATATGCAACTCAACATACACCATTTGACGTTTTCGAAATGTGAATTTCTCTGGGGAACTAGAATCTCCGGACTGGGATAGCTAGGGGAAAACGGTTTGAAATTTGAGAGCAAAATGGTCTCCTCTTTCGAATGTGTCAACCCGTTTTTCTGTAGCAGCCTCCAATCCAAAGATTTTTGCATTTTATTAGTTCGCCCCAGAGAAATTAGCGATCTCGAAAACGTCAATTGGCGTATGAGAAATAGCATATTCAATTCCTCGAAGGCGCCACAATTGTATTTCAAATTTTCGAATATTCTCATAATGCCTTCAGCACGTCGAATATGCAACTCAACATACACCATTTGACGGGAACTAATAAAATGCGAAAATCTCCGGACTGGGGATAGCTAGAGGAAAACGGTTTGAAATTTTGAGATCAAATTGATCTCCTCTTACGAAACTGCCAACCAGTTCCGCAGTAGCTGCCACCAATCCAAAGAGTTTTGCATTTTACTATTTCGCCCCACAGACATTAGCAAATTCGAAAACGGCGAATATTCTGGTAATGCCATCGGCACGTCGAATATGCAACTCAACATACACCAATTGACGTTTTCGAAATAGTGAATTTCTCTGGGGGGAACTGATAATACGCGTATAGCTCTGGACTGGGGATAGCTATAGGAAAACGGTTTGAAATTGTGAGAGCAGATTGATCTCCTCTTTCAAAAATGCCAACTCGTTTCGCAGTAGCTGCCACCAATCTAAAGAATTTTGCATTTTATTATTTCGCCCCACAGAAATTAGCGATTTCGAAAACGGCGAATATTCTGGTAATGCCTTCAGCACGTCGAATATGCAACTCAACATACACCAAGTGACATTCTCGAAATCGAAAATCTCCGGACTGGGGATAGCTAGGTTTTGAGGGCAAAATGATCTCCTCTTTCGAATCTTTCGAATGTGTCAACCCGTTTTGCTGTAGCAGCCTCCAATCCGAAGATTTTTGCATTTTATTAGTTCGCCCCAGAGAAACTAGCGATCTCGAAAACGTCAATTGGCGTATGAGAAATAGCATATTCAATTCGTCGAAGGCGTCACAATTGTATTTCAAATTTTCGAAAATTCTGGTAATGCCTTCAGTACGTCCAATATGCAACTCAACATACACCAATTGACGTTTTCGAAATCGTGAATTTCTCTGGGGGGAACTAATAAAATGCGAAAATCTCCGGACTGGGGATAGCTAGAGGAAAACGGTTTGAAATTTTGAGATCAAATTGATCTCCTCTTTCGAAAATGCCAACCAGTTCCGCAGTAGCTGCCACCAATCCAAAGAGTTTTGCATTTTACTATTTCGCCCCACAGACATTAGCAAATTCGAAAACGGCGAATATTCTGGTAATGCCTTCAGCACGTCGAATATGCAACTCAACAAACACCAATCACTGTTTTCAAAATCGTGAATTTCTCTGGGGGGAACTAATAAAATGCGAAAATCTCCGGACTGGGGATAGTTAGAGGAAAACGGTTTGAAATTTTGAGAACTCAACATACACCAAGTGACATTTTCGAAATCGAAAATCTCCGGACTGGGGATAGCTAGGGGAAAACGGTTTGAAATTTTGAGGGCAAAATGATCTCCTCTTTCGAATGTGTCAACCCGTTTTGCTGTAGCAGCCTCCAATCCGAAGATTTTTGCATGTTATTAGTTCGCCCCAGAGAAATTAGCGATTTTGAAAACGTCAATTGGCGTATGAGAAATAGCATATTCAATTCTTCGAAGGCGTCACTTTTGAATTTAAAATTTTCTAATATTCTGGTAATGCCTTCAGCACGTTGAATATGCAACTCAACATACAGCAATTGTGGTTTTCCAAATCGCGAATTTCTCTGGGGGGAACTAATAAAACGCGAAAATCTTCGGACTGGGGATAGCTAGAGGAAAACGGTTTGTAATTTTGAGAGCAGATTGATCTCCTCTGTCGAAAGTGTCAACCCGTTTCGCTGTAGCTGCCACCATTCCTAAGATTTTTGCATTTTATTAGTTCGCCCCAGAGAAATTAGCGATTTCGAAAACGGCGAATATTCTGGTAATGCCTTCAGCACGTCGAATATGCAACTCAACATACACGAATTGACCTTTTCGAAATCGCGAATTTCTCTGGGGGGAACTGATAAAACGCGAAAATCTGCGGACTGGGGATAGCTAGAGGAAAATGGTTTGAAAATTTGAGAGCAGATTGATCTCCTCTTTCGAAAGTGTCAACCCATTTCGCTGTAGCTGCCTCCAATCCAATCAAATCTGGCGGCGACGCTCTGTTGCCGAGGTACACTCGAAAATAGGTGGATAAATGCAAATTTCCAAAGAATGTGGTAACGCCTTCAACATGGCGAGAATGCAACACAATTAACACTTTTTCAACTAATAAAACGCCAAAATCTCTGAATCGGTGAGAGCTTGAGCGAAACGGTTTGAAAATTTGGATAGAGACGACAATTTTCAATAAGACTGTCATTTTAGCCGGAGAAAAATTTTTTCGCCCGAAAGAAGATATGAATGTTACTATAGAGAATTTTTCAAAATTCGAGAAAATCAAAAATTTCGAGTTGAACTCTATTTTATTCAATTTTTCACGCTGAGTTCAAATCTGTTGAACAAATTTGGCGGCGATGCTCCGTTGCTGAGATACACTTGAAAATAGGTCCGATGAATGCAAATTTCCAATGAATGTGGTAACGCTTTCAACATGGTGAGCATGCAACACAATGAACACCATTTGAACTAGTGAGAGCTTGAGCGAAACGGTTTGAAACTTTGGATAGAGCTGACAATTTTCAATAAGACTGTCATTTCAGCCGGAAAAAAAAATTTTGGCCCAAAAAAAGACATGATGTATAGTATGGAGAAATTTTCAATATTTGACAAAATCAAAACTGTCGAGTTGAAGACCGTATTTTATTCAATTTTTCACGCGGAGTTTAAATCGGTTGTTCAAATTTGGCGGCGACGCTCCGTTGCCGAGATACGCCCGATAACGTGGTCAATAAATGCAAATTCTCGAAGATTGTGGTAAACGCCTGCAACGCGATGAACATGCAACCCCTACGGCACCAAGTGATGTTGATAAAACGCAAAAATCTTTTAATCGGAGACAGCTAAAGCGAAACGGTTTGAATTTTTGGAATGCGGGGACTATTTTGAAACAGTGTCACTTTTCACCCGAAAAAAAAAATTTCGCTCTAAAAACAACATGATGTATAAGTATGGAGAAATTTTCAAAATTCGAGAAAATTAACAATTTCGAATGAAACACTGTTTTTTATTCACTTTTTCACGCTGAGTTCAAATCTGTTGTTCAAATTTGGCGGTGACGCTCCGTTGCCAAGATACACTCGAAAATGGGTTCGATAAATGCAAATTTTCAAAGATTGTGGTAACGCCTGCAACGCGATGAACTTGCAACACCTACGGCACGCAATGTAAAGTTGATAATGTATGAACACTGATGCCACATAGTCATAATTAAACATGTATGTATGGGTGTGTGGGGACGGAGCAAAAATCCGAAATTTTTCAACCGTTGAGCAAAAAAATCAAACAAAAGATGCCGTCAAGGGGCATAAATTTGCCTATTGAGAATCCTGAAATGTCCAGTTTGCCAGCTCTGATAGATGATTGAGACGAGCCACCTCATATGCCCTTTACATGACTGCAGCCTTGTCTGTAGCACAAATTCTACTGGGTCTACAATTATATGTGTTTATAAAGTTCATTAGATAACGCTTCTTAGTCTGTCGGTCATTGGTTGGAAGCTGAACGGTGCATATTGTTAGACATGTAATTGTGTACTAAAATATTAGAAGCATATAGCTATATGACAGTTTTTAAATATAATGTTTTCAGTCAAAAGTTGTGAGGTTATTTTACATGCAGATGCAATTTTGATAGATTATGTCGAAACCTACAGTAACATAGGCGTCATTACGTTTAAACATCGAAGATATAAGGGTAGTTTCGAGGAATTTTGACTATGTAGATTTCATATTACATAATGGGGGCTAGTTGACAGTTATTACCAACAGTTTCGGCCAATCCAATCAATCGGACACCCAACACACATGGATGTCTATTTTGTGAATATGCAGCGCCGACTAACTTATTTTCAAGTTCTTACAGACCAGATGCGAAATGGGTTCTAAGATCTTCTCATTTTTCGTTCTCTCGGGTTTTTATTGGTTCTTAAATATAATAAAATAACGTTCAACTTACTTCATTGTATTTTGTCTGGAATCGCCCAGCTGCGCCAGAAATTATTGAAAAATATTAGGAGTCCGATAGTAATTTACTTGTACATGATATCACGTGACATGTAACTGAACCATTGAATGATGTGTGTATAGGAGCAGCTATAGGTACATAAAGCTGAAGTTTAGATTGCCTAGAAATAAATACTTGCCTTAAGATGAGCTGATAGCCGGCCGTACTGGTGAAAGACAGTTTTAAATATGATACGTACAATGTATCTTCGTTATTTAATAATAGTAAAATGCTACTATAAATTTGAATTCGGTCAATAATATCATTATTAAATCAATAATAGTTTTTCTTTTTGTCAGTAAGACAACGCTAGCCAGGGTCGCCAAGAAGGGGAGAGGGAAGGGTACTTTTCCCCCGGGCCCGGGTTTTTCGAAGGGGCCCGCAGAGTCACAGAGAGCATAATCATCGAATAGACAATATGCCAGTGTAGGCCCGCAGATTTCCCCCCCCCCCCGGGGCCGGTTTAGCTCTTGGCGGCCCTGACGCTAGCTGTACGTTGTGAAGTAGGTAACTATAAGTAGGTAATGCATTATTTTAGGTACTTCGCTATATCTACTTACTCGTACTTAGTTTTGCTTCAACTTAATATTTTTTCCGAACTTTATATACACCTATTCAGTGAGTAAAATGATACAATACTGAATAAGCGTGTTACTCAAAGCATGCGCCGTATGTGAATTAATACACCATTTTACAATGATTAACACATTTTCTGCTTTTTTCATGTGTTACTCGTCGCAATTATCGTGTTTATCTTTTTACAACCGGATTAAATGATAGTCGCGCATGAAGAAGTGATACGCCAAAATGACTGTCTAGAGTCTATCTCATGTTTCGTCAATTGTACGGAATTCTAACTTCGAGACTGTATGTAGTGTACCAATAGCTACAAATTCCAGTACAATATGATTGTCTGACAAAACAAGAGCTCTGGCTGTCAACGCTGTTAAGAGTTCGTAAAATTATGTAATTTCATTAATTTTTTTTTCAAGTTTAGCATTGAAGAATGACGTTTTCTGTCATAATTTGACTTCTTTGGAATTGCTTTTATGGTCTTTCTATACACCATGACCACTTCACACCAGCTTCATAACGACGTTCCTGAAGATGGCGCATGTAAAAATTGTCAAATCGGTACTTTTACCATGAAATTTGGATTTTGTAGCTCAACTTGGAGGCAAATCAGGAATTCGATGGCTGATCCTTTTAAGGAACTAGAATTTAGTCAGAAACGGAAAAAAAAAAAAAAAAAAAAAAGTGAAAATTCAAACAGAAAATATTAGCAAATCTGCAGTCGAGTTAATAGGAGATCATATTTCGAGGCACGAAAGAAAAAGCTTGTGAAATTTGAAGTTAAAAAGTTTAGTTGACAAACGTTTCAGTAGATCGACATTCTATGCGGAACACAGAAAGTTGGGTTGGCGCAAGGGGGCGTAATGTTAAGAAATTTGATTTTTATAAATAAAATCATTATTTCTGAACTCTTAATTCATAGTTCACGATTCACTGAATATTTCTGGTTTACCGATTTTCTCATCTGGCCAGATATATGACACCAAAACTGTTGAAGGTACTAATGGTCTCATACTGCTAACAGCGTGGAAATTTCACTGAGACTTCAAAATATACATTAATCAATTTTGTTGATTGAAAAATGATATTTAAAAACTGTTGTACTTATTGAAAGAGCGTTTTCTAGTAGCAGCATTGTGTTGCGAAAGAAGCGCTTTTGACAAGATATTGTCGCATTAACGCAAAGTGACAACCTAACCATGACGAGATACTTTTCACTTATAGCACAACTGAAAGGTTACTTTTCACTCATAGCATAACTGAAAAGTTACTTTTCTATCATAGTATAACTGAAAAGTTACTTTTCACTCATATTAACTACAACTGAGAAGTTACTTTTCACTCATAATATAACTGAAAAGTTACATTTCACTCATAGTATTTCACTGAAAAGTTACTTTTTACTTATAGTATCTCTCAATATATTAAAAACCAAAACTCCTCCTCCCTCCCCCTCCACCCTGAAAAAAACTCCAAGGAGCCTGATATCTAAATCCCGGTCTTTGTCTAAGACATAACAGATATAATAAGACATAAAAAGAAGTATAATGACATAAATATTAAAAACCAGAACTCCTCCTCCCCCCTCCCACCTCCTCCTGGAAAATTCCAAGGAGCCTGATATCTAAATCCCGGCCTTCATCTAAAACATAACAGACATAAAAAGACATAAAAATACATATAATGACATAACTACCCATACTGTGGGTTGCCTACCTAAAAATCAGAAAAATTGCAGGGGCAGATCAGCTCCTTTCAAGGACATAATCTGTTTTAACATAAATGATCTCCAAGTTTTAAGGCATAACCGACATAAAAAGACATCTATAATCTCCAAGATCTCAAATCACTGCATGTTGCCTACCCTGCCCCTTAACTGCTCAATTTTCCAGGGGTAGCCTACTCTCAGGAGGGGGTTCATGGTTGTGGAGGGCCCCTGTGGGGGCGTGGGCTGTGGACAGAGACGGAGGCCCTGGGTGGGGCAGAGGGTCAAGACGAGTAAGAGGACCTGATGGAGGAGAAAGTCCTTAGTGAGAGAGGGGACCAGGGAGAGAAATGGCCGTAGTGCGGGAGGGGCTGGTGGCGGGGTGGGGTCTTGAGGGGGAAGGGCTCTTGGAGGGGTGGTCATAGTTGTGAGAGCTCCTGGGTGGATGATCAGGGATTTTCAAGGGGGTTGGAGGGCCATAGTGATGACAGGGGCTCTGAAGGGAGATAAAGCCCGGGGGTAGTGGTGGGTGAGAGGTCTTTGTGACGGAGGAAATTCTTGGTGGGAGAGGGTGGCCATTGAGGAAGGAGAAGGTAGTGGTGGGTGAGGATCCTAGAGGGGCGGTAAAATTTTGGTAGATAAAGGCTCGGGGTGTAAAAGGTACTCATGGTAGAGGAGGGAGCCCCTAAAGGGGAGGAAAACCACGGTGGTGGCAGGGACTGTAGAGGGAGGTAATTTCACTGAAAAGTTACTTTTCACTCACAGTATAACTGAAATGTTACTTTCCATTAATAATATGAGTGAAAAGAACGAACAAACAATTTGTTTGTTTATTTCTCCACATGCTTTCATCCGACCTGCTTCCATTTGATCATTCATCATTTGATTATTTTTAACAAAACGGTTATTTTCAGTATTCTGATTCGAATCCCGTTCTAATTTCACCGTTTTTGGATCGTAGCAGGAAGTTTAATAGACCCGGTTTTGGTCTTTTTTGATATATTTGTTTTGAAAAATACATATATAATGTAATGCAAGTATCAAAAGTGAGCTAATTTTTCAAGACTCCGTACATACCTCACTCTACTCACCTGCGGCTCATTTTTTGCATAAGGGTGTACTTGTCATGAAAAAGCTCACTTTTGATACTTGTGATGTAATACACTATTTCAAAACTATTTTGTATCAAAAGAGCATTATCTAGTAGCAGAGTGTTGCGTTGCAAAAGAAAAGTGTTTTTAATAAGACGTTGCCGCATTAATGCAAAAAAAAAAAAGTGACAATGTAACCATGACAAGTTACTTTTCACACATAGTATGACTGAAACGTTACTTTTCACACATAGTATGACTGAAACGTTACTTTTCACTCATAGTATGATTGAAAAGTTACTTTTCATTCATAGCATGAGTGAAAAGAACGAAAAAACAATTTGTTTGTTTATTTGTCCACATGCTTTTGTTCTGACCTGCTTCCATCTGATTGTTTGCCATTGGATTGTTTTTAAACAAAACGGGTTTATTTTCTGAATTCTAATTCTGTCCTAATTTCACCGTTTTTGGATTGTAGCAGGAAATTTAATAGACTCTGTTTTAGTCTTTCGATACATTCGTTTTGAAAAATATAATACCTACAATTCAAGTACCAGAAGTGAGCTCATTCTTCATGACTCGTACATTACGTTGCTCCACTCGCCTGCGGCTCATTTCACACAAGTGTCTACTTGTCATGAAAAAGAGCTCACTTTTGATACTCGTGTTGTAATATATACTATTTCAAAACTATTGTATCAAAAAAGTGTTATCTATAGTAGCAGTGTTGCATTGCGAAAGAAAACTGCTTATAGACGTTGCCGCATTAACCCAAAAAACGACAACGTAACCATGAAAGTTACTTTTCACTCATAGTATATATGACTGAAAAGTTACTTATTTTCATTCAGAGTATGGGTGAAAAGAACAAATGGACAATTTCTTTGTTTATTCGTCCACATGCTTTTGTTCTACCCTGCTTCCATCTGATCGTTCGGCATTCGATTGTTTTAAACAAAATGGGGTTATTTTCTGAATCCTGTTCTAATTTGACTGTTTTTGGAATGTAGCAGGAATTTTAACAGACTCTGTTTTAGTCTTTTTCGATACCTTTGTTTTGAAAAATATAATACCTACAATTCAAGTATCAAAAGTGGACTCATGTTTCATGACTTGTATATATGTTGCTCTACTCGCCCGCGGCTCATTTCACACAAGTGTGTACTGTGTACTCGTCATGAAAAAGCTCTCTTTTGATGTAATATACTATTACGAAATTCTAATACTTTAAAACAATGATTTTGGAATGATCGGTGGATGGTGCAGGGGTCCATTGTACCCCCTAGAAAAAGTGACGATGTACAACAAATCGTTTGTATGTTTCCTCGCTAAGAAACATCTCATAATATTCATTAGTTTTATGAAAATACGCCTTCAGAGACGAGAAGTTGAGAAGTAGGGCTCGCTACCAAGCGGAAAGAGCAAGCATGTCTGAAATAGGTAAAAAGTCTACGGAAATATAAAATTTTTGACTTCGAGTTGTTTTCTTTATCAGGATATAATAGTCAACCATTTGAGTAATACATTATCAACGTACAGGTATCGGTATAGGAGTTATCGCTCGGAGCAGTTGGACATTTGAAAGCACCGAACCTGAAAATCAGAGTGTAGTCTTGGACAATACGGTAGAAAAAACAGTTTCTTACAGAAATTAAGGATATCAATATGGATAAAACCTTATTTATTATTGGAATTATTTTGATGATAACTGTTGAAAAATCAGAAAGTGGAGCTCAGATTCTCCCCGCCGCTCTACCGACTATTCCAAGAATTCCAGGCGTTCCTCTCAACATCAATACAGGTAATTAGAATTTACTTCGTTTTGAAACTAATGGAATCCGACATTATTGCACAGGCGGGTTTAAAATACAAAGAAGACGTATCTCAGTGGCATAGTAATCGTTTTATCTTAAATCTCGATACCATTATATCAGTGATCAGTCGTGACACAGCCGGTGGGAGGGGGGTCCTAGATGTCACCTTCGCATCAGCTGGACTGGCCCGTTGGATCAAGGGCTGGAGTCAGGGAGCGACCACAGGTACATCACCTTTTAGCTACATAAAGGAATCCAGGTCTCACTGCTCCAAAGAAGCTAGGAAGATGGGCGATCAAGGAACTCGATGCCGATTGATTGGAGGCAAGCTTCCTGGCTCTCACCTGACGAACGGAAGAGCGTCGGGCAGAAGAGAGCGCGGAGGTCATGGTCACGTGCCATCTGAACCATTTGTATTTTGATCAAGTTTTAATATGAAAAGCTGTTGTTTTCGATTTTCCACACTTCGGGTAGTGCACAACTTACATAGACTATTATATGTAATCTTGAATTTGGCTGGTAAAAAGTGCCGAATATAGCTTTTTGCTCTGAGTAGAATAAATATTTTTATTTCTCACTGTCCTGAAATAAAAATCTAGAGGCTTAAGAATTGAAGATACCTATAACAAAATTTTTCGTATTTTTTTGACAACCATTTTTTCACTTTCTTCAAGTTTTATCAGCCCTAAATTTGTACTCAAGGGAACAGTCTCTTCATACGTTATGGAAGACATGACTCCTTAGATGAAGGTCATCATCCCTCACAGTCACTAATTACAACATAGATCGATGTCTTAAATTGGTGTTTCCAGATCTACACGGTATAACATATCAAGCCTGATGTAGATGTGATATGTCTCAAGTTTCTTGTTTTTACTCCTGCATAGAAAATTTCAGGGTTTACCTATCTAAAATGTCAAAATAGTATTTGCTCAAAAATGTTGACTTTGATTTTTGATTGGTTGAGCTGGCTGGTCGAGATTGTGCTATTAACCTGCTAGATATGCTAGCTTCGCCCGTGATTATCTAAGCTACTGTTTTAAAAGATAATCGAAACATGTACAGCTAAGGAATTTGCTAGAACTGTACTTAACTTCTTCGGAAGTGTTTACGACTTCGCTAGATATTTTACATAATGAATCACAGCCAGTGTGAAAACTGAATTTCTTATCATAATTCTAAAAAATTTCAATATTAGGCTCATCAGTGTTGAACCAATAGGTACCCCTTTAGCTTTTTGCACGTTATTTGTCTGAGTTGCCAAGATTATCGGAAAGTTAACTTACTGATAAGAGGAATACCAAGTACCTAGGTAGATACCTACTTCAAAAAATACTTGGTTAGTTGCGATATAACATTGCTTTAAGCAATAAAATGAAAATATGTCGATAACAAAGAGAAAATACAGTATATGCATCGACTTCATGTTGTACGAGACTATACAAATATCAATATTTTGCTTCGAAAATAGAAAACTCTGAAAAATGCTCGAAAAATTTATGAAATTTCTTGCAAATATAATAGGAATTAGGTAAGTACTCTGGGCTAAAATGCTCAACAAGTCGTTTTCTGAACTAAATCTTAGAAGAATAATCCCGATTTAAAATTTGGAGAGCACTCACAACATATCACAAACCACTACCGTTTTGAGACTTTTGGCCAATCACATTTTTTGTGAGTGTTCAACATCTCATCATTTTAAGATAGTGTGTGTGAAGTAATCGCTCAGCATTAGTGTGATTACTGAGTGATGTTCACAACGCACTCACAATTAACCTCATTGTCAATCGAGAAGTGATGTGGAAGGAAGGGTTTCTAATTGAAAACTAAAACTCGCTGAAGAAGTGAGAAGATGGCAAGGAAAGCGAAATAGCAGATGGTGTCGCCATTAGCTTGCTCGAGTTGGCTCAACTGCCGTTAGTTCTCCGGGTAGTTAATGTATTGAGTAGCTATACCGACTTCGTCCGCGAGTATCAAAAAACCACCTTCGCAGCATAAAAAAACGTTCTCGCAATAGCCGAAATGGGAGACCCTGTTTTGTGACGCAGCACTTAACTGTGCTTCTAATGGTGGTGGAATCTTGAAGTATTTACTCGCCAGCCCGATGCGCGATCAGTTACCCTCTAGTTATCCATTTACCTGCAGAATAGTTACCCATTTGTTACCCTCAGATTCTCCTTGTACCCCTTTAGTTACCCGGGTAACTGGCGGGATACTATGCAATTAGTTACCCTCTAACCGCGGCGGAAATGTTATCCATTTGTTACCCTCGGTTACCCTCAGATTACCCTTGTTCCTCTGTAGTTCTTCTTGTTGCCCTTCAGTTACCCGGGTAACTGGTGGGATTTGCGCACCGGGGCAAGTAGACAGAGTACGCGCATATATAACAAAACTTGATAACATTTTACAAACCAAAAGCACCTTTACCAAATAGATTTAAATTTTAGGAATGATGGGATTGTCTAGTTCGACTAACGCAGCTAATGTAAGCGGCAACTCATACTGTTCATGTACGCGTACATCACAAGTTTCCGTTGTTGTAGCCAGTGAATTATCACTGGTAAACTATGTGATACTAATTTTGCCATCAGTGGCACCTGGATTGTTCTATCTCGCTTGTGAGTGATACGTACAAATGTCTGATTATTATAACAACCATAGTATCAATACTCATTGTCCGATAAGTTACAAATTATTTCTTAATCATGCGTTGATTTTCATAACATTACTTACCTACTGGAAACAGCGACGCGTCTTGTGTACCTATCCGGAAGAACGGTTGAACTCAGAATTACTCAGGTTGTTGGATATGGATTCTTGGTGGCTGCAAGAATGTTATATTACTTAAGTGCAGTGGGATGCTCAAGTATAATGCGAATCAGTGATTCAGCGGATCTAATTCCTGGTACAACACTGAAACAATCTGATGTTATTGCAGGTAAGAATGAAAATTCAAAAAGCACGGCCATACTAGGAGTCAGAGAATAATAATCGAATAAGTATACCGGTTTTCGAGAATGTCCTATGGCAAGACGGAATCTTCTTGAAACCCATAGTTTTTAATCTTACCCCGGGACAAAAGTCCTAAAATAATTGATGGAAAATTAAACTCTTCAAGTAACCTAATGGGTATGGCTGTATATCTAGAAAGACAAAAATTTACTAAAAACGCTCTGATGTAATAAGCACTTTGATGCCCTTCAACTGAACAGGTAATTCAGATATATGTGACCAGGAATCATGAAATGTGCCTCTCGTGCAAAAACAGGTTTTGAGATAAACGAGTGCAAAGATGGGATGATGGTAGTGGTGCGCACAGATGTACATAGCATATATATCTATGGTGGTGTGTTTACACGTTGCTATGACAACCGCATTTCACATTCTTGTTCTCAGTCATTCCTGTAGGGAGGTCTGGTTGGCCGAGTGGATCGAGCGCGTTGGTCTCGGAATCCGAAGGTCCCGGGTTCGAACCCACGTAGAAACTCGCCAGATTTCGACCTAGGCCGGTTTTTCGGCCAGAAGGGAAGAGGGCTAAGACAGCCCTAACAGCCTCCCCGACATCTTTGAAGTAATGCTCGAAATGGCGGATTCCAGGGTTCAGGTTGAGAGCAAATTAGAAATAGGAGTTTGAGTAGTTAAACTTTTGACGTAATTTTTAAACGCAATTTGTGGGAAAACTAATGAGGATAGGAAGCTGAGATTATTTCATTCAAAAGAGCGTGATTTTTTTCATAAGATTTGTCAAGAAAGTGAAAAATTATTTTTTGACACCAGAGGCACATTTTATGATTTCAGGTCATATATAGTGTCTATGTAATCAGGTATAGGCACTTCAAACTTCTTGTTTACGACGCAAGTAACCTATCACCAATGTTACACCTTTCATATCCTTTCTGCATACCTATTTTCTGAGTTCTGTTTTGCAGTAGTTATAAATATACGTTACAGCAGTTTATGGAAATCCCCTGCCGTTGTATAGTACATGGATTTAGAATTCATTTACCTATATAATATCGACTTAAGGTTTTGCCTGATACCTGTTGTTCTGGTCATTTATACATGAGGAGCTTACTTCCATAGTGGCCTAAATCAAATTTTCCAAGTCCAGAGGTTGTCACATTTGTAACTCAAATCGGATACCTAATGCACTCTTTCAACATATCACAATACTTACATGCATTCTCTAATACCAGTCAATATAAATAACACATTTCATCGCTTACATCATGCTATAGGATATATGTTTCTCATTTTACCAACATTTGGACATGAGTCATTATGGAAGTAAGCTTCTCGTGTATTCTGACAGAACAATTTCAAATATCCACACGAGGGCCGCCTCCATAGCCATTCTGATCCATTGACATTAGAATTCCTTGACAACTCGAAAGCAGTTCGTCGGCTTTGTAGGAGCCATTGCGCCGGCCTTCTCCTGTAAACCCGCGTACCCTCTTTTGTTCAACTGTGCCGTATCTCAACCCCACTGAATTTTGAACGGACTTTCTGCGCTCTTTCCATTTGTAAAGATTGTGTTTTTTTGTGTTTTTTTTTGTTAATATAATAATAGCCGATAGTTGTTGCCGAAGCGGGATGTGGAGACTACAGTACCGTCGAAAATACCCCCCCCCCCACCTCCCCGAAAAAATAGACATACCTAATATTATTTCAAATAGCATAAGTAAGAAAAAGGCCGATTTTGAACAACTTGCGTGGCCTTAAATTGTGAATCCCAAACGCTCTGTCTGCGAACATCCTAGTCCTACCAAGGGCTGTTTTCTTGCTCCATAACCTGATGACTTTACTGTGTATTAACGAAACGGGTTCATCATAAGGGACAGAAAAAGTCTAAATCTCTAGCATGCAATTAATAGATACTCAACATCACTTTATCAATTATAAAACTTTTTTCAGTGGGTGATGCGCGAAGCAATTTTTTCTTTTTTAATTATTTGAAAAATAAACACGTAATTCTAAAATAATTTGTAGTTTTTGAAATAAGTATGGCTGTGAACCGTACTGAACTTTCCCCATTGACTCATAATTTTTTTACATTTATACTTTTTTCAGCGAACATGATACTGCCAACTGTCTACCTAGGATCTTGTAATACAATTCCAGCATTTATCAATGTAGGCGTTCCAAGTTCAGAGGGCGATGATATTGTCATAAATTTAAGCGGGTTAACGAGTGCTTATATAGCATCAAGGAATGGAGGATCCATATCTTCCATGACAGCTGGTAACTTAGCCTCTAATGTACTTTTGTAGCAATAATTTATGGATGCTAAGGGACTTATTATATTTGCATCGAAAACGAATGTCAAAAACTTTGCATGATGTTTCTCTCCTCAGCCACCTTCGTGTATCCAGTTCGTTGAAACCCGATCTGCAAACTTGCAGTTAGGGTTAACATGCCAAAAATCACAAAATAGCACTCTTTAGGATCTCTACTCATAAAACTGTTGTGCTTAATATTTACATTCAATAAGTTGTAGCTCATGAAAACCTAAAGTGTGACTGAAAAACAGCATTTAGGATCAGGCTGGCACATAGAGAGGGGCAGCTGAGACAGCTGATCCCAGGCCCAAGGATAGTAGAAACTCTGCTCAAAAATGACGTATTCTTGACACATCGGGGGGGGGGGAATAACGTGTCCAGGACACCCGACAGATGGGAAGCTCCCAGCCCAATCTACACGAGAACGCGCAATGCGTGTATTGAATGTTATCTGACGAAGTATGGAGGGAAACCAGTCTGGTTTCACATACCGGCCTCACTCCTTCGCTCACCATCTTCCTAAGTGTGGGTAGAGCGTTACTATGTCACTTCCGTTGCATGTTTTCGTCGCATTCGTTTCACTTTTTCTAGGTTGGCTACTCATCCTGAACCTGCGCAAAGAAGCTTCGTTTCAAAAGTATGAATTTATGAACTTTATCAGTAGGTTCTCTCTCAAGATTTTACTTTACCCGGACCCTTAGAAAGAATCTTTGAGCGGCCCTAAAGATAAAGACGTATTTCCCGATATTCATGCCAGTTTATAGCGAACTGCAGTTCGATGGAGTATCATTCACCAGAAAATACATCGCTTAGGTAATCGATTTTTTATACCCACAGATATTCAAAGGCGTTACAATGTATCGGCGCAGTCAACTCAGATAGGTACCTTGGTACAGCAGAAAGGAAATACGCTGTCTCTGACTTGTGCCGCTCAAGAAGCTGGAAACTCAGCAAATTCAAACACTCAAGGCAATTTTTTACTTTTCATTTTTTTAATAGTTTACATAATTAAGAGTAATAAGACTTTTTACTTTATTTACACACTATTTCCTTATTCACATGCACGTTTAAGCCTACAATAATTATTATCAAATGCCAATACCTTGAAGACTGTCGTCCATAAGTTCTCTAGTGTATATTACATTAAAGAAGCTTACTGTTACACTATACCAGTATTATCACATTATCAGTTAATTATTTTATTTAATATATTTCAGGAACTTTGAGAACCCTGGCAATAAATCAGGGCGTTTGCGCTGTGGTTAACTTGTTCGTGTCTCAAATATTACTTTCACCTAGTACTGCCAGCATTTTTGTAAAAATGGTATTGTTCGGTGACAAATTTGCGCTTATCAATGGCTTCACCGTCACTGATCTGGCATTAGCTCTGCTAAGAAGATTATTGTCATCCTGCTGACTAAATTTCACAATCTACGTAGGTATATTAATTACTTACACCTACTAGGGTATTCCAAAATTTCGCTATGTTTGAATTGTTTCGCTTCCAGTATCTAACCTTATTCCTATTCGTCTAAAAGTCCGCTAGTCATAATATTTTGAATACAAAAATTTTGAAGGGTTCCGCTAGGGGGAGGGAGTCCAAAGTTTAATATGCGATAGCCTATTAGGGTGGAACGAAAACGGCCAAAAATGTTTACATTCTGAGATCGCATATGGATAAAAAGTTATATTTAGAAACAAGAATACAGTGTGCAAAATTTCGTTGAAAAATTAAAAAAAATTTTTCACGAACTAATGCGAGTGGAATTTCAAACGGAACCTTTATCTAGCATTTCTTCATAATTTCGTAATTGCCGGTTTGAAATTAATTAATTAAGGCTAAGATTAGGTGCCGCGTTAACTGGGGTAATATCAGACACCGGTGGTAATATCAACCACTCATGACTGGTTGTAGGAGCGCTAGTATCGTTATCAGTAAACAAGTCATGATTGGTCGATACCACCGGCGTCCGATATTACCCCAGTTGACGGTAATAAAGAAAGTCGTAATGGTCATACTTACATAGTTTTAGTTGGTATTAGAACATGTCAGTTCTATACTCTTATCATTTTCAGAAAAATCTAGCCTTTCACTGGAACCAAATACAGTGTATATGAACATTCCACTTACTCCGAACGTGGCGAAAATACACAGAACTATTCTCCATTCTAATGGCTCCTAATAGAACAATTAATTATTTATAAACGGGTACAAGTAAAAAATATTAATGTAGGAGCTAACTGCGTGATACATTTAAAATAGAATCAGATATTAAATATTTTGCCAATGATCTAATTTATTTTTATATTTGTGAAGAATCCACTTGAAATAATATTTGTAGTAGGTAGAATGGTAGAAAGGTTTCAGTTTTTAAATTGTTGAACACTATTATGATGTACCTACTATCCATAACCCCGATGCGCAAAATTCCACCAGTTACCGGGGTAACTAAAGGGAAACTAAGGGGAACTGACGGGTTTCTGAGTAATCTGAGGGTAACCGAGGGTTACAAATGTGGGTAATTCTTCCGCGGGTAACTAGAGGGTAAATGATTCCGCATCGGGTCGTTGTTTTAATACTTCCAACAAAGATATGTTTTTAATGATATTTTCCACCAAACTATATGATGATATTCTCCTACAGTTTCAATATGGCGTAAAATAAGGGAGTAAATGGGGATATACGTATCTCCCTTGGATTTGAAGAATATTGAAAATGACCGATTTTCCCAGTCCAAATAACTAGATACCCTGAAGAATTTTCGTTGTCACCACTAGCGATCAAAAATAACACGATTTTACTTTTAAAATTTTTAGGTAATCCCTCTTGAACAACTTCCTATTTATGCCATTGTGCGTCAATTGAAATATTTCTCTGCTATTCCCTTTCTCCCATCGTGGCAATCACTTTAGAGCAAAAACTTTCCAGAAGATAAATCTAACTTAATGCACATGCTTACATGAGATACAACAACAAAGCCAACAATCAGTGGAGCGATGGTCTGAGCCAGTACGTGAATGAACTGACTGTTTCCATAGATTATACTTGCGTATTCCCGTGACAGCTCATTAGGATTTTCTCTGTAAATAAGATAAATATATCTAAATTATGGCAAAATTAGCCCACAAAGTTGCCTTATTGGTTACTTTGAATTAACTTGAAAAATTAGTGGCCGGAAACTTACACTATGGCTACTACCACAAGAACGTGAAAGAGAGGAAATAGCGTGACAAAAAGGAAAACGGATATACGATTAATCGAAAATCCAGCCAGTAACAGTAATGAACAGGAACATACAAATCCAACTATGACTAATATTTTACTCGCCTGCCTGGAAGCATTCAATTCAATTCAGTTTCATAAAATACTACTAACGTGTAGTTGTACAAGAGAGATAGTCCGGACCGCGGCGAAGTCATTCGAAATCACAGAAACGACAGTGTGTAGAAAAAGCGCACGTATTAATCGACTGGATAGCAAAAGTAAGTCTTAATGGAAGTGCTAAAATTTGTAAACTGTGACTTAACTAAACGGATGTACTGCCTGGCCGATTGAGAGTGAGTCATGAGAAAAGGAAAAATAACGTGTGGCGGGTAGCTTAGAAAATATCACATATAAGAAATACAGGTATGCAGGAAACAAAAGACATTTGTGAGATGTTCGCATAGTACTACAAAGAAAGTAGTCAGGCACAATGATTTATACGAAAGTGTAAATTGAATAGGAGAGGGTCACCACAGCTCCATCTCTTCCACCATCCATACGCCGCATGTAATTTTCAAATACTTGGAAGGGTGCATCCAGTATAACTAGGGGGGGGGGCTATCACCAGTTTTCTCTAATTGCATCTACGTTTTACAGCCAACAATAGCCTATGTTTAGTTGATGCAGAGTTAATTTATTCCAGTTAAATGTACAAAAAGTTGTACACTGCAGTATAGTCTCACTGATACTTAAGATTTTCATTTGCATGTTGGTAGATTGCACATGGTACCAGGGTGACACTTATTTCTTGGCTTTCGAATTTTTTCTGGGCCAGCCTCCTAATTTATGCGTTGTTTGTAAAAATCTCAAATACCAAACTTCAGCTTAATCGAATAATATGTTTACCATAAATATGTGACCCGGAATCATGAAATGCACCTCTCGTGCGAAAACAGGTTTTCGAGATATACGAGTGTAAAGATGAGATGGTGGTAATAGTGCACCCTGTGGTGGTGCGTTTACGCGTTACTATGACAACCGTGTTTTGAATTCTTGTTCTGTCATTCCCATAGGCCCGTGTTACACAACGCCATGTAAACGGATGTTTTCCCGCGGGCTCGTTTCACACAACACCGTGTAAATGGATGTTTGTAAACTTTTGATGTAATTTTTAAATGCAATTTGTGGGAAAATTAATGAAGATAGGAAGCTGCGATTTGTTTCAATCAAAAAGGTGTGATATTTTTAGTAAGAATTGTCAAGAAAGTGAAAAATGACTTTTTGACACCAGGCAGAGACACATTTCATGATTCCAGGTCACATGTACAAGATCTGGAAACACAAGCTCGAGCGTACCCGAATGCGACGCGGTGAGCGACGCATCGTTCCGCGTATCTGTGTAAGGAATCACCGCGCTCTAAATTGAAATGAAAAAACCCGCTATGTCAGCTGCTGGATCACTCAGCTATCTTCCAAGTTGATTTTTGTTTAACGAACCAGTCAGTATTTGGTTTCACGAATTATAAAATAGTACTTCATAATTGGTTTTCGTAGGTGTGGTGGAGGGCTCCAATTTTAAATAAATCTCTCATAGACTTCCATCGTCACTATCGCTAATGTCAGGTCCAATGTCCTCACAGAATACTTTTACATACGAGTACAATGTTCGGTAGGGTATGTGGCGATGTACGCAGACCAAAGTGACCTTCACAATATTGCCCCTGAAGACCTGGAATCCACCCCCTTTCGTGTATCACGTCAGGAATGTGCGGCCACCAGGTACGAGTATGCCACCGTTCTTAAATTTTTGTGCGCTGTTTCATAAACTCGTACTCCGTGTATGTGGAAGCAATGAGATAAACTGATACCTATGATTAATACAATAATTTAAAAAAAAAAAGGTCACTTGCGTTCTTGTCAGTATGTGTTTGTTTTGAACATAGTTTTTGATAAATCCTCCGAGCGCGTAAGAAACAGCCGCTGGAACAATGGACATAGCAGATATGTATCCGATTTTCCTGATGTCGTAGCCCAGTAAATCTGCGGAAGCGAAGTGGAGTTCAGTTAGTTATTCTTTTCCAGAAAGATATTAGACTTTAGTATGAGCGGACTTTGGTTTTACGGTCTAGGGGCTTGGTGGGCGGTCCTGTCCCAAAAGTCAATTTGAGCGTCCCTAAGAATAAACGTTTCTGTATTCTCAAGATATTATGAAGAAGTGGGGGGGGGGGAGATGCTAAGCCAACCTCTAGAAACAGTAACCTTTCCAGCCTTCTCTTGCAAAATGAGCCTATGTTCAAAGAGTTCAATTATTAAAAAAGTATAAGGCATTTGCCACCCATAAAAATAATTTTAAAATTTCAATAATTCTTCTGTAGAATGTTGAGTCATTCTACTAAGAGGGAGGAGGCAACATCAGTCGTTAGCCCACTAGCACTTCCGCAAAAAGTCCGCCAAAATTAGATGTTAAGTCAAGAGTAACCTTCAGTGATTGTGTGATGATACTGGAATTAAAATCCAGCACCTGGTGGACAGTTGATCTAATCTCTCTAGTCTTATGGTTGAAAATAATAAAGAAGATATTTATTTACTAGCTTACCTTTAACATACAGTGGTAAGAGATTACGAAAAAATGCAGAACCCGATCCTTCAAAAAAATATGTAAGATAGCAGGCAACAACTGGCTTCAAAGTGAACAGTTTAATCCATGGATAGGTTCTTTGCTGCAAGGAAAAAGTTTAACGGAAAAGAGATATTAGACCAACACTTCTGAGAAACGGCTTCCTACAGTTAAGTTTTTTAAATTTAGAAATATGCGGAAGAAACAAATGTACCTCTTTAGTTTGACATTTAATGGCATTACTGAGATAAACGAGCTCTTTTTCTGATATCCGTGGATCGGAGGAGGGATTTTCTCGCACTTCCCATAGCCACAACAAGCTCCAAAGAATATCCAAACCACCTGCAAATTTTTCGATACATTTTATTGGCAGTGAAAGCTGCACCTACTGCGCTCATTTAAGGTACCATAAATCCATTACCTATATGTTAGTGTGATAGAAATAATTCACATAAAAGTACCTAGCTACAGTGTATAGATCGAATTTTCCACGCTGAATTTCGTTGCTGGTGAAAATCAGCAAAAATGAAAAATTCGTACCTCGAGTGAGGAAGATGTACACGAAAGTAGCGGATATTTAAAAAATTTTGAAGTTGGGGTGACGAGCCCCCGAAATCTTTTTCTCATGACCTAAAAGTACTCGACCAAAGTTTTGGATTTGGTGAAAAATATTAACTCATTCTCCAAGGTCCTACCTACATGCTTTTTGAACCGATCGTTTTTCGTTTTTATGTGTTTTTTTTTGTCTTATCAACCAAAATTTGGATATAAGTACAGAATCCAAAAGACTCTGGTTATCTACTGAAACTCCTACAAGTCGCCCTTTCTCTTGGAAACATAGTTACGCTGCAAACCTGGACTGAGAGTAGCTTACTAACAGTATCATCACATATTTCATGCCAATCTGCAGACAAGTAGCTAATGATGGCGCGCCGCATTCGCGGCACCTTGATTGGACTTACAACCCAGCGTGTACTGCTCTCTTTGGGCAAAATAACGATTTTTCTGGCATCTTTTGGGCGTTGAATAATCACAGAGGCAAATTCCTAGAGATTTTAGGGAATACTTAGGACAATATGAAAATACTCGGTATAGGCTTACTCAAAATTTTGGAGCCCAACTAGTTCGATGATGCGGAGTTCGACTACGTAGAACTAGCTGGGGCTCCGAAATTTCGAATGAGCGTTCCTGATGTTTATTACACAGCGTTCTCAGCAATACCACACTGTTTACGTTTACGAGGATCTCACCTCAGGTTAACTCAGCTCAGCGAAAAGCTGGCTTTTATTACATCAATTGCTGAGCAACAACCCGTTGAAGATTTTGATGTGCGTATCCAAGTGGAACGCATTCGGAAAACCACTTCCACTACTACATTGATGAGCTCTGTATATAAAACGGGGTTAGATGCAAGAGTGGTAGTAAAGATACGTCGTCGGCGTAGCGCCACTGACATTTGCATTCCATGCGCGTGCGTTTTCTTTGAAAAGACAAAAGGTCGTAGTGGCATTTCCACTCTAATACGTGTACGCAGCGCAACTAGATTTTCATGTTTTTAGTGGGAAAATCTTCAACGGGAATAGTAAAAGTGCAGGTCTTCATTGTAGAATGATGAATCTAAATATTACCTGTGACGTAGAAAATTGATGGCCATCCATAATACTTTGCCATGTAGCCAGAAACCGCGAATGAGATAGAGGGTCCAACATACGATCCTAAAAAGCAAACTGAAACCAATCGCGACTGTTCATTTGGAGGAAACCAGTGAGCCCAAACGTCTGGTAAGGCTGTTCGCGCTATACTCTACATAACAAAGATTTTTTTTTTTTTAATGGCTTATCAAAACGGGTCACTTTACGTGGGGTAGTGGAACATCATCAACGAAATAACATACTTGCGAGACTCCTTCTAGAAAGCGTAGAATAATTAAACTGTAGGCATGTTTGGTGACAGTCAGTGGAATGGCGACCGTCAGAGCGCCAGCCAGAAAGGATCCAAAAGTGGTCATTTTAACGCCTCCATATTTGAATGCCAGGAAGCCACCAATGGGCGATGCGACCATGAGCCCGAATGAAAAACTACTCAGGATAATACCAATGTCTTTTGAATCCCAATCGAACTCTCTCTTCTGGAAAGAGGATAATAGTTGAAATCGAGAGATCATAATTGAGTCTTGAGCGCTTGAGTCACTCAGTTGTGTCATTTATCAAATTAGCTTTTATTGAGATGCAATTTACGTACATACATGCTGTTTCCATTCTCATCGATTAACGTTTTGTTGGATGTCATGTCCATTAAGGCTACGCTGATATTCGATCGCAACGAGTACAAATTCATAGTCCCGAAAAAAGTTAAAATCGCGACCACATTTCTTCGGAGTATGAACGACCTGCAGTTGAAGTACGATTTTATTTTACGAAACATGATATTATTTAATAGATATGCTCGTTAATGAAATTGATATCGACTGCTGATGTTTTCGGTCTGATAGATGATAGAAATCCTTGCCAACCGAATCCGCGGCTTCTATGAGCACAACTAGGCTACCACTGATAATATTTTGGTTTAGACGATTTTATCTTCAAGTACCCACGTATACTTTTCTTCAGGTACATAATAATAAAATGTTGCACTTAGTCTGGGGTTATAATAAAAATATTGGGTACGACTTAATCGCAAACTCTATCATTTACAACCGTCCTCTATCCACATCAACTTTCATGAGTTATCAAAATGTACACAATGCGATCGACGTTCTTATATGTATAGTGTGTATAAATACTTGTAGACGGTACTTGTTTCATCCACAAAACGTACTTGAGGCTATACTGCACGTATTTACAATGATCTCCTAGATCTAGAAGGTGCACTCAGTGCCAGTTTGTCAATGCGGTATAAGTCAGGGCCATAGTCAGTCAGCCTCTTGTATCAAGAAGGATTGATAAAATGTATAGGTGGTGTCATTTTTCACAAATCAAGCTAAATTTTGTTACAGTTTTTTATATACTTTATAGACAACGTAAAATACATCAGTTTTCTATACACATGTATTTTACCTGGCATTTTACGCGTAGAAAACATTTAAAGTAAAAAACAAAATGTTACGGCACAACACTGCATCGGGTAGAACAAAATTTTGTTGGTGTACCCTCCAAAAATTTCCTGTCGGACATAATAGCTCTTATGGTTGATCTTCTTTAAAATAACTTTCTTGCACCACTTCGAGTTGAATATCTCGGGTTCTATATTCGACCTAGGAAACTGAATCAAACGTACATTGAAAGGAAAGAGTTTGTTCTTTTGGGCACTCTGGGGCCGATTTGAAAAAAATTCTTTACTTTTCTTTCCAAATAAGCCCTACATCCTCCAAAAGAACATACCTTTCTCTTTCGATTCACTTTTGATCTAGTTTCCTATGTCAATTACAACTCGAGATAAATTTTAGTTCCAAGTCAAGAAAGTAAACATTTCAAATAAAGTTACCAGATGTCACTAAGTCCGGCAGGAAATTTTTATAAGGATCTATCAACGAAATATGGTTGTACTTGATGGTCTAATCTCGAGAAAAAAGTTTAAAGTCCAACAGAATAAGTATGTAAAGTCAAAAAAGTCCTTTTTTCCGATTCCCTGTGAAATTACCCACCGACTGTTACGAAAGTGTGGGCCTTCGTTCAAGTATATTTATACTCACTACACCAGTAGTACCAAATCTTTGATTTCGTCTTCCTCGATTTAACAAAATGGCTGAATGATTCACTATGGTGTTCAATATATCTCAGTTTTAATAAAAGAAAAGCAAATTATAATACTTCATACCTCTATTGTATCGAGCTCGGACCACCCTTTTAGCTTCAATGAGTTCCGTTTTCAGATCATAACATTCATCCACATTGGTTTGATGAGTTATAGACATTTTTATTCGACGTTTGTATCTTATAGAAACAGAAACAGAGAAGGTAAAAAAAGTGTCCAGAAAATATAAGAGGAATGCGGAAAATCATACAGATAACAAAAAGCTGAAATAGCTGGTTTTCGAAAAATATTCTCACACGAAATAAAATGTGAGTTGGTATAAGTACCTAGTAGTCCACAAAACAATATCTAAATTAGCTCGCTTTCATATTTTAAAGTGATAAACTAGTTTGTGTTCACTTTGTCATACCTGCGAAAATTCAGCTCAGTTGTGAGTTGGCTATCTAGGTAAGTGATTACTTTTCTATTTAGTAGTTTATGAAACTATAATTCAAACTGAAAAGTATAGAGTTGGTAAATCGCTACCTATTTATCATAGTCGGTTGTAAATATGCAATAAACGCAGAAAATTTAATAATTTATTCCTCACCAGCAGAACATATATATATCTGCGTATTAATTATAAGAATACTAGTAGGTGTAAAAGTTTTCTGATGCCGGTAATATGTGCTATGACCTAACTCGCAATTTTAATATTAGTTTTCTAACTTTATAACATTTTACCAATAATGTGCAGTTTGAATAAAAAAAGTTAAAAATGTAAAATTCTATAATTCTCCTTTAAGATTCTGAACGGGACGCTGTTTAAGAAAGTCTTGCTTTTCGCTGGAACCAAATATCAGGAACACTATCATTCCAGCCATTATCAAAGCTGAAAAGCTGCACATTACTATCCTCCATTGATGTGCTTCCTGGAACATTATATTAACATAGTGCGATTAAATAGGTTATTCCTTCCAGAAAAGTGAGCACATAGAGACTCTAATAAGGTTTGCTAGTACTCAAGCAGTACAGTGATATTTTTCATGAAGATGTCTCGTAAAGTAAGGACACCGAATATCGCACTGTGCCCTATAAACGCCTACTTCAATATCTCATCTGTTTTTAGCGCAATCTGGTGGTAGAAAATCATATGACTACTTTTTGTTGCTGCGAGTCGGGTCATATAGGTTTCGCGACGAGATTTCAACAAGTCTAAAAATTATAATAAAAAATCTCCTGTTTTGAAAAATGTATAGTAAATTTTTTATTTTGCTATGAAAAACGTAAATGTGGTTATTAATTTTTAATAATCTTATATGGAATGAGAAGAAAATTCAACTTACTTTGAATGGTGTAACAGCGGATCTATTTAAAGGAATATCTAGAGTTCACAAAATTTTTTTTACAATTTATCAGACTTTTACTTTATCTTAATATCGCTCACCCTATGTCCTAACATCGCCCACTTTATCACATTATAATCGTGGTATTTTATTACAGTCAAGACTGAATTTTCACAATAACCCAAAACATTTGGTGTAAGAATAAAATGGAGAAGGCTGTTGTGGCTGTTATGTCGAGTAAGATAGAATTTCTTGAAGAGTAAGAACTAGAGGAAGTTAGTACACATGTACCTCTTATTTGAAGTTTGAACAACATCATACAAGCATTGCCATACAAATGACGTCTTACAGTTAAGTATTGATTTTTTGATAAGTTTCGTGGTGGACGATATTAGGCCATACATTTTTAAAAATTCAATTTGGGCACATTTTTTACTGGAACCCCCCGTGACAGTTCCCTGATTGAGGGCTTGCCCTAATACTCAAGTATCAGTACCTACAGGTTTCTTGTACATCCTCCATATCTTTTACTTTTAGGTTTTCTCAATTTCAAGTCTGTCACGTGTATCGCCTCAAAAAGAAGGGGAAAAAAAAGTAGGCGATATTAGGTACCCTTACCTTATTACTCACCTGCGATTTCATATTACTGCAAACGCTCATCTAAGATTCTTCATAACACGATGCTGGAAGATCCACCTTCCGCATATGGGCACCAATACGTACACTTATTTTGAGTCTTATTTCATCTGAAGCTCCTCTCCCTCTCTTTCCAAAAATTAGTTATTTTTTCATCGTCACGGTACTCATCTGCTAACTAACCTGAGATTTTACGACATAGCCAATGAACAGAGGACCGATGATACTGGCCGTTGTGAATACCATGGCAGTGATCGCTGTAATAAAGCTGGAATATTCGGGGGATAATTCGACGGCATTCGCACTGTAATGTAAAATTACAAATTTTTACATTTTCATTTGTTTATTCTGGAGATTGGATAACAGGATCGGCTCAGCTTTTGAGGAAAGACATGTGTTTGATAAGTACACAGAAAAAAAAAAAATGAAGTAGGAAAGTGCTACATTCTCGAGTTTGCTGACTGGTTACAGGAATTTAATGGAAATACCTACCGATCAATATCGTACCATAATGTCAATTATTATAAAGGACAAAGGAGCTACCTCCTCTACTCATGCTGCTCTTGTTGGTAAGTACTAACGTGCTATATACATGTATAATGCTACATTATAGTGCCATAGATCGGAACATTTGAGGAAACTTACATTGAAGATCCGACGCCGATGCCAGTGAAAAGTGGAAAAAGTAGTACACAGGCCAATATCAATGTATTATTGGTCGAAAATCCAGCTAGTAGCAGCATGATACACGACAAAGTCACACCAATGAAAGCAAATGTCTTACTCGCCTGTCTGAAATCATTATTATTGGTTCAAGAAGAGAAGTATATCAGGCAGGTGGAAAGGAGACTATATGAAAATTTTATCAAATTGCATTCTAAGTAGGATTAGGGGTATACCGGAGGGGAAGGGAAGCTTTCCACCTCATTTTCCAACCTCGAGTAAGCAAAATCTCCTGGGGGAGGGGTAACTCAGTTTTTCTAAATATGAAACCTCCAGCCTTATTATTTATTAGAGTCTTGAATTAGGTAGGTACGTCTCTACCAATGTGCCCATCTTTGGGTATAGGCGTCCGTCACCCATTTCCCTCTGGTAAATTTTTAGGTGGCTGGGGGCACTCGCCGTTACGCCCTTTTCATAGTTAAACCCATGCAGACTTACAATCCACACATACTGCCGGTGAGAAGCGCAAGTTCTAGATATTTTTCTACCATGGACTGAAATCACTTACGTTGGCGTCAGGTATTTTTTATTTTGAATGTAATCTCTGAGTACTCCGGTAATCAAATACGAAGCAATTCCCAATAAAACCGACAGCGACGATATAAATCCAGTTTTCGAGATATCACAATGCAGCATATCTGCTCGATAAACATTCGCAGTATGAGGCGAGTACATACTCGGAAATTTCACGAGGCTGATTCGATAATACCAATAATTATTATTGAATAACTTACCATTTGTGTATATAGGCAGCATAACGTGAAAGAGTAAGTATAGAAATGCGAAACTAAATTTCAAAGCATAAGAAGCTAGAGTTGGTTTGGAAAATAATATCTTCATCCATGGGTATGTTGTCTGGAAGGATATGGTTAGTAAATTAGTCAGCTTTATTCGTGCGGGTATTCTGCCGCGCGTTTAACTAACAATGTTGTCCTATCCTACCTTCTGACCAGGTTTTGCTAGGATAAATTGCATTTATTTCAAAACTCTAAAAATGTCAGATAGGACGTTCTAACTAAGCGCGGCAGAGTATTGGATATCATAACACTAGTTGGCCAAAAGTTAGTTTACCATTTTTCAAATGTAGAAAAATAGTAATTTACTATTTGGCATGTATGAAAAATTAAAGACAAAAATGAAGGAAGTCTGTATTAATCGTTAAAAATTTCTACACGCTGAAGCCGCTCCTAGGTACAACACTTCACTGATAAGAACATTTCAGGTTCCCCAGTAACTACACGCTGAAACCGCTCCTAGGTTCTTAATTCGGATTCTTTACACCAGGTTCGCGAACAGTAAAGAGTATCAACTGATTTTTTGGGCCACCATGGTAGAGGTAAACTGACTTTTGGACCACCTGTATTCAGTAAGAATATTCTAAATCTATAATTATTTTCCTATTTCATAAGAATCATTAGATATTTGTATGTATACCAGTTCGTGTACTAGTAGAATGTAACCTACATTTTTGACGCAAAGTTGTCAATTACTGGCACATTTGTAGTTAAGACCCTGAGGAATATCTTAAGAAATACATATATAACCATTCTCGAACCTAAAAAAACTGCGGAAAGAATGTGGCAATGTTTTTTTAAATATTCCGTAGGTCCTTGACTGTACTTAAATGTGCTAAGTGGCACATTTACATTAAATTAAAAATTTAAAATAAAATGCAGAAAAACCTTCCATATTGGGTACATAACTAGCATTCGCACTATATGGATTGTATACATATACAGTTAGGCATTCAAAATTTACCACTTTTTCTCGCACTGGAATTTTTTCTTCGAGATACCGCAGCTCTTCATCCGATATCCACGGATCAGTTGCGGGGCGTTCTCGAACGAATGCAAACCAGAAGATGTACCACAGCACACCAAAACTTCCTAAAAAAGTTCAACATCTATGGAACACACCGTATATTACTTTACACTGAGAATCTGGTTAAACTACTCGCATTGTATGGTATGAATTGCAGATGCCAAGATGCCATAGGTAGACATACTGACCTGTAATATAGAAAATATACGGCCATCCCCAATGTTTTGCCGCATATCCTGAAACTGAATATGAAAGTGCTGGTCCAATGAAGACTCCTAGGTAGGAAATACTGATCAGTCGTGATTGTTCATCTGGAGGAAACCATCTGGACCAAACTTCTCCTGTACTAGCATACGATATCCCCTAATGTAAATAGAATATTGCCTTCATGAAAATTAACTTCTGGTCTTGTTTCATGTTCTCAATATACTAATTTAAATTAGTAATGGATAAATAGAGGGACATGTACGTAGATATCACCGTGAAGATTTTTATGAATTTCACTGCTAAATATAAAATATACCTTTTCACGTTGACGTCATAAGGAGGACTGTTGTGCAGCTGCTCCAGCCAGTCGCAGCCATCGGGGTCCAGCTTTCTTTGTTTATATTCATTTTACATGTAAAACTCCATGAGCGAACATTCGTTCTTCTTTGCGATCCATAATCATGAGAGAGAAAAAGAAAGAGAACATTTCTTAATGCTTCCGGACGCTCATTTATGATCTAAAAGCGTTTAGTTTTGATTTAAATCATCGTTCAATGCTAAGAATTACTCTCTTCCATATTTATGAACTCGCAAAAAGAAGAACGAATGTTCGCTTAAGGAGTTTTACATGTAAAATGAATGCAAACTTAAAAAGTTGTACCATGCAGGCTGCTAATGCTGGAGCAGCTGCGCAACAATCCTCCTCATGACGTCGCCCATGAAAAGGTCTATTGTCAGAGCTGATTTGGCAGTGACCCTGCCTAAACGTAGCAGTACGTATAGAAACACATATGGCAGTACTGCCGTACTGCTCAAAAAATAAAACCTGAGAACACTGCTAGACTACTGCTAAACAATATTTGGTTTAGCAGTGGGTTGATAGCACTTAGAAGGAGTATACGGTTATAGTTGACTGTGTATTGACATAAGGTAGCTTTTCTATGGTAGTAAGGCCGAATTGAACAGCAATTCGCTAGTAGTACGTGAACTGACAGAAAAATTGGCAGTACAGACAGTACTGCTGGATTAATTGGAAGCGATCTGACTGTAAAACCACTATAATACTTTTGCAGTAAGATTGGTAGTCCATAGTCATGTTTACAGTCACCAAAAATGATTCAACTGCCTCGCTGCGTGTGTTTTACTCAACTCTGTATTAGTGGTTGTATTTGCAGCACTGTCAGCGAATTCTTTATAGCGATATCTTGGATCCTAGATGTTCAACTCTTTATTTGATTTTGTGTCTGTTGATTCCTCAATCTTCTCCTCTTGCCACTATCCCTCGTTGCCAACCACTCAATTCCTTCACATTGATTGTCGGTACTTTAGTCCTCGCTACTGTACATTCACTCTGGTATATATGTTACCGTTAATGTGTATAATCAGTTAAAGTATATAATTCCATTGAAATTCTCACTATAGTTTTTGGCCCCTGATTCCTTTCCTTACAAGATAATTGGCTCAAAATCTTGGAGGTCTTTAATTTTTGTCTGTTCACACAACAATTCAAAGTTTCAGCCTAACTGCTTTGAAAGAACCCCTTCCAAGGGCTATGAATTGTGAGAAACCAGAACTTTTGATTGTTTTTGGCCTCTGTATATAACGATCTTTGAAATCGATAGGGTTGGAAATTCTCAATGAGGTGTAGACAAATGAAAATTACAGGTTTGTCGAATTTCACCCCAATCTATCAATACGAGAAAGAATGAAGGTCAGAAAATTGGTAAGTATCTTATGAAATTATACATTTTAACTGACTATACACATTAACGGTAACATATACACATATGTAGGTATCTCCATTTAAAGATCGAAAGGGAGGGGGGATTCTCGAAACTCTGTTGACTATTGGCACCAAGTAAGATTCCTCTGTCTGCAAGTTATTCAGAACGGAAGCTTCGTAGATGTCTATGATGTACGACAGTTGACCTTAGAAACGTAAACCCGGATGTATGTATGAGGGTGTTTCCAACGTAGGACTGTGTAAGTAATGCTACCATACAGATAAAATACAAATGCATACAAAAAGTTCGATGGAATAATAGGCTTACGGGGGGAAGGGGGTACTCCCTCTCGAAAGAATCTTCAATTCGCTGGATTCTAGTACTCGTAATTTAATTTTCTTTTTCTCACTCTTTAGGTCTCAACGCTGAACGTTGTCCTCTCCTACCTATACTTGGGGTAAAAACGTTCCACCGCTTCTATATAAGAAAAGTACGTACGTGCAGCACCCCTTCCAAAAACCGCATGATCACCATCGGATAAATTTGCTCACTATTGAATACTGGAGTTAGCATCGTTACAATGCCGGCTACTAGCATTGATAAACCGAATACTTGGACGCCACCAAATTTGCAGGCCATCCACCCGCCTATGGCTGATGACACCACTGGTCCGAAAAAAAGACTGCTGAATATTAATCCGCGTTCTTCTGAGTTCCAATTAAACTCCTGTTTCTAAATGACAAAATTAATGACGAAATGTAGAATTTTGAAATTATTATGTAATTTAAAATAACAGTTATAATACCTAACTCTGCTGTTAGAATTGGACTTGATGCCTGTACAGCCGAGAATACTTACGTGAATTATAGTCCCATTCTCAAGCGTGTAGGTTTTATTAGATGTCATCTCCACAATAGCTATACTTATGTTTGATCTCAAAGCATACATAACTGCGATTCCAAAGAACATGAGTACAGCAACAATAACTCGTCGTGGTAACAGTGACCTACAAATTACGACACTAACTTAGCGCAAAATTATAACTTTTTTTTTGAAAATTTCTCAATTTTGAAAATTTCTTCATACAATATACATCGTGTCTGTTTTTCGGCGGAAAATTTTTCGGAAAGCTTTTTGGCACCGAGACCGGATGTAGATTGCTTAGTTTTTGGAGAAAAATTCGAATTCGAGTTTGAAACTGAGCTGGAATGATTTTTTGACTAATTCTACTATCAGTTTACATAATTTTTGAGTGTATCTCGGCGATGGAGCGCTGCCACCAAATTTGGACAGTGAATTCAAATTCACCAGCTAAAACTAAGTAGAAACAAATGGTTACTGACTCAAGTTTTTCAATTTTTGAAAATTTCTCTATATTTTGAAGATGAATGAAAATGATAATAATAATTTTCATTATACTGTGGCGAACGATCCCGAACATTCGAAACAAGCGAAGAAAGATCGACACGTTTCGAGCAGTAGAATAGAAGTTCGATAACGAAAGCGACAAAGTGTTTCGCCGATAACGCCGGGGTATAAAAAGGCCGCTGGCCGTCGCCGTGTAGTCTAGTTTTATATGCGATAAACTGTGCGTTTTTCAAGCGATCTAGCTACTGTTTTCGTGTGCTTGTATTAGTGTGACATTAAAAGTTCTTAGTACGTGCTTTCGTGCGTTTTTCGGTATAAATCTCGTTAGATGTGCCAACCCCCAACTCAAGTCACCCACTGCCGAGCATAAGCCTTCCCAGCTAGCTTCCACATCTTTCGGTTCTGGGCAGTTCTTGTCCACAGCCTCCCTATCTTCTTAACCAGTTCATTCTCCCATCTCATGCCAGACCAATTTCTTTTTCTTTTATGGTTATGGGGTACCCACTCAAGCAGCTTCTTACACCATTTTTCTATTATTTGGTCATATCACATTTTAATTAGCTTTTCTTTATTGAATAAATAATATCCTTGGTTTCATTTTTCTAGTGAATTATTTGGTTAAGAATTTTGTCCTTGAGTTTTATGGTCAAAATTGACTTTTCCATCTTTCTCTGGGTACTTTATAATTTCTTGGAATACTTTTGTGTTAGTGACCACGTTTACGCAGCGTAGGATAGAGAAGGAAGGGTGCATGTGTTGAAACATTCAGAGTTTTAATTTTTGCTTTGATAGATACATAGGCGGAAATAAGTAAGGCAAGGGGCTAAGCCCCCCCCCCCTTACCAAAAAATTAGCCCCCCAGATGGAATTTGTATTTTTTTTAATAATATAATTTAACGGTTCACTTGTTTCTTCTTTTTTTTTTTTTTTTTGGTCGCGCAGTGTCTTACATGGAACATGGGGCTTAAGCCCCCCCCTAAACCAGTGGCCTATTTCCAGCTATGGATAGACAATTTTTTTTTGATTTGTAAGTATGTTTCAAGAACCAAAAACTAAATCAAACTTCATTTATCCTTTTACTCATTTCTTTATCCATTTTATCTTCGAAGAATATTGTCTGCCCCAAATATTCATATTCTCGAGCTTTCTCCGTGCTTTTGTTACTGCTTACGTATGCCGGGAAAAATATTGGCAAAGTAAAAACAACCCAAAACGTAATAGAAAGATCGATGCTAAACATCAAGAAAAAAGATCATATCAGGATATCCACGATAAAAAACAGACTGAAGTTCAATAGGGATGCAGTGTCATACATTAGAAATCAAAAATGGGCATGGGCGGGACACGTTTCGCGACTGAAAGACGACAGATGGACATATAGAACAACATTTTGGCAACCCATAGACAGAAAAAGAAAGCAGGGCAGACCACCAACCAGATGGAGGGACGACATAACTAACTTCCTCAGAAACAAAAACTACCAAACAATAGCCGCAAACAGAAAGGAATGGGAGAGACTGCAAGCTACCTTTTTGCTCGTTACGGGCCGAGGAACCTACCCATAGATGTTAAGAAATCTATAGTTAATAGAATGTAAATGCAAATAATTTCCCTCAATAAATGTATTTAGTTTAGATTAGATCCATTTTATTTTTTGTAAGTTTTTGCTGTCAGACTTACCTCATGGCTCAGCGTAAGAAACTGTTCACCCATTTTTTAAAGTTCTTTCACATTTTTGCCCATTAATATCACATTATCCGCCAAGTATGCGTTCTTTAGATTTTGCCCATCTATGGTTATTTCAAAATTTGTTTTCTCCCATGTTGCTTTTTTTAATATTTCTTCTAAGAGGCTACTGAAAAAATTAGGTAATAGGGTGTCCCCTTGCCTGATACCTCTCTTGCACTTCAAAGGGTATTCCCTAAGAAGTCTTAAAATATTTGAAACGGAGATTGGCCTACACTTCTTTTGTATAATTGGCGCGAAAATCTTGCAGAATTTAGACAATAATTGGGGTTTACGATAAATTTTTCTGCGAGTTGCAGCACCAGGATCGAGGGGTAGATATTATTCAACTTTTCAAGACAAATTCAACTTCGTCTTCGGAAATTAATCTGGAATCATTCTTTAGCTACTTCTACCCCGCCCCTTTGAAATGTCTGCCCCCACTAGGCCACTGTCTATAAGTTTCTTGGTTTTTCTGTTCTCCGATGCCTGATGTAGGTGTGCCACGAACTCCGGCCTCTCCCTTCGCTGGACTACCACATTTTTACATGGGATGCCCGTCCCCTCTCCTCCTTCCTCCGCACCCTGCCACTCTACGCTACTGCTGTATCTTTCTTTGTGTGTGTCCCCCCCCCCATTAATAATATGTTTTCTTTTTCTTCCAGTATTTCACCATACGCATACAATATTTTTAAAGTGTACGGGGAGGCCTATTCAATGGCATTTGCCTACTGGGCATCCTAAAATTTTTAGTTTGCCAACTCTGATAGATGATTGAGGCGGGCCGTCCTATGCACTTTTCATGACTGTGGCCCTGTTTATAACAAAAATTCTAGATCTACGGTTCGGTGTTGTTTATAATTATAATGTTTATTATGTAACGCTGTTTTCATCAGTTCTTATTACAACATAATAAGATAACATTCAACTTACTTCATTGTATTTGTCAGGAATCACCACCGTGCTCGCGCCAGAAATTGGAAAATATAAGGAGTCCAATAATAATTTACACGTACATGATATCACGTGACTTATGACTGAACCACTGAACGAGTCGTATGGAAGCAACTATGTAGGTACGAAGCCGAAATTTAGATTGCCTAAAAATAAATACTTGTCTTAAGATAATAAGCTGATCGCAAAAGATACCTACGCATGTCTCTTCGTGATTTAATAACAATAATAAAATGCTGCTATAAATATCTGGATTCAATCAATGACATCATCATCAAACCAAGAATAGGTTTTCTTTTTTTCAAAAAGACAATGCCAGCTATTTTGTGAAGTAGGTAACTAGGTAATGTTTTATTCACTTCGCTGCATCTACTTACTTGGTTTACCAATTCAAATTTTTCAGAAATTTATGTACATTTATTCAGTGAGAAAAATAATACTGAATAAGCGTGTTATTCAAAGCATGCACCACATGTGAATTAATACGCATTTTGCCATAATCAGCACAAACTCTGTTTCTTCTCACGTGCTACTCTCGATTATCCTGTTTATCTAAAATTTACAGAAGGATTAAATGATAATCGTGGATAGAGAAGTAATACTTACTTCTTATTTCTGACGTTTCTACTTCAAATACAAATCTACATCTGAGTATGTAGGCACATATAACTACAGGGTAATTTAGAAAGATAAGCTCACATTGCCACTTGAAATGCATAATATTATAACTGAATGAGCAGTTATTTATGAAAAAATGACGTATTTCTGAAGAAACAAATTTTTCAGGAGACATAAATCTCAAATCTCATGTTTCGTCAATTATACGGAATTCAGACTTCGGGACAGCATGTAGTAATGTAGTATGCCTTTAGACACAAGTTCCATAGTATACACAATATGATTGTGTGACAGTATGTTGGAAGTTCATAGAATAGAGTGGTTTCACCCGATGCGCAATCAGTTACCCTCTAGTTACCTACCCGCGGAAAAGGTACCCATTTGTTATCCTCGGGTTACCCTCAGATTACCCTTGTTCCCCTTTAGTTACCCTTGTTCCCTTTTAATTACCCGGTGGTGGGATTTTGAGCATCGGGCATGAAACTACAGTGTTCAGTTGAAAAATTATTTTTTCTGTCATAATTTGACTTCGTCAGGGCTGTTTTTATCGTTTTTCTGTTCATATTATGGGCACTCAGCAAATTATTGCACAAAAACACCGCGTTGGGTTAAATGCGGAGCTACCCACCTTTATAAGGACTGTAAAGTTCCAAAGAGTATCCCAGCTTCCTGCTCAAATTGCAAAGGAAATCATATGGCAAACTACAGAGGTTGTCCTTATTATCAATCAAAAATATCACCGCGTGAAACTCCAAGGATTACAGCCGTAGAACGAATTCGTTCTGCTACCAATAACGAACGTCTCAATTCCGGTGGTTCCTCGTACGCAGGAGTTGCAGCTACCACTAGACAGACCGACCCACCCAAGAGTCAACCACCTCAATCAGAGGAGTCCCAAATACTAACACTTCTAAAACGCCTAGAAGCCTCGCAAAAAGTCATTGATGAAAAGCTTACAAGCTGGAAACCCGTGTCTCCATCATCGAGTCTGCTACCCTAGCCCACCCCGCAAACGTAATAAGAAATTAACCATACACCCCAGCTAAAACTCCTTTGCTGGAACGCGAATGGCTTAGTAGCCAGAATACCGGAGCTTGAAGTCTTCTTACATCAACACGACATAGATGTTGCACTAATTTCTGAAACTCACCTGATCGACTCATCGCGATGCCCGAAAATTCGTAACTACCTTACATATCCTGCCAATCACCCTAGTGGTCAAGCAAGAGGCGGTTCGGCAGTGCTTATCAAGCATTCTATATCACACTACGATGTCGGTGCCTTCATCTCACCCAATATCCAATCATCCGTCATCGGGATTGAATTCAATAATCACACATTTAAACTAGGCAGTGTTTATTGCCCGCCTCATGCAACTCCAAACAAAGAGATCTTTTTGGAACTCTTTCACCACATGGGAAATCACCTCATCCTAAGAGGTGATTTCAACGCGAAACACCCTACCTGGGGCTCTCGCCTTAGCACGCAACGTGGCCGAGCTCTTCTTGAAGCTATCACCATACACAAGTGTCGAACCATCCCGCCTGCCGGACCTACATACTGGCCATCAGATCACAACAAACTTCCTGATGTGATAAACCTTTTTATATGCAAAGGTATTCCTGAAAATCATACCTCATCTGAAATTATAACTGACCTCTCTTCTGATCATGTACCGGTCATTTGTAGTATCACCAACTCCATGGTGCCGTCCTCCGCACACCACTCACTAGTTAATAAATCCACAGACTAGGACTCATTTCGTGAAACTGTGGACCGTCAACTCAACCTCAACGTTCGTCTCAAATCTCCAGAAGAATTGGACCAATGCGCTGACTCACTCACTGTACTGCTACAGCAAAGTGCTCAAAAGTGTACATCATATAAGCCACACATCTCCACTACAGTAGTCTACCCCTCTATGATACGTAACCTGGTTCGTGATCGGCGGCGGGCAAGAAAATCATGTCAGCGTTTCCGCACGGTTGAGAATAAGAGACCTTCAATTGGTTATCGCGCAAAACTTCCGCAGCTATCAGCAAGTGGAAAAATGATACTTTCAAATCATATCTAACCAAACTGGCACCTACCAAAGAAGCAGGTTACTCCTCATGGAAAGCGGCCAAACGACTGCGTCGTCCTCCCCTCGTGAAGTCCCCTCTAAAAAGAGACGACGGCACTTGGGCCAGAAGTGATCACGAAAGAGCTGAACTCCTTGCGCAGTACTACTCCAAAATTTTCCAGGTGAATGACATTTCGTCAGATGTCGATCCCCTACCGCTACCACCTGACTCAGGTCATATCAAACCTGCCTCTCCGCTAGAGGTCGCAAAACTTATAGACCAAATGACTGCTCGAAAGTCTCCAGGACCTGATCAGATAGCACCAAAGTTACTGCGTGAATTACCTAGAAGAGGCATTGTACTAATTACGTATCTAATTAACGCTGCTTTCCGCCTACAATATGTACCAAGAGTCTGGAAAACTGCCAAAATCATAGTCATTCTTAAACCGGGAAAACCACCATGTGTCCCTTCATCTTACCATCCAATCTCTCTTCTTTCAACTATTGGAAAACTCTCAGAAACTCAGTTTGGTTTTCGTAGCCGTCATGCAACGATAGAACAGATACACCGTGTTGTCCACGTCATCTCTTAGTCACTTGAAAATCTTGAATATGCGCCCTCAGTATTCTTGGACATCAGCTGGGCATTCGATCGGGTCTGGTACCAGGGACTTCTGCATAAAATCTAACCGTTTTTCCCTGCCGCACTATATCCTCCTATCTCTCAAATCGGGACTTTCATGTTCACATCGGTTCCGATCATTCTGGTTAATATCCCATTGCCGCTGGTGTTCCACAGGGCAGCGTCATAGGCCCTATCCTATTTCTTCTCTTTTCTATGGACATCCCAAAAGCAAACAACGTTACACAGGCGCTGTATGCAGATGACACAGGAGTAATTGCTCACGATAAAGACTACGAAACAGCGGTTTGTAACCTCCAGGCTTCGATTGATCAAATTTCAACATGGGCCAAACGCTGGAAAATCCGATTGAATGAAACTAAGTCTATCAGAATTGACTTTGCTCTTCGCCCACATAACTACACGCCGACAATCATTGATGGAGTGCCGATACCAACTGCAAATCACGCCCGTTATCTCGGCCTACACCTTGCAAAACTAAATTGGCAGGAACATGTACGCGCCAAGAGACAACTCCTCGAACTTCAATTCGACCGTTTTTACTGGCTTATTGGCCGCCGCTCAAACCTCAACCTCGCAAACAAAAAGTTGGTCTATGCGTTAATTTTCAAACCGATGTGGTCGTACGGTTGCGAGATTTGGGGAACCACATGTGACTCAAATCGCTCTGTTATTGAACGATTTCAGACTAAAGTTATGCGGACTTGCCCCCTACTACATCAGGAACGAACAGCTACACACAGACTTGGGCCTGGACACCATTAGCGACACTATTCGAAAGAAGGCCACACAATACATACAGCGACTGCACAACCACCCTAATGCGGAAGCCGTGCTACTTCTCGATGACTCCAATGATAAGCGGCGTTTACTACGGAGACACCCACTCGACCTCATAAATTAATACTTAGTCGTAATTAATTTGTAGTCGTAACTCTTTTGTACATTTACATTGTGCGTGCCCGCAGTGTCAAACAATCGCGTTTTTCGCCTCATTAGTAATCATATTTGGTAAATGTTTGTATTAAACAGTCCCAAATAAACAAATTAAAAAAAAATAAATAAATAAATAAAGTTTTCGTTATGAATCTCAATTTGGATCCTTATTGAAACCCGAATTTCACTTCAGAGTCTTCCCCATTTTTCAGTTTTGTTTCCAATAGAAATATTTATCTGTAGGTAAAAACATTGTTAGAAAATTTGCGGCAACAAAAGTACCAAGTTATAGTAGGCCTAAAACTTGATTTTTTTTTTCGTGTTACAGCAAGCCGAAAGATAATTTGAGACGAGCAAAACTGACTTGACCTCGAGGATCGAAAGTACAAAATGCCAAAATTTCCCAGTTGGAACTTACATATAAACCTAAATTTTTCAACGAAAAATTCTGTTTCATTCATGTTCGTACTTGTTTCATCTTTGTACTATGCATATTTTGTCTATCTTTCGAGAAGAGTAAAATAAAATTGAAGTTGAAATCATTCTAACTCCAGATGTCATCTTTCCACACAAGTCATTAAAACACTTGATATGAACTGAAATGTACCAGAAAAATGTAAGACCTACTCCTTTAAAGAAAGAAATCTCTCAAGGGTGAATGACGAAAAAATAGGATAATGGAAATTACAATTTTGGGAAAAGCATCAAGGTATTTCCACAGTTACTGATTTCGAAACTGTATTCATTATTTTCATCCGGTTCTATCCGAGGAGTTGAAATTTAAGAAAATTCTATGGTTCATGAGTACAATTTGAATTTTGGGAGCTGAAATCAGAGTCAGGTCAAGCATTTGATATGCTATAAGCAAAATAAGTTACCACAAAAATCACTGTCGTTTTTCAAATTTTTTAGCCAATTTCAATTTGTTTGTTTCAAGTTGTATTCTGCGACCCTGCATGGCCTGGCAACTTCTGTATAGCGTGTGTAGCATTGCTACACATGGTAACACTGAAATTAGAATTGCTGCAATGGAATAATGATAAAACATTGGGTAAAATTCGTTTTTTTTTTGTTTGTTTTTTGCTACACATGGTATTTTGAAAAGTTACCAGCTCTGCGCCTGTTGAAGATCCAGGATGAGAATTCTCGACTTTCCCTCACCAGTTTTGTTACTCAACTTCACACAAGCTTTATAATGGCGTTCCTGAAAATGGCGCATGTAAAAATTGTCAAGCCGGTACTATTACCTTGGATTTTGAAGCTCAAGTTGGAGTCAGATTCGAAATTCGATATAATATTCGAAATTATCTGACCCCTTAAAGAAATAAACTTTAGTCAAAAATTGAAAAAAAGAAGAAAAAAAACCCTCAAAATGCAGATAAAAATTATTAAGGTACTAACACCTTGTAGTCTTAGGGTCAGTATTATAAAATTTGGTTTAAAATAATCGGTGGTTAATCGTCGATTATGTTTAACTAAGTTTTATAATACTGGCCCTAAGGAAATCACATTACGAGGTACGAAAGAAAAATTTATGAAACTTCAAATTGAAGATTTTAATTGACAAATAACTATAAAATAAATTCCAGTAAATATCCGCATTGTATGTAAAACACAGAAAACTGGACTGGCGCGAAGGGATGTAGAGAGATTTCCCTCCCTCTCCCCTATTCGTGAAATTAAATGGAAAAGTCGAGAAGTTCCTGTATCCAAACGAGAAAACTAAGAAAATGGAAAATTCCTTCTTGTCTCTTGTCGCATAAAAGTTGTAACTTTTCGGTAAGGATTTATCAAAAAGTTGGGAAATTGAGGAATTTCGGAAGGTAAAAACGAGGAACTGTTGTCCGGATTGTTGGTGCCTCCCTCCCGCTTCAAAAATTCATGATTTTCGCGCCGGCCCTGACAGAAATGAGTGAGTGTAACTCTTGAAAAAAAAAAAACTGCGATTCCGCGTAAGGCTCGCTTACGTTTTTTCTTTGGAGAACTTTTGAACTTCACTGGACCCTAAAGCGATGTATATTAACAAGCCAACTAGTTCAATAGCCGCGATACTACAAAGAACGATCCTCCACTGGACAGCTTCCTAAAGTGAAATTATTTATTATTTAAGTGCTAATCAGCTGAAGCATTTATTCGAGCAGAACAAAAGAATCAAACGTCGAAATTTTCTATTATTCCTACCTGAGAGACCACAATGAAACCTATGCAAAGTGGTCCGATCACGTGTCCACACGTGTAAAACATGGCCGATGTCCCAGCAATAACACTAGCATACTCCGGCGATATTTCAATTGGATTTGTACTATAGGGAGAAGATAAAATCCAAATAGTGTGGTTACAAGGGTCATGTTGAACACTTTTTCCTACTTCAGTGTTATTTTTATCCAGTGCGGTCATGAGCAAACTCGAACCTGCTTCCAAACCGCAGTTTACTCTTTCTCACCAGAGGCGTCAGAGCAGGAGTACTTCACCCCCTTCCAAAAAAAGAGGAAAAAGTTTAAAAAGTTATTCAGCACAAGACTTGAATTTTAATTTTTCTTCCCCCTCCCTCTCCCGTCCAAAAAAATAAATCTTTCAGACTCTGCTGGTTCCCACTCCTAAGCTTCGGGCAGAATTCCTCGCTAACAAGAAATCAGCCATATCAGGGATGCGAACGTACCAACTCAAAATGTGGAATCAGGGAAGAATTTGGCTTTTTGTCGCAGGGTCGGGTTTACTCCAGCTCTAGACATTTGTCCAACTCCGGTAGTGAGTATTGCAGGCAATACTTCAGCACCTTCTCAAATCCATAGGTATATCTGAAAACTCTTGTTTGAGAACTTACTATAAAATGAAAATACTGAACGCGTCGAAAAAGGGATATAACAGCAAACACGTAATAATGGGGATTTCAGTGGTTGAAAATCCAGCTAAGACTAACAATAAGTAGGCACACAACCCACTGGAGAGCGTGAGTGTTTTGGTGATTGTACTGAAACAAAAAATACATGCACAGAATCATTGCTGAGAACTCGTATCAAAGATGCAACGATGACAAAACTGAAAATTAAACTTGGTTCATTGTCAGAGAAGGTTTCAACAAACTCGAATGTAGGAATTAAGCCACATTTATGAAAAACTGCAGTGACCTTTGAAAAATAATTAGTCTTGGCACAAAAATGTTGGAACAAAATTACAAAATTCGACAAATTTGACGAAATTAAAAATTGAACATAAGGAATAGCAAAGCACTCCTAGTTGCATATGTTGTTCAATTTACCACGTCACGTTAATTTTGTCTCTATCGGACCGGATTTTCACTTTTTGGGCCCACATCAGAATTCGTGTTTTAGATTTTAGGACAAGAATCAGGATTGGATGGAAAGTCTGATGCGATGATTTGTAATCAACGATCCAAAATATCCACATTTTGACACCTTATTCAACTTTTTCTGGGAGGGGGGGGGTGGATTCCATTGCCTAAAAATAATCTGGATCTTGCCATTTGAAGGTCCTCGTTTGTCTAATGATCTGACTTCAAAATTTAAAAATAAGACAGAGGACACTTTAGCACACATTTTTATTTTTCCATGACGAGACTGGGATATAAGCGCCTTAGACGGGGCCCGATCCAAAAAATAACGCAGTATTCGAAATTAGCAGTTTAAGGAACCTCTAATTCGATAGGTCTTTCGATTTTCTGAAATCTCTGCTCTAAACTGGTGTTTTTGCCCACTTTATGACGAAGGGAAGAATTTTGGAATTTTTCCACAAAGTCAAATTTTGGTTAACCTGATACGTAGAATGATTGGCAATGAAGAAGTTCCAATTTCTTTTTTTACACTTCGTAACTTGGAGGTACGTCTCTCATTTCGTATTCTTTTAGGGTTAGGAGACGAGGGAATAATAACCCCAAAAGAAGACACATGTTGCTCCTTTTCAGTCTGGCCCTCCCGTTTAGTCAGTAAAAGAAAGAAGGTAGGTTTCCAAATTCATCGCCATGTACATCGTTTTGACTCAGGGTAAGAATTTTTCGATTTTTCTGATTTTCACTAACAACAAAAATGGGCGCGGAAAATTTGATCGTAGCACTCAATGGGAAATGGTCAGACAAATATTTCGTAATTCTGAACTAGTTACTAGAATGCAATAGTCAGTTGGTCGAGCTATTTTTTTGAGAACTCCCATTTAAGTGTGCACAACTTTTTGACTCACCATGTATGCAGAGAAGAAAGGACTTTTAATTGGGGAGGGGAGGGGGAGAAGAATAATTTGCCGACAAATATTTTTTGAAACCTAAAAAGTCGCCGACAAAATTTGTAAAAATTTGAAAATTATTTGCCGGTTTTTCAATCAAAATATTTCTTAATTGAAAAAATAAATAAACAAAAGTTCTTAAAAAATGAAAACTTCAAATGAACAGTTTCAAAATTTGCCGACTACATTATTGGGGGGGGGGGTCAACCCTCACATCCCCTTCCCCATAGTTTCGTCCCTGCCTGTATGACATACCGGATCATCTTGGTGACTTTGACTAACGATAATCTTGGTGACTTTGTCAAAGCCGTTCATAAATCTTTACGTAAAGTTGTGCTGGGGTGCTAATTGTGTCCTTGTGTTCGGCATAATTTTAGTGGTAATACTCGAAGTTGGCTACCTGGGTACTTGGAGTACTTTTGGTTCGAACCACCATCCAGGGACGTACCGAAAGAGTTTTTCTTGGGGAGGTAAAAATTGTGAAAGTCCCAACTGACTCAACTCAGAATTCCCAAGTATCAAAGCAAAAAAAAAAACCTTTCGACCCCTGTTGAATTTTTTCAATTAACTCAAAATTCCTAAGTATCAAAGCAAAAGAAGAAAAACGTTTGACTTCTGCGTTTTCCCAACTTCTCAACTCAATTTCCAAGTATCAAAGCAAAGAGGGGGGGGGGACGTTTAACTCGTTGGATTTTTTCAGCTCGCCTGACTGAAACAGTAAATTTTCCCAACTGCTGAGTGAAAAATTCCTACCCTGCTACCATATAGTCAGTCAAAATTAAAGAATGGTGTTTTTCGAATTACGATTCTCGGGAGTACTTACGTCGCATTCAAAGAACTTCGGCTCTGCATGAAATCTTTCAACACTGAACAACTGAAAAGGCCACAAATGGAAAATAGTACGGCCAGAGATGAGATGAATCCAACATTCTGGATATTGTAACGCAGCATGTCTGTTCAATTATTGTTGAGGTACACCATGAATCAAGAAAGTGTAAATTAGGTCTGATCTTAGGCTTGTATAGGTACTTGTACGCGAGAGATACTCAAAACAAAATGACTTCTTACCGTTGGCGAATAAAGGCAAAACATTTTTCAAGAATAAAGATCCAAATCCATGGGTGAATTTTCGGACGGCTATAGCTATCACGGGTCTCGAAGTGAAAATCTGAATCCAAGGATATTCGGTCTAAATTGGAAGAACTGCGTTAGTATATTAAAATGCATCCAGCAATGCGACGAGTCGAATGTGCTCTGTGTCTTCTACATCTACATAACCAAATTACTTCACTGATTAAAGATTGAATCTTAGCAACTCACCGTTCTCTTTCTCGCGTGTTTTATATCCTCACTAAGGTATTTTAATTCTTTCTCTGTTATTCGTGGATCGATTTCTGGGTACTCTCGCACGCATAGGAACCAAAATATACACCAAATTACACAAATACCGCCTTCAGTGAATAAAAAAAAAAAGAATGTATGAATGATTTCAGTTGCTTGCAAACTACTTATACCTACCTACTTGTATTTGTCGAGCAAAAACGTCAGATAGAAACAACAAATCTACCTGTGACATAGAAAATCGACTGCCAACCCCATCGCTTCGCTACATAGCCTGAGATCGCGTAACAAAACGATAGACCAAAATATGATCCTGCAAATGAAATGCCAACAAGTCGTGCACGTTCTTTTGAAGGAAACCATCTACTCCAGACTTCTGATATGCTGCTAAACGTTATCGCCTGTAAGAAAATAAATCAGCTGCCTCTGTTCATGCCCAGTATGCCTCTGGAGGTCCTTTATTCAATGTAGTAGGTACTTAAAGAACTGAAACATGCCTGCAATCTATAATAAAAGCTTTCTATTGTAAGAATATGTGCAAATGCATGAACAACTGAACTTATATAAAATTACATAAAAGTATACGAAATCTACCTGGAAAACTCCTTCCAAAATTCTGAGGAATATCATTGGATAAATCTGTTTAGTGTTCAAAACAGGAGTTAATATCGTTACGATGCTAGCTGCTAACAGTCCCGAACCAAATATCTGTACTCCACCAAACCGAGATCCCATCCAACCACCTATAATTGAGAACGAAAGTTGTCCGATATAGGCACTTCCTAAAATGTAACCTTTGTCCTTGGAATTCCAATCAAACTCTTTTCCCTGAGGAACACAATTCAAATCCGAATCATATACACGAATTAGAAGTAAGTAATGCTTACAGATTAGCGAATAATTTGATATACGATGCGCAAAATCTCACCAGTTACTTGGGTAACTAAAGGGAACAAGGGTAATCCGAGGGTAACAAATGGGTAACTTTTCCGCCGCGAGTAACTAACTCCGTAATATCCCGCCAGTTACCCGAGTAACTAAAGGGGAACAAGGGTAATCTGAGGGTAACCCGAGGATAACACAGGGTAACTTCTCGGCGGGTAACCAGGTAACTAGAGGGTAACTGATTGCGCATCGGGTACGTGAAATGGTACAAAGTTGCAGATATTTCAGATCGCAAGCAGCAAACTGATTCACCTGATCTGTCAGCATCCCAAATGACGAATCGTCTCGCTTGAGGCAATGGTTTTAGACACAAAATCGCTTCGTGTGAAACTTAGAGAAAAATTATGTCTGCTCCATCCAATTCGAAATGACAGCTGCGGTTCGATTGGTTGAAAATGCAGACACTTTGTCACTTTTTTGCCACAAAAGTCTCATTTGTCGCGGTTTTGTGTGCTGACACTCTGTGACCAATGTTCCGTCAATTGGGATGTTGGTATGGAATCTAAGAATATTGGTTGCTTCGTGCAAAAGGTACTTACGACAACTGCGCTACCGTTTTCCAAGAAAAATGTTTTATTAGCAGTCATATCCACGATAGCGACGCTTATATTGGTTCTTAACGAATACATATTCAGAGTTCCGAAAAACATGAATAGAGTGACTAGGTGCCTCCGCAGAAGGAAAGGTCTGAAATAGAACATAATTTTTTTGTAGAAAATGTTCTAGTCCACTAACCACGTAAGCGTGCAGTTGCTTGCTCTGCTGAATATTTACCTCTTTTGCCTAAACTCGTACTCTGATGAGTGACGAGATCTTCTAGAAACATTCTCGGTGACCAGACTATTCCACGCGTTCATTTTGAGTTCATCATTGACTGCAGACATACTTGCTCCGTTCTAAAGTTCAAGTAAAATGTAAAGAAAAAAAGTCTTCGTCACCCCTCGAGTATAGCTGAATAGCACAGGGACAAATAATGTGGTCTACATTTTTGACCGTGAATATTTCAGCACATTCGTTCGCAGACGTGTAATCTACCAAAGTTAAAAATACGGACTAATGGGTTAAAATGGAAATGAAATTATCGCGTTCACCGCTGGTGTGGAGTGTAGTTCTACAATGTGCGCTACCGATAAGTTATCTGTAAAAACTATAAAATGTATTCAAAGTAAAATTATAAGCATGTCTGTAGTCTTTGATATTTCAAGGAAAACTACAGGAAAGCTCAAGATGTCGTTCAACAAAATTGGGGTCAGTAATTATGCAGCCGATTTTGTTGTTTGCTTGTTTATTTATTTTGTATGTCTAATGGCTCACCACGGGAAAGAGAACGTTCCACCGAAAAAAGGTTACCATTGTGATTATAGTTGCGTATTCCTCTTTATACGGTCATTCGTTTCATCATGTTTCAACTAACGGACATGGAGAACGCTCAGCGATGCCGAGAATAGACGACTAAAAAAGGCATTGGAATGGTACCCGGTGCGCAAAATCCCACGAGTTACCCGGGTAACTAAAGGGGAACAAGAGTAATCTGAGGGTAACCGAGGGTGACAAACGGGTAACTTTTCCGCCGCGGGTACTCAGAGAGGGTAACTAATTGCGTACTTAGTATCCGGCTTAGTATCCGGCCGCAGTTACCCGGGTAACTAAAGGGGAACAAAAGTAATCTGAGCGTAATCTGTGGGTAACCCGTGGGTAACAAATGCGTAACTTTTCCGCGGGTAACTGGGTAATGCGTATCGGGTATGCGCATGCGTGTCAACGCAGTCGTCTTGTTTGGACAACATATCCATGTAACAATATCCTTCCATGCAGCGATCGGATATTCTTTTTTTTTGTGGACATGACTATATCTCATGGCTAAACACAAACTGAAAAGTCTGTGCACAGAAAAACGTTACCGCCGTGATATAACAGCGTATTCCTCTTGATGCCGTCATTGATTCCACCACATTTTGACCAACTGACACGGACAATGTCGACCAATACCGAGAAAGGACGACAAACACTGAGAATATTATTACGATGACAATGAATGGAATGCATTGGGTCGCTATAAGACATTCATGTAGGTACCCATGTATCTGCACACAGTATAGATGCGTCACCTTATCCCTACCTTACCTTTTACTAAAAAATAAAAAAACGTGTCAGTAAATACAGCAGTATTTTCAACATTACTAAGTGTTAACTGATCATTACTTTGACTCTACTGGAATACTATTTGTCGAAATTATAGATGAGAACTACTAATCAGTAGTTCCTGCTAGTGGCTACAGAGGTGTTACTATTTGTCGAATTTATTATTGAAAACTAGTGAGCAATAACAGTTCCTTGTAGCAAAACTACTGCGGCTATTATTTTTTGCCAAAATTAATATTGGAAACTGTTACCCGATGCGCAATCAGTTACCCTCTAGTTACCCGCGGAAAAGTTACCCATTTGCAACCCTCGGTTACCCTCAAGTTACCCTCAGATTACCCAGAAACTCATCAGTTACCCTTGGTTCTCCTTTAGTTACCCGGTTAACTGGCGGGATTTCACGCATCCCGATACGCAATCAGAGTTACCCTCTCTAATTACCCTCTGAAAAGTTACCCATTTGCAACCCTTGGTTACCCTCACCTCCATCGAAAAAACGCTAGCGCCAAACGCGGACTGGACCACTGTGCCATCTCATTGTCAGCGCCAGTCCAACCAGTTACCCCGCCATGGCTGATCTCCGAGTCCTACTATGGAATGCAAACGGCCTCCTCTCTAGAAAGTTGGAGTTGGAGGCCTTTCTTCAACATGAAAAAATCGACGTGGCGCTAATCATAGAAACGCATTGCAATGCGCAATACGCCTTCCACTCAACCTGTGACTACAATGTTGCGCATTCTTTTCATCCGCCTGGAAAAGCGGCGGTGGCGCTGCTATTTTCATCAAAAAAACACTCCTCTGTAATCCAGACATAACTGTTTCGTCTGACCAGTTTCAACTTTATACCGTTGGCATTCCTATCTCTGGCCAGCACTTCACGCTAGCGTCGGTGTACTGCTCGCCTTCGGTAAAAACTACTTCAGTCGACTTCGACCTTCTGCTTCAACGAATGAAAGGCAATTGGATTACTGCAGGTGATTTCAATGCCAAACACCCCATGTGGGGCTCGCGAATCACCACCACTCGAGGCAGAGAATTGGCCAAGGTCCTCGATCGACGTGGATACGAGACACTTTCCAGCGGCAGGGGAGCGTACTTGGTCCACTCCTCTATGCTCTTTATCTACACTGGCAACTTTCGCAGATGATACAGCTTTTCTCTCCTCGTCAACAGACTACCCGACTGCCGTCTGTTCTCTCCAATCAGCACTGGATGATTTTTTCACCTGGACGCAGCGCTGGAAAATCCGGCTCAATAGTGAAAAATCAGTGAATATCACATTCACCAACCGCCCTCACCCACACCAGCCAGTTCAACTTGGCGCAGCCGTGATTCCTTATAAATCTGCAGTACAATATTTGGGCGTTCACCTAGAGGAGCGACTAACATACTCTACCCATATCCACACCAAGCGCAAAGAACTTGATCTGCGCTATCGCCAGCTTTCGTGGCTCTTCAATCGACGCTCCCAACTTTCTCTCTCCAACAAGCGTCTCCTGTACATATCTGTTTTGCGTCCAATATGGACATATGCCATATCAATCTGGGGTTGCGCATGCGATTTCTTGCGCAACGTCATCCAGCGCTTCCAAAATAAAACATTGCGCAAGATAGCTGTGGCGCCATTCTATGTAACGAACGACACCCACCATCGCGATCTTCGCATCCCATGGGTCAGCGAATCTATATCATCTTTAGCCACCCGCCATGAATGCCGCCTGCACCTCCACAAGAACCACCTGGCGCTAGCAACGTTAGACAATTCGGAAGTGGTCAGAAGACTGAGAAGGCGCCACTGCGCCGATCTTGCCATTCTTATTGTTTAACTTTCTTTTTATTGATATTTTATTTTTATTTTTAGTCTCCGTCTATTGTGTAATTTTTAAAAAACTAAATAGCGCAAAAAGCCACCTATACCGAGTGGGCGGACTTATTTCTTTCGAGTTTTTGTTTATTTTTTATCCCCCCCCCCCTAGCACACATTCGTTTTTGTATTTATGTACATAGTCGCTAATTAAATTTAAAAAAAAAACAAAAAAAAACTCAGATTATCCAGAAACCCGTCAGTTACTCTTGGTTCCCCCTTAGTTATACGGGTAACTGGCGGGATTTTGCGCGTCCTACTGAGTAGTGGTTTTCAGTTGTGATGAAACTGATGCTACTATAGTTGTCGAAATTACTATTCACCGATGAATAAGACTGTCTCTTCACCTAGAACAAGCTCAATTTCTCAAGAGTTGCTTAAGGTAGAGCAAAACGGAGAAAATTTCGCTTCGCGTAAGAGATGCTCTAACTTTTCATTAGCTTCATTTTGTCTGCAATGAGCTCCTGTCACCAAAATTCCAAACCGTGTTGCTCTAGCTGTCTTCAATCAAAAGTTTTTCGCATTTTCCCAGTTCCCCAGGAAATGAGAAATTTTGAAAACGTGGATTCGTATGTCTTGTATTGCATATTCGATGTGTTGAAGGCGTCACCACATTTTTCAAAAATTCGCAAAAGTGTAGACGAAAATGAAAACGATAATGTGGTAGCGCTTTCGACGCGTTAAACATGCAACATAACACACGCCCGACACCTATCGTGGAATAGATGTACTATGTCAGAAAACTTAGCGGGAATGTACTCAATAACTTCCCAAAGTTTCATGGCAACCGGATGGTAGTAATGCATGAAGAACCGACAGACAGACATACATCCATTTTTATATACTGAGTGTCTCTTTTCCAATGACCCCCCCTTCCACCTGTAAGTAGGCAATCTACTCTGACAATATGTAGATATTTCTGCATACTCTTACTTTTGAAGGGGCTTAGTTATGATCAATTTTGAAAAGTTTTCTATCTTTGATTTTTTTTTCTTCTCACAACTGGAGATACACAGAAAAACGAGACCAGTAGGTAATAAAAGAGGGCAGTTGTGGTAACTACAGGGGGAAAATGGTCGGAATTGGTTCGACAGCGTGTTCATAAAAATCAGTTTTAGTACAAATTATATCAGAAAATTTTCACATTTTTTCGATTTCCCGTGAATTTTGCCCTCTTAAGCTACTATTTTTTTATTTGGAATAGATTTTGTACATTTAAATTTCCCATAAAAAAGCCATTAGCAATTTTCTTGTGTCTGTATTAGAACTGATCAAAATGGAGTTCAAAATGCCCCCGTTAAGAATTATGTATTACTATTCAACACAAATGCACAGACCTTATATATGAAGATAATAATCATATTCTTCAGCTACTTTATCACATCACAGAGTTATATCGTGCATGGGACTTATTCACCTCCCTCCTTTCATCTATTTACCCCACACTTGAAATTGAGCCTCATGCAATGAGGGAAGAGGGTTCTAGTATTTTGTAAAGTTTAATATAGGTATCCAATAATTAGTTCCAAAGGTCGCTACATTTGAGTTTGGTAAAATTTTATGCATATTGAGCCTTTGGGTGATTTTCACGCATGGGCTATCCACATGATTTCGATAAAGACTGTTTTTTGACCCGGAATTTTGAATAACGAAGATCGAAAATAAAAGGTATTTCTATTCCGCGCCCTTTTTGGATCATACACGCGGGTAGAAAGGGGTGTCGGCTTTTGGTAAGTACGAATCCTAAGGCCAGCACTCGCGAAATCGCAAATCATGTGGATAGAGCCCATACGTGAAAATCACGCAGAGGCTTAATACCCTTGTTAGTGCACGTTCGGGAGTACTTCAAAATTTAAGGTCCTGAGAGACCATTGTGATTGGATCAGGACAGGGGGAATCGCCACCGAGTCGGTGATGTCCAAAAGCGGTTATAGTTCCGAGGAGTTCAGGCACCCCTAGTGCTAGAGTTCGAGATTAGTGAAACCCAAATTTTGAAATTGAATTTTTCCTTGGGAGAGGGTGATTCCCTTGTGAATGGTATTTCGAATTCCCATTTGGCGTGTCGAAAACTTTTGGACAATTACTGATTCTTTCAAATCGGCAGTGGCGTGGGAAACCACCAGCCTGATTTTATTTGGTGCTTACCATACCAAAATTTTCGTTTCCAGCCATTGATGCTGCGATGTTTTTGATTACTCTAAGATTTCAGGGGAGAGAGGATACCACTCCATAATATTATGTTAGATTTCAGTCGTTATCACTCAATGCAGTCAATTATGAATTGAAAGTCTTTTATTTTTGATCAGATGTACGAATAAGAATCATATCGCGAAGAGCTACTGGCTCCATATTAATGTACGGAGCCGTCGGGTAACTCAACTGCGCCGCATTTCATTTTTATTATTTTCTATTATTATGAATTTTCAATTTTATCAATTAAAATACTAGTGTTCTTGTGCTGTTTGACACGATCTCATAATTTCAGTGAGGTGGACTTGGAACAGCTTTCTTTTTTATATTTATCGAAAGTGCACAGACGTACCACTGTGCTACGTATTTGATTTATGGTACGTGGCATTTTTGGACTTTCTCAAAATTAATTTTCCCTTTGGTGGACCTCTTTTTATTCAGGGACATAAAGAGTGTGTTCCCAAGCATTTACGTCCATCCGGATGGCTCAGGTTTGCAGCATTTCTTTGCTTGTGAAGTACACTGGAGGCATGGGTCATCGTGGACTCGCCCAGACCCCTGTGAGGCTTGGTGGTGGTCTGTGGTTAAACACTTATAAATATGGTGATAGTAGGCTGAATGTTCCCTTTTGGGAGTTATTAGCCCCCTTAGTCAGCAATCTACTATCGGCAAATTTCCCACAGGTGAGATCCTTGGAAGAAGCTTATTTTTCCAGGGCTCTTATTCCGAAATTTGGGCGGAACATCTGGCTTTTCGGGAAATTACGCTACTGACGCTTCCAACGCATCTATATTTTCTCTCATCTGTTTTATTCCTTCCTGTATTTGCATCAATAATTCGCTCCTCAGCTGAGGTCTTCCACTATGGTATACTGTTCTCTTCAGTTCAACCCATACAAAAAAATCACATGTGTCATTTCAGGTGAACGCGGGGGTCATGAAACTGGACCAGAACGTGTCCTATCCTTCTGTTTGGAAAATCGTGATCCAATTTATTTCTCAAAATAACTCCAAAATGAGCCGGTGCACCATCGTGCTGGAAGAGCATTTCCCTCCTAGTCCTTAATAATACTTGGTGCCTCAATGACCGATATTATAACTATTTATACACAGTGCGGCTCTTTCATCCTTATTTCGAGGGCTCTTCATTACTTCCAGAAAATTTAGATACCATTCCTTAGCAATGTTCAAATTGCGAATTGTTGCTGTCCTTTAAATTAGTCTGATGGGTTCCAGACACGAGGAAACGCGAAAAATCTGCTGAATGGGTATGGATCGAGAAAATGTGAAAAATTGTAGGAGTAGCATTTATTTACTTTCTATACAAAAATGTGGCTCCAAATATTTATTTGTGATCCTCACTGTTCAGGGGCGGCAACTTCTGTGTAGCGTGTGTAGCAGATGCTACACATGAAAAGATTTTGCTACATATGAGATTTGGAAAAAAAAAAGAAAAAAATTAAATTAATACTTTTTAATTTATTACTGAACTTGAATTTTTCTGTTATGCTACATATCGAGGGACTAAGTCCTAAACCTGCTAACTCCAAAATTTTCAAAAATCGTTTTTTCGCGTTTTGGCATTTTAGCAGACACTGATACATCAGTGTGACCACCAAAGAAGACAAAAATTCAAAATTCACCTTCAAAAAGCCAATTTTGTTAAACCTGCTAACTCCTGTGGAATGTTGTTTTTTTGCTGTCCTGTAAAATTTCACTTTTTGGAGTTAGCAGGTTTAGGACTTAGTCCCTCGATATGGGAAAAATCTAGGTTGCCGCCCCTGTCACCGTTATGTGTCATTACAGATCATTTTAAAATCATTTAATTACTATTCGTTTCTGGAAAATGTTTCTGACGAAGGAAGGAATGAATCGTCGATTCTACAACAGACAGTCCTGTAAGTGACTTAGAAATTAAGTGACAGGTTATACTAAATAATATCTATTTCTTGATAATCCCCCGTCTGATTTCAGCGTTCGTTACAACTCATGTAAGCAGTGAAGATGGTACTTGTCCACAAATTGCTATACAGGTATGTATACAAACAATTCGAGTATAACTAGTGAAAGTACAGAGAGCAATACAGAAATACTGTTTGGTTTTATAAAGAGTGATAAGAGGTTCAGTACAATCATTTTCTGGGCCCGAATTCAGTCTCCACTATTCTGTTCAAGGCGCATGATCAGGTCCACTTGGAATGAGTGATGGGCTACGCCGTTCGAAGGTCTGTCTCTCACTGGAACCAAATATGATGAATACGAAAGTTCCAAGTACTTGCATTGTTGCAATAGTGCACAGAACTATGGTCCACTGAGATGGCTCCTATACAAGAACATCAACATGTATAAGAAGGTAGTAGATAAATATTTCCAATTGTAAAATCCAAGACACTCACAATTCATATACCTCGCGGGGGTCAAAATTCAGTTTTTTCGGAAAAAATTGGCCATTTGAATGAAAAATACCCAAAAATAGAAAAATGAACCTATATATTTTGATGAAACTCTAGTATTTGTGCAGGCAACATTTTATTTATTTACATTCGTCAGTGTTGTCACAACCACGATTCAAATGTTGAAAAATGTAATTTACTTTTAGCCATGTAAATCTTGGAATTTCAGCGAGCCTCCCTCCCTGATCCATATTATAAGAAAGAACAGAATAAAGAATCCAGAAAAACTTGGAAAATCCTAGAAATCATACATTGAAGGAGAGCAATTCTCGGGAAGAACTTCGGGAAAATATGATTTAATAATGAAAAAGTTACCTAAGAAAATTTTAATTTACAAATTCGTGATTTATATTGAAAATCATAAGGATTGTTGCGTGAAGCATGCACATTATATATTGTGCTAAATTTTAACTTTCTGACTTTGCTTGCACTGCAGTGTGGCACCGGCCTAAATATTGAGAAATTTATTTTGTCGTCCAGCTGTTTGGGATTCCCTTGAGCATCTCCAAATCAACTTAGAGATGAAAGCTAAGTGGCATTCGGTAGAACAAAAATTGTAGATTTCAGAACATAGGCTCAACCAGGGGGGGGGGCTATGAGGGCTATAGCCTCCACCAAGCCCTGAGTAAATATAAAATCTCAGAGTATTTTTATTTTTCGTATAAATTCACCCTCCCCTTACGTTTCACGGGTTCAGACCCTCCCAGAGGTATAATTCCTGGTTGTACCTATGTTTCAGAAAAATTTTGAAAACTTGATTAACCGTGTTTTCAAAGGCAGTGACTAGCAAAAAAAAATTGAAAAAATGTCATTTAAAAATGAAAATTGAAATTAAAATAATTACCTTTTCGAACTTGAGTATTAAATTTTGTATTTTGAATCTTTCATTTCTAGACCACATTTTTTCAATGTTTTTAGCGAATTACTTGCCTTTAAAATACAATTCTTGAATTTTCAAGATTTTTCTAGGTTCTAAAATGTTTGCTTTATCTAATGCTTCTCGGTCCTAATCATTAGCTTTATTGAGAAGACCACGAGGGGACCCTATGGTGTGGTGGGACGTATAGCGATGCACGTAGCCAAAGTGGCCCTAATAACACCGCATCCCCGGCCCCGGAAACTACCCTTTCGAGTATACTGCTACTCGTAGATACAAAATAAAGAACCCATTTCTCGATATTTAAGCCGGTGCCATTTTGCAACACAAGACAAATCAGGAAGTTGAAATTTGCTGACATTTGTTTAAAAAAGTTAATGAATTTTGTAAATTTTCTCTAAAATTCTTAATTCACTTTTTCATGTTTAGACTACCTTTTCCGGCAGCTTTTCCCAAATTTTTCCCCTTCAAATACAATTTTTTGAATTTTCGAAATACTTTTTGATTCTACATTCATTTCTCTATTCAATTGTACTGACTCCAGACACGACAGGTCACCCGAATTTCATGGAAAAAATCGATAAAATGTTCTATTTTCAGCTATTTTTCATAACCGACAAAGCTGAGCTCTAACCCTCCGTGAGGCATAGGTTAAAGTTAACCGATCGCACTCAAACTTTTTCGAAATTTTTTTGAATTATTATTTAAAATAATTTCCGGGAGTGGGAGCAATTTTTCGAGAAAATGTTATAAGTAGTATCCTAATGTTTCATTTCCCTCAAACTCAGACTGAAATAAGGAACGCTATCTGTGTGAAGGGTTGTTGAACTTACAGCACAGACTATATTCGACCTAGTTCAGAACTTCTTCGTCAGATGGCGTTTCCATGATCAAACTGCGTATTTGTGTATAATAAGAAAAATTTCGTAGAATTTGACAGATGAAAATACAGCGTGTTTCACAAATTGCCTCCCCCCTTTTTTTTAACGCAAAGTCCAACTTTCACGAGGCACAACTGGATCTTCAAGTGACAAGTTCTAGTCTTTCTTCAGATAAAAAAATTTCCTGTCCCACGAAATAGGGGCACGAAAATACTACCAAATTTTTACCGGACAAAATATCGAAATAGCGGTTCTTTCAGTCGCTAATTTGAATATCGCACTAGTTTGAGCTTAAAAATAGCCAAAATTAAATTGACTTTAAAATTTGAACAGAGTACCATAATAAAGGTTTCTCAGGTTGCTGATTCAGGTTATCGCGTCAAATTTTTGATTCGGCTCAGACAGTGCCGATTTATCCATTAGACAGAGTAGGCAATTGCCTAGGGCCTACGAACTGTTGGGCCTATGAAGCATAAACTTTTTTTTTTAAATTACTTACTGGAATCTGGCCGCGTTTACAAGCAAAATGCAATGGCAACGAGAACAGTAATTTAATTATGACTAGTGGCATGTAAACTTTCAAAAAAAAAAAAAAAAAAAAAAAAGCAACAAACTGTCTAGGACCTACGAAAATCTTAATTCGGCACTGGGCTCAGATTAGGGTCCAAAAGTTGATATTTTAAATTACCCAAAACGGGTAAGATTGAACTAAGAATGTTAACAGAGTATCAAAATAGGACTGTTTTCGGTCTCTTGATTTTGAAAATCACATCAAATTTTTAATTCCGCCTTGATTTTAGTCCAAACATTCACATTCTAGACCCAAAACAGACAACATTCAATTAGCTTGAAAATTTGAACAGAGTAACAAAATAATAATTTCTTAGGTCGCTGATACAGATTATCGCATCGGATTCTTAATCCGGTTCAGATTTAGGTCCAGAAATCAACGTTTCAGACCCAAAATGGGTAAAATTGAATTGGCTTTAAAATTAGAAAAACGTATCAAAATAGGATAGTTCTGAATTTCTGATTTCAAACATCGCATCAAATGTTAATACCTCCTTGATTTTGGTCTAAACCTTCAAATTCTGGCCCCAAGATAGGCCAAATTAAATTGACTTGAAAATTTGATAAAATATCAAAATAGGAGTTTTTTGAGTCGTTGATTCCGAATATCACATTCGTTCTTCGATTCGGCCCCGAATTAGGTTCATAAATCCAGTTTCGGATGCATGATAAGCCGAAAATGTATTGTGAAGAAATTACCAATTTGTTTGAGGGGGTGGCTGAATTTAAATATCGTATCAGATTTTTGATGTTGCTCTATAATTTATTCAATTTTTCCAACTAAATTAATTTTGACTATTCGGGTCTGAAGTTTGGACTTCTGTGACCAAAAATCAGAGCCGGATCAAAAATCTGATACGATATTTGAAATCAGCGATCAAAGAAACCAGTATTTCGATATTTTGTTCGGTATCTCCCTATATATGCGTATAAGATTCCGAAGTTAGTAGTACGTTCTAGCCCCCCCCCCCCCCGGGTGGAAAGAGAAACTTTCTTATCAGAAAAGAAACTAGACCTTCTCAAGTGAGAATTTCGTTTCGTGAAGATCAGATGCTTAGCGATTAAGAAAAACAGCGAGGGTGAAACACCCCATAGAAACGAGAAATATTTTCAAGAATTTGAAACAAATTTGAATGTTCTTGCTGAAAACAGTTAATTCAAATTTTCTAGGACCAATCTTACATTTGTCAGTCCATAAATCAGGGAGAGTTAATAGGGGGTTTAGGAGTTTAGCATCCAAATTCTCAGGAGCGGAAGAATTTCTACCATTATTCTGACCTTGTCAGCCCCCTGCTTCCACTCCAGGTCGGCCATTTGCGCTTAGGCGGATAATCATCTGACTTTCTACAGGGGAGAGGAATGTAGGGCAAGAGCTCTTTCCAGAAAGGAAAAGAAAACCATGTTTGATACATTACGGCGTTCTGGAAAATGCTCATTTGCCCTGGCTGCGTCTGCACGGAAACAGATGAGCAGAAGGCTGCTCTTGATGGACCATAGTAGGTATGTGCATACATGCGATGTTACGACGAAGCCAACGAATGCGGGTCCAATTAGTTGGGCTAAGATGAAAAATACGCCCATAAATCCGGTGATAACGCTAGCATATTCGGCCGATAGTTCGTTTCCATTTACACTGAAACAAAGCAATACGAACTTGAATAAAGCTTTGAAAACGAAAACTTGGCAGAGTTAGTCAGTTTTCGCGAATTTCACATGAATACTCACGGTTGCATGGCGAGTGAACTTACTTTATTGCAACCACGGTACCGATATTGAATACTTGAAATGCGTACATGCAACCGATAATTACAATCTCCTGCTTTGAAAATGCAGCCAACGATAATAGTATAATCACACTCGTCTCACCGACACAGAGAATAACTTTTGTAGTGTTCCTGGAAAAAATTAGGGAAAACTAGTACAATCAAATTCAAGCTTCATAAGCTTCTGGAGACAGCAGGAGAACAAAGACCACGTACGTTTTATTAAGGTAATTCTTATTCCTCACGTAGTCTTTCAACGTGGAAATGATGGGGCACGCAATGACAGACATAAAAACTGATCCTGCGCTTATGAATCCGATTCGCTCCGCGTCATAATGCAACACATCTGTTGAAAGTTTATAAAATTCAGTGAAAATAAAAGTAGACCCAAGTTTTAGCTAGGTATAGGAGAGAGAGAGATTCTACTTATTCTCAAGCCAGGCTGGTCCATATGGCCGCATCTCACTCTCTGAACAGAGTTTAAAAGAGGGAAAAGTAATGGGTGTACTTGGCACGGTGAGGTGAGGTGGACGTGGACAACGAGATGAAAAAATTGTTCGTACTCACTCCTGCTAGTACCTAAATGCATCACAATCACTCCTACATGTGTTCATGTTCACGACTGAACGAGGAAAAGTGACGAGGATACGTGTATTTTAAAAAAAGTGGTTCATTTTCACCTCAATTGAGGATATTGGGGCTAGAATTACATGAGGTACCTTTCACTTAACCCCCTCAGAACTACGTTCACAGCTCCGCGTTGACGGTGTCACTAGAAATTGTATCCGTATATTTGCTTACCTGAAGCATACATAGGCAGAGTATTACGAATAAATACCGATGTAAATCCTTGGCAAAATCTGAAGAAAAAGAATGCGAGAACCGGTTTCGATGTTAAAATACCGAACCAGGGATACTTATCCTACAAAAATTAAACAGAGTGATATGAACCAGAAATGTTGAATTTACAGGCTACACATCATCAATGGGGCTACCAACTAACAAAATTTCTCATTGTGACGTGGCACAGGAAACCTTACTATAAATGGGAATTTTTTTTTAAATCGTTGATCGGAAAGTTTGTCTTCCCGGAGTGTATTTTGCAATGGAAAGTGGGTCATTATCGTCAGTGGTATAGCTAGGCCTCAGTTTTCTTTCTTTCTTCCTTTCTTGGAGGGAAGGGGTCATTTTTGTGGAATTTTTGGTACCGCTGATGAATGTTGTCATTAGTTAGACATTTTAGGAAGATGGAGGTAATTACTCCAATACTCAAATACAGAATAACAAATTGCATTAAAAAAATTAATTTTATAGTTTCATTATTATGATATCTAACGACTTTTTTTTTCACCTTGGAGGGGTTTTAACCCCAAAAACCCTTATGCTCCATGCTCCTACGCACTGATTATCGTTTCAAATTCAGTGATCAGTGTTTCGCGAAAAATAATGGCAAAACTTATAGGTACATATTTCCCCCATATTAGTATATTATGGTATTGGTACCACTTCCAACGCTGTATTGACACTAGAACACTATGGTTACAACAAATTGATTCTCATCACAATTACTTTCCGTTCAACAATTTAAAAAATACCATATGCGACAGGATTACTGAGGTGAAAGATCACAACCGTGCATTTGCTTCATTCGGCTACTGCCTTGTTCCGCAAACTTCGCCCTAGTAATCCTTTACTTCCTTATGTGTGGCGTAATATACTATTTTTTTAGGCTTTATCCAAGGAAAGTAACACCTACATACATGCTTGCTGTGAAAAAAATGGTTGAGGATGTGCCTGAGAATGTGACGCAACAAAGCTATCAGTCATTAGCTACGCGGATGTCCTAGTTCAATGTTTTCGCCATCAGGTAATGCAGCTACTGGCGACACAACAAAGCTAGCCGTTAGTTGCGCGGGTATTGTAGTTCAATGTTTCGCTATCAGATAACGCCTGTCTGACACAATAAAGCTATCAGTCGCTTGCAAGGTGGACGTTGTCGTTCATTGTTTCACCGTCAGATACTGCCTACATGCGACACAAGGAAGCTATTAGTTGCTACTTGCTAGCTGTGCAAACGTTGTAGTTCAATGTTTCGTCATCAGATAACGCCTACTTGTGACACACCAAAGCTTCAGTTGCTAGTTACACGGGCATTGTAGTTTGATGTTTCACCATCAGATAACGCCTGCAAGCAGACAGGCATTATCCGATAGTGAAACATTGCATTACATGGTCGAAGAGTACAACATCCCTGCAGCTAGCGACGATAGCTTTGTTACGTCACATTCTCACCTGTGATGATGATAGGGTGTTATCAGTCTTACAACCGGCTTGATGCAGCTTTCCATTTCTCCCTATCTTGTGCAAGTTCTTTCATTTCGTAATAACAAATTTGACATCCTTGAGTATCTGTTGAACATACTGGAATCTTTACCGACCTACCCAATTCTTTCCCTCCACTCTTCTTTCTAGCAGCAGTGATATTATTCTGGGTGCCTCAAATTACACCCTATTAGTTTATCTCTTCTTCTCTTCAGACAATTCCAAATATCCATTTTACCTCCTACTCTGTTAAGTACGTCCTCATTTTTTACCATATCCGTCCATTTGATGCTAAGTATCCGCCTATAGCACTACATCTTAAAAGCTTCGATCTTTCTCTTCTCTGGTTTTCCTATGGTCCACGTTTCACATCCATACAAGGCTACACTCCAAACATAAGTTTTTAAGAACAATTTTTCAATTTCCAGGTTTATTTTTGATTTGAAAATATCACTTTTTTGATAAAATGCTAATTTGGCTTGTGCTATTCTACTACTAATATCCCTTTTACTTCTTCCATTTTTTGTTATTTTACTCCCTAAATAGCAAAATTCGCTTACTTCCCCAATCTTTTCCTGTCCAATATTTACCTATATTTAAGCAATCGTGTTCACATCGATTACATACCATTACATACCATTACATACTTCATTTTTGTTTATTCTCATACGATATTTCTATGCCCAAAATCTCCTTCATTCCATTTAAAATGTTTTCCAAATCAATACTCCTTTCAGCTAGTAGCGTAGGGTGCCCGACGTTCGTCCCCTAACCTAACTCCGTCCCCTTGCTTACTTCGGAAGTTAAGCAGCGCCCTCTTGCGGCAATAGGTCAGAAGTGTAGAGTACATACATAAACTACCTGACAATATGCTACCTTGGTCATTGTTATCAACATTCGCCGTACACAAAGCTTTTTTGTTTTTGAGTATGTGAAAACTTTAGACAGCGGAATCTTCTTTCTCAAGAATTAATTCGAAAAGGTAAGTAATTTTGATCTTTTTTGTGCTTAACATATAGTTAGAAGTGTACAGAAACAGAAAATGCCATCATAAATTGTTTTCCGATAAAATTTCCCCTCCCAATTTTGTGAAAAAAAGATCGCGAAAAACGTCCTAATTTCGTCCTCCAGGTAGATTTGTGAAATAGAAGGAAACACCGATTTCATATCACTTTTCATTGTTTTTAGATGCCGAAACGTAAAACTTGGTCCAAAACTGCGATGGTAGAAGCTGTCAAAGCGTCCGTAAAGGTGAAATGGGGTATCTTCCGAAAGTAGGAAAAAAAGAACTTTTTATGCGATTTTTGCTTATAAACACGTAATTTTGTTTAAATTTTTGAAGAAGCTTAAATAAATATCATAATTCGTAAGTTTTATTATTTTTTTCGCGATTTAGAAAAAAAATAATAAGGGACGAAATTAGGCACCAACTTTTCAAATTTTTAAAATTGGCACTTTTTGGAAATCGTCACAGCTAAGCCACTGCAATTTTTTTTTTCTCAAAAAAATGACCCCGGGCGAAGTGAAGGGATAGTTGGGGTACCCAAATCTCATTTTGGTTTTCAAATCTGACCCATAGAGTGCCCAAAATTTCCAAAATACAAACGGGGGACGATAGTTGGGCCCGCTACCCTAAGACAATATTATCTGCAAACCTGATCTAGTGTTAATTTGCCTATAAAAAAGCAAGTTGGAAAAATCAAGCAAAATATAAATTGTTTTCTTTGTGGCTCATTAATTTTAATGCAGTAGTGAAAGGTTGGTCTTTTCTAATTTCATTTAGTGTTTTATTTGTACAGCCGTGTACTCGCCAGTGCAATCCACTTCTTGCCTGATAACTAGTTCAACAAAGCCAGAGGTCAGATGCAAAACTGCGTCCTATCATCCCTGTACTAGGTACTGGAAACGTGACGAGGACTATGGTCACGTAGTGGAGCAAAATACGACATTTTTTCATTAAAAAAAAAAAAAAAACACCGCTGAATTAGCTAAGGTGGAGAAGGGATCCTGTATATATGGTTATGGACGTGTACTTAGTGGTGAGAAACAGCCTGATGCAAGAGGAAAACGACCAGAGCTAAGTGAGCGAGTCGGATGCTATTTTTGCTAGATAAGGTTTCTTTTCAGTACGACTTTGGTAATCTGCATTGTCAGATAGCGAGTACTACAGGGGAGGTGTCGCGGAGTTCGGCTTGAGCGCACGCTACAGCCCTATAGTTAATAAAAGTTGGAAGCAAACGGTTGTCTTATAGTGGTCAAAGGTGGACACTAGTGGGGGACAGTCCTGCCGAATGTCCATTGCACCCTCCTTGTTGGCTCCGAAGCTGGTCAGTGGATCACGGACGGAATCAGGATGAGTCATGCAGATTTGACTCACTTTCTAGGGACACTACGGAGGAAGGTCGCGCCTTCCAACCTTCCAAGCTCCGTGGCCAGTGTAGCACATTTTCACCCTTTATACAGTGTGTCGAGAAGAGCCATTTGTCTGCCATGCAAAACAGACTTGATTAACTTTCGTATGGGCCTATTCATGGCGGATTTTCTATTTTCAACGGATTTTCGGACTTATGGTGGGGTTTCCTGGGCTTCATCTCAATTACTCACTATTTTCTGTTTAATGCGGATATTTTCTTTTAAATATTGCCGCTCTTCATCAGATATCCATGTATCGTGTGCAGGTGTCGGAGTTATGCAGGTAGATGAAAGTAAACACCAGATCAAGCTGACTCCTCCTGCAATGCGCATTCATTCATTATACGAATAATTTTGCAAGATTTTGGTAATGAAGTACGAATATTTGGTGTACATTATATGTACACACCTGCAGCATAGTATACGTATCGCCAACCATAATTCTTTGCTAGATAGCTCGAGATCGCGTAAGATGCAGTAACTCCTGTGACTTGTCCGGAGCTGTTGAAAGCAGCTGCCCGTGATCTTTCATCAGGTGGAAACCACTGAGAGAGAATTTCTGCCAAACTTGTTTGCGCTAATCCCTGATCAAATATCGAAGATGAATCTCATTATTGAATACAGTACCTACTTAATTCTCGTTTTGAGTATAATTATGTAGACTCGAAAACCTGTAAATTGAGTGCAATTTGAAAATAATGGTTTTTATTCGGTCGGATCCTCCTTTAGTGGACCCTAATGAGGTCGGATCCACACATTACCATCAAAATCGAATCAGCGACCTCGAAAACCTGAGTGACTTTTCCTCTACCCTACCTCCCCTTCAATAACAACTCCCGGATTATGCGTTACAATTACCTGAGGTACAAAAAAATTAGTCATTGAAAGGAGGAAGGGTCGCTGAACATGGGAATCGATCTATTGGTTTTCGAAAGAGTTCCGACTAAATAATGGCCATTATTTGAGATTGCCTCTCCATTTTCTGTGCCCTCTTATCAGGGAGATGGTGACAGAGAAATGCGGAGAGGAAAAGGGAGAAGTACTTTTAGGCGATAGATAGATCTATTTCAAGGAGACAAAGATCGTGTTACATGTGGTTTTTGCAAAATGCATACATTCTAAGTTGTTTCTGAATCTTCCGTTTTGAGGGGCAAGGAGAACGATACTGAAAGGGCCAGACCATTTCTCAGATAAAAATTTTCTTCTTGTAAATATATGTTTTTAAAAAAGCCATAAGAGTTGAAAAGGGGAATGAAGAGGGAGCGAATATAAAGAGGAACAGGGTAAGTACTTTCTGTAGGTATAAGACCTATCTTTAAAGGAAGAAACCTTTTCCCCCCTATTTATTCCTTGTAAGGATGCTTGTTAAAGAACTATCATCATTTATTTGTTATTTAACGACGCCCAACATCTAAGTCGTTAGCGTCCAGCCGTGGGGCAACATTTTTGAGGTGATCTGGAGACTATGACGGTAAAATGGATTTTATGTCCTACAAATATTTCGTGAAGTATAAAAAGTTACCTGAAATAATTCTTAATTTGAAACTCGATTAATTCAATGGAGATGTGTCATATAAATGAGATCCGGCAAAGAGAGCAAATGAACCCCCCCCCCACTCCAGTGAAATTTATTTCTTGTAAGGTTGCTTGTTGAAGAAACATGGGGCAAGATTCTTGAGGTGGTCTGGAGACAGTGAATACAATTAATGTAAAATGAATTTTATATCCTACAATATTTTGTGAAATATAAAAAGTAACCGAAAATAATTCTCAATTTGAAACTCATTTAATTCAGGGAAGATCTGTCACATGAATGAGATTTATTTTCCTCCCCACTCCTATGTCGACCAGACAACACATTTGGCAAAAATTAATCTTCGATGGATATATTTTCGAAAGTTTCTGATTTCCACTGAGACACATTCTGGATTGTAATCTTTGCTACACAGAATGGGAACTCGATGCCTGTTTAGTGTTTACATCGAACTCGTAGCAATCTCATGCATCAGCAGATTTTAGAGGCGGACAGAGAAACGTAACTAAACTAATCTGTCCGACTGCAAATTCAATGCATAGTAATCCCATGTATCAGCAAATCTTTGGTATGAATAGAACAAGAAATGGAAGACGATCAACACTTGTATGTAGTGTCAGTGTCTTGAAAGAATATAAGTTGATTGTTACAAGGTAATATTGCTATATTCATGTGAGATTATTGTCTTGGAATTCATTTATTAGACAATACGAGATATGAATCTGCAATCTACTCATAGTTAAAAGTTTATGCTTTCTTTTACAATACCTACAATTTTCTGTAAACTGAATGAAAAGAAAAAATAGAGTTCTGGCAAAGTAAATGTACGAAAAATTTTCCAACTGTCAGGCTGGATACCAAAATTCTTCTATGGTGATGAATTTTACAGTGTTAATCCTGAAAAGTGATAAAAAAAACAACATGCTTGCGAGCGAGCAAGCAAAATTCTTAAATTTGTCGGAGAATTTCTAGTAAAAATATTTATTTTGGATAGTCAAAAGGGGAAGGGATTATTTCCAGAAATCAAAAATTTTCCTATTGACCAGCAAACAATAACAATGAGAACAAAAAAAAAAACAACTTGAAATGCGTGAATTTGTCAACTGAATACTGAGATAGCCAATTCGCCAGTCTAAGAGATCATTGGGACAAGCCGCCCCTGTGCCTCCCATGGCTACGGCCCTGATAGAAGGATGTGGCGAAATGTCCACGATCTTCGAAGTTATAACATCATAATGTCTCGAACATTTGAATTCCGAAGGGGCTTCTTTTGAATTCACGATATAATGGCTTGCATATTTCAAATTTGTGAAACGGTGAAACCCTCTTTACTAATCATGTTTAGCTTCACAAATGCACCACTGACCCAAAATGTTCTGAACTCATAAGCTATGGAACTCTAAAATGTCCTGGACGCAGCTACAAATTGGTCTGTTTGCTCACATATCAATGGAAAGATATGAGCAATACATTTATGTATAGGGGTAATTCTCCAGAAGCTGAAAATAGTAAGGTAGCATTTCTTTTTTTGTTAGACCCCCCCCCCCTTCATACTTAGTTTATATGTAGTAAAGAATATTCAACAAGTTTACAGAGCAGGAGTATCAAAATTTAGGGAGGGGGACGACTTTTGTCCACGACGATAGACATCTTCGGCGAAAGCACTAATATCCACGACTATGGACAAAACAGCTTCAAGAATTTCCTCTTCTATGGAATTTTTGGAAGTTCAGGGTATCCCATTGTTTCCGAGGATAAAATTCTCTGACTTTTCCAGATTTTTTCAGATTTTTCCAGTTCATTTTCCAACTTTTTCGTAACAAACAAATTATTAAAAAAAAAATCTTCAACTGAGTCTGACAGAGAAAATTGTACAGTACTTTCACATCATAAAATTTTCTCCAAAATTCCCTGACTCTTTCGATTTTCTTTCAGAATTCCCTGACTTCCAGATTTTCCAGAAAAGTGGCCACCCTGAAATTGCGCAATCACATGGCCAATAACTACGATCTAGCGCCTGGATCGTGTTCAGAAATCGAAACCGCACCAGTATTGCAATTTGTTGTGCTAAAAAATGTATAAGGTGTACATCTTTGTACCAGTCAAAAATTGACCACGACAGTGGACTGCAAACCCTAGTAACAAAACTTCACTTCATTTCTTTTGGAAATGTAAATTCACTCACAGAAACTTGAACTTCTTAACATATACTTCAAGCGTTTTTGAATATACTACCCCTTTATTGGGGAAAAGCACATTAAAACAAAAATTTTTTAAAAATGTGAACAGGTACTGAGACAAGATGGTGACATCCACAACGACGGACACCTCTCTATGCTTTTATTTATTAAAATACGGTAATTGGCCGGTCTGATGAACTGGATTGGTGAAATTTGTTGCCGATGTTATTTTGTAACCTGAAATAACCCCTCCCCTCCCCCAAGAGATAATAAAGAAATAAATCAAAAGTTAGGGTTCGAAATTCGCTGGTAACAAAATATTTTCAGTTTCTGGAGAACCCATATACCGCCCGGACACGGATTCTCTCCCGACATTCCAGAAGCCCTGGTCTCTTTGAATTTGAGAACAAGTGAACTTGTCTTTAACGTAAATGTTTTTCAACTGGCTGTACTCGTATACTTTCCGGCTTCTTAATCAGTTTGCCAATGCCATATCAAATATTCATATCTGGTTCCCGGATTTGATTTCGAACTTCCACATTAAATTCCTTTTCGTGATGATGAATAACAAATGAGAATAATGAGTTTTCTGTATGGGAAGTGTTATCAAAAAAGGAAAACGTTCTACTATCAGGACACAGATTTCAGTGGTTAACAAAATTATGTGTAGGACATTTGAAGGTAACTAAGCATTCATGGTCGCCGACAGAATTCGTGGTTAAAATAAGTACGTCGATGGCTCGGATGCTCGTTAATGGACCTCTTCCGAAAAGCTGTCTGTAGAATACAAATAGCTACCGTATTTCTCCGCATATAACTCGCACCTGTTTTCAGGTTTTTGAAGTTCTAAATGTCTACTGCGAGTTATACGCGAGAGCGTGTTATCTGCGGGCAAAAACGCAACTTTTTCTATAAACACAAAGAATGAGGTTCGGAACGTCGGGAGGTACATACCGTAGGTATACACTTCATGACTGGCAAAGTCGGGTGGCTGTCTTCACGTAATAACAGGAAAAGGCTGACAATACAATTCTATGTACTGTAGCTTCGTTCGTTGGATGAGTGATCTATTATCAGTTGACCGGTGAAGTACTTCGTGGTAAAAAGTTGTGTACTGTACTGTGTATTTAAAATGTCTAATCCTGTGAATCATGCTGCGAGACGTTTTGCATATAGCACGAAAACGAAGCGTAAGGCCATTTTACGAGCTGAGGAAACTACGAATAGGGGCGCAGGACGCGAGTTCGGTATTGACGAAGCCCTAATTCGTCAATGGAGAAAGCAGCGTGATAAAATCTTCGCTAGTGCTCCAAATAAGAAATGTTTCCGAGGTCCGAAATCAGGTGAGCACGTTGAACTTGAAGAAAGTCTAGTCAAATTTGTACGAGAAGAGCGAGCCCAGGGGTTACCTTACTCGACGAAAATTGAGAATGCGTGCCTTGGAAGAAGCGAAGACCCTGAATATCAACAATTTCAACGCGTCCGAAGGCTGGTGTAGCAGATTTATGACAAGCCTTGGCTTCGCACTCCGTCGTCGGACATCCGTCTGCCAAAAGCTACCCCCGCAATTTGAAGATAAACTCTTAGCGTATCAGAAGTACGTTATAGATTTACGGCGAAGGATGGAGTACGCGTTAGCTCACATTGGAAATTCTGATGAAACACCAATATACTTCGACATGACGCGACAGACGACAATTGATGAGAAAGGAGTGAGGGATGTTAAAATCCGCTCCACAGGTCACGAGAAGTTACGCATCACCGTAATGTTGTGTGTAACAGCCGATGGGAATAAACTTCCGCCCTTTGTAATACTTAAAAGAAAAACTGTGCCGAAAGAAAAGTTCCCGACCGATGTGATAGTACGCGCGCAGGAGAAAGGATGGATGACCACGGAGTTGATGCTGGAATGGGTCCGACTTGTTTGGAGTAGGCGTCCAGGCTTCAGTCGAAAACCTCCAAACATGCTAGCGTTGGACGCATTCAAGGGACATTTGACAGCAGAGGTAAAAAGTTCGTTACGGAATTAAAAAAGTGATCTTGCCGTCATACCTGGTGGAATGACGAGCGTATTACAACCCCTCGACGTGTCTGTCAACAAACCCTTCAAGACGTACGTGAAGGAAGAGTACGATCAGTGGTTTTCGCGTAAAGACTTGCCTGTAACAGCTTCAGGGAACCTGAAAAAAGCTCCTCCATCAGAAGTTGCCAGATGGGTGTCTGCCGCCTGGGCGAAAGTACCCGAGGAAGTCGTGCGAAAATCCTTTATAAAATGCTGCCTTTCGAACGCAATGGACGGCTCTGAAGACGACGTTCTCTGGCAAGAGGAAGAAAATTCGTGCTCTTCTGACACCAGCGATTCAGAAGAGGACAGTAACGACGAAGAAGAGGATGATAACGAATCCGAATAGGCCGAATTATCTACTATACTTACCTACCTACCTAATTAATAATTACATTTACCTACTTTTTTTGTGCGAGTTATATGCGCGTTAAAATAAATTTTTAAAACGAGACTCAAAAATCTTGGGTGCGAGTTATATGCGAGGGCGAGTTATATGCGGAGAAATACGGTATTTGGGTTTGCCAACGTCTAGATTCGAGAAGGCGTCATCACCAAAAGAAGAATTCATGGTCAACGATGTGCAATCAGGACTGTATCAAATTGGGGAAAATTTAGGACTTTGGTTGGCAGTTTGGCAATTTAGTGTTAATTCGACTTCAAAAATAAAAAAAAAATAAAAAAAGCCAGTTGAAAAAAATATATACATTGTTTTCTTTGTGGCTCATTAATTTTAATGCAGTAGTGAAGGGGTTGGTCTTTTCTAATTTCATTTAGCGTTTTATTCGTACAGCCGTATACTCGCCAGTGCAATCCACTTCTTGCTTGGTAACTGGTTTAACAAAGCAAAGGTCAGGTATTAAACTGTGTCCTATCATTCCTGTACTGGGTACTAGAAACGTGACAAGAACTATGGTTACGGAGTGGAGCGAAATACGACTATTTAAAAAAAAAAGCGTTGAATTAGCTAAGGTGGAGAAGAGGTCCTTTAGATGCTTATGTACGTGTACTTAGGGGTGAGAACCACCTTATGCGAGAGAAAAACGAACAGAGCGAGGTGAGCGAGTCGGATGCTATGTTTGCTAGATAAGGGTTCTCTTCAGTACGGCTTTGATAGTCCGCATTGTCAGATAGCGAGTACTACAGGGGCAGTGTCTCGGCTCGAGCGCTCGCTACAGCTCTGTAGTCAATAGAAGTTAGAAGCGAACGGTTATCTTATAATGGTCGAAGGTGGACACTAGTGGGGTCAGTCGTGCGAAATGTCCATTTTGCACCCTCATTGTTGGCTCCGAAGCTGGTTAGTGGATCCCGAACGGAATCAGGGTGAGTCAGGCGGACTTGACTCACTTGTCTACGGACACTGCGGAGGAAGGTCGCGCCTTCCAGACCCCATGGACAGTGTAGTAGCACTGGAGGCTGCAGCTTTATCAGGTAGCACTGCGACATGGGGATGGGGAGAATCCGTGTGTCGGATGCTAGCCTCTATTGCACACTCATTTTACAATTAAAAAGGTTCGATATCGAAAAACTTCGAAGGGGATATACAGCCAGCAAACGTTGGTGGTGGTCTACTGTCATGCATTGACGGCACCAAGGACAAAAGTGGTCTGCGGGATCAGCAGACACCTGGTCACGCTGCTAGGCGGCTCTAGAGAGGGCTACCCTCGATGCTGGAGTTGGAACCAGTTTCAACCAAAGGGAGGTGCGTGACACCTCGCACTACCAGGAGGGTGGGCTGAGGTGTGAAACTAGGAAAACTTGAACAGGAGTTCAAGGGTCCGCACTCGCAGATGGGGAACACTCATTGCACATGGTGGCCAGCACTGGGCTGATCACTCAGCGCTGGAGGCAGTGAACCTGGCTTGCTCAAGCTGTGCATACTGTGGATACGATGCTTCTGTAGGACATACCGTGTAGGGATCCACAGCTGACAGATGAAGCAGAGGCACTCAACCACTGTCGGGGATTTCACGTTGCACCTTGAATTAGCTTTGCCAGAGAAGCATAGCGGTATCGGCCAGAGGGGCCAGATTTGTATCTGGTGTGGAAGTCTCGGACCCTGATCAGAAAATTGCGGCATGCATGTCGTTGGATTGGAGAGGAGTAAAATTAAGGATATCAGTGAGCGAAATGATCATCTATGTTATTCCTTTTCATGGTTAAGTCAAAATTTGAGCAGAATTTTGCTTACTTTCTTGTCAAGTGGCAACAATTGAGCAAGATTTTATAGATCCGTCACTATTTCACCTATAAGATTTTAACCCCTCCCCCCCTGGAGAAATTCCTATTTATGCTGCTGATGTTCTTTCTAAAAATTGGAATTATTGAGACTGTGAAAAGAAAATCTAAGTTCCTTTGTCCCTATGAGGGGCGTACCCAGGAAGTACAATACATATCTCCAATGCAGGAAACTCCTTATTTACCCGCTTACACTCCCTGTCCCGCGTATAAAATATTATCATACGGTTTACAATACCTGGAACATTCCTTGTAGGAAGACTAGGCCAAGCATTACGTAAAAACCGTTTCTATTCACCACCCACGGAGTCACATTCGAAAAAACGCTATTGAGGAATAATCCCGAGATGAACATTCGCGTGCCACCGAATCTAGAGGCCATCCACCCGCCAATCGGGCAGAACAGGTATCCGTAGAAGAAGGAACTCAAAATGAAACCGATCTGCTTGGAGTTCCAGTCAAATTCTGCTGGCTCCTAAAGCACAGTGACATTTGCTTAAGCTTCAAATTTCGATATTGAAAAATCAGTTCTTGTAATTATTTAATTTACAATTATTTAGATATTACTCACGTTCACTGTGGTTCCATTCTGCAAGGTGTGGTTTTTAGCAGTGGTCATGCATATGAGAGCTATACTCACATTTGCCCTCATTAGAGACAAAATAATGGCTCCAGAAATCATGAATAAATTTACGACACATCTTCGAGAAAAACAAGTTCTAAAAAAGAGAAGTTTTATGTAATAAATTAGTACGTCTATTTGTCAGTTTCACCAACTGTTTTTATCTAATCTCTTAACTTTCCTCTATTTTGGGAGGGGAGAGGAGGGGGGTGATCGAAAGAGTGATAGCCGGGGATCAACAGACAGTCATAGAAACAAAATCAGGGAGCAGAACGAGAAATAGAAATATTTGTATCTATAAGCCTTTCAGCTAATCAGCGAGAAACAACAATAATTCTACGAGACGTGGCTTCAAGAGGAGGAGGTTGACATGGAATCTCCAGGGTTCAATTCACCCAAGGTACTCCTCTACCCCTCACTTCTCTCATAAAGTTGGAAGGAGGTATAACAAGAATATTGTAATTTGTGATTTTTAAGCTAACTGGGAGGGGGCAAACGAATCGTGTTAATCTCTACTCCTTCAATCGAGCTGCAAATAATCTCAGCTCACAAGAGGTGGACTGGCCTGGGAGGTTAGCCTGGAATGTGGCCTTCTCTCCTAATGAAAAAAATAAGGACAGCAAATCGTGCTTTATTACAAATAAAAAAATTTCCATTCAAGGAAAAAAAGGGACAGTTTTATCAAAATTTTACCTAACTTCAGGTGTGCAAAATTCAGATTTTGCGCTCCGGAATCATTGAAAATTCCGAGGGTGATGGGACGTACCAGCCCTCATTTGGGGGAGAAAATTTTGATCATGGTCTAACTGAAATCTTAATTACTTGAAGATCCCCTATCCTGACGCAAGCCCAATTGGGGTATTTCCGGGATAGGGGGTGCGGTGTCCCGGGGCCAATTTGACATGCATGCATCGCCATACGCCCTACCCATTATCATTATCGAACTGCTTGAAAATGTCCGTTAGTCCCGTCTCGGTTCGGCTCGACTTCGGGATTAAAGAAAAAAAGTGGGACGGACGGAGGAATTTCATGACATTCTAATTTATATTGATACTGATTAATTAGATTTCCATAAATCAAATTAATTATTGCTAACGTTTAAATCTCGGGAGGTCAGATTGAGTTAGATTCACAAAATCTGAATCTATAGGAAATTAGCGACCATAAAAAAACATCTGAAACTTCAAAGTCAAGTCAAAAGGATAATTCTTTCCCGTTTCCTCGTGGGAAGGATCTGAGAAGTTCTTATTCTGGGAACGGATAGATTTTTTTCCTGTTATTTTTTCCGGATCCCGCTCCGACTCCTCTGAATAGCTATCAGTTCTGTGGTTCCTCACTCCGGCTCCGGGTCCCTGAAATAAACACAGGAGCCACCGAATTCAAATAATGTTTCCTCAGAATTAGGGGGGGGGGGCTTTCAGGCATAGGTAGAAAGGGGATGTAGGGAAGTTAGTAGCTTTGCTGGTCGTAGAACTTCTTGACCTCAAAATTTAAACGATTTTCCCAAAAGTCCTGTATTCATTTATGGTAGTGTAAAGTGCTAATTTCAATTCTCCGTTTCCAGAACCGGAGGTGGAACCACATTCAGTAATTTACTGGAGCCGCAGCTGATTGTTGACTCCATTATAAGCTCCGACATAAGCCGTGGCTTTTACCCTCCTCCCTTTCCAGTTCTTTCAAGTCTTGACTTCCCTTACACATCATCACTCTAAAATTTTTCACCCAAGAAAAGACGTGTTGTACATACAGGGTGTGGCACAACCCCTTTGATTTTTTAACGGCGAAGTCGGATGGAGGTGGGACAAACGAGGTCCTTCGAGGGCTAAGGTTCAATTTCTTTTCGAATGGAAAATTTCTCTTTCCCTCCAAAAGGAGGGGGCTGGAACGTTCCACCAACTTCCGAATCTTGGTTAGAAATATATCAAGCGAAATATCGAAACTAGATTCGTAGGGTCGCTAATTTGAAAAATTCAATCCTATTTTTGATCCGATCACGATTTGGGCCTCAAATTTGAGTTTTCTTCTTTATAGAAGGCCAATTTAATTGAACTGTAAACATTGAAAATCTAATTAGGGTATCAATCCGACCCCAATTGTGGCGCAAAACCACGCATTTACCCTCTTCAAAGGGGCTAAATTGACTTTCCCGAAAAAATAAAACAAGGTATCGAAATAAGGATCTCTTGGGTCCCTGATTTATCCAATCTGATTTTTGATGCGACCCCAATTTTCGCCCAAAAATCAAAATTTGATCCCTCTAAAGAAGACAAATTGAATTTCTCAAAAAAATAGAACAATGTATTAAAAGGGGGGGTTTCTTAGTCCCTTATCTCAATCACTTAGTGAAATTTCCGATCCGACTCCGATTTAGGTCTACAATTTAAATTTGACCTCTTTAACTGAGCTAACTGACGTCAAAAGTTGAACAAGGAATCGGGATCGAAGGTTTCTGGGTCGGTGATTTCTAGAATTTTATCAGATTTTCGATCCGTTCCCGAGTGGGGCTCCAAAATCTGAATTTAACTCTTTCGAGTGGACCAATTTGTCTTTTCTGAAGGAAATAAACAAGGAGCTACCAGAGTAGGAAGTTTCTGGGTCATTGTTCTCAAAAGTGTAATCAGATTCCATTGGAACTCAAAATTTTGAATTCACTCTTGAAAATAGGCAATATCAACGATCGTTTTGGTCACTTATTTCGAATTCTGAGCATTAGATATTTGATCCTACCTCGATTTGGGTCCCGAAATCCAAATTTATCAAACAATGTACTATGGAGAAATTTTCAAAATTTAAGAAAATAAACAAAAGTTGAGGTAACCATCTATTCCTACACTGTTTTTCTCCCTCAGTTCAAATCCGTTGTCCAAATCCGGCGCTGATACTCCGTTCCCGAAATACAATAAAAAATATAATTATACTAGGGGGAGGAAGGAGGCTATACTGGGTCAAAAATGGAAAGTGGATCAACTTTGACGACGCATTTGAATTCATCTCAAAATGTTGAATAATTTTCACCGGGTCCCTGCTCGGAAGCTCTCCGAAAAATTTAACGACGAAAAAAATGCCTGATGTTAGTATGGAGAAATTTTCAAAATTTTCGAAATTTTTGAAAATCAAAAAAATTGAGGTGACCACACATTCCTGCATAGTTTTTCTCTTCTGAGTTCGAATTCGTTGTCCAAATCTGGCGTTGACCCTCCGCTCCCGAGATGCAATCAAAGGTGTAGTTACACTAAGGTGGGGGGGGGCTATACTGGGTCAAAAATGGAGTGTGGATCAGTTTTAACGATGGATTTGTATTCGTCTCGAAATGTTGAATAATTTTCACCAGGTCCCGACTCGGAAGCTCTCTGAAAACTTTTCGCCGAAAAAAATGCCTGATGTACATACATACACATAGTAGGTACCAGAAGTGTTCGTATTTTAGTCACTAGCTTCGAAAATTCTGAATTCAACTTCAAGATCCTTCCAAAGAGCCCTTCGACTTTCCCAAAACAAGGTATCACACTGGGACATTTTTTTGGGGTCGCTGATTTCAAAAACCCAACCAATTTGGACCCAAAATCTGACTTTTCCCTCATTCAAAAGGCCTATAACTGTCAGGTGTTCCACGAAAATAGGAAATAACCTCTCCGTTCCCTGAATAAGAACTTTGATCTTTCCTATGAGGAAGCGAGAATTGATGACTTTGAAGTATCAGATGCTCAGATAGCTTTTTCTGGTCGCTAATTTCTTATAAATTCAAATTTTGTTATCCTACCTGCAGGACCGGTTTTAAGTACTTTGTCGCCCATGGCTGCAGTATTTTTGCCGCGTTATTTTTTTTACATCCTCCCCCTTCCCTTGGGTCGAAAATTTTTCTGCCCTGGGCTGCAGCCTGGTCAGCCCGTATAGTAAAACCGGCGCTGCCTACCTCAGTTTGGCCTTCAAAAATTCAAATTCCAAACGTTATATAAAATTGTCTTTGCTTATGAAAACCTAATTAATCAACATTAGATTAGCATGTGTCACCAAATTCCTTCATCCTTCCTCTCTTTTTTTCCTGTATTGCATATGTGAGTCGAATCAAGTCGGAACAGATGGATATCGTAAAGTAATTAAGGTCTCAATTATATCACGATTAAATTTTTCTCCTCCAAAAGAGAACTGGAATGTCCCAGTCTGCTTGTAGCTGAGAAGCATTTCCCCCTGACTCCCTTGACCAGCATTCATCACGGAGTTCCATGAGTATATAATGTGCAGGGAACTGGAGTCCTTTCTAAAAGATCTCAGTTGAAAAAGTGTTTTGTTTTTGTAACCAACGAGTATGAAAATATTTTTACCTTACAGTTCGGCGACAATGAACCTGTTGGTCAAGAATCACCGGCTGACTTTCCGAAGGTTCATTTTCCGAAGTTTCAGCGACCAGAGATTTAGTTTCCGAGAATTCAGCTTCCGAAAAATCGCGTTTTCGCTCGATAGTACGATGAACAGACATTTTAGAACCGATTAATGAGCTTAAAAATGCGACAATACAAACACATGCGGAGTACGACAAAACTTCGGAAAATCAACCCGACGGCTCATGGTATTCAATAGTTAAAACATTTTCCTACCATCGCAGTAATATCGACAGAAATGATTTTAATCTTACTATCAGCGAAAATGAGACGTGCGTAAATCTGAGAATATGAAATGTGATTGGTCATGTGAAAAAAATGTTCTGTGCGCGCACGGGCACAGACCGGGGGAAAGGAAAGGTGGGTGGATAACAATTTCACCGATCTAGCTGGTCAACCAGCTTGTACCTACATTTTGAATTCTCCACGGTCAGTTTCACGGATACGGTTTTGCCAGATCAGTGAATTTTCATTTTTCTAGAAAATGTTGGTACTTCCTCGGGGTGTTCCGAAGCGAAACTGCTGGAGAAGTAAGGAGAACTCAAACTTCTCATTTCTCAAATCAAATTTACAACGTACACTTTATCACTCTCTCACTACTTACGAGTTCGAACATGAGAGGAGAGAGGGGATTATTATTAATTGCAATCATTATAAAAAATGAATAAAAATAATATTAAAAACGATTTCGGTGACTTTCAAAACCCTTACATTCGATACATAAATATATTGTGTTCTATGAAACATTTGCTCTTAATTTCCACCATTGATGCCATAATAATTTTAAACGTGAGGCCAAGACTACAACTAAATTGAATTCAGAAACCTTTAAGAAGGACCCAACATTCGACTACTTTTAATTTTGCGTTCTCTCACGATCTCAAAGACATCTGTCATTGTAGTCATAGGCACAACCAGGAATTACCTCTGGAAGGGGCTGAACCAGAGAAAAGTAGGGAGAGGATAAATTTTATACGAAAAAGTAAAGTACTCTGAGATTTTTCTTAAATTGCTCAGGGTTTTGAGAGGGCTATAGCCCCCCTGCCCCCTCCTGGTTGCGCCTATGATTATAGTCCCATCCTAATTCACTGAATCCGAAGAAAACACATTCGCACATATTACATATATGGTATCCGAAGGCGAGAACAAATTGCACAAATTATTCCCTGGAGTGAAAAACAATGTAAGTAGTCAAATATACGTAAACTTCAAAACCTTTCTAATTCTAGAACGTCATTAAATCTAAGCAAATCTTAAAAAACTGGGATTCTCTCAGTAAGGCTACCCTGGAGTTTAATGTTTGCAAGATTCTACATATTTGGCTTCTCCTTCCTCCTCTTCTCTCATTCACAAGGTCCAGAAAACAGATACAAGAAGAAATACACATACAATGAACCATTTCAGTGAGGAATCTGGCCCACAAAAATAGTCCAGGAAAATAAGGAAAAATAAATGCAAAATTTTTTTTAATATGTTGAAATTGAGTATAGTTGATAAGTTGGGTACACTGATTAATATACTAAATGTTCCGGAGAATCTGATTGGAGATTTGCCCCTCGGGAGGGGGGGGGGAAATGTGGCTCTCCGAGAATTTCTTGGCAAGTCGACAAATATTGAATTTATCAAAAAAAAAAGAAGAAAAAAAAGAAGATAAGAACAAAACAATTTTTCCACAACTACCCAAGAAATGTTATCAAGGGGGGGCTTGAAAATGACTCTTCACACTATCAGGTATTTATACAGGCGTTCTGGAAGATCGTTTAACTTTTGATATTTTCCCAATGTCACAACATTTTTCGAGCAGTGAGGCACTTCTGGGTACTTTTTCTATCCCCTCCTCGGCCGATTCCTGAAATTTTCTCGGCCCCTTCTCCCCAACTGTGAGAAGCCACATTTCAGCTTCGTATTTTCCTGTGTTTTATAATGTTTGTACATGTAATAACTTGAATATGCGGGTTTTTGAGAGCCCGCCTGGCTACTTTCTGTGTAACACGATATGCAGACGTCTCAGAAACGTCTTTTGTCTCCTGCGTTCCTGCATTTCCGATGTATGATCTCTTCTAAAACACGATATTCTTTTCATTACTCACTGTCTTTTATTGATAAAATAAATAGATCTTTAGCGTATGAAACTTACAAACAATGACTAAACTGTAACTATGCTGAACTAATGTCCTACCTGGTCGGCCGAGAGAAGAAAAAAAGGACAATGAATAAGGACAAAAATACCGTGTTCAGAGATTATGAGCATGAAATGCAGAAATGTAGGAGATAAAAGACGTTCGTGAGACCTTTACATCGAGCTACACACAGGAAATAGCCAGGCAGGTGGATTCATACGAAAATGTACATTTGCGAGAAGAGGTTCGCGGCAAGTAGGTACTAACACCCAGTGGCGTAGCCGGGGGGGGCAAAGGGGGCGATCGCCCCCCATGGCCTTTTTTTTTTTTTAAATGAACAACTAGTACCTATATATAAATTGTGTAATGAAAAAGTACCTAGTTATGTTCCAAAACTTTATCTAACCCCCCCAGCCCCCCCCCCCACCAAGCACGGCATGCCACACCACACAAAATTTGACATTTAAAAAATGCCTATTTCTCGTTCTGAAGTTTTCGCCCCCCCCCCCCCTTGACCAAATCCTGGCTACGCTACTGCTAAACCTTTAAAATTTCATTAACTTTATAATACGGGGAACTAAAACAGAATCATGCATTTCATCATGGAAGTATGAAATTTAGTATGTGAGTTTGGAATGGCATAAATGAAACCCCTTTTTGAATTCACTCTTGGAGGAAAAGGTAGAGCAAAAATGAGAGCTTAGGACAAGAATGAAAAATGTTTCTAATTAACATTACAATTCGTTAGATTTTTCATAAAAATTCTCTCACAATTTTTTTTTTCATAACTACCTTAGGAATGATGCAAAATGGGGGTTCAAAAAACCCCTTTCCACTCTCAAGTATTAACACAGGACTTACAAGAGAAAGGGTAGAATTCAGGATAATATGTTTTAAGCTTTATATAACGTATTCGAGTAGAAAGGATGCTAATTAGTCTCTAACACGTTTGTCTACAGCAATATCTAGCAATCCGTATGAATTTTTTATTTTTCTCCCTCTCCTAGGATATAGCACTTGTAAATTTATGTTCTTTGGATTTTATTTATTCTTTTGAACTGGATTTTAATAGTGGAATTTTCTCACTTCTGTGAGAGTAATTAAATGAAAACCTACTACTCTTCTCAAGCTCCCTGAAATCCATTTTTGATATGAATTTGACGTTGTTAAAAATTGTGAAATTCGGGTTGGTTAAGGGGAGTGGGAGACGTTTTCACAAAATACAAGGAGCCAGCGGAGAAAGTTTCGAACTGGCCGCCGAGTGAGACCTTGGCTCCTCGCAAGATTTAAAAAAAACACTTATAAAAGAACTTTTTTTATCACTTCATTCCTGTTATTGTTATGTAATGTATTACCTTCTTGCTCTCTTACTTCTTTCATTCTTGTCTTTTGCTTTTATTCTTACATTCAAAGGGAAACTCAGTAAGTTGCTATTCTTATTTGTTAGTTTGTGTATTCTTTATTCTTTCACGTCCCTAGTGCATGAGACACTCGATATGATAGCCCCCCACTCGCCATATTCCTGGATACGGCACTGGAGCCCATTACTGACTAACGCTTACTGAAATTGAGGTTGTAATAACATAACCCTTCATCCCTTCATTTCGGCTAAAACTGATGAAAAATTTCAAAGAAATACGTCCTCGGAATACGTTTGAAAAATCATTAGAACAGCGACAAAAGCATTCATTTATCATTCCAACAACGTGAACTGAGAACCTTTCGCACGCAATGCAACTTCAATTTTATCAACCAGCTTGCCCAAAACTTGATAACGCAAAGCTTCATCCCCAACATTAACATGATCCATTGGAACATGTCACTTTTGACTCCAGCCCTGTACTTTCAAGATCCGTTTTACGCTAAACAAAGTGAAGTTAGGAAAAATCTTGACACCATTCGATTCGGCTTAAAATGTCCTATCCAGTATCATTAACTCATTTTTGAGAAATTTGAAACATGTCTCGTTTGGCCCCAGACCCCTCATATATCTCAGCAAGTAAGCACTAAGTTAGTATCCAGTCGATTGAAAGTCTACGAGAATGTAGAATTTTTCAGAGGAATAAGGGTCAAGTTGCCGACAGTTCGCTTTCACGCGATAGATTACGTATTGTCATCGGAGAGAGAAGTGCGCGAAAAAAAGAGAAGAAAATCCCGAAACTTTGGGAGGTTATCAGGATTAAAAAGTTTCCAACTCGAAGAGCCGTAGTAAGCTTGTCGATACATAATGCAACACACGCGGCCGAACTAATTCCACATTTCTTTTCGAGCTTGCCAACTCGAAAACCCCCGCGTTAGTAAATATTTCCGCTTTCGCTTTCTCTCCATTCCAGTCCAAAACGGTTATTTTACTTTCGAATTAGCGGAGTCAATAAACAAGGATTGAAAATACAGTCGAAATGCTCCCCCTTGTAAGCTTTTAAAAAAAAAATCTGTCCGTAATGAAATAAGATCGGCGATTATAGGAAAACTGGTTTCCATTCAAACGGTCCGGGAAAACTGCACAATAAACAGGAGATATTAAATTAAAGAGCTGGCGAAGAAGAGCATTTATCAAATAGCGGCGAGAAAAAGTTAAGAAAATTAATTATCAAATGCCGGAGTAGAACGTCGGGAAACATAAAAAGAAGGGCGGAAACAGTCGTAACTAAATGCTAGCATGTTTTGAAAGATGAAAAAGGGATGTATGTAAATGATAATATGCTCTTCTAAAGGGGTAGATATAATTTAATTTATGGGGCATTCAGGTTTTGCCTTCATCGGCTACATTGTGCATCAGGGCACAATGATATAAGAAGATTTTGCACTTTCTGATCTAGATAACGAGACATGCTCGTCGCGCAAGTGTAAATTTTCACTACGCTGCTTGCAAGCACTTTCAAGTGGTGGCAAAAACCGGCGCCGCGGCTGATCCTGGCGCGGAAAATGAATTCGAAATCGAAATTAGGCCGTCTCGCTTCGATCACAGCAAAATCAACCAGCCGGTCAAATCTGATCAGGAAAGGGCAAAATTTGGTAAAACCGACCCAACGATGCGACAATTAGCGTATACCAAAAGATTAGTAATGCCGTATGAAAGGGAGTACGCACTTCAATTTTGGTCTGCAATCGACGAAACTACTTTTGATTAGCTGGGATTTAGAATTACAGGGCGCATTCGATTCCGCCAACCCCGCGATGAAATGTGAAAAATCAACAATACACCCTGTTTGGGCACCACTAACCGGGGGTAAGTCGGTGAACGAGTTTCCTCTTTACACCTTAACCGCAGCTTGACACCGCCAAACAGAGCGTAAATAATACACGCCTAAACTTCAGATACTCAGATGACCATTTCCCCTTTCTTATTTTAAGATTATTATTTCGACAAAGCTGTAAATTTTAATTAACCAACTTTTATCGTATCTCGGTGGTCCGTGAATTGCTCCCTCGAACTTATGGTAATTAATACACGTTTTCAGATTGTATCTAAGTTCGCTCGAGTGAAAAACTTGGCAGGATAAAGCTAGGAAACGAGTATTACCTCGTCCGGCCTAGGTCGGTGAGCGAATTCGCAGAATTCTTGATAATTTTGAGGGAGGGGGCAGTCGAAGATACATCTGCCGAATCGACTCGGTAAGGCGGATTTCGCGTTTAGAAAGGATCTCGAAGACCGACTTGACCCTTGCCCACGAAACTGTATCTATAGGTAAAATCACCGTCATTTCAACGTCGATTTTTTAGCCTCTTTTCCATGCAAAATCGATGTCGATTTGATGCGTTGAAATACCGTCAGACTGACGTCGATGGAGGCGTAAATTTGACAGGAAACATTGACGTCCATTTGATGGTGAAAATTGCCATCAAATCGACGTCGCCCTAATGTCGATTTCGACGCCAGTTCTACAGGGCCGTAGTAGCCGTGGGGATAATTCGCTCCACCTCCCCCATTCATCTTTAAAAGTTCTCATATTGGCAATTTATGCTGGTCAAATTCATGCATCTTGAGAGATAGGTTTTTTTCATGGTTTGTGTGTGTGTTTTTTTTGTTTTTTGTTTTAAATTGTACAAGAGAAGTGTTTAGTCCGGACTGGAGCGAGGGCATTTGATGTCAAAAAATGAGAGTTTGTAGAAAAGCGTGTGTATTGAACGACCTATAGTAAAAGTAAGTCTTGATGCGAGTGCTAAAACATGTACACTAAACGGATGTCCTGCCTGACCGATTGAGGGAGAAATAAGGAAAGTGAGTCATGTGAATAATAATAATAAGATTTAGAAAAGATCACGTATAGAAAGTGCAGGTATGCAAACGACAAAAGACGTTCCATAGACGCTCGCAAAGTGTTATGTAGAAAGTAGCCAGGTAAGACGATTTAAAAAAAATTGTACATAGGTGAGGAGGGGGTCACCGAAAGTTTAATTCTGGGATAATTTTATCCTTCATACCTCCGATCTCTAAAACATTACCAAGGGTTCGAAAGTATGTTTTTTTTTAGTTTTTCATTGGTTTGGAAAGGAGTTGCTGTGATGCATGAGGAACAAAAAAATTCCCAGGAATGAAGCGATCTAGAGGTAAGGAATCTGCTGCATGTAGAATTTAGACCCCTTCTTATTTCCCAACTGAGTGAAGAACACGTCCCAAAAATTTTTCTTCATAAGGACTGTGCTAGCCTATGCAATACGGACACGTTTTCTTGAACTCAGCATTTCAGGCTTTTTGGATTAGATAAAAAAAAAATAGTGCAAATAACCATTTGAATCGGTTTGTGCAGAAACAGTTTACGTCCCCATTTTGACCATAATGAATTTTTTACATGGGCAACACTGTAAGACCAAGCCGCGTCAGCTGGCAAAAAATCAGCTCGATTCGTCAAACTGAAAGCCTAAAAAGAGATTTGAAAATTTCAATGAACGGAAGAAACAAGATAAGTCACATATTTTGAAGTAAAACAGGTCACGTCCTCCTTATCATCATTGAGTGTTTTATTATTATGAAGCAAGCGCATCAGCAATTAATTGCATGAGTATGCCGGTGTATGTGAAACGTAAAGGATTGAATTACTGAACAATTTTATGTGTTATCACGACCCAATTTTGTAGAGAAACAGGTTAAGTCACATTTTGAATTCAAATTTCACGCTTTTCTGGTTACCTTGATAAAAATGAATAGTGGCATTGGTTTTCTCAGCCCAAATATCATATAACAACATGAAAATAATGAAGCGTCAATGTTGCCACATACCCTAAAACAGTTTTTTGGCTTTCCTGAAAAATTATAATAGTGTGACTTAACCTGTTTCTACACAAACCGATACATTTATATGGCAAATCTAGCGTATTTTCTACTAGTTATCTAGAAATGGTGTGGGTCAGTTTTGACGACGAATTTGAATTCTTCCCCAAAATGAAATAATTTTCATCAGGACACGGCCCGACAGCTTTCCGAAAAATTTTTCGTCCAAGAAAGTGCCTTATGTATAAGTACGGAGAAATTTTCAAAAATCAAAAATATTGAGATAATGAACTATTTCTACTCAGTTGTTCTCGCTCAGTTCAAATTCGCTATCCAAATTTGGCTCCGAGCCTCTGTTGACGAGATACAATCAAAAATTTGGTTATACAAGATGGAGGTCCATACTGGGTCGAAATTTGAATATGAATCAATTTTGACGACGGATAGCAATTCTTCTTGAAAAGTTGAATAATTTTTACTAGGTCTCGGCCCGGAAGCGCTCCGAAAAATTTTTTCCCGAAAAAATACCTGATGTATGGAATTATTTTTAAGTTTTCCGAAATTCAAGAAAATTGAGATGACCGCTTATTTTTACTCAATTTTTCTTGCTGAGTTCAAATTCGCTGTCCAAATTTGGCGCTTACAACCGTTACCGAGGTTCAATCAAAAATTTTGTTACACTGGGGGGATACAGGGGTAAAAATTGAGGGTGGATTCGTCTCGAATAATTGAATGAGTTTCACCAGAACCCGGTCCGAAAGCTCTCCGAAAAATTTTTCGTCCAAAAAAGAAAGAAAACAAAGTCTGATGTACAGGTGGAGAAATTGTCAAAATTTTCAAAATTAAAAAAAAAAAGGGATAGTTTTACCTATTCCTAATACTCAGCTTTTCTCGCTGAGTTCGAATTCGTTGTCCGAATTTGGCGCGGACCCTCCGAGATACGATCAAAAATTTGGTCATGCAAGATGGGGGTACATACTTGGTCGAGATTTGAATAAGATCAAATGGAACCCAAACATGGTCGTTAACAAGTACACAAATGAAGAAGTTCCAAATAATGCAAAACTCAATGATGAGAAGCACCCTTCATATTTAAATTAAAGATCGAGTCAAAATTGCAGAATTAAAACACAAACTAAAAATTCGGACCTCAACAGAATTATAGTGAAATCAAAATGGAAATATGCTGGGCATCTGGTTGGAGATAGTCAGAACAAATGGAACGCACAAACAACCTACAACCTTATGGACTCCGTATGCCCATAAGAGAAGAAGGGGTAGGCCAAGTACTAGGTGGCGGGACGAATTCACAAGAGCTTTGGGTGTAGGGTGGCCCAACCTCACATATGACAGAGACAAATGGAGGGAGCTGACGGAGGCTTATGCTCAAAAATAGGCAGAGTAGGAAGCTACTCAAAGCTGTAAATAATGGAATTGAAACCTCGACAATAGGAACACAAAAAAATAGAAGTCTTTGAAACGTGGTGTTATCGGAGAATGTAGAAAATCGAATGGATAGAAAAGGCCAGGAATAAGGAACTATTGAAGCGGACAGGAAGGGAAAGGGATATTTGGAATATAATTTGTAAAGAGAAGATTTAGAATGATCGGTCATTATATAAGACATCTAGAAACATTACTATAACTGCTAGAGGGAATGGTTGAGGGAAAGAACTCGAAAGGAAGGCAATGAATAAGCCATGAAGAGCAAATTATGAAGGATACAAAGGGTAGATCCTTCTCAGAAATGAAAAAAATAGCACAGGAGAGAGGAACTGGAGAGATGCAACATTAGGAACTAGCCGAGAAACAAAGGAATATCATGGAATCTATCCAGTCTGCCTACAGATAGGACTAGAGACCATAATGGGACGTCTTGAAGGCATCATTAGCCCTAGGGCACATTCCAAAACCGTGGACGGGTGTGAGAGTAGTGTTTTTGTCTAAATTAGGCAGAGACCCCTGTAAGGACAAATTCTACAAACCAATAAGTCTCTCATCAGCCATGCTAAAAATCTTGGAAAGGCTGATAGACAGGTACCTAAGGAGGTTACTCAGAAAAAGTTCGCACTATACAATAACCAGCACGCATACAGGGCAGGCAGATCAGTAGAGTCATCACACTCGCTCGTTACTGCAATTAAGGGAGGGATTACTGGCGGAAATTATGTCCTGGCAACACACATGGATATACAGGGAGCGGTTGACGCGAACTCTCATGAATCAACAGAAACAGTGCTGGGGGAAAGGGAAGAACAGGGAAGCTTAATAAGCTGGATAGTATCTGTGCTAAAATACAATGAGATCCACCCAACCTACCAAAAAACAAAAACGGATCCATAAAACGACCATCAGAGGCTGTCCACAGGGGGGGAGTACTCTCTCCCATACTGCGGAGCCTACTGGTGAACAGTTTGCAGGATGAGTTAAATGGTCAAAAATATACACACAAGACTAGGCAGACGATTTAGCAGTGGTGGTAACCGGCAAATTTCCGCGAACCATCGCGGAGTTCATGACTGAACACTCCGATGTGTGGAAAAATGGTATGCGAACGAGGGGTTATCGATGAACCCGGACAAAACAGAGATCACTCTTTTCACTCACAAAAAGGAGGGCAAGGAGTTGCTTAAGGTACAATACAAAAAGGAAGACCGTTGAAGTACTTGGGAGTGAATCTTGATGAAAAACTCTACTGGAGGGCAGATGCCTCAAGAAATAACCAAGGGGTAGGAATCGGAATCACGAATGCAAAAAGCGCGGACAACTATTCAGTGGCACTGGGTGAGGGCGTCACTATCTTTCAAGCAGAGGTAATAGAAGAGCCCTGTTAATAAGCAGATCTATACCTGTTTAGACAATCAAACGACTATCAAGACGCTATCGGCACACCAAACCACATCCCGGATGGTGGCGGACTACGTTAACAAATCATATACCCTTGCTCAGGAGAACCGTATCATCATATTATAGACACCGAGACACTGCGGTATAAAAGTGAACACGATCGTTGACAAGCTAGCAAAGGAGGGCATTAAAAAAGGACTGGCAACGTTCAGACCGTGTCTTCCTGTAGCATACAGCTTCATAAAATTCAAGGTGAAGGCTTGGATAAGTAAGCAGACGGAGATGCACTGGCAGATGACCAATAGCATGAATGTCAGCAAAACACTGATAGGGAACGCCCCTAGTAAGTATGCCAAGTTCCTACTGGGGCTTGACAGGAAACATTTAACGCTCGTGGTCGGACTACTAACTGGTCATGAGGCCACTAAACACATGTAGTATAAAATAGGAGTAGAGAAAAGCGGCTCCTGTAGGCACTCTGGAGAAGAAGAAGACGCGATCCACATCATATGTCAATGCCCAGACGCGAAGCACAAGGACTAGACTATCCAGCACCCAGTGAAGTCAAAGGGATAGAACTTGGTAAAATTTTCATTTTGGCTGTAAAAGTGAGGCTACTGAGCTGATCCTTAACAGCAATTTGAGGAAAAGTGCAATGGACTACAAAGTCTGAATACTCGGTGCATACAGCGCCACACAAATGTATGTACGTAAAGGAATGTCATCATCATGAAATCTAGTTACCTATCGGTCTGGATTATTAAAGTGAACGTTCTATCCCAAAACTTAGAAAATTTTTGTTCGTTTCGGTGGAAGATTTCAACCAAAGCTGGTACCTAAATCGATCTTTCATAAAGATCATCTGTTGAACGAATCATACGAGCTGCGATTATTACAAATGTACAAAGAATTACACCGTGCACCGTGCATACTCTCAAACAAAATGGTAAGCCGCGAATCCGGAATATTCACTTCGCTCGAAACCATTTGTTTTGTTAACCATCCGAGTCTATAAAGTAAACGGAATGGAAGAATTGGAATTGAATGATCAATTGATGAGCGTCGCTAAAAGAGAGTTCGGCAGCCAACAACCCTTAATCGGAAACATCCCCTAGCTACCCTCTTGGGGGTTAAATAAACCCCGATATGCCGAGTGGTGAGATAAAAAGGTTCGAAAACTTAGCTTAACCACCGTTGTAAAGCGAAGAAGAAAATATAACTGGGTCGCTTTTGTCTTTTTCGTTTTTTATTTTTTATTTCTCTCTTCTTCATCTCCGAACGAGCTGCTTCATAATTTATGCACATACAGATAAGCGTTGCTTTTCTCCCGCACGAATGTAGCTTTTCTTTTGTGCGAAAAATTTTCCGCTAATTCGCGAATAAACGTCGTGCTGCCACCTTTATGGCCTATTCTAGCAAATTTGAGAAACATTTGGTAACTTTAAATTCACGTTATTACCATATTGAGGCTCGGGCGGTAAACGAGAGCGATGTTGGCGGGCTGAGCGGGAATTTCAAACACTTCGGAGAGTCCGGGCTGGAATATTGTCACCTTGGTTCGGTGACAGGGCGATGCGAGCAATTGTAATCTGTGTAAGTTCGTTAAAGGCAACCAACGGTTTAGCTCAAGAGAGGGAATCGAAAGTGTTCGCGAAATTATAAATGAAAAAATCGGTCGCGAAATTCCCGTAAGAATAGAGATGGCCGTGGTTGAGCTGCGGGGGTTGGCTTTTTCTTCTTTTTTTTTTCTCTCTCTCTCTCTTCTGTACAAATTCTTCGATAGCGGGTATATCGAACTTGATTACAAGCTCAGCTGTTGATCTCTGATTGAAAGTGTCTCCGGTAGAAAAGGATTGATTACAAATCGAAGTTGGTCGCCGCAGAAATCTATCTAGTTGCCGTGCTCTCGGTGACGCGGTAAAGTAGAATTTTACTCGCTGGGGAAAACAATCCATTATACGATAGTTGCAAACTGCGCGATGCGATAAATTACATTTTCTGGCGATTAAGTTTATTTTCCTTCATTTTTATTTCGAATTACATGATTTCGGCGGAAAAGTTTTGCCCTTTTTCACGCTTTCGCGACTCTTCCTCCTCTCTTTCCACGTGTGTGTATACCTTTTTCCGCGCTGAGAAACGACTGCTGCTTGTACTCTTCGAGAGGAAGGAAAACGATCGTTACGATGCCGGTGAAATATGAAAATATCCCGGTAATTCTAGAGCTGTTTTCGTAGCATTATTGGGTATTTAGCGGGGGACAGTAAAGACGGCTGCGATGGCGATCCGGTGCACTGAGAAAAATTTTATGGTAAAAATTACTAGAATCTTTATCTGAAAATTCTGGTAATTTATACTATTTTAGCTCTGACCACAGACTTGGCAGGATCACAGTTGGCCTTCCAAAGAGAGTGAGATACTATAACTGCAAACGCAACCCCTGCAAAGTAAAAAGGATACCTACCAGTGCGCTAGGAGAAGCGAGAGTAGAAATGAAGAAACGTATGGACGAAATTGAGGCAAAATGGGATGAGTACAGGCTACAAGAGGTATACGACAAAATTGAAACCACGCTAAGCGATGTAACAAGACAATTCCAGGTAGAAAGTGCAAGCCTAAAGACGGATGACAAGTTATCAAAAAATACAAAGAAACTAACACAAAAAAGAGATCAGCTAGAAAGGAAAGAAACAAGGTCACACACAGAAAAGCTGGAAGTGCTCCTACTAAGAAAAAGAATAAGATTAGAGATAAGAAAAGATATAAGAAGCTACGATACAAAACAAATTGAGAAAATTCTTGCCGAGAGTAGATCAATAAGGAAAGTAAAGAAGGAAATTTACACGGATAAGAGACTCATACCCAGCATGAACAACGAAAAGGGCAGAAAAGTGTGCGAGCGGAGAGGAATAGTAGAAATTGCAACACGCTTCTACGCCGAACTTTACAAAAAAGACAAAAGGCAAACAGAGGAAAACGAACATGTGATAACAGGAGAAAACGATGAGTTCCCTCACATTCTGAGGGACGAAGTAAGAAAATCACTAAAATCACTGAAACTGGAGAAAGCAACAGGTCCAGATGAAATTAGCAACGAGACTTTAAAGACATTCGATGATGAACTCATACCGATTTTTACTAAGCTTTTTAACAAAATCATAGCACTGGAATGCACACCCTGGCAATGGAAGAACGCGGAAATTATTCTCCTATTTAAAAAAGGAGACAGAAACGAGATAGCTAAAACTACAGGCCAATAAGCCTAACATCAAACGTTTGCAAAGTCCTAATGAAAATCCTGAAAGAAAGGTCATACATACAGCTAGACTTCCAGCAGGCGAAGGAGCAGGCGGGGTTTAGACGGGACCACTTCACTATAGACCAAATCTTCGTAATCAATCAAATTATCGAAAGAGCACGTGAATACCAATTCCAGGTTTATTTCCTTTTTATAGATTTCTCCAAAGCATTCGACTCGATTAGCCACAACTTCCTTTGGAAGGCCCTGTCCTCACAGGGGGTAAGCAAAAAAGTTATTAGCATTCTCAGAGAGCTGTATAAAGATGCTACGGCATACGTAAAAACTGAAACAAAAGGCAAACAATTTAAGATAGAGAAAGGGGTGAGACAGGGCGACCCGCTGTCCCCAAACCTGTTTAATTGTGCCCTAGAAGAAGCGACGAGGCAGCTTAATTGGAGTAATAAAGACCTAAGAATTGATGGGGAATACCTAAATAACTTACGCTTCGCCGATGACTTGGTCGTAATATCAGACAATTTAAACGAATTAGTAGAAATGGCAGAGGAACTCATAGAGGTATGCCAACCGGCAGGTCTGACCGTTAACACCAACAAAACAAAAATACTTTCAAATGCAAAAAAAGAACCAATCTGGATTGCTGGCAATCAAAAAGAGTGGGAAAGCGAAGTCAAATACCTGGGCCAAACGATCTCCTTCAGCGATACCCGAGAAAAAGTCTTATCCAGCCGCATAAAAAACGGATGGAGCAGTTACTGGAGGCTAAAAGAAATCTTCAAAGGTAAAACTCAGCTAAGTACGAAAGTCGAAACGTGGAGAGCCTGCATCCAACCGGTAATCTTGTATGGAGCGCAGACATGGGCGCTACCTACGTCAAGTCTGGAGCGGCTAAGTAAAACGCAAAGAGCCATGGAGAGGAGCATATACTGGACATCAAACGTAAAGAAAAAACAAGAGCTTCGATAATTAGAACAAAAACAAACTTCACCGATATGGCGGAAGTAGTGACAAAAAACAAATGGAAATATGCTGGTCATCTATGGCGAAGGGAGGGCGAAAGGTGGGAAAACAAAGTGGAGGGGTGGACACCATATGACCTAACAAGGGGGGTAGGAAGACCCTTGACCCGTTGGCGGGACGAATTTAAAAAAGTTCTAGGACCAGAGTGGAGAAGGTATACACACGACCGAAAAAAATGGAGAGAGGAAGGGGAGGCTGATGCCCGAAGAAGGGCGGTACCAAGCAAGATGGAAAGGACGGAGTCACGCGTCACTTCCATTCGAAGCGCAGAATAAACGTAATTAGAATTAAGGAAAAATATGGGTACCGTACAGCTGCTAATATAAAATAATATATACTGAGGTGATTCTCCAAACATACACACACCTTGCATATTGACAACTATTTTCAAAACTAAAAACGTTAGAATAATAATTATTTTGTTGTTAGATCAATAACTATCTCTTCCATAACATATTACATGTATTCCATCATTGGTTAATATTTTCCAGGCAAAAAATAGTCTAAATATTTTCTTTCGTAGTGGATGTAAACACCCTCTTTTCACTCTGGCAATGGTCCAAATCAACTTCTTATTCAATAAAAGAGAAAAAACTACAACATAAATTTGATCCTGATAAGTTAATAAAAAAGTTTGACTGGATAATGAATATTCACACTGCCTTACAGTTTGAGGCCAGGTCAACAGTCTGTGATCAACATTTTGTTTTTTCTATTAGTTAATTTTCAGAAAATGCTAGGATTTACACAATGAAGGTTTCTTTTATGCCAAGTGACTGTGAAGATCGGCACATGGAATGTGCGGGGGTTAAAAGAAATAGCCAAACTCGCAATCGTGGAAAAGGAAACTCAGAAGCTGGACATAGTCGGACTATCAGAGTCTCACGCTCGCACAAATATGTGCATATTGGAAGGGTAATGCATTAACTGTAATATTTCAAAGAAAACCAATAAATTCTCTCTTTCTCTCTCTCTCTTTTTGTTTACCCCTAACGACAGCACACGCCTCCCTATTCGCGGTTCCACTACAGTAGTCGTATCCTGAGGAAGATGAGATAGAGAACTTATACAGCGAATTAAGCCAAATTCTAGGAAATGTATCCTCCAGAGAAATCCCCATACTCATGGGAGATTTCAATGCCCAAATAGGCAGACCCGCCCACGACGCAAATTTGAACCACGGAATAGGCAGGTGGGGTATCGGCGAGAGGAACGAGAGAGGCGACAGATTAATAGACTTCTGCCTAGACAAAGGACTATTTGTAGCCAGCACGAGCTTTCGACGTCATCCGAGGAAATTGTACACCAAGAGGTCTCCAGGAGAGAGATATCAAAACCAAATAGATTACTTTGTGGTCGATACGGGATGTTAAAACGTACCCACAAAAAGACTGCGGTGGCGACCAACAGCTACTAGTAGCAGAAATAGCTCCAAGACTAACAACGAAGAAAAGGCCCCATGCGATTGAAAATAGATGGTAATTACTGAAGAACCCTGTATACAAAACCGCAGTCAAGGAAAACCTGGAAAAACTCGCTGCTCAAAGAGGAATCCCGGGCTTGAATGCCGAGGAAACATGGCTCATTGAAAGAAAGCCTAGTAACAGCGGCAAGGATGGTACCAAATCAGCCAAAACGAGGAAGGAATTGTTCACGACATAGAGGACAATCGAGGAGCGGAAAGCCCTGAAGGGTGAACTGCAAGATGAAAGGAAGAGGAAGCGTACGAACAGAAAAGCAAGGAAGTCTGGAAAAAATGCCGAGAAGATAGATACAGGTATATAGAAGGGATCAGCGAAGAAATCGAGAAAAATCAACTCAAAAACGAGACCAAAGACATATTTTAGAAAATCAGAAGGAACACACGGACTTTTGAAGTGAAAGCTCTACCTCTGAAAGATCGCGACAGAAAAATGCTGACAAGTTTAGAGGATGTCAAAACGAGATGGCGCGAATACTGTGAGAACCTGATGGCGGACAAAACCGGAAATGTTGGACAGACAGACGAAGGGCTGGCTAGGCGACGAAGCGGAGCCACATATCCTACTACCGGAGGTCGAAGTAGCAGTCAAAAAACTGAAAAAGGGTAAATTAGCAGGTGCAGATCATAGTTTCGGAAATGGTGACAACAGCACTGGAGGAAAGCACCAAATTACTATACCTCATATGCAACAGAATTTGGAAAGAGCAGAAATGGCCGAAGGACTGGACTTCTTCAGTATACATCCCTCTCCACAAAAAAATGATCAAAATCGGACTGCTGAAACTACAGTACAATTGTACAATTTCGCTAATATCACACGCGAGCAAAGTTTTACTCAACATCCTGCATGAATGGATTAAGGCGTACATCCTCCTACAGATACCGCCAGAACAGGCTGGTTTTGTCTCTGGTAGAGGCACGAGAGAGCAAATTCTCAACATTCGCCTGGTGATTGAAAAATCTCCGGAGTTCAACAAGCCAGTGTATTGAAGCTTTATCGACTACGAAAAGGCGTTCGATAATGTCAACTGGCGGATACTCTGGAGTTGTTTAAAAAAAACTAGGAGTACCAAAGCAGCTCTCTTTTTCTAATTTGCTCTCCACCCGAGTCCTAGAATCCGCCTTTTCGAGCATTACTTCAGAGACGTCGGGGAGGCTGTTAGGGCTGTCTTAGCCCTCTTCCCTTCTGGCCGAAAAACTGGCGCAGGTCGACAATTCTGGCGAGTTGCTACGTGGACATGAACCCGGGACCTCTGGATTCTGAGACCAGCGCGCTATCCACTCGGCCAACCAGACTTCTAGTACCAAAGCACCTGGTTGCTCTGCTTAAGAGAGTTCTAATTTCCTGATTACCGGAGCTGTTGTAATAGATTGCGTTTCCTTCGAAGTATTTCATCAGTAGTGGTGGGAGCAAGACATCCCCAGCGGATCGTAATAATATACCACATTATTAGATCGTATCCACGTGGTCCAATGGTTACCACTTGAGTTTACGTCAATGTACTCCCCATTTTTCCTCTACTAGTTTCATTCGGGCATCTTCAATCGCGTTCACTTGATCCGCTAATGATAAACGTCTGGCTTCTAACTTCGTTATATGGTCTGCGGTATGAACGAAACGTACGTTTTTATAAAAGCCAAGTCGGTGGGTAAAGTTGTATTCTTGATTAACGTCTTCATTTTACTCATGTGCTGGGAATTATCGAGAAGTTCGTCGATTGATCAAGGAAAATTGTTCGAATTTGTCAGCGAAAAAGACCGCTCCTTTCAGCCATGTCCCCCATCTGGTTACAACGACATCCGATGGTAACTCACACTGCGTGACTTCGGAGTACTTCGCAATTCGAGAAGGGCATTTTAAGAAAAGCTTTCTTGCCCAACTCAATAACTTGCTCTCAGAGATAAAGGAATATCGTGTAGACTTTGACGTCATATCCACAATTTAATAGGTACTTTGTAATTATTGCAGTAAAATAGAGATTTCTAATGATTTCGGCGTTTTCCAGTTTTTTTCACGCTTTCGGTGTTTTTCGGTAAAATAGAATTTTTTCCCTGCGTCCCATTTATCACAATTCGAACTTCACTTTAAATATTACTGATTTCGTACTTCAGGAAAAAAAGTGTTGAATACCTAGGAATCCGGTCTCTAATAATGACAAATCGTAACACTTTATTCGAGTGGATCACGCATAGGTCTTATATGTATTCATAAGGTATCAGAATCGAGCCCTAGAGAAATTATGTTTTCCCAATCACTTTTTCTGCAACTGTTAATCCAGAAATAATTTTTCTCACTTCTTCTTTAGTTTGATTCGCCCCTTCTCTCCTTAGCGAAAGAATTCCTCTAATAATCCCTTTCGCCGGTCACTTCATGTGCCTTTGGTGGAACATGAAATCCCAGGTAATCTCAATTTTCAGCTCAATTTTTGAAGCGAGGTTCTTTCACGCAGGTTCAGGGTATCCCCGACACCTCACGTGTTTTTTAAAAAAATATATATGAAATTGGAAAGAGATTAATGTGTTTCTTTTCCCAGCTATTTCAAAACTGTTTTCTTTAGTTAGAGAAATTTTGGCTCCCGGACCATCGAATCCTGGGTCTGCGTTAATTATACCTTCCTTTTTTCCCTTTGGTCAAGAAACAGACGACGATTCTCGTTTTCATGTAATAGTGCAGGTAAGCTAATCACCACTTTCTAAGCGATGGCACAGTATTTACAGCACCTTGATCAGCCTGACCACTACAAGTTTCGCCCACTTTGGGCCAAACAACAAATTATGAAGAATCGAAAAATTACGAAGGCAAACTCTAAAGGATTTGAGAGAGCGATCTGGCTACACAGCAAAGTTTTTTTACGATTAAAGCCGGCTCCAGACATCCGGTACTTATTTGGTAAATACTAAATATGTGTTGATGTCTGTACTGCTATTCGCCAAACAGCAAGCGCGCTGGAGCAGATATGCGAAGTATACCAAGCACCTGCGTGGTATAGGAATGACTGGATACTTTCCAAGTGTTCGTTCAATTTGATGAGGCGGCTCCAGACAAAAGGTATTCGGCAAACATTAGGCAAATCACCAGTAGTGTGTAGCGGAGCGCTCGTTGTAATCCGAGCATGTTTTGCTTGGTATTCGTCATTCCCGCTGAAGTCGGTCTTTTTCACACATCAAAGTGTACGAATACTTGGCAAACATCTGCTTGGCATATCGTTGCACATGTGCATGGCACACTTCACATATCTGCACCAGTGCGCTCACTAGCAAATAACAGTAGAAACATCGACACATATTTGGCGTTGCCAAATATCGCATGTCTGGAGCCGCGTCCCAAGGCCGACTTCAACGAGAATGACGAATACCAAGCAAAACTTGTTCGGTTCACAACGAGCACTCCGCTACACACTACTCATGATTTACCCAATGTTTCCCAAATACCTCATGCCCGAAGCGGCCTTAAGAATCTCGCATCTCCAGTCATCTCATGAACAGCGAAGGTTTTTATTATACATACTAGCGGAACGACAGTGCTTGATCAGCTTTACAGGCCCTGGCTGACGTCCGCTTTAGGCAAAACAGCAAAAATGTTCTCCCAGATGCTTCAGGCGTTGAGAAATTAAAGAGGCAAACTCAACGGGATTTGAGGGAGCAATCTGGCAACACCGCAATGTTTGTTTACATGCATGATTATTGGGATCTGAGATCAGCGAAACTTTTTCTCTTACAGAGGGGGGGGGGGTGGCATTACCTATCACGTAAAGCCTGAACTTTTCCATAGATTCGTTTACGATAGTTATCTGCTTCTCTCGTTCTCAATCAGTTTAATGAAACCCGGTCAGTGATGTGAATCTAATAGCGAGCGAAGGTGTGACCGAAGATAAATAGCCTTCAGCGTTGATTTGGAGCCGCACCAATAACGCAACCCCATCTTAACCGTGAATCATGTAACGCGGGCCGGGATATTTGGAAAACTGCGCTACTTGACCATATTTCAATACCGAGTAAGCTTCGTAATCGCAATATGGTTTAAATAGCGGCGTATTTCTCTGTAGGGAAAAGGCTGACTGCTTAAAAAGTATTGATTAGTTATTTGACTGGTTTGCGGGATGGACCCCCTGCATGGAATTAACTATGAATAGAGTCGGCAGCTAGCATGTGTTAGCGGGGACCCGTACCGCCGACAAGTTCTCTATGATAGACGCCAGATGCCGGATTTTTCGCCACTCTATTGTACTCCCTTACGCAGGTTTAATTTAACTGGAGGAACAAGTGCGGCTGGTACTGAACAAGTAACGAATGTTGCTACGAAGCATATGGGACGCTATTAGTCGCGATACGGTGCACAGCCTCTTTTGTAGATTTCGATTGTCCGCCTGCCTTATAATATGCACGCAGTGCAGTACCATCGGGTATTAACTTCGAACTACCCCGACTTGGTGTGCCGATTTAAAAGGCTAATCGAGTGAAATAACAGAAATCGTGATCTTCTCTGCCGATAGTGCTTGCGGTTAAATCGAGATATTTGTACGCACCTGTTCCACTGAGTCGTCTGGGTCCAGGTTAAGGAGTGTCGAATTTGGACATAAGCTCTGAAGAGGTTATGCTAACGCTGTGGAAATAAATTTTAAGGATAGACAATGGGCTTTGAGTTTTGGACGTAGGAAAGATTGTGAGAGTTTACTCCAATAGGCGGAATTATCGAGTTCGGAAACAGGATTTGTATTCTCAAAGCTAGCGACAAAAATAGTGAAGACGATGAATGAAGGACTATATGCAAGAAGAACGACTATTTATAGACTCATAGAATAGAAATCCATGTATAGATATATGATGTCATAATATGAATGTTAATATCAATCTACATAACGATCTTTAACGTTCCGCTGACCTGAGATCCTTGTAATTGTAATTGTAAACAAACGTTGCAATGTTGCCGCATTGCTCGCTCAAATCCGTAGCTTGCCTCCGTAATTTTTCAACGCCCAAAAAATACAGGAAAAAATTTTGTTACTTTGTCCGAAGTGGACATCACACAGTACTCTGCTACAAATCCGGCGCCGTCATTCAGCTAGTCCAGAATGCAAAGAACTGATTCGGTTGCATTCTTAACAGAATGCATTTCTTTGGTATCAGTTTTCCTAATACATCAATGAAAATACATATTTTACGTTCTACATACATTTGCAAAAAACTTTATAGGCGAGTAGTAGAATGTACATTAGAATTAGGGTTCCAGATTTCGTTCGTGAAAATGTGTAGGTACCAGCATAACACGCAAATAAGTATGTTATCTAGTGCCAAGTACAAACGTACAGGCCCGGATTTAACTCATTGGCCGCCATGGGCAAATGTACTGTCCTGCCTTTTGTCTTGTGGGGTTCAAGCCTTATTGATCCCCTTCACCGGTTTGATTTGTAGTTGATTTTTTCGAAAATATACATTTTAACAAAAATTTTACTTTCTCTTCATTTTCGTTCTTCGGTTTCTCCCGTTTTACCTCGAAATTTGCCGCCCTCAAATTTTTGCCGCTGTGGGCGACCGCCTACTTCGCCCATTGGTAAATCCACCACTGCAAACGTACTCAAAGTACGAAGATACTTGAAGTAGGAGTGTAAATGTACAAAGTATGTCATTCCCCTCCCACACACCCTTTGGAAAATCAGGCTGTGTTAAACAAACTGAAACGGACTAAAATCGTGTTAAATACTCAGATATCCGTGTAACTAGAACACATTGTGGCAATACTTCTGATCTTCTCACGTGGCATTTGCTGCACACTTTATGTGGGAGGAGTAAAATATACATGAGAACATTCGAATAAATTCTTAATCTTTCAGTTGTCTATTGTATTCCTAGATGCGCAAAAAAAGGATTATCTTCTTTCTGTCTTTGATGAGTCCATATAGCTCATAAAGTGTCCATAAAATGGGCTGACTTGGATATATGAACATTACGAAGTCGGATCAAAATTCTACGAAGTATATGTCTGATATTTTCAGTTGATCTTAATTTTGACTAAAGTTTTGTGGGCCTCGCCAACTTTGGACTTTCAAATAGAAAGATATCAAACAAAAGATCAAAGTAGGAGTTCTCTATGTCTCTAATTTCGAATGTCGCATTGGATTTTGGGTCCGGAACCCGACCATCCAAAGCCCCAAATTTGGAAAAAAAGGCATGCTTGATTTTAGTTTGGAAAATTCAGGTGTTATTGGGGTCGTTGATTGTGAATATCGCATCAGAGTATCAGATTTTGAATCCCCAAATTTGAAAAAAGGGCTAATCAACTTGGAATAAAAATGAATAAGAAATCAAACAACATATCGAAACAGGGGTTTTTGGGTCGTTGACCTCTAATCAAAATTTCAATCCGACCCCTCCAGGGCCTTAAATTTGTAAATTTTTTTTTTAAAAAATGAACGAAATACCGAAACAAGGCAACGCAATTTGACTCCTAAAATCCAAATTTTAACCCCTTTTCAGTGGGCCAATCTGATTTTCCTTAAAAAAAAAAAAAATTAAATAAGGTGTAGAAATAGGGGGTTCCTAGATCGCGAACTTTCCAAATTCAATCATATTTTTGGTTCAAACCCAATTTGGACCTTGAAATCAGTCAAACTGGAAGAACCGAACTGGTCTGAATCAAAAGTCTGATAGAATTTTTGAAATCAGGGCTACAGAAAACCATTATTTCAACACCTTTGTTTGATTTTCTATTGGAAATAAATTAGGAAAGGGCGATTTTTCCTCCCTCGTAGAATAGATTAAAGTTTTTCTTATTTTGGAAAGAATAAGTTTTTTTTTCCCATGAAAACAGGAACCCAACTTGGAAATCAAACTGAAAAACTGAACCAATCATATCGGAGGCCATATTGATTTTGGAAAAATGTTTGTATTGATTTCCGGCTTCATTTGAGCGCATTTTTCACTTGATAAGAGTAAAATTTTGTAAAAAAAAACAAAAAAAAAACAAAAAAAAACATCATTCCAATATAGTTTGTTAGTTCTTCAGATAAAAGAAAGTAGACCCTTTACATGAGATAAAAGGAGGACAAATTTGGGAGCCAGATCAAAAATTTAATTGTATTTTCGAGCTCAGCGGCACATACACACAAAGCCTCCTCCAATAATTTGTTCAACTTTTTCAATCAGGTCAAATTGGTTCATTCGAAGGAGTCAAATTTGGTTGTTGATGCCAAATCGGGGTCGGATCAAAAATCTGTTAAAATTTTTGAAATCAGCAATCCATAAGACTTCTCTTTTGGTACTTCATTCAGTGAATTCGCCAGAGTCAATTTGGTTTTTTCGAAGAGGGAAAAGTCGACTTTGAAGCGCCCATCGGAGTTTCAGTTTGTGCCCTAGAATAAATTAGATCTTTGAGTCATTGAAGATGATCGTCTGTCCCATCTTGAACCGATTTCACAATACAAAGAAAAATAGGGGTTAATTCGTGAAACACCCTCTACATACACTATACGGTTATAAGGGTGAGCGGATGTGCATGGCACACGATACCGAGATACACTCTGCAATGTACCTCACACTCGTGGTTCAGTAAGTTCATTAAAACAAACAAAAGGTCGGTGATGAGTTGGTAATTAATTTCTTGACCATTTCGATTTTATAATCATAACTACAACAGATCTTTCAAAAGAGGGATGGGGAAGATTTTCGATTGCACAGCTCTTCTGAATACTGGGATATGTTGTCCAGCTGCTCGGCCTACTGGTGTTCGCCAGGCGAGTCAGTTTGGTCCCATTGAAAAGGGAAAAGTCAACTTGGTGTCATTCAGAAACCTGATTGAATATTCGAACGTAGCAACAAAAAAATTACATTCCGATACTTCGTTCAATTTTCGAAGTTGAACTAACTTCACCAATCTGAAGGAGTCATACCTGGATTGTGGGTCCCAAATCGGAGTCCAGTTACAAATCTAATTGAATTTTCGAAATCAGCGACTCCAAAAACTCCTCCACGGCTCTTTTTTTTTCAAAAAGTTAATTGGTCTATTTGAAGAACCTCAATTTGGATATGTGGGCCCAAGGCGGAGTCGGAACAAAAATTTGATAAAATCGATACCTTGTTCAATTTTCTAAGTTGAACCAACTTTGCCAATTGGAAGGAGTCAAATTTGGATGGTGGGTTCCTAATCAAATGTGGATTGAACAATCCAATTGAATTTTCGAAATCAGCGACCCAAAAAACTCCTCGGCTCCATATTTTTTCAACAAAGTCCTTTGATGTATTTGAAGAAACCAAATTTGGATATTAGGGCTTAAGGGCGGAATCGAGAAAAAAAAACTGATAAAACCGATACGTTGTTCAGTTTTCTCGACGAATGCAAATTAGCCCCTCAAAAGAAGAACTCTGCTTTGGGGACCAAATCGAGATCGAATCTGATTGGATTTTCGAGTTCAACAGCACAAAATATCTTTAGCTCCCCACAGAGCTCACCCCGCCGTCACCACCTTCCTGCGTCACCACATGTATCAAGACGAGAAGGTGAGGGAAGAAGGAAGGAAGCGCGTCCGTCTGTAGTGGCTCCGAATTCCAAGTTAACGCTGGGTGGGCGTTGCCTTGGTCAGTAAAGTGTCCCATAGTGGCTTTGGTAGGACAGCGCGAATCCGAAGCGGAGAGGCGAAATTGAGGCTCGGGCCAGCCTCAATACGTCCCTCTGGTCACTGATGCGATACTTAGAAAGGTATTTCCCGGGGCCAGGGGTGTGGTGTCTAGGGAGCCACTTTGGCATGCACGCATCGCCATATACTCCACCAAATGGACTCAAAATACCTCTACTTTGATATGTTTTCAGTTACAACTAAAAAACTGATGGCACGACTCAGCTTCTTTTTGGAAGAGGAAGAATTTTTCATCCTGGAATAAACTAGACTTAGTTCTTGAAGGAAGTCGTTTGTCCCATCTTGATCTACCTTTTTAATTAAAAAGAAAGAGTCCGACTGCGCGACTGCTGTAGGGAAGGACATTGTTATATGGATATGTCGTCCAGGCGACCGCGTTGACGCGCATGTGCATACCCACATTCCAATGCCTTCTCTAGTCGTCCATTCTCGGCGTCGTTCGGCATTCTTCGGGTCTGCTGGCCGAAACGTGATGGAACGAATAACCACATAAAAAGAAATACGCAACTACATCACCTCGGTAACGTTTTTCTGCGGAACATTTTTTGAAGAACGTTTTCTGTGGAATTTTCTTCTTTCGTATGGCGAGCCATTAGACATATATCCATGTCAAAAAAATTAAGGAGGAGGCAATTCGTGAAACACGCTGCATACCTTTCAAATCTCGGCTATATGTAGTCCATTTGTCTACAGTTTTTGTCAGCAAGCACCACTCGTGCTTACTTTCTGTAGGCCACGTGTGCTCTTGTAACTTCTTAATTTTGCAAGTCTGAGCAGGTACAATGCTAACTTAATTTTAATTTTCTTTCTGCCGCTTATCTGCAAAAAGCCTACCGAAATTTTAATTTCTGTGCTCGACTTCGGCGTACAAATCTAGCCGATTATACGAGTGGCACTCGTTATCGTCGGATTCACGTATAACGAGTATATTAGGCAGGCGTGTAAGTTCGCCACAGCCTCGCAGATCAACTGTATCCAGATTTTCGGCTCACAGGCGTTTGAATTGTAAAATTTTGAAGAAGAAAAAAAAAACGCGAATTAGGTCGTAGGGCGACGTGTTTATCTGCGGTTACCACGTACGCAGATATTCGACTAATTTATCGTTCGCCCTCGAAGGGTGTTCAACGAGAGGCCGATAATCGGCGTAACACGTGCGTATAAATTTCAGACACGTGCATCGAGGCCACTTAACGCCGGCTCTAGCAAAAGAACACTTTATTAACTCGAAGAGAATTATTTGAGACGGCGAAAAAATTCGCCTTTGTTCGCTGTTAAATTTTTTCGAATCGTAAAATTTTACAACCGACTACCGACTTTTTCTTCTTTTTTTTTTTTTTAATTTTGTCACCGTTAAAAAAAGATATATTATTCGCGTCGCGAACGCGGAGCAATAAATAAAATCGGGAACGAAAAAAAAAGGGCGAATGGGGAAAAACAAACAAAAGTTACTAGTTAAAAATTATTCACTTAAGACAAGTAAAACGAAACGCGAGTCGAGAGCGAGGGCGCCGAGAGCACATTCTCATAATCATATTCCAATTTACACTGTCTAACAATAAAAAATATGCGATCTCATTTTCCTCTCCTTTCGGTCTTCTTTATCTTTATTTTTTTTTTCTTTCTTTTTTTGTTTTTTTCTTCTCGTCGAACTCTTTATTTTATGGTTTCCACAAGATATATCTTTCGCGACTGTAACAAATGTAAAAAAATAGTTCGTTCCATACGATGTGGGTTTAGAAGTTGACATACGCATTTTTGTTTTTCGGATTACGAAAATAAATAATACGCCGGCAGAATTCCGGGGGGGTTGCAAAGTGTGCGATTGTTTTCGCTGTTTGCATTTTTCAGAATAGGCTTCCCGGGGTTTCGGTTCTTAATAATTTGCAGTATCCGCATGTTTGAAGTGATCGTTCGAAGCTCTAGTGCATGAGGCGAAGCAGTGGCGACAGCTGATCCGAAAGCTCCTTGGCCATATTAGTTAGTCGAAGGGACCCGGTCTCTTTGCCCCCAAAGGTGTAGACGCCAGTGATATACGAATACTAGCTAAATGAACCTTTTGCTAGTCCTGGACAAATCCTCAACAAACAACGCTTGACTATGCTCCTTTTCAATGGGGTAATCATAGATTCCAGAAGAGGCAATCAAGCATGTACTATAATTTAATATGCAGGATTTGCCCCCCCCCCCAATGGGCACTTGGATCATTTTTTTGCTCTCATAATGGTGACTGAGTTGAATTATAAGAGGAAAATACTTGAGTTTCTAATTGGCCTTAAAAATGGATATATTTGTACCTTTCAAAGTGTACTGGTAATTATTTTAGGTTCATTAGATTATTAAAGACCGCTAGGATATCGAGAGATTCTCGACGAAGCCATAAATCCGAACTCCAGGATCACATCTAGTAAAGGTCTGAACACCGCTGCGGAACACCTATCACAGCACAGGAGGCGACCTATTAAAGCTGTACGGAATACAAAGACAGAGTTACAGTCAACTTCGAATATACGAATTATATTCGTAATCTTGTCAAAAGACGATGTCGTGGAAGGAAAGCTTGGCATAGAAGTCGCACAACGAACCGTAAATACGAATTTAATAAAATATCTAGAGACACGACAAGAGCTATCCGGCAATGGCCAAATCATTCATATATCAACTATATTGAATGATTGGCACCACGAAAGAAGCTAATTAATCACTCTGGACAGTGGACAGCCACGAAGAGACTACGAAGACCACCACCTCCAAACCCTCCGCTATGGAGAAACGATAACTCGCGGTCACGCAGAAATTAAGAAAATGCGGAACTGTTCGCCAATCATTTTCAGGAAGTGTTTCGTGAAAATACAATCCAAACTAACGTTCCTTGTTTCCCAGCAGGCAGTGAGGGCACCATTTGCCCAACCTCTCCACCTGAAGTGGCCAAATTCATCGACAACCTCAAGTTGCGTAAAACTCCAGGTCACGACCAGCTATCCCCGATGATGTATCGTGAACTCTCCAAAAAAAGCGATCGTCTTTCTAACTAAAATAATTAATACCAGTTTTCGACTTCGCCATGTACCAGAAACCTGGAAAATAGCCAAAATGATTGTCTTACTTAAACCAGGCAAAGCCCCCGAGGACAAGGGCTCGTACAGACCGATTTCTCTCCTGCCAATTGCTGCCAAGGTTTTCCAAAAAATCTCCTATACTGATCAGGTTACGGAAAACCATCGAGAACAGATATCTGTTACCAGACATACAGTTTGGATTTCGTGAGAGACATTCCACGATAGAACAAATCCATAGAGTCGTACAAGTTGCTTCCCAGGCTCTCGAGAATAGAAAGTATGCACCAGCCGTTTTCCTCGATGTCAGTGCGGTATTCGACAAAGTATGGTACATGAACCTTACAAGACTGAGAACTTCTTCTCTTCAGGAACATATAAGCTACTGCTGTCACACCTGCAGATTCGTCAGTTTTATGTAATGTGTGGCACTGCAACATCACAGCTAAAACAAATAAGTGCAGGAGTCCCTCAAGGATCTGTTCTTGGTCCTACATTGTATCTCACTATGGACATCCCTCAGACGCCATCGACGCGGACTAGTCTCTTCGCTGATGACACTGGCCTTATTATTCTCTCGAAAGAGTATATGGGACAGCAGTCCCCATAAACTGCAGCTAGCAGTTAGTTCCGCGGGCTAAGGATCGGAAAATAAAGATCAATGAGGGTAAATCAGTTCGGGTAGATTTTGCCCTGTGCTCGCACTCATACATTCCAACGTTATTGGATGGCAAGATAATCCCAGTAGCCAACTCGACTCGTTATCTCGGACTACTTTTAGAGAATAAGCTCAACTGGCAGGAGCATATTCAGCAAAAACGATGAATGCTAGACTTACTCCGTCTCAATTTCAGTTGGCTTCTCAACAGTCATCAGCTCAGCCTCGCCAATAAGAGACTCATTTACACCACAATCTCCGTCCAGCATGGAGCTGCGGCGCTGAAATTTGGGGCACAGCCGCGAAATCCAACATCGCTCTTATAGAGAGATTACAAAATGAATTTCTTCGAGCCATGGTCAAGACACCATGGTATGTCACTAATGAACAGTTGCAGGACCTCTCAATCGAACCGGTACGAACGGTAATTTCAAGAAAAGCCACGTGGCCCGACTTCACAAACACCCAAATATCGAGACTCTCCTCCTTCTCGCTGTATCAGAGGACACTCAAAGGCTCAACCGAAAATGGCTGTCCGATTTGATGAACTGACAAATTAGTTTGGTGGATTAAGCTAAATAAGTAATTATTTTATTATTCCTATGTAGCATACTTCTTTCCTACATTATCAAGTCATGAAGCTTATATTTTTCTTTTTGGTAAATACAAGGTATGCTTGTGGTTCCAAAATAAATAAAACATTAAAAGAAAATAGATTATTATCGACAGGGCGGTCACTTGCGAGAACTTGGCGCATTTACTACAGTGCCATCCAATTTCTTTCCTCGCCAAGGGAGAGGCAGGGGTACTTAAAACTACTATGACTCCTCAGTCCGTGATTTCTGTGTGAAAATCTCTCACCAGACTGGTTTGAGACTCAGTAAGGCTTTTCCAAGCTTACTGCTTGCTAAACTTCTAAGATTTCATTTAGGATTCATTATGACTTTCATGCTTAAGTATGCTGCACCTCTAGACGCGTTTTAAGATTCGATAAGACTAAATTTCTGAAAATGAGCTGCATAAGACTCTTTTATGCTCATTTAAGACTCTCCAACATTTGCTTATAACGCTGTAAGGTTCTTGTTTGAGACTCGCCAAGACTTTTTACGATTTTTGCAGGCTGTATCAAGACTCTTCAAGACTTGACCAACATTTTAAAAGATTCCTTCATACTTGTTAAGTAGCGCCGAGCCCCGTGTGCCCGCTCTGTGATTGAGGGGCGAAGGACACATCCTGGTGCACCCTGTTCGAGTGTAAGGCCTGGGAGCAGGAGAGGCGCGGGACGGCAACAGCGATCGAATGACGACAACGCCAGCGTGATCAGCCGTCTCGCGCCGGAAACCTTGGTTCTGGAAATGTTGAAAAGCGGAAGCGGATGGAACTGGGTGTCGGCCTTTGTTTCGACCATCATGAAGAAGAAGATATAGACAGAGTGGTCGAGGCAGAAGGCTGAAGGACAAAGGTCGGCCCACACCATCGAACAGAACAACTCTGTACCATCCTAGAAGAGCTTCTGCTGCTGCTGCGGACCCCGCCATCACCACCTTCTTGAATCGTCACACGTATCAAGACGAGGAGGTGAGGGGTGAGTGAAGAGGAAGCGCGTCCGGCTGTGGGGAACCCAAATTCCAGATTAGTGCTGGGAGCGTTAACTTCGGTCAGTAGGAGACCAGGTGGTGGCCCTCGCAGAACAGCGCGCACCGGAAGCGGAACGGCGAAATGGGGCTCGGGCCGGCCTTAAAGCATCCCTTCGGCAACTGATGCGATACTCCGTGTGCGCCGTCATATGTCCCACCACACTATACTTGTTAAAATTGAGCGTTCCTCGGTCAGCAGAATGTCCAACAGTGGCCCTGGTAGGGCAGCGCCACTCTATATCAAGGAAGGATGAAATGAGAGCCCAGGCACTCTCCAAGCGTCTCCTCTAGTGACCGATAAGAGTAGTTTCCGGGGAACAGTGGTGTGTTGTCTGCGGAAGCACTCTCCAAGCGTCTCCTCTAGTGACCGATAAGAGTAGTTTCCGGGGACAGGGGTGTGGTGTCTGCGGAGCCACTTTGGCATGCTTGTATATATCGCCATACGCTCCACCAAACATTATTCCTATTAAAGACGAAGAAACCCTTTTGGTTCTTCCAAACTTTTTAAAGATTCGCTAAGACTGTTAAGACTTGTTGAAGGCTCTTTATGACCTCGAAACTTATTTAGGCTCTGTAGGATTCTTCAAGGCTAGATGACATATTAAAACTGTCATTTTCAGGCCTTGGTAATTTAAATTTTCATCTTTGAGAGAGGCAAGAGGTCCTATTGCCTTCCGCGAGCACCATAATCAGTTAGGATTTCTTAAAACTCTGTAAGGCTGTTGTTTGAAACTAATTGATTGCAATTAGTTTAAAAAACTTTTAGACTTGTTAAGATTCTTTAGCACCATTCAGACTTGATAACCATTCTTCTATACTTGATCACGAGACCCTTTAAGATTCAGTACGACTTCTTACGACTCTGTAAGTCCCTTCTAGACTTGTTTACTATTCGCTACGACTTTTTAAAACTCGTTTACGACTTCCGAGACTCTTTCATAAACATGTTCAGGATTTCATTATTCCTGTAAAGCTTAGTAGATTCATTAAAAACTCGGTAAAACTTTGTCTCTAAGCGTTTTCAAATCAATCTTCTTTTCTGAAACGTGCAGTTGCCCTCTGTCTCTCGCCCGTATCCGGGCCTACAATGAACACACTTATTGCGTGGATTGTAAATAGTTTCAAAATTTGTCGAGCGCCGCAGGTCGCCGTTTCTCCGAGCTCAGAATTTTTTATTCGAGAGCGAACCCTCATCGCTGATAAAACCAACTCGTATAAATAACGAGCTTATTGTTATTCTCGCGGTTCTATTCGAAACTTATTTCTGTATATCGTTTTTTTTCCTCCTCTCGCAGTTGCCTCTCGTAAGCGCAGCAATGACTAACCAACCCCTCGTTACACAATGACGGTGACAAGTGTCCGTCCATCAGACAACATCTGTCGCTTAGTCCGCTTTAAGTTACCACTATCGATTATGAAGCTTGTATTAATCAAAACAGTATTTAAAAATCGTTTCCATTGGAAACTCGATTCCGAGGCAAGGGCTCGACTGCAGCAGGTTCAGCCAGCGGCACCTTTTCTGAATTTGAAAATGAGAATGTATCCATGTTTCTTACAGAATTTGAAAATGCTGTTACGAATGATAGATTTCTGAAGAGATGTTATTAGCAGCGTAATTAAAGGAATAAGTGTTAACGTGTTATATAGAATTGACCACTCAACGAAATATAGAAAGGTATGAGGAATTAAAAGGGAAATTTTTGACGAAATATGAACAGGTAAAAGAAACCCTCGAACTAAGACTAAACAATAGAGTAAAATGTACAACTATGAACCAGGGGGAAAATATGGCCCACCCCTTACAGGAACTATTGCCAGCGCTCCTGGCGAACTAATCCAGAAGCATGTTAGTTACTAGACGCTGAAACAATATTTCTCTATCTAGTTTTCTGTGCTTCGGTTGAATTCTTTAGATGCTGGGTAAAGTTGTTTATTCTCACCAGATTACCAACTCACATTGTTAAAATTTGAAAAGTTTTGAAATTCATTTATTTCGAAGATTATCAAATGTAAAAGAATTAGAAATAATGAATGTAAGTAGCAAAATACCTCTACTTTCTAATGATATGCATGATATTTCAAAAATGATTACATTTAGGGTAGAATTTTTCCGATAATTTCTTTGAATTTTTTAAGGTGGTTCATAGCAAGGTATACCTAAGACCATATTAGTACCATAATTTTCAATTTCACAAGACTTGCAAGAGAGGGGGAACTGACAAATTTGCAAAAAATTGTTGATCCACAGAACTAGACTGTATGCCTCACTTTTTGACACATTGCTGATTAAGATCGGATAATTTTGAGCCGAGTTATACTGAGAAAAAATTTGGGGTGGTCCATATTTTTCTGTGCTTCATTGGTAGAAATTATGAGTTCGGCATGACGATACGACAATGACATAAAATAAGGCCAAGTTATTAGTTATATTTTAAAAAGTTTAAGCCCAGATGATAAAAAACACAGGCTTGTCAGAAATCTCAACTTGAAAAACTACTAAAAAAATTGGGCTATTAGACAGATTTCGGAAAAATTGATAAGAAAAAGAATTTATCATCTACACTAGAAGAACTGATGAAAAACTTGACGGAAACAACACAGCAAATGAAGCAAAGAAAATAGGTGAAAATAATGCAAAAGAAACAAAAGAAGGAACCAGGGGCGGAGTGGGACCAGACAAGCCACTGGGAAAAGCAGTTTTGCAGATCACCACTGTAACAATCGCAGTCCAGCACCTCCACTCACTCTCTGTCCATGGAAGGAAGTTGAAAAAAGTAACATCCTTCATCATGATTGTCATTTTTTCTCATTTTCTCATTCTTTACCCCGTTCTAGTTTCTATATCCTCTCGCCAACACGCGCGCGCGTGCGCCCGCACACACTCATGCACAAGTTTAAAATAACATTTACATCTATTTTCTTCTGAAAGGTAATAACGGTCAGTGAAATTTCATTAACTACTTTAAAAGCTTAGAAACTAAGTATTCTGACCAGTGGTGAAAACGAAAAAAATTTGAAGGGGACGAGAGATGGCATACAATTTTATAAGTACAAATGGAAAGGGGGGAGCTCTCATAGGGTAAGATTATAGTTGCGAGCAAAGCAAATGAAAATGTTTTGGATTTTTTTTTCAACGATTTGAGCCGTAAAAATCACAACATTTTCCCAGCTCGGAGGTAAAAAAAAGCGGGTTATTCCCATACTTTTTTTAACATTTCCAGACGTATCGTACTCGGCAAGAGTTTTCCAGAAGAGTATTTTATTCGGATTTTCTAAAGATTAATATTCCTGACTCTTCAAAGACTTTTCTACGACTCTTCCAGACTTTCACTAGACCCTATAGGACTCCTTATGATAAGCAAATTAAGAACGTAATGATAGGGAGGGTAGGTAGCAACTTTACCGCCCTCCCAGTAGGAATTTTTCACTCAGCAGTTGGTAAAATTTACCATTTCAGTCAAGCGGATTTGGGAAAATCCAACAAATCAGAAGGTTTTTTTTTTCTTTCTTTGATGGGAACTGAGTTAAAAATTCGGGAAAATTCAACAAGTCAAAGGGTTTATTTTTGCTTTTATATTTGGGAATTTTGAGTTGAGTCAGTAGGAAAAATCCAACAATTGAAAATCAAAAGGATTTTTATTTGCTTTGATACATGGGAATTCGGAGTTGAGTCAGTTGTGACTTTCACAATTTTTGCCTCCCCCCCCCAGTAAAAACCTTTTGGAACGTCTCTATGAGTAATAAAATGGGTATTCTGTATTTTTTCCTGAATAGGAGGACAGGGATGGGACATATGCCCTTTTAATTTTTTAAAATTCTTTCAGACGTGATTTATTCTTCAAGACTCTTTCAAAACTTTTCGAGGCATGCATCTGTTAACATTTTTCATGATTGTTCAAGATTATTATTTCAGGCACTTCAAAGACATTCTACTCTTCGCCAGACTTTTGTAAGACTCTTTAAAACTCCTTGACATAAGCAGTAAAATGGTTAGTTTCAACTTCTCTCTGAAGGAGAGGGAGGAAAGAGGAAATATATCCCCCACATTTCCTTGAAATTCTTTCAGACTATTTTAGTATTCAAGACCCTACCAGAATTATTTACGGCTATCTCTAAAACTTTTTCGGATTTGAGATCATTAGAATTTTTCAGACTCTTCCCAATCTTTGCCAAGCCCCTTAAGACTCGCTGAGATGAGTTATCAAATGGGTATTTTCAATTTTTCCCCGGTTCGGAGAGGGGGGAGGGGATGTATTCTCGTACATTTTAAAATCCTGCCATGTGTACTTCATTTTCCAAAACTTATCCAGAATCGTCCCAAATTATTTCTGCAGTTTTTTCGAACTTGCTCAAGATTATTATTTTACGCTCTACAAAGATTTTTCTAGACTCTTCCGAAACTCTTATAGACCTATTTAAGACTTCTGAAAACGCGACTAAACATTAGAACAAATAAGTTTAGATAAATCCTAAAAAGTCAAATAATATTGAACCCGCTTCGCTTCTATAAGCATTCAACGAGCTGAATGAGTTTCAAGAATCTCAATGAAGCATAGAACAGTCTCAAAAAGTTACAGCCCTGCTTGTAAGGGTTCTAAACAAGGCCAGATTTACCTGATTTGCCGCTATGAGCTAATTTTCTTGCCGCCCCTAAAAATTGATGAAATAAATTTTATCCCCATCTCATTCAATTTTCGTGTTTTTTTTCTTGAATTTTGCCACCCTCAAAATTTAGCTGCTCTGTACGTAAGCACACTTTAGCACAATGGTAGATCTGCCATTGGTCCTAAAAAAATCTTGAAAAATCTACAGCAGGATTGGGAAAATTTCAATGAATGAAAAAATCTTACACCCATCTGGATGCTTTTCAGAGGATCTTGAATAAATGCGAAGAAGTTTCAATTAGTCCAGATAAAATGTCCACAATAGTCTTTGAAATTGTCAATCAAGAGAGGAATTTTAAAACGAATTTCGAAGATGCTAAGAAATGATAAAAAACACCTTCAATACTCTTGAAAAGTTTTAAACAAGATTCAAGAAACCTAAAAGAGTCTCAATGAGTTCGTAAACCCATCCAGATGGATTTCAAAAAGGCTGAAACGAATGTAAGAGTCTATAACAGGTACCTAACACAGTTATGAAAAAATATCTCAGTGAATCTGAAATAAGTACCTACAGAAAATATCAAATAATCTTGAAAAGCTTTAAAAAGTCTCGAGGTCTGGGATAGTGTTGATCGAGTCCGTAAGATTTGTAAAGAGTTGAAGAATTCTAAAAAATCTAAAACAACTAACAGCCTTAAGAAGTCTTGAAGAGTCATAAACAAGCACTGAAGAGGCTTGACGATCTTAAATCAGTCTTCGGATCATCAAGCCATATTTGCACCAGACCGTCGGGAATTTTCCCCCGTTGCCCGGCAAGTCACTCCGCCCCCACAAGAAACCGAAAAAGACAAATTAACAGAATTAAAAGACGAATTCAAATCGATGAGAAATACTGCTTTAGCCATTTAAAATCGGTCCGAATAAGGCAGTATAATAAATAGAATAACCACTTTGAACTGAGCAATCGCAACAATCAGTCCTGAAACTGGGTCAATAATAACTCGGGAACCAATCTCACCAACAACAATAATACGAGTAACAATAATCGTAACCCCACTAACAGTTTACAGAACGGATTCAACCGTTTTCAAAATCAAAATCTTGGTGGAAGTTTAGGAATCGAAATTATTCACGCAATAATAAAAGGCAGGAATTTCAGAAATCATGGAAAATCTAATAGAAAATATCAACGAGGACGAGGCTATTGAGGAAACAATTTCCATGGGAAGAATAGCTGTTCGGATAAATCCGGGCCCTAGGCTCCGGCCCCCACGATGAAACGGGCCTGTCCCCATCCTATAAATCTACCTAGCATCTCTGAATAATCAGTCCGCATGAAAACGAATTCATTAGCAGGAATTAATCTCCAGTATCGTTCATCCGAATGTATTAATTTTCATTTTATCAAAAGTTAAACGCCGAAACAAATAAAACCGGCAACGAAACACGATTAATTTCGATTTTGAAAAGTTTTACGATAGTAATTTTTGAAAAATACGAATTTAAAAGGCACGCCGCGAATAAAATAAAAAACTTTTCGCGTTAAAACTTTCGTAAAAATATTCGTGTAACGTAATTGCCTTTTTTTTTTGCGAGGGGATTTTTTAAAACGCGATGGTGAGAACTTCAAACAACTGGAACATTTGCCTTTATCTATAACAACATAATCGAGTCGTCATGGCGTAAAATTAATTTTTTTAATTCTTTTGTCGAGGGTTTGTCTTTACATGTATCATCGTGAACTTTTACCGCAGCTTATTTGCGAATATTAAGTCACCGCCGCCGCGATTAATAGAATTAGGGGGAGACGGAAATTCGAATCGAGTTGGCAGCGTAAGTTTATAAGTCCATGGCGTAGACTGTATTCGTGTAATCTTATCATTCGGGGTCAAATTGCGACGAGGAAGAAGTTTTTGGACTTCACCCCCCGCATTTCAAACTGGGTGTAACGTATAATGCTGATAGTTTGTTTTTACGCGGGTGGAAAAATCTGCGACGAAAAATGATTAGCAAACCAGTCTAGCTGCATTGCGGATGCCGAACGTGTCTTGCCCCTCCATCGGGGGCTCAAACATCTCGCCAACTCTTGAATTTCAAGGGTATTCGTGAACGCATTCTGATTAAAACTGGGGTCGCCAAGACAGTTCTTTTCCTCCATGTCATAGTAGGTCAAAAGATAATCTGAACTGAGTACAGTCCACTAGCTTTGAAAAGTCAAAGAAACAAGTGACATTTTACCGCCACTAATTTAATGGCTTTACACGCAAAAGAGGAACATTCCACAGAAAACGCTCCGTAAAAAACGTTCCGCAGAAAAACGTTACTATCGAGTATTCCTCTTCACATGGCCATTCGTTTTATCACGTTTCGATCCGTCGACACGGAGAATGCCGAGTGACGCCGAGAATAGATGACTAGGGAAGGCATTGGAATTTGGGTATGCACATCAGTGCGGTCACCTGGACGATGTATATATTAAGTAACAAAACTGGAATCAGCTCAAGCAGCCCTGAAAAAGGAGAGGGGCTTAAACCTCAAAATTATAATAGTATACCGGGTGCTTCGCGAATTCATATGTTCTCTTCTACTGGGACCCGGAGGAGTTCCTAGCTGCCTCTGACTTCGGAGTAAATTTGAATTTAGCTCCTACTCGGGTACACAATAATATTTCCTGGGCTCCAGCTCGAGCAAATAATTTTCAACAGATTTCGGCTCCAACAAACACTCTTTATCGAACTTTGGCTCCAGCTCTGAAAAATTCTTGTAATTTTCACTCCGTTTCCGGTCATTTTTAAGGGAAGGGGCAAAGTAAAGGGATGTGGAGATAGGTTAAGGGTGAGAACAAGGAGAAAGAGAAGACTGACCGACCGGAATAAAGTCAAAGTCGGAGCGGGCGCTAGAAATTGGTTCCAGCCCCAACTGCAATAAGACTCTGAAATCGGTTATGACTCCAGTAATAATGTTTATTGGGCTCCGGCTCCGAATCTTTCAAAAATATGGTTTTCACTCCGACTTCGGTCATTTTTAAGGGGCTGAATAATGGAAGGATACGGAGAGAGGCCAAGAGGAGAGAACGAAGAGCAGCTTGACAAGTAGGAGTAAAGTCACAATCGGAACCGAAATTGGTTCCGACCTCAACTCCGATAAAATTCTGCAATTAGCTTCGATTCCAGACTGAGCAAACATTTTTTTCCGGACTCTGGTCCCAGGCCGACTCTAATAAAGAAGTTTTCAACTCCGGCTACGGCTTCAGTAACCAATCATTTCCAGGTTTCGACTGCAGTTCCGATTCCCCCGAAAAAGGGTCGGCTACACTGCTTCAAGCTTCCGCCTTGGGTCCCTATTTTATTTTATTGATCGCGCAACCAAATTGACACGGAACGAAAATATATCTTGAAATTACAACGTTTAGTTTCTTCTCCGTTGAAAAAATTTTCTTCAAGGATGAGGGGGGGGGGAATTTAAATGTATACCAGATTTTGGAAATTCAAAACGAAGTATCGAAACGCGCTCTTTTGAATCGCTGGTCTTATATATGTCAACAGATTTTTCAATCGGCTCTGGCTCAGGTTTCAAATTTGACATTTTATCTAAAAAGATAAGATTGATGACTTATCCCAATGTTGTTTGGAAAGTTGGCCCAAGGCAAATTCCTGTTGCTGGAAAGTAAGTGGACTTTTTTTTTTTATTCATTAAGATTAATTTGAAATTTCTTAAACATGAGTCAGCATTTATGATGTGTATACCCTTGTCTTTCTCTCTTAAGAAATTCCCCGCTATAACCCTGAGGATTCATGAAGATCGGAATATGAGATGTTTAGAATTGGAAACCTTAAGAACCTCTAATTTCAGTAGTTGCTTTTAATTAACAAGTGCGGATCCACGGAGGGGGGGGGGCAAAAAACAAAAAAAGGAAAAACCTGTTAGGGAAGCAGGAAAAATCCGTGTGCATGTGTGGGGGGACGGGAGAATCTGTGGGGATATGAGGAGGAGTGGGGAAATCTGCGGGGGAAGGAGCAGCAAAAAAATTTTCGCGAGCTTCGCGAGCTTTTCCTTCTGCCACTTCCCTCTCGAAAATTGTCGTCTGGATCCATACCTGATTTTAAGTCCCATAAGACATTTTTTTAGATTATAAATCGAGTCATTTGTAACCGATATCGGTACTAAAATTTGATGCTCTTTTTAAAATCAACAATTCAAAAACTCCTATTTTAATTCTTTTCTCAATTGTTGAAGCCAAGTCGATTTCGCTACTTCAAAAAATTGGAATGTCAATTTAGGGTCCGACTCGGGACTGAATCAAATTGAAATTAGAAACCAAGAAAACCAGAAGAACGATGGGAAGTTCTTCGTGAAGCGCTCTAGGTGTGGCATAAAAATTTAAGAGAAAAATATTCAATTTCTCAATAAATTTTAAACAGAAACATTCAATCGCATCTTTAATTTCATTGAGTTTGGTTTAATTTAACGGCTTATAGGTAAAAGAATATTATTCAGAGGGCGAGAGGGAGATCTATTTTCATAGATTTGAATTGGAGGTGATACTTCACCTGCTGAAAGGTACAGATTTTTTGAAGACTCATTAATCTTTACTGCTTAGGAACCTTTTTTGTTACACAAGAATCCTACTATCCGTTTAAAAAACAAGATGTACGTGTTTATTACAGGGTTGTATCAAGAGCGGGGGTCATTTCTCAAAACTTATTCCAAAGTTGGAAAATTTAGTAAAAATTGACCTTCAGTTGTTCAAATCGGTCTTCAGTAAGTAAAAAAAAAAGATCGGCAGTTGGTAAAATTCATTACTAATTTTTTTTTCTCAATTTTTTAGTCAACTCTGTTCGGAAATTACATTTTGGCTTAAAAAGAACGCGTGTCAGATTTTTTTGTGGAAAATATGAACATTTTCTCTGGCTAGAGGGTGGTGAAATGTTGAATGGGTTTAGCATACGATAGACGCCTTTCCAAAGCGTATTAGGCTCATACTTCTACACATTGGTCAGAATGTAAAAGAACGATGACTACACATTTAAATCAAAATCTTTATCCTCTGGTTTTTGACACTAATCTCGACCTTAACAGATAAGACATATAGATTTTTTATTTTAAAAACTAGAATATTCGCGAAAATATAAGCTAAAGAAAATTCTTGAAAATTGGGACTTACTACTGCATGGGTTCTTAATTGGAATGCATAGAAAAAGGAAAAGTAACATTTTCATTAACCAGTATATAACGATAACATGAAAGTAAATGCTTTTTTTTTGCGATTCGACAAATGAAGGGTAAAGAATCAAAACTCACGTTTGCCATTGTACTTCAGGGGCGCAAATAGGCAAAATACTGTACACGGGTGCAGGAATATCTTTGCTGCGCCTGTGAACGTGGAGTATGTTATAAAATAATATATCGCACATTCAAAGGTGCAGCAAAGATATTACTGCACCCGTGTATAGTATTTTGCCAATTTACGCCCTTGAAGTAAAATGGCAAATGTGAGTTTTGATTCTTTACCTTTTCAGATATTGATGACCTGGGAGTTTCACTACCACAAGCACCAATAGCTGACCTGAAATACGAGGGATTCATGGAGGCTGACACGATCGGGAATAATACTGACTCTTTCACTTCTAACATTTTTTATTCTTCCTCATTTACACCTATGCGTATTACCCCATCATTCCCCCAAAAAAGATGTGACTGGGTTTGGAAAGACACCCCTAAAATGCCCATATTATTTTTGCCTTATCTTCATTTCATTCGCAGATAGATTTCTAAAAATTATAATACATAGCTTAAAGATGACCCCCTCCCCAAAGTCCACATTTTTCAAGTTCAGTGTATACTGGAAATGGAGGGGGTAGCTTATCGTGTTACAAGTAAGGTACTAGCAGGTGGGGGGTGAGACAATTTGAATCGCTTTGAAACGTTGTATTCCATTCTTTTCATCGCACGGAAAATTACGGATTTATGGCTGAAATATACAGGATGTCAAAAATAGAACTCCCCATCTTGTTTTTCATAGTGTAGTCGGACAGAAGTGCAAAAAATCAGAATCTGAATTTAGTAATCTCTAAAGTTCCCTTAAAAAAAATGTTTTTTCTTTCCCCAAAGTGTGGACTGAAACGTCCCGTCAACTTTAGATTTTCAAACGTGAACAAATCAAACAACCTACTGAGACAGGGGTGTCTTGGGTCGGCGATTCAGAGTAACCAATCAGAGTTCGGATTAGTCTCCGATTGATGCCCCACAATTCAGTGAGCCAAACTAACGTTTTCTTCTTTAATTGAATCAAGTACTAAAAAGTAGGTTTTCTGTATTGCTAATTTTGAAAATTTCTTCAGATTTTCAATTAGGCTAAAGTTGAACCCCGTTTGCCTTTTTCAATCGAGAAATTTAAATTGTGGGACTCAAATCGAAGTCGGATCAGTTTTTAAAATCAGCGACCCAGAAACCCCACCAACTTTCGATACTTTGTTATTATTTAACAAAGCAAAAGTGAATTTTGCCGATTTTATTCTTGAAACTTGGATTTTGATCCGAAAAATTAAAGTTGGTACAAAAAGAAGAGGAAGACTAGCTACAAGATGGTGCGATGATATAATGAAAATTACTGGAATAATTTGGGGAAGAGTAACCCAAATCTGAAAAATATGGAAAATAGCTTGGGAGGCCTATACCCAAAGAGGTTGAGTAGTTGTGTATACGCAGTGTATAATATCATCTATTGTATTGATCAAACTGAAGAACTACACAAACAAAAGGCTGATATTACTACTAATATTATGATTTCTGTGACTCTCAAACTTGCTCATGATTCTTCTGATTATTCAAGTGGTGTACAATATTTCTTCGTACTTGCTACTTGGACTTCCTCACCAGTCAATTTTGGAAGTATTCTGAATTATCAGGAGCCATAGACCCTCTGTAGCTTTCCCCATGTATCCGCACTTGTTGTGTATTAAAAATGTAAAAATGCGACTCTCGCCCTGTCTGAAAAACACTTCATGAATGTAATGTCTGGTAGGGCGTATTGGCGATGCACGCATGCCAAAGTGGCCCCTGAGACACCGCACTCCGACTTCGGAAACCACCCTTTCAAGTATCGCATCAGTGGCCAGAGAGACGCTTTGAGGCCGGCCTGAGCCCCCTTTTGACCATTCCGCTTCCGGTGCGCGCCACCATGGAACCCCTACTGACCGAAGTTAACGCTCACCCAGCGCTAACCTGGAATTTGGGTGCCCCACAGCCGGACGCGCTTCCTCTTCACTCACCCTTCACCACCTCGTCTTGATACGTGTGGTGACGCAAGAAGGTGGTGACGGCGGGTGAGTCCTGCCGGGGATCCGTAGCAGCAGAGCTGCCGCAGCTCTTCTAGGACACTTCATGAAATCTGAAGAATTGGCAGACGCAGATTGATGTCCTAAAATCCAACCAGACAAAATTATAGACTGCCAGCTATCAGACACAGCGTCGGATATGGGGTCTGCCACCCCCCCCCCAAATATCTAAATCTTGAATAAATCCAGGAAACGTATTGATAAAGTTGTCTATAGTGATCTAGAGCTATTATGTTTCCTCTATATAGCAGTTTTCATTCGGACCCCCTTTGAAATTATTTTCTGTATCCGCCCCTGGTCAACCACATTGATAATGGGACAATGAACTGATAGCTATCCAGCCGGTCTCACTAGCAAGTGGTTGGGCTGACAAACTGAACCAAAGACTCACAAACAGACAGATCGACAGACTGACAGGGCGACAGGAGAACACACCTCCAGAATTCGAGACAGACACATAAACAATCAGGAAGTGAGAGTGTTGCGTGGAGTGAATGGGGGAGGGGGGTCGCTTATAGATTCTTACCTACTCTTACCTTTTCCGTTCCATACATATTAGCATTTATATTGACACAAAATCCATTTTTTGATGTTTTTCAGCTTTGTTTTAAATATCAGCACGAAAAGCGTGTGTTTTATTTCGGTGTAAATTTCAAGTTCAGTCCTTGAGATAAGATACCAACTATAGTCTCTTCTTTCTCTATACTGACACCTTACCACCACCACCACCAGCCCCTCCCTCTGGTGAAAGAATCTGAGTCGGTTGCCTTTCTTTGAACCGGGAAATTTCCAATCCAAGGGTAAATTTGCGTTTGATAATTCAGTCAGACAAAGAGACAGTGTCACCCAGATCAACAAATACCTAGTTGGTGGACAGAGAGGTAGTACGGCAGTTTGTCCCGGCAAGTTAGATAAACTAACAGGTTGATAGATTGACATAAACAGACAAAAAAATGTGAAGCCTCATTAAGGGGTATATTTTGATACCTCTCCAAGACCTGTGAAGTCTGAAGGCAGAGGAGAGGGGAGAGTGATCGAATTTTCAGACTTGGCAAAATTGGTTTTTCTCTCCCCTTCCCCTGCCGGAAACGTCGCTTCCGTACGTCCATGAATTATTTTGTCCTGTGCAGTCTCTTTTCCGAATCGTAGTCTGCAGACTCGAGCTATTTCGAATCCCACGTACTCGTATTTCCTCAAAGAAAAAAACAAGAAAAACCTCTTCAATTTACATGCCTTTTCTGACAAAAAGAGCCGTCGTGTGCTGCAAACGTGCAGACGTGTGAGCCTGCTGTCAGCCCACCAACCATCAGGAAGTGTATTACGGGTCGAACGGAGAAAGCGTCCTCGTGACAGCGTAAGTGTACCCTCAAACCTCCGATTTCCATTCTCCAACTGGAAAGCACTCGGACAGAGCCTTTGCGCCGGGCATTTCCGCCGAGCCGACAAGATTTTATAATGAAATTACATTACGGGTATCGCCGGCCGTAAATCTAATCTTGGCGGAAAGATTTTGTCGCGTTTTCATATCGTTCAGAAGTTAGAAGCGACAGATATATGAACTTGTCTCGTCGTTTTATCCGAGACATTCCGCCCTCTCCGACTGTTTTCCGCAGGCAGGTCGACCGAGAAGGCAGCGAGAATACGTGATCGAAATTTTCGCCGCATCTTTCCATTTGCCCGGAGATACGGACCCCAGCTAGCGGGCCACTCGACGGAGTAAAAATTAGCGACAGTTTTTTTTGCCCGCTACTTCCGGTAACTCGATCCGCTATAAAGTTAATTGTTAACACTCCTTTCAGCGCGATTGATCTTTTCCCCCTTTTTGAAATGCGTCCGCGGTCTTTCCGCACCCGTCGGGCAACTCTTTCAATGGTCGTATACGCCACCCTTTTATCACTTTTTCGCGGATGACGCGATTGTATACCTTCGCGCATATGTTGAAATTCGATTTGCAGATTAGTTTCGTGATTTCAGCCGATTTAGAATGCGGTCAGCGCGTTCAGATGGTCCCGCAAGGACATCAAAGAAAGGCTACCCTGAAGTTAATGGTGTCCGGTATTGTTCGACAACTATCCGTCCGCAGAATCATATTGTGAAATGATCTAATACAAATACTATCAAAAACGATGTACAAATCCGATCAAATCTTACCAACACTGTTGTACATCAGTTGATAAAGAATGAGAAAATACAACTAACACTAGCCTAGAAGATGAAACGTAACTATAATATCCGAATAAGTAACTTTGCTTAAAATTGACCAAAAACAGACCACCTTCACGTACAGTGCCGTCAAAACGCTCTCAACAACACAATCCACATACTTCTGCAAATCCTTAACAAAATCTGGATCTCTCACTCCTTTCTTACTAGGTATATGGAGAAAAGTTATCATAATCCTCTTCCTAAAACCTGACAAAAACCCTTTCCAAATCGATAGCTACAGACCGATATTCCTGACATCCAACCTCCACAAAATCTTCGAAAGAATCGTCAACAAACGACTCCTGTGGTTCCTACATATACCAGAAAACTCTCTCCTTCTCAATGCGGATTCCGCTCTGGAAGATCTACACATCATCAGCTAATTCACATCAATAGCAAACTAAACATATCCTAAGACGGAAAATTCTATCCACTCTACAATTATGGAACATGAGCGGTAAAATATGCTTCACTTCATATCTAACGTCCTCTTTCATAGGGAATCGGTCGTCCATATCGCAAATTCATTCTCCAACACTCGTACACTATTGGACGGTGTTCTTCAAGGTCAGCACTTGGCCCAACGCTTTAAATGACTTTACATTGTCTGTTCCTCCACTCATCTCCAAAGCACTCTTTGCAGATGATTTCTGAATCTATCTATAAGCTGTCAACCAAATTCTAATCTGGATTTAATCCAACGGACTTAAAATCTCATAAGCCAAAACCACAGCAATTCACTTCTGGAAACATTACACATGTGCGAGGAACATAAATATTTACCTAGGTAACACGCCTATTCCCGTCTCAAGTAACGTTAAATACCTTGGTGCAGTTTTTGTTAACTCCTAATCCTGGACTCCACAGATCCAAAATCTTAAAAGCAAATGCTTCAGGAAAATCAACCTTCTCACGAAACTCGCTCGTAGCTCATACGGATCGAATAGATTAACGCTCCTGAAACATATATTATCAAACTCTCATCCGCCCAAATCGACTATGCTGCACCCTTGTACAGTTTAGCCTCTCAATCGCGCCTCGACTCTCTAAATACTATCCAGAACTCATGTCTAAACTTATCACCAGTACCTTCCGAACTACTCTTATAGACAGTCTGCTCTGCGAGTCATCCGAACCCCCTCTAAATATTCGAAGGAATCTCATCCTCAATAATCACGTTTTACCAGCCCCCTTCATTTCACTATCCTCCTAATTCCTTCCCTTTCAATAACAACAATTCCTTACAATCGATCATCCAAACTAATACCAAACTATCACAACTCCCCTACAATATCAATCTACCTTGGCCCTCAAACTCACCAAAGCTAGATGTATCACTCACCAACCTCGACAAATCCTAACAAAATCTCAATCACCTCATCAACAAATACTCCAGTTCCATCCAAATATATACGGACGGCTCTAAATCAGCAGATAAATCAGGATGCTCCATTGTCCACGACAACATTTTAAGCCCATACCCACTACCCACATACTTCTCAATCCTTTTAACAAAACTCTATGCCATTAAACTAGCCATTCAATATTGTCTAGACCTCACACTAAACGACTTTTTAATTCTCACAGACTTGCTATCAGCTCTCCTATCCATACAAAATTTCCACAGAAAGAAACAACATCCCATATCCAAAAAGACAGTACAAATGCTATCGTCCTCAAACAAAGAATTCACTCTATGTTGGATCTCTTCCCACTCTAACATTCCTCAAAACGACTAGCCGATGAAACCACTCAACTTCTTCCTTGAACATTTCTCTAATCCCTAACATTCTAATCCTGATATCGGATGTCAAAGAAATCAGTAAATCATTCGTGCACAAATCCTTCCAACGACACTGGGATCAAATGCCGCCAACTCACAAACTAAAATCCACAAAAACCCTAGTTCACTCCTGGAAAACATCCAATCAAAAAGCCAGGAAAGACGAAGTAATACTTGTAATTACCCAATATTTCCTATCCCAGCGAAACACACATATCCCAAACTCAACATTGGAATCCCTGCTCCACGACAATCGTACCAACACCTTAAACTCGTATCATTCCTAAAACCCACTAATTTCTACTCCCAAAAGTAACCCATACAGTCTCTACGTCTCTAGCCAATGGGCTGTACATGACGTAGCTACCCCCTCCCCTCAAAAAAAAAAGAATTCAAGCCAAACCTGATCATTAGCAACCAAAATCTAGCGAATACGAGAACCTTTCTACAAATGCGACCAAATCTGACCAAAACTATCCTAAACCAAATAAACTGATCACACACGAACAAATCCAACCGAAATTTGCTCAGAAGATCTAAACTGAACCAAAAATCCAATTGAGAACGATCAAACCTGACTCGAGCCAAACCTGACTGAATGTAACCAAAGTAACAAAAAAATCAAGCAAAGATGACAAGATCCATACAAACCAAATCTGACCAAAACCATCTTAAAGTAGTTAATCAAAAAGGAGGATCCAACTAAAACTTGCCTAAGATTGAATTTTCAACTAAACTCGACTCAAAAAAAAAAAAAATTTGCCAAAAATTGACCAAAAGCAATTCAAGCCAAACCTGATTGCAAGTAACAAAGATCGAGCACAGACGACAAAATCTGTATAAACCAAATCTGACCGAAACCATCTTAAAGCAGTTCATCAAAAACGGATGAATCCAACTAAAACTTGCATAAGACTGAATTTTCAACTGAATTCGACTTGAAAAAGACGAAATTTGCCAAAAACAATTCTAGCCAAACCTGATTGCAAGTAACCAAGATCGAGCAAAGATGAGAAAATCCGTACAAAAGAAACTTGACCAAAATTCGTCCAGAAGAACTAAACTAAACCAAATCCAATTCAGGATGACCAAAATTAACCAAAAACAATTCAAGCCAAATCTAACTTAAAGTAACTAAAATCGAGCAAAAATAGATACGGAAAAATCTGTACTAACCAAATCTAACCGAAATAATCCTAAACTAGTTCACCAAAAACAAACAAATCCTACTAAAACTTGCATAAGACTGAATTTTCAACCAAATTCGACTTGAAAAAGACGAAAGTTGCCAAAAATCAACCGCAAAACCGATTCAAACCAGTCAAAAGTAACAACTCCTGGAAAACTGAACAAATTCGTCCACATCAAATTAGATGAATTATCAGAAATCAAATCCATTGACCACAAACGAGCAAATCCAGCCAAAACTTGTCTAAAACTGAATCCTTAATTAAATTCGATTTCAAAAGAACAAATTTACCCAAAAGCGACCAATAACAATCCAACCCAAGCCTGATTGTCAGTAATCAAAATCAATTAAACACGAGAAAATTTGTACAAATGCGACCAAATTTGACCAAAACCATCCTAAACCAATTCAGTTGATCACATGCGAACGAATCCAGCCAAAACTTGTCTAGGACTGAACTGAACCAATTCCGACTGGGAACAACCAAAACTGACCAAAAACAATTTAATCCAAACCAGACTGAAAGTAACCAAAATCGAGAAGAGATGAGAAAATTCGCACCAAACAAATCTGCCAAAAACCATTCTAAATTAATTAATCAAAAATGAATACATCTAGATAAGACTTGCATCTGTATTTTCAACTAAATTCAACTTGAAAAAGACGAAATTTATCAAAAATCAAATAAAAACAATTCAAGCTAAATCTGGTCAAGAGTAAAAACTTCAGGAAATTGGTGCAAATTCGACCAAAACTGATTCAAATCATCCTAAACCAAATTAATTGATCAGAAACGAGCAAATCCTGCCAAAATTTGTCTAAGCCTGAATTCCAAATTAAATTCGACTTGAACAAGAGCAAATTTATCAAACATTAACCCAAAAGTATTCAAGTCAAACCTGATCAAAAATAACAAAAATCCAGCATACATGAAAACATCTTTAAAAATCTGACCAAATTTGGCCAAAACCTTTCTAAACTGAATCAAACGATCACAAACGAACAAATCCAAGCCAAACTTGTCAAAAGGGACAGAACTGAACAAAATCTGATTGACAACGACCACATGTGCTCAAGATCGACAAAAACAATTCGAGACAAACTTGATCAAAGTAATCAAAATCGAACAATATAAAATAATTCGTGCAAATCAAACCAAATTTGACTGAATCCATTGTAAACCAAATCAGGTGATCAAAAATTGGCAAAATCAGGCCAAACTTATCTAGAAAACCCGATGTTTCAATTGAATTTTACTTGGGAAAGACCAAATTTGCTAAAGTTCGGCCACTATTGAGCCAAACCTATTCAAAAATAACAAAGGGCAGGCAACACGGGAAATCGGTGTAAATCCGATTTAATCTAACCAGAACAACCCTAAACCAAATCAGTTGATCATAAATGAAAAATTCCACCAGAACTTGTCTATAGAAAAACTGAACTTAACCAAATTCGACTCAAAACGATCTAATGTGTTCAAAATTGACTACAACTAATTCCAATCAAACCTGATTAAAATTAACCAAAATTCAGGAGATAATCGGTGCAAATCTGATCAAAACCAACCTAAATTAAATCAGTTGGTCACAAATGATCAAATCCAACTAAAACCAGCCTAGAAATATTGAATTCAAACAAATCCGGACTGGGAATGATGAAGCATGCCTGAAATCAGCAAAAAGCAATTGAAGTCAAACTTCATGAAAAATACACAAAATCGAACTATAGCAGGAGGAAATTCGTATAAATCTGACCAAATCTGACCACATCTGACCGAAACCATGATGAACTAAATTAATTAATCACAAATACCTAAACAAATCTCGCCAAAACTTCTTTAAAAAAACTGATATTTCCACTCAATTTAGCTTGGCCAAGACCAAGTTTGCCAAAAATGAATCAAAAATAATTCTAGTCAAACTGATCAAACGTTAGCAAAATCGAGCAAACAGAAAGATATCGCATCCGACCAAATCTGCTGAACCATCCTAAACTAAATTAGTTGATCACAGATGAGCAAATGCAGTGGAAAAACCTGTCCAGAAAAACTATAGTTTTAACTAAATTGGACTTAGAATAGACCAAATTTGCCAAAAATCGACCAAAGCAGTTCAAGCCTGACCTGATGAAAAACTAACCAAAGTCATATATATTGTCACGAGAAAATCCGTGTAAATCAGACTTTGTATAACCAAATCAGTTGATGACCATAAATGAGCAGATCCCACAAAAACTTCTGTAGAAAAACTGGACTCAACCGAATTCGAATAAGAACGACCAAATTTACATAAAATTTGATCGAAAACCATTTAACTTAAAGATCAAACACGAGAAATTCTGTGAAAATCCGACCAAAAACTTGACCAAAATCATCTCAAACCAAATCAGTTGATTACAAATGCTATGAGCGAACCGAAATCAAAACTTCTCATATAACAGCGATTTTGCAAACGTCAGAAACATTTTTGCTGTAGCGGAAAAATAACTCGATTCGAGTTTTGATTGGTCAAACTTTACCACATAGCTGTCAGTGAACTGACATTTTTCTCATTTTTGACAATTGGCGTGGCAAACCGCTGTTACACAGATTGCCTAGAAAAATTGAATTCAATTAAATTCGATCAAAAAAGACCAAATTTGCCAAAAATCGACCAAAATCAGTCGAAGGTAACCCTGATCAAATATGAGACAATTTGACCAAGATTGATCAAAGAAAGTGACCAACTACTTCTAGGGACGACCCACATTTGACCAGAATTGACCACGACAGATGACATTATCCAAAATAAATAAATCACTACAACAAATACTATCTAAAGTGACAGGAATTGGTGAAATTTGACCAAAATATCCAATCTTACTGAATAAAAAGCAACCTGAACTAAATATAACTAACAAGGTGGCATGGCACTTATTTTACCCATTCTCCCGATGTGTGCTCTCCTGCTCTCATAAGAACAGGTGGATATTTAAGTGTAAAAACCAAAATGTTTATTTGCGCAAGAGGTTTGACAGTAAACACACGATTCCTCATAAGAAAAATTGCAATTTCTTCTAAAATACCTTACAAACAAAAATACATTTCTTTCAAAATGAAATTGAAATAGCCGATTTTCATGCAGGAATTTGGAGATATTTCCCATTGACCCGTCAACAATGGAAAATTTTCATAGAAGTTCTTCGAAAAATTTAAAACATTTTGCAAAATCAGTTAGCCAATGAATTTTCTTTTATTGTTTATTACAGTAATACGTCAGATTTGGGCTGTCAATCTTGTGATACTGGTATCTTATTAAGTCGTTTTTTCCCCTTATAACACAATCAGTAGGGACCAGTTGGTTACAATCAGCCCTCAATCATCTTCTTTCGGGAGGGTAATGAGAGAGCAGGACTCGGGGTGGGTAACATAGAATTTCTCAAAATGAGCCGAGAATAATAACGTTATCCTCAACACCTTTCAAAGGGGGCTGAGGGTATGGATCTTTCTTCTCCCTCTTCGATAGCAAATTACATTAGAAAATATTTCGTTACTAGCTAGTGGTCAGGTAACCTTTTTCTCGTCCTTCTGTTTCGAAAAATACCAAAATCATGCAGATTATGACAAAGAGAAATTACATTCTTTTTGATACCCACTGATCAGAAGGCAAACCGCGACCACAGAATTGAAAAAGAAGAAACTCTCATTATTCGCGAAACCCGACCACAAGATGCCGTTCCCAATGAAATACGTATTTTCCGGGCGAAAAAAATACACCGCCACTTTTTCTTTCTTACATTAACATAATTTTCCACTAAAACTGTCTGCTACAATTCGCACTCTCGGATGCAAAAATGGTCGAGAAGGAAAAAAAATATAAAGAATATTTCGGGGAGAACAATTTTAAAATATGAATCAAAAATAAAAGAAAAAAGAATAGAAGTTTCTTTGCGCGCCAGAGGAAACGATGAAAACAGCGATGCGAAAATGAAGAAGAACAAGAAGAGTGAAAAAAAAAAAAAAGAAAGGAAGAATACAACGGTTTTATCCCGGCGAAACGAAAATTTTATTTTTTTTATTTTTTTCTTCTCGCAGAATATCGAGGTCTTGTAATTGAAGTCATAGAGATTCGGATATTTAGCTTTCCTCCAACTGCCTGTTTATTAACGCCGTAAAACCCCTGCACGACCTCGGATTAGAGAACTGCACGAGAGTCGATGGTAATTTTCAAAATCACTTTTTTTCCCTTTGTTTTCGCCCGTGGAAAGAGACACTTTATAATTTTTTCACATTCGTATTCAGCGACTCGGGCGATAAAAACGTCGTTAAAATTTCGTGTAAATGAGAGAATCGGGGCTGCTCCTTTGCGCGGATTCGTTTAATTTTCCTGCGAATGCGATTTTCGTAATAGCTGCGCAAATCAACATGTCCTGGAAAATCTCGAAGGACGAGGGAAGATTTGTTCGAAATGGTGTCGACCGGTGACGTCAGCTAGTCTATAAACAATTTCGTAAATTTCGCAAGTTATAGGCGAGGTCGCGTAAGGAACGCAGCAACTCGCTATGGGATGGCCATTATTTAGAAATTTTTGAAATGAAAGCGACGATTCCTCTAGATCTTTTCCTGGCTGTCCAGAAGTGCGGCCATCAAATTTACGGAATCTTTGAAAAAAATCAGTACCTCGATGAGGTCTCTAAAGTTTAACATCAGAGTTTCGTAAGAATTTTTCTGAAATCTTTCTCCGGTCTGGACACGCCCTTACTAAAGAAAATGAGTTGTCAGAAGTAGATGTTCGATCTGAACACTTTCAAAAAAAAAAAATCTTTCCTGATATCAAAATTGAAATTTTGGGACATTTTCGAATTCATGGCGATGTGGAGGGACGTACGATGATGCACGTATGCCAAAGTGGCCCCTGAGACACCGCACCGCCGGCCCCGGAAACTACCCTTTCGAGTATCGCATCAGTGATCGGGTATCAGAAGACAAATATCCTTTTCACCCAAAAACGTTCATTGTTAAAGACAATACAACTTTTCCAGATGGAATTCTTGTGCACATTCCGATTGGATACTTTGAATTCCCCCTCTCTAACAATTATCTCACCAAGAACCTAGTGTCGCAAAACTCCAAGTATAGATATTTTCCTTGTGTTGTTATCTCACATGATAATCGATTTATAAGTTTTCGAGGTCTCTATAAATGCAATTGGTAGTCTGTGGATCCGACCCTCTTAGAGTTCTCCGAACCAGATTTTGACTAAATAACTGCAATCTTCTAAGACTGAATTCAATTTATAGGTTTCTGGGGTTGGTTAATTCAATTTCCAGAATATCTTTCGATTTGACCCTTCGTGACCTGACCACGACAAAGCTGGTTCTAATTGGAAAAATATGTCAGTATGACAACAGTTTAATGTGGACAGTGAGGAAGCAGGATCCAAACCAAAAACTCCCAAATATTCTGCTTACCCTCCTCGTGAGATGTTTTAATTCATACGGAGAGCTAAAATCTGCATTCGTGACACAAAATGGCCACAAAATTACGTCACTAACATCTCAGAAATCTGCTTTAGAAGGCTGAACCATCACCAGTCCCAAACATCTCGAGAGAAGGACAGGTAAGAAAAACAGGATTAATGGACCCAAAACTAGAAGCCATCTCTTACAGCCTTGAAATCCATGATCAGTCCTGAACTTGATGTGAGAACCTGAGAATACCTCGGAGGGGGAGGCACTCCAGATTAGCACAGAAATGGCAAACAAATAATATGACACATTCACGCACTTCAGAGTGGAGAGAAGTATGTCTCTAGCCCCAAGTATCTCGAAAAGGAAAAGAGACTGAAATTTATGGTTAATGCAGGGACGTAGCGAAGATTTTTTTTTCTGGACGGGCAAAAATTGTTAAATTCCCAACTGATTCTACTCAAAATTCACAAGGTACATATCAAAATTTGTTTGAATGGACTAAAAAAGAAAAACCTTTTTGACTTGTTGGATTTTTTTCAACTTTTGATTCATCTACTAATATTTCCTAACTCTGGCGGAGGCTTGGGGTCAAGCTTCCCCCTCCCGTGCCCCCTTACAAAATGTATAAGACTGAATGAATATTAAATTATGAAGTTATGAGACTATCTTTTCCCTTCAAATCTAGGGGTAGGGGGGTAGCATTGCATAGACTTGAAAAATGAGAATTCTGTGGCCTAATGGTTCCTCAGCGGAAATAGACTGGCTCTTTGAATTCTGGTTACAGAAACATGATGTTTCCTAAAATAATAATATTTTGTAATTAGGTGTACACTGCAACATCATATCATTGTACCATAAGATATCCCCATATCCTTATTTATTTTTAATTTTTTTATTCCGAAGTTTGATCCATACGGTATAAACGAGGACCTTGAAGGGGCAGTCTATTTCTTTATTATTCTTTTGTTTTTCAAGAGAAACATGTTGTCTTCCCCTCAGGCCAGGCGCATATTGAAATTTGTCCCTTTTGCTAAAAGGAAGTTGCAAGGCTCTTCAAGTATATTTTGGTTATTGATTACGAACATAGAATCAAAGTTTTGATTCAGTTCCGAATTGGGTTCTGAAATTCCGATTTCAGACTTGAAATGGGTAAGGTTAATATGGCTTGAAAAATCATTTAGCTTTTTAGGCTCAAATCAGAGTCATATCGAAAAAAAAGTTTCCGTTTTAAGAACCGAGTTAACAAGCAAAATATCTTGGAAAATCCCGTCTCTGAAATCTTTTAAGACTCTTTGTTATCGACTTGTTGAATAGTTTTTGGATTTTATAATTTTTTTTTTTTTTGGGGGGGGGAGGAAGGGACAACGTACCCCTGTACACCCGTTCTGACGCTACTGCTGATTCAATATTTTCCATCATCGACCTAGGATACCCTTTTTCAATATTTTGTTCCATACACTTCCATATGAAATTCTATTATTAAGCGTATTGGTGGGCTTTGTTGAAGAAGGGGGTGGTAACTTTTTAAGATCCGCGTTAATTCCTTATCGATCTAACTTCACAATAAAAATAAATAAAATAAGGACGCAATTCATGACATATACACTGCATACGTGATGTAGCCCAAGAAATCGTACCTCAAGACGAAAATCATTTCAAAAGAGCCTAAATAGGCAATGAAAGTCGAAATGATCGAATTACTGATTTTAACGCTCCAAGATAGTCTCAATATTTAGCATCCTGCTATACCATGACATTAAGAGCGAGCTGTATAGAATATTTTCCACCCCCACCCCAAACAAGGGACTAGAACGTTTCACTAATTTTCAGTTCTTAAATGGGAAGTTCTAGAAAAATATATTAAAATAAGTTTGCTGAGAAGTTAATTTTAAAATTTCACCAGAATTTTTGATCCAGCCCTGATCTGAGCCTTGAAATCCAAGTTTCAAACTCGAAACCAAAAAACTGAATCAGCCTAAAGATGGAACAGGCATCGAAATAGTTTTTTTTGTAGGGGGGGGGGTTGTTGATATCGAAGTTTCATCTGATTTTTGAGGCAACTCCAAAGCACTGAACGGAAGGTTGAATTCAAAGCAGAAAATTCAAATGTTGAAGACCGTGTGAAGTCGAATAAAAATTTTGATGAAATGTTTGAAATTGGCGATTCCAAGAAACTGGGACGCGTCGATAATTTGTTTGATTTTCTGGAGCAAATTAATTTTTCATCCCCCTGGCCCTCATCGTCCAACAATGTGAAATTTTTATTTCTAGAGCGCGAATCGAACTGATCAAGAATCAGTAGCGTGTCTGGGGGTCTGGACCCCCTGGCAACTTCAATTTCTTGTAATGTACGAATAAGCTCCTTTCCCCCTTCCAACACTCTGCCCTATCGCCCATATTCATTTTTTTCAGTTTGGACTCCCCCCCCCCTTAATTTTATCCTGGCTACGCCACTGTCAAGAATCTCATTGGATATTCAGAATCAGCGACCCGAAATCTCTCTATACGGTACATAGTTCTACTTCTTCAGATAGGTCAATTTTGCCCTCTCTTCAGGGTAAAACTTTGAAGCTGGGTCGGAAATCTGGAGGGATAGTCTAAATCAGAGACCCGAAGAACCCCTAATGTGATAACTAAGTTCAATTATCACTGGCATATCAGTGTTGCTTATGATTTCGAAAATCTCAGCGGATTTTTGATGCGCCCTCGGTTCAAGTCCTAAAATTTCAGTTTCAGAAGTGAAAATCCTGATTTTGATGATTACTTTGATTTTTGCAATCTTATCACTGTTGCCTATGATTTCAAATATTTCATTAGATTTTCAACTAGGCTCCGATTTGGGCCCTAATATTTCAATTTTTATTCTGAAATCTATGCCAAATCTTAATTGAAATTTTGGGATCCAAATCAGGGCCGCTTCAAAACGTGATGAAGCACTCGCGTCACCAGTGAACAAAAAATGTTATTCGGAGGGTTCGGTCGATTCATTCTCATTTGAAAGTTGAAAGTTGGTGGACTGTCCTAGTTCGTTTTTGGAGCAAGGACATTGTCATTGAAAATTATAATAAGCCTGGTCACTTGAAGACCCTCATCCGCCCTATGTTGATTTGACTTTGTGTCTAAAAAAATGTGAGGAATGTTGGAACTTTTTTCTCGAAGTATTTTACGTTTCAGTTTTTGATAGGCTGTATCTCTCTCACTCTCAGTGAATTGGGAGGTCTTTTTCAACCTTAAGTCTGTCGTGTATTATGAGATGTACTTGAAAACCAGAATCTGAATTTCTCGACTTCGTGATGTTTTTTCTAGAATCTATGAAGAAATAAAGGAAAGTGTTCTTATACTAAAGTGACTTCTTGAATTAAAATATAAAGTTGCTCTACACAAAGAAGTAACTGAAAACCAGTTCCACCGACTTACACCAAATAAACTCAAAAAGCATATATGCATAAACTTTTGAATCTTCGAATCTTTCACGCTAGGTTGGGGCATACCAGTTATATGCTAAGGCGAATTGCCCACAAATGTGGCATAGCGATGACCAGCTGTGGTTAACCATAGTCGAAAGCTACGCAACTTTCCAGGCGAACGTCTAAATTTCAGGTACCCTAGTGCTTTGTCGTTCATCGTGTCGTGACGTGTCGTCTCTCGTACATTTGGATCACAATCATTCTCAGCACTTAAAAATTCAAAACGGACACTCAAGTCCAAGTGGGAATTTTACGCCGTACATATATCCGATATCGGCAATATCGTACTTGTGCATCGTTCAATCATCACGGATAAATTGAGAGATCGTACTTACAGAATGAAAACATGTCGCCATTTTCTCTTTTCACGTTCATCCTCACCTCCGACAACTGGTCTAGTTCCAAGTTCTCCGTGGCCTGGAGCCGATGGCCGAACGCATGGGCACTATAAGAACGTTTTCGAAGTATACGAAGGAGTTAGACGCGGCTTTCATTTCGATATAAACTTTTCGCACTTTTCGTTAAAATTCAATCACTTCGGTCGTTATTAAAAGTGTACATCAAACACGCGATCGGTTTCTATTCGTTCAATCGTAAAACACGTCAATCGATGAAAAAACAAAAATGCGGCGTGTGTCTCTTTCTTAGGGTACGTGACCAGTTGAACGCCAGGCCGATTTTCACCTCTACGAGCGATATATCGATACGAACATCATACCTGTTCGTTGAGTTGTCGATATCGCTCGTTGAGTAGGCCTCACACAATAGGCTATCTAACTTCGTTATCGACGGCCTAAGTGAATCATCGAGGCAAGCTCAGACTTGTCGTTTGAGTCATCGTAACATCATATTACATGTACACACTCATTGTAAAGGGCTACTATGGTGCCATAGCTATGTAATAGAATAACAGTCAATTCTATTAACACGTGAGATAGAAATTCGAAAAATCGAAGACGGTCATTTCCCCGGCATAAGCACACCCTGCCCTTTTATTACACTCGTTAATGCCCTGATCACAAATTAGACTGCGGATAATTTCTTGAAAATAACCACATTTTGACGAAGTTAAATTTAGGTTTTAACAAGTACATACATAATATGTAACTTCGCTACTCGAAAAGGGTCGGCAACAAAAGTTCAAATTGCAAAGCTGCAAACTGCAGTCGCGCAGCTTTATTACTTATCGCTCTTTTTACAGGAAAGAAGGAAAGTACTCTTCAATCAATTCCAAACAATTCAGGTGCATCTTAGGAAATTATAATTCTTCATACGCTAAAGACAAAGAAGGAATTTTATTTCGATTCAAATAAAGTTTACCATTTGAATAGGCATAACCAAGATTATAACCAACACCCAAAAGTATCAACACTTGTTAAATGGCATCCAGTTTTGAGAACATTGGAAGTACATACATATGTACATGCATTTGTTCACGAAGCGACGTACGTACTATGTAACATGTAAGTACAGGAGTACAGCCTACCCACCTTGGTCCTAAAAGGTATGGAGACTGGGCTCGGTACAGCCCTGAAGTACTGGGGGTCGGTGAGATAGCGAAGGCATACGGTGCGAAGAAGAAAGCAAAGACGAAACGAAAAGCACTTCGGGTCAAGCGAGTCGCGAGTCATCCAGCAGGACACGCTTCTCGGAAGTGGAAGGACGCGCTCGCGCATTCGACCGAGGGCGAATGGACCCGAGCGCCGATACGAGACCTCGATGGATGGACAGGAAGATCGCACGAAAAGCTGAACTTCCACCTGACCTAAGTCCTGAGCGGCCACAGGTGCTTTGACACATACATACACCGGATGGCGATAGCGCCGACCCGCCGAGCCCCACGTGCACGCACTGTTATCGAGGGGCGGCGACACACTTTGGGCACACCCTGTTCGAGTGTGAGGCCTGGGAGCAGGAGAGGAGCGGGACGGCAACAACAGCGAACGATCCCGGCGGTAGAAGAGGAAGCATCGACGACGACGACGGCGTGATCAGCCCTCTCGCACCAGACAGTCTGGTTCCGGAGATGATGAGTTGAAGCGGCCATTGTGAAGCAGAAGATGTACAGGGTTGCCACTTTTTTTCAGGATTGGTTTTCCCTGACTTTTCCCGGTTTTCCAGGCCAAATTTTTTAATTTTCCCTGACCTTTTTTACAGGATTCCGAGAAAGCCCAGAGGGAAGAGAGTCACAGAAATTTTTTACAATACAAATAAAAAAAGTTTACTCTGATAAAATACGAACTCGTTTCTTATTTTCAGAAAATTTCCCTGACTTAAATGAAAATTCCCTGACTTTTCCCTGACTGACCAAATTCCCTGACTTTTCCCGGGTTTCCAGAAAGTGGCAACCCTGATGTAGAGAGAGTGGTCGAGGCAGAGGGCCGGCGACGAACCAAGCTTGGCCCACACAATCGAACAGGATAACTCTGTACCATCTTAGGAGAGCTGCTGCAGCTGCGCTGCGGACCACCCGGCAGAGCTCCTCCGTCGTCGTCACCTGCCTGCGTCGCCACACAGACCAAGACCAAGAGGTGAGAGGCGAGTGAAGAGGAAGCGCGTCCGGCTGTAGGGAACCTGAAATTTCCAGGCGAGTGCACAGGGAGCGTGGACGTCGGTGAGTAGGGAACCCCATGCTGGCCCTTGCAGGACGCGCGCACCGAAAGCGGCACGGCGAAATAGAGGCTCATGCCCGGCCTCAAAGCGCTCCTCCGGTCATACTGATGCGATACTCGAAAGGGTAGTTTCTGGGATCGGAGGTGCGGTGTCATAGGGGCCACTTTGGCATGCGTGCATTGCCATACGTCCCACCACACCATACATGCTTCAGCATCGACATAGAATTATCAAAACACAGAAAAACAATTTATCGCAACTTAGACATCCTCAGGATGAATAACCTTACTATATCCAAGAATTCAACAGCAGGCTAAAAAATTTGATTTTGATTTGCATGCTGCTTGATGAACTTGTAGTCTTTGTTGAAGTATTTCTCCTCAATGCTTCATGTAGTATATACGATTCTGCTTCTGGCGTTCTGATTCACATTTACAAACTCTCTGTGCACCATATATCGTAAGGCGTTATCCTGTTGTTCATTTGCCTCATCACAAATTCCCATCAGCAACACACAGGGTAACGCCGTTGTTTCGCCTTCAGATGAAAACAACCATAACACTAGGCTTCATCGCTCAAAACCTGAAACAGAGTACCAAAATTACCATTAATACTTTTACAATATTATGAGACATAACTCACATCGCATTATTCCTTCGAAAATTAACTGATCATAAGTTTTTCCTTGTGTACAGTACTAATTAATTTTACTAACCTATATTATTTGCGGCATTTTCAAGCCACACGAGTCAGCTTTGCAGAACAACTGATAACCCACGCCAGTGGAGCTCTGCGAACTTGTAAATTGGAAGAATTTTATGGAAATGTCGTGCCCGAATGACTCGATTGATATTATTATGAAATTTTATAAAGGCATCGTGTTTCATGTACATGCCGCTAAAATGAAGCCATCCAGCCAATCAGAACATCTGACAAGAAAACCAGTGATATCAGCGAAGCAAACGAAAAATCTCAATGGCCGTGGAACATTATGTAAGAATCTGCATTCACAAAAAGTATTTCCCTTTTAGTAGACGATATGAGTATTTGACGTGACGTTAAGCGTATCAACTCTTACTTTCGAATGTTCAGATTATTCCTCTCATTATAATCTGTCAAAAAATGCAGTTTAATATACATTGATGGTTAAAAAATGAGATAATCACGGCGGTGGAGAATTGTGCTTTAGGTGACCATTCTGGACGGTAAGAGGGGGGCCCCTGAGCTCTTGAATGACAGAAAACTGTCACTGACACTATACTCTTCTAATGTACCTAGAAAAAAGTTTCCATTATCTCCCATCCTTAAGGAAGTATCACGTATTCACTTAAACTGTGGCTATTTTCAGAGAACTACCTCTATCGTTTAATTACTCTCGTGGACGTCATCAACATTGTGAGCGTCGACTTCGTATAGGCATCATCAGCAAGTCGTTCGTAAGCATCGTCAGCAAATCGTTTACCACTCGTTGCCACTCGTAAATTTGCGGTCGCAATCGTCATAAATGCCGGTTGTTTTTCTTCGTCTGTGTGCATTACGCCTGGACAAGCGTATCTCTCATAATTACCCACTGAGCCATTGGGCCACTAGGCGCTTAATTGACTTCGTATTGAGAGAGCGGAGTATAGCTTGTATGCATGTGTGTATATACACGAATTTGGGTCTGACTTTTAGAATACCACTCCTCGCACATTGTTTGGCTCATTTATAACATGTCAGTGTCAAAAAGGTGATTTTCAGACAGAGCAGTACGACATCAAATAGAAAAGACGGCATTTCGATGGCGCTATCAATTTCGCTCTTGAGCATTAAATTAACACTCGACTACTCGTTCGACTTTCGTGACCTTCGTTTGCTCATCAGTTCAACTGGTCGTCACTAGTGACAAAAGCTAAAAACCTGAAGGCACCAGAGTTGCTCCCCAGCTTCCTGGTGTCCTGGTTCTAAAAGCTAATTTGGCTCCCCCAACCGATTCTTTCGAAGGGAACTCCAACCCCTAAACCGTAGCTGCTTTCATTTTCGACCATCTGCAATCATGTTTGGCTCCCGGCACTCTGACGCTTGTCCACGAGATTATGCTGCAGAAATGAATCCGCTGACTTATTTTTCGTCTTCAACAAACTCTGCTTAGGTTCTGGATGTAGATCGCTGGCTCGTTTTTTCTTATTTTTCCGGAAATAACTACAAGAACCTCTCAAGAGCGATTAAGATAGATGATATTAAAACAAATCGTCGAATACATTCGAAATTAAATATCTTTATCATTTTCGACATCTACGAATTTTCGGTTCAGTTTTCGCCTTTAAAAACTCTCTTTTTATTATCTTCGTTGAAAGAGTTTTCGCATTAAAGGCGAAATAAATTGATAAAACTTTTGCTCGGCGAAACTGCATAATCACGTTCGTAATAACCGACTGCGAAAAATCATATCTGTGGGCGCGATCTGAATGTAATGATTATAAATCACTCGTCTAACGTCTCAGACAATTAATATCTGCATCATTTACGTTTTACGTTATCTCGCCGTTGGAATACTTATTTTAATTTCTCGCCAAGTCGTAATTTCATATACTATATTTAAAATTCCGTCCAATAGGCCGAAGTCGAGCCTCTGCGATTACCAAAACGATAATGTAGTTGAGCATCCCTCCGCGCTGTCCTAATTCGCTATCAAAATCCGATAGAGCTGGAACTTGAGAGATTTTGAGCCCATTAATGTTACTGATTGTTGGTTTTCACGAGCTCGATAACGTTCGCGTGAATTATTTGAAATTAGCCCGTTCGAAGAATCTCTAGAGGAAATTTGGCAAAAAGAAGGAATACCAGCTAATTTCTGCATAAAATGGAGAACAGCAAAATACAAAGTCTACGATGGAGTGTCCGTTATCTCACAGTTTAAAAATTGGACTGACCTGGTTGGCCGGGTGGATAGCGCGTTGGTCTCGGAATCCGGAGGTCCTGGTTTCGAGCTCACGTAGTAACTCGTCAGATTTCGACCTAGGTCAGGTTTTCGACCAGAAGAGGGCTAAGACAACTCCAACAGCCTCCCGGACGTCTCTGAGGCAATTCTCGAAAGGACGGAATCCAGGGCTCGGGTTAAGAGCAAATTAGAAAAGAAGTCTACCCCAGATTTTTTTATACCTGAAAATAAATATCTGATTTTTTGAAGAATACTAACATGGCTTCTATTGGCATTGAAATATATCATGGGATTTATGTAAGGGTTTTTTCAGGGACTTGCTTTTGGTTCGAAAACACAACTGTCAAAAACGATGAGTACCCCAACACTGGCATGCCTTAGACATAAGGTAAAATGCTCTAATAAGGCCAACTTTTTATAATTTGTACATAGCAACGTCTCGATTGATAGTTTTCCATTTTTGAAGCGAAGCTTCCTTATGCAGCTCAAGATGTGTAATTAACGTAAGAAACGTGAAACGAACGCGAAAACATGCAACGGAAGTGACGTAGTAACGCTCCACCCACATTTAGTGGGATGGAGAGCGAGAGAGCTAGCGGTCCGAGCTCGTCAAGATGGCGAACGATGATCCACGGGGCCGCCAATATGAGGTGGTCCTATAGCGACTCCCGTCCCCGTCCTCGATGACCAGGCTACCGTCCGTGACACTGGGGAAATCGTTGCTACCCTTTTCCCCCAGCACCCGCTGCTAGCACCCAGGCGAGAGCTCACCAGGCAGGACTGGATCCGCAGCTAGAAGTTACAGCTTATGAGCTGAGAGTAGCTATGAATCAGATCAGGGGAAAGAGGAAAGCCCCGGGGCCAGATAGCATGCCTAGCCTGGCCTGGGAAACGATCCACTCGCTGAGGCCGAAATCGCTACGCACTTCTTCACTAGGTGGCTTGAAGAGAACCATTTCCCGGCGATTTGAAAGACAGCGAGACTGGTCCTACTTCGCAAACGCAATAACAAACCAGGGGATATGCCATCCTCGTACCGCCTCCTGTGTTTACTGGCTGACGTAGGCTAGTTCCTGGTGCGAGTTATTGCTTTGGGGGTAGAAGCGCACATCGCTTCTAAAGGTAGGCTGGCGAAATCCCAATATGGATTTCCAGCGAGTCGGTCGACCAAAGTGACGCCGTGTTCAAGGTTGTCAGAAAGCATTCGGACTAAATTCGTATAGCGTGAGTATGCAACCAGTCGAGCAAGTAAGTAATGGAAATGGTAGAGCAACTCATTCTAAGGTAGTATATAAAGTCTTGACTCGCTATAACTGTCTTCATTACCAATTTATAGTAATTTAATGGAAACATGTTGAGCAGTACCCCTGTCATTTTTTTGTATCTCTATATACTATACAAAAAGAAAAAATTCGGGGAAATGTTTCTTGATACAATTTTTTTTTGTCAGGTACACCTGTTGGTCTTCTTCACAATATTGTCCTTTCGAATCAATCACATCTGCCATCAGGCACGCCATCTTTGAAACGTTTCCTCGAATTCAGCGAGCGGGAATTGTCAGAAAAAGTTGATGTTACGCAAGACTTCGTCGTTGGTTTCGAAGCGCTGACCGCGCAAATTTGCGTTCAGACCAGGGAACAGTTATAGGAGTCGCAGGGTGTCCAGATCATGTCGCATCCATCCTACAGCCTTGATAACTTTTTCAGACAACTCCCGCCCGTTGAATTTGAGAAAACGTTTCAAAAATGGCGTGTCCGATGGTGGTCTGACAAATCCCCGCTATTTTGACGCAGGCCCATTCGGGGATAGGGGGTGCAATGTCCCGAGGCCAATTCGGCATGCGTGCATCGCCATACACGCACCTCTATCATCGATCATCGGATCTCTTGGGTACGACCACTCTTGGAATATTCACTTCTAATTTGTGACCCTGTCACGAAAAAAGGGAAGGATCAAATTGAAAAAGGTCAAAAAATGTTTCTCAATTATTTATATCATCGAACTTTCTCTTACTACCACGAGGGTATCGATTATAATGAGCTGTTAGTTGGATTTAAAATCCTAAGTCTACAAAATAGACGCACATTGCTGGAAATGCCGTGACTGTGGAACTGTTCAAGAGGTAGAATAAACGATTCACAAATACTCTCTCACATAAGCATAAGTGTGCCCTCTTTTCATCTCGAAGCAATGACCTGTTCTTCTCCTCTCCCAACGTAACACTTAGAACATACATATAACATATTGGCACAGCGTAATCCGAAATTAGACATATTTTTTATGGGCAGGGGCGAGTACAGGGACGCTGTTGTGAACGCTTTGTCCACAGTCTAGTTGCCCATTTTCACCTCTTTAATGACCCCAGTTGGCTATCCCCTTCCCCACCCATTAATGGTTCCTAGAGACATTATTATTATTATTGTTACTCATTTTTATCTTTCTCTCTCTCTCTCTTTTTTTTCTTCCTTTACCCCTAACGACAGCACACTCTTCCCTATTCGCGGTTCCAATATCGTTGTCGTGTTCGTCCTCACCCTTACTGCTTCCGCATCCTATCACCTTTCGGTCTTCTTCTCGGACACGGCGACGGGCTTCAGCTGCAGAGCCGACCGTCCGATGGGGAGTCTTCCCTACTTACGAGGAGTCCTCGTCGCTCAAGATCTGCTGCGTGGATGCTGTCCGCAGTCTCACACGTTCGGCATCCTCCTTGGTCCGCATCACTGTGCCGGCGAATTAGATAATCGCTGACCAGTTCTGCAGGCTAGCCAGAGCATCACTTCAACCATCGTCTCGGGAGTGATGTGGCTGCCGACAGACGCCTCGAGCGCTGTTCATGTGTTGTTCCACGCAGTGCAGCAAAAAGATGGTATGCTGCGCGCAATCGACCTCTGCTGGACAATGCGAGCACTGGCTGGGTACCTTCTTCCAACGGTTCAGTAAACCATTGAGGCACCCATACCCGGTGAGCATTTGCGTAAGATGGTACGTCAGCTCACCGTGCCGCCGCGAAAACCATGCATCGAGGTCGTGTACTAATCTTAATGTCCAGCGACTATGGTTGGTCTTTTGGAGGCGAGCCACCCAGTCTTGAACTGTTTGCCGCCGGATTTCTCTCGTAATCTTCTCCTTTATTCTTTTCTTTTTTCTATTAGCTGGTAGAAGCTTCTGGAAGCGCTGATAAAGAGTAGCGCTCTCCCTAACCAGCAGATCAATAGGAGGCATTCAAGCTAGTACAAAAGCCGCCTCGGTTCTATACGCGCAGATTATGTGTAGTGCCGTAGCCCGCTGGACCCTTCCTGTGTCTTCTCTGTTCTCGCGGAGTACCGCGACTGGTGCCCAATTGGAGGCTTCGTAGCAAAAAACCGAGTGGACTACTGTCGAATACATCCTTTTTCGACTCTCACTCGGTCCCCGGAGGTTTGGCATAAGCTGACGCAACGCCCTCAGCATCTGCTCTGCTATATCTGCCGTTGTACGGAGATGCGGTTCCCAACATAGCTCGTTGTCCACCGTCATTCCCAGGTACACCATCCGGGGATAACGGTTCACCCAGTACCGCTAGGTCAAAAGGCTGTGGCCTGCCATCCCCTTTCCGCTTGTGAAAAAGGACGCCTTCTGTCTTCTGGGCAGCCACCTCTAAGCCATTTGCCTGCATCCAGCGAGACACCATTTCGATGTTGAGTATGGACCTGCTGCGAACTTCTTGCTCCGACCTCCCCTCTACAAGGAGGAGGGTGTCGTCGGCAAAGCAGATGGTCTAGGCCTTTCAAAAGTGTGAGCCGTAGGACCCTGTCAAAAGACATGTAACATAGCAGGGGTCCTAAAACCGATCCCTGAGGTAAGCCCGCCGAGATGATCTTCCGGACCTGGCGTTTTCTTCTGCGTCTATATACGCTATCCTTCTGTCTACCAGATAGCTCCTGACGATCGCTCTCGTAAGTATCCCGGGAGATCCAACTTATCCATCGCTTTCAGGATACGCTCCCAAGGCAGTGTACTTAAAACGTCCCTCACGTCGAGACTAACGGCTACGCATAAACCATCCTTGCTGCATGCAATGTTGATGATCTTTTGCACATACAACACCGCGTCATTGGTTGACCAACCCGCTCGAAATCCATACTGGGATTTCAACAGCCATGCGCTACTACCCGCAAAGGAATAACCCGCTCCAGTAACTTGCCTATATCATCCAGTAGACACAAGGGGCGGTACGAGGGCAAGCCCTCTGGTTTGTTGTTGCCTTTGCAAAGCAGGACCAGACTCGCTGTCTTCCATATCGCCGGGAAATGGCTCTCTTCAAGATACCTAGTGAAGCAGGTGCGTAGCCATTCCGGCTTCAGCGAGTGGATCAGTTCTCAGGCCAAGTTAGGCATGCCATCTGGCTCCGGGGCTTTCCTCTCTCTTCTGATCCGATCCACGGCTACTCTCAGCTCATAGACTGTTACTTCCAGCCGCGGATCCCAGCCCTGCCTGGTGGGCTCCCACCTTGATGGTAGCCACGGGTGCTGGAAGAAAGGGTGGCAACGATTACCTCCAGCGTCGCGGGCAGTAGCCTGGTCATTAGGGAGGGGGACGGGAGTCGCTGTAGGACCAACTTATATGGGCGGCCCCATGGATCATCGTCCACCGTCTTGGACACACTCGGCCCACTTGTCTACCTTTGCTCTCTTGACGGCTGTGCGCAGGGCTTTCTTGGCAGCCATCCCACTCGGCATTCACCTCCTCAGCATCGTCAGCTCGAGAGGCTCGATTTCTTCTGGTAGCCCGCCGACACCTGGTCTTTACTCTCAGCATAGCTGCGCTACACGCCTTCGTTGTTCGTTCGACGATCCATGCAGCTGTCTGGGAGGCACTGGAGGCTTCGACCATACCTCTATCCTCTGTAACCATTATTGTGGTCTCGAACTAGTCACAATCAAACTTTCTCGTGTTCCATCTTCTGAATGTACACACGGGTCGTTGTGTCGGCTCGCCTCTCAATGCCCCGATCTGAAACTCGATATACCGGTGGTCAAACGCAAAGTCAGTCTCGGTGTCGATCCGCCAGTTCTCGATGTGCCCCACGACCGCTCCCGTCCCTAAGGTAACATCTATGACGGACCCGCCATTTCCTCGAACACAGGTCCGGGTCGTCCTTTGGTTGGCAACAAACAAATCCAGCCCGGCTATCCAGTTGATCATAGCATCCCCGCGTCGGTCGGTTCTTCTGGACCCCCACTGCAGGACTTTTGCGTTAAAGTCACCTGCCATCACGGTGTTACCCTATCTTCCCCTTACACTCCAGCCAAATTTATCCAGAAACGCCTAGAACTCGCCAAGCGGTCTTATGGGTGAAAAGTGGCAGCTGTGCATATGCACTCCATGAATGCGCGCTGCTACACATCCATTATTTTTCTCCACCCAATCGACCACGACCAAAATACCAGTTCGCGGGAACGTTCCCAGTGCTGCGTACTTTTTAAAAATCATGTGTACTTTGTATCTTCCATCAAGTCCCCACCTACCTTGGCTTCACGTGTGTAAGGCTGTTTGGTGGGGACGATATAACCTAAATAAATAAATATTCTATGACAACTGGGAGCAAGTACCCCCTACCTCGAGCTCCAGTGCCATCAATTGTTTGATATGACTTCATCAGCCGTTTCATAAACCTATTATCGACTATTGGTATTCATCCGAATTTTTGCCTTTCTTCGAGGGAATGCAGTGCGACCAAGGGAACCGTCTTCCAAATTAATGCGTTTATTCGACTGGGTGTGATACGTGTTCGCTGCGAAATCGCTCGCTATATCCGTATAATCGGATTGCTGACAAATAACTTAGCATCTCGTATTTTCCGGATTACCGCTCCCAAATTCGTATATACATGTATATACGCTCATCCGGCGTATTTTACTCGAAACGCCCGAAACAGCCGATTTATAAATCGTCGATATCTGCGTTCTAGGCGAACAATTTACGTGGTCTGCATAAATCAGAGACGAAAACCTGTTCGCGTAATTGCGTAGAGAGCGACGATACCCGGGCCGTAGAAAGCGTATCGAGTGTTGTATCGAAATCGAAATGCCACTAGCGGCTCCATAACTCACAAAGGTTGAGAAATGTATCGCCATCGCCTTTTCCCCCGGAAAAAAAGACCGGAGGCACGTCGAGCCGCGAAAAGCAGGTGCGAGAGAGCGGGCACAGCGTGTATAGTGAAAATCGTCGACCAGGCTATCGGTTTCGCGTCCGGCTTTCCTCGCATATTCCTTTCACCCCACTAAAAAATAAGGGTAGTTTTACTGCAACAGACGCCTTTCAAAATACATCGTGCCGCTTCTCATTCGCCGGTCCCATTGGTCGGCGGAAAGCTCCACCCTAACGCTACGATTTCCATTGGTTCCACATTGTAGCTTTACCGCGATGAAGTCGACGGCATGTTTTTCGAAATCAGTTTTACTTTTTCGCAACCGAAGCTGGTCGCCGTCGCTCGCCGAGTCGCGCTCGCCACATGCTCGTAGATTCGCGAGTGTTTTCGCAATAGTATTTTGGTTTCGAAGCGCACACGTATCGCATATGGATCGAATTTCGACCGAAATTGGAGGATCGTGAAGCCGGATTGATGCTTGTGCTCGCTCCTTTACCGACTGATATCGAGGTAAGTGACTCGGAGATATCACTACTGGGTTTTCAGAAGTTGAAGGAAGAGGTTCTGCCTGCGTTCCTGTTGGCTAGAGGTGTCCGAGCATATGGAGAATTTGATACCAAGGTCAAGGTGGGCGCTAAGAAGGCGCTGAAGACACTCATACTTCGAGATACGAGCATACCGTGGGATTCTGGCAGAAATAACGAAGTCCACTTTTTACGAAATTAAGTTAAATGAAGAGCTCTATCGACTGGTAGTATTCATCCAGTCCTCACTCTCTAGATTGAAAGGCCTGCTGGAAAAAGGGCTTCCCTTCACAAAGGCCGCTCGTTGAATTCGTCATAGCCTGATTATGTACCCGTAAGAATTTCACTTCTCTAAGATCCTTCTAGGCTGTGCTGAGACGATATTCACAGCTACCTCTCTACGTTTTTGCACTAGACACCACAAAGTTTGAACGTGTTTTTCTCAAAACTATCATTTTCGCAGAAGGCTCTATTTCCAGCAGGCCTTTTCCAATTACAACCAACGGAATTGGCTGGTTTTTCAGCTGCAAGTATATCGATTCCGTGATCACTGATTCAAATCAGCGTATTAATGCGCTGTTTCGAAGCATGCGAGTCATTCTCTTGAGAATATTTTGTTACTAGCAAATTTTGAACCCTAACTTTCAATTATTTAGAGGAGGGTGAGGTGAGTTATACAATGACATCCGCAACAAATTCATCAATTCAATTCATCAATCAGGACAATTACCATCCTTTGATTGGAAAAAGTATAGGGAGACGTCCATCGTCGTGGACATTGCCACTTTTTGTCTCAGTACCTGTTATATTTCTTCTAACTCTTATTTCAAGTTGATTTATTTTTCTCGATTAAATGGTAGGTATTATTATTCAGAAAGATTGGAAGGGTACGTTAGAAGTTCAATTTGATGTCACTGATTTCCAGGGATGTACCGAAGAGTTTTTCCTTGGGGGATGGGGGGCAAGAATTGTGGAAGTCCTACTGACTCAACTCCGAATTTCAATGTATCAAAGCAAAAAAAGCCTTTTGACTTGTTTCGATTTGTTGGCTTTTTCCAATTGACTCAACTCAAAATTCCCAAAGATTTCAAATCAAGAAAAGAACCCTTTGACTAGTTGGATTCTTCCAACTCCACCTGACTGAAATGGTGAATTTTCCCAACTCTTACACCCACCCCATCGGTATGTCCCTGCTGACTTCTCATTGCCAGAAGAGATCATAATAAAGTTCTGTTACCAGGGTTTTTAGTGCACAGTCATATTCAATTTCTGATTGGTACAAAGCTTATACATTTTTCAGCACAACAAGTGGCAATACTGGTGCAGTTTTGATCGTTAAATACGTTCCAGGTGCCAGATTGTAGTCACTGGCACATATGACGGCACAATTTTTGAAAAATTCCCTCGAAAATGAAATTTATTCTTGAAGCTGTCTTATCCGCAGTCGTGGATATCAGTACTTTCACCATGGGCAAGATGTCTGTCGTCGTGGACAAGTCATCCCCCTCGCTAAATGTTGATGCTCCTGCTCTGTAAACTTGTTGAATATTCTCTATTACACATAAACTAAGTATTGTGGGAGGAGGGGGGCCACAAAGAAATAAATGCTACTTTAATATACTCAGTTTCTGGAGAACAACCCAGTAGCACCCACATCTTCACAGAAAGGCCAAATTTGAAGAACAGGCATTGCATGACCTACGTATTCGAAGAGAAAACATATTTATCCATACTGGAATATAGTTCCCTAGAGCAGCCATCGAGAATTTCGAGAAAAAAATTGATTCAAAGGACCATAGCCTCTATTAAATTACAGGTAAAATAATCGTATTTTTTTAAAACTATGTACCATACAAACCACAGAAACCGAACAAAAGCACGACAACAATTGTCTACTCAGATTTCAGAAATTCTAAATATTTAAAGTTACTACTCATGTCTCAGTCCCCATGGATCATTATCGGTCGACATTCCAGATGATAAAGACTTCAAGTTGAATTTGGCGAGTACAAAATCTCTGAAACTTAAACCTATATATTGAATAATTTCAAAGTTTTCAGGCCCCTGGCTCTTATGGACCATTTTTACTAGGGATTCCAGGTACAAAAACATCAAAAATAAATTTAGTGTCTCCAAGAACCCCATCTTCGATATATTGGACGGTATTAACAGTGATTTTTAGACTGCCCCGCCTATAAAATAAAGGCTTTTAACTTCAAAAATTCTTAATTAGATTTAAAATTCTTGAAGTCTAAGTAGACAATCATTTTCATGCTTTTATTCGGTTTCTGTAGTCTAAAATGTTCAAATTTTAGAAAATTGTACTTTTTCCCCAAATTCGAAAGAGGTCACTAAGCTTTGAATTAACTTTTGCTCAAAATTTTCGATACATACGTATTCGATCTTTAGGTTAAGGAAAACGAAGCTTGAAAGCAAAATTACAGATTTCCTTAAGGGAAGTCTTATGCTAAACCTGACCCCACGGCGAGATCCCACAAAAGAATGTTAGCTGGTGGATTGTCATACCAAAGAGAACAATTTTAGCTGCTGAGAGCAAAACGTTTCAAAAGTCACCAAATTTTGAACCACCCTACTGTTTACGTAAATTTAAGTTTGTATCACCATCGTTTTAAATATTTAAATTTTAATACATGTTATGTTTATAAAAAATTTTTATCTTTAAGTATCAGACTAGTTATGCATAAAAGCCCCCTCCCCCCCCAAAAAAAAACAACAACACAAAACAACAACAACAACAACAACAAAAACTGTAAAACAGGTAAAATAAGAAAAAAGGGGGTGTAGAACAGGTTAAGTCCATTTCTCTTACCTTTTCAACATCGAATGTGCCAGCAAATAAAACTTTAGCCGTATCATACAATTTTCCTAAGACCGCCATCTATAGATTTCTGCATGCAATTTCTCTGTCTGACTTCATTTTGTGACTGCATGTATTCATTTTAGAATGTTCTGGGAACTCATTTGGCAAAAATTCTACTTTTCCTCCTTCAAGTGGGCTAATTTGATGTCGCCAGAAAAAACTGAACAACATATCGGAATAGGGACTCTCTAAGTAGCTGACTTCGGAAATTCGGTCTCTGATCGTGGGAAATGTGGGCACAAAAATCTAATTTTAACATCTTAAAACAGGCTAAAGTAAACCCTCTCGGAAAATTGAACAAAGTTTCGAAATAGGGATAGTTTAGGTTGTTAAGTTCGAAAATGAAATCAGGTTATTATTCCTACCTCTAAATCCAATTTAACCCTTTCTTTGGGCAGCACAACTTAGAAAACTGAACAAAATATTTGGGTTTTAGAGTCGTTGACTTGAAAATGTTACCATTTCGTTGGTCTTTGATTGGTTTACCAAATTCAATTTATCTTCCTTTCAAGGGGCCAATTTGCTTTTGCTGACAAAGTTGAACAAGGTATCGGCATGTGGGATTTTTGCATCACTAATCTCAAAAATTCAATCTGAATTTCGACCATTCCTCGGACTTAGACTCCAAAATCCAAATCTGTAAAATTGTCTGAGATGAAATGAACTTTGTCTTTTCTCTGGGGAAAGGCATGAAAATCGCTCTTTGCGATTATGAAGGATGGTTGAAATCGTGAAGCCAGTGATCCACAATTATGACCAACAAATTATCTATAGAAAATCACAGACATAGACGAAACACAATATTGAAGGAAGAATAGAAAAAGAAAATTATCTCAGATTTTGATCTGGTGTAATTTAATTTTTAAATTTTGATTTGGTCTAATTTCAGTGATTGTTTCGATCCTAAATCATGATTTTTTTAATGTACCCCAGGAGAGAGAGGGCCTTCAACATAGACTGGAGAAACATAAAAAATCCCCTGTATAAAATCGCTTAAGTAGTTGAAAGAATTTTGGGAAAATATCGTTCTATTTAAGAAAATTTAACAGTGTTAAGTACGAAAATTTTCGAGTTTTGTCTCTTTTATTCGCTATCCAAGTTAGTAAGAGATTCCAAAATTTTTGCACTCATTCCACTAATGATGGAAAGTTAAAAAACTGTAGGACTTAGATCATTAAATGACAAAATTGAAACCGTGAAAAAAATTTCTTTCTCTTACTCTCGGGTAATCGGTCAAAACATTTTTTGAGCTGGGAAAATCGCAAGCGTTGATATTTTGTGGTCGGAAAAATTAGCCCTTTCCCTTTTCTCGAAAAAAAGCTATTCTTAACGTTTCTGTCTTCGGATCATATCAGGAAATAAGGTTCTAATAATTCCACATTGCGATTCGTTTTAATTCATATTATAGGTAATGTTTTTATTTTTACAATATTTTGCCCATACCTTGGAATTATAGTTGATTCTGTAATCAAAAATTATGCAGGTGATCTATATATGGTGTAAACACTGTAAAACAGATTTCAATGATTCGATATATTTTTTTAATGTTTCTAGAATCTCTATAGTAGTAAAATTTTCTATCAGGGTACCAGTCCATCTAGTCAGTTGAGGAGTAAATAAACCGACCAAATTTCACTAAGGTCAGTTCAAAAGTAATATTAATAACAAGGAAATTTGATTTGCCACATTCCATTGTAACATTATGCCCAGTGGCGTAGCCAAGATTTTCCCAAGGGGAGGGGGCGGGGGGGGAAGTAAGATTTTCAAGCGTGAAGAAGTCGAAAATTGAGGTATTTTTTAAGAATCGCCGATATTAGAGGACTATTTTATGAAAATGAAGGTAAAATTACTGCTCGAGCAAAAAATTTTTGAAAAAACGTGTGTTAAAGGCGAAAAATGCTTATTTTTCCATATGCCTTCAATTTCAGGTGCCTTGGAGGGCATTCAACCCTCCCTGGCTACGCCACTGATTGTGCCCCTTTGTTGGGTTTCTGTTCTCGGAATTGACGAATTTCCTTCTCTGTTATTAAGATCCATAGTAAAAAACAATTTCTTTGCATTCGTGTTCTAAGAGGAAAATGCATATTCAGGGATGTACTGAAGCGGTTCTTATGGGGAAGGCAGGGGATTCTAATTCTACGAACTAACGGGTGTCAGTCTTACAACCTGATGCTAAAGTTTGAAACTAGTAAGCAAGTCTTTGCTTTTTCAATTTTAAGATCTTATAACTTGATTCCTTCAACGGAGTATAGTTTTACCAGCTGACAAAATATTTGGAAGGACATCTTCGTCGTAGATACGTCCCAGAATCCACATTACCCTTTAGTAAGAACATTTAGTCATTTTGAGGGAACTCCCCTCATCCTCTAGTTTTAACTCGTCAATCAAACAGGCCTGGAGGAGAAATTCGCGTCACTTTTCTCTTTCGAGTAGATAATGAGGTTTCAAAAAAACTGCAAGCCCTTGGTTCTTCAGTATTCATTCTACGATTTTTACTCATTCTGATGAAAGTTGCACCCATACATTGAAATTATTGGGGAATCTGAGATATAATTTAAATGTCTACAGTTGCAGACGCATTAAAAATAAAAAAAAGAGTAGTGGGACGTATGGCGATGCACGCATGCCAAAATGGCCCCTGAGACACCACACCCCCGGCCCCGGAGACTACCCTTCCGAATATCGCATCAGTGGCCGGAGGGACGCTTTGAGGTCGGCTCGAGCCCCCATTTCGCCTTCCGTTTCCGGTGCACGCTGTTCTGCTTGCCAATCGAATTCCTGCATTAGGAAGCCCACAATTCAATGAAGCGGTAAAATCAAGGCCCGGATGTACGCAAGTGTCCAGGGGTCCTAAAAGCTCCCAGACGAATAAAGGTCCTTAGAGTGCAAAAAATATAAATGAAACAAGAAAAGGAAGAAAAATAGCTCCAAAATTATAACAAAATATCGAAATTTGGTTTTCTGGGGCCGCTGATTCTTAAAATCGCATCAAATTTCTGATACGACCTCGATTTGGTCCCAGAAGTCCAAATTTATGACACAAAGGGGGTCAAAGCTAAACAAGTAGAGGAATTGAACAGAGTATAAAAATGGGTTCTCTTGGGTCGCTGATTTTTCATATATCGCATAAGATTCTTAATCCGGTCCGAAAAATCAGCTAAATTCGACTTAGCTTAAGTCGTACTTTTTTTTGCTGATTTCTAGTATTGCATCGGATTTTTGATCTGGCTCCGGTTTGGATCACAAATTCAATGTTTTCCCCCATCAAAGCGAGAAAACTGGCTTGGATTGAAAATCGAAACTCTCTTTTTTTTGGGGGGGGGGGGGGTCGCTGGTTTCGTGTATCATATCAGATTTCTGGTCCGACTTCGAGTTGGTCAAAAATATCGATTACTCTTTTCAATTAGCTGAAATCAACTTAGCTTAAGAAATTCCATCTTGAATTGCAACTCCGGGTCCCAAATGATGCCAAATGCTGAATGTAATCAGCATACTTGGATAAGTAGGTAATCGCTAACAGATAAAGTGAAAATAATTATGGGTCTCACATGATTACGAGCCCAGGGGCCCTGGGAAGCCTTAATCCAGATCCGGGTTGAATATATATACATTGGTATCAAGCAGAAATTGAAAGTTACAACGGCTTTGTAATAAGGCTTTGTCTTACCTTCAATTTTCAATATCAGGCAACATTAATAAATTATCACAGACGCTTTTTAGCTTTCAGTTTCAAAATCTCAACTTTTGTACAGAGTTCCACTTCAAACAAATTCTCAATTCCTATCGTTTCTAACTCCGTTCAAGATAGAATTCCATAGAAAACCGCAAGTGCCTTCAGAATTTCCTGAATTGAAAACCTGTACAGTTTTCAAATATTGGAAACCCCTAGTACAGCTACATTTTCAATGCCTCCAACATTCCAGTATAAACAACTCTCGTGCAGATTACGCCAGCGGATCCGAGCGTAACTCAAAGAATTTTCAGCTTCCTCACCAACCTTTATTCTCTGTTCGCAGGTCCTCCGTAACTGAAAAATGACTATGGACATTTATCAACGTACCTTCCGAGCGGACTCCTCTCCGCCCATCGTCGTCGACGGCTTCCACGAGCACTCCCCCGCCACCATGCACTCGCCCGTGTCTCGTAAACCTCAAAAGCCGGTGAAACGCAGTTTTGACGTCGCCTTCCTTATGGCGCCGGACAACCTATCGAAGAAGCGCGACGAAAAGCCGGATGCGAAGAAACCGTACCGATACTCTCCGCCGCGCGACACCAACGCCGTCATCCGCAACACCTTCGAGCCGCAGTGTCAACTGAACCCGCTCAGTCTAACCATACACTCGGAGAAGGTCCGCGACAACCTCTCTCCCGGCCCGGAGCCCAAAGAGTCTCCATTCTGCGTGCGCAGCGCCTTCACCAAAGTGAACCACTCGTCGCTGGACACGATCCCGCGAACGCCTCCGGTCGCCGTTTCCCCCTCGTCGGTGTCTTCGACGACGTCGAACCGTAGCGGCATGTCCCCCGATCTCACATATCAGGACAGTCTCAGCCCGCAGCCGTTCATACCGGCGCGGTCTCCGGTCCAGCTGCTCAACAAACAGTACAATCCGATGCCCAGTCCCAATCTACCGTACTTCGTATCCGGTCCGATGATGAAGGAGCCCAAACCGGACGACCGGTCCAAGTTCTCGGTCGACTTCCTGGAGAACGAGAAGAAGAAATACGCGGTCGGCAAACAGAACTTTCCATATCACCCGGAGCACATGTCCATGCCGTACCCGGGCTTCCCGATGAGCACCTTCCCGTTCTCGCCGTCGCTGCCGGCCGCCACCACCTCGGTGCCGATCTTCCCGACGGCCAACCTGACCGCGGCGCTGTTACCGTCCTCACTGGCCGCGCTCACCCTGCCCGCGCAGAACGTGTGCGCCAAGTGCAACATGCACTTCCGAATGACCTCCGACCTGGTGTACCACATGCGCTCCCACCACAAGAACGAGAACAACGTCGTCGACCCGTACAAGCGGCGCCGCGATCAGGACAAGCTCAAGTGCCCGGTGTGCAACGAAAGCTTCAGGGAGCGACACCACCTCACCAGGCACATGACCGCCCACCAGGATAAGGAAGACGAGGAGTCGAATAAGGAGTTCGTGGATGTGACCTCCCTGCAGCTGCCGATATCATCGGGCAGCACGAAATGACACAGAGACCAGAAGAAGCTGCAGAAGAGGACTGCAGGCTCAGCCCCTAACTTCAGCTTCTTTCGCGGAAAATCGTAGAGTACGCGGATCGCGCGACCGGGCGAATTTCAAAGGTTGTATGGAACTGGTCAGGCGGGGAGAATTGGTCCCGAATTATAAAAATTGCGAACGCTTTTGGAAGTGTCGACAGGTCGGACACAGACGCGAAGAGGAACGTAAAAAAGGTGAGGGAAAACATATTTCAGAAAAGGAAGTAGACGAGGAATGCATCGAAGTGACGTTTCTGGAGAAAGGAGGAGGCAGAATTTCAGTGTCAGCTATGAACATTAGGTGTACCAGCGTAGGAAGGTCTCAGTCTTGGGAGAGGGTTAAAGGTCGCTACAGCACATATTCCGTCATCTAATTGCTGTAATTATTGCGCTAATATACATTCTGAAATGTTCTTTTTGACAGCGTTGGGGTTCTAATTCGAGACCTGCCCCCTCCCGTTCCTACGCCGATGATTAAGTAACAAGCTGGAAAAAAGAAACCGATTCCACAATTTATTTACTTTGCCGGTTAGGCCAAGTTCTGTGACCATGACTGGTGTGAAGGTCGTGTATTTGGGGAGAAAACAGAAGGTGAAATATCACTGAATATTGCAAAAATTAATGTTGCTCGCAGTATGTGTTGATTTGAGATTATACTTCAGCTGAGATAGAAACTCAGCGCTGTAGAGAAAACGCATGTCTACCAATGTGCATCAAATTTTCTTGGAATTTCAAATCCACTAATGGAGATGATAACAACCCTTCTATTCATTTACATACAAGAGGCAGACTCGTACAGAGAGGGACATCTGGCACAATTTACCAGGCTCGTGATAGTAGAGGCACTGTTAAAAAATTACATATTCTGGTCAAGTGGTCATCTATGAAAAAATGGGATTTTCAAGACCCCCCCCCCCCAAAAAAAAGAGAAAAAAAAGAAATGGCGTATTATTGTAACCCCAACCTTCGACTCGCCAATGGTATTATTTTGATTAGTAATGACATTGAAAAACTACAGAAGATGGCAACCGTGTTACATACTGAAAATAAGAAAGTTGGTTTGGATACGAGCAAGTAAAAAACCAAAGTTATGTTCAAAATTGTAACGGTTCGTTGGAGGTAGTGGGCAACTACAAATTTTATTTTATTTTATTTACAGCTTTGGATTAGATCGGGGTCTGGTTAGCCGAGTGGATAGCGCGCTGGTCTCGGAATCCGGTCGTCCCGGGTTCGAGCCCACGCAGCAACTCGCTACATTTCGACCTAGGCCGGTTTCTTGGCAAGATGAGAAGAGAGCTAAGACAGCTCCAATTGCCTCCCCGACGTCTCTGAGGTAATGTTCGAAAGGGCGGATTCTAGGGCTCGGGTTGAGACGTTAAGAGTAAAATTAGAAAAAGAGCTCTGGATTAGGTACGCCTACGCCTAATCCGCCCACCGTAGGGCATGAGCCTCCACCACCTTCCTCCAGCTGAACTTATTTTGGGCTTTCCTCATCCACTGTGGGCCAGTTGTTCTTTTAATTTCATCTATCCATCTGGTTGGGGGTCATATTTTTTTCCTTACGTGATCATAGGGTGTCCCGACTGTCGCTGTAAAATTCCATTTGTTTGAATTATGTAAAAGGTTTGAGGAGTTCGACCCGTATGCAATATGCCCGGCGTATTTCATTTTGGGCAGTTACAAATTCCTGGGGCAAATTATATCATTTATAAACAAACTGGATTTGAAAGCCTCTACGCGAATTCCAAACATTTGGAAAGGTTTTTGGTCTCTGAAAACAATATTCAAATGCAAACCGAAAATTCGAACAAAAATCAAAATTTTAGAACGTTGTGTGCACCAAATTTTACTGTAGAGTTCAGACACGGGCCATTACCAAAAAATAGCTAGATAGAGTTCAGTCAACACAAAGGAACTGACTAAGAAATATTTTGGACCTTTGTTGGACTGACAAAGTAGATAACTCCCTGTTATGAACTGGGCCAAAAAATTTAATTTGTCAATGCTGGACATTTACAGAGAACACTAGACGAGAACTGAGCCAAAGAAGTGACTGAGTGGGACCGCGGAACTAAACAAAAAAATAAAATAAATTAATTAATCGATAAATAAAAAAGTAGCCTTCTCATTAGATGGGGTGATAACATGAGAAGGTATATTGGTATTCTGTGACTAGGTTCGCACAAAATGGAAACGCCTGGAAAAGGTTAACTATGGGTTGTATCCAAAGGTGGTTCTAATTAACTGCTATGTTTGAATCGGTGAGAACCATTAGGCGGTCAAGTTCAAAATCGGCAGTTTTGAGTTATCGACGGAAACTGAGGCATAAAGGCATGGCAGATCGACTGGTGTAGTTGATATTTCGCTCATGCGTCGCGAACATAGTTTCTGCAGGGATGAAAATGAGGGGATACGGGGGGCAACTTATGCCCTCATCAAGCCTCCGCCGGAGTTGGGAAATTGTAGTACATGGATCAAAAGTTGGGAAAATCCAAAAAGTCAAAAGGTTTTTTTTTTAAATACAATACAAACAAATTTTGCAACTGACTTGAGTCAGTTAGGAATTTAACAATTTTTGCCCCTCCAGAAAAAACTCTACGCTACGTCCCTGTAAATTGCTACGTCGCATCCGAAAATTTCTTGTTTTTGTATCAGAAATAAAGAAAAATTTCGAAAGGTTCCATTTTTCAGGTAACTCATTATTTTTAACTTGAAAATTGGCGATTTTCAAACAAAAATATCATAATTTTTTCGACGCTACACATTTCTTTTTTTCACTTCCAGGAAATTTACTAAATTGAATGATCTACTTTAGTGTGGGAAGAAGTCCCATGCAATTTCCAGTTGTAATATTCACTTTTGGTCACCACTGAGAACCAAATGGGACTCAGTTCAAAAACTTTAAGCAGCTGTATCTGCGGTATTTTTGCATTTTTTTTTCCGCAATACTCTTAAAAATCGTCTTTTGCGGTCCCTTTTCACTGCCCCAATTTTTGGTTTTTGTATGAATCAGTTTTTTACTTCTCCTGAAAAGTATGAAAACTGGACTTAATCCCTTTTGGTTCTCATCAATTCATTTATTTAAAAAATATAACTTTTTCAGAATAAAGCCTATTACTATAAGAAAAATAAAATTTTTTTCATCCACCACCAACCAACAAAATGACGTATCCTTGACGCCTCTACAAAAAATACGACATTGAGGATTTCATTAGCACATTGTTGTATTGTTCTAGACTTGTTTGAGATTTGCTAAGACTTTTAGAAATCATCAAGACGCTGCTAAGGTTCATTTAGAATTGAGCCTTTTTTGAAGCTTTTTCCGACGTAGATCGCTTCAAAACTGTACGTAATATTTTCCGTTCCTGGACTGTGCCACTTACAAAATTACAAAAAATAATCAGAAGGCTGCTTCACGGAAGACTGCAAAGCTGAATTTTCAACTTCAGTTCCGAATCAACCCGAAAACTGATCTGGAAACACGCATTGTGTTTTTAGTTATGAGTAATGTTAGAATTCCCCCCCCCCCGCGGCCATTGATGCGATGCCCGAAAGGGTAGGTTCCGGTGCCGGGGGTGCGGTGTCATAGGGGCCACTTTGGCATGCGTGCATCGCCATACGTCCTCATCAAAAAAGAATATTAGAATTCTGGATTTTTCAGGTTTTAAAAAATCATTACCTAAGTACATAGAATTTGTATCAAAAATTTGGAAAAGAAGCAAGTGAATATTCAGAATTGGATTCAGTATGTTTAAAATAGCTCGATTTCAAAAGTACATATTTTCGGTTTTTGGTACCTCGAATACGAATATCCACCAAAAATTCCATTTATAAAATTTGGAAACGACCATTAAATTTAGAATCCTATTTACTTCTGACACGGTACGTCGGGATGATCATTTCTTCCTCAGGCATTCATTCGTGATTGAAAGGTTTTTTCGGGAAATCATACCTATATTAAAATGGGGGGGGGGGGGGTATGGGTCGATATTAGCTTATTTAAAAATCTGAAAAAATCAAGCAGTGGCTCTAGACCATGAAGAAAAGATACCGAGGGGTCGTCTCCTTTGTTTCAAAAATTTTCAAACTACAAGTCATCTTAATTTACTCCAACTACCAGGGAAATTTTGAAGTAAATTTTATCTGGAGAAGGAAACTTAGCTCGACTATAGTTAAAAATGCAAATTTGGCCAAATAAAGTAATTCTTGAGATGGACCGACAAAAAATTCAAAATTTGGCAGTTGTCGATCTTTGCTAAACTTGCTCACTCTGATAATTATTCGGGAAGAAATTCACCCCACCCGCCCACCCCTTGTTCCCACTGTCCGAGCATGTTGGCTTATATTAAAACTCTGTCACATGGAGTTGTGGGAAGACTCTGTGTGTTTCTCTGGTAATCTGCAACTATCCCATAACATTTTCTTTGATCGGCCTTTGAATAGCCGTTTGAAATCTATATACGCACAACATATACTTAAATGTTACGTCTTCAAATAACCAAAATTACCTTGAGGTATCCATCACTCACTTCGATACTCTCCTCTTCTACTTCAATACGGTTCTATATGTGCTTTGAAATTTAACAACCCCTCGAGTCTATTGCCATGAAGTTTCCAGCTCTGGCGCTTTCCTCTCACTCCTCTGGCACTGTGTGAAGAAAGTAGCGACTGATCTCATTTTTTGAAAACTATTCAAACGATAAAACGAAGTATCATTTCGTCTGTAAGACGATCGGGAAACCAAACCACGCCATACAAAGCTAATAAAATTCGCCCGCATTAAAAAGTAGTAAAAAAGTTCAAACATAATTTCAATGTTTCAAATAACCAAATTGATCGGTGCTATCGGCGCGAAGCTTTACACTGGTGCTGGTCTTTGTCGCCGGCTTCCAATTTGTGAGCCAAGCACCCCGTGCATTGTTCTACGAAGAAAATTCAAAGGGTGTCGATTAACGCCCGCAATATTTAAATTAAATGGAGCGAAAGAGCCTGATAAGAAGAATGAAACGAAACCGATTGTTTACGCCATTGTTCTAGTCGTTTTTATTTACCAGTCGATGCATCATTTTCGATGAAATATAATGTTTTTTTAACGCGGTATATAGTATTATGTGTTTTTTATTTTTATTTTAAATGTTATAACGGTGTGTAAGTATTATCATGTAGGCATCTGCTAAATCTTTGAATGGGTCGTTTGGGTCGCATTCGAATGCGTGGATCAGGGATGCTGAAATGGGTTAAAATATGGTGGTCGAATGACCACACGTTCGTAATATGTATTTTTAAAAATTCCTACACCACAGGGTGTAACTAAATTAATTAAAACACTTTATTACAGCTTACGTGGGTTGAACTTACTGATTTTTCAAATCAATCAATTAGTTTTCATTGATTCGTTGATTTCAATTAATCGACTTACTTTAATCAATTAAATAATTCCGTTCAGTTTATGAATTTTGACTAATTATAAATAATCTATTCACAGAGTCGGATTGAAAGAGGGTGTGGTGGTGACATTCGTCCCTCCATTCGGAAAACTATTACTCTCAGTCAGGAAATTTCGACGCTCAGTCGGGAAAATTAAGTTCGGTTATTTACCGAAAATTAGGGGGAAACGGGCAAATCTGAAACCCAGTCGAAAAAAATAAATAAAGCGAGAATTTTTTATTGGTTATCAGCTGCAATTTATTGAGCTTCAGTCGGAATTTTTCGCTCTGCACTCCCCCCCGCCACCGCCATAAAAATATGTTCTCTGCGGCAACTGTGTCTATTCAACCATTAACTAAATTTGATTGACTGAATGACTTTAATTACAGTACCTATTCCACTAAATTCGTTGATTTTGATTATGCAGATTCATAAATAGGGTTTATTTAATTTAATTGATCATTACAATTTTCCCACTTTGATAACTAATTAATTTAATTTGACACTTGGAAATTTTGAGTGAATCAGTTGGGAATTCCACATTCTTTCATCCCCCCTCCCCTCTAGGAAAAATTCTTCGGTACGTCCCTGTAATCAATCAGTTATTATGTTGAGTTACCTACTTCTTTCAACTGATTATTTTCATGAAACAAGTATTTTGAAAAATCAATTATTAATTTAGATAATCATTATTCCAGTTATTCAACTAGTATTTCAATTAATCGGGATTTCAACAAATTTTTTATTTTATTTTATCGATTATCTTGAACAATTCGTTGTTCTCATTAATCAGTTATTTGGATTGGTTAATTAATTAGATTCATTAATTATTTGGATTAATAAATTATTTTAACTCATATTTATTTCAATCAACTAATTATTTTGGTTAATCAGTCTTTTTGATTAATCAATTGTTTAAATTAATTAATTCTTGCAATTATAAATCAATTACTTTGAACAATTTCTATTTTCATTGTTCTATTATTTTGATGAATCAGTTACTTAATTACAATCAATAAATTTTAGTAATTGCACTGTTTTAATTAATCGATTGATTTTATTTAGATATTTTAAATGATCCAGAGATCTAAATTAGTTTTAAGTCTTTCGATTAATCGATTGTCTTTGATCAATTAGTTGTTATTAATCATCTGACTACTTCTAGTTCATGGATAATAACTCTTACCTAATAACGAAACTTACAATGTCTAAATTCTAAAAAAATTCAGAAGGGGGAACTAAGTATTTTTTGCTGTCTTGATTCCGTAGTTTAATTAAGACCAGAAGTCCAGTTAAAACTTAAGTAAGTTTATCAGAAATTGCGGCAGTGCAGGGAAAAAAGGTCCCAGTTTGTCGATCCTAGTTTTTGAGGTACGGTGATTTCTGTGAATTAAGGTCAAACTGTCGAAATCGGGATTGATGACGTTTTTGGTGGAATAAACCCCTCCTCTTTTAAATGGCGTTATCTGTTTTTCTCTGTCTGCCTTCGTTTGTCCAGTACAGATGAAAAGGTGAACCTCCTTCTCTCTGTTTTGCCCCCACCCAACTCAGTTTTATTATCATTGGAAATTAAACTATCATTTCGTATTATTTTTCTGAAAATATCTCAATTCTTTATAAAATTTCTGACAAAATAAGGCCTCGCGGAACTCTAGCTTTATTTGTCTCAGATATATGCCACTTTGAATTAGTAATTTTTCATTTTTTTGAACCTATTTTGAAATTACATTTTTCTCGAAATCTCAAATTTAAACGGCCATATCTCGGCGAATTTTGGAGCTGGATAGCGCCACAAGTTCTCATTTTGTGAAAAATTTCATTTAGTATTTGTCAGTTCTCCAATATCAACAAAATGGGACATTATTCCGTGCACTGCCACAATTATTGGGGTTTGTCAACCACAAGATGCAATTTCCTATCTGAAAAGGATAATTTCAGCATCCGGTATCTATGCACACCAGGGGGGCAGGTATCTGCGTCCAAATCGAAGGCGTGACTATATGATAACTGAATATGTCCTGGATTAGAACCTAAAAAACGGTTACACAGGTCTTTTTTTTACCAGGACATAGCCCGCTTTCGATTTGACCAGTAGGCATAGGCAACTTTTCAACGTCCATGTTAATAGATTTGTCTACTCACGGCCTCATTCTCAGATAACGTTGTACACTCTTATAAGAAATTTCTTGTTTTTGCTTCTTTTGTTTCTCGTGTATATATATTTTTTTCTCTCTTTCACACTCGTATTATTTGTTATATTTGGATGTTGAACGCTGTTACTTATTTATAGGCTGTAATAAGCTACTTAAGATAATTAAAAAATGTTTTTGTTAACTCTTTAGCGGTATCGAGCGACATATTTGCTTACTTAAATAAATTCTGGGTGCGAAAACTTTTCTGCGAATTTATTCGGCGTACAAAAAACGAATACAACTGGACGGCGGCGGAAAACGGTTAAAAACTATAGCTTATTAAAAGTTTATAGTAATTCGTTTTTATAGAGTGATAAAAATAAAAAAGAAAACTGCGCGTCGACTATTTTCGGAGAGCTACTCGCTCAACTTTGAACATCTGCGTTTATAGATAAAAGTCCTATTGGGAATATTACGGAAAGTGATTTTAATATAAGGTACGACTCGTATTTAGATGGCAACCGAGAAGAAGAAAAAAAGAAGAGGCAAAAAATCGTAGAAAAGTTTTTGACTTTAAATGTGTAAAAGCCGGCTAGATAGCGTTTCCTTTGCGCCATCGAAGGAGGAAAAGGGACGGAAAGAAAGAAAGAAGGAAAAAAAACCTTAATATTATATTTTACAGGGTCTTAGGAGCAATACAAATAAAAATTATTATCTCCGTTTCTCGCTGATCGCCATAAAAATTGAAATGGTCTTTAGACTCCGTAAGTTAACCTTCTTGCCGGGTTCTTATCTAACGCCTCCCATATTGCCCCACCCAATTATTTCAACTCATCCTACACTCTCGGAAAAATCACGCCGCAGATAAACATAAATCAACTCGATTACGAACGTCTTCTTTCTTCAGCGTGCGCCCCCTTGCCACAATAAAAATAAGCTTGAAAAAGAAAGGCGATCGAATTGAAACCGGGTATTTGCTTTCTTATCGCCCTTCGTGTAGCGTATACAAGTGGCCTTATAGAAGGAAAAAAATATTTTTCGTCCGTAAAAATGAATCGCAATTAAATTTTACTTCTCGGCCTGTCCGTAAAAGATCGGATCCGCAAAGAGATGGATTGACGGCGCTCTTCGAAAGTGGCTTATTCCTACGATCTGGCGACAGGTACCTCAAAATCCGTGGATGGAAAAAGTGAGCAAGATTCGGACATTCACACGGTGTTCCTAAGCGTCATTCTACGTTAAAGCTAACCGGAGACTAAGCAGCTGTTTGTCCAGCAAACCTCAGTGATCATATGCACTTCCTCCATCAGTCCCTGTTCCTAGCTCCCCTTATCCAAAACTCACCCCCTATACTTCTTAATTCGTCATGCCATCTTTCTAAAGGTCTCCCCGGGTTTCTCCTTCCCTTAGTTGGGCACCAATTCAATACCCCTTTTCCCCCACCTACCATCCCTCTCTCTAGTAACGTGCCTCGCGTTATCAAATTTCAATTTTTTGGATATATCTGCAGTCTTTCGCTCCGATCATTCGCCTTATTTTCAAATTCTTTAATTTATCTTTTCTTTGTACACCCAGGATCGAGCGCTCCATGCATGGCGATTTGTGTTCTTGCCATTTTTAGATTTTGTGCCTCAGTGGTTGCCCACGTCTGCGCACCGTAGGTCAAGACTGATAGGGTACATACTTCCAAAATCTTTATTTTTGTTCTTAGCGGAATTTTATTTTTATAAATTTGTTTTAGTGACCGAAAGTTCTTTCAAGCGTGTACTCTCCTTCTGAGCTCTTTTTCCGTGCTTTCCTTGAAACATACTGTTTGACCTGAGTACAGCGTGCTATCCTCTATTCTCATCTTCTCGGAGCCTAGTATGATGCTCGTGTTCATTTTTAGACCAACCTTGAGTTTTTCCAACTCTAGCTCACTAGCCATTTTCTGAACGTTCTATCTTTCGGAGTTTTCTATCTCCTAGGTGTTTTTGGTACTAGCTGCGCCTAGGATTATGGGGGGGGGGGATATAAGTTTTACTTCTATGTGGAAGTGGTAAGAGCTACTCTGCTGTTCACTCTCTTATTCTTACTCATTTATCCGTTCATTCTATTTTACGCTCGTTGTTATTAAGCAGAGCCGCAGCTGAGCCCCCTCACCGCGACAAGGTAGCGCAAGGCAATTTTTGAATTTAGAATTTAGAGTTGTTGGTCCAAGAATGGTGGATACCATATTTCTAACGCCCCTGGATCCGCCAAAAGGGGCATTTTGGTTTAGTACAGGTCAATAAACGCTCAAAAATGTAGTTTGAGGCGATACCAAGCCAAGAACTCGTCAGAATGAAAACGTTTTCAGCACTGACATTTTTAATACTGTTCAATCTGAGTAAAATAATCAACTACCAGGCTAAACGCAAAAACCGTATACCTATCTTAAATGCGAGTGCTTAAGCAACTTGAGATTCGCGGACGGCGTAGTAGTAATTGCTAATTCACCAAGAGAGTTAAAGGTAATGGGAGACGAATTTGTTGCCGAGAGTAGGAGGCGGGTCTAATTATAAATGGAGAGCAAAATCCAAAGTTCTGTCAAAAAAGAAAATAGAACAACTCGAAATAGGCAGAGTATAAATTTAGGGGCAGAGGAATTTCAATATTTGGGGCAATTAATTTCGTTCAAAAATAAAAGGGAAAAAGAGTTAAACAGAAGGGTGCAAAATGGGTGGAAAATCTTTCGGTCATTAAAGAAAATTTTCAAAGGAAGGATAGGAATTGACCTAAAAACTAAAATATGAGAAAGTTGCACTCGGTCGGTAATCGTGTACGGTGCCCAAACGTGGGCTTTAACGAAAGCTAATATAAGAAAATTACAAAACTCTCAAAAAGCAATGGAGAGAAGCATTCTAAGCATCAAGAAAACCGATAGGATTGAAAACAGAAAGGTAAGAAGAGTAACAAAAGCAAGAGACATAGGGAAGGTAATCAGATACCTAAAATGGGAGTATACGAGTCATATTTTGAGACAAGAAGGGAGGTGGACGAAAAAAGTAGAGGCTTGGGGCCGCTAACGCGTTGGCGAGACGAATTCAGAAAGGAAATGTATCCAAAGTGGAGGAGAGTAGCAGCCAACAAGAACAAATGGAAAAGACGCGGAGTGGCGTACGCCCCAAAATAGGCTAATGACAGCGATTGGGAGGAGGCTCCCCCAGTTCACTACCATAGACGTACTGTAGTAACTATAAGGGGAAAAAGCTGTCATCGCTGTAAATAAATAAATATCTTAATTTAAATTTTTGTATTTCTTTTGGACTTCCATTCGGGGAAGAGCTAAAATTTCATTGGTGGGGTATATAACCTCTTAGGATTCCATTTTTGACAACTTCGAGGATTCCACGAAGTTACTCATTTCCAACATAACTTGCCTTTCTAAACATCACGGAAAAGGGCGCATAATATGTCAGTGGGTAATTTAATTCCCAGGGCAACAAATCCGTCAAAAAAGTTGACGATTTAAGGATTTATTCATACTGCCGCAATATGACAGAAGCTCACGAGCAGAGACTCGCACAAAATGGCTGAGCCGAATCCTAAGCAGACAACTTTGTTAGCAAACAGAAACCCTTTCCATTGGTCAAATTGAAAAAGCAAACGTGCTATCGCAAATAGTCGATCTGAAATTTCGATTAGTGGTTCTCTTTAGACAGTCCCAGCGAATACACTCTGTACGAGGATACGGATGAAAGTAGTGGACCGTATTGTACCTCCGTAATGTATACGACATCGAACAATGCGATTCGTCACATACGACATCGGATCGTTTAACGATTCGGTCTGGAACCATTTTTAATCTACAACATAGACGTACTGTAATGTTCTTGAGAGCTGGGATGCTGGGAACGGTCGCGTGCTGCCATAGAACGACCGCAGTCCAGTTCACCCGCTCCGGCCGTAGATTTTTTTTTACCGGATCGAGCGTGAAAATGCGAGCGCGACGCAGATTCGTTTGATTTATTCGACGGGTCGATACGAATTTAACTGCTTTAGGATGATTTTCGATGATGGTCGCGACTATCACCCTAATCGACTTTTCATTTTACGTTCGAATTTGATTCCCCGCCGGGGTGGCGAAGTATTCGAATCCGTAGTTTACTCAAACACATCCGGCCAGATAAACAGATCTGACATTGACAAATACTTGTGGATAATATCGACACTGTGATAATGAGAGAAACGTATATGGGATGAGGAATCTGCAGAATTCCAAAATTGTATGTGGTAATCAAACTGGTGAATCCGAGAGAGCCGGGGTCAACGTAAATTTTCCGATCTAGTTGGGATGCTACTAACTTTCTGAATCTTTCGCTCGTTCCCCTTCTCATTTTTTTCTTTAGGTGTAAAAAGAAATCCATGAAAATTTCACCCAAATCGGACAATGTTAACCCGTGCCGACTTGACCTTAAGTTTGAAGAATATGTCCGAGCGCGCCCGTACGCGACGCGGTTGTGATCGCTTCGGACTCCGCGTAACGTATCGACAAACCTTCGCGCGTGACTCTGACACACTAAAATCGTAATTTATCGCCACCAAAGCATTCGATTACATTCAAAATCAACAGGCATTGACTTCCAGATGTCTCTCTTTACTCACTTAAATTTTTATTGGTATTCGATAAATTATTCTTCTGTATTTACGGTCTTCAAAACTTATATTAGTTTGCGGGCCCGACAGGACTAGTGCAGGTTTGAACGTACTCGTATATACTGTCATGGAGCGTGCGATTTCTGAAATCAGATGTCAAACTGGAAACGTTTAATAAAAGACCGTCGTATACCTATAAAAATAACTCTCTTTATTCAACATTTTTTAAATGGATTTTAGAATTTTAACCCAGCTATAATAATTTTACCTCCTCTTGTTCTTCTAATACTTTTTATCTGACACGTTTCATTAACAGTGCCAGTATCTTCCACTTAGCAGGTATTTTGATTTTTCACTAAGTAAGAAAGTAAAAAAAGTAACTGAAGGCGTGAAGTTCAAAACATCCCATGTAGCAATGTCAAAAGTTTACAGGAGAAGTAAAAAACTGTTTCAGCTGAGGTGAAGGGGGTGAGTTTGGCAAAATGGGGGCTCAGCCAATTCTCTGAAGCTTCATACACATGTCCATGTAAAAATGTTGGAGCTAAGTCATGCCTAAGCTGAGAAAATATTCCCACAGGGAAAAAATTTCAAGAGACGAACCTAATGCGAGTCTCGGAGAACCGAAAACAGGTCGGCTATTCTCTGACTCGACAATAAGTGAAGTGTGGTACGACCACAAAAAACAGCGTTAGCGACCCTTACAGTCGGAAGCAGAACGAATCAACCTATTATTGCGACACGACTGTGTACGGTCTACATCTCTGCCTACATACGGAGTACCAATAGCCAGAAGAGGAATTATGTGAGCAAACATATTCGGCGGAAGGTACCCTATGTTCTCACCCGTGTTCGACATGGTTAGCGTGACGAACGCGCAACCCTTGCACGCATGAAATCGGCGAAAGCGCCACGTGGCATCCGCAATACAGGATATCTCATTTGTCATTGGTTAACTATCCTATCAGCCGCGTCCCATTAGCGCGAGTAATTTTATCAGCACGATAACCGTCTTCCACGATTATTTGCACGCGCGTGACCGATGAGGCGACATTCGTGTTCGCCAGTTTCGCTCTACACTGTCATTTCAACGTCCAGATAATTCGGTTGTATTTTGAGTAGCAACGAGGTTCGCATCGAGGGGTTACATCTCGTTATCAGTTCCAAAAATCGAAAGATGAGAAGGTCTCCGATGTAGCTGTACAGCTAAAATTTCGCATTGTTTATGACGATACAACAGATTGAAAAATCTCCCGCTTGAGTGTGGCATAACCCTTACCAACCTATGCTCGTAACTTGGCAATGCGCGCCTCGGTCTTTGCCCATGTGCAGGTTTTTATGTTTAGCTTCTGGTGGAATGTATATTTTCCCGCCTGTCTGTCAGTCATTCTGTTTGTCTATGTCCATATGCCTGTCCATCTGCTCGTCTGTCTGTGTCCATCCATCTGTCTGTTAGTCATTCTGTCTATATCCATCCATCTGTCTGACTGTCTGTCTATCTAATATACCCATCTGGCTGTCTTTCATTTTGTCTCTCTGTTTCCATACATCTGTCCATTGGTCTATCTGTCATTCTCTCTGTCCATCGACCCGTCTGTTGGTGTCCATCCATCTGTTTGACTGTCCAATCCGTCCATCTGTCTGTCTGTGTTCATACGTCTGCTCATCTACCCGTCAGTCAGTGTTCATCCACCTGTCCATTTGTCTGTCATTCCATCTGTCAGTGCCCATCCACCTGTCCACCTGTCTGTCATTCTGTTTGTCTTTTATTTTATCTGTCTGTTTCCATACATTTGTCCATCTGCTCGTCTGTCTGTGTCCATTCATCTATCTGGCTGTCTGTTTAATCTATATCGTCTGTCTTTCGATCTGTCAGTCTGTTTCCATACATCTGTCCATCTGCCCATCTGCTGGTGTCCATTCATCTGTCTGGCTGTCTGCCCAATCTACCGTCTGTCTGTCTCTTAACCTGCCTATCTGTCCGTCCATGCGGCAGTCTCAGATCCTGGATTTTTTGGAAAGATAGTAGGCATATTAAATGATTTATCTGCAGAGAGATTTTTAATTAGGAGTTCAGAAGTCCGGGATTGAAGTGTCAACATTTTGCCTTAGTTGCAAACTTCTGAGGTTTGGTTGACCGAGCGGATAGCGCGTTGATCTCGGAATCCGGAGATCCCGGGTTCGAGCCCACGTAGCAACTCGCCAAGGGAAGAGAGCCAAGACAGCCCTAACAGCCTTCTCGACGTCTCTGAAGTAATGCTCGAAAGGACGGATTCCAGGGCTCGGGTTGAGAGCAAATGAGAAAAAGAGTTGCAAACCTCTGGCCACCTACCTTTTCACCTGATAGTTGTTGGCTAAATTCAGTTTGCATCCTGTTTTAAAAGTTGGGGCTTTGGAGTATTCATATGTTGCGTCCCGAGAAAAATGAGAGATTATCCAGTTTGCCTCCCAAGAGAAATTCAACGTACTTGGAAGAATAAAGGTTCCCCTGAAAACTGTAGACATGCTACTGTACTTGCGAATTGACGCGTATAATTATGAAAAATGAGAAATAAAAAATAATATAACTCGTTTACCAAAACAACATTTTAAATTTTCTTACATTTTGAATTTTGAAATTTGTATATTTATTGGAAAAAATGATGCATTAATTATCAGAGCTAATTAATAATGATTTGTATGCTATACTAGAGGAAATTGGAATGCAGAATGTGAATCTTTAATTCAGATTTTAAAATCATTAGTCATTCTGAAGATGTAGTCAGTTCTTGAAATTGCTTTTTGCAATTATACAGCCCTTATGGAAGATGCAATTGGGGTTACTGCCCTCCCTCAGAATGAAAAACTGAAACCACGAGACTTTCACTGACTGTTAAGCTAGCTTAAAACAAATCATAAAGAGTGATGAAAAATCTTGAAGAACATTTAGAAAGTCTGGATGAGTTATAAAGTGTCTTCAATGAGCCTAGAACAGTTTAGCAAATCTTGTGTTAGTTATGTTCCCTTTTATTCCTCTCTGGTTCTTAATTTTACATTTAATCCTTTTCCCGTGGGATGCAAATTGGACTACGTATAATTTTTCTTGAGCCGCAAACTGTAGGTTTTTTGCGTTTTGGGACGTAAACTGCTTTCTCCCCAGTTTTTCCTATAATTCCTTATAAAATCCCCCAGTTAGAGACTATCCAAGGCAATTTTATTGAGATGGAGAGGGGCTGGTATACATACACGCAAAGCGGGAGAGAAACACTCCATCTCCAATTCTGATCACAATTCATTTCTCGACGATTTCTGATTAGTTATCTGCTATACCTGTTCACAAAACTGGTGCCAAATCTTCCCGAAACCCCATCACAGTTTGAAAATTGTATATTATTACAAAATTTTCTGTCTTTACTAGCATTTTACAGGAATTCGAATTCTTCTTTTCTTATCTCTTCTTTCCGTAAAAATGTAAACATTTACCAACAGTGGATCTACATAGGAGTACGATCCCAGGTGCAAATCTTCCTCCTTAAGGATTTTTGTACCTATTTTTCAATGAATATTGCATTCAAAATTTGACTCGAAGTTTTTTTGAGACAAAAACCTCGAATCTTCTACCCTTTCCCACCCCTATTACGGAATCTTGGATCCATTCCTGGTATTGAAATCTTTGTAAGGGTATATCTGGTCAGGGTTGGCACGAAGAACATTTTCACGCGGGAGAGGGTGTGCAGACGCCGAAAATATCGACTGAAATTTTGGTTAACAAGCAAAGAAATAAAGCTCTCCTCTGATTAATTTTCCTGAGTGAGTTTCAAAATGACCTGACTTTTTGCTGAATACCGACTTCTATTACGAAAAAAAAAGGAAAAAAAAATGGCCGTCTACCCAATTTTTTTCGACTGAGTGTTGAAATTTTCCTACTCTTGGGTATGATTTCACGCTGGGTGGTCACCTCCTTGTACAGGGTCTGTTCATAGTCGGATTATTAAACAGTGGAAGTATGCGACAGAGCAGGAAATAAGGTCCCACTTTGTCGATTCTAGTTTTTGAGATGGCAATTTTTATGAATCAAGGTCAAACTGTCGACATCCAGATTCGTAACGATTTTGGTAAAATAAACCCTCCACTTTCGAATGGCGTTATCCGTTTTCCTCTGATGTCTGCCTTCGTTCGTCTTTTACTGACGAAAACGTGAACCCATCTCCTCTCTGTTCCCCAACTCGGCTTTTTATCGCTGGAAATTAAATTCTTTCATTTCCCGTTCGTTTTCTGAAAAGATCCCACTTTATCGACGAAATTCTTAATAAAATGTTTGACAAAATTAGACCTCGCGGAGATCTCTAGCTTTACTGGTCTCAGAGATACGCCGTTTTGAATTTGTAATCTTTTGTTCTTTGTTGGTTTCTTTCTAAACTATTTATTAAATGGGATTTTTCTGAAAATCAGATTTTTTGAAACCTCAACTTGAAACAGCCAAGCATAATAAAATGCTAAGTAGACTGCAGTCGCAACAACACGGCTGCAGACGGTAGTCGCGCAGGGCGCAGCAAATGTTATGGATGAAGAAAAATAAATTTCCATGGAAATGTCAATCACTGAATCCGTGTCAGGCGGAGCGCTCTCGGTCAGCTGCTATTTTTTGTGACGCTCCAAAGTAACGCTCAAAAAAATAACGTTTTCTTCGTTTATGTACCTACCAAAACAAAGACATGAAAATGTCAAAAAAAAACGCTCAATTTTTCGAATTTTTATTTGGTAACACAAACAAAACAATATAAAAAATCATTATTTACACAACTAGTACCTAATGTTCGCTTCAATTTTGATTATACAACGATTGGCGAGTTACCTCACTCGGAACCTCCTTTCCTAATGCGAAAACCATTCTCGTGAAAAGGGTTGTCGTCTCTGTGACTTAAAACTAGCAATAAATTAAACGAAGTCCATCAATAAATAAATAAATAAACGTGACTATTTATGGCACAGTGATGTTCAGAAAATTTCTGGCGTTTCCGGCCCTCGGCGAGAACCGAATACGGACCGGATTCTTATCCTGCTCGCCGACATTCAAAAACGTGTTCCAGTCCAGATAGAAGTACAGCCCGTTCGGCCGTTGCGTCTGCAAGTCAACGGGTGGCTCTTCGCTTGCAGTCAGACCGCCGCCGAAAGAATCAGCCAAGTCGGAGATCGGAGCGTTGTTGCTCTCAACTCTGGGCGCCTCTGTGGTCGTGTCTGTGCTCAGCGAACTCGACTCCGTGCTCATCTCCGTGCTCGATGAGCTCGACTCTGCGATCGACGAGCTCGACTCCGTGCTTGGCGAGCTCGGATCCGTACTCGCGTCGGTCGTCGATATCGTCGAGTTGTCGTTCGGCTCCTGGCGCTTGAAGTCGTTCTTGTTGAACTCGAGCAGCTGCTGCAGCTCCTCCGGTGAGAGCGGATTCGGGGGGTTCATCACCAAGTTCAGCTCGGTGCTGCGGTTGTCGTTGGTCGAGTTGAACTTCACCACCGAGATGACCGACTCGTCCGAGTTGTAGTGGACGTCCGGGAACTTAAGAGGGATTTCGTCGGTTGTTGGTATTTTTTTGATAACCTCGACAATCTTTTCGACGTCGTTTGGTTTCAACGACATCTCCTCGACGCTGGTGTTTTGGTTGTCAGTCTTGAGGTCTTCCGGTTCTTCGGATGAATCGTCCGACGTGATCTCCGGCTCTATGATGGTGATGTTGTGAAGATCAGGCAGAGAGAGCTCGGAGTCAGGTATCTTCTCACTGTCGACTTTAACCTTGTGAGGCTCGACGGAAGTCGTTTCGATATTCGTTGCCTTGACATCGTGCAGCTTGGTGGTCTGGTCAATGTTCGGTATTTTCTTGGCGTCCTCTATAATCTTCATCATTATTTCTTTGCTGAGGGTCACGTTAGGCTGCGTTCCGTTCGCGTCGATCGAGTTTTCGTCACGTAGCAGAGCAGTTACATTTTCCAGCTGCTTCTCGATCTCTTCGATGGACAGGTTCTCCGCGTCCTTGTTCTTAGAAAGCCTGCGAATTGTCTCTATAGCTTCATTAATCTTTTGCACTTTCTGCTCGTTTCCGAGCTGCTCCAAATGGACTGTTGGCTGGAAGACGTGGCCGTTGCGGTGCGGATTGTAGTTGTAGGCCAGCGGCTGGAGCAGACCCAGATTTTCGAGGGTGTTCTTCATCTCATCTGGCAGCATATCGACGTCCGAGGTCGAGTTCAAACGGGTCGAAGTCTCAGTGGTGGAGTTTGCGGCGGTTGAATTTGAGTTTTTGACCTTAGTCAGGTCATGCTGCCGGGATATCCTAGTCAAGATCGAATTTCCAAACCCACTGGACCTTTTGGGTAGCAAACCGAACGACGCGAGCAAATCTTTCATATCGTCGCTGACCGGCAACCGGTCCCGCGGTCTCTCGAAATCAGTGGGCATCTTTTTGAAGCTGATATACGCGTTCGGGTCTATAGTAGGAGGTATGGGTTCGTCTCTCTTGCCGAATACGTTGAAAAGGTAGTTCTCGGTGGTTGTTTTCTCAGTGGTGAGCATCGAAGGCTCTCCTTCTGACTTCAGAATACCGAGCGCTATTAACATGTTTTTCATGTCGTTGGTTAGCATGTCGTCGGGGAAAGGAGACTTGGTAGTGATTTCCTTCAATGGCTCGACTTTTGGGTCGAAGTTCTCGCCGAGAATTTTGGTCAGACTGACTAGATCCGAAGGCTTGACCTCGCTGACCGCTTTCGCCGGTGAGATCTCAGTGGTGCTAATGTTACTGCTAATATTGGCCCATTGGAAATTAGGTATGATGGCGGTATGGTTGATTGTTGGCGGAGCTGTCGTGGTCGGTCGGGGCGCGATCTCTCTGATGTGAGTAGCCACATGCTCGTTGGACGTATAAGGCGTCGGTAAGAAGGCTTTTGTAGTCTCAGCAAATAAAGTAGTGTACCTCGCAGCCGTGTATTCAGATTCCAAGTCCGGGGCAGTCGTGGTCGTAGTCGTCGTGCTTGTAGTTGTAGTCGCCGACGTGGTTGTGGACGTCGTAGTTGTGCTGGTCAGCGTTAATATATCAGCTTCGGTGAGTTTCTGCGGACTGAGTTTCACCTTTTGAGGTTTCTTGGTTGGTCGTTTCTGCGAAGGTCTCTTGGTGCGCGGCGGCGCTTCAGTAGTGTCATACTTTCTGGTCGAGCTCTCCTCGATGATGCTATCGGTCACCGGCACTACTGGCGCTCTGAATGAAAGTAATTTATTGATCTCGAGGGGCTTAACGGACTCGAACATCTGAAACGGATCGCCTTTGGTCGCTCCTTCGGTCGTCAATTTAACTTTCTCAAACGATTCCTGCAAATCGGGCATCGACCACTCGGGTTTGTGATTCTTAGGGAGTTCGTTTAGCTCCTGAACGAATTTGAAACTCTCAGGATACCCGTAATCCAGCGGGGATTTGCTGGTTTTCGCGACCGGCTTGCTGAACAGAAATTCGGTGTACGGATGCCGGTCACTGGTTTCGCGTTTGGGCGGCTCGTCGTCGATTCGCTTCTCAATCACTTTGTGTGTGGTCCTTATATCCTCGTGGGTGGTCCTCATGTCCTCCTGTCTGAGATCTTTGGAGTCCTCGCCGATGATAGCGGTTACCGGCGGCTTCGTGTACAGGCTTTGCAGGTTCGAGTTGGTCAGATCGGAGTTGCCCTGCATGACGGGCAACACCACCATCAGATTGCGCTCGTAACCGCGTCTGGAGTCGGCGTCGCCGGCCACGTTGACGGAGTTGTTACTTTCTAAGGAGGCGGGTCCCTCGAGGTCGACGACGCGAGTACTGTTTTCGTGCTTGACGGAGTTCGCGATCGAGTTATGCGGCTGCGTTGACGGAATCGAAAGTTTAGACGCGGACGCCGCCAGTGGAACCGCCGTAACGGTTTTGCCACTAATGTGAGCAGACTGGACGAGAGCGTAGAACAGTAAATACGCCAACATTCTCTTTCGAGTACCCTGGAACAGATGAAAAAAGCTTGATTAGATGATTGAGTGTAGTGGTAAGGTTGACGGATTAATTTTTCAGCTGAGTTGAACAGCCGAGGACGAGCTTTCTCAGGTGGTAGGGACTAAAAATACCAGCGAAATTTACAAGAACATGGTGTGGTCTTCACTCCTTGGTTGCTTGGACGATTAACCTTCGTATAGGTGTCTTGCTCGGCGGTCTGGTTGGCCGAGTAGATAGCGCGCTGGTCTCAGAATCCGGAGGTCCCGGGTTCGAGCCCGCAGAGCAACTCGCTACATTTCGCCCTAGGCCCGTTTTTCGGCAAGAAGAGAAGAAGGCTAAGACAGCTCTAACAGTTTCCCCGACGTTTCTGAGGTAATGCTCGATAAAGCGGATTCCAGGGCTCGGGTTGAGAGTAAAATGAGAAAAAGAGGTGTCTTACTCGGCACGGCGCACCTCACTTTCTATATCTGTGGCCCTTCTCGACTGTCTATTTGCCAACCAGCCTATGCCTACTGGTGAAGTCGCTTACTGGTGTATTTTTCCAATGATATGTGTGCCTGTTTATCCTTCTGCCTTATCGGTTTGTCTGTCTGTCTCTTTGTCTATTTCTTTGTACTGCCGGTTCGTCAGTTACCCTTCACTTATCAATGTCCATAATTTATCTCATCGAAATCTGTACGAGCCCCAAAATCCCAGCAATACGCTTCAAATGAGCTAAACTGACTCATTTTGAAAAAATGAACAAACCATAATTCAAATTTTTCACTAAAGCAAAATTTGTAAAATAAACAAATGATCAAAGCTGGAAAATAAAGAAAATACTTGTTCCTTTCTTTGTGGACGGAAAAACAAATCGGCCCTTCTCTCTTCTCAATATAAGGAAAGCGATGAAAGGAGAAAAAAAAATTATGGATAAGAAAGAAGAAAAAAATCATTCGCTCACTTTTTTGAAAAAACTTTTGTTCCTTCCTTCTCGAAAAACGGAAAAAGTACCTTTTCCCAAAAAGGAAGGAACGACATTTTTTCATTCAGGATAGGGAAAGGCCAAATTTCTGGTAAAAGAATCTTCATTCGTGAGAGAAAAGGTTTCTTTTTAAAGACTAGAAAGTTTCTCATTCATTGAAAAATACGGATGAAGTTCTCATTCAAGAAAAAAAGAGGACGATTGCATCCTCTTCCCTAGGAGAAAGAAATTCATTTTCGGATTCTTTAAAAGCTTCATTTAAGTAAAATGGCTGTCAGTGTGTACATTTCAACCCATTCATCAACATCGATTGGAGCCATTGCAATAAAGTTTTCTGAGCGGTAGGCATGCGGGTGAGGGGGTGTAAAAAATACACCGTCGAATTATAAAAATTTCCGTTGAAACCTAAAAAAAAAAAAATGAAGACCTATATAACTTTTCAAATTTGTCAACTGGATACCAGAATTTGCTCCAAAGTGCAGGTTTTTCTGAACATTATAGGGGTGACAAATCCATTATTGAGGTCATCTTATCCCTAAACATATCCGAAAGGCTCCACTGTTGGTTGAAAATTTCTCATATCACCTCCTGTGGATGTATGTACGTGAAGGTTACGGTCAAAAGGAACTCGGAAATGGAATCACTGACCCAAAAACCCCTACAAAAATTTTATCATTTCACTTTGCAGCCCCTGTAGATCTTTGGATGAAGTTGGGTAATTTGGGAATACGATCTCAATAATAGATTTAACGCACTCGAAAACCACTCAAATAGATTTCTAAAAAATGTTTAATATATTTAATCGAGCACCATGAGCCATAATCAATTGATGTTCGCTTTTTGCCCAAAATTAAAAAGAGAGGCCATTGACCTTCAAAGGGGTTTTTCACAAAATTCGTACTCAATTTGTACATTATTGAGACCAATTTTCTGAACTCGGCTCGAAGTTTTTAATCAAAGAATTTTTATGGTCAAATCGGTACTTCTCCTGTGGAGAATCTGTGTTAAGCTAACCCTATCATTCGACCACTCAAAGTTTTTTAATTTCCAAAGAATTTCGTCTGGCGTGTTTTTACACGTACTAAAGCACTGTTAGCCTCTGGGAGCACAACTTTTTGAAAATAACTTTTTTTGGACCCCCCCCCCCCTCCTAATAGGCATAACTAAGTCGCGCTTTGTGGCCAAGTTACATCCTTGTGTCTTGGGTTCGAGTCCCACCAATGGCGTGTGTGGTCGGACGTATGGCGATACACGCATGCCAAAATGGCCCCTGAGACGCCGCACTCCCGGTCCCGGAAACTACCCTTTCGAGTATGGCATTCATGTCCGGTGCCTGAATGCTAGTGATATTCGAATACCCCCGTAGCACACACAGCGGCTACAGTATCAGTCGAGGAGGAAACAGCGCGTCCTGTAAGCCCAGCCAGTTCACTCGAACAAGGCATTACAATCGCATTGCGTGTCACCACCGGATCAGAAATGCTGATGCTGTGCCTGTGCACGTTATTGTCATCTTACTCATCGTCGTGAAACACGCGGCTGGTAAGCGAACTAACGGCTGCATACGCTTCGGCACTCAGAAGGAAAACTCCAACGCAACAAAACCGTGGGGAAAGCCGCGGCAAACCACCCCAACTAGCTTGCCCAGGAGAGTCACGCGTTAGAAACCACAACCGCCAACATCCGGCATCGGATATGGCACCTGAAGAAGAATAGACATAACCAGACTTTTTCCTGAATTCGAGAGCTAGATAATTCCAAAAAAGAGTCAGATCCTTTTCCAGAGGAAGGAATATACAATTTTTGACAAAATAATGCGTTATTCTTCTTGCTCCCTCTTCTGGCAGTGTCCATAATTATAGCGTGTATTATCCTATGTGTGTGTATCTACATCGATATTTATAGCGGATTGTTCGAGATGTGAGTAGAATGCCTATCTCTGTGTACAGTTACCTTTAGTACTAGTCACGCTATAGTGAGACTAACACCAAGCCGAGTGTTGTGATGCTCTATCTAAGAAATAAATAAAAATCACTGTTAACTTGGCCGTCATTGTTTAAAAATTCGGAACACGATATGTTGCTCACTTGAACTCGATTAAACAAATTTTCTCTGCCACTGATTAGCATCGCTTCGTTATGGTGCATACCTACGTGCCGGTAGAAATCGCACACATGTAAATTTACTTAAGAAACTTATTCGTCTTGAAAATCATTACGGCGATGTTAGGTTTCAGAAAAATTTGTCCAGAGTCCAACCCGAGATTCGGCGTTTCAATATTTACACGCGTATGTCTATTGGTCTAGTAATTCTGAGACCGAGGGCAGATTTGCTCCCTCTCCAAGAACAGTACACGAATTCGCTAGTGAACGATTCTCTAGTGGTTATGAAAAAGCCGGAAATTCCGGCATTTTCACTCCTCGTTGCTAGAAAAAAAAAAAAAATTCTATCCCACTCCCAGTGGTCTGAAAAACGCCAGGTGGGTTTCGGTTTCTTGCTTGAAATTTGAAAAGTGACCTATGCAGACTGTTGACCTCAGCTCGCGAGACAGAAAAACAACTATTAGTTAGCTGCTCTGCTATCTAAACTAGGTATCAGATAGATAGAAGCCAAAAGCCCCACCCCCAATTACAGTAAAAAACAGATCTGAAAGCCAAGATATCGCCATCTCTCTTTATTTACTATGTCAAATATGTATTTGTCTCTGTGTCAGATAGACACAGATCCGGCATTCAGCAGCTGAGACTCTCCCATGTTGGTGTGCTTATGTTTCTGCAGTCTGCACTGTCTGTATTTAGGTCTTGGGCCTTAGACTCTCTCTATCTTCTGTGGCTGTCGGCCTAAGCTCTTTCTTTCTCTCTATCTCTTACTTGTCTGTCTTTTTGTCACTTCTTCTACATGCCTTATTAACAGCGACGACCGAATATTTCATTGATAGAATGGAAGGGAGCCACATATTTTCTTTAAAATATTTTTTTCCCTTATTTTTACTAAAAAATATTCTCAACATTTTATTTAAAAAAAAAAAAAAAAAAAAAAAAAGTAAAAGGACTTTTGTGGCCAGGTTTTCCAGGAAATGAGAGACATTATCACATTAGCTTCTACAAATTTTTGATTAGCTGGGGAATGGCGAGTCCATCCTAAATTCTTCGGAATCACCACCAGTGCTTTTATCCATCTATCTGTCGTTTTTCCTCATGTCTGTCATAACACCAACTATTTGATGTCAATATCTTTAAGGTGATTCATATTTCAATCCCCCATCCCACTCAGGTCTACCAATTTTGGTTTTTGAGCATAAATACTGTCATAAACCAAAATAGTAGATGTGTAGGATTCTGATCGAACCAGGGTGTTTTAAAAGAAACGTTAGTGACCTACTCAGAAAAAAAAAAAACCATCGTGTACCAAAACTGAAGGAACTCCGTTATTTTGGCAAAGTTATGTTATATTTTTCCAATTGGTGTTGAAAATGTTGCCCACTGGCGGCTAAACAGGCGCGAGCATGTCTGATATAACTTTTTTTTCTAGTCAAATGCATTATCATGACTTTCTACAATCTTTGTTGCGTACACAAGGATCACATATAGGCTATGGCTACACGACTGCACAGCCTTGTAGGAGAAACTGCACAGCCTTGTAGGAGAAGGAGGGTTGCCACTGTGGCATTTGCAGTGTAGCCAACCTTCTTTGTTTTCCTTACCACACGTGCTTTGTGTTTTCACTAACGTTTCTTTTGAAACACCCTGTACTCACTGATATTTGCTAAATACTACAGATAACCAAACTCTTTAATAAACTACAAGTAGATTGCCATCAACTGATATCTCGCTCCTCGCACTCCTTTTGTTTCACAACAACAGAGATTTGAAACGGAATGGGATAGCCAAAACTCAATAGGTAAACTAGACGGCCATCAACTGATATCTCGCTCTCCCACTCGATTTGTTACACAGCAACAGCGATTTGAAGTAAGTACGATTGGATAGCTAAAACTTTAGAAACTAGACTTCCACCAGGTGATATCTAGCTCCCTCACTCCATTTGTTTCAGTACAACAGCGATTTAAAATATATGCCAATAACTAAAACTTAAGAAACTAGCCTACCACCAGCTGATCTAATATTTCTGAATAATAATACTACTTTCTTGGGAAAAATCAACTCGAAATATAATCACTGTAAATTGTGTTAAAATTTGGATTTCTGCCCGGTAGGAAAAGCTGAAGCTTTGAAACAGATAGACAGAGAGTCAGTCAATCAGACGTCTAATTTTAATGTTTTCATCTCTTTCTCAAGTTTCCTAATTTGCCTACCTCAGTCGGTGTCCTTATATTCTACCTCAATTCTGATAGTTTCTCATTATAGGTAGTCTCCATTCGGACGTCCAAATGGGAGACTTTTGACGTCCGAAATTATTATTTATACTTTGTGAGTTTCCATCGTAATTGTGGTGGTGGAAACGTATCTCCAGGTAAGAATACTGATGTGCTTTCCCCTTGCTTCCATGAGGGTTTATCTGTTGGAGTTTTCCTTCTCCTACGGTGGCTTTAGTTCTTCTTTACCGTCTCACCACGCCAAGGTAGCACACATAAGGGGGGAATTTTTGGGATTAAGGAAATGTATTCGATGATAGTGGAGTGTGCGATGCACCCATGCCAAATTAACCCCGGGACACCGCACCCCCTATATCCCGGAAATGTCCCGAATGGGCCTGCGTCAGAATAAAGGGGATAAGGAAACGTAGTTGATATTTTTGGTACATTTTTGATAACCATGTAAGAATCTGCAAGAACTATCACGTCAACAGATTTGCCAACTATTGACAGAAAAATTGAAATTGGCCGATTCGAGAAACCATCGAAGGAGGGGTATGACCCCCTCACGCATACAGTAGACACACACACAGACACAGAGAGCGCCAATCCTGCATAAAAGTAGACATCGATATGAGATGACTTACCTCACTGTTCACCGTATCGAGCCTATTCTACCAGAAGACACCACTCAAAACACCGAACTTGCGAGCACACGCGACATCAGGTATTATTTTCGAGAACGATGACGATCGGCACATTCGAACATGAGAAGGTGTTTCCGTTAACATCCATTTACGTCGAATTCGGAACACGCGTTTTCGAACGTATTTTCAAATAAAATCGAACTCGTAAACTCGCCGGCGAGGCTTTCCAATTAGCACGCACTGTCTCCGGAACTCGGAATCTAATTAAATTTTCACGATCGCTGAGGAAATCGCGATTTATGTGGCCGGAAGACGAGCGCGCGCTCATAACACGATGTGTTTTCCTGCGCGATTCCGGCGCCGTTCACTTTTTACGAAAGAACACCGATCGCCGAGAGGAACTGACGCTAACTGCGAGCCCAGCTCGGCGAGGAAAAAAATCATTCGATAGATTTCGTGTACTAGACAAGAAAAATCACATACTACGTGTATGGAACACGTATAGGTAAATATACGAACCGGTGAATTACGTTTGGAGACCTTGTGAAGGTAACTTTCACCCAGTGCATCAGTCGGTGGAGCACCGCACTCGAGGAGCTCATAATAATCATTTCACTTTCTACGATTATGGCCGTGCTCGTCATCGTGACTTAATTTCTCGTCGTCCGTTTCTTTTGCAACGGCACACGCAAGTTCGTTATTGATAATGACTATTATAGAATCGCCTTCTATTACTTAATGAACACTTCCATTACGCGACACACAGAGCCGAGACGCCTGCATACTGTCGTAAGATGGATTATTGGTTTTCATCAGCCTCAAGAACATTGCGGTTAACCATTTGGTCGGCTGCTTGCATGTACTCGTGTTTCGCGATACAATGAACCAGCTATGTGACGAGAAACTGAGAAACAAAGTCGTAAAGAGTCCTCGGTTATTTCGCCACTCCTAGATGGACTATAGATGGGCTATCCCCTAAATTTGTTCCCTAATACTAGATAAATCTACCACGAGGTTTTCAGCCATTTTGAATAATATTAACCCGCGCCGAAATATGCTTGATATGATTAACATCACGATTTTGTCTCTATGACAAAATTGTAGAAAAAGCGAATTTTAAAGAATTGGAATATGAATATTTTCCAGAAACTGAGAATCGAGAATATTTTGTTACTACTAGCGAATTCTGTTGGGAGGGGAAGCGGTTATTTTGGGTTATACCACAACATCCATGACAAATTCCACTGATCCACTTCATTAGACAGAGGACAATTACCATATCTTTTGAATGGAAAAATCATGGGGAGGTGTCCATCATTGTAGATGTTTCCACCTTGTCTCTAAACCTGTTATATTTGTTTTAATTTTTTTTTTTCGAGTTATTTTTTCCAATAAGGTATTATTCAGAAATATTGGAAGTATACAGGAAGAAATTCAACTGCTGTCAGTGATTTTACAGGGTCCGATGCAGGAATCTGTTATAGGTATTTTTCTCAAGTTTTGGTTATCGGAACGTTTTTCAAATCGATGTGTAGTGAAATAAATTAAGTTGGGGAGCGAGATATCAGCTATGGCGGCAATCTAGTTTATCAAGTTTCAATTACCCTATCGGCCTTCAAATCGCAGTAGTAGTGAAACAAATGGAGTGGGAGAGCGAGATATCAGTTGGTGACAGTCTATAGTTAATCAGTTTTGGCTATTCGATTGTATTTCCACAGTAGTAGTGAAACAAATGATGTGGGAGGAGCGAATATTAGCTGGTGGTAGTCTAGTTTATCATGTTTTTGTTATTAGAACGTTTTTCAAACCGCTGTGTAGTGAAATAAGTAAAGTGGCGGGGACTGAGATATCTGCTGGTGGCAGTCTAGTTTATCAAGTTTTGGTTATCCCATTGTATTCCAAATCGCTGTTATATTGAGACAAATGAAGTGGAGGACCGAAATATCAGCTGGTGGAAGTTTAATTTATCAATTTTTGGTTATCCGTAGTATTTAGCAAAGGTGAGTGAGTAGAACACGAAACACCGCGCGTTTGCAGTTAAGTAGGTTTATTCAGAATGCTAACTATGTACCTATTTGCATTTTTCTAAAACGTTTTTCCATTCAGAGCAGTGTAAATTAGCGCCCACTGAAGCAACTGTTCTTGAGTTACGAACTTCCGCAAAAAGGGTAATATTAATGAAACAAAGCCACTAGGGCCTGTGAAACACCATGCTCAAAAAAATGATCGAAAATTTCGAGAAGCTAGTCGAGAATATTACTCAAAATCAAGTGGTAGATTTATATCGTGGACGGAAACGAATTTATAGGGGGTAGCCCACCCACCTTTCCTCAAAATGGGGAATATAACGGACACCCGAACGGACATAGTCTCTAACAGTGGCGCTAGAGCCGGGGTGTCTGGGGAGCATTTGCCTCCACTCATGGAGCTAGGTGAGAGCACAAATATCACTTCACCCTTCCCCAAGTTTCAACAAAGAAAACTGTAATAATGAAAGCTCGCTCATACGAAACTGTAAATGACTGGGCATATACTTTGGCATTGCGATTTTGGACTCCTGAATACAAAATCTGATGTGATATTCTGACAAAACAACTTTAAAAGACTCCTGTTTTGACCATTTGATTCTCCATTTCAGATGGGGTTTGCCTTTTCTCTGGAGGCCGAAATCCGAATCTTGTCAAAAATTTATGACAATATTTCGTATCAAAGACTCAAAAACCCTTATGTCTATATGTTGAAACCAAGCCACAATTAAGTACTAATTTGAAGCACAAAATTTTCATTTTGGGACCTAAATCGGAGGTGCACCAAACTTCTTCATTTAGGCTGTTCGGATTCAGCGAACTAAAAACATTCCAACCCTTGAAAGAAACAAGCTTGGTTCTTTTCTCAAGTGCTTCCATTAAAGAAGTACACTCTATCATTTCAGAATGAAGTTATCCCCGATTATTCTGAAATTTCAATTATATCATTCTGGGTTAATTTTCAAGAACATAAAGAAGAAAAAAAGTCAGTTATCAAATCGGAAGATCGATTGTTGTATTGATCCACTTACTTCAAGTTTCTATGAACTCTCTGCCTATCAATGGCAGAACAATGACTCGAAATGCAATTCATTTTACGTAAACCTTCGCTGTATCAACTTTTAATCCTTTAAAATGCTATGTCCTTGTTTAAACAAGTCCCAAATTTTTTGTTTCTACCCATCTTCTCCCCTCCATCTAACCTCTTCATTCACCAATGTCTCCGGTAGAGACATGCCAACAGTAAAATAAAACAAATTTAAACAAATTAGTGAGCACCAAACGCAGATACACAGAGGACCGCAATGAGACAATTGCTTATTTCAGAGAAATTAAAATTGTTCAAAACAAGCAAAGCCTAACTAAATTAAACATATCTGCCAGAATTTTTTCAGAGGAGGAGAGGGGATCAAAGAATAGTAAACAAGTGTAGAAGCGTCTCAAAAGTCGTAGATGTGGTGATCTTTAAGCAAGTCTGGAAGAGTCTTATTGAATCTCGAACAAATTTTCAAGATTTTTATACGCTTCTGGAAAATTCTTCACAAGTTTCGAAGAATTTAACGTATAATAGGAATAAGATTTCGAAAACGGATTTAAAAAGTTTCGGATTGTTACCCCCTCCAAATAAAATAGTAATAATACAATAGATGAACCATTATTGGGAACTAGGCACATAAAACTATGTTATGCATATCTCAGTATTTTCCACCATTCTCAGGAGTGACAGACTTGAGCAAAACATAACACAATGAAACCTCTGCCTTATCGATAATAGGAATCATTTAATGGTTTTAGTCATCTAATGCTAAAAATTGTGTACCAGTACTGCCAGAAGGATTTCACAGGTTGGTAATTAGAAATAATCGTTTTGGAAAAGCTAATACTCATAACAATAAAACCAAATAGAACAATACCAAGTACAAAAATTATCAATACCATAGGATTTCCAAAGTGAGTCTATAGGAGTTCAGATATTGGCATCCAGGTAATATCATCAGCTGGTATAGTAGAATGAAATCATTTTGCACATAGTTGTACGATGTACGTCCCCTTCCTCGGTGGTGATACACTAGATGAAACATAAGGCTTTTTCATCCCTATTAGTCCATTATCTATAAAAAGAATATCAATTGGTGGTCATTCGACTTCGAAGAAAACGTGTGTACCAGTGGTGCAAGGAGCAGATTCAGAAATTAGAAATATTCACTTCGGAAAATTCAAAGACTTAAAAAAATTAGTGCCTTAACTGCAGGCGCGGATCCAGGGGGAATCCCCCCCCCCTTCACCAATAAAAAAAGAGAAATCTGTGAGGGAGGGGCAATAAAAGAATTTCCACGCACTTTTCCTTCTGTCATGTCCTCCCCTCTCCCCCAAATGATCGTCTGGATACGTGCCTATTAACTGACTGTCTCTTGAATCTCCTCAGCCAGATCAGATCCTTGCCTGAGTAGCAGTCTGAGGCAGAAAATAATTTCCTTTTATTTTCGGCGTATCAGTGGATAGCTAGAAAAATAAAATTAACCCTGAAAATTTTTTCGCTCACTTCACTTATAATCGTTTATGATTAAAAATTAAGGTCTTTCAACTTTTCGACAGACTCCCCTCTTAGTTTTCTGAATCTGCCGCTGCCTTTGCATATTCAAAAATCCATATATTTATTTTCTATGCAGCACCGATGGAAAGTAATCAGCTATCGAGTTTTCAAATGGAAAGGTAAATACGAGAAGACGTTAAGTGACGTTTAGTATGCGACTGCCTCTTCTATTACCTAATTATTGTGAACAAATTTTACTGCTTCTTGAGAACAGATAGGTATCGGTAAAGTCTGCTGAGATTTAGCCTTGTTTTTTTTTTCTTCAAATTTCCAATCAACGTGTCGCTAACGACAAATTTGAACCTGTCGACCAATTTGATTCCGCCGTATAACACATTCGAGGAACTGGTTTCCCATGCCCATTCATATTGTTTGCATTTCTTTTACTTATATGACCAGTTCTCATTAGTGCCTCTTGCGTATAGGTCAACACGATATTTTGTTTGCTCCTGTAACCAATACCGACTCTGCTATTTCCGGTTCGTTGTTCGAAAATTGGCGTTTAAATTATCACCGTGCAGTGTGAAGTGGCTGGCGGAAGCAGATCGTCGGAAAACACGGTGAAAAGTAATCTGTGATGGCTGTCTGTGCTTTCAGGTAGTCGCTCTAGTGGGCAAACATGCGACTGGACGTGTACTACTACGCGTCGATGAACATGATTAAGTATATATTTATGAGGAATTAACTGTCCACATGAATAAAAAACTGAACTTTCGAGTGTTGAAACATTCCTTGAAACGATATCAATTAGATCAGCTGATTTATCAAATAACAAGTTGATATTCAAAGAAGTTCTCGGAATCAGATGACTCCTCGCAGCAATATTCCTGTCAACGTCGTGTCTGGTGGATGACTCACAGGGCCCTACTCCCAACCAATTTTTTTGAGTGTAAAAGAAGATATCATCTGTCGGTATATCGAATTCGCCGAAAACGCCGAAGAAAAAAAAAACGTGGGACACCCTCACTCCTTGGCGAATCTCATGATAATGTTTTCAGAGGCTTCGTATGATATTGGCTCGGGACCACAACATTCCAATTCTAACCTGATTCCAGTTTTCGAACTTTCTTTGCTAATGAAACGAACATTGATATTAACATTTTTAAGAACTGACGCCAGATATAATTTAACGAAAAAAGACCCCCCTCTAACTTTCCTTCAACTGGCAATGCGAAAGAAGACACACAACAGTGGACATATCGATGATGTATCAAATCTACCAATCGAGCCACATCGAAATACATGAGGCGTGACATTGTATCCACACAATTTTACATAAAATCTCAAGTCGATGAAATGCTGATTAACGTTCTTCTCTCACGGACGGTGTCCTTGATCTCAAATTGTGACCGATTGCACTATGATGGCTTTCGTATGTCTCGAAGGTTGCGGTTTCAAAAGGGTTTCTATGTAGACTGTTAATGGCTCACAGCGTAATGTCTACTTTTATCCAGACGGCCGATCGTTTTATCTTCGATTATCGTTCCGAGTCTTCTCGTCCAATCCAGCTAATCTGGATTAATGAATCATCTGAGAGATGCCATGCGAATGCGGACATCACATGTTAACGAAATGGCAGAACCCAGAAGACCGTATCTTGATTATTCCCACTATCTCCGCTATTTGGGACACCAGCGGCGGCATTTCCTGAATACTTTAGCGCTACTTAAAACTCCGTACCGGAAGTATCGAAGTATCGATGGACCATCGTGGAAATCGATCCGCTGAAGATGACGATTGTAACGGTAATACAATTGAGTACCTATACAAGTATCAGCTCGCACGGGTAATTAAAACAGATTTTTTGCCGCGCTCAGAGTACACAGCGGACAATTTTAATACTCGTGTGTATCGAAACTGGTATACATTTCTCAATCGTTAATGGACATGGACGAGCATTAGCATACCGAATTGTTGGCATTTACGAAAACCTATATAATTACAGTTGGGTAATCATTAATGATTTGTGCGGCGAGATTCCCACGTGGTATACATATAACTGTGGCGATTCGCGAAGACGAAGTTGATACAAATACCTGTAATTTTCAACAGACTCGGGATTTCCCTGGGAGCTTATCACGTTGACATCAAATTGAATCGTGAGGCTGGCTTTTGTATGCTCGAAAAATATCAACATGAATCATGATACTGTGAAAAATTTTTTAAGTTTTTGACTGCGCCTCAATATTCAACCAGATTGATTGGAAAATCAAGAGGCCTTTTTGCATAACAGCATGGAGATTACAATTTTCCATTTTCACTTTATGCGCTTGTGTTTCTACTCCGTTCACTCAGCAAACATAAACCATTTAACTGATACTTCTTATTTACATATAGATGCAACATCTATACTGAGAAATCCATGAGTAGATGATGATTAAAGTTACCTTCTCCTTTAAAAGCTGCGGCTAGTATTGCACTGCAGAGCTGTCGAGAGAAAATCCGGGCCTGTGGGGAAGGACATTAAAAAAATAAAATAAACGTCGTTCGCTAAAAACAGATCGATGAAAAATCCGAGCCCCCCAAAACCCAAAAAAGTCCAGGGGAGAGGGAATCCTCTTTTTCTTTTTCCAGGCTTGTTACTTACGCTGAGCAATACAACCTGATAAGTTTGCACTCATATTCAGAGTCACAGCTGCCATAACTGCGTTTGTGTGCAACATGCAAACATGCATAGACGAGAAACAGACGTGAGTTCCTATTGTGTGTTGTATTTGCATTTGTGTGGAATACATAAACATGCACTCATAAGAAACGGACAGACTTCCGAAGTTGACATATAGGTTACGTCTACATGTCAACTATGTAAAATTAGGTAGACTATGTATACTTGATGTCAACACGTAGACAATCATACGAAGTTGTAAAGTTCTTGTACAGAAAGCCAAAAAAAGAAGAAGAAAAACATGAGACGCCAAAATCGTTTGTATACAATGAAGAATGTACAAACATGGATAGATAAGAACAAATGCACTAGTGATGAGCGAGTTCCACACTATACATTGCATTTACATTTGCGTGCAATGTAAACATGCACTAAGAAACGGACAAAATAGGGATGGGCGAGTTTACACTTTGTGTTGCGATTGCATTTGTCTGTAATGTAGGAACATACATAGATAAGAACAGATGTAGTAGTGATGACGAGTTCATATTGTGTGTTGCATGTGCGTTTGCGTACAACAGGTAAACAATGCACTGATAAGAAATGGATAAAGTAGGAGGGGCGAATTTATACTTTACACTGTGAATGCGTTTGTATGCAATGTACGAACGTGCGTATGTAAGAACTGATGCAGTAGTGGTAGGTGTACTCTCTGTTGCAATCACATATCTGTGCCGCATACAAACATGTACCTAAAGGTAAGAAGCCAACAAAGTAGGGGAAGGCGAGTTGGCAGTTGGTGTTATCGTTACATACATTTGTGTGCACTGTACAAAGGTAGTGGATGGCAAAATAGCACTTTGTGTTGCAGTGTGTGCAACATATAAACATGCAGAGATAAGAAAGTGATAAACAGTGGAAGGTGAGTTTGCATTCTGTGTTGAAAATGCGTTTGTGTGCAATGTACATAGGTAAAAAAAAAAAAATAGAAATTCATAAGAGAAGGGATTAGCACATAATAGGGCTATACATATACAAGGGGGTAGCGGTCTGACCCCCTCTTGAGTACGGCCGTGCGCTTAAAAATACAGGAAAATGCGGATCTCAGAAACATTAGAAAATTAATTTAGTTTAAAATACCCCATATGTTAGGTCCCCCCCCCCCCCCCGCCATAATCCTGGATGCAGCACTGGCACATAATAAAGTATTGCAGTTGCGTTTGTGGGCAATATACAAACGTGCAAAGGCAATAAACTAATAAGGTAGTGGAAGTCAAGTTTGTACTCTTGTTTCAGTTGCGTTCATACATGCGACATAAAAACATTCAGAGATAAGAAACCATAATAAAATGATGGTAGCTGAGTTTGCATTTTGTGCCGAAAATGCTTTTGTGTTCAACATACAAACACTCAAAGAAGAGAAACTGGCAAGGGGAGGAATTAGCACGTTAGCAAAGTGTTGCAGGTACGTTTGTGTGCAATGTACAAACATGCATAGATAACAAAACAATGTAGTAGTGGTAGCCAAGTTCGCACTTTGTGTGTTGCATTTGCATTTCTGTGTCACATACAAACAAACAAAAATAAGAAACTGATAAAATAGAGGCAGATGAGTTCGCATTCTGTGTTGCAAATGCGTTTGTGGGCAACGTACACGTACAAAAATGCAAATAATGTAAACTGACAAGGAGGGGGGGGGGAGGAGGTTAGCTCACTAGCAAAGTGTTGTATAAACATGCATAGATAAGAAACTGATGAAATAGTTGTAGGAGAGTTTGCACTCTATGTTGCAAATGCGTTTGTGTGCAACAGATACAAACACGCAAAGAGAAACTGACAACAGGAGGGATTAACACATTATAGTAAAAAGTTGCAGTTGCATTTGTGTGCACTGTAAACATGCGTAGATAACCAATCAATGTGGTAGTGCAGGCGAGTTCACACTCGTGTTTCAGTTGCGTTTCTATGCCACGTACAAATATTCACAGATGAGAAAATGACAAGGTAAGAGTAGGCTAGTTCGCAATGTACCTACTACCTATCTGTGCATCGTATAAGCATCTGCATGCCTCATATGAAACTGATGTCATAGTAGTAGAAGATGGTAATAGTAATAGTAGCAGTAGTAGTAGTAGCAGTAGTCGAGTTTGCAGGGGCATACTAAGGGTGGAGCCTGTTCCGAAAAATTTAACAGTAACTGGAAAATACGAGGCGTTGAGACGCTTTCGCTGTTTTATCTACTGGAATCAGGAAAACATTTCAATTCACTCTCCCTGCTCGCAAAATTAAGGACTTCCCAGCTGGAAAATTTTAGGTTCTTTATCCTTCTGCACTAATTTCCCTTCGGTATTACCCTGTGAGAGCGCACTCTAAGTTCAGATTCGTACAATGTAAGGTAAAAACTGACAAAGGAGGGTCAAGCAAATTCGAAGGTTGTAACTTCATTTGTGTGTGTTGCATCAGTATGCATGATACTTAAATAAGAAACCGATATAGCAGTGGAAAGCCGATCCCAATGCGCAAAATCCCACCAGTTACTCAGGTAACTAAAGGAGAACTAAGGGTAACTGATGAGTTTCTGAGTAATCTGAGGGTAATCCGAGAGTAACCGAGGGTTTTAAATGGGAAACTTCTCCGCGGGTAACTAGATGAGGGTAATTGATTTGCGCATCTGGAAGGTTTGCGTTGTATATTGTGATCTGTTGAGTTTGTATGCAACATACACAACAATGCGCAGATATGAAACCGACGAATTAAGGACACGTGAGTTTGCACAGTGTTGCAGTTGGCATTTGTATATAATGTACAAGCATATACATCAATACGAGAGTGTTTAGTACTGGCAGGCCAGATGAATTTGTTCTCTGTATCGCAATTGCGTTTGAGTGCATGTACAAACATGCATAGACAAGACACTGACAAAGTGGGAGTAGGCAAGTTTGCACTTTGTGTTGCAGTGAAGTTTGTATGCAGTGTACAGACGTCTACACAACTAAGATACAAACAAAGTAGGGGTTAACAAGTTCGCATTTAGTGTCAGTGTCTCGCACGCAAACACCACTGCTGCATTGAATGTGTCTGTGAATTCGCTGTTATTTGAAGAATATTTACTTACTATCGCTTGATGCAACACCAAGCTCTATAGCACATTCATTCTGTAGAGTTGTATTGCTTTACTGTACTGAAGATACCAGAAGACCTACACTGACTTCTCATGCAAGAAGATCAGGCACAGAATGCGCGTCTTCAAATTATCAAGATGCTCAAAATTGGTTCAGGCCATATCTACGAACTTTTGTTCTAGCATCACTGCACATATTATTCACCAGGGTTTCTGTAACTTTTGTCTCTTGCACGGCCTAACTGACACACGAACTAATGCTACCGCATTCCCATCAGAGCTATCAATAATCCAAGCACAAGTTGACAGTGCTCTGCTGCGAGCAGCCATAAGCGAGGTGTTATCACCGCGAAAACGTTTTCGTTTTCGTTTTCGTTTCGGAAACTAAACTGGTGACTGTATGTAATTGTAATACGATGAGAACCATTGTAATGTGCTGTGTATCTATAATCTTGTAACTTAAATATACGAACCATTATCGCGGAATAAATTCGACAAACACTTTCATCGAAACAGAACGGCCAGTGCGGACTCGTTGACACAAACACAGCACAAGCGAGCAGGGACACGAACAAGCACGCGCAGGTTATTTCAATTTCATCGTCGAGAGAGCACCGTCACAGAACGAGAATTTAAAAACCAGAACGAAACACGAGGCGAAGAAATCACGCGTCGCTCGCATATTATTCATAAGTAATAACTGAAGACGAGGCGCGGACACACTCGGCTCAGAAGTCTCCTTCGTCCGGCTGCTGGAAAAGTTGATGGCCCACTTCTGGAACGGCTGGCGAGCAGCGTCGTCAGGTGGTAGCCGGTTAAAGCGCGTTACACGGTGGTTTCGGGCGCGAGCACGAGGACTGCGTAATCGGTTCTAATCGGTTGACGTCCGAAAATCGGAGGACCGGTGACCATTTGGCACGAAGGGCAGCGGTTTTCCTCAGCGGCGATGCGTTCATTCAAGGGCAGCATTGCTGCGCTCCGGGGAATTGGAGGAACGCCGGACGGTAATTCCAGTCGGCTGGTTGCACCGGGTTCAAGGTTCCAGCGCGTCTGGATCTCTGGATGGAAGAAGAATTTGTTACAGTTACTCGTACGCTCGCGCATTGTATCTTGCTGACGCACACAGAGGCCGTGGTGGAAAATTCTGGTAGTTTTGAAACGCCGTGCGGTTGTATTGGCCGTTGAGTTAGTAGTTTTACGAGAAATTACGACTCAGAATTAACTCTAGCTGAGGGCAGCATTTCTCCAGCCTTGAACTCAATGTTCTAATACAAGGAGGGAGTACGAGAGTGAGTACAAATTGGCACAAAATAAGTACAACATTATAGCACTAATTTATTCCAACTTGAACGACGAGGAGGGAATTCTATTACCCTAGCTAGTTTGCTAGTATATCGAGAGAGGTTTGAATAGAAAATTTAAGAATGCAAGTAAGAAATGGTACAGTTAATTACAAAATTGTGACCTCCGAGTCCGAACAATGTTTGTAAGGATCCACAAAAAGTTGATGAATCCCCGTCATGCTTGACGAGTCATAGAGTACGTCTCACCCTAGTCTTAACAAGTTATATTACAGCCTTACAAACTCTACAGGAATATCGAAGAGACTTGACCAGTCTGAACAAAAAGTCCTGAGTTTTATTTTGTCTTAACGGAGGCAAAAGCTGTACATGCAGAGAGGTTTTTTTCACTTTTTTAAAACGAAATTTTACGTTCAACGGCTATTATAGTTGAAAATATGTATGTTAAGACCTCTTTACAGAAGCCGGGGTAAAATCCACCACCGGCCCCTCTCATCAGGCCTGCACTGTTAAATATTCGTTAGTGAACCTATTTTCTAGTAGTAAACTGACCCTCAGAGGTCACCACATCTAGAAGACTTCCCGTTTTGATTTCAACTCAAAATACACATCTTATCGAGTAAAGATAAGTGAGAATCTCCAAATGAGCAATCTTCTCGCGATCAAAGAGAAAAAACAGACCAGTGAAACGTAGATAGAATGGTAGGTGTAACACTAATTTTCTCGTACAAAATTATACGTGTCAAGTATAACAGATGGAAACAGTTGTGCTTTCATCTAAGGTCAACCTCGAAGAAACCTGTGTTATTTCTATGAAGTAACGTCATCTAATACGTGTATTTCCCGAGTACACTATCATAAGAATACAGATTTCATGTTTTCCGCGGAAAAGAAAAGTGTCAACTCATTATTCAATAGATAGGCAAAGTGCACAGGAAATTAGCTTGTAAACTGGGTGCGCGAGTAAGTAGGTACACCGATCTGACAGCGACGAGGTTAAGATCTTCTTTTCATACGACTAGCAAATGAACACAATTTTTCTCGAGAGAGCTGAGTGAAAATTTTTGAAAATAGCTTACGTAGAAACATTTGTAAAGCGAGTGGGTAGTACTTTCAGGAGTCCATTAGTTAACTCTTTTTGAAACTATGCATTATGAATTCAAGAGAAATAAGCCCGTAAATGATACTATACTGGAGAAAGTTGTGAAAATGATTGCAGAGAACCGCTTCTGACTATACCTTCTAGAATGGTCCAAAAAGAGCTGTTTTTGAAAAGCCATACTTCTGAAAACTGAAGTTGTCTGGTTTGGCGTAAAAACTCATTAGTCAGAAGTTTTACTGAACGGGGGTCGAAGTTTAATAATACAGTTTACTGACAAAAATCGAAGACAAATAAGACGTACACACTATACAGCTGAAAATACATAATTAGAAATCATGAACCTATCACAGACATTCACTCATGACATCATTATGTCAGGAACCTAATAAACATTAATCAGTGGCATAGGTTACATGTCTATTTTGTGACGATTCTGCAAGCTCAAACGAAAAATTGTATATACATCTAACGGGCAGACTTATGTAGGACGGGCTGTGGTACTGGACAAGTTCTAGTTTTGACATGGATATATCTAATGGCTTGCCATGCAAAAGAGAAAAATTCCGCAGAAAAGTTTCCACAAAAAACCGTTTCACACAAAAATGTTACCGTCGTGGTGTAGGTATTTGCATATTCCTCTTTACGCGATGTAAGCTCAGTATCCTCATTTTTACAGCCAGCGAGTGAGAATTTCGCTGAGTTCTATCCCTTTGACTTCATTGGGTGCTGGACACTCCAGTCCTAATGCTTCGCGCCTTATCCGGGTATTGCTAGACACTGGCATAGTATGATGTGAATCGAGGTTTCCTCCTCTTCTTCAAAGTGTCTACAGGAGCTGCTTTTCGCCCATTCCTACACATGTGTTTTCTGGCTCCATGTCACCATGTCCAGTTAGCAGACATACTATGAGCCTAGCATGTTTTCTATCAAGCTTTCGTGGAAACTCGGCATACTTACCGGGGGCACCCCCAGACCTGCTTTGAGAGGAGAGGGATGTTTTCACCCGGAAATAACCAAAACCCTTGTCCTCGAAATTGGTCTCATCTTGATCCGACTTCGCATTGAAAATTTAAGGGGGGCAATTCATGAAAGACCCTGTAGATGTATTAGGCATATATACTATTGTAGATAAGGAGTGTAATTCAGACAGATCGGGCCCCAAGACGGACCGCAGCCCCGCGGGACATACTAGCTACATATCCCTCACTCAGACTCCACCGGCCACTACTTCTGCAATCAACGGGCAATATACAAGGAGACAGAGGGGTAACTTTTCAAAATTGAATTTGGTAAATAATAAAAATTTTACAAGTTTAAATGTTTATACTTTTATTACCCAAGGGTTGGCTTCGAATGAAAGGCTACTGGAATTTAAACTAACTACAGATAAAATTGATTTTGACATTTTTGGTTTAGCTGAAATCAGAAAAAATTGGGAAAACTTTATAAAAGAAGAATGGAAACTACGTCTTTTACTCCGGTCAGACGAAAGGCTTCAGAGAGACGGTCTTTCACGTCCATGAGAAATGGGTAAACAAAATTACGGAAGTGAAAGGAATTTCACAGAGGATAAGTCTTCTGAAGCTGGCACTAGACTCAAAACAAAAATTTTGCTGATTCAAGTAGGATTTTCAATAATAGATCAAATTTTCGTAATAAGCAAGATAATTGAAAAATCGAAGGAGTTCAACCAAAATCTGAGTTTACTTTTTTGTTCCGTCGCGTTTCGACAGGCCGACACGAAAAATGCCGAGCAATGCCGAGAATGGACCACTAGAGAAGGCTTCGGAATGTGGGTATATCCGTCAACGCGGTCATCTGGACGACATATCCATGTGACAATGTCCTTCTGTACAACGGTCGGACGCTTTCTTTTGGATCTAGGGTAGAGTAATGTTCCATTTCGCATTAAAATGTTATAGAATCAATTTTCTGGTTTGAAATAAAAATTCTCTGCTTCATTCTTAAAATGAAACAATTGCTAGTAATTTTAGGCAAAAAATTTCGGACTAGTCATCCATCGCAACCCGTTTCATTTTTGGGCGAAAAAGTTGAATTTTACATTATGACTCAAGACAACAATGAAGACACGTGCAAATTTATAATACTCTCCATAGTTTTTTACTACCCTGAATCCATGTAAAAGTTATATTGCTCCTACCCTCTTATCCTGTGGCTTCTACCAGGTAGTTATAGGATCTAAAAATTTCAAACTGGCACATTAAATATAGTATGGAAAACAGAATTTTATAATCAACAATTTCGGTTTTGAAGTCCTTTTGGTCTTATCCTCCACCTATATAGTGATTCAAAGATGCAAATGAAGCATGGAAATTCAAAAGGGACAAGGTATCGAAAACTGAAAAATCGAAGTATTGATGAAAGTGGAAGCTAAATACCACTACTCATACTACCGAACCTGGTGATGAGCGCCAGTAAGCGTTTTCTTATTTTTATTTCTATGTACCAAAAGAGGGTGTTCTTGCATAAACCACTGTAGTAACAGTATACTTTTTTATTCGAAAATTATATTGTGCACCTAGCCCCTTTTGAATTTCAGTATTTTAAATGTTGGCATCAAGTATATCGAAAACAGAGCTTCTTGAATTGCTGATTTTCAATTTTAAGGTCAACTTGGGTGTATTGTTGTCAGAGGTCAAAAATGTAAAATTTTCACCCTCGAATTCATGCATACCCACATGAGAAGGTATGACTGAAAAAACCCTCGAAATTTATATTACCGAGTCAAAAAAAATTGATATACGAATATTTGAAGCCAGTATCTGTAACTCGGAATATTTCACAATTCAGCTTACTTTGGATTAGAAAATATGTGTATGGGTGATATGAGCAAAAGAACTGCAAAACTAAAATCAGGGACTCAAATAGGGTATAAATTAGGAATTACATAATCTGAAAATGGATTCAGGCTAGTCATATACCATGAAAACTGATTTTCATACATGTTTAATATGTATTTTTACTTCAGTGCCTCGCGCTATATGAAAGTCCACCTTTTTCCAATAGTGAAACAAAGTATGATAATAATTCATAAAACATTTTCTTTTTGACATGGATACCCGATGCGCGATCAGTTACCCTCTAGTTAGCCGTGGAAAAGTTACCCATTTGCAACCCTCAGTTACCCTCAGATTACCCAGAAACCCACCAGTTACCCTTGGTTCCCCTTTAGTTACCCGGGTAACTGGCGGGATTTTGCACATCCCGTTACGCAATCAGTTACCTTCTAGTTACATGGGGAAAAGTTACCTATTTGCAACCCTCCGTTACCCTCAGATTACCGAGAAACCCGTCAGTTACCCTTGGTTCCCCCTTAGTTACCTGGGTAACTGGCGAGATGTTGCCTATCAGGTACAGGTATGTCTAATAGTTCGCCACGTGAAAGAAAAAAATTCCGCAGAAAATATCCCGTGGAAAAAGGTTACCATCGTGACATAGTTGTATATTCCTTTTTACGCGGTTATTCGTTCCATCATATTTCGACCAGCCAACACGAAGAATGCCGACTGATGCCGAGAATGGACGACATATTCATGTAATTTCATTTTATTTTTTGCCTGGTGCAAATACAAAACTTCTAAAGAGGAACCCTGTCCCCCCGCAAGGGAAATTGGAATACAAAAAACATCCAATAAGCACCGATAAGTTCTGAAAAATTGAATTTTTGAAAAAATTTGGATTTTTCCCGCTGATGCACTGCATTAGGTGGAAAATCCAATCTGGTGCACATGCTTCAGTACACCGAACTTTCAGCAGCCCTGAACAATGTCCTTCCTTGCGTGGTCGGACTCTTTCAATCAGTTTTCAGTTTTTTTGTTAAATTTTTGGTAGGTTCTTTGTTGCTATGGTAAAATAAGAACTTCTATTCCCAACCGATTTCTTAAAATCAAAATCCGATTTTTAAATTTTTATAACACGGAATTGCAAATGTTCTGATGCAGAATCTAGGTTGTGCCTGACACCTCAATATTTTTGAACTTCAAAAAACTGTAGGTTGGTGAGTCTTACATCAGGAGTTACATTTTCAGCTCTTAGAACACGACTTTTCGATTTCACTCTACTTTACCATACTTTTTCCGATTTTCCAATCTCGAAAACCGATCACCTCGAAATATTTGATATAATTGAAGCAAGAAGACGGAAGAAAGAAAGAAAAAAGAGGATAAAAAAATGTGAAGTAAATCTGTCGTTAAAATATAACAAACGGATGCGTTTCCAAATTGTGACTAATTTTTCAACGAGAACAACTTTCTTTAACCCTTCGCCTTTTGCGTCGCGTGCGGGACCCGAAATACTCTCTGCGAAATACCGAGGGTGATGTCAGTTTGTAGAATTGCTGATAGTGTCATCATAAATCTATATTAGGCTGTTACGGATTCACACTCATAAAGAGTAGGGGAAATCTCAAACGATACTTCAGCAAATTGAATAAAGCATCCCGGCAGCGTTTTATTTATTCAAATGTGTCCTTATGACTCAAAGCATGTTGGTTCTAGCCGAGTAATAGTTTATTTCGTATCTAACTTCTACATCCATTCGTTTTCGTACTTATCTTAATTTCTCAGTTGACGTACGTTTTTTCTCACTTTTTTTCCCCTTTCTTTAAAGAGGATACCTTGTCATATCGTAAACGTTCTTCTTTCACGGTCTCGGTTGTACAGTTGATAATGAAGCACATAATCTTACGAAATGATGAATGCGAGCATCTGAATTGTAGTATTATTGCAGTAGCAGATCGTAGTGAAATCATTTTTCAAGGAAAAGTGGGCTGAACTTAAAAATGCACTCTTAATTTTTTCAATATGGCCTACTCTTTAGCTTTTTGTCCACACAAGGGGACCCGCTCGCCGTACCCCTGAGTGGCGTTGCAAGTATGGGACAAATAGCGCTTACATCCTGGCTGCTGTACTAACAGTCAAAGGAGGAACAAGGCCAGTACCTAATGAGTGCCTCTCTCTCCAAAAATACTCTATATCTAATTTTAATGAAGGCGTCATCAGCCTGTTTTTTGTTTCTTTCTTGCTTCCTTTCTTTCCTTCTTCCCCTCTACACTCTTTTTTATCTTTTACATTGTTCCAGGCACCACCACCACCCTTTAGTTCCTAATGTAAATTCGATTTTTATAACACAAATCGTTTACAACTTATTTATTTACGTACTCAATTATGGTTGTAAACATGTCAAAATTATCGAAATATTCAAGAGAAAGTAGATTAAAATGATTAAATTCTCGCACATTTTGAATGGCTTCTTCCAAGATGGAATCCTGGGTTCGTCGCTCACCACTGGGTCCAGAAGATGTCCTAATTTTCATCCTCCTTCCACATTAAGAAATTGTAATGATATAAAATGAACGGTGTATCTCCATACGATTCGAAATCTAGACTAAAATTATCTTTCAGTACACATTTCACCGAACCTTTACCAACTGCTATTGCTGAAGAATTTTTGCTACAAAAATACCGAAGTTTGCTTTAAAAAAAAAGATGCAACGTTTTACTTGCATTCAGTGGCGCGTAGCCAAGTGGTGTGGGAAGGGGCGAATGCCTCCCCAAGGCGCCTGAAATTGAATGTAAGATATGCAAAAGTGAGCAATGTTTCGCCTTTAAAACACGTTTTTTTCAGAAAATTTTCGCTCGTGCAGTAATTTTCCCTTCATTTTTTATAAAATAATCCTCTAATATCGGCAATTTTTAAAAAATACGTCAAAATTTTCGAATTTTTCTCCCTTGAAAATCTTACTTTGCCCCCCTCTCCCTTGGGAAAATCCTTGCTACGTCACTGCTTATTGTGGTAATCAGTCGTAAACCCAGGGACGTATTGAAGAGTTTTTTCTGAGGGGGAGGAAGGGGAGGGGGCAAAAGTTGCGAAAGTCCCAACTGACTCAACTCAAAATTCCAAAATATCAAAATTTTTTTGTATTGGCTGAAAAAAAAGGAACCTTCTGACTGGTTAGGTTTTTCCAAATTTTGATCTATCGACTAAAATTTCCCAACTCCGGTGGAGGCTTCTCTGTCCCCTTTTTTTCGTCCCTTACTAAAATGGTGAATTTTCCCAACTGCTGGGTGGAAAATTCTTTCAGTGATTTCCTCCTCCCCCTATCAATACATCCCTGTGTAAACTGACATAAACCAGAAATTATTCACCCGCCACCCAGTCTGGAAAAATACGTCTTGGTGAGCAGGCTGAATGTTGTTATTCCATTGTTACTTAGTCCTTTGTTCCATTGTTCCCTTTGTTTCTTCCGTTTTTCGTTTTTTCATTCCTGTGTTGTTCACCTCATTCCCTTTCTTCCTTTTGTTTTGCATTCCTTTGTTCCCACTTCCTACACTATTTTGTTCCATTTATTCTCTTACTTCCTTTAGTCTTTGTTATTTGTCCTTTTGTTATTTCAGTTTGTTCCATCATTCCATAGATCCTTTATTGGATAATTTGTTTGCTTATTTGTTCCATTGTTATTTTGTTCATTCCTTCATTACCTCGGTCCTTTGTTCCTTAATTCCACTGTTTCCTTTATTCACTTCATTCCCTTCCTTCCCTTTATTTCTTTGTTCGTTCTTTCATTCCCCAGTCCTTTGTTCTTTCATTCATTTTATCCCTTTTTCCTTTATTTGTTTCTTTGTTTGTTAGTTGGTTATTTTTTAATTTTTTTAATTAGATATTTATTTCTTTTTGTTGATCGATTCACTAATTTGATAACAACAGAATAGCAAAAGCTAGAAACTAAGTTGGGGAAATGAAATTTTGATATTATGTAGTGTGCGATAATAGAATGAAAGTCATCTGTGCAGATTTATAGATTTGCTTAATTGGACCATTCAAGGAAGAGAGATCAGAATGTGTCTTCTATGCAGAGAATTTGTAAATTAGCTAGTTAGCTAAAATCTTTATAATGAACTAACTTTCACAATTCAACGTGGTTCAAGTTCAATGAGGAGCTCAATCAACCCATTGGGTTAGAGCCAAGAGTACTTAAAGTAGCCGAAGTCGATTTTTTTTTTTTTAGAAATATGTCTCGCGAACCATCTATTAGTCCAATCGAACTTTTGATGACAAGTAATAATTATATACTTATATTTCTTTCAATTGATATATTTGTTAGTAACCATTTCTTTCACAGGATCAACAAAAGCTGACTTTCAAAATGCCCTTAGTCCAAAACACAGAAGTTTGGGAAATAAAGGGGGAAAATATGCAACTAAGGTCATCCTATTTACTATCATAATCGTATCAGTGCTTTGAACACATATAACTCGCCTCCTAATAGAGATAGAAATTCTCGGTGAATGCTGGAATGTGTATTTTCTTCTTCTTCACCAGATAGCGCTAAAGTCTCAAAGTCTCAATTTCGGTAATTTTGGACTAAACGCGTTTTGGAAGTCAGGTCCTCATTGATAATATGTTCGACATTTATGTGATTGTGAAGCCTACTCAATATTTTTTCAATGAAATAATACACAATATGTACAGTGATATTCTACCCAAATATATTTTCTTCGCATATTTAAGTCATGCAATGTACATCCTCATCAACTTGGCTTACTTTGCGGGAAAAAGGACAATTATTGTACAAAAATTCTAATTTTGTTAGCACTTTACTAAGTGCACTGGTAGGTTCTACCTGTCATTACAGCCTGTTGGTTACAACGGATAATCCGCAATATTACAGGTCGCTAGTTCAAATCCCCAGGACTAAGGTAATAAGCTGCCCTAATATAGCCAGATTCCTAATATGGTCCTCAGCCAATTGCCGGAATCCAATCTTTTTTTTTTAAATCTGGCTGCACTGTCGGTTACACGAGCAACTTACACACCCGGTGTTAAAAAGTGGTTTTTTGGTTCGTACCTCAGATCCCGGCAGTTGGCTGATGGCTATATTAGGAACCTGGCCATATTAGCACGCCTTCAATTACTTTTTCTTGAGAAAGGGAGGGCAGCAGCAGGATTCTTCCTGCAGATTTTCTGAAGAATTTAAATTTACAATTACATACTTTTATTTATTGATTCGTATGATATTTCGATATATTTACTCAATATTATCATTCGAAAGGATAGGTCAAATTCAAAACATAACATAGATGTAAAATTCTTCAAAATCTTCAAGCAACCGTTCCCACCGCAGTGGCACAGCCAAGGGGGCATTGCCCCCATAAGTATCCTAACAACTTTTTCCCCCTTTTTGCTACAGTAAACTTAGGGCAATTCTAACAATTTTTTTTTGCTTGGCCTTCGCCTTGCAAGAATCCTGGCTACGCTACTGTCCCCCAGCGCATTTCCTGAGTAACTCTGTTCAGCTTACCTTCGTTTGTCTCTAGAACTCGGTCAGAACAATGAACTTCTCTCAATCGCAATCAACAGCAGACTTTGCTTTTATTTCAACATCATTTTGTTTGATAGTATCTCTCACAGTAGAGTAGACTGGAACAAGTACTGCACATAGTTGAGTGTGAGTTGTCACGTGGACGTTTGCAACTGCTCCACCGTACCAGCCTTCATTCTCCTACTAACTTTCATTTTTGTCTCGGTGATGAGATGGCTATCCAGTTCTGTCGAGTGTCTTATCGGCTTATAATATTGAAAAATATCTACTCGCCGTAACGGAGGTATCAGTTCGCCGGTACAGTACAATCTGGCCGAGTGCGAGTTCATAGCTTCGTACAATTACGAACTCGATATCGAAACAAAATTGAAAGTAAGACCTTATGGAAGAACATTAGAGCCGACTAGGTGTGCGAATTCGATTCGAAATTCCAGTTTCTACAAAACTCGTTTCGCCCGGCCGTCTATACGAATGGCCAGCGCGTTATTTCTAAACGATTGTTTAATTTTTAACGCTAAGTGAAACTCGCGGGCAACGCGAACGAAAAATTGCTATTTCAGATGGCTATCTGTATCTGCTCGGCAGATACCGCACATTATATACGCAGCGGTATACAATACGAAAACGAGAGCCGAGATTGTCAAAGTACAGCTTGCCAGCGCGGATGTTTTCTGTACCGCTGGGAACAATCAGTTAGCTGAAAGAGGACACGCTAAAGCAGAGTGCCGTCCAAATGCTAACATTACGAAAATAAAAAGCGTAAAAAAATTAAAAAACGATACGATCGCCAGTCGTACATCATACGCCGACGTTCTACCATCGGATTCTACCAGCCACCCTTCAAAGAGTCACCTAACCCCAATACATTTTCGCTTCGTTGTTTTAGTATTCCGTTCTGGTTTGTAGTCAAGTCCTATACGCGTACATGAAAATAATTTCACTTTTTTTCCTTCCTCCACTTTAATCGGTTTTACAACGAAATAATTCAAAAAAATACGCTAAAAATCGATGAAAGTTTTTTATTTAATTAAAGCGATAACGGTTTCGGTGTCCACTTTAGGGCTGTGCGCTGCGACTTCGTACCCTCGGACCGACCAACTGTGCAGAATCCATGTGTAGCGAAACTCGCTGATAAACTCTGTCGCACTTGTACGTATATTGTAACCTTGTAACAAAGATTGGTATTAGGGCCTGTGATAGAAAGTGCTTTGTATGCTAATACTTCCATCTTCTAGTACCATGTCCTGTGGACTTCGGGCAGTTTCTCCATAACTCCCAGTCTTTTGTCGCGTGGAAAAGTTCTTCGACTGTCATTCTGGTCCACTCAATCAATCAAATCAAATTCTTTATTAGGTATAATTTTAGTACACAGTTTATTATAATCTGTATGCCGATGCGCCGTCTTATATTCCACAGCAACAGAAGAGCCTTCCAACGGATCCAATGTTTCCTTTACATTCTACCAAACATAGATAATTATTTGCAATAGTTCATATTTGAATCCACGTAGTATGAATATTCCAGTTTTCTTTCTTCTTTTGATACTGTTGAGAAGTTTTCTCGTTCTTTTCCAGTAAGTTCTAGATCTTCCAAATTCCATATTTTCTCCGCAAAATTTTCAATATTTCAATATTTCAAACGATTTCATTCTGTTCTTCATTGCTGTTTCGAGGGTCTAGATTTCACAGTCATATAGAGCAATCTCGACTGGACGTAAAACTTCAGAAGTACCTTGTTCCAGTTGCAATAAGTATCCTTACCCAGTGCAAGACGAACCTTTAGTTCCTCATTCGGAATTCATATCCTCGTTTAACCAAGATCCGAGATATTTGAAGTGCGAGACTCTTTCGATATTTTTCAAGTTTACTTTTAGCTGTACATTTTCTATTCTTTCCTTGCTCACTATCGTCATCTTAGTCTGCTTGATGTTGATAGATAGACAAGCCGGCTTCGCTATAACCCTATTCAACAACGACTGGAGTAGGGATGGCAACTATCAAACATTTTGTTATCAGATAACTATCGATAGTTTTGCATTCTACAAAAAAATCTGTATTTCTATAAAATGCCATAGATTAGTTTCCTTATACACAGAACACTGGCTTGTACTTATAGCCATCATCACAAAACTCTGTCTCTATTACTAGAGGTCTTATGGCCTTGCACACCTTAGAAATACGCACCTCTGTTTTTGTTCTAATTCACAAATCAATCTCGCATATTGCTGTTGGAGTTTTATGCAGTATTTACAGGTAACTTGATTGAAATTTCAGTTTTCTGTCCACACTCCAGAGATACCGCGAATATTATTTTAATTTAAGAAAATAAATCCATAATGAACTTATAATATCGGAAGAAAATTATAATTTTCTCTTAAAAGAATTATTAATTTTTCGGCCACAGTCAGGTCTAAACGTGATCGTCGGTCAGTAATGATATTCCCTGTCCCCGAGTTGGTTCTCTTCGACGGGACTGCTAACTGATACTAACAGTGAGGAAAACAAAACAAACAACTATCAGGACACGAGTTTAGAACAAAGAAATAACTGTTCACATATTTCATTGCAGATTGCACAGTCACTGTTAATGTCATTCCACATCCATATTTCCATTCCATTTCATTTAGATTCCTATCAGTCACCATCAACACTCTACCTTATCAACTGTAAGGCAACAGCAAGAGAGCTTACAGCCAAGACTCACGTTGCTCTCTGCTACAGGAAATTGTCCTATATTTCTTTAAAAGTATTTCATAAAAGGGTTCTGCTTCAAGAGAATTTTAGGTCCTTTTTCTCAGTCAGACTTTTGTAAATATGGTACAAATTGATTCTTCATTATACTATCAATAACAATAACCATCGATAAGCCTGTCGTCATTATTGATAGTCTCACTTATCGATAACTATCGATAGTTTTGACATCCCTAGATTCTAGGCCAAGCGGGCTGAATTGTCTGCATATCTTGTGTTACAAGGCGCTTTCAGAAAGTAAGGTAACAAGGACTATTATAAAATAACTACGAATAACAAATTTTATTTTACAAAATTTGAAACGATACAGCCTTAAACTACTTCTCAACATAGTCACCTTCCCGATTGGAGCATTTATCTCATCGGTTTATCAACTTATAGATGCCTCCCCTGTAGAATTTGCCGTCCAACAAATCAAACCAGGTGTTCATAAAGTAAGGTGACAAGGCTTGTTGGGTTAAAACCAGTGGACAGATTGTAAAACTGACAACATAGGGCAATTCTACGCTCTTTTTATATTAGGACAACAAACTTTCCCTTAATTTTAGTATTCGTGTAGACGGTTTCCTGTGCTGCGAACAAAATAATGGCGTGTGTATTCTGGGATGGTGTGGTGGGACGTATGGTGATGCACGCATGCCAAAGTGGCCCCTGAGACACCGCATTTCTGACCCCGGAAACTACCCTTTCGAGTATCGCATCAGTAGCCGGAGGGCGTTTTGAGGCCGGCCCGAGCCCCCATTTCGCCGTTCTGCTTTCGGTGCGCGCTGTCCTGCAAGGGCCATGTGCCATGTATAATGTGACTAGCTGAACCACTTATGCAAGGACGTACCGACTGGGAGAGTAGGAAGCAACTTACCCCCCCCCCTCCTTGTAGGAATTTTTCACTCAGCAGTTGGGTCAATTTACCGTCTCAGTCAGACGGAGTTGACAAATTCCAACAAGTCAAGAGTTGTGTTTTTTTGTTTTTTTGCTTTGACACGAGGGAATTGAATCGAGAAGTTGGGAAAATCCAACAAGCCAAAAGGTTTTTCTTCCTTTTCTTTGATACTTGGAAATTCTGAGTTCAGTCAGTTGGGACTGTCACAATTTCTAGCCCCCCCCCCCCCAGGAAAACTCTTCGGTGCGTCCCTGCGCTTATGCAAAAGAATTAAAGATCGCAAACCCGGATTGTTAACTCGGGGTGTTTGCTTTTTACAAGATAATGCACGACTATACACCCCTTGTGTCACTACAGTTTTGTCAAAGTCGTTCAAATGAGAAAGATACCTAGAAGGAATTCGTTTTAAAAATGACAACGAGCTGCAGAAAACAGTTCTAAATCGGTTTGATTCGTTCAACGGCGAATACTATAAGCAAGGCATATATAAGTTAGTGTACCGATGGGATCAATGCCTCAATCAGGAAAATAACTACGTTGAAATATAGTTTGAAGTGGCATCTCTCCAAATTTTGTAAAATGAAATTCTTACGACTCATAGTTATTTCATAATAGCCCTTGTTACCTTACTTTTTGAACGCCCCTCGTATTTATTACTTCGCCTCCAATTCATACGGCAGCTGTCTGATTATCCATCAATAATGGATAGATTTTTGATTGGATCGCAGATATTGGAGGATTCGTAAGCCAAACCTTTCACTTCACTTTGGCCAAAATGCCGGCGAAAACTCGCTAAGCCGTAAAAATCAGGCGAACTTGAGTGAAGTCTAAGACAGAAGCGAAGCTCGCTATTAACTGATCCGGTTGACTGGAGTATTAAGACAGAAGAAGGGTCCTACAAGAGACAAAAGGGCAAGCATCGCCTCTCGGAGGAAAGAATCTCACATCATGGGATCCGTATTATAACTATGGCTCTGATTTTGGCAATCTACATCGCTCAATATCGCTCGATATCGGCCATCATCGGCCAATACGGACAAACTGGGCTGGATTTAGAGTTTAAAATTTTATTGGCTGAAAACTGGTGAGATCCTAATTTTCCTAAATTTCGAGGCAAAAAGCAAAAGGATCTCAGAAAGTTCATAATTTGCTTGTTTTTCAGGCGCATCAATACTAGAGACGTCGTTTTTAGAAATGTTTATATTCGTGGGCTCATCGTAAAGTTGAAGTACTCTCCTAAATCACCTGTCAGTCGACAATAAACCAGTGAAAATCAGAGGTCTGTTTCGCCACTGTCCAAATTTGAATTTTAGGATAAAATTCGTATCCTAATTGAATTTTTTTTTCTTAACCAAGCAAAGTCACATTTTATCAGTTTTTCAAGAAAGGAAGAAAACGTTTCACGTTTCATCTAATCGCGCGAACGCTGCTAAAATATTCGAGATTGAAAAACATTGCTGCCTGGCAGGATGTTCGGATTTAGCAAAACAAAAAAGAGCAATTTCGATAGGTTGGTCGACATCTTCCCTATAGTAGAGCTGGTGGACGCCAGCCCTTTTTTGGGACACGACGGATTTTTTGATTCTCCGAGAAACAGCATAGGATTTCAAAATCTTACGTGGTTCCTTTCTCAGTGTAACATGATTGCAGAATAAGGGAATAAAAGGTTATCCCTAATTGTTCTGAAATTTCGATTGCAGCAATCGGTCTTTTATCCACCACCTTAATTAGGATTGTGTTTCCGACAGAAAATAACAAAAAAAAAAAGTCAGATTGTCGCACTACCTCCTTCCCTCATGTAAGATCATAAAGAAACCTTAATAATGCGATACTTTTTTTAAACAGAATTAGCATTTCGAAACCTGATGATATAGTTCAGAGTATAGTGTACTAAATGGACAGTACTAAAAAGTATTAAGGTACATGAATTTCAAAAAATGCTTTTGAATATTTTCAACGGCTTCCGCGGTTGCTTCTGAGATGGCTAGATTCCTTATAATGGATGGAAATTCGAGGTGCAATCTGATCAAAAGTAAAAGAGCATTTTTAACCTGCTTAAATTCTGGAAATCGCGACTAATCTAACCGGATAGCCCATCATTCTTCCAACTTTCGTAATGATCCGGCGCCTTTGGGTGCTGGGAGCACCTGCAAAAGCCTCCAGCAGAACTAATCAAACGTTGAAAAAATGTACACCGACTCCGGAGTCTTATAACCTGCAGCTAAAATTGAGTTTTCGGCCGTCGAAGTGGATAACGTTTGTTGTAAGAATTGGATTGTGCGTGAATTCCGCGCCGAAGTGACCGCACAGTAAATCGAGTCTCTTTCATATTCGATTATAGAAAGACGTGCACGAGGCGTCCGGTTCGAGGAAAATATTCTTTAGTGAAGGATAACGATTCGGAGGTCGCATTGAGCTGCGAGCGATACTGAGTATCGAGATTCGAGAATCACTTGTATGACGAAAAGAGAGAGAGAGAGAAAAAAAAGGAAGAATCGGAAAGACGAACAGACATATATTTCCTGTGCTGATGACGCTCCTCGACCTCTTTGAACATGTAAATACAATCTGAATTACAAATACGAGCTTCATTTGTCAGTAAGCATTTATTTAAAAGGCGACTTGGGCTGCGTGGGGTTAGTTCCGGGCACAGCCCTTTCGACGGGTCTATATGGTCTGACTGTTCTTCGATTAGGTGTCAATTTTGTGAAGAAGGAAAAGGGAGTTAGTTTGCTTACGCGCGGCTGGGCTGTTTCCTGTTTGGATCCCATCGTAGTCAAAATGCGTTTTTTTTTGTTTTGTTTTTTTTCTCCTAAATGAGAAACCAGATATAACTCTTGGTCTGATAGTAAAAGTGGGGTCAGTGTAAACTTTACTCGAAGTTTTAAAGCAAAAGAAAGCGGATGACACTAGTTTCCCGTTTTCAGGTACGATTTTTCCTTTTCCCGACGAGCCTCGAATTGACCGGCGGTGTCGAGCGAAGCGAGAAATAGCGGTAGCGGGCCATTGGGCCCCGACGAGTCACGAATCGTCAGCGGGCGTGAAACGATGTAGCCGCAAACTCGTCGGCGGACACGAAACGATGTTGGAATCCCGAAGAGTAACGAACCCGTCAGCGGGCGTGAAGCGATATAGAAGGCCATTGTTCCGAGGATTCGCAGATATTTTTTGGAGGAAGCCCCTTATACGTATCTGAATTTGAAAGTAGTGATAGCAAGGGAGCCAATTCTCACTAATAAATGTTCCACATTTTTGAAACATTCCAGTAGATATGAAAAGAAATGCTCAATTTTAGAAAAGTTTTTTGATTTTTGGAACATGTGCGCTACGGTGGCACTTACTTTATTCTTTTCTTTCCGAATTTCGATTCAAGATCTGTTCCAGCTGACACTAGATAGGTATGAATTAAAATGTTGCAAAAAGTATTACATAGTTAAAAAAAAAAAATTGATTGCTCCGACGCAATGTTTTATGCATACAACTGATGTCCTCTAAGTCAAACTCCTCCTTCCCCTTGAGTGATTTTTTTCAATGCTTCCCACTTCGATTGTCGACTCTTACGTCCTTTTCTTCGTAACTGAAATGGCAGTGAGGATACATTTACTACGCAGACACACACATTACGGACAAACTAAAATGCAGATAATCAGTTTCTGTGACGTAGTAATATCTGATTCTGTAACATACATATCTAAAACGTGTCACAGAAACTGATTATTTGCATTATTTCTAGTTCGCTGGTATTGTGTGTATCCGCACAGCAGATGCCTCATTATTGCCGTTGCAGTCACGAAAAAAGGATACGATGGCCGACCTACGAAGTAAAAAACATTTTAGAAAGTCAGAATTTCTTGAAATTGGCTCCGACTTTGGTAAAGTTTACCTAGAAAAATGTTTGATGAGTTCGCCTCCTTTTGCACACAAACACTCCGGCTTCGGTTATTTTCAAGTGGCGGGGAAAACAGAAAGAGGTGAGGTGCTGGTCAAGGGAGAAGAGAAGGGAAGGGGAAGTTAAAATGTCGGAATCAAAAACTAGCTGCGGCTTTGGCTCCAGCAAACAATTTTTTTGTACTTGGGAATCAGAAAATAATTTTTCCAAATTCTGGCTCCTGTCTCAAAAAGTAATTTTTTCTCGGCTCCGACTTCAACAAATAATTTTTTTAAGCTCTGGCTCTGAATATATGAACGAGAAGTTAAAATTTTGAAAAATCTGGAATTCTGCGTAGGAAAAGCTGTAACTCTAAATGCAAAAAACGTTAAGCAAACTTAATTACTTACAAAAAAAAGTTGAAATCCATGAATTTTTGACGATAATATTTGAGGGGGGGGGGGGTATCAAAATTGAAGAACTCGTTCAAAAAGTATAGATTTTTCGGTGAAAAGGGGAAAAAATACAGGTCTTTTTATTTTGTATAAAAAATATTTGAGGCGAATTCTAGGAAGAATAATTTTGTCTTACTAAAATTAACATAATTTATCCCACTTAGTTGGGGTGGGGGACACCAAACAAATGACATTTTTCGTTGAATTTTACACACGTTATTTCTGAGATCAATGCACAAGTTCTGCGGTGTCAGTAGGTTTTTTGGGAGTGAAAGTTGCGAAAGGTATATACAAAAATTTTTAGTGTTAGTCAAAAGTCAAAAAATAACTCTCCTGCCTCTTAAAAGCGGAGTAACACAAGACTAATCCTGTAAATCTTTTAAAATATCATAAATATAGACTAAAATCTCTCAATGTGTCTTTCCACTAACTTGCTGAAGAGTTTTTTTTTCAATTTTGGGGGTTGGGTGAGTTGGGGTAATGTAACTTGCACTCCACCCCATGACCCTCCGTTCTGACATCACTGTACAAGTTATAAATTCAGTCTTCCATTTAAAACATCTGTTTCATTTATATACTTCTCCGGGGGCGCAACAACCTTGTAGCATGAGTACGTGCTCAGAGCACGTGCCTATCAATAACCAAGAAAATCAACGTTAATCAAAACGTTATCCTTTGCTGGGGTGCACATCACAGTTGAGTAGGTGCCCTGGCACCCTTGGTCCACCCGTTGTTACGCACCAGTACGTGATCATTTCTTTTATCGTGTTTTAAATTTTCAATTAATTTTGTTATTTTCATTACTGTGGAGCTAGGAAATTCATATTTGTTTTATTTTGGAGCTTGAATCTGACTGAATGTATTCCAATTATCAAAATTTCTTCTGTACATCGAAGGCTGTATCAGAGTAGGGAAAAACTGCAAGAAAGCGATCAACGTTTGTGCCAAGAAGGGCATAGAACTTAGAATTTTCAAATCCAATAAGTAATACAGTTTGGCAACTGGAAATAGCTCAGAAGTGGTTGAGTCTGATATGTAATATGAAAAACTACATGGGCTTATTTCACTGTGGTTAAAAAAAAAAAAAAAAAGTTTTCTCAAAATTGTTTCCAGGAGCTCAAAGTGTTCTAATACGGGTAGAAACACGCCAGCCAAAAAGTGTTCAAAATCAAAAAATTTTGAGAGGTTGAACGGTGGTGGTGAAATTGAACACAGGATTCCCCATAAGAAAAGTACCAATTTAACTATGAATATAAAAATTCTGAAAAATTGAGTTTGATTTAAAATTTGGATTTGAGTCTAGAAAATTGGTCTTGGTGTATAAATTGCGTATGCACCTCGAATTTCTCAAAAAAAAATTGAAGGTCAATAGCCTTATAGGTAATTCTTTTAATTTTGGGCAAAAAGTGAACTTCAATAATCATGGCTCATCGTACTCGATTAAATATACTAAAAAATGTTTAAAAGCTTAAAAATCCGTTTACGTGATTCTAGGGTACGTTAAATCCATTACTGAAGGCTTTTCCCCAATTCCATCCAAAAGGCTCCATGGGGAGCGAAGAGAATCAGAAGCTATAAGATTGATCATTACGTACTTCAAATATATCAAAACAGGCTTTGTTAGATCGGCGATTACATTTCCGGTTTTTGTTTTAACCTAATCCTACCCACATTGATCTACAGGGGGTTGAAATGTGAAATATTCAACCCAGCCGAGCCGTTTAGATGGATTGGGGAAAATTATCTCAATAATGGACTTAACGCACCCTAGAAGCACTTTTAAGCATTTTTTAATACATTTAATCGGATGAGCCAATATCACTGAAGTTCACTTTTTGCCCAAAATCAGAAAAAGGTCTATTTGACGTGTAAACATTTTTCCGGAAAATTCGTGATAAGTACCTAATGTGTACGAAACTGAAATCAATTTTCAGGGCTCACACCAAATTTTTAAATCAATCTCAATTTTTATGAATTTTTATTGTCAAATCGGTATACTTTCCTTATTAGGAATCCTATGTTGAACTTCACTCAACGCTCAATCCCTCAAAATTAGTTGATTTCGAAAAAATTTTGACTGGCGTGTTTTTAGAGGCCCAGCGTGCTTTAAGACTCGAGAAACCTAACTTCTTGAAAAAATATTTTTTTTGGACCACCTTATTATCTCACTCGTACTTATACATCAAAATTAAGAATTTTCAAATGTGATTATCTCGAAACACGATTTTTTGACGAACACTCTTCTTGTGGCAAAGAGCTAAGTTCAAATTTTAATTTTTCACAAAATTCTGAATATTCATCGAAACTGTGGAATTCTAACTAACTTGATTCCAGTTTACCACAATGATATCTCCACTTTCACAAAACACTATTTGGGATTTTCTCTCTTGCCTATGTTTTTTATTCCTCGAGCGGAAAATGCACCAATTTAGGTACCTACATTTCCTCACGTCCAGGGTTTTTTTTTCTTTCTTATACACGCGGGAGACAATTTCTTCTTTGTTGTCCGTATAGAGAATAAAATTCTGAAAAACCGGCGAGTGGATTTCATCGCGGATAATTATTCGGAGAGATATTTTTCATCTGTTTACGAGCGTTAACTCGCACTAAAATATGTTTGGTAGTTGCGCTAGTTTTAATGTATAAAAAGGCTGATCGTACGCGTACAGAACATGGAGGAATATACTCCTCCATTTGGGGTACGAAAACACAATGGGGTAATACACGGCGGCGGTATTTATTAAGTTAGTTTCGCTTTCCGCAAATGTGACAAACGATAAATGTTTCAACAATGGTCGTTCTGTCAGGGAAACAGAGGTCGGAAAACTTAATCAAATTAGCATACGAATGCTTTTTCAGCATAAAATACGCTGATATGTATTAACGCTTGGTTATACCGTCAGTTAAATTAGGTATAAGAGTCAACATATTTGCATAAATATGTCGGCCTGAATGCTAGCAACAAACCATAGGCTACCGTTTGAGGTCCATTTATCAAGCGTTCTCTGACGGAAGGATACTAATGCGTACCAGGGTTTCCAAAATAACTTATTCGAACTTCGTGCACGGACTGTGTATGGTGTTTTTACTTTCGTCCTCATCCGCTTGTCCCGCCAGGGTAATGAACCGAAACAATTCTGCCCGTCGACCACGATGAACGTTGATGGTCACCTCCGACCGATGGGATGAAATGGGATGCGGTGGCGATTACGATACATTCATTTCACTTTTTTAAACCGAATGCTTTCTAATGAAAAATAATTTTTATCTCGTCACCCAGAACCTTATGTGACCAACTGTTCCATGTTATTCAACTGTTCGCTCGTATTATAGTCCATACAGACCATGGGCCACACAATATGTCGGTACAAAATCGAGGTACTAAGTTTCCATTGAAATACGGGTACGGAGTACTTAGGAAAATTCAGAACCCTGATTGCCACTCGTGACGCCAAGATATTCAAAATAAAGTTAATCAAAATAAATCTTCTCAAGTCGACTTTGCTCTCCGTGCTCATGGATGCCCACCCACGCTCATAAAAGACAAGCTTCTGCAGGATATCTTGGCCTGTACCTAAACTGTAAGTTAAATTGGTAAGAACATATTATCAAGTGCAAAAACAAAATCCTTACCTACATCTCACTAAATTATACTGGCTGATAAGACGTAGATCACTATTCAACATAAAAAGCAATACATCATTGGATATGTCAATTTTTAGACTAATATGGATGAATGCAGCAGAGATCTGGGACACCGCCAGCTCTTCAACCTAAGAACCCTGGAACATTTCCAAAACACATTCACCAGGATAGCTACCAACGCCCCTTGTATGTGAAAAACGAGCAACTCAGAGCAGATCTCAACTAGCTCCGGTCGAAGAAATTATTCAACAGGTGAACAAATATGTCAAAACAGACTTCACAAGCATCCCAACATAGAAGCCCTCACACTACTGCTGATAAGAGTAGCTTTGCAGTTCCTCTGTTTTTTTCAACAACCATGAGTTCTTTAGCGGTCTGGTGACTTTTTGGAGCTCATTTCTTGCTATCTTGAGATTGGCCTTGAGACATTTTCTCCTTAGGGTTTTTGATAGCATCGATGTGGTATTTTTAAACTTTAGCAAGCTTGAACTCAATAATATGCTCAGTATGACGGAACCAATCAGGATTCTTCTCGGCAGTCTCAAGCACATATTTTCCAAAATTTTACACGCAGGCTTTAATTTTTCCCCAATCAACAGTTCTATCAGGCACAATGGAGATGTCTAGAAGTTTGCTGTTCAGAGATTCTTGATAACTGCATTTGATGTCTTTTTTCTTAAGCTTGCTAGGCAATTTGATAGTTCTAGCCTGGTTGATCTCTTCTTTTTATTTGGTGATAGGATCACACTACTGACTAATAAAAAGTGATCAGATACGGCCTGGCGATTAAATTTTTGGAATCTAAAACGTAAGGGGCCTGGTCAACAAATTAACTTTTTTTTTCAGGGACGTTGGGGATTGAAACAAAAAGGTGCGCCCTTTTATCACACATACCGCGTTTACGGTACGCTTTAATTATGCAGAAATTATTACATCTTTAACCTTCAAGCCCAAAGGGCTCACGAGGCCAGGCCAAGGATGCATTTGCATTTTCGCACCCCTAGCCAGGTCGTGCCTGGACGTGATCAAAGTCGCAGCTAGCAGGTCATTTCACGTTAGTCCTAAGGAATTCTTTAAGGTGTCTCTGGCGCACTATATCAGAGTCAATCATACGTCCGTGTTCGGATCTAGGGTTGATCCAGGGAGCTTTATGGCATTCCTCTAACTAAAAGTAGGTATTCGTTATTGCTGATCCATGGGCAGCACACAGTCCGAGTATTAGTTGGACATTTGAGTCAACTCTTCCTATGCCATGAGGTCCGAGTATTCTTGATCCTTGGGAGTCGCTTCCAACGCTAGCGTTGGAATACCGGAGTGATATAACTCGATCGTCCTTCTTCACTTTATCGCGGATTTTGCCAAGGTAGTCATAGAATTTATCAATGACATTTTTGGGCGACTGCATGGTTGGCGCGTAAATACTGATGATTGTGAGGAAGTCCTTCTTTCCAATTTGTATTCTTAACTAAATGATTCTGGTTAGTGTCCATGTTGGAACATGGTAATATTCTGTTTTTAGGGTGTGCTAATTCATTTTTTTTTCTGTTGTCCATAGCGCTTTCAACTGTTACGCCATCTTCAGTGGAGTTCGAAGATGGCGTAACAGCCGAGAGCGCTATGGGCAACAGAAACAAAAAAATGAATTGGAACACTCTAAAAACATAATAATGATTCTGTCTGATACAACTGATGCAAGGAGCTCTACCCGGCTTTTGGTGATTGAATTTCTAACTACAATAGCTACACGATTCACTCTTTTTCCAGATCCTTTGTTTAACCAATAAGATTTGTAGTTCTATTGGAGATACCGAGTTTCACGGATTGCAGCGAAGTCCAGGTTATATCTACATAGCTACCTTTCCATCAATAATGGCAGTTTCCTTTCAGGTCGCTGTGCTTTACCTTGATCTAGCATAGTCTGGATATTCCAGGCTCTACTCATTCCACCTCTGAATCTCTTCTTGAATCTCTTGAAAACTGATGCAGCCCGCGGAGATTCAAACAGGGAGCTATTTTACCTCCAGAATCTTTTACAGCGGCTGCAACACCGCCACACATACTAAAACGAGGAGGTAAGGGATGAAGGAAGGAAGTGCAGTCCGGCTATGGTGCACCCGAATTCCAGGTTAATGTTGGGCGAGCGTTGCCTCGGTAAGCACGGGTTGTCTCACAGAGTCCCTCGCGCAGGACAGCGCGAATCCGAAGCGGAGAGGTGAAATAGGAGACCAGGCCAGCCTCGAGACGTTTCTCTGATCACTAATGCGATACTCGAAAGGGTAGTTTCCAGGGCCTGGGGTGCGATCTGGGGTGCCACGTTGGCATGCATGCATCGCCATATGCTTCACCAATGGAGCAGCTAGAACAGGGACGTACCGATAGGGGAGAATTTATAATTTCAGTCAGTCCAAGTCGAGAAATTTTGATAGGGTTGGGAAAATCTAACAAGTCAAAAGCTTTTTTTCTTTCTTGTTGTTGAGAAGTTGGAAAATTCCCACAAGTCAAAAGTTCTTTTAATTTCTTTTTCTTGCTTTGACACTTGGGATGAATTTTGAGTTGAATCAGTTGGGACTTTCACGCTTGCCCCCCCCCCCGGGAAAACTCTTCGGTACGTCTCTAAGCTGGAATGTTGTTGACGAGACATATGCGCGGAATTCATGGTAGCTTTGCGCTGAGTGCACCATGTCCTCCTCACAGCCACAGCTTGCTTGTTTGATAACTAGACGGATAAAGACGATCGGGCAGTGCTATAACTTGCGTGAGAGAGACAGTAGCCCATAGGCCCATACCAAGTAGCTAGGGCTTCAGATGCCACTGTACACTATCTGCTTGAGACTTCCACTGCCACCCGCAGGCTAGACAGCGTGTTCCTGCTTCTATCCGATGCCCGGATATAGCACCGTTACAATTTTGAATTTTGAATTTAGAGTCGTTGGTCCAAGAGGGATGGATACCATATTTCTAACGCCCCTGGATCCGCCAAAAGGGGCATCGTTGTATAAATACTAGACCAGAGAAGAAGTTCTAACACGAATTTCTTATTTCCTACCTATGCGTTGTAATTCTCGAGTACTGACGAACTAATCTACCTCGCTGTTATCTTATGCCTTGCTATCTTCGTCCAAGAAGACTAGGTCTAACAATGGCGCCCCTACCAGGCATAACAACTGCAAACAGTCTCGCTGGCTTTCGACGCCAGGCTTCCCTACAGGTGAACTTCGAAATTCAGCCCATGCATCAATGAACGAAACCCCATTGTACGGGTACCAAAATGTAAAAGAATTGGTCATCCTGGAATGACTTTAATCCACTACGTACTCGTATATACGAACTTCTTAGTTCATCTAAAATGCAGGGACGTACCGAAGAGTTTTGTCTGGGGGAGTAAAAATTATGAAAGTCCCATCTGACTCAACTCAGAATTCCCAAGTATCAAAGCGCAAAAAAAAAAACACCTTTGACGTGTTGGATTTTTCAACTGGCTCAACTCAAACTTCCCAAGTATCAATGCAAAAGAAGAAAAACATTTTACCTTTTGACTTGTTGGGTTTTCCTAACGTCTCAACTCAATTCCCAAATATCAAAGCAAAAAAAAATGCTCAACTTGTTGGATTTTTCTAACTCGCCTGACTGAAATGGTCAGTTTTCCCAACTGCTGAGTGAAAAATTTCTAGGGGGTAAGTTGCCCCCTGCCCCCTATCGGTACGTCCCTGCTAAAATGCACTCGTTCTTTCAATTTCCTTTATTGAAACTTGGCGGGCGAAATGATATTACTGGCCTCTGCTTCACGAGTGGGATGGGGCTGCCCCTGCCCCTCCCCTATCTGCAAGTATCCACTGCTATTTCGAGTGCAAACTCGATTTCAACATTATGTGTTGTGAGAAAACAACCAGTCAAATTGTTTATGTTTTGCCAAGATAGTACCTCGTAATCGGCTTGCCGCGGTTTCTTAATTCCCAGCAGCAGCGCGGCGCTTATCGAAACGGCAAAAATGACGCGAATCGACAGTACACGGCGTTCGGTTGTAAATGCAAAGAGCGGCGCGTAATCGGAAAATAATTAAATTTTAAGCCACCATACTCGTTTAATGGTTATAAATCACCGCGCCGTGACTCTTAAGAAATATTCGCTTCTAATTCTAGCCGAGGATTGCAACGCCAGCGTAGGACGTACATTACGCTGCGGGCGTCGCGGCGCGTATTTCTTCTTTTTCGCGTATATTTTCGCGTCTTCTTCGTCTTAAGCGGGGGGTATGAAGACTCATTATTCCCTCGTTATAGACTTACACGGCAAAGCCGGCTGACTCCGTCGTTTGGGGTACGTGAGCCGAACGACCGCGCCGTTTCCACCCCTTCGTCGAAACGAGTCATTACGGACGGGGGCACGCATGCTCCAACCGACGAATACATTTTCGAAACGGATACGGGCTTCGTAACTCTGCGAATGATGCGGCCGTGTGCGACGTACCGCTCGTCCGTGGCGCGGTCCACCTGCAAATGGCGGACGAGGGGGCCTGATTCAGCTTTGGCGAACCTCGTGAAATATTGACCAGGTTCTCGCATCGGAATGCACGGTATTCTCCGCCAATACAGACGCGAAGTTGAGCTATGTTCGGATTCTACGCAGTGACATATTCGAGGGAAACAGTAGGAGAGGTCCGTACTCAGGGTTGGACATGCTCAGGCAAACGGCTCGGGAAATTTCGTTTATCACAGCCAAAATAGCGTTAGTACCCTCATTTCGAGAGATCCCCAAAATTTAAGATTTGACTTGCGGAAAGAATTAATATTTATTAGAAAACTGAATAACGTAAATATCGAAGTAGGGATTTCGTTTCTCATAGCCCTAATAGTATTAAAATTTAAATCCTCATTTCGGGAGACCCCCAAAATTTAAAATTTGACTCTGGGAGAAAATTAATGTTTATCAGAAAATTGAGTAAAGTAAATATCGAAAGAGGTACTTCCTTGTTGCTCATTTCAGAATTGTTTCCGACTTTCTATCCAGCCCAAATTTATACAGCATAATTTGAATTTCACCCTCGAAATTAGTAAAATCTACGTGATTCACGAAAAATCAAATTCATTGTCTAAATAGGAACTTTTGGGATAACTGAAGACTTCCAATCAGTTCGTAAAGTTTTTCACATTGACTATTGCAGGACCCCAGGTGAGATTCCGGAGCAGACAAACTGTCGAAATTACGGATCTTAAAGATCGTTAAATTCGAACTTTCTCCAAATCTTAGATCGGATTCGAGCTTCAGAGCAGGGACGTACCAAAGAGTTTTCCTGAGGGGGGGGGGCGAAAATTGTGATGAAAGTTCCAACTGACTCAATTCAGAATTTCCAAGCATCAAAGCATCAAAGCAAAAAATAACTTGATTGACTTATTGGATTTTTCCAACTAATGCTGACTCAACTCAAAATTCCTAAATATCAAATAAATAAAAAAAAAACAAAAACTTTTGAATTGTTGGATTTTCCCAACTTCTCAACTCAATTCCCAAGTGTTAAAGCAAACAAAAAAAAACTTTTGATTGACTTATTGGATTTTTTCAACTGATGCTGATTCAACTAAAAATGCCCAAATAGGTATCAAAGCAAAAAGAACCTTTTGACTTGTTGGATTTTCTCAACTTCTCAACTCAATTCTAAAGTGCCAAAGCAAGCAAAATAATAATAATAAAGAACTTTTGACTTGTAGGATTTTCCCAAACACCGCCTGACTGAAATGGTAAATTCTCCCAAGTGCTGAGTGAAAAATTCCTACGAGGGTTGGTAAATTACTCCCTTATCTTGGTACGTCCCTGCTTCAAAGGCTCCATACACAGAAATGGACAAGCATTGCATACAAATCAAGCGGACATTGAACTCGAGAATTTTTACGATTACTGAGTTCAAACTATCGGACTATTGTTGTCTGACCCTAACTGTTGTTACAAAACTCAAATTTGAAAACAATAATTTAGAGAGCGGCATAATATTATGCAAACAAAATCACCCAAATATGCATAAAATAAGCGACTTTTTTTAGTCAAGATATGCATTTTTTCCTTTGAAAACGTAAAGATGTGTAAAATTAGTATGAGTATCATTTTACAGCTTCTTAAAAGCTCCATTTGTTGATCAAATTTTATTCTAAACTGAAACGCCTGAGAAAATTGAAATATTAAGGACGAAAAAAGGAAAATCATCTCAAAAAAGCTTTGATTTGGTAAATAAATTCAACTTTAAAACGAAGAATATAGCAACAGTTTTCCCTTACTCAACCCGCCAAAAAAATTTGCAAAATATATTTTTCCAACATTTTTTTCTTTTGAACATGAGTCGATTTTTTCCAAGGATGAAACGCAAAATAACGGTATTTTAGACATTTTTGTGAATCTGGCAAAATACATAAAAATGTGTAAAAATAAAACGCGAAAAAGACCAGAAATGTATGAAAATTTACATTTTTACCCCAAATATGGTAAGATACGCAAATTACGCGAAATGAAATGAGGCTCAAAATACAGGGATTTTTCTGAACGTAAACATTTTTCATCACTTTTGGGATCATATATGATGTAAAAAATATGCATTATCACATTATGCCGCACTCTATTAATGATCATTGATTCATTTTCATCATTACTAAAACCAAATTTGTTGAGAAATGTTCAAATCGTCAAATAACAAAATTTTTAGAGGCAGCACATGATCTTAATGAAAACGAATGAATTATCGTAGTGAAGATTGTTTTATTTTCATTTATTTTGTTTGGGGGGGGGAATTAAAAATTTTAATAATAGCTTCTAAATCATTCTTTGATCGGATCTAATTTTTTGGATAAAATGGAAAATTTTTGAGGGTAATGAAAAGCTAATTAGAGCTTAAATCAATCACAAGCCAATATTTGAAATACCGAGATTGATAAAAATATTAGTCGACTTTAAAAACCCAAAAGGAAATTGTAAAAATAGAGCGGCTACTATAATTACTAACTTTGGTTCATTTTTCTAATCAGCGAAAAATCTTTAATTTGATATTTTTTTGATTTTTAAAAGCTTGAATGCACCCTTCCCTCATGCATGCTGAAAATAATTCTTTGTTAATTTTTTCTCCCGTTTGGATTTTGTAATTTGATGGTAAGAGAATGATGAAAAAGGAAAGAGACGGACCGCTGAATGGAAGAACATTGTTACACAAATAGGGAAGGGTGGCTCAAGACGACATAGGTTTTACTTTCACTAATTTCTTGGGTGAACTATTGATTGGAACAAACTAATTGGAACCTAATAAAGTACAAGTCTCTGGTTATCATTACTTCTGGGATACATATATTTAAAAAATTCTTCAATGCTTCAAAATTTAATTTTTTTTTAAATTTGTCAAGTATATCATCTTAGACCATAATGGTTGATAAGATGACAGAGGAGATATTTTTTTTATTTTTCAATTCTAAAAAGCAAGAAAAAGTTTTTTAATGAAAAATTGCTTTATTGTGTTACAAAACAAGATACAAAATTAACTTATGTACATATTTCACCATTGGCTTCCTTTTGATGGCATTAATCACAGATTTCATATTTTCTTCCGTCCAAGAACCCCTTTCAGTAGTTCTGGTGCAATGAGAATTAATCATTTTGTCTGAAACAAGGTATTTAAATTGATAAAATTATGAAAGTACTTATTTTGTTGAATGTGATCTTGCCCTCCGCTCACTATGTTATCTTGTTGGCTTTCTTATCATATTTTCAAAATCATAAAAAAAATTGAAACTTACTTTTAAATGGATATATATGTAATACGGTGTTTTGAAGCCCACTTTTTGCTCTTTCAATTGGAATCATTCTTCACCAAAAATAACGAGAAACGAATTTACCATCACTTGTTGATATCTATCTCGAATAAAAATCATACGTCGCAAAAAATGTAAACATATTTTTTTTTAGCACTAAGCAGTCGAAAGATCAGTCTACAGCGGCTTTTACTCGCTACAACGTGACCAACATTTGAAGCGAAGGATAATTGTATTTTTCGCAAGGGTAGTTTTCGAAAAATCGTCGCTATGTCATCATATCGACTATGTCATCTTGGGCCACTCTCCCCTATGTCCTTCAGGTGACTGCGTTGACGCGCAATGTCTTCTCTAGTCGTCCATTTTCGAGGTCGCTCGGCCTTCTTCGTTCCGCCGGTCAAACTGCGATGGAACGAATGATCGCATAAAGAGGGATACGCAACTACATCACGATCCCGTTAAACCAGGTAGACCTGCTAATCAACGTTGTCTTGACGCCAAATCGACCTTTTGTCACAATTCAGAATCGATTCATCATCGACGTCGATTTCTCGTCGAAATGGTTTCAAAGTTGTGGACTATAAATCGATCCAACTTGACTGCATATCGACGTCGAAATTAGCACTTCAGATCAACGTCGAAATTGAGTTAACTTTGGATAAATGCTGTTCCGTGCTCTGTAAATCCACATCAACATCGAGTCAAATTTGAATATATGGTTTTCCATGATCCGTAAATCGGCGTCGAAATTCAGTCGATTGCGGGTAATTAGCTTTTTCGTGAACATTAAATCAACGTCGATATGAAGTCGATTTTGTGCGAAAGGTTTTTCATAGGCCTAGAATCAGCGTCAAAATTCAACTGAATTCGGGTCTACATCATATTTAGTCGTTGACCGTTTATCAATATCAAACACATGATGTGGGTAGACTCAGAGTACACATATACATTCCAAACAAACGTTCGGATTGGGTTGCCCTCCCTCCCAGCTGTAATTCATGTCCTGACAAAAACGCATCTTGAGTATTATTCTTACATAAGGCATGTGAACTATGATTCTTTTTTTGAATTTGCCCTACTGATAAGTCCTTGACACGTCGGTGATAAACTGAAAATATGTTTCCGCATTCGAAAGTATAGCAACATTCACCGCCATCCTACAATTGATAAGCAATATTTCTTTGAGAGCGGTAAAGGAGGATTGGAGGAAGGCGTTGTATGAAGCATTTTCTGATTTGACTGAAATATGAAGGGTAAAGAATCAAAATTCACATTTGCCATTTTACTTCAAGGGCGCAAATAGGTAAAATACTGTACATGGTCGCAAGAATATCTTTTCTGCGCCTGTGAATGTGCGATATGTATAACATACTCCACGTTCACAGGCGCAGCAAAGATATTCCTGCACTCATGTACAGTATTTTGCCTATTTGCGCCCTTGAAGTAAAATGGCAAATATGAGTTTTGATTCTATACCCTTTACATAATTATGGTCCATTTAAATAGCATTTGAGTACCTATGAAAAGGCTGATACAAATTTGACTTGGTATTGCTGTCGATTTTAAGTTGACTTAGTAATCTATCCAAAATCAACCACACATAAACGTCGACACTGAGTCAATATTCGGTCGACATTGATGATGACTGGAGACCGGATTCATGTCCTACAAATTCAAAGAAAAATCGAAAAAAGAGTGGAAAATGTTCATTTTATTTATTTTAGGCATCCAAGAATTTAGCATTACGGTACACTATGATGTGACATTCTAAATTTTGCAAGTACATTCATGTGAACTTCTGAAAAAAGCGCTACCGTCACACGAACAATTTCTATTTTTTTCCCTTCCCATTTGGTTTGAAATGGCATTTTCGGTTCTTTCCACATTTTTGACTGTTTTCGGCAAAATAAATATTTTTCTCTAACCCTCAATCGCTCTAAAACGTACTCGTACATCATCAGCACTTCTCTTCAAGCAAAACGACGTTACAAGTGCCGAGGAATCCAGTCTCTAATGATGACGCTTCAGAATTTTTGACGATTCGAAGTCGATAGCGAAATTGAGTATAGAAAATGAGTGGGTTCTATATTCAATACTGCAAGTTGATTATACGAAATGGAGTAGAAATGAAGTAGTAGGTGGTTCATGGTTTTCATTCGACTGCATTTCGACTTAGTCGATGGCGAAATTAAGTGGCACGGCACGGTTTCAAAATCAATTGGCTTTCAACTTCAAATCGACAGCGAAATGAAGTCGAAATTGAGTAGCATGAAATAGTTTGGAATTAGTTTAAAAATCGACTCTATTTCGACGAACATTTGTGAAGATCTCATTTCGACGTCGCATTCCAGTCGACTTCAGGTCGACACTACCTAACGATTCCAAGTCGACTGAATATCGACGGTCGACATGGTATAACGGTATGGTAACGTTTTTCTGCGAAACGTTTTTTGCGGAGGGTTTTTTGCGGAACATTTTCAGCGGAATTTTTCTCTTTTGTGGGGCGAGCCATTAGACATATCCATGGCAAAATCAAAACAAATGTGTCAACTTTGAGCTCTCAGTTGGGTTTTGAAGTCCTACCCGAGTCGCTATCAAAAACTCAACAAGCTGATGATAGCATTTTTGGAATTGAGCGACCAAACTTTCCCTTTTCTCCCCCATTTCGGTGCTTGATTCGTTTTCCGAAAAGTCAGTTTTGATCGCTTCGAGAGTTCAGTTACCTACGACTTTTAAAGCCTAAATCGGGAATTCAAAAACATCAGACGAAATCTTCGAATTCAGGGACCCATAAAATCCCCAAACGGATACTTTACTTATTCCCTACAACTAGTTAATTTTGATTATCTCAACAGCCAGTTTGACTTTCGCGATTTTCCTGGAAACCTTGTCAAAATGCTTCTACTATTCAGCCTCCCCGCGACGTACGAGTATTTTTCTTAAAACGAAATTTTTGCTTCGAGCAGCGTACACGCTAAACATTCAACGAACAATCTGTCAGACGCGATTCGCTTGTCAGTTTTGAGGCAGCGCTAGCACGGCGAAAAAAGATCGCCGATCACGCTGTGGATGCTGCGGTTAGCACCGACATGCTGCTATATTCGAAAAACAAATTTATACTGTGTGTTGTACACGCGTATAAATAATAGTTCGGGCCTGGGCAGCGTATCCGCGATGCAGAGCATTTCGCAGATTTGAAAAATGATCGCTCGCGAAGGGTTCATACTCAATAAGGTTCGTTCTACTGGCCAAACGCCCAGAAACTGACCCTTATGGCGGAATATATAAATATATTGAAGATTTCTTTCTAAATATGATGGAGTTAGACGTTGTATAAGTTCGGTAAAACAAATGGTTTTCAGCCCTCGTATACACGCGGTAGCTTTAGGCAAAAGCAATATGCCCTTTATATTTATGGAAATGAACTGGCGTGTTTTTTTACCAATGAAAACGAAGGCGAAGTGAGAAAAGAAAAAAACCGAATGAAGCTCGTTTACGACGAACACGTTTTTCAGAATGCGGTGCCGAAATAGTTTCGGGTTTTTCAGGAAGAAAATTTGGAAGCCCAGAACGTTTAATTTTTTGGACTACGACGGGCAACACGTTTTCCTCGTGGCCTGGGACCACAGTTGTTGCTCATCAATCCGTGTTTTAGATTCAGAATCTGTCCGAATCAACGCGCAGTAATCCGAGGAAAAACAACAAAAAGCTTGGAGGTAATCAAAAGTTTCTAACCCGTGTCACCAAGGTTCCGAAAATCGGGATTTTCGGGAGGAGGCAAAGGGTGCGATAGTCCTTCCCCCCCCCCCTAAAAAAACTAAAATTGAACAAGTCTCAAAAATGACAAGTTTTATCGAGTCCCAAACAAACTTTTCAAAGTTTTATCAAGTCGCAAGAGACCCTAAATAAATCTGAAAGAATTTTAAAATTGGTAAACGAGGTTTGAATAGTTGAAGTAAGTTTGAAGTAAATTTAGAAAAGTTTTAGACTCCGTAAAAAGTTTTTTCAGTATTAGGCGAGTTTCTAAACATTTTTATGAATTTTAATGCGAAGCGATAAAGTCTGGAAGAATGCTAAAAGGTCATTCACAAGTACGGGAAAACCATTATAAATCTTAAACAGTCGATGAATCTTAAGAAAATCTGAAACAGCCCTAAACAATGTTTAACTGCTTGAAGAACGTATGATAGTAATATATGTAAGTCTTGAGAAATCTTAATAAGGCGTGACAGAAACGTAAAACTCTTAAGAGGGTCTAGAAAGTGATCAAGAATTTCGTAGATTTTTGAACATGCCTGGGAGAATCCTGAATAAGAATTGATGAGTGTTAAAGTTTTCGAGTTCTTAGGGGTGCACCCAGAGCCCGCGCCAACAGGTGGCCCCACAAAATGAAAAAAAAAGAGAGGAATAAAACGCAAACTGTTTGCCGATCGCCAATCGGTCATCCAAATGTACGAAAAATGCTGACTATAAAAACACATGCATACCCACCCTCCCACCCATAAAAATTACAAATCCTTAAAAAAATACCACTCTTTAAGAATCAGATTTCATGTATATCTAATTTTTTAGAATAGGTCTACGTATATTATTTTAGCCCGAAAATTTGAGTTTCTTTTTTAAATTCTATTTAGCTAGGAAAGGGGGGCTCCATCTATATTGGACTCCGAGGCCCAGGAATCCGAAATCCGGCTCTGGTTTTATCAATTTCTGGGAGAGTCCAAAATTTTCTAACGTTAGCACTGAAGATCGAAGTTCCATTTTTTAATTGAATACGAATATTACTCCCCCTCCCCCCATTAAAGCTGTAGCAGAAAAGTATGTAGTCAGTGTTCATTTTTCATTTTTCTAACGCAGTACAAAGCGAATTATTTTGTTTAGTAGCTGAAGTGCAAAATTGTCAAAATTTACAATAACATAAGAAATATTTAAGAAACTCAAAAATCGCAGTAGTGACAGCGCTGGTAATTGTGCAATGCTAAGATCGAACATCACTAAGTTTCGTAGAGGTCAATGCACATAATTTCTTATGGTTATTCTCCACATTTAATCGATTTCATCCCAAAATCAACAGATTAGAAAATCCATCACACAGCTAAATCATCTGTAAATTGATTTTTTTTTTTTTTTAACTACCTGAATACTTTGGGATAAACCTATGAATTAAAGTTAATTCGAAATACAAATACCCCCTACTGCAAATAGTTCAACGAAGACCATCTCGATCTAGCAATATTATAAAATACGAAACAATCAACTTTTAATTAGAAACTTGAGAAACTTCCATTGTATAGATCACATTAATATACCCTCCAAAACACGACCGCTATTTTGAATAATAAGCCTCTTGAGAGCATTTTAAAGCGGCTATTTCTATACCACCCCTTTATACGCTTGTAAGATGGCAAAAGATCAACGAATATTCGAATAGAATTGGACGTCAAACTACGCTGACCAACACATCGAATTAAACTGCGTGTGTGCCCACTATGCCCATTTTAAAGAAAATGCTACCGTGTCCTTTGTGGATGAGGAAAGAATGGTTTATTTTACCGTTAAAAATGTGACGTAGTCCTCTGTAGAAAATTCTATACTGGCGAGCTAAAAAATAAATAATAAACAACTTTCAGTTTAGCAAACTGGTGACTCTCAGAGCCTTCGCGGAGCATTTGGGCGGGGGACCAATAGGGGAAAAGGGGCAATTTTCATTCTCGGGAGGGGGAGAGAGAGGGAGAGAGAGAGAAAAAATAGATCTACCACTTCCTGTAGTATGCCAGTATTCGGCACTGTCCTTTAAATTTTCATACATTGATTTTGACAATTTATTATTCCCTCCTCTCCTCTCAATTCCACATTATCATCAAACAGAAAACACGACGAACCAAGGGTTAGGGTTATAACGAAGTGCCTTTTCTGGTATAAACGATTGGGTAAGCAATTTTCCTAGATACTGAATTGTCATCAAGTTTGGTACATGATCAGAAGAATAATTATTCTAAAATAAAGCTCAAAATCTGAAACATCGACGAAATCGAAAAGTTAACTTAATGCTTTGTAAGAAGTCCTCAACCAACTGGAATACAAAAATTCAGCCCGATTCGTGGAAAATTGTCCCTTTGAAAACAATTGACAGTTATAAAAAAATTTAACGTCTCAAAATTCAAAAAATTTGAAAAATCTGAGTGCCAGAATCCAACGAGTGAAGCACCAATAGGAACAGTTTCTCACATCGCTGAATTCGAAAACTTAATCAGTTTTTTTGGGTCAAAAGTACGGGCGGACTAAACACAAAAGGAACACCGGTTAGGTCCGGGGAGCTAATTTTGCTCGAGTCTTGGATACGGCAAAAATCTAGCGGTTGTTCAATTTTTGGTGCTCGATTTACTGTTGTCTGAGAATCACCTGTTCACTAAATACCCGTTTCAACGAAACAAGTTATTCTCCAGTCTCCACATGATTTCCAACAGCCCGTCCTTCTGTATTTTATCTTTATTTTTCATCATACAGAATGTTCAAGAACTAGTGGCAGAAATTGAGACAGAAATGAGTGCTGGGGCAGAATTAGTAGTAGCAGCAATCAACACAGGTAAAGAGTAGATGAATAACAAATACATACCTATGCGACCTGGAATCATAAAATGTGTCTCTGGTATCAAAAAATCATTTTTCACTTTCTTGACAATTCTTATAGAAAAAATCACGCTGTTTCAAATGAAACAGATCGCAGCTTCTCATCTTCATTAGTTTTTCCACAAATTGCTATTAAAAATTACGTCAAAAGTTTTAAAACATCAGTTTACATGGCGTCGTGTGAAACGGGCCTATGGGAATGACAGAGAACAAGAATTCGAAACGCGGTTGCCATTGCAACTCGTAAACGCACCACTATGTACACGCTGTGTACATCTGTGAGCACCACTACCACCATCCCATCTTTACACTCTCGTTTATCTCGAAACCTATTTTCGCACAAGAGGCACATTTCATGATTCCAGGTCACATATGTTATTTTGCTAATTTGTTTCCAATAGACTTGTAAGTGAATATTTTTCCTTAAAAAAAAAAAAAAGTCTTTTATTGACCGACTTTGCACGTATATATACTCTGTACGAATATGACTCGAGGCCATGCACCGGTTATACATATTTGGAAATAAATGGCTTCTCGATAGAACAAATAATCGATTTTATTTTCAATTGTAGATTCGAGTCGCAAACCGGGTGTCGGCTTCTATCTCGGCCATCATGAAGAAGAAGATACAGACAGAGCGGTCGAGGCAAACGGCCGACGGACGGACAAAATTCGGCCTACACCAGATACAACGACCATGTACCATCCTAGAGCTTCTACAACTGCTGCGAACCCCCCGGCAGGACTCACCCCACCGTCACCATCTTCCGGCGTCGCCACACCTACCAAGACGAGGAGGTGAGGGGTGAAGGAAGGAAGCGTGTCCGTCAGTGATGCACCCGAATTTTAGGTTAATGCTGGGTGAACGTTGCCTCGGTCAGTAGGGTGTCTCATAGTGGCCCTGGCAGGACAGCGCGAATCCGAAGCGGTGAGGTGAAATAGGGGCTCGGGCCACTGATGCGATACTCGAGAGAGTAGTTTCCTGGGCCAGGGGTGCGGTCTCTGGGGAGCCACTTTGGCATGCGTGCATCGCTATACGCTCCACTAAATGAAATTCATCGATGAAAATTTTTAATCAGTTTCTAACTCGATATTTCACTCGATAATATTTATTGATACAGATTTCGATATCGATGAAGTTTTACTCCTTTTCTTGCATCGATTAAATTCAATGGTTTTGCTGAATCTTGTATCGATTTTTTGCTCCATCATGTTAGTGGGGCGGCATACAGTGAAGAAAAAGGTGACTGCTCTAGCACTATGCCAAAAAAAGTACCTATGTGAGATCGTTAGCTATGCTCAACATATTCAGGGTTTGATTTCTAACTACGCAGATGAGGTAGCTGCCTACAGTGGTAGCTTTTTTTTTAGAGAGAGGTCAAAATTAAATTAAAAAATTGTATGAGGTGTCGGGGGATACTCGAGAAAAGAGAAGCTTCTTTTACATTGTGTGAGTTGCTACATCAGTCGGTAGGTGCGTATACTGAATGTTATCTGGCAGATAACTGTTAACGGAGGTGTGGAGGGGAAGCAGTCTGGTTTCACGTACGCGCTCTCTCTCTCTTCCGTTATCACACTAAATGTGGCTGGAGCGTTACTATGTCACTTCCGTTGCATGCGTTCGCGTTCGTTTCACTTTTGCTACGTTAACTTCCCATCCGGAACCTGCGTGAAGAAGCTTCGCTTCAAAAAATTGACAAAAAAAAAGTTGTCGCCGAACTGACACTAATACAACTGCGCAGATAGACCCCGAATGCATTTTCTACCCCTGCAAGCTCACTCGTTAAGTTATAAGAGATTGAAACAGCAATATCGTGTTCTTTTTATCTGTCGGGGCGTCAACGGATACGGGGATACGATACGCTGGAAACATATAAAATGAAGACATACACGAAGTTATAGAATATACCTAATGGCTGCACAGAAGCCCATTCGTATCTAAATACCGTAATATGGAAATATTTTAGGTATTTTAATGGCTTTTCGATGAAGCAAAAACGATTCGGCGAGCGCTTAAATCAAAACCGCGCGCCATCGCGGAATACATTCGCCAACAACGAATAAATCATAATCAATGATGCATGCGCAATTACATTGACGTCGTTGATGTGGTACAATTGTAAATAAATTTCCGTATCATCGCCCTATCTGAACACATTTATCAGTAAACTGTATTTCGAATAACTATATGTGATACATTTCACCTAGATTGCTGTATACGAATTTACGATCGCGAGAGTTCATCTTCTTCTTCGCCCGCAATAATGAATTTTTTGCCTCGAGTTATATGCATTTTTATATTTAGGTTGTTGGAAGAGATTCAAAATATTTAAATCGCGGAATTTCGGCGTCATCTTCGACACACGACTTCGGTGCTCGTTAACGGTTAACTGAACAGTGTAGATATCCACAGCCTGGTGAGCTTGTGCAAAATGCATTACAACCAGCGACATGGCAGACTTGTGCGAAGCTTGGAGTGACGTTTTGGCCAGACAATGTTCTTGATCCTGAGAAGTAAATTATAGTTTAGAAATACTATTTTCGGTTTAAAAATATTTACGAATCTTACTTCTGATGCGAAGCCTAGGACAACCTCTGGCTACCGTCGCACGAGATGACACTGAATGACAACTTTCAGATCAATATAATATTGACGTATCTTTGACTCTTCTTCCTCTCATAATTTCTAAAGGGGTACTACAAATCATTAATTTTGGGCACCTGTTGGGGAGATGGGGACTCAAATACAAATGAATAAATAACACTAAGCCCTTGAATTTTGAATCATGAATGAAAGGACTGCTCGATCCAACAGGGGGATGTGATTTGTATCACCCCACCCGGCATTGATCTACATTTGCCCGAGTGGATCGCGATCTAAGGTCGTAACCAGCCTCTTGTATCCGAGGAGGAGCAACTCAAATTCTCAGAGGGCGTAATTCCAGCAAGATGACTGAGTTTTCCCGATCTTTTGCTATGGGAGAGAGGCTAACGAAGTTGCCAAGGAGGCAGTGCGCCCATTTGCAGCACGACGCTTCAACTTCCACCAGGGAATACGAATTTATTTCTTACTGACTTTTTAAAGCCACCTGCTGGAGATTTTTGACCTTACGCGAGATATTTTTACACGGACGAGTATATTATGATCACGCGATTCAGTTTTCAACGGCCGTAATTCAGCTCACGTGGAGTGCAAAAGTAGCCAAAATTACGACACGCGGCAAGCCCGCGTCTGCTGGGTCACAAGGCAAGAAAAGCGAGTCGAGTACGACGAATAACGATAAAAATATTCAAAATTCGCGGAATAAATGTTTCGCTTCGCTCGACGAGGCTGTCATAAAAGGCGAACATAAAATAATATATTCGAGGAAGATAAAAGCTCCTCGGTAATTAATAAAACAGGTTGAGGCGGTTGTAGAACATAATAGGACGGTGTGCGTTTGTAAAGCAAGTTGACAGCGTTACAAAAGGAAAAGGTAGTTTCAGTGCTTAAGTTCACGGTTGGTAATGCAAGACGGTTAGCACCCATGTGGAATATCAGTATTTTGTTGTTCCCGCGAGCATAAGACATCTTCCATTATCAGCGTAAAACGCTTTTCTTATCCAGCACGTATTATTAAATTGCCTTGTTTATCTTAAACGCTGTACGACATCGTAAAAGTTTTAAATATTTGCCATCCGTATTCATTAGATCGGCGCGCATCTGCTCCATTAACTTGGCGCAATATCTATTGGCGAGGAAAGCCAACCCCGCCATCCCTCTCGTGTACCCCTAAGATGGTTCCACTACTGTGGAGGAGAAAAGTAAACGAATAACTACGCCGAATGAAGTACAACTGTAGCCACCAATCACGTAGAATAGAGGTCGGCCTTGTTAAACTATTCATGCTGGGGGGGGGGGGAGACAGGACCCGAATGCACCAACTCGGAACTTTAAATCTGCCGAGTTTGCCAAATTGATCTTCGTCGTCCGGCCTCGTTCTCGAAGATCCGCGCATCACCTTCGCTCTCTATGTATCCTCTGGTGGGGCTCACCAGGCCAATCCGCAATCCTATCATCCGCACACAGTCGGGGCATCTGACGAGTGTGCTTGCTGTGGTTCTGGTCCAGTGTTGCCGATTGAAGACTCCGCCGTTTTGGTGAATTGCCGTTTTCCATACTGTTAGGTTCTCGCATAGCTCCTACCAGTTACGGTCCACTTTGGCGTTCTTCAAGGTTACATGAATCATATTCTTATATCGCTTGATCTGACCACCTTACGTCCTCCGGCCTTTTGGCTCAGCTCACCGTACAGGGCCCACTTTGGAAGTCTGGTATCGTCCATTTTCCGGACATGCCCTATCCAGCGAAGTTGGTTCCCGGCCAGCATGCGCTCAATCGGGTCGAAATTTGCCAGCTCTAGTACTTTTGTATTTGACACGTAGTCCTGCCACTTATAATTCGCAGGATATTTCTCAGTTGCGGCTGGTGAAATTTCTCGACGGCCTTGACATATTTTCGTTATAATATACAACATTGACTATCATATAGCATCAGGGTGGGTAGCATCCCCGCCTTAAAGACTGCAATTTTCGTTTCTATTTTGATATCGTTACTATCAAAGCCGTTTCAGCCTGAACACTGCATTCCCAGCATTTTTAACCGCTGTTTGATTTCAGAGTCCAAGTTGCAGATGTTGACTACCAGCCTACCCAAGTAACTGAATTGTTTCACGGCTTCGATAGTATTTCCAGCTATGTTGATAGGGGCGCTCGAGCTTGCAGGTGCGTCGTATCTCATTACCATCCGCTTTGTTTTTGTGTGATTGACTTCCACTCCCAGTCCTCTGTATACGTTCCTACAAAAACATCGATCATTCTTTGGGTCTCTTCGGTCGAGTGTCTTAAAACCACGGCATCGTCTGCATACTGCAGTTCGGAGATGAATCTGGATCGAACATTCTTCTGACTTTTTAACCTGGCCAAGTTATGTAATCCACCATCTGTGCGGTATCTCATTTTGACACCCCTATGACACCGCACCCCCGGCCCAGGAAACTACCCTTTCGAGTATCGCATCAGTGACCTGAGGGATGCCTTGGGGCCAGGCCCGAACCCCCATTTCTACGTGCTGCAATGGTGCGCGCGTCCTGCTAGGGCCACCATGGGGTTCCCTACTGACCGAGGCCTGCACTCCCTGAGCGCTCGCCTGGAATTCAGGTCCCCCACGGCCGGACGCGCTGCCTCTCTTCACTCACCCCTCACCTTCTCGTCTTGGTCCGTGTGTCGATGCAGGTAGGTGGTGACGACGGGTGAGCCCTGCCGGTGGGTCCGCAACGTAGCTGCAGCAGCTCTTCTAGGATGGTACAGAGTTCTCCTTCTGTTTGATGGTGTGGGCCGAGCTTGGTAAATCGCCGGCCTTCTGTCTCGACCGCTCCGTCTGCATCTTCTTCTTCATGATGGCCGAGACAAAGGCCGACACCCGGTTCCAACCGTTTCCGTTCTTCATCATCTCCGGAACCAGGGCGTCAGGCGCGAGACGGCTGATCACGTCGTCGTCGTCGTTGATGCTTCCTCTTCTTTCACCGCTGGGATTGATCGCTGTTGTGGCCGTCCGCGCCTCTCCTGCTCCCAGGCCTCACACTCGAACAGGGTGTGCCAAGGTGTGTCCTCCGCCCCTCGATCACTGTGCGCGCACACGGGGCTCGGCGCTATCGACATCCGATGTAGGTATGTGCCAAAGCACCCACGGCCACTCAGTACTTGGGTAAGGTGGAAGTTCAGCTCTCCGTGCGATCTTCCTACCCATCCGTCGAGGTCGCGTATCAGCGCTCGGGTCCGTCCTCCGTCTAGCATAGTTCTTACGTTCGAGGCTGCAAGGAATAAGCGTGATCCTTGGCGTCTTCTTCTCGTTCTTGTGCTTGGATGATTCAGCGGTGCACCCCGGCCCCGGAGATAATACTCATACAAGCAACAAAAAACAAAACAAGAAAGAACCACTCAAGTTTGCATTACTTAAATGCGCCAACTGTAAATATGGTCCGAGGCACCTGTAGGGTTTTTCGAATAGTGGTCTCAAATAAAGGTCATTTTTCATATCGATAATATCGATAATTATCGATATTTTTTAAAAGGCTGTACAATTTTTAAAAATGAGTTATGAAGCTAAAAATTGTGAATCTAAGTTCGCCTAATCTTCTATTATATAAATTGATAGCCCGCAACGAATATTAAGACAAAATTAGATTATAGAAGGATACAAGAACGAACAATGAAAACCGCAGTATTTTTCATTTTTCCCTCGTGCCGCGTGCTCGCGTCCTTTTCGTTTCTCGTTCCTTTCTTCTAAAGCAAACTGATCAACAACATTATCAAAAATATCAATACATTAGAAAACCTATCGATATTTTGATAATTTTTATATCGATATTTTATCGATAGTATCGATACACTTGAGACCACTATTTTCGACATTTGTATAAGAGAAGTTGGTCCGGACTGCAGCGAGGGCATTCGAAATCGAAAAACGAGAGCGTGTAAAAAGAGGTGTATTTACGAGTATCAGTAGTCAAAATAGATCTTCAGAGTGCAAAACATAATTTTATTTATTTATTTTATTTATGACCGTTCACTTACACTACTAAAGGTGATGAATCGCGTTTACACCAACCAGGGACGTACCGAAGAGTTTTTCCTGAGGGGTTGTGAATGTTCCAACTGACTCAACTCAGAATTCCCAAGTATCAAATAAGCAAAAAAATAAATAAATAAATAAATAAATAAATGTAATTTGTTGGATTTTTCCAACTAGCCTGACTGAAATGGTAAATTTTCCCAACTGCTGAGTGAAAAATTTCTACGGGGTGGGTGTGTGTGGGGGGAGTTGCCCTTATCGGTACGTCCCTGACGCCAACTTATTCAGTGGGCCCTTGAACGGGCATAGGTCTCCCTCGCTCTTCTCCATCGGTCTCTATCCCTTGCACCTCTTACCTAAAGCCTACCCCTTATATTTTTTAACTCGTCAAGCTACCTTGTCACAGGTCTCCCTGAACCAGTCAGAGATGACACGAATCGCGGGACTCATGTATATGGGAGTATGTCCCTATACTGAATGTACTTTGCGAATCTGACTGGCCCGGATACTCTTTTTCACGTGTTATTCCCGAGAATGTGGCATCCAATCCGCTCGCTAAACCAGGAAAAGTCAAAGAATGAGTGCACGTGCGAATGGAGCGACGATAGTTGGCGGACGCGAATTTAACAAATATAAATAAAAACGGGGCTAGAGGAAGCAGGTAAATTTATACATTCTGACTAGTGCACACTTGACCCATGCCGCGGGGCCAGGTTCGAATGAATGGAGCCTCGCGAGACGACCGATCGCACCGTCCGAGTCGCCTTAAAGCTCCCGCGCGATTGTCGTCGCTTAAATGTACAATAAAATTTTACAAATTTATATTAAACGATAAATTCGCGCGCGGCCGAACCGAACGAACGCATCGGAAAAGCATTGTACACGCGGCTGGAAACGCAAAGGGTATCGAATTTCGTCGGATTAACCGGAACGGACGCGCGTATTTACGGAGCGCGCGAGGGTCCTTCGCAAAAGTCGGTCGGAAATCATCATGTATTATTTATAGGCGTCTTCCGCGCCCCGAAATTCCGCCTTTTGTTGGAATTACGCGTTAATTCGATACAATGCGGTTCGCTCGTTGACGCTAAATAAATTTTCCGACACGTCCTTCCCGTCAGCACGTATTGCCAGTTGCCAGAGAGTCGACGAGGATGCTTTCCCGATGTACAGGATATACAGAATAATAGGTGGCCGCTGCAGACGTACCTTCGGCATCGGCTGCAGCGGCTATGACTTACACTGCACCTCTAATTTCAGCTTTCATCCGAAATTACCGTTCGGGTTAAACGAGCTGGTCCGACTGCTCCAAAAAAACACTCGGACGCGTTTTGAACTCGCTGACATGGATATGTTTACTGGCTCACCATGCGAAAAATTCCGTAGAAAAACGTTACCATCGTGTGTAGTTGCGTATTCCTCTTTACGCGGTCATTCGTTCTATCACTTTTTGACCGGCCGACACGAAGAATGCCGAACAACCCCGAGAATGGACGACTAGAGAAGGCACTGGAATGTCGGTATGTGCGTCAACGCAGTCGCATATCTTAACAATGTTCCTTCGTGCAGCGGTCGAACTCATTTTTTCATTTTTTTAACCTATGCTAGGTGTGTCCTGATTGGTTAGCTGAGCCTTGGTTATTATCGAACCATCTCAAACTCCCTAGGTCATTGGTTAATGGTCACTTTTCTCATACAATACAGAACAGATTATATCGGAACTACGGTGTATCTTTCTCTCCCCTCTCTATCTTCCCTCCCCCTACTGGAGTATAATGTACGATCTCGATTATGTCTCCGAGCGAAAGAACAGCCATCCCAACTACTGGGTCAGCAGTCTCGACGAATGCTATCGGATCTCCCGGTGAATCCCAGTTGCGTCCCAACCACCAATTTTTGTCTCAGCTGCGTCCCACCAGGAAAAAGGGCACATCTTAATTGCGTCCCTACTTTTAACAGCTCAATTGCGTCCCATATATTTCCTTTCCCACTTAACCTAGACGTAGGACTGGCTGCAAAGTATTGCAGATTTTCCAACTCCGCCTGACTAAAATGATGAATGAGTTCCCCCTTTCCCTATCGGTACGTACGTCCCTGGACTCATTCGTATGTGGCAAGACTCGTTCAGTCTCATTCAGACGCATGGGTCGCGTGAAACTGATAACTGATGGCTCGAGATTTTTCAACTATAAGATTCTGTATAAGGTGAAGATACCCTTATGTTGAAGGAGGAAGGGCATATGTGCAAATAAGGGGCTTCCGCACATCACCTGAAATCCTCTGCGAAAATTGAAAAATTATGCACTGTGTGGCCAAGTGGCAACGTGATCGCTTCTCAATCCTTGCGTCTCAGGTTCGAGTCCCACCAACGCCGGAAAGCTAGTGACATTCGAATACCCCCACTAACATCCTGGCGAACACAGCGACTACAGTAGCAATCGAAGTGAAAATATCGTGCGTTCTGTAACCCCAGCCAGTTCACTCGAGCAAGGCATTACAATCGCAGGGCGTGTTACCAGCAGATCAGAAAGATTCCGATGATAGTGGGGCGTATGGTGATGCACGCACGCTAAATTTGCCCCGGGACACCGCACCCCGCGTCAGGATAGGGGGAAACGCTTTGCGGTAGACAGCCCTTCTACTCCCATTTCTCCTCCCGTCTCTTCAGACGGCGAATCTACGACATCCTATTCATCTTCTTCAGTGTCGAGTTGCACCGGATCTTCCTCCTCTTCTGTCTGCAGCTACAGCAGCAACATCGTCGTTGTCGATGTTGGTGGGATGGCGAGTATGCCGGTATTGGGTGCTGTGACCGCTGCCTTTGTCTCTGCCACTCCAGCTCCATCTTACGGCCTAACGTCTTCTTGACAAAGACAGCTGTCCGATCTGATCCCGCTCTGCTCTTCAGCATGGTTGGGACCAGGTTCTCCGGTGTAAGCGGTTCAACGCCCGCGTTTTGGAAGACGGCCGCCGCTTCTTTCCTCTCTTGGTCGAATGCCGAACACTCGAACAGTGTGTGTGTCGGACATCAGCATTATTTCGCCTTCCTCCAGCGCAGTAAGAGCACAGCGGGCTCTCAGCTATGCCCATCCGATGCAGATACTTGTTGAAGACACCACGGCCGCTCATCACCTGCATCAGATAGAAGTTAATCTGATCATGGCATCTACCTAACCACGCGTCGAGGTTGCGCATTAGCAGACGAGTCCACTTCCCCTTGGTACTGCGAGAAATCCGCTCTTCCCACATGCGGAGCGTCTCTGCTCTTCGGTAGTATCTACCTATCTACTGCGTCGCGCCGTATACCTTTTTCCGCTCGTCGGCGGCTAACTCCGGCGGCGGTATACCAGCTGGTACCTAAACTACCTCTGTGGAGGCAGTGCGATAAGCGCTGACATACATTAACGCAGCCTTCCGTTGGACCCGTACCAGATTGGTTCTTCTATACTCCTTGGCTCCGATAACGTCGGACCAAATAGGAGCCCCATAAAGGAAGACTAACATGGCAGCGTTTGCCAGCAGCTTACGTTTCTTCTCTGTCGGCCTCCATAGGTTCGACATGAGTCCACTTAATCCGGCCAAGGCTCTCTCCGCTTTCTGCGCTGTCCTCATAGCATGTTCTAGGAAGGATATTTTACCGTCGAATCATAGCCCGAGGTACTTCAGGGCTGTACAGGGTTCAACCACCGCTCTTTTTAGACGAAAAAAAGGGAGTTGTACCGTCGACGGAGATGGAAGGGAGTAAATAGCACCGCTTCCGTCTTCTCGGTTGCTAGGCACAACCCATTTCAATCGGATGTTGCGCTCGAAAAAAGAGAGGGGCACATACACACATTATTGGGTTACGATACCTTTGTTTGAACACCTTCCTCATAAGAGTTAATCGTAGCCGACCTGGAATGGTGGAACTCATGGGAGGGCTGACAAGTACAAAGATATTAAGATCTGAAGATTCATTCAATCGCATTCTTCAGGCGCCGTATCCGATGCCGGACGTTGCCGGTCATGGTTCTGACGCGTGACTCTCCTGCGTAGGTTATTCGAGGTATTTTGCCATTGCTTTCCCAATGATTTTGTTGCGTTAGAGTTTTCCTTCTCTGTGCCAAAGAGTGCGCAGCCGCAGTTCGCTTACTAGCCACGTGTTTCACGGCGTTGAGTATGCTGTCCACGACGTGCACACGTACAACACCAATCTTTCTGATCTCAGCGTTACGCGGAGAAGTATTCCTAGCCCGATGGAAGATAACTCGCCTGGTGCTGTTGCCAACGCCAAGAAAACTAGTTGGGGAGCTAGCGTCATACCAGCCGTTGTGTTTGCTCGATACCGTCGGCGAAATCTTCGAACGAATCGTCGCAGACAGGCTGGAGAAACACTTTCGGGGGAGACGCGCGTTGCGCGCCAATTAGTATGGGTTCCGAACTGGAGGATCGACGATTGATGCCGCCGCGAAGCTGAGAAGGCTGGCACAGTCAGCGATCCAAAAGCTCCAATTCGGCGCAGTCGTCAGCCTCGACATTCAGAATGCGTTCAGCACGAAGCCATGGAGGCGCTGGAGAAGGCATCAGTACCCACGTACGTACGCGAAATTATCCAGGACTACTTCCGAGGCCGGATAATTGTCGGGGAAGCTGCTATGGGCGTGGTGCAATGAGAGATATCGTGTGGTGTTCCGCAAGGATCAGTCTTTGGTCAACTCCTGTGGAACATCACTTTCGATGGAATCCTTCGAGCAGAGGTACCACAGGGGTGAATATCATTTGGTACGCCGACGACAACCTGGTGGTCGCAGCAGAAGACGACATAGCCACGCTCGAGTACAAGGTGAATGCGGGACTGGACGCAATGACCCCCGTTGGACCGAGTCGGTAGGGACTTAACGCTGATCTTCAATGATCTAGTTTCTGTTCCTGCGAAAAATCAGCCCTTCCTCCAACGAGACTAGGACGTATGATACCGACTTTTGATTTTCAAATAAAAAAATTTCGTTCAAACAATCGAAATACGGGTTTTCTTAAGTCACTGATGAATTATTCTTTCATTCGAACTGAAAAATCGACCCACTTTACTTTCCGAAGCCAACATATAATACCTCTACAACATTTTCATTTCACCTATCGATATTTTCCCGTGTACTCGGTAATAGGCGAACGAAAAAATTCGCTCGCCAATTATTAACACGTATAGCGAAATATAAAGAAGGGAAAAAAATGTTGGTAAAAAAAAAGGCGGAGAGGAAATTCGGTCGCTGTGGGCGAATGCAGCCCAATTGATTCAACGAACCTCAATCTTCTACCCTATTACAAAGACACCCGAGGCTTGGCACGGTCTCCTCACTTTCCGCCGTCTTACAGACTAAACGTCGCACAAATGGATTCGCTACCTTAAGCGAGACGGATTACATTTAATAAAAGCTACCGTAAAAGCTTTTTATAAAACAATTTTCTGTCACCTATTACCGCTATAGAAACAACTACGTGTAATGTCCCATGGAACTCTTTTTTTTACCTCTTCGTCCTCCTGGCTTCGTTTTCTCCCGAATAATTTAGTTTCCAAACAAAGATACGAAAAACGATAAAAAAAATATTGCGCGGGGTGTATACGACCGATACACTGCCAGTGCGAATTTTTTAACCCCTGTTCTTCTTCTAGCCAGTCGATACCGACTATAACTATCTGACTTCTCAGTGCCTGGGTGTCTTGACATATGAAGTCCCTTTAATCTTGATGATCTTCCGTCCACATGTAGCACATTCGTGCCTTGAACCTCTTGAAAATTAATGCGGCCCCCTCTCGGAGATCCGAAACGAAATCTTTCACAGCAATTGCAAGACGCATATTGTTGTCAATCAGGCATACGCTCAAAATTCATGATACTTTTACGCTGAGTGCACCGGGCAGCCACAGCATGTTGGGCAGTGCTCTTGCGTGAGAACGAAAATAACCCTTCTAGCTAGGGCTTTGAATGTCACTGTACTTTATCTGTTTGAGACGTTCACTATCACCCTTAGGATAAATAGCCTGTTCCTGCTTGTATCCGGTCCTTGGCGAAGAATCGCCGTAGCAATTTTGAATTTAGAGTCATTGGTCCGGGAAGAGGGCTAAGACAGCCCTACCAGCCTCCCCGACGTCTCTGAAGTAATGCTCGAAAGGGCGGATTCCAGGGCTCGATTTGAGAGCAAAATTAGAAATAGGAGAGTCATTGGTCCAAAAAGAGTAGATACCATATTTCTAACGCCCCTGATGGATCCGCCAAAAGGGGCAACCTCTGTTAGGGACAGCATTACTGATGAACTAAAAAGTGCATATCCGGGCTGGGTTGTAGTCATCCGGAATTACCAGAGCTCAGGTCAATGATGGCTTCATTTTTGCAGTGTCGGATTGGAAGACCCTTGACGATGATGTCTGGCTGCTTTCTGGGGTCGGCTTGCCAGTGAGTGGGGCTTTCTTGAGAGATAGATAGTCCGTTGTAACGGAAGGTGGTATTGTATAAGACCCGACCACGTGGATATTGAATCCGTGATCCTCATATTGGGTGTATGGCATGTAATGAAGATGTAAGGTATGGCCAATATTACCGTAGGTGTCCGATGTTACCCCAGTTGACGATACCATTTTTCAGAACTATTTGTGGTTGCGGATGGTTCTTATCTATTCACTTTTGACACAACACTATCCACGATCACCAACTCCTTTTTATAATGAACGTTACTAGCAAACGAGGACACATTGCCCCGAGAAGCGCCAAAACAATCTAGTGTTACTGCGGGGCCGATGGGCCTATATCTAATTATGCAAAGTGAATGCGTAACTTCTGTATATCAGTACATCGGTTTAAAAATTTAGACCTTAAATACGCGTGTATTTTAAAGGCGTGCGAAATGAATTACAAACTGATTTATATAATGAGGTAAAGTTATTTCGCCGACGACGATGACAAATCTATGCATATTTTATACAATACCGAGAGGGTACTCAGCAACACGGTCTCCGGATTGCGTTTTAACATCGCCGTCGGCTTCCTCGCTCGTAATTGATATGCTAAATAGCGGTTAGGTTTTCTTTAATACGCTTTCCCGCCATTAATTGCTTTTTCTCGGCTTTTGCCAACACCATTGTAGGTTTTTTCGAGGTCGTCTTGCTGGAAAAAGCGACCTTCGACGGCATTCTGCTCTCGAACCGAAGCTGATTCACGCAGTGCAACTCACCTAGCGTGGTAGCAGCGGGAATGTCCTCGATCTTGATGTATCCTGCCATGGCGAGTCGAACGCCTATTCGGAAAATTAGAAAACTTTTCAAAGCCACATAAAATATCCGGACACCGGTTCACATAGAAGAGAAATTCCCGAAAATACGGCAACGTTTTTACGGCCATCTTTGTTTCGCCGGGTTGTCAAAACAGTTTCGAGTTAAAACTGTTTACAACCGTTTCGAGAGAGTATAGTGGACAGTACTTTCCATTTTCTTCAATATTTATAAGCTCGGCTTCGGCGAAATTATATTCGGCCTTCGCGATAATAAAGAAAGACGATCGTGCCCATAGACTTTCAATTGTTGGATAAAGATCCATTTAAGCTTAAGTTATGATTTAAACGTACAAGCCGATTCCATTTCTGAGATTAAATTTTGATGATAAATAGCGCTTTGAGATGTTACATATGCCGTAGAAAGTTATAGAAGTACCCGAAGAGTTTCTCCTTCCCTTCGCCGATTCGGCCAGCCCGGAAAAAACAATCTTTATAAGTGGAGCTCCGGCCGATGGGGTGGCGGCGGAGCAAAACCGATCTCACTTCGCGTTACAAGAAAGCTGTTTTCGTCTAATGAAAATATCTTTAAAACGATTTCGCCGACTCCATAACACATCATACTCCAGAAACGAGAATATTCGAAAATTCTGCGTAAAAATCTATACGCGGTATCTATACTGGCTTGTAATAAAATCCGTTTTTCCCGAAACCGTTTTCGATTTCGTGTAAAATCTAGTGTAAACGATGTAAAAGTTATCGCAGTTATTTTTCTTCTGCATGTGCTTTATTTGCGAACGAACCTTCTTCATTAAGAAGTTTGCATTTTACGTCGTCGAATCACGCCGCATGAGGGGTACGGAACCTCGACGGCGCAATGTTTTTCTTTTTCAAAAATATAACTTCAGAAGTTTATTCTAAGTGAAACTGTGTTCGCCATATAGGCTGTATATTTCTTCCTCACTCGCAATCACCAGAAGCGCCGGAAGGAATCCAATCCTAATTAGGGTAGAAGGGGGTGGGGGTGAGAGTTAGAAACCGAGCGGTACAATCGAGATTTCAGAACAACCGGGACAATCTTATGTACGCAACTAAGTGGGGAACCAATCAGGATCTTAAAATTTTAATCTTGTTTCTTGAAAAATCAAAGAAATCCATTCTGACCCGAACAGGTGCTAGGAGCCCACCAAATTTACTCTTTCTAAAGAAAAGACAAACCCAGCAAGCCACCTGAACTTCCTAGCAGATATCGCCCTATCGCACTGCTTCCTGTGATTTCCAAAAATATTTGAAAAAATAATATTGAGCAAACTAAGAATCATTATTGAACAGTAGAAACTAATACCCTCGATACAGTTTAGGTTCCGAGAAAAACATTCTACCACAGAACAAATATATCGAGTTACCAACACAATCTTGCAAACTCTCGAAGACAAAGAATATGCTCCGGCAATCTTCCTTGACGTTGGTAACGCCTTCGACAAGGTCTGGCATCCAGGTTGGCCGAGTGGATAGCGCGCTGGCCTCGGAATCCGGAAGTCCCGGGTTCGAGCCCACGTAGTAATTCGCTACACATTCTGACCTAGGCCGGTTTTTCGGCAAGAAGAGACGAGGCCTAAGACAGACCTAACAGCCTCCCCGAAGTCTCTGAGTAATGCTCGAAAGGGTAGATTCCAGAGCTCGGGTTGAGAGCAAATTAGAAAAGAAGGTCTGGCATCAAGGCCTCCTTCACAAGATGCAGAAGTAGTTACCACCCTGCTATTGACATTCTCTGCTGTCATACTTGTAATCGTTCATTCCAATTACATGTCAGGACTAGTGTCTCAACTTCCAGGCACATCGCAGCAGGGTTCCTCAAGGCAGTGTCCTGGGTCCCACTCTATTTGCACTCTACGCACTAGATACACCACAGATCGATAAAGTGACCACAGTGCTGTTTGCGGACGACTCCGGCGTCATTTATCACGATTCAAATTACGGAACGACCCGTTGATAACAGTGTCCGATATCTCGGTCTCCATCTTGACTGCAAACTAAATTGGCAAAAGCACATACGTCGCAAGCAAAGGCTCATGAATCTACAGCTGAGGAAGTTCTACTGGCTCGTTGGCTACCATTCCCCATTCCCACCTTAGACTCACCAACAAGAAACTAACCTACACATCAGTATTCAAGCCGATGTGGACTTACGGCTGTGAGCAATGGGGCATAGCTCGTAATTCTAATCTTTCAGTCATAGAAAGGTTCCAAAGTAAGTTCTTGCGCATAATTACGAAAGCACCATAGTTCGTGACAAATTTTCAACTTCAACGAGACCTAAAGATAGATTCTGTTGAAGACACCATCGCTAAGAAGACCAATCGCTATATAGATCGCCTTCACCAACATATCCCAATGTGGAAGCCATCATGTTGCTTGCCGCTGAACTTCTACTCGCTTCACCAACTTACCATTTTTTATTCGAAGTGCATAATAAGGTAATCGTGTAGGTGTCACTGTCTTAAGTTTTAGTTATTGCTGTGTACGAGTATATAGGCAGTTTTAAAAATAAATTGATAAAAAAAAGAGAAAAAAAAGAAGAGATACAAAACAAACTGCACTGACCTTCTCCTCCCCAACGTATATAAATTAATTAATGAAGAGAACCTGGTATTAGGTAACACACTGTATAGTATGGGTCGCCGCTCTAAAGGTGGCTGCATTGCTTACACGATAAGCACGGCCTGAGTTACGTTTCGGTCAAAGCCCGGCACTTACACTTCTGGAACTACCACCCTACGATGATGATGTATGATGTACGATGTATGACGTTATGATGTTACACTTATGATTTGATATTATACGAAGTTCATTTCATGCACTGTGCTTTATTCAATGACGGAGCTGCCACTGTGGTATCAAGGGGCTCGTACCTCCCCCAACCACCAGATGTCAACAATTAAGTTAATTAAAATAAAAATAATTTTATTTATTAAAATAATTTTAATTAATAATCATTTAAATAAGAATATAAAAAAAGGTGGAATTCTTAAAATATTAAAAATTTAAAAAGTTAAATTTATTTTTGATTTTATATTGATTAATTTAAAATTATATTAAATAAATTTATAAAAGAAATTAAGTTAAAATTTATTATTAAATACTTTCTGCTTAGCACGACGCGAATGTCTCTCAAACGTCTTTTGTCTCCTGCATACCAGTACTGCCTGTAGGTGATTTTTTTTTCTTCAAAATCACGTTTTTCTGATTCTTCTTAATCTCATGACGCGCTGTCTTTTTTTCTCCCTCGACATTAGTTTAGTTACAATTTATGTTATAGCACTCTAGGTCAGATCTGTTTTTACTATCAAGTGATCAATACATGCCCTCTTTTCCTACACACTCTCGTTTCCTTAATTTTGAATGCCCTTGCTGCGGTCCGGACTAAACATTTCTCGTACAAATTACCGAAAACCTAATGAAATTGTTTGTTTGTGTTTGTTTTTGTTTTGTTTTTTGTTTGTTTGTTTGTTTTTTTTTTGCTTCGCTGAAACCGAGCATCCTACCAAATGGAGATGTTTGATCTATTTTCGATTTAATCTCCAAAATGAAAACTTTATGCCTCAAATGAGGCAAAATGGGGGCCCCGGGTCAGCTTCAAGACGTGATATTCAAAAGGTAGTTTCCGAGGCCAGGGGTGCGGTGTCTGGGGAGACGATCTGGCATGCGTACATCGCCATAAGCTCCACCAGGTGAAGCATATGTCTTTTTCAAAAACATATTAATTTTTTTTTTTTCCTAAATAGCCTAGCTTGTTTGGTCAGTTGAGGTTTTCTGGACGAATCAGGAGATTCTGAAACCAAAATGAGCTTCTTTGATACGGCCTTTTGCGGACTATTTTCTCTTAAAAATGACATTTTCACCTGAAATTGATGTGTTTACAGACTTTCTAGGACTATTTCGGGTAAAAATCCAATTTTCAGAACTATTTTGTCAATTTTCGATTTTTTGAGAAAAGAATTTTTAATTCTCAATTTTTGAGAAAAAATTTTCAAAAATCCATTTCACTTGAGAAAAAAAAATGAAAAATCGTAACAACCTTGTTATTTGTTGTAATAAAGAATTTTAATTCAAAATAGTTACATTGCATTATGATTTGGGAGGAATAGAAATATGAAAATTAGATTCAGTTTTCCTAAGATCTTTAATTTGATACCAATGAAGCCATAGTTTTATAAGGGCTTTATTTTTTTGACTATTTCACTTTTATAGGAACTTTTTATGAACGATGAAGGTCTTGTTAGAGACTTTTAATACGGCCTTTTTTGAGTCTTTAGTGCCTAAAAATCCGGGCCCTGCACATGATTGTCTTAAGAGTGATTTATACAGAGCTGGTTTACCACCTGATAGTTTACTAGCTTGAACGTAACTAGAAGAAAAATCTCGAAAAGTTTAAACCCACTGAATGGCATTAGATTGCGCTGTAAAAAATCGAGGTTCAGCTTCTGTAGTCCTTAGTGAACTCCAAAACTAAACAAATTGAAAATATCGAAAACCAAATTTAATCTAACACTCGTGAATCGCTTTTTGAGTACAGGCTCCAAACAACAATTCATACAAGCTTCATCATGATCGATGAATTTTTGATTTTAAAAGATTTTTTATTTTTTAAACTCCCATTTGTATCAGAAAAATTAAACTTTGACCGCTGACCTTTCTGGGGCATGGGTTGATAATACCTGATTGAGCTAAAACTTTTTTGTATTTCTCTCTTTTATTTTCCTGTTTGAAATTTTTTGGAACTGAGAAACTATTTAAGATGTGTGGCTTACAATTTTTTCCTTGGAACTAAAACCCTTGTTCATTTGTACAGCTACTACAAGTTGGAACTTCATAATACACTTTGAGGCTGATATTTTTAGAATGTAACAATGGTAGCAGTAGCTCATTTCATTCGGGGAAGGGGTGGAGGGGTTTGTATCCAAATTATTTTTTATTTTGAATATTGGACACCAATCATGGTCACTCCTTTTTGTCAGTACGGAAGAAGTCTAAGTTGTTGTATGGCCAAGTGGTAACGTACCCGCTTCGCAATCCTTGCGTCTCGGGTTCAAGTCCTACCAACGCCGGAAAGCTAGTGATATTCGAATACCCCCACTAACATTCTAGCGAGCACAGCGACTACAGTATCAATCGAGGGGGAAATATAGCGTGTTCCGTAACCTCCGCCAGTTCACACGAACAAGGTATTACGATCGCAGGGCGTGTTACCACCAGATCAGAAAGACTGATACTGTGCGTGTGCTTACTCGGCATCGTGAAACAAGTGGCTAGTAAGCGAACTGTGGCTGCACACTCTTCGACTCGGAGACAGAAATATCTAATGCAACAAAACCGTGGTAAAAGCAAACTACCCAGACTAAGCTGCCCAGGAGAGTCGCGCGTCAGAAACCGCCGACGTACGGCATCGGATATGGCGCCTGAAGAAGAAGGAAGACGTCCAGGTCACCACGTCATTCCTGATGACACTTGTTACTGTTTCCTTGGATAAACCAAACCACATGGCTGAAGGAAGTCGCGATATCTTTGGACAGTAGCGTTAATAGGGGGGGGGGGGTACAAGTTCGATTTTTTCACTAAAATCACGTTATTTTTGGAGAAGAGCAGTGCGAACGAACATTCTTTAGATTTTCGAATCATTTGAATTGGAAAACTCAGCCACTTTCAATGTTTTTTCAGACTCTGAGGACATAGAGCTGGTAAATTGCTTTAACTTGCAATCAGTTCGGTCACTCGCCTCAGCAGCCACCGACCGGCTCCTGTACACGAACACTCTCATCTCTGGTACAGCCGATACATCCGTGAACTTTTGGCTTCGGACATGTGAACCTGTGTAAAAGTAGTGCGTGCGAATCCGCTCGCATTTCTAAGCTGCTGAGTTACGGTCGAATTAACATAAATTACGAGGCTACACCTTCGTGCGGGTTAATCGACTGGTATTATTTGCTCGTTGTATTGGAAACGATTTCATACGTGTAATATATAAATGAAGACCGTTAACGCTAATAAAATGCTGGAAATTTGCGGAGTGCGCGTATTCTTGTTGGAACGAAATTCGCTTCGATTTTTCGGACCCGCGATATAATTAATCGTTTCGGATCGACGTGCTCGCCTTTCGAATGTAATCACCGCATACCGTTTGTGTATCAAGTATGCGGGAATGGTGTAACCACTGGCCCCGTACCTCGAAACGACGACTAACGTCTCAAATTTGACCCCGAACGCGTCGAAAATGGTGGAAAGTTGGGTGAAAAAGTGGCAGCGGTTTCGGCGAGGCTTTATACGTTACACGATTCGGGTGAAATATCGCAAAAAAACGCCGAATATGGCCTTTCATAAATATGTAAATACTTTTTCCAAATCAAATATTGGGTATTTCCTCTTCCTGTGCAACGCTATCGCGTTTGCCGAAACAATGCATTTGCATAAAATATTTGCCCGATTTAAGAAACAGGATGTCATTTCGCGAATTCTGCATAAACGGTGATGAGGACTTTTCGCGGGGGTGGCGCTTGCCTCGTGTAACAATAACTCAGCCAACCGAAACAGAATGTTATTTTGATATCGGCTGTGAGCATATCTCTCTGAAGACTCTGCATTTCTAGAAAAGAAATCTTTTCACGAAGCGCCATTACCATATTATAGGACTCACTCGATTCTGGTTGATATTTCATACATTTTCTAGACCCGGAATATAGTTGTAATAGATAAATGTGTTTTCCAGGAAAAACAAGCTGAACACTAATAGTTAAAAGCGAGTTTCAGTGAGACAGTAAATACATTGGGAAACTTATTGAGCAGGTCTACCCCTCAAACTGAGGAACAAACATCAGATTCTCTGGTATAGAATAGGTCGAGTAGTTCTGGCTGTGAGTTCTTCTCTGAAAAACATCTTCCAGATTTAAGTACACTCAATTTGATGAGTGAAAACCTCGAACCGGACCTCCCCAGCAGATAGGGATCCACAAATGGGCAAGTATATGGCGACTGCCCTTCCCATCAAAAATTTTTTTTCAATAGGTACATTTAAAATCTAATCTCACTCCTCCCCTCAGGAGAAGAGAAAGAAAAATATTCCAACTAAGACATAACAGAAATCTTATCATGTTTAATTATGTCTTTAATATGCCATGTTTTGTCTTGAGACTGTGTTCTATTACTGTCTTTCTTGTGAGTAGTATAGAGGTATCCTCAAGTCGTTCTATCAGCTGTTTTCCAAGTTGAACACATTTTTCTTTCAATTGGATAAGTTATAAAGATGTTCTATGGTGGTTTTATGGGTGTATCAAATCTAGAGAAATACGTTCGAAACTTATGCATTGTTTTAAAACTCGGACAGACGGATCGCAGCAGAAACAATATAGAAGACGTAGCAGAGCCTTAAATTCTTCTCACTGCGAACGATAAAATAAAAAAATATGGAAAAACTTTAAATTGTCATTTATTGGCGAGTATAAAAAAGTTATACTCAGCATCAAGTTATGAATATTCTAAATCACATTTTGCGTAACTTTGGTACGTAACGACTGATGCGCGTTCTACGACCTCGTAAATCTGGACGTAATGCTTGATGTTAATCATTTTTCATCAACTTCGTCTTTTAGTTCGAGTCAGTCACCATCTTCTTCGTGCTCCAGGAAATGTGAAGGTATGTTTTCGAATTCTGTCCGAGAAATTCGCTTTACAAGTTGTACTAGATCATACTTCCTTACTTGTATTATACATTTACAAAGAGCGAATACCTAGCCATTGAACGTCCTCCCCACGTTGTCATAGTTCTTCAGTCAAATGATGATAGGATTAGTGACGGCCTACGATGTAATGATTTCTGGACCCCGTAACTCAATTTGTTCCGAGGCCTATGCATGTAAAGAGTCCCATCACATCCTCATCTTGACAGCCTTCAAATAAACACCTTTCTCTTACTTTCACCAATGATTTCTATAACATTACGAACCTGAGGATTTGTCCCCAGCGCTTGACCCAACTCCTCCATCGACACTTTCTCAGATTGTGTTAGGGTTCTTATGTTGTGAAAACATAACAGATTTGGCCAAAAATTATCTCTTTGTCAATCTGTATGACTTGCTGTTAGTCTACTCCCGTCTGTATGCTTGCTTTCTAGTCCATCTGTCTGATCGGTTGGCTTCTTAGAGGTGATGAACAGTAGGGCAGATTCTTAGTGAATACACAGAGAACAAAATGATGTTGAGCTACGAAACGTAACTCAAAATAAGATGATGAAGGATATTTCGCGAATTTCAACGCCGTTACAGAGGGAGAAAAAGACAAATTTGATTTTTTTCCCCTTTAAATGAAAATATTTTGGATCAAAACACATCATTAACTTAGGTATCACGTAGAAACTCCAAATATTTTTCACTAGGTCTATGAACCGCATTTTAAAGATAGAGGGAAGAGGAGGATTAGTTAGAGACCTTGAACTATTTTCGGTTTAACATGATTTTTTTGGAAAAGGGGAGATGAGAGGCCTCGTTTTTCTTTTAAGAGGAATTTAAAAATCACGGTTAGTTTCTTTCTGCTCAGCGGTGGAAACGAGAGTACAAAAGAGAAGACCATTTTAAGTACAGTCTCTTTTTTTTCTTTAACGTATTCTGGGTCAAAAAATGCGTAATTTGCAGCAGTAAATATTTCTACAGTTAAATACGAAAAATACTCTCAAGTTGTCGATTTCCTTAGGATGAGAAAAAGAAGAGGAAGGCAAAATATCTTCCAATTTATTTACTAGGAAGACGATGGTCAAATGTGTCCCTACTCCCTTATTTTTCTTTGGTAAGAAAATATATTCCACCAAAAAAAAAAAGACATATAACTTCCTTAAACAGAGATGAAGATGTTTGTATCGATTACTGGGGGGGGGGGTGTAGTAAAAATGTGAATGTAAAGATTTCTATTTACCTTTTCTAAAGATATTTTGGAATGGAATGGTGTGGTGGGATGTATGGTGATGCATGCATGCCAAAGTGGCCCCTATGACACTGCATCCCCCGCACCGGAAACTACCCTTTCGGGCATCGCATCAGTGCCAAAGGGATTTTGGAATGGAATAAGGAATGCATAATTTTCTTAATATACCAGGTGAGAGAAATATCTGAAAATGTTTGCGGTCTAAGCCTATATGGGTGGAGGGGGAGTAGAACTGAAAACATTGAATAGGCTTAAAGTAAGAATGTAGTACAAAGAACACATAATTTTCCAACGTGGATTATGAAAATTCTCCTCAAATCTTTTGAGGATTGAAAGAGATAGAAGGAGGAGGGGAGATACAAATAATTTTGAAGATGGGAATTTATATCTTATTATGATTATTTTCTTTTCTAACATTCTGGATGAAGCGATGCGCAATTTCCTCCAATAAAAGGCGAGGAAAATATCACGAAATTTTTGAGCATCATCTCATGGACGGGGTGGGGAGGGATGTCTTGAAACTGAGAAACATTGATTGGGTTTGAAGTACGAATTTAGTATAAGGAAGTTATAATTTTCTAAAATGAAATGTGAAAATTTTACTCGTATTAGTGTCGATTCCTTTGCGTTTGGTAGGGGGAGAGGGAGGGTGAGGCCAAGAATAATTTCTAATATAAAATTTATATTGTTCTCAACAGTTATTCGGAATTAAAATACACGTTAATTTTTGAAATAAAAAGTGAGAAAAATATCTTGAATTTGTTTGTAGATTTCTGTTAAAGAGGTATAGAAAAGAGAAAGAAGAATATAATAAAAAACTAACGAAAGGAGTTTGTAAATCAAAGACAGGAAATTGTACAAAGGGGGAGTGGATAGCACTTAAAAATAAAATAAAATAAATAAATAAATCTTATACCAAGGAAGCAGAGGGGGAGTGGACAGCACTTTAAAAGAAAAACAACAAATCTTGCACCAAGGAACAAAATAGGTACTCAAATAATAAAAAGAAGAAAACCTGGATGAAAAGTGAAATATTAGAGTTAATGGAAGAAAGAAGAAAGTACAAACTGGCCACTGATCGAGGAAGTAAGGGAAAGTTAGGAACTCAGATAAGGAGAGAATGTAAGAAAGCCAAAGAAAAATGGATTAATCAGTATTGTGAGGAAACTGAGGAGTAATTGAAAGCAAGAAAAACCGATCAGGCATATAAGAAAGTAAAAAGATATTTTTGAGCAAGAAGAAAGAGAACAAATAATTCAACGGATGGCATAAAGATTGGTGGGGAATTTCTCAATCATCTAAGATTCGCCGAGAACGTAGCACTAATTTCAGACAGTTTAGAGGAATTTATAGGAATCACTGAAAACTTCATTGAAGTGAGTAGGGTAGCGGGGTTGGAGATCATCTCCTTCAAAAATGCCAGAGAGAGAGAGAGAACTGAGCAGCAGGATCAAAGAGGACTGGAGCAGCCACTGGAATTTGAAAAACATCTTTAAAAGCAGGCTGTCAGTTCGGGTAAAGGCGGAGGTGTGGCACCGCTACATCCTACCCACCATGACCTACAGGGCTTAGACTTGAGCTAGCACTGAAGCAAATATCAGCAAACTTCAAAGAACCCAAAGAGCCATAAAGAGGAGTTACTCAATGTAAAGACAAGGGATAAAATTCCAATTTCGAAAATTCGGGGAAGAATAAAATCGAGGTATATTGGAAAGGTGATGACAAAATTGAAATGGAAATATGCCGGCCATATAATGAGGGAGGAAGGGAATAGGTGGGAAAAGAAAGTGGAGGGGTGGGAGCCACGGTATTTAAAAAGAGGAAGGGGAAGACCAATAGTCTGACGAATAGGAGGGACTGGAGGGAGGACGGGGAGGCTGTGGCCCAGAAATGGAAAGCGCGAGAGGAACGGAGAGGAGCTGAGGGGGGAGACCAAGGCGCTCACAACGCAGCGACAGTGGCGATTGACTCCGACAGTCAGTAAAACACCCTCGAATATTTCGAAAATGTACGTCTAGCGGTAACAGTGAAAAACTCCAAATAAAAGCCATTATTATTATTATAATAAATGGGAACAAAATACAATAACAATGGAAATAGGAGGTGAAAAAATAAAGAAGGTAAAGGAATTCAAATACTCGGATAGTCTAATAACGCAAGATGGAAGAGGTAAGACAGAAATAAAGAGTAGAATAGAACAAATTACGAGAACTTTTTTTTAAAGGAGACGTATTTAGGGCAAATATAGACCTGGAAGTTTAAAGTATAGTATTGTATGCATGTGTGACCTGAAGAACAGGAACACAAGAAAGTAAAAGGATAGAAGCTTTTGAAATGTGGTGTTATAGGAGAATGTTGAGATCAGGAATGAGGATGTTTTGAGGCGAATAGGAAGGGAAAGAGAAATTTGGAATGTAATGGACTGATGGGTCATAATACAAGACATCCAGGTACATATTGTTATTACTACTAGAAGGAATGGTTGAAATGAAAAACTGGAAAAGAAGGCGAAGTATGAGCTATGAACAGCAGGTAATGAAAGATACAAAATGTAAATCCTTCTCGGAAATGAAAAGATTAGCACAGGAGAGAGAAAGTGGAGAGTCGCACCCTCCTAGTCGAGAGACTAAGGAATCATTTGGATAGAGAGGAGGAGGTATTTCTCTCCACTAAAAACAGAACCAGTCGAATGAGGGGAACGAAAGTACTAGGTTCCCGGTGAAGGTCGTCGAACTTACCTTACACCCTCGTCTATGTGCCCTGAATACACCTGATGAGAGCAGCTGGAACTGACGAGGGGGGCAAGAATGAGTACTCGGCTCAATAACTCGAAATGCTGGACATGAAACCCTCGTCATTAACGTACAAACATAGAAGTGGGAAGCTATAGGAAAAATCCCAACTGTAGGCCGTAACTGATCAGTCGATTGAAAAAAAAATTAGCGCCTCAATCGGGAGACGCGGGCAAAGGGTGAAATATTTATTGACACAAGACGGTGGCGTCTACGGGTCCTCGTGCGGCAGCAGACGTTTGCAGGGCATACAGAATATATACGTAATAAAATACTAACAAACAATACATATCTTGCGGAGACTATATCCCTCCTAATAAAGAAGAGCTGCGAAAATGGCTGTATCGGCAACAGAAGTATACAGCTATAATAATGATTATTTTCGAAGCAATTCCCACTTATATAAAAGTTAACGGAGAATAACCATAACGGCGATTAATTTTACCCTTGATAACTTTTATTCGTTGTAATAAAACACATTTCCAGCTCGAAGCTATCGTTAAAAAATGAAAGCATAATAATAACGACGTTCGATGATTTTACGTGTCGTAAAATTGTCGTTCGCTAGCTCGTTATGTCGAGCTCGGAGACAGCACGAATGCTAAAAAAAGTAAAATTATTTTTAACTTAATGAATATTTCGTCGGCTCGCCGTTATCGGTTTTAATTACAAAGTTAGCTCGTTCTCCGGTACCGGCACGATACAGTCAACAGTTCTCGACGGCAGCCTTTTTTTTCCCCCTTTTCGTTCATTTTGGCATTTGGTCAAGCTCGTTTTTCTATTGTGCGACGATATTGTCGAACGAGCATCTCTGTTTTAATAGTTTTCGAAAGCTGGCTCCGTTTGAACAGATTTGGAGGGAAGCTTACACAGTTTGAACTTACAGATTTTGAGCAATCATCTCTTTCTCGACTGCTGTACCATGAGAAAGTGTCCGAGCATAGTCATCTACCAATCCTTATAACTGTTCACGAATGAAACTCTTCAACTATTTCTCGAATGTAGACATGTAGAGTCGGATCGACGCGGGACTGAGATGGATCTTCAAGTCATTCAAATAGCAAGGTCTTAATTCGTTCGACAGGAAAATGCTTTGTTCCTCCAGAAAATGAAGCTCAACCGTATCAGCATTGAAATTTTGAAAGGAACGTGTCGACCAATGGACAAAATATGAGTTTCCTGGGTTTCTAATTCCGGATATTCCTTTAGATTTTCGACCCGGTCTCGATTTAATTCTCGATGTCAACATTGCCAACCGTTAAAAAGAAACGCTTCTTTTGGTTCGAAAAATTGAGACTCACCGATATTAGGTACACCTATAACAAGCGATCCATCAAGAAAATGGGAGGGGGTCCTAATTTCTTTGCTTGTTCAGCTTACAACGATGTCAATCCCCTTCCTATTCTTTGATCCAGTGTCATCTTGTTCAGATACTCAAACTGTTTAGTCAGTGACATACTACAGCTAACTCAGTATAAACTACATGTGTTACACGACCATATACTTCATACCCCCCCCCCCATTTCTATTTGATAATCGAATGCCTCGCCAACTTCTTCAGGCTGTGACTTGCCACATATTGTCATCTTATGGAAATATCTGAATTGTTTGATCAGCGACATGGTACAGCTAACCTTATGCTTCAATCAACCACATGCTTCAGATGATCATAAACTTCGTAGCTCATACGTCCACTTTCTTCTGATAGTCGAATACTTCAGCGAGTTACATGCTTCGGGCAGTTATATTTACTACGTACTGTTAGTTTGCTCAGGTATTCAAATTGTTCAGTCAGTGACATGTTACAGCTAACTTCATACTTGAGTCAACCACATGCTTCGACCATATTCTCAATAGTTCATACATTTTTCTTCTGATGGTTTCAGACCTACACACTGCCATGTTGTTCAGGTAGGTACATATTCAAATTGTTCAGCCAATCACATGCTTCGGGTGTCCATATTTTACCCCCTTTGGATAGGGAAGTTCTCATCTCTTATGTCAGTCTTGACATAGACCGTCGAGTGACTGTAAAGGTGCCCGAGAATTTATATGATTTTTCTATAGGTACACCTTGCGCCGCCAGGGCCTGCCATAGGTTCTCGTGGACACCATTCATTCTCTTCCCAAATTCTTTTCCTGGCGTTGTGGTTCTTTTCTTGGTACTGAATAGTTCCACGATACCGGGTTTTGCCAAGGGCACCAAAGTCCAGGTTATATCCAGCTAGCTCTATATCAATAATGGCAGATCGTGCTGTATTTTATCTTGATCTTGCATAGTCCGGACATTCTAGGCTCTTATACTGATTCCAGCTCTCAATCTCTTCTTGAATCTCTTGAAAACTGATGCAGCCTCTTCCCGAAGATCTGACTGGGGTCTATTTTACCTCCGGAATCTTTTACAGCAGTTATAAGACACATGTTGTTGACCAGACGTATACCCAACATTCACGGTCCCTTTGCGTTGAGTGCACCTTGTTCTCACAGCCACAGCGTGCTTGTTCGATGGCAAGATACATCAGGACGATCATGCACTGCTGTAACTTGCATGAAAGAGACAGTAGCCGATCGAGCTAGAGCTCTGGATGCCCTCCGGCAGCTGATGCAATACTCGAAAAGGTAGTTTTCGGGGCTGGGGGCGCGATGTCTCAGAGGCCACTTTGACATGCATGCATCGCCATACGTCCCACTAGACATTAGAGCTCTGGATACCACTGTACTTTATCTGCTTCAGACTTCCGCTGCCACCCTTAGGACAGATAGCCTATCCCTGCTTCTATCCAGTCCCCGGCGGAGCAACCCGTTACAATTTTGAATTTAGAATCGGTGGTCCAAGAAGGGTGGATACCATATTTCTAACGCCCCTGGATCCGCCGAAAGGGGCTACAGCATCTGATTGGCTGAGGCACTGTCTATCACTGATCCAATTCGTAAGTCGAGATTTGATTTCGGGGAGTATTTTTTCTTATTAGCATTTTATCCTAGGTACACTTGAGCAAAACCGTAACGCTCCCCCGATACGAATTCAGCGGTTGATATTTTTACAATCTGCAGCCGTGTTGTTGATAGAAATTTCCATGCCCCCCGACACGAAACCAGTTCGTATGACTTAGCTCTTCATGGTGATAATTCAGTTCAGTGGTTGACATTTCCATGGAAATTTATTATTTTTCTTCCAGCTATGTGCTCATTGATCTTGAATTGATCTTTGCTACGCCCTGCGCGACTGCAGTCTACAGCCGTGTTAATAGAAATTCTCATGGAGATTTTTCTAATTATTAGGGTATGAAAGCATAAAAAATGTTACACTACGTGTCTCTGTGGGAGACACCTATTTTGGGAGGTAGTAGGGTGACAGGGCTTCAGGCGCGATGATCCACGGGGAGGGGGAGAAATGAGGTTTTTAACAGCATTTTTCTTACTGCCTTCCAAAAAAAAAAAAAAAAAATCAAGAATAGCTAAATATTACGCCAGGTAGTATGCCAAAAAACTGATCTGTTTTCCGTAGGTGGTATTCACTTACTTGGGTGTCTTTATATTTTGAAAATTCTTGAAATTTGACCCGGCCATCCCCTGACATTTTTCCTTATCTTCAGGGTTGCTAGATGAGCGACGCTGAATCGCACCACTCTCGCATTTTTTTAACGATCAAAATAATGTTGTTCATACGAACTCTCCTAACGTACGCGATGGCTTAAAGGGACAAGGTAGTATGTCACATTGCACTTTTCCGACTTTGGCAGCCCTGCTTGGACAAGGTCAAGACTTCACTTCCCCATAAATCACTAGCAGAATGCTGGAAGCTGCATAGTTGGAAAAACAGTGTTACCAACGTTATAGTCGATTTTCTCAGAGAAAATGAGATGTGACATACGATTTCTTCGCTTTAGGCCATCGTGACTGAATAGGCACCCACCAGTAATTGGACGCTGTTAACCAAAAGGGACTTGTGCGACATTTGTTGACAAAATGAGTTATTAGTATCGTTGGAAAGAGCGTAAGAAGTAGAATTTTTCACAAAAATGTGTACCCACGTTGAAAAAAGAGTATCAGGAAACGCTATGTCCGTAAACCGGCATTATTAATTGGTTTTTAAATGTTAAGTTTTCTCAAAAAACAGATTTTGTCGCTAAAGTTCCTTTTCCTTAACATCTTCCAATTGAACAATGAAAAACTGAGATCCCAGTTTGATTGAATTTATAATATAGAATTAAAATTCGAGTAAGACAAAAAATAACAAAAGGAACAATTTCGTCTGAATCGAAGGAATAGGTACCGGTAAATAAGCATTGCGAAATTGACATTCCACTTCGGTTGAACTTCGACTCTAAAATTCTAAGTCTAGTAAGGAAGAATAATAACGAACAAATAAACAAAAACACAGTTTTGTTACCGACAATTAAACATTGCAAAATTGAGATTCCACTTTGGAGTAACTTATAATCATAATTTAAAACAAGAAAGGTTCTTAATTTGTGAAAATGAACCTCCAATTCCTTATTTGTGCCTTATTTTAGTCCATCGATTTCTAGAAGATTATTTGCGGACCAAAGAAAGGACCAACATTTTTAAAAAGGACCAAATCTAGCAACCATACGTCCAATTAAACAATGAAAAATTGAGATCTCAATTCGATTGAATTTATAATATAGAATTAAAAATCGAGTAAGACAAAAAATGACAAAGGAACAATTTTATCTCAATCGAAGAAATAGTTGCCGGTAAATAAGCATTGCGAAACTGACATTCCACTTCGGTTGAACTTCGACTCTAAAATTCCAAGTATAGTAAGGAAGAATAACACACAAAAAGAAAAAAACACACAATTTTGTTACCGACAATTAAACATTGGAAAATTCAGATTCCACTTTGGTTAAACTTATAATCGTTTTAGGACAATAAAGGTTCTTAATTTGTGAAAATGAACCTCCAATCCCTTATTTGTGGCTTATTTTTGACATATCGATTGATTTCTAGAAGATTATTTGCGGACCAAAATTTTTAAAAAGGACCAAATCTAGCAACGCCGTATCTTATGAAAGTAACGTCATCAAAATTTCAGAGATTTTGAATTGTTGTACAGCAGCCCTCGGGGTCCCAAAATTTAACGCAAGACTTGTATAAGGATTTGTCAGAATTCTAATTCGAGTAAAATAAAATAAAAACTGCACAAAACTGCAGCTAGCAGCCTCTCTTGATCTTTCACGCTGATTCCGAATACGTGCTTGAATAGCCCCACCACCAAGCGTTCCCTCATAATTGTTCCTTAAAGTTGTAAAAATAATCATACTTGAGTAGAATTGTTCCGAACAAGGCTAGAATTATGTTTAGAATTAGGCGTTTTATTTCAGATAATGATCCAAATCTTCATAACCACAATAAACTGATTATGATTGAGAATTTTGTGGGGGGGGGGGCTAGAACTCTGAGCAAGGGTGTTCGATATTTGATGGTGCATAAACTGGAGGGACCAATTAAAGTGTGTATTCCTAAGATTGTTGGGGAAGGGGGGCTAAGACTGTGAGCACTGGTGTTCGATATTTGATGGCGCATAGACTGGAGGGACAAATTAAAGTGCGTATTCTGAATTAGCATGATAAATCAAGCGAGAAACGTTCGATTGCTGTTTTTTTATACACTTTTATTATTTTTATAAGTAAATTTTTCAATACCCCAGTTGCAAACACTCGTCAGAAAATCAATTTTAAAACGACTTCCTTTTTTCAGTTATTGAGAATACTTTCTACACTTAAAGACATGTTGGTTGTATTTCCTCATCAAATGATTTAGACGATGAAATGTTTGCTGACATGCCCTTTGGTGAATTCTATGTTGAACTTCGAAACCTCAGTGGAACTGTCTCGAAATTATTTCATAATTTGTAAAAATCTGATTTCTTTTCTTTCGTAAGATACCGAAAAACTTCGTCGGATGGTCGGGTCAAATTTCGAAAATGTTTAAAATGAGAATACCTTACCACTTATACGAGACAAGAATGTGTTGTATCACTTTGACAAATACGTACAATTTGATCATGTAGTTTATGGTCCTAACGAGTCTTCAGCGCTCAAAGAATCTGTATTTACTAGTCCCATAAAATTGTTGAAATGTCTTCAGCAGGATGGTCCAAAATTTGACAGTTTTCGATATTTTGTGCTCGTAATAGTAGAATTTGTTTCTTTTGAGCACCAGGGGCGTTGCGAGGGAGTTCTTTTTTTTTTAAATTGGGAACAAAGTCTCAAATTTTTCCATCATCTCTACATTCCCATAGGCTGATGACTGTTCTAAGCAATTCATTATTCTTTCAGTCGACCTAACGAAAGCCACTTTATAATTGCAGCTCGATTATTCGCATATAGCATTCGCCATTCAGCCGGATTGGCTAACGACTTAAAAGCTCTCGATGCCTCCGCGAATACGCAATCGGAGTTCGGGTAAGAAAAATTTCCATTTCGAAGACACTAGATTCTATTAAAATAATTACGTCGTAAGAACGTTACGCGATGTAATCGAGCGATTAATTTTTGCTCTTTTTATTGGCAAACTCCATATAGCCGCACTTTGGCTTCGCTTACTCGTGAACGTCATAATCATTAAAGCTCATCGCGAGTACGCGGTTATTGCATCTGTTAATACAATTTCGAATGTACATGCAATCCACCAGAGACGAATTAAGGCGGTAGATACGCCGCCGAGAAAATAAAGCAGCGAGTTAAATTATAGATGTTTGTGGGGAGGAGTTTTGAGATGAGGCGTGTATGTTTAATTATGAAGGAAAAAGAAACTCGAAGCAGGCATGTTTAGAATATTTGAATGTGCGGTCCATAAATGTCAACTTCTGATATCGAAGCAATTATTAATGATAGTGCCGTCTCCGGGGAAGTTCAACGGAAATCTTACATTTTCGAGGTGGCGAGGTGACGTGTATTCACGTAGGTAAATCAGAATCGTGACACGGGACGGAACTTCAAATTTTGTTAGAGAGAGGGGGGAGGGGGAGAAATCATTTCCTCCTACCAAAGAAATCTACCAACAATAGTGAATAACATACACTAATCAGATCTCAACAGTTAATTAGAAACGGACACAAGAATCAAAATTTCAGTAACAACCTCCCTTCCTGAATTTTTCTATGAAAAAATTCCCACCAAGAATTTACAGACTTCCAAATTGTCAAAATTCAACTTGGAGGAATATAATAAAGAATGGTCAAGTGCAATGAGCACTCCTGGAATCTAAAAGCAAATACATATTCAAATATTTTCCACTTAATCTCAAAAAATTGGACTTTTCTTACTGCTAGTTGACTGTGAAATATTTACAGTCGCAAGAAAATAGGCTCGAACTGGAAAACGTCTACATTTATGATTTCTTTGGTGGACTTCTAGTGTACTATTTTCATTCTTCCCCTCCATGAAAAATCTAAGTAGATTGCCTATCTGAAATCTAAAAAAATTCATAGGAAGATCTATTACATCTACAGTTGAGGATACTGAAAAACTGACAGGGAGCCGGACCTAGGAACCGCCAATGAGCGAATCCATGTGGCAGACAGACAGACAAACAAACGAATAGAGGTAGTTCACCCTCTTGGAAAATTAAGTAGATCTAGGGACGAGGTCCAAATTCAAGAGCGAAAATCTGTCCAGCTCTCCTTCTCACATCCATTATGTCTGCGTTTTAAACAAACTCGGTATCAAGAGTGAAAATTTTTCTGATCTTAACATCTTCCAACAAATTCACATCTCAGTTTATCTACACGTAGTGCTTGGGACAGTCAAAAAGAAACGCCCCGATTGGTTCGGTTCAACGAAAATTAGGATCAGATAGTCCCCGTCATCACGAGGAGAAATGAGCAGCAAGCCAAAGTTTTGGGCTGCCCTTCTAATCAACTATACCAGAAGGAATTACGGGAGTCCAAGAGAGAGCTCCAAATGGAAACTAGAAGGCTCAAAAACGAATGGCTCACAGGTAAAGCAGAGGAGATCCAGAGATTTTCTGAAGATCATGACCATCGAAACTTCTTCCAAGCAGTAAAAAAACTATATCCCCCTGGAGCCGCTGCGGCGCCAATCCGGAATAAAACTGGCGCTCTCCTCAAGGAAGCTGAAGGTCGTTGGGTAGAGCACTTTAGTGAGCTGATAAACCAGGGCAGAGAAGTGGATAGAAATGAACAGTCTGCTACCGCAGTATGGAGCAGCAAGCGACAATAGAGCTGGATCACCCCCCCCCCCCACAATGGCCGAGCTACGAGGCCTTAAAAAGCATACCTAACAACAACGCACCTGGGCCCGATGATATCCCCACAGAGCTGCTCAAGGCTGGAGGCAGGAAGCTACACGTTAGACTCCACCAGCTAATGACAAACATCTGGACGAGCGTAGAAGTACCACCTGACTTTCAAGCTTCGAATATAGTCAAAATCTATAAAAGGAAAGGCGATGTGCATGACTGTGGAAACTACAGAGGCATCTCCCTTTTGTCCACTGCAGGCAAGTTGTTGGCGAAAGTAATCAATAAATAATCGGCTGGTACAAATCATAGAGCGAGTAACTCCTGTCTCCCAGATGGCTTCCGAAAAAACACAGGCACCTCAGACATGATATTTACTATTCATCAGCTCATGGAAAAAGCCAGGGAACAACATGTGGAACTTTTCATCTCCTTTGTGGACTTGGAAAAGGCGTTCGATACAGTGGACAGAGAAATGTTATGGAAAGTCATTCAGAAGTTTGGCTGTCCCCCCAGGATGCTGCAGATCATTCAACAACTTCACACTCAAAATGTTGCTCACGTCATACTTGGTGATGGGCCCAGTGCTCCCTTTATTGCCTGCTGTGGTGTGAAGTAAGGCTGCGTGCTGGCACCAACGCTATTCATTGCTTTTACACATGCTGTGATGCACCTTGTGGACCTTAAATTGCAGTCTAGGAATCTTTGCATATCACATCGCGTGGATGGCAATCTATTCGATCTGCGCCGTCTCAGAGCTGAAACTATGCCGCAGGACTTATATCCTTGAGCTTCAATATGCTGACGATTGTGCCTTAGTGCCTATGTCTGCTGAGGCTCTCCAGAATACCTTAAACTGATTCAATGAGGCTTACACTAGTCTTGGCTTGAAGGTAGCCCTAGCAGCCTCCCCGACGTCTCTGAGGTAATGCTCGAAAGGGCGGATTCCAGGGCTCGGGTTCAGAGCAAAGTTTCTCCGGTCACTGATGCAATACTCGAAAGGGTAGTTTCCGGGGCCGGGGGTGCGGTGTCATAAGGGCCACTTTGGCATGCGTGCATCACCATACGTTCCCACCATACACCATTGGCACAATTGGAGTAAATTGGCAAGTGTCGATTTTGATTCTAAGCTCTTCAACGGTAAAATAAACATGTCTCTTAAGTATTTGAAAATTTAAAACAATTTAATTGTAGCTAGTTTTCAAACATTTCCTCTAAGCCTGGAAATGTGCCCAGTTTCCTGAGCATCGAATTACTTCATGCTTCAAAGCAGTCATCATTTGAAAACGTAATACCTTGACAATTCTTTCCGGAATTTTCCTTACAAAATGCATTGTATTCCAAAAATTTTTTTTTATGTTGTTATACTCCCACTCCCTTCGCTCGTGAAATTTGTACACCGGACCTCCATCCATTTACTCTTTTTGTAATATTCAAATTTCAGGAGTCCTTCAGTACTGGGTGGGTTAAACCTCCTCTGCCGCTTTCTGTGTGTAATTTAAATTTTCTGGTCTTTCAGTTTTTACGGGGGGAAGGGGGCCATGACCTTCTTATTTTCAAAAATGGTAGTAGGCAGTCTGATTAGTCGAGTGGATAGCGCACTAGTCTCGGAAACCGGAGGTCCCGGATTCGAATCCACGTAGCCAGTAGCAACTCGCTACATTTCGACGTAAGCCGGTTTTTCCGCAAGAAGAAAAGATAAGACAGCCCTAACAGCCTCCCTGACATCTTTGAGGTAATACTCGAAAGGGCAGATTCCAGGGCTCGGGTGGAGAGCAAAATTAGAAAAGAGTAGGCACGCGTAATGTTTCTTCTTCAGAGTTGTTCCTGTGTTAAGCCCTATGATCAGTTCTCGACTGCAACCCCTTCAATTAACCAAGAAGCAATGCATTTTACAGACATGTGAATAAAATTGCAGTTCAATTTGCCGTAAATCGGACGAAGTGAAATCTGAAGATACCAAAAATGTAAGACGCTGACCAAAACACACAAAACGTGGAATTTTTCTGGAAGGGGAAGAGTATTACGAAAATTGAAATGTATGATGAAAAGAGGAGAAAGGCGATTGTGAAGTACGAACCACTGGACGCGAGGGAGATTCATCATCATTTTCTGGAGGCTGCGAAATCAAAAAATAAGTTTTTCCAATGTTTTAAGTTGAAATAATGATTTATTTCGATTCACATTTTCAAATGTTCGCCTCTTATTACTTTGATAAATTTTTCTAGAAAGGGGAGGAGATTACGAAAATTAAAATGCACGGTGAAGAGGAGAGAAAGGCAATTATTAAGTATGAACCATGGGATGAGAGGAAGATCCATCACTATTTTCTGGAAGCTATGAACTCAAAAAATAAGTGTTTCCAATGTTTCAAATTGAAATAATGATTTTTTTCGATTCACATTTTCAAATGCTCGCCTCTTATTACTTTTATACATTTTTCTGGAAGGGGAAGGGGATTACGAAAATTAAAATGCATGGAGGAGAAAGGCAATTATGAAATATGAACCATTGGATGAAAGGAAGATCATCACCACTTTCGGGAGGCTGCGAACTCAAAAAGTAAGTTTTTCCAATGTTTCCGGATGGAGTAATGATTTTTTCCGATTCACATTTTCGAATGTTCGCCTCTTATTACTTTGATATTTTTAAAATATGAGGTTTCCCATACTCAGTGTGACAGTGATTCTTCCTCGCATTGGAGGCAGAACAAAAAATACTAAGTCATACAAAAAACCAGTTTAAAAATCGAGTTTACTGTATCTATTTGTGCAGCAGTAATTAAAAATGAGTCACTCAGTTGTGAGTTATCCGTCAAAATAGAAACGAAAGTCGCAAAATATTGCGCTATATTCGATACTTCCCGGTTCCCTTGATGGAAAAAAGGCATAAGATTTCACAACTATGTTCTTAAAAATATCACTTTGTAGCTTTAAAAAAATCAAATAAATATTTTCTCCGAACCAAAACACAGTCCAGAAGAATTCTAAAAACATGTTGCCTTCTAAAAAATATCATCAAGTTCGGAAACTGTATTTAAAAAAAAAAAGAAAACATTAATATGTAATGGTCCTCCATTCACAGAATAATTACTTTCTCGTTCCTTAGAAAATGCCATCAATATCCAAAATAGAACAACTCTCCTCCCTTCAGGACAAGATAATTTGCATATCTTTTGGGAAAAAACAGTAACTGAATTTCCATAAGATCTCAGGCCAAGATAATCTGCGTAGCCTTTCGGTAAAAGCCATTAGAAGTCTCTTTGATATCTACATTTCTCACGCTCCCCATTAATCTCATTTAAAAATAAAACGAAAGCAACTTGGGTCGGCAAAATTAAGAACTTCCACTTATTAAACTGGTCTTCTCTATAACTTATAGTACTTTTGTTCTACCTCTAATGCAAGGAAGAATCACTACCACATTAAGTACGAAAAAAAAATCATATTTTAAAAATATCAAAGTAATAAGAGGCGAACATTCGAAAATGTGATTCGAAAAAAATCACTACTCCAACCTAAAACATTGGAAAAACTTATTTTTTGAGTTCGCAGCCTCCAGTAAATGGTGATGGTTTCTCCTTCTCGTCCAGTGGTTCATACTTCACAATCACCTTTCTTTTCTCTTCATCATGCATTTCAATTTTCGTAATCCCCCCGCCCCGCCAATTCCCAGAAAAATTCTCTGTACTTTCGTCAACTTCTTACATTACTGATCTACAGACTTCACAACTTCGTCCGATTTACGGCAAATAGAACTGCAATTTTGTGTACATCTAATGCAAAATGTATTGCTTCTTAGTTAATTGAAGGGGTTGCAGTCGATAACTGATCATAGAACTTACTTAACAGAAAAATTCGGAAAACGCCACGTTACACGAGCCTGCTACCATTGATGCAAATAAAAAGCCTCCCCCCCCCTCCGAAAGAATTAAACAAATCAAAAACCCCGCCCAGAAGATTTAAATTACATACAGAAAGCGGCAGAAGGAAACTATGGGGGGTGAAGCACCCTCAATAATTTGGCGGTCAGCAAATTTTGAAACTGTTCATTTAAATTTTTCATTTTCTAAAAAGGTTTGTTTGTTCAATTTTTTTTCGGCATAGATGAGGCGTAACCCACTCACTGCTGAAAGACTTCAGAAAATTTGAAAATTACAAAAGGCGGAAAGGAATGGAGCTATAAAAATTTCACGAGCGAAGGGAGCGACAAAGTGTTCAGCTCCTCTCTCATTCACAAGAAACCACATATTTGGGCGTACGTCTACTGCACTGAATCCAAATGTGTACCGAACCAAAAATGAGAAACTATCGAGGAGTGTAGGTGGATTCATTTTATATTTTTGGGAGACTTCTTTTGCACAGCTCATTTTTTTAAATAGTTAAAAAAATGATTAGTTCAACTTTTACTTTGAAAAATTTTCCCTTTTCAAATTTTTGAAGGGCTTTCGACAAAAATGGGAGGTTTTGAAGACCTGGAAGACTTCACTCTTTTGAAATGGAGCTTTTGGGGAATTTAGAAGACTAGAAAATCGGTAAACACTCTGATTTGACATCAAAATACGAAGTTCCCATTTTGGATTGAATGATCGTCGAACATTAATAACTAATATCTGATGAGAGATTTTTAGGAAATTGTTTAAAACCTTTTCGATTGATGGCTGGAAAAAGCGAAGTCTTCTGGTTTGGAATCTAACTTAAGAATTTCACGAAGAATTAGCTTTCACCTTCGTAGTAACTTTGAGGTATAATGGAAATTCCAACAAAAGATGGTCATTCTCTTTCAGTCAGTTTTTCTCAACCGGTACCTCAGTTCTCTACTCAGATTCAAACTGATTTTAAAAGCAAATTCAGCATCTTTGAAAAACTAATAGTGAACACGCTGGTTTTCTTTTTATAAACAAACTTGAAGAGTTTTATCAGCGTAATGCTTCAGTGTCTACGTGTGTACAAAATGGTAAACGTTATAAACAATCTCCGATTCTTTTCATTTTATTCATTTCAGACACACTAGCGCTATCTGAGATGTTACACGCGCACTGTTAGTTGCCAACAAATATTCCAGATGCTTCGCACGTCGCATTTGTTTTCAACAAGCGACCTGCAGATGGCGGCAGCATTTACAAATAACGTGGCAATACAACTTCTGTCAACCAGGAAGTTGGAAAAACTGTAGACGAACTCGGAGTTCACCGACCAATGGCTCACGGCTTAATATGAAACTATTTTCGAAAACTTCAAAATTCATGAACCAATATTTGCTTCAACTTTCATCAAAGATTGCAAATTTTGTCCTCGACAAGATGTAACTCATTAGCTCGATCAATTACGGAATTCGTATATTATGAATTGTACTTTCCAGATTTACATGTTTCTGAGCACGGGAAAAGGGAGTGGGTCACACGTTTTCAACTTCGGAAAACCCAGTTTTATTATTCTCACTCGATGGAAGGAGTATGAATCAGCATCGATCATGAATATTTACAGAATTATTCATCGAAGATGTGTCATTCTATATTTGATTAAAAGGCAACATATTCAGCGGTATGACGTTTTGCTAGTCGGCTCTATATAAGAATCGAGTTTTAGAATCTTCCCCCTTTCCTCAACATTACTTTTTCGAAGACTACAGGAATATATTATTTGATCAGGCGTAATCACTCATCAAATCCAATTGAATAGTGCACCAGAAAGCGAATGAAGATGTGAAAATGGACGAACCTTTGGTTTAGTCAGTGTTCAAATCAAGTTATCCAGCTAACCTGATGATTTCATCCCCTGGGTTAATACCCCTTAGTAGGTACTCCCCTCGTCACGAAACAGACTCGACCTCCTACTTTCTATGATAGAAGATTCTTGTATTTCGTATTACACGCTTCACAATGAATTCAATATAATATTAGAATAGCCACGGGATTTCACTTCGTGGCCATTTTCTGGCCCGATTTCAAATTGAAATTTCACACGCAAGGGTGATAAATTGCGTAAAATACAATTAGGGATATTGAAAACGTGGGTTTTGAACGTCGCTGAATTAGATTTCCTGGCTTCAATTTGGGGAGCTACCTTAAAATTCAGGTACCTGCTTAGGCAAGAGAGGATACAGATTTGAAAAAATTGACCCCCTAATCTTCCTGCCTGTGAATGTCTCTTTAACCCTTCAAATTACACCCCTTTTCCTAAATCCTCACTACACTTACGTTCACACTTTGAAGGGACATTATCCCGTACCTTTTCCTACAATTTACTACCAACAATCCACACATCACCCCCACCCTGGTTGTTGAACCTTCCTCCATGCAATTTCGAACTTACAGAATTCCCTAAAAGTCTACACCACCCCGACTTTATTGGACACATCTGCAAAAAATTCAGGACCGCTTTCCTGACCGTATCCCATGCTTCACTGATGGTGATGGTTCAAAGTACCACTGACGCACTGCTTACGCCTACTCCATAGATATTCTGCTACACTCCTTCCGACTTGAAACACAGCTTCCATCTACATAGCCGAACACATCCTACAGTACTTTGTCACGATCTCCTCGCTCGAAGATCCACCCACCCCCACCCACTACCTGGTCCTCTCATATTCACATTCCTCCTTAAGCAGAGCCGGTTTTACCATGCTGACTGGGATCCAGCCCACTGCGGCAATATTTTGGGGCAGCAAATTTGCAACCAAAAAAAATTGCGGAAGGGGGAATGTAAAAAATAAGGCGGCAAAAATACTGCAGCCCAGGGTGGCAAAGTTTTTAAAACCGGCCCTGATATCCATTCCAGTTTTTCTAAGTAAGAGTTTATTTTACTAAATTAACAACCCTGGAAGACGTTGTAGGAAGCAACCCTTCATCGAGGTGACAGGATTTTAATTCCGTCCAGATGAAAAGGATTGAGACCAACAAGCACATAACCGAAATTTATTTCACTTTTTCAATTTTGACAACTCAAACTTCGACCTAGTCAGCTAATAAACATTTTCAAACGTGACAAGTACTAAGAAAAAGTTCTGAAAATAAATAATACAGGTAGCAACAGCGTCTTGCTTCTGTTCCCCCACTCGCTGAGCCACTTTTCTGAATTATCAAGGAATTTAAATTTCGAAATCCGGGGAAAAAATTTTGGGGGAGATCTTCCTCTGACATTCTTTAGTACATTTTCTTGCTTATTAATTTTGATACATGTTAAGATTCGTTAAAACTCGTCAAGGTTGATTAGGGTTCGTAAAAACTCGATTACAACATTTTAAGACCCATTTTCTGCTGTGGGGAAGGGAATTGCAGACCAGATATTCAATATTTAGTGCGATAGTGTACGTATACCTAATACGGAGTACAGCAGAACAAAAGGACAGTCCTAAATTGATGACATTTTACCATATTTTTCTACAGTAAGATGACGTGGTAATGGAAGGAACATCAACTCAACAAAGTTATTAACTTTTCAGGGTGGTTTTTAAAACAGTAGGTCAGAATAATACTTTTTTCCCCTATTCTCTGTAAATCAGAAATCAGGTTAGCCTTAGAACTCGGGTGTATGTAAATATTTTGTGCTCCTTGTATATAAAGTGATTCTTTTTTATTAACTCTCAACTCACCTTTCCCTGTGCATACATTATCTTTCTTCTCTCTACCTATCGCAGAAGTTAAAAAATTCCAAGTTAGGCTCCGACCTATTACTGAAGACTGAAATACTTTTGCCGCCCTATTTGGACGCTGTTCAGGAAGAGGGAACCATCTAGCAAAATCCACTTTTTGAGAACACGTGATTAGAAAGAAGTTCAAGAGCCATGTAGAAAGTATATGACACAGCGTTTACGGATAAGCTTTTTTCAACGCGAGTGCACATTTTTGAATCGGGGGCCTAATCTAGAAAAATTCTACGTTTTACGCTCTTTCCAACGTTACTAATGACTCATTTTGTTTACAAATGTTAGTTGGTTCCCTCTTGCTGAACATCGTCCATTTGTGGTATGCCCCTAGGAGAATATTAGAGCCCTCCCACTAATTACGTATGTTTGAATTTGCATACAAAGACTTAAGATGAAAGCAGAAGAAAAATATAACGTGTTTTTAAAATTTGCCGTCCCTTTGTCGTCCGAGACTGAAACCTCATCAGCCATGGGAAATCAAGGCTTAGTTTCAATATTTCTAACAATCAAAAATAATTTACATAGAAAATTGTTTTTTTCCAAAATTTAAAATGTTCGTTAAAGGTCTTCCTTTTTTTGATATATCTACTGAGGTAGTTTTTATTCAGTCTTTGGGAATTTATTTTTCCAATTTTTTCTAGGGATCCTATCACCCTTAATCAGTGTTAATATAACACAAGAAAATTCTTCAAAGTTTTAATTCGCGCGAATGAGGGAGTCATGTGCTACATGTCCATTTTGTTTCGTAAGGAAAAATACCCGAAGTTTCGATATTGTTAAGCGAAAATTAATTTTATTAATACGTTGAAAATTAGTTCTTATCGATTTCAATTGGCTATGGGATTGCGCTCGAAAATAAAATAGTTGGCTTCGCAATCAAGGTCAATGGCCTCAGGGGATGGCTTCAGAAAAGGAGCAGGAAAGCCGAGTACATACAATTGGTTTTTCACGTAGCTCAATTGAACTTTGAAGTATTCTTACATTCAGCTTCTCGGAGTGCCACTAAAGGGAGTAGAGATCAAATTACAATCAGTCGATTGAGGAAGGTGTCCTAATTACTATTCAATAATTCAAATTAAAAAAATTATAATTTAATTTGGATCCTTTCTGGGGCTACCACAAGAGTCGGATACGAATTGGCTTCACCGACCTTGAAAACTCGTCATGAGGTGATATCTCGGAAAAATTAACAACATTTGGTGCCAACCTCCTTTTATGACTCCTCAGGAGACCAGACATGAGAATTACCCGCAAATCGACTTAAAAAATTTCAAAACCTTTAAGTCAAGCCGTATCTCGAGTTGCATTTTCCGCTCCTCCTCTTTTCATTTGAGAGTCATCCCTCGAGACCTTCGACCCACACTTCACAGTGACCAGCATCGTATAGCTTCTTGAAAATTATGAGAACAAATTTTCAACCCAATTAAATTCCATGGGAAACAGTTTTCCAATTGAAATTGTTTATTCAATGTATTTCTTTGTAGAAGGGTAGAAGGCATGTGGCACGTGTTCCTGTTTTCCGATCAAGCTTAAACTTTACTGGATTTTTTTTTTTTTGTATTTTGTTGAAACTGCAGCGGGTTCCAGCAGAAATTCCGGTGTTCAAAAATATGTACACGTTAACTGGAGGTAGAAAAGAATTGTTCGAATTTTTTACTTCCAAAATTGTATTTTTTCGAACAAGAAAAACATTGGGGAAATTAGTAACAGTTTATGGTACTTATGCCTCAAGATGAGAATGTGTCGATGTAGTAGAGTATACTGAGAAATTTTTATACAGTAAATAGGGTTTAGATGTGGTCTTGTGATATCAGACTGAAATTCAAAAATTGTAACTTTTATTGGTTGCTTTTATATGCCTTTTGGCTCTCCCACCGGAATCACCCTACAGCATACCTCCTACTCGGAAGGAGGCAGTACTCCTGGTTACCTTATACAGCCTGATATTTCAGAGGTTCACATGAAAATAAGAAAAACTACATTTATGGGGTAAAGGAAAGGATTTATAATATTTATAAAAATATTTTCACGCTGATTATGATTACATATCTGACTTCAGAATTTTCTAAAACCATTTTACCACTACCCGGTGATTTTTACATTATATATATTAGGACTTATAGGTTTTGATTCAGCGCCCGTTTAACCATGCGGCTGGCTGGGTAACAGCCCGAGCGACAAAATTTTGGGACCGCAAAATTTGCAGCCCAAAAAAAAACAGTACCTCAATTTTGCGAAAGGGGGTGTAAAAAAATAAGGTGGCGAAAATACTGCAATCCAGGGCAGCAAAGTATTTAAAACCGGCCCTGTCCTTAAGGTCTATTTCTGATCGCCTTTCAACGAACGCTCTCGTCCAATTACATTCACCTCATTCTCCATCTCATTTCCTTCACCACCAAGAGCATTTCCCTCATCTGGATCCCAAGCCATATTGGTATCCTAGGAAATGAGGCAGTTGATCAAGCAGCACAGCAAGCTACACAGCGCCCTCATAATATCCCTCGTCACCTCCCTACCTCAGCAAATCTCACTTCCGCCATTCGCTAGACCATTTTGCGTAAGTGGTTCAAAGAGTGGCGACATCAAGTCACTCGGCACAACAAGCTCGGTCAAATCAAGCTTACACCTGTCCCCTGGTCAACGTCTCATCGTTTCTCCCGCCGCGAGGAAGTTATCACCGCCTAAGGATTGGACATCACGCTTCACACATACGCACCTTCTCACTAACCTTTATTCCCTCAACTGCCCACATTGTGAAGATAAAGGCCCTCTCGCCGCGGACCATCTCTTCTCATGCCCTCCTCCCCATCTGCCTTCGTAACTCTCACCGGCCAGTGTTGCCAGGTGGCGAGAAAAGTCGCCAAAGTGGCGATTTTTGATCCCTGCTGGGCGATTGAAAATGGTTGAAGGCGAGTGGCGATTTTAGTGGCGCTTAGTCGTCCCGTCTCAAAAGAAATCAACGGCTCTCCACTCTCTGGATCTCTGAAATAGTTCATAAAACATCATATTTCTTCAATAAGGTACTGTTTTTGGTCTCAAATTGTTGAAGTGGCTCTTGGCTCTCCAGATCTCTGAAATTTATGCCTGAACAACTGTTCTGAGAAAAAAGACCTAAAACTACATATAAATTGGGTTCTTTTTCCAGGTCTCATTGTGGTTACTGGACTAGGAAAATTGCAGTGGCGAAAAGTGGCAATTCTTATGTTTCAACATTGGCGACCTGCTTTCCAAGATAACTGACTACACTGGGTCCCCCACAGTCGAATTTTGGCCCTCTCCAACTTCCACAATCACATAAACAACACCCTCACCCACTCTTCCGCTGCTGGATACCTCTGCTACATAATAGACAACAACCTTTTCCGAACCCATAACCCAAGAGTGTAGCTTCGGGGCTCGATTAAAAAAAAAATAGAACTTTTGAAGACAGGTAACAAAAAATTATAAGTGACCAAAATTTAGATACAGGAGTAACTTTGGCTTGAAACATTTTCTAATGTTTTTTGACTTATGATCAAATATCAAGTTCTGGGAGGGTGTTTCATTCCCTGGGCTAAACTTCAGATTCGGGGGTTACCAAGTGCGGAACCAAAGAGACCTGCTAGCTGCTGTTTCACGAGTTCAGTACCACAACATTCGGTCAATAACAATTGTTACAAACGAATTCGCATTTTTGTATTTTCGGTACGGGAACGTAAGCTTTATTTTTTTCTGCGCCGAAGATCACAAACAGAAGAAAAACGGTAAAAGAATTTTGTGACCGTTTCTCCGTTTCACTGGTCTTTGATATTTTACCGATGTATACGGCGTTAAATTTATGTGGCAGTCTAAATGGCTTTTACGACTTAAATATTTAGTGTTTGCTTAGGACTAACCTTTTTCTCTCTGTCTCTCGCTCTCTCTCTCTCTCTCTCTCTCTCTCTCTCTCTCTCTCTCTCTCTCTCTTTCTTTCTTCAACTGTCAGGATAGCAAATTATAGTCTAGTTTAAAGTGTCTGTTTTGTATAATCCTACCTTTATAGCGTATTCAACACCTTCGTAATTTGAAATGCCGCCGAGCGTTATGGATTACGGTTTTAGTGTCACACACAATTCATATATAGAGAAAAGTATAACCGGTATTTAAACCTATTTTGTGCTTTTCAATAGAAAACTTTTTCTATACGTTTTTTTTCTTTTTCTTTATTTATCTTTTTGTATAATTGTTTTCTCGCTGCTCGTTTGTGGGACCGCGCTCGACCGAAATCGTGTTTACCGTCTCAGAGGTCATAATTATAACGAATAGTTCGCTTTTTCTTCTTCGTTCAATTTAATGTGTCAAAACACATTTCAATTTGTCCACACATCGAACCAGTCCATCTTGTGAGCAGTACGACGCTAACAACTCGATCATCTCTGTCTTACGTCCTAACCTCATCCCCAGAAACACCAAGAGATTACGCGGTATGAATTTCTGGGATACATGAGTGCCAGTTAAGACTTGCATCTACGAGGACCCGAACTGTCTTGATCGTTTTCGAATAGCATTAATTTTGCACAATCCACCTGGCCTGTGGTCAATGGCAAGTAAAAGAGAGGACCCGCTCAGCTTTCTCATCATCCCTTTCCAAAATACAATCCTCCCCGTTCCATCATCTAAAGGATCAAAAGCGTCATGAATGGGTGGAAAAATAGGCCAATGCAAACTTCGCATCAGAAGTAAGATTGTTAAGTCTCGACCAATATTGCAAATAGGGAACCCTGAGGGCAGGAAGATTGATAGTCACAAGTGTCATAAAATGCATATGGGCATCATTTCTCAGCTTCTGGTGATCGCGAAATTTGTTTTTGGTTACATTTTGACCCTCAGTTTAACATTATGCTGACTAATGGGCCTTTTTGCCGCTCAGCCTCCATCCTCCAAACACTAAAAATCAACGGAACCCTGAGAGCAGGGAGATTGATAGTCACAAGTGTCATAAAGTGCATGTGGGCATCATTTCTCAGCTTCTGCTGATCGTTGAATTTGTTTTTGGTTATATTTTGACCCTCAGTTTAACATTCTGCTGACTAAAGTGGGCCTTTTTGCCGCTCAGCCTCCGTCCTCCGAACACTAAAAATCAACTTCAGGGTGGAACTGATGTTAGAAAATAGCTCGGTATTTTCGAACCCTGTTTCCTGGTTAAATGCCATACTCGTAGTTTTTAATTCAGAACAGAACCGACCTTGACTTTGAATTCAGTGACCTTGGAATCCCGAATCCGAATGAATACTCGTGCAAATGTAAGCCGTGAAAATTCCCGACATAAGTCCTTTCTGAAGATAATATGATACAAAAGGACCAAAAGGATATAAAATTTAGCCCTCTCAGTCCAGCGGGACAAAATGTTCCAAACATTTTCAAAAAACCCTAGTGGGATCACTAATAGTGTTTAAATGCGTTTAAACTGAACTGGGAGTATTTTGAGCTGATACCGGCCTTACTTTTCCGTTGAAGCGCGCCGCAGAGTGGCTATCAGCAGTTTTATTTGTGGGTTTGTATTTTTCAATACCAGTGGGATATATTGTCCCACCCTTAGGGGGAGGAGGGACTGGAGGTTTAAAAAAAATCTATTCTGAGTTTTGTGTTTTCGGGGGTCTACTGAATCGGTACCAAAAAATTTCCTCAGTTTCGGGGCCGTAAGGGTTAAAGGGTAGTTCCTCAGGATTGAGGCGAGGGAGAGAAAAAAAGTTTAGGGATCAGTAAAAGGAGACGTAGAAAAACGGGCCCGAGGGTAAGAAACAACCTCGTTGCTCGCTGAATTTCGGAAAAGTCGATTCTTCCATACGGACATTTTGAACCCCTTCCCCTAGCGATTATTTTGAAATAGCCAGGCCCGGCGCCAGGCACAGGCAAAGCGGGCCCTTGCCCGGGGCGCCCAATTTGTAGAGGCGGCATTTCCTCAATCATCATGGTATTATGACCCATTAAAAAAAAAAAAATAAATGTAAAAATAAATAGTCTCGTATCTTTTGCAAATTACAGGGTTCTACTCTGCAAGAAAAATTGTTGTGACTTGATGTGTCACACTTGGCCACAATGACCAATAGGCTTATCGCGAAGGTGTGATTGGTGCCTCGTATTTTTTGCCAGGGGCGGCAAATATTCCGTCATTGCCGGGGGGGCGACAAAATCTCTAGCGCCGGGCCTGGAAATAGCTAGAGAAAAATTTGAAGAATAAAGGTCATTTAAAAGGAACAGAAAAATCTTAAAGAACTTTTCCCCGGTGAAACTGAGCAAAGAATACTTTTATTTGAAGCATTTGTCGATCAGATAAATGTTCATCGACTTATTATCAGAAGTACAATGTTGTGCGTAAAAACTGGTTACTATTTTTTAATTTTATGAGAATTTCTACACAAAAAAAAAAAATCAGTTTTTGAAAACCAACAGTAGTTAGGGTACCAGAGTCGTATAGATAATCTTAAATCAGTCTACTGTCTCAAAACTGAATTTGGTTATAGTGTTCTATGGTATTGTGTTTCCGGTTGTTTCCCTCCACACAGTGAATGTAACTCTCACGCGTAATATTGAATTTCTGTGCATTTTGAAGAGTCCCGGAGGACAAGCTCCTCAGTCTGCTGTGAATGTCCGCTTACACTTAAATAGCATGAAAGAGTACGAACTTAGAGAATCGAAATATTCAAGATTGTTGAATTATTTTTGAAGAGTCTTAAACAAATTTGGAAAAAACCTTGAAGCGTCTCAAATAATATTAAACTCGTCTGAATGAGATTTGAAAAGACTCACAAAGTCTGAAACAGTTTTAACAGGGCGTTAATGATTCTGAAAGGCGGTTTGAAGTCTTGAAGAGTCTGAAATGGTAAATAAGTGAGTCTAGAGGTCCTGTGAAGTTTTGGTTAGGCTGGATATAATGTACAACTGGTTTAAACGTGTGTTAAAGAGTTCTTCATATTGTCTGTAAAAATTTTGAAATGTCTGCAACATGTTCATAGAAGTCTTAAACAATTCAGAGTGCGTTTGAAAAATGCTTAACTATTCCTGAAGAATCGCTAGCAGTACCATATAAATTTTCTCAGGCTTACAGCTCCTAACGCAAGTTTGTAGGTGTGCATCTGTGCATTTCCTTCTACAATTCTGCACACATCTTTACCCCAAGATGCAGCTTTCTAGTTACGTGCATCATTGACATTCATTTTTCCCCCTGCTTCCATATTACATGTTGATCAGAAATACCGTACAGACTCCATAAGATAGCCGCGTAAGCGAAACCACTCTTTTCAGTTTCCTTATTGGAGTCGATCACCCGGTTACCATTCACAATTCAGTTTTTATAACCCATTCCTAAAATGTTACGAGTCAGGCAAACGGGTTCAATAATTTCTCGTTCATTTTCTTCCCACGTTTAATTATTGTCGTCGTGTTCGCATCTCCAACGAACGTAAGACGGGTAAAATGTAGTTCCTTAGTCTTCCCAGCTCGTCTGTCTGTCTAGATTTCTCAGGCCAAAACCGTAAAGACACCAGTTATAAAAAAAAAAATTCAGTTTTTATACATGTACCACACACGTCATTCTATTCATTTTGTTGGCCCGAAAAGAAAATCCGAACACGACGGTAACTCAGGCCTGAATCCAACGACAACGTCTGCGACCAGATCGTCGTATAGTAAATACAGCGAGAAGAATACTCACCAACTTTTTAATTTTTATTGTTATAAATCACCGTGTTGCATAGTTAATTTGATGTCGGTTGATTTTCCTTCTTGTCTTCGGGCTCGAAAGGTTCATATTTTAAAACAGCAACTCGCGAACTTAATTATCAACGCTACACAATGTAATGTACCGAGCTAATTTTCGTATAATTTCGTTATTTATTCTAGTTTTTTGTAGCACATTTCTCAAGTCCTCCTTGTTTCTAACGGATTTCAACGCAGATTAGCTTATGACGCTAAGGAGATACAAAGGAAAAGAAGGGAGGGCGGAAGAGGACGAAGAAGAGGAGTATTCTGTCTGTAGTAATTCACAGTTGAATTGACGTAGGATGCCAAAGGCGAGCGATGAGTCCCGGGCGCCTGACTGAAAGGGATACCTTGAAACACGAAGTAAAAAAAGGGGAAAAACGAAATGGTCAAAGTTTTAAGATATATGTAGGTAACTCTTAATGTTGCGGACCATTTCAAGAGAATGAATGAGCACTTTATCATATCAGTAAACTGATGACGAGTATCTACACTGCTTGTAAGTACATTTTGATACATGGATATGTCCTATGGCTACAGAACACGTTCTACACATTCTGTCAACATAGCACCGAGAACAATAACAAATATCATCAAGCAACAATTACCGTGATGACGTCATTGTAGTAACATTTTTGGTGTTAGTTGTCCATTTGCAGTGTCGGTCTCAGTGTCAGTTTCAGTATTGATCTTGGTGCATGTCTCTATGTTGGTCTCAATGTAGGACTTACTGTCAGTTTCATTGTCAGTCTTGGTGTTGGTCTCGGTGTAGGTCTCATTGCCAGTTTCAGTGTTGGCCGTAGGTGTCTGTCTCAGCGTTGGGTTCGGAGTCAGTTTGGTGTTGGTCTTAGTGTGGGTCTCATTGCCGGTCTGACTGTTGACATTGGTGTCTGTATTGGTATTGTAGTAACATTTTTGGTATAGAGTCATCCATTCTCAGTGTTAGTCTCGGTGTGGGTTTTAGTGTTGGTTTTGATGTAGGTCTCATTGCTGGTCACAATGTCTGTCTCAGTGTTGATCTCGGTGTTAGTCTCAGTGCAGGTCTTAATGCCAGTTTGAGTATCAGTCACGGGGTCTGTCTCAGTGTTGGTCTCGGTTTTGGTCTGGATGCCCGCTCAGTATCAGTCTCGAAGTCAATCTCAATGCTGGCCTTAGTGTGCGGTTTTTTGTTGGTCTTGGCGTAGGTCTCATTGCCAGTCTCGGTGTTGGTCACAGGTGTCCGTCCATGTGTTGATTTTGAAATCAGTTTTGGTGTTGGTCTTAGTGTGGGTCTCTTTACCGGTCTCACTGATGACATTGGTGTCTGTATTGGTATTGTAGTAACATTTTTGGTGCAGTCATCCTTGTTCAGTGTCGGCCTTGATGTAGGCTTCATTGCTGGTCACAGTGTCTGTCTCAGTGTTGATCTCGGTTTTGGTCTCAGTGCAATTCTTAATGCCAGTCTCAGTATTAGTCACAGTGTCTATCTCAGTGTTGGACTTAGTTTTTATCTGGGTGCGGGTCTCAGCATCAGTCTCAAAGTCAGTCTGAGCGTTGGTCTTGGTGTAAGTTTTATTACCGATCTTGGTGTTGTCTTGGTGTCAGTCTCGGCGTTAATCTCAGTGTGGGTATCCGTGTCGGTTTTGGTGCGGATCTCGTTGTCAGTCTCAGTATCGATCGCACTGTTAATCAAACGTGAAGCACAATTTTCATGCGAAGTCGAATCGAATCTAATTGGAAAAATCGAACCAGACACTAAAACAGGGGTTTTTGAACCGCCAGTTCCGAATAACCCATCTAATTTCGAGTTCGACTCCAGTTGTTGCCCACAACCAAAATTTTACCTTTGAGAGAAGATAAAATCGTCACAACTACGAAAATCAACAACGTGTCGGAATTAGAGGTTTCTCCGTGACTGATTTTGAATAATTGAACCCATGCGGTACTTAGTTATTTTTTAGCGTAACATACAAACAGTGACATGTCATCCACCGATGGGTGACACTGAAGATTTCGTAAAAGAATTGTAGTGAGGGTTATAGGAAAGGGGGATGGTCGAAACTTGGTATGTGAGATCCCAGATGCATGCTCGCATCCCTTTTTGGCGGGAGATGGATGGGACCCCCTGAGGCTTCTGTAAACCTCGTAGTTTAAAAATTTTGAAAAAAAAACTGCTGTAGATGGGCTAGAAATGAATGGAGGGAGATGAAAATACGGAGTCCCACAAAGATACCCCATCAAGCTTATAAGGATGATAGATGAATGAAAAGCGACGATTTTTTTTTTTTTTTTTCATATCTGGCAATGTCTAAGGACAATAAACATAGGACTACAAATATTTACAATGCTCAAATACTATGTTGCCGTTCGAAATTCCAAAGTTCACAGTTGGTAGTACCTTACGGTCCTTCTTTTGGTGAGGTGTAAATGTGTCAAACTAAAATAGAATAGACTTGACACTTGAAGACCGCCGTGTTTAGCGCATCGATCTGAACACTGGCGTCCGAACAGAGGAGGGGGTATAAGGTATCATTCGTCCTCCCTTCCCTTCCCAAAAAATTGAAAAAATTAAATAATTATTTAGTAAGTTGATAAAAAGGCACCTTTAGGGATTTGAAAGACAAGATTTACGAGATTTAAAGAAATTTGCGAGATTTTTGCACGTTACCTCCACTTTTAAGAGTCAAGAAACCCTTTGAAACTTTTTTTTTCTTTCTTTTTATTTTGAGTTACATTTTAAATTCTTGCAACCCCTTAAAAATTTGACGGATTTAACTTTAAAATTGAAAAACAGAGATCATTGTGCCACGCCTTTTAACATATTAGAGAAATGAACTGATCGTTATTATACTCCTCCACCCCAAAAATTTATAAGAAAATATCTCTCTCTCTCTCTCTCTCTCACACACACAAATACATTGCCTCCCTTACTTTTACCACCTCTGGAGAAATAAAGAACGAACTAATATAAGAACCAAGATTTAGGAGCCTAGACTGTCCTGTACCGTGTGGTTGAAAGTCAGTGTGGTAAAACTCTTCAGTGGCGTAACTGAGGAAGTGTCCGGACCCTCCTTTGTGACTTCGTCAAGTAGTGGTTTTTCTAATTTTAGCACCCCTCTAACACCCTTCCCCCTTTGGTCAAGCCAGACTCCCCTCGAACATTGGGCTGGAGCTACGTCACGATAGAAGTTTTACACTAGGTTGATTCCTCATGTCACTTGCAGATCAAAACCCCTAACACATACAACCATTGTGACAGTGACTGGTTAAATACTGCTTCTTTAGTGCACTAAATGGAAGTATTAACAGATAAATCAATTTTGGAGGGTAAACTCCAAAACGGGGCTGCCGTTTTACTGATCCACCCTCTCCCACGGTTTTCTAAAAATATCCACAGAAAGAGTTGAATTCCAACAAAATTAATACATGCACTAACAAAACACTAATAAATAATCCTATTATAAATAAACAATTTTAAACCGGTGTCCAGCGAATAATTCGATTTTATCAACACTCGCGCTCCATCTTTCTCGGGCCAGCGACCCTGAGTCCGAACCCATTTAACTATAACATTTGACGTTCACTTTCTACATAACTATCGACCACAATTGCTGCCGCCATAGCTTTGAGGAATAGACAGGGAGATTTCGGCGAAACGATTCTGCTATTTGAAGAAAAGAAAATAGTAAAATATTCGGAGTTAGCGCAGAAAGGCTCAGTTAATTCTAGGCATTGGCAATGATACAACAAATTTGTCAAGGAAAAATAGTGGCTCATAAAATTTGTAACGATTAAAATAAACTTCATCGGGAGAAAAATTACAAAAAATTGTATAAGTTTTAACGACCTGTATTGAGAGCTAGACTAAACAACCGACCGTCGGCGCAATTGCAGATGGATCTAAATTCCTTTCGGTCAAATGTAAAGTACTTAGTCTGCGATGAATTCTTTACCACGCAATAAATCACACTCGTTGCCAGCTGGAAACTAGAAAGTTTCCTATACGACTGAAGTCTCGAAAACTTCTGTGTCTAAAGAAGGTATGCTGCAATAATTGACAGTGTACCGAAGGGACTTTTCTCGAGGATGATTCAAATTTTCCCGAAAATAAAATGTCAAATTTAACAACCAAATATAAATTTTTCGCGATCAACAAAGAAGTAAAACCAAAGGGCCTCGTCCTAGTGTTTCCAACTGAGGACCACTGATCTTTCAACTGTTGCCGATTTCAAACCTATTAAGTGTCCCACATCACTTGTTAGTAGGTCCCTGAACCAAATTTTCCCAACTGGAAATGCTTCGGGGGACATGGTTTCCGTAATTTCAGTACATTTTTGCTCAAATTTACTTGAAACGTGTAAGGTGGTTAACAATGAGTGATTTTAGAGGTTAAAAGGAAGAGCCTGCAGGGTGTCATTTTGTAATTTATAATCTCTTTTCACTTGCCCCGAGGGGTCGAACATACCTCAAACGTCGGTAAAGGAGGAGGAGCCCTCGTATACATTTCATCAGATGGCAAAATCGGGTTTCAGTTGGCAAAATTGGATTCGTATTTAACTAAATGGAAGCCTTCTGGGCGACGTAGGTCAGGTGGAAGTTCGCCTGTGATGGCGTACAGACTGAGGCATGAGGTGGAACGGAGTGCCCCACTATTGGATCGGAGTGCGGTGTGCAGTATAACATTCAGCGAGTTTAAAAGTGTGGTTGATGCTGAAGAATATGAAGCCAATCCATATTCACATTTGGATCTGATAAGGGCGCGGTATACCCGGAGCAGAGAGATGAAGTCTGCTCCATAAGTAGTGTGGGCTTGCTTCTTCAGCAGGTTCAGGCGGAGGAGACAGGATTGTTTTACGTAGATGATGTGCGCTTTCCACGACATGGTCGAGTCGAAGAGTAAGCCAAGGTAGCGTACAGATGATGAAGTTTGTAAAATTGTAGTTTCCATATGGCGATGGAATGATTGCACTTGCGGTGCCGGTAGAAGTGCATAGCTACTAGATAGTAGTCATGAAACATGGGACTACAAAAGATTGGAACCCGTGGTAGACCGTATATTGAACCGGTACCCAAATAAGCCTTTTTGAATGGAATATTTCGAATGGGGGCTGGCAAAATGGACCTGCGAGGTTCGTAAAATTTAGCCGAGCACTTCGGGGACAAAAATTACGAATAACGTTCCAATCGGATATGTTTGGATGCAGTGTAGACGTAACACAAATAACTGAGACCTTCGTGCAGGTATAGAGATCATTTCGACACTTGAGCGGCTCAAGAGTTCACATCTACCGCAGTTCGGGGAAAAATCGGGCGACGGTCTTCTTTGGTGTCGAACAGGAGGGTCGCTAGATAGAAACGGAAACCATTCGCCAGACAGTACACGAGATTTAGAAGGAAAAAAAAAGAGAGAGAGAAAAAAAGAAAGAGTATTCGAATGTATGTTCGTCTAATGGAAATACGAGTACCTTGGCGTAGGCTATTTATTGATTAATGACTGACATGAAACTGGGCAAAGGCAGAGCGTGAAGTTAGTACGCCGTCTTGGAAACCGAGTGTGGGAACTGGTCCACTGTGCTACCCCCATTTTAACGTTATCTGTTCGGAGAGTAAATTATACATCGCGACGACTGTTTACAAAGATCTTCACCGGCTACCTCTTAATCCTTCTGCCGTTGCGGTTTATCATGCGCATGCGTGCCTATTTCCATGATTTACCGCTTTCTCTAGGTCAAAGCCGGGAGTCATCTTTCGGCCTTTTGTACAAAGTCAATTCGCGAATACATAAATACGTATTCGGAAACTGGTTTCGCCGCCGCCGTTGTATTTACGCCGCGGCGAAGACGAAACGTTGACGGAAATTCGCGTACAGGTGTGGGTAGGACGCTTTCGTTTTTGTTTCCCTTCACGAAATTTCAACGTGCCAGTTGCCCAGGCTCATTCTCTCAGCGACAGCGACAGGGATGAGACCAAGAAGCGGGTGGTTGCGCCGCGAGAAGCTGCATGACCGATCGCATTGCCGAAGTCTGTTTCAGAGGGAAAAAACAACAACAAAAAAAAAACTGCGAACATAATTTCGGGCATCGGCGGCGTCATAATGATAATGGTGTTGGCAGCCGCGACATATTTCCTTAATGGGTGCAGATAATTATACGGACACTTGTAGGAAGAACGGACAATTTTCGGGTGTAATGCGCGCCCCCGGAAAACGCGATTAAAGAGCCGGGCCGCGGAAGTGCAGCCGAGTCGCGAAAGTGCATAACGAATGCTAAAAATTGTGCAAAGCAATGACGACGAACGATAGCGAATCCGCAGAGCCGCGTTTTGATCGAGCGTATTTCCTTTCGGTTGAGTGGCCGGTCCGCGGATGGCTTGGGTAATTGGACTGATAAGCAAACTAGATACGATTATGAATCAAGGTATAAATATGGACTACCGCTTCCAGGCTTACAGGAACTACTGCTAGCGCTCCTCGCGAACTAATCCCGAAACATGTTACTGGACGCTGAAACAACATCGTTCCATCTTGTTTTCGGTATTCCGGTAGAAAACCTTATCAATGATATGTAGCCCCTACTGACATGTTCATTTATATCCTGCGTTGCCTCCTTGGCTACGATCGTTTTCACTTTAGGGTTAAATTGATATTAGAATGAGTTCAGAGACACTGAAAACTTGCAAAATTGTATCCATAGTTCCTTTACAGTCATCCTCATTCCTGTGTCACTTTCCCTACTGGAATGCCACAATTTTCACTTCAGAGTGAAACTGGCATTCAAAACAAATTCAAAGACCTAGGAACTCTGTGAAACGATCGATGATAGTGGGGCGTATAGCGATGCACGTATGCAAAATTGGCCCCGGGACACCGCACCTCCTATCCTGGAGATACCCCGATTGGGCCTGCGTCAGGATAGGGGGATCGCTTTGAGGTAGCTCCTGCTACCCCAATTTCTCCTTTCACCTTTTCACGGCGGCGAATCTTTGGCGTTTTATTTGTCTTCTTCGTCAGTTGTTGGCAGCAGCGACATCGTCGATGTTGGTGGGATGGCGAGTGCCGGCAGAGGGTACTGAGTCCGCTGCCTTTGTCTCCGCCATTCCAGTTCCATTTTGCGGCCCAATGTCTTCTTGACAAAAGCAGCTGCCTGATCCCATCCCTCTCTACTCTTCAGCATTGTCGGGACCAACTTCTCCGGTGTAAGCAGCTTAACGCCCGCGTTTCGAGAGACGGCGGCCGCTTCCTCCCTCTGTTGGTCGAATATGCCGGACACTCGGACGGTACCGGGCATCATCATCTCGCCTTCCTGTAGCGCAGTAGGAGCATCGCGGGCTCTCTGCTATCCACTAATATCCCACTTGACCCGTAGTGCCGCACTGCTCTCCGGTGTGATCTTCCGCGTCGAGCTCTATAGTCGCCATCAACTCCACTGACGGTATACCTGCTAGCACGAAAACTGCCTCTGTGGAGACAGTGCGATAGACACTGGCATACCTCATTGCAGCCTTCCGTTGGACCCTTACCAGATCGGTTCTTCTGTACTCCCTGGCACCGATGGCGTCGGACTAGATTGGAGCCCCATATAGGAGGGCCGACATGGCGACACTCGTCAGCAGCTCAAGTTTCTTCTCTGTCAGCTCTCCTAGGTTCGACATGAGTCGGCTTAATCCGGCTACGACTCTCTCCGCTTTTTGCGCTGTCCTCTTCGCGTGTTCTCTAAATGACAGTTCCCCGTCGAACCACAGCCCGATGTACTTCAGGGCTATACAGGGCGCAATCTCCTTAGGCGAAAGGAAGGGGGGTTGTACCGTCGACGGCGTGTAAACAATACCGCTTCTGTCTTCTCGGTTGCTAGGCATAACCCTGCCGACTGGATCCAACGGGTCATTGCCTCTAGTCCCGCGTTCACTTTGGTTTCCAGCGTGGCTGCATCACCTTAGACTGTGACTACCAGGGTGTCATCAGCGCAACAGATGATGTTCATCCCTGGTTGTATCTCTGCTCGCAGGATGCCGTCAAACGCGACGTTCCACAGGAATGGATCATGAACTGATCCCTGCGGAACACCGCGCGACATCTCCCGCTGCACCACGTTCGTAGCAGTGTCCGCGAGAATTATCTGACCATCGAAGTAGTCCTGGCTAATTTCGCGTAAGTGCGCGGGTACTGATGCCTTCTCCAGTGCCTCTAATACGCGCATCCATGGCATCGCATTGAACGCATTCTGTATGTCGAGGCTGATGGCTTCACCGAATTGGAGCTATTGGATCGCTGACTGTGCCAACCTCTTCAGCTTCCCGGCGGCATCAATTGTTGATCTTCCAGCTTGGAACCCATACTGGTTGGCGCTCAACGCGCACCTCCCCTGGAAGTGCTTCTCTAGCCTATTTGGCTATGATCCACCCGAAGATCTTGCCTACGATATCAAGCAAACACAACCGCCGGTATGACGCTATAACCTGCCAACTGGTTTTCCTGGCTCTGTGAAACGATAACCATATTGCAATTTATGAACTTTCACAGCCCCGAATTCACAGTCAAATTAATATCGAAAATCGAATTCTGTTACCTTGAACCCCTCCCTTCCCAGGTCGTTATAGCAATCCGATGATTCGGACTGGTGAAAATTCAAAAAATTTATGAGAACAATCCATAAATTTCAGTGTATTAATTGACAGGTAATAGTGTCGGGGGGGGGGGGAATTTCAGGGATGAGTTGATGGTGATGTAGGGAAATGTGTCCAGGAGCGATTATCATCCCTTTTCTTTAATGAAGTCGGTCAAACCGTAAAAACCTTGAAAATTCTATGTTTGTCGCATGGGCGTAACTAGAACTTTTTCCAGGGGGAGGGGGTGATATGTGAACGCGTTTGTGCAGGTGCAAGTCGCTGCTTTGCTATCAGTGTGGCGACAGTCATACATTTCCGTTGTCTAGCGTCTAGGCCTTTAGGCATATCCTATTTTCTGTGAAGTTTATTCAGTGTTGGCTTTAAATAATCGAAAATAATCTTGTGAGTACTGGGACATAATTCTTTTTCAAAATCCAGGGGGGAGGCAATTGCCCCTCCTGGCTTCCGCTACCTACGTCCATGATTTTTCCCTATAAAGCTGTGTAAATTATGGTAAAGAAAATGATCACATTTTTCTTCATCTCCTTTTTGACATTTCTCGGAGATCAAAAAAAAAATTGATTGATCTTTCTTGGGTAGAATGTTATGAGAATATATTTTGTTTTTCTGAATTCGTACAAACAATATTAGAGGCTCACAACCCCTCCCCCCCACACGCACACACAAATTAATAAGCCATCCAAGGCCAAGTGCGATAATTGACCTCCGAGATTTTTGGGTACAAATGTGGTACCCTTAAAAAAGTTTTTCTTTCAACGTTAAATAAACACAATTTTATCGCGGAAAATGAAATTTATTTCGGTTACAAGTAAAAGTACAGCATACGTTTCACAAGCTTTCTTTAAATCCATTTTTTTCACCCGTAGATCTTTAATCGCATCAATCAATTTTTATCGGACCACTTTTTCAATTTTCTACTAAAATCTTTCCGTTTTGTTCACTGCATATCTGTAAGCAAATGAAAATAAACACATGTTACAAAACGCATCACATTACCCGCATCACTGCTTGAAAGTTCAAAGCTCATTTTTAGCAAATGGATATGAAATTTTAAAAAACTTACTAGATCTCCTTGTAGAGCAAACATTTCTCTTTCGAAAACGCTATACTCTGGTTTCTTTCGATTCAAAATTCTATATTTTATAAAAGTTGAATAACACACTGAACAAATTTTGGAATTATCAAAAAATGAAAAACGTAAAAAAATAAAATCCCATGGTCGTAGAAATCTAGGTAGTTTTGGCGTAGATGGTCATTTCTCAGTGTACTCATCACATTCTGGCCGTCACCGCGTTTTGGAAGGGCCTGGTTATTCAAATAGCATGGAGTACCACATTACCCGCAGGGTACCGTATTTGTATCTCTTTCAGCTGTTAAACTTAATTACAAAAGTCATTGATCGCTCATGCTCAGAATTGAGTTCGGTGCAACAAAAGAAAAGAAGAAGACCCCCTTCCACGGAGGATTCCAGTAAAGTGGAAAAACGTCAGAGAAAAAGACGATGCTAACCAATGCTATAACATTTGAAGTCATTCACGAAAAAAAAAAGTGCTCGATGATTGGAACTTAGTCAGCCCTCTCACTGAATTTCAGTGAAGAGTGCCCGGCGCGACTGCAATGACAACAGGGGTGTCTCACCCCAATGTTTAAGTTGGCAGTCGGGAAATTCTAGTAGCCAGCCAGTAAAATTGGGAAAGTGTAAACCTTTTTTCAAGGTTTCAACTGAAATGTCTAATATGTTAGTCAGCATTTTTGCTGTCTGTACCCTTCTCAGAAAAAAAAACTTGTCAGCTACGGCCCTAGGAGTAGCCCTAAGGAAATAAATGACTTATCTAATGGTAAAAAATGCCTTTTCATTGTAAACGAGGCGTTGATAAGAGGAGAGATGACAGATACGAGCCAAGCAAATGTCAGCACAGGGGTTGAGACAGCTGAGCTGCATACCGATAAGGGTGAAGCTCCCTAATCACACATGAAGTTGTCGGGCTGAAGGACCGAATTCAAGTCGGGGAATTTGAAAGAGACGAAGCCAGCCAGCGTCATGTAGCTCAGACTGTTTATGCGACCGAAAGGAAGCGAAGCCGTCTGCGATATTGCGAATAAGCAAGCGCCAGTTCAGTCAGTGCGAAAAATAATTTTCGTAATTTACGACCCGTTTTAGTCGGCGCTTGACGAAAACCAGTAATTGCAGTGGTCATTTTGTACATATTCGCGGAATGGTCGCAAAACAGCCGGCCGGCGCGACGTGCACGAGTGCTCGACCAAAAAGCGAAGACTATTTCGACGCAGACATAAATGGACGCACTATATGGAGATGGTCTTCGTCGATAAATTTTTCCCATGGCACTCGAAACCTCACGATCGCTTTATTCGACTCGTAATTTACACCATCTTTACGAGATAATCGACTCCATTTACTTTAGCGGTTCAGCGCCGCACACGGGGTGAGATTACAGCAAACAATCCGAATGTACTCGAGGAGGTAATTGAACTAACAAGTGTTCTAGAGATAATGAATATTCGCATGTTTCTCAATTTGTTCCATTCTGTTTCGCACAGAATGACGAAGGACTTCAGTACGAGAAACGTTATTTGAGGTAATTTTTCTACTCTTTTCCCCCCTTGCCTCTGTAACTTTCAAGTCAGAGTCAAATTCATATATAAGGCGACTTCAACGAGCCCATATTCGTCTCGAGGGGTAAGTGAGGATAAAAAAAAAGACAGAACTAAAAAAAGATAAAAAGAAAAATAGAAGGAAAAGTTTTTTGGCGGGGGAGGGGGTGCATTTGGCTTTACGTATACGAAGAACATGGCTGACCCTCTCTCAATAAGATCGAATCCAGAACTGTACAGCTGTGCAAATGCTGATTGAGCTGCCAAAAGTAGACTGAAGCAAGTTTCAACTAGACCGACCAGCGAAGTAGAAATTATGTTCATTACCATCCGTTCGAGCTCTCAGATACCATGAGTTGTAATGCGATGAATCATCACAAAAGGTTGAAGCAGGAAGAGGATAAGACCCCCCCCCACCACCACCACCAGGGTCTATACATGTTTCATATAAAAGCCTCTGATGGAATTATGGCTGAGTGTATCACAGGCCCGCAGCTAACCGCTTGTGTGTGCCAGGGCATTTGATATTCAACCAGGGCATGAGCCATATAGGGGTACAACACAAAAAATATTTTGCTAGCTCCACTCGCATGTGCTAGCCAGAACTGCGCACCTACCAGCCAGGGCTTCGTCCTGGCTGTCCTGGCGTACCACCTGGAAAAATATCATATTCCAGGCCAAAATTTCAACTCTGAAACCTCGGTAACACAGAACTCACTAAGATCTGCAAACTTCTGCAAAATGCGAATAAAAAGACGATTTAGAGTATCCGAAATTCTATTTGAAAAAATATCATCACCATCAAACTTCAAGAGTTAGGCCATTAGCCTGTTTCGCTCAACTGGTGAACCCGTCTGACCATCATTTTATAGGACGTCCTCGGCTCCTTTTTCCAATTGGTTCGTACTGCAAGATTCTCTCTATCTTCGGGCATTCGGTCTATATGGTCTTTCCATTTTTCTCGCTAGTTTTCTATCTTTTCAATGACTGACGATGATTCTAATTCTTCTGAAATTGCTGTATATTAGACTTTAGCGAGTCGAATACGCCCGGCCGTTCTCTTCATGCGCCTCATACTCGTTGACTGGATGGATTCTTTCACCTTTTTTTTTTTTTTTTCTTTATTGGAGACCAGGTTTTGCTACTGTACAGGCTGTGGAACTGCTAGCACATTGTAAACGCGTGTTCTCGTTCCTTTCCGAGCAATATTTCTCTTTAAGACTCTATTTATGAGCTCTCTAAAGCTTTGGAAAATTTGACCATTTTCCTACTCGCATCGGTTTCTTTCTCGAAGTTCAGATTGTATTCTAACTAGCAAAAAATTCTTTAGTTTGTTCAACTGTACAGTTGTCTACTACAATCTTCGTTCCAACAGGTTCTCTTCCATTAAATGTCATTGTGCGAGTTTTCCTCGTGGAGATCTTCATTGTACATCTCTCTGCGATTTTACGTAAATTATGTACGGATCTCTGCAACGCGAAAGTTGTAATTTTGCTTGAAAAATCGTAGTTTGCGATAGTGAAATCTACTAGAATAGGCGTGCCATCAAGTGAGTGTCAAGTACAGACTCACATACAGTAAACTTGACACATGGTTTTTGTCATCTCATCAATATTTTTGAGAAAGAAAATCAATTTTGAGGAGCTGAACCCCCAAAAAATCAGCTAGAGTTGTGGCGTGGTGACTCTTATTATGTGCATTAGGACCATTAAACCTAATTATCTACTAAAAATGAGCGTACTCGGGTTTTTGTTTTTAGTCAATTTTTACAATTTCAACCTTTGATCCTGGCCCTGTGACCACTGACTCCACAATTTTCAACCTAGGGACAAAGTAATATCGAAATAGGAATCCAGTAACTTAGAAAACGTACTATTTGATACCCTAGAGTATTTTTTGACATGTTCTCATTTTCATCCTCCCTCTCCCTCCTCCATCCCACTACAGTTGTCACAATTCTTATGACCAGGCCATAATACCTAAAATTAATTTCGCGTTCACTATGTTACAAGTTTCATCAAATCGACGTCGATTTGATATCAAAAAGGCTAAAATCGACGTTGATCGATATTGATTTGTATGTAAAATCGACGTTGAAATGAGGGTGATTTTATTCCTGAATCCGCGTCGAAATGATTTCGTGGAATATAGGATATTTATGATGCAGGAACAGAGTGGCTCATCGGGCAACCAGGAAAATTTCCGGATATAGGCTGATAATCCGAGAACTGACTTAACATATTCAAGCTTCTTCAAATGCTTGTTTATAACTCTTTAGAACTTTTTTATGACTCTTGTATGTTTTAGATTTCTTAAAATTCTCCAAGATATGTTTAAAACTTCTTACAGATCTCACAAATTCGTAGTGGTGGAGTTAAAACATCCCCTCAATTTTTTAATTTTTTTTCCTATGCATTAAACCGAGACATTATTCCATACATTATGATAGCTATTAGTTACAAAAAAGTATAACCCCCCCCCCTTCCAAAAAATGGTGTAACAACACCACTGTGGTGTAACAACAGCACCACTGCAAACTCAGTCAACACTATGCCAAGCCCCGAGACATTTTCAAGCTTCTTCAGATTCTTCGATACTTGATATTTTCTGTTGTTTTTTCAGAATCGCTGAGATATTTTTTCATAACGATGTTGCTTGCTTCCGACACTTTTAGATTCGTTTCAGCCTTTTCGACATCCATCTGGATGTCGAAGAACTCTTTGAGACTCTTTTAGGCTTCTTAAATCTTGTTTACAACCTTTCAGACTTCTGAAGAGGTTTTTAACATTTCTAGGGGCCTTCAAGATTTGTTTCAAGACTACGCCTCGCTTGACTGAGATTTTTTAAAACTATTCTCGACAGTATCAGGACTAATCGAGATTTCTACATATTTATTCAAGATCATTTGACGATCATCCAGACAGGTTTAAGATTCTTAGAAATTCATTAAGATCTCTATAATCCTGCTTTAGATTTTTCAAGACTTCTTCGGGCCTTTTACGAACATAACAAACTTTTTGAGACTAGTCTACGTATATACTTCACTGAAACTTTTGAAACTCCTCTACTTAGTTTAATTAGTGCTTATATTATACAGAAAATGGGTAAATTTTTTTTTTTTTTGAGATTCTCTAAAGTTTTTTAAACTTACTTGTTTTATTGTCTACTCGAGTTTTAAGAAGTTGTAAATAGGTTTATAAGAGTCTCAGGAAGTCTGAAGGAGTCTGGTGGAAAAGTCTCTGTAGTAGAGCGTACAATACTATAATCTTCAACAAGTCCGAAAAAGTTGTAGAAATAATCTGAGACAATTCTGGACGAGCTCGGAAAGAAAAAAAAAGTACGCCGGATTTAATTTTAAAAATGCAAACTGAGAAAAAAGCTGAAAATACCCATTTTAAAACTCCTCTCAGCGAGTCTTAGGGTATTTCGTAAAAGTCTGGAAGGGTCTGAAAAAGTCTGCGTAGAGCGCAGAGAAATAATCTTAAATTCAAATAAGTTTTAGAGATAGCCTTGAACTATTTTGGAAAAGTCTTGAAGAGTAAAACAGTCCGAAAGAATTTCAAGGACGTGTAGGGGATATATTCCCTCTTTCCTCCCTCGCCTCCGAAACAAAAACTGAAAATACTCATTTTACTCCTTATCTGAACGAGTCTTAAAAGGTTTCATAAAAGTCTGGAGGAGTCTAAAAAATACTTCGTAGAGTCGGAAATAATGATTTTGAAAAAGAATAAAAATGCTTTAGAGATGGCTTTGGAGAATTTTGAAAGAGTTTTAAAAAATAAAACGCGTGAATGAGTTCTAACAAATTATAAAGATGAATCTCCCATCCCTACTCCTTCGAGATAGGAAAAAATTACAAAATACTCATTTCATTGCTCATTTTAACAAATCATAAAGGGTCCAGTAAAAGTCTGGAAGAGTCTTAAAAAGATCTTTGTAGAGTCAGGAATATTAATCTTGAACAAACAAAGTTTTTTCCAGAGGACTTTTGCCAAGTAAGAATTTTAAAGAAGAACGACGATAAATCTCTCCTTCTCCGAGCTAGGAAAAAGTTGGTAGTTATCAATTTTTACGGCTCAAGTCAATGAAAAAAAAAACACTCGCTCCGCTCACAACTGTAGTCATATCTAGGAGAGTTTTTTTCTTATAAAATTATAAACCATCCCTCGTCCCCTTCATAATTTTTCTCTTTATGCTACTGCCACTCAGTTCTTGAGCTTTTCAAGTCGAAGTACCTATTAGCGATGCTGAACTGATTTTTCTTCCCCTTGATGGACAGGTAATATCCTAAAAATTTGATCTTGATTTGATAAAGTTTAGGGATTCTTCATTTTATGAAAACGTGCTGAGACTTATGACTCCCGATCATCCACAAAAAACAGAAAAATGGAATTACAAGAAAATTTATTCCTTCGAATCGAACAAGCTCTTATATGGAAAGCGCAAAAATTGTGTTTCCAAAAACGTCCAGCTTTTATGCTGAGTCAATAAAATTTCGCGCTGACTAAGAAAATTGAAATTGTAGAAAATGTTCTGAAATCAAAAATTTTTCAATTTTTTTTGTTTTGGAGAGGAGGGTAGAAAAAGAGAAAAATGACAAAAATAATGTTATTTTCCCACTTTTTCCCATGGACAGGGAGAAGTGGGACCGGATACTGGCTTACGATTTTTAGGGCCTGTTAGACTGTTTTCTCCGGAGGTCTGTCTGGTCCCACTCCATCCCTGTACAGGAAAATCGCATGGAAAGATCACATACGGAGATCATGAAGGGAAATCATATAGGGAAATCTTACGAGGAAATCATGTAGCGAGATCATACGGAAAAATCAAAAGAGGCTAATTCTTTGTAGAAAGAAGACTGAGAAAGGTGTGGACAAGAACAGAAACGTAAATCAGCATCGGAACTGCTACATGAAAGCCGTTCGCACCACTTTGGTCACCATGATTGTGGCAAACTAGATCAGCGTATCGCAAAAATTTCCATAATTTGAGTGCTTACACTCGTATAAACAGAGTGAAACATGCCGGAGATCGAATGCGAGTAATCAATAAAGGAAAGAAACGAATAAGACACGTCGTTGTGCACCTTAAAGAGGACTCAAGATCAATCTGGCGCGCGGTTTCTTGACACCGATAAATCAACGCGCACTTCGGCAACCTTTTTCCAGAGAGTAATCATTTTCGAAGAATTTGCATTTAATGAACGGTTCCATCGGGCAGCGAAATCGCTGCGTCGTTTTTATTGGGTAATTAAAGAAAAATGAAATGAACATTACAGAAATGGGGAGGCGAAACCGTACAAACGATGCGTTATTGCGAGAAATGAGATGTTCGAAATTTCGAGTAAATAATATTTTAACGCTAATTCGTACTCCAGAGTTTATATTGGGCGTGGAAACGTCGTAAAAGTTCTATAATAATGTCCTCGGACACGAGAACATCGCGCTCGCGGTTCGAGCGCGTGCAGATGAGGCGAGTCGGCGGCTGCATATCAAAGCTCAAGCGCTGCAAAGAGAGTCCACGTATGACCGGCTATCCAGTTACAACGATATTTTTGGGTCAACTCCAACGGGTCTTCCTCGAGAGAGGCTAATGTAAACTAAAAATCGAAGTGGTCTCCGATCGACTCATCCCGAATGGTCACACAGCTAAATTTGGAAAAAGCGCTTCATCGATGTTTTCTTTTTCTCGCGCGAACACGGTGAATCATATCTTCGAAACTCGCGTAAACACCGAGCACTCGATTGGCCCAAGGTTGGAAGTAAACGCGTGAAAATAGCGATTTTACAGAAGGACAGCACCTCGATATCGTTTTCCGATAAATATCGCCGGCCAATCAATCGTTTCGCACTGCACTCGTCGAGCGACCATATTGCTCTCGTAATTACAAAGATTCGCAGAGCCGATGGTCTGTGACTTGTTCGGCGATTCCCGTCCATGTCGTGGGTTCGTGTCCTTCACACTCGACTGAGAAAACCAAGCTCTGTACAGTGTTTCCCAGAGATCATCCGGCACTGGCTTTTCGCCTTCCCATCTACCGGGCAGTCGAACACGTGTGTCGTGGAAATGGTTGCGGCACGCGGATTTCAGCGTTTCAGTGTGCGTTCGAACGTCGGAAAATTATGTAGAACACCTTGAAAAAAACTTCGAAGCATCGCGTGGCCACATACGGACACGAATATTCAATCTGCAGAAGGCATTAGACACACGAACTTACGTATTTACGTGCGTACCCTCCTCAACACGACCCTCCCAGGCCTTCTTTTTCTCTCTACAGGGCTGGATTTGGGAGCGATGAAGAAGCAATAACTCCAACTATCACCAGAAGCAAGGCCGGTATCAGACCTTTTCCTCGTGTAGTGCAAAGCCTAAATTCCTCAGGGCGGTCAGTTCTCAAATGGCAAAAATTATTTCAAGGGACTCTGTAACAAAAAGCAAAACTTTTAGTTTGCTGTTACTGATATCATGATACGTAATCTCAAATGTATATACAAATGTTTGTGTGTGTTTGTTCGAGGTTGGTAGGTGAACCGTACGAGCTGAAGGGTTCGTACTTTCTGGCTGTGTTCGAGTGAACCCGGGATAGGTTTTAGGCTATACAAAATCTCGATACCCTTATTAGGAAGAGGGCCACAACCCTCCTCTGGGCCTCTAATTTTTTTTTTCAACTTGACTTTTCAGAGTTCTTTATTTCCATTGAACTTCTTCACATTATGTTAAAATATTAACTTTTCTCCTTAAGGTCTATTTCTGATCGCCTTTCAACGAACGCTCTCGCCCAACACATCCATCTCATTTCCTTCACCACCAAGAATATCTCACTCATCTGGATCCCAAGCCATATTTGCATCCTAAGAAATGAGGCAGTTGATCAAGCAGCACAGCAAGCTACACAGCTCCCATATATCACTCGTCACCTCATTAACTCAACAGATCTCAGTTCTGCCATTCGCCAGACCATTTCACGTAAGTGGTTCAAAGAGTGGCGACATCAAGCCTCTCGGCACAACGAGCTCACACAAATCAAGCTTACACCTGTCCCCTAGTCAACGTCCCAATGTGAGGAAGTTATCATCACCCGCCTAAGGATTGGACATACACGCCTCACACATACGCATCTTCTCACTAACTTGTATCTCCTCAACTGCCCACACTGTGAAGATGAAGACCCTCTCACTGTGGACCACCTCTTCTCATGCCTCTCCCTCATCCATCTTCGTAACTCTCACCATGTCCCTCATAGTCGAATTTTGGCTCTCTCCAACTCCTACAAGCACATAAACAACACCCTCACCTACCTTTCCGCTGCTGGATACCTCTACGACATACAGACAACAACCTTTTCCGAGCCCATAGTCCGAGAGTGTAGCTCCGTGACTCGATAATAAAATTTAAAAACAAAAAAAAAATTGAAGAAAAGACTTGTTAGAGACCCATTAAAACCTCTCAACATTTACACTGCCGGACAAAGGTCTTTATCCACCACCCCCACACCCCCAACAAATCAAAAGATTCTCTTTCTATTAACAAAAGGGAAAGTGTACGTTCGAAGAAATCTGTCTTACTTCCAAATCTATATTTGCCCTGAATATCTCCTTTTTCAAAAAAGAAAAACACTCTCAGCTTGTTTCATTTTTCTCTTTTTTTTCTTTTTTCCGTCTTCCATCTTGCGTTATCAAACTACCTAAGTATTTAAATTCCTTTATCTCCTTTATTTTTTCGCCTCCTATTTCTATAATTTATTATTGAATTTTCTTGTCATCTACCTACTGTCACTTTTGTTTTATTCTTATTCATCTTCGTTTTATATGTATTTTACTAGCAGTCCCTCTAAACCCACCACAGTTAGAAGACCCCGGAGAACGCAGACCCACCCCCAGGAAGACCAGTGAGTGCTAAATCAGGAGCTCACCATCAGCACCTTCAGCATCCCCACAGAGCAGGAAGAAAGGGGGACCCTGGGCAGAGTCACATGTAATTTTGAATTTAGAGTCGGTGATGGCCAAAAAAGAGTGGATACCATATTTCTAACGCCCCTGGATCCGCCGAAAGGGGCCGAGAGAGACCGACATATTCATATATATTAAAGATTGCAGATTTCTGTCCTTAATCATTTCTGAAGGGAGGTAGTAGTTACAGCCACCAAATTTCAATAATTATAATGAGAAGAAGTTCAATGTAAACACTTCCAAAATGTCCAAGTCGAAAAAGATTAGAGGGTCCAGAGGAGTCAAAATTTTGTGATGCCCCTTCTAATAAGGGTACCGACATTTTTTATAACCTAAAACCTATTCAAAGTACATACGAACACATCCCCAGCTCTTATGGTTCACCCGCGAACCTCAAACAAACACACAAACACTTTTATATAATTATTAGAGATTTTCAGCTTTTCATTCATGTGTTTCAACTGGTTTTCCAGTTCTTCACTTTCTTCCACTATTGCAACATCATCTGCAAACCTTATCATTCAAATTCTCTTTCCTTGTATTTTCACACCTGATTTCCTTTCATTCATTTCTTACATTCGATGATACCCTGCTGACTCGCTCCAACGGGTTATTGCCTCCAGTCCCGCGTTCACCTCGCTTTCAAGCGTGGCTACGACGTCTTCGAACTGCGACCCCTAGGGTGTCATTGGGGTAGCAGATAAGTTCACCCTTGGTGGTACCTCTGCTCGCAGGATTCCGTCGTACGCGATGTTCCACAGGAGTGAACCAAGGACTGATCCCTGCGGTACACCGCACGACATTTCCCGCTGCATCATTAACGTAGTAATTTTTGCGATAATTATCCGGCCAAGGAAGTGGTCCTGGATAATTTCGCGTAGGTACACGGGTACTGATGCGTTCTTCAGCGTCTCCATTATGCGCGTCCATATATTGAACGCATTCTGTACATCGCGGCTGACGGCTGCGCCGAATTGGAGCTTTTGCATCACTGATCGTGCAGGCCTCTTCAGCTTCGCGGGCATTTCTTACATTACTTGTCTATAAACAGGTTACTGGTGACAAACGGCAAACTTGTCTCACTCCTTTTTGAACTTTTGCTTCTCCCACTTCATCTTCTATTTATATTTCAGCCATTTGACACTTATAAAAGTTTTCATATTACTTTTCTTTCTTTGTACTTAATTCCTATCTCGTTTAATATCTGAAACATTTTTGACCATTTAACATTTAGTACAGGCGATATCTGTACAAAAAAGATGAATAAAAAACATTTTGGGGGCTAAAAGCGGATTTTGTTGAAAAATGTCAGGCTAGGTGTCATAAACAACATGTTAAAAATCCCACCCGCAAAAAGCTGGGCTAACTTTTTTGCGGCACGTTTTAGCCCTCCAATAGCAGTTGTTTGCAAATATTTCAAAAAGTGTTTCAGACCAAAACTATTCCTCGTGAAATTTCCTTTGAATTGATGCACTTGAAGTTGAGTGTAGGCCGCATAGTTAGCCGAAAAATGTCCTTGAAAGTAGTTACATTTTCAACTTTTCATAAAAACAAACAGATTTCCGTGAATATTTCGAAATTATCAACTCGTACAAGAAAGTGTATGACAATAATAATTTTAACCCTCACCAAGAATCATAATAGCTCTTGTGTCTACTCCCCCCCTGTTTTGAGAGTTCCTCATTCCAAACTTACTTGGTGGGGCAAGTGTATTACGCGTAATAAACATAATTAGAACATATAGTTTCTGTACAGTACTCGGAATGGACAGAGGATCTTCACAAACATATGATTAGGCTAGGATTAGACTTCCCACCACAGAGATTACAATGCAAATCTTTGGAGAGGGGACTACATTTAAAATAAATAACAACTGAAAACCTGACCTCCAAAACGCGCTTAGTCCAAAAAACGAAATGTTGGGAAATCGAAAAGAACATTCTGACTCGCGAACGATATAAGTGGTAACACTGATTCAATTGCGTGGATGGGAAGAGGAGGGGTCAATGCTAATACCACCCAAGTATGAAGGTTGGCGTGCGAACAGTTTTCAAGATACGGGAGTGCAAACGGGGGGAAGTCGTGGACGTAGCTCGTTTTGGCAGACCATACCATACTTGTGAAAGGTCAAAATTGGTACATCTCTACCCTCTACCTAGAAACTGCAGAAAAACGGATGATACAGCTTAGAGACGACCATTCCGCTGAACGAGGCACACGTGAACAATCCCCCCACCACCCTTCAGACATCCTTGTCCGTCTCCTCCCCCCTCCCCCCGAACAAGAAAAAGCAAGTATGACTCACAGTCGAAAGAGTCTTATAAAATTTGAGGGGAAAAAACAAGTAAGTCAGTATTGTAAAAAAGAACGAAAGAAAGGGTTTAGCTGGCTCTAAATCGTGATAAAATCGTGAAACCAGCTCTGAAAGGCACTAAAAACTCGATTTTCGATTTTTTGAACTAACCGGGTTTTGGAAGTCAGGGTCTCTGCCTACCGACTAGAGTCTTTCGTCTAGATAGGAGCGGTTATCCGTAATCAGTTAGCCCGACGACTTACTAAGGTCTTATATTCAGGGAGGAGTTAATATTTCTGTTGCTAATGAAATATGAAACAGCAAATTTTGGTGGTGGCTTGATCAGTTTCTACAAGTGTGATGAATTTTGACACACACTATATATTTTAAAAAAATAATTTACATATTTCTTAGGTCTATGCCTCACCCTCAGTTAGGAAACAACAATCCACCATGAAAGCGGAATTTGCAAGACGATCAGAGTAATCTCCAAAACTGTAAGACTATGAATAGAAATGATAATCTCAACGCACCTGCGTACCAAATCCCGGAAAATTTATGTACAATTGTTATTTATTTTCAATGTAGTCCCCTCTCCTAAACATTTGCATTGTAATCTCTGTGGTGGGAAGTCTAATCCTACCCTAATCACCAGTTTGTGAAGATCCTCTGTCCATTCCGAGTACCTACTGTACAGAGACTATGTTCTAATTAAAGATACGGTTTCCAAACTGCCCTTAGTCCAAAAATTATTTTTGGGGGAAATCGATAAAAACTGTGCTACACTGTGCCAGTTCATTTAAAACTTCTGTAAATGGTACAAGCAAGTACCGATGCCTTACATATTCCCAGATGCACAAAAGAATGCAGCATCTAATATGAGAAAGTGGCGAGTCGTTGGCAATGCAGTTTGGCGACGCGCTGTATTGGAATACGCGTAATTCGGGTTGCCTCGTGCGGTGTTCGGATCCGATCCGATAGTTTTGTCGGTACATCATCGTGAGGCAAGCCTGAACATTCGCGCCAAAAACTGAATCATTGCCTCGTGTTGCCTTGTGCGTCGCGTGCACAACCAGACCCGCGAGGCTGAACGAGGCAAACCGAAGCAACCTTGTTGGCCTCGGCTTGCCTCTGCCTCAAGTGTATTCCCGGCTTTGCCTAATACACTTGCCCCACCAAGTAAGCTTGGAATGGGGAACTCTCAAAATAGGGGGAAAGGTACACACAAGAGCTATTATGATTCTTGGTGAAGAATAAAATAATTTTTATCATACACTTTCTTGCAGGAGCTGATAATTTCGAAATATTCGCGGAAATCTGTTTGTTTTTATGAACAGTTGAAAAGGCAACTACTTTCAAGGACATTTTTAGGCTAACTATGCGGCCTATACTCAACTTCAAATACATCATTCTAAAGAAAATTTCACGAGGAATATTCTTTTTCTGAAAAAAAAAATTTAGGGCTTCAACTTTTTGAAATATTTGCAAAAAACTGATTTTGGAAGGCTAAAATGTGCCACAGAAAAGTTAGCACAGCTTTCGAGATTTTCAATATGCTGTTCATGACACCTAGCCTGATATTTTTCAACAAAATTTCATTTATCGCCTGTACTAATTACCGAACGCTTATTCTAAGTCTACACATGCTATGTATGTGTGTGTGAGGGTATACGAAAAATATAAGCACCCTCGGCCAGGTAAGAAAGGTGTTAGAAACTTTCTGGATCCGCTACTGCCCCCTCCCTCGCTTATAACCTCTTTCAGATATTCACGAAATAAATGTAGTATTCTTTTCGCGTAGAATGTAATTGATATTTCTCGAAATTTCAAAGAAGGATACATGATTTGTGAAAGTTCTCTGGGGACCAAGCTCGAGTCGCTGGGAACTTTTGGTACGCGTTGTTCCCCTTTATGCTAAAATTCATCTCATCGCTAATTTTCTTCGCACTTGACCCTGAATTAGGAGGCTGCTAATTCGCCCGCACTATACGTGATGTTTTCCAGACAAAATTGACGTCGGCAAATCGCCTTCGCCTAGCTCAGTACGATCGCGACTGTACGCTCGGAGACCGCGACGTCGGCGACCGGGGCTCGAATGCGACCATTTCGGGCCAGTCGGTCATTTTCCAAACAGCGTCAAGACAATTCCGAGAATCGGTAAACGGCTGCTAGTGCTGATGCCGGCAAACTGCTCGAACTGTTCCATTAGTCGGACACGGTAGCTTCGCTCGGTGCAGCTCCGAGAGAGCCGCGCATAAAAATGTACGCCACCGAACGATTATTATTTTTCTCGCAAAGTCGAGAATTTCGCGTCATAGCTATACGATAATTGAAACTTTATTCGAACGAAGTAAATTAACATACGATACATTAAGCAACTGTCTGGAAATACAATGCGAACGAATGAAAGGGTGGCGGGCATTGGGGGGTCTATACACAGAAACGAAGTGAAGAAGGGAAAAAAACAGAAAAACTGCACGCTATACGAAGTTAATCTCATTCTGCTCGAGAAAATTGACGAACGATAAAGTATATAAGAAGGAAACGGATCAGCGAGGGCAATAACCAGAGGGCGCCGAGACGCTTCGCTTTATGGGGTAATTTTGTAAAATTTCCCGAAGCTAGACGTCTGGTCGCCGCGTGCGAGGCGCCTTCAAATATTTTTCCTTCTTGAAAAGAAAACGCTCTCTTCAATCATATTAAGGTTTCGCTTGTTTGCCTATCACGAAAAGACGAGGGTAAGTTTATATTCTTGGTGGGTAACCGAAAAACTATACGAAAGTTTGAAAGAAACTGTCCTTGGGCATTCTGCACGACATATTACCTCCTACCAAGTTTGTTAGCCAGGGTCCGTCGTAATTCCCGCGTCGCTTTCGGTTTCTATTCAACTTGAAAATCCTTGGCTGCTCGGAGAAATTAAGGAAACATCGAATCTGTCGGGTTTTTTTCTTCTCCTAGCTGGATGGTCGTATCGTATATAGTTTAATTCGAAGTACGTTTTTTTCCTCTCCTTTTTCGTTTCTAAATTGTCTGCCATATATAGACGTTATACGCGAGTGCCCTTGCCTGCAGGTATTGCTCCAATTTTCATACAGAAGATAGCGTTCGCAACAATAAACGCTGGCATGTTAAAGGAAATATTTTCACAATAACCTGGAATTGATCTAAATATCGATTTTCAATCGCGTTCGAAACAATCGCAATTTGTATTATCTAGCTAATAGATTACGGAGCAGCCCATAGGTACTCGTATTGTGCAACGGCTCGCGATCCGCGCGATAAAAAGTCGTAAGAATCGCAATTTGTAAAATTATCGCAGCCTTCGATCTTGGTCGAAAAACTTAAAATGGTGCGCCGTATTTGCAGCGACCGATCTATACTTCTAATAAATAAAACATAAGCACCGGCGGTCAAAAAAAAATAACAGTTACATAAATTATTGGAAGAAAATCTTTTTATATTATATGGCAGGAAAAGACAGGAAAAAAAAAGCGGAATCTGAAAAGTAAATAAAACCGCAATTTAAACGAATGTAGAAAAAAAAATCTTTTAAATGAACAATGCTTCCGACAAAATCAACGATAATTGACGTAATCGGAACAATAATTTAACGAAACCGCTTTGGACTCTGCAAAATGACCGCGCGATCGTTGGCTCAAAATCATTTTTATTCGTCGTGTCTGTCGGTGATTCTGGGAAACCGTTTTGGTATTCTCATTCGAAACGAAGAGCAAAATTTGTCAGCCGGTTCTCGTCTGCCACACAGGCGCACGGAATCTTCTGAGGGCTGCGGCACCGATGTGTGCCTTTTGCGTAAGGCAGCCGCTGCGGCATCTTATGAGTGCACAACCGTCGTACATTCTGATGTACAAACAGAGAACCCTGTCAAAGCCTTTTAGTCGGCCGCAGGTCTAGCCTTTTACATAAATGTAGCAACGATGACATACTCACAAGAGTGCAAAACCGTCTATACCAACTGCACTCAAACTTTTGTACATCATGGCCAACGAACTTTGGTTGTGATTAATGAGTGCCAACTTACAAAAAATCCGAGTTTAGGGCCTTCTTTACCGCCTATGGAGCAATGCTCAAATGGGATAACCTGGGACTTTCATGACTTTGGCGTGGTCCACTGACCAACTCTTCCAAAATTCAATGTTCCAGCGATTTCAGTCGAACTTCTTCGCATATGTACTATGAGAGGAAAAGTTATCTCATTTGTAATTCTATACCGAGCAGTATGGACTTCAGCTCAATTTATAACAAAATGCGCTCACAAATGTTATCAAATTTGGTTCTGTTCAGAGTAGATTCTAGACAGCTGCACTTCGCTACAAGATTGTTTCTTTCAAACATGACAGTATTTCGATGTATAGTGTCAGCTGCGGGCACAACTTTCTCCGAAAGTATGCTGATGTGAACAAACCTCGTCAGTACAATTTCGGCCATATTTAGTGGGGGTAGGAATATTTTTTTGTTACAATGCCGAATGATTTACTGGTACTATAATGTGTTTTGAGACGACAGTTTACAGCAATAGGGTGTTCCGGGGAAAAGTCGGATGAAAAATACATAAATTTCTTTATTTGGAGTTATTTTTTTACTCTTTTAAATATATCAGCGTATACGTGGGACCTTCCTGCTCATTTTGGATCGATAGATTAGCAGATCTTGCGCATCATACTGTAGTTATTCACCAGTCTTCCTGTTCACTTATCACCCCGGTATATGGAGCAAAAGGCGAACCCGCTGGAGTAAAAAGCGTACGTTTATTTTCAATGCTACAACAGAAACTGTGAGGAAAAAATTTTATTATCTTCTTTTGTCCGTAAATATTAAAAAGAAATTAAATACAGCGTATACCAAGTTTTTGAGCTATTTTGAACAAAGTTATATACTGAAGAATGAACATGAAAAATACCTCAATGCAACAAAATGTAGCATTGATACGAACAATTACACGTACACGTTTTGCCTCAACACTGTTCATCTTTTACCCAATTACTGTTCAATTTTGCCCAACCAATTTCATCGCTCATTATTCTTTTTAAATCATTATTTGATAACTTTCAAGTCCTTGTACGGAAAGCTCATGAAATTTGCTCCTCAATAGTGTGAAAACACTCGAGAACTGATTGTGGCTCTTTCTTTTTTTTCTTTCTTTTTTTTTCTAATTTGCTCTCAACCCGAGGCCCTTTCGAGCATTACCTCAGAGACGTCGGGGAAACTGGCGAGTTGTTATGTGGGCTCGAACTCAGGATCTCCGGATTCCGAGACCAACGCGCTATCCACTCGGCCAACCAGACCCCTCTAACTGTGGACCTTGAAAACAATAATGTTTTTGTGTTTCAGTGTTTTCCCTTCTTTTCAGGGTACCAAAAACGTAAAATTCTTGAAATTTCCTGTCTCCTCCAATAAATTTTTTTCTTTGGGTGTAAAAATGAGCCCGTGAAAGTTTGAGCCAATTCAGATTACATACCCGTACCAACTTGGGCCTGAATTTCGAAAATTCTAGTCCGAGCAACCCCGTATGGGTCGCGGTTCCTATGGCTTGGAGCTCCACGTACGCAGCAATGAACCTACGCGGGTGACACTGATTTCTTGACAGCTAATCGTTTTTATTTGCCCTCCAAGACAGCAGATTTTTTCTTGTTACCATCGTTATTCTATTTATTATTGGTTTAAACATCCACATACAATGTGTTAGTTTAAAGATTATGAGATTCTCATAAACATATGCGTGAAATCATCAATAAATGATCAAACAATAGTTACTATACCTAATTATTTTTGTCTATTCAGAATTCAAAGTATAGGAATACAAGGGAATACGGCAAGTTAATAGCTACAAATTTTCAATAAATTCCGAATATAGATGCCACGACAACTAGCACCTCGTATATTATATAAAGAATGAATCATAAGAGATCCTTAAATACGTAAAAATACTTTTCTAGTGAAAAAACCATACATGAACTAAGTAGATAACACCACAGGCCCGTAGCCAGAGGGGTGCTAGGGGGTGCTGAGCACCAGTTAGCGCTTTCCGGAGCCCCCTAGCAAAATTTCGTGATTGAAAATAACGAATTCCTTATATTTTTCTCACTAGTTTTGTTTAAAACTTTTCTTTCCCTTACATTTTAATGTTTATAAACTTAGCAACAGTGATTTTGCTTTGAAAGATGAACGAATCGTGTGTTTTTCGTTCTTTATATGTGACGTCATAAGAAAAGGGCTTGAATGTCCATCCAGCAGGTTCAGACACAGAGGCCTTTTTCCTGTGTCACATTACAATTCACAAACACAGTGGTAAGCTCGCGATACAGTTCACATTGAATATCGATGGTTAAGTGCATAAATGGCTGTTTGAAAACTGATAACTTGATAAGTCCGCAGAAATAGAATTTTTCTACTTCCACAAGTTCTAAAATTTGATCGTTGTAAAAGTGTTACTCTTTTTCCACGCGATATATTTATTAAATTCTTTTTTTAATGGGTTGTCGGTAAGTTGAATCATAAGTGTTGATTATAAATTTTGAAACCAAATTCAATCAGTGGCATAGCCAGGATTTTCCCAAGGGGAAGGGGGCAAAGTAAGATTTTCAAGGGAGAAAAAAATCAAAAATTGAGGTATTTTTAGAAATCGCCGATATTAGAGGACTGTTTTATGAAAATGAAGGTAAAATTACTGCTAGAGCAAAGAATTTTCGAAAAAACGTGTTTTAAAGGCGAAAAATTGCCATTTTTGCATATTTTACATTCAATTTAAGGTGTTTTGGGGACATTCTCCCCCTTCGCACCTCCCTCTTTCTTTGGCTACACCACTACCTCGTAGAAATCTTCGCATTATATTCTATGTGTATCCTCAAGCCCCCCTGGTAAATAGTCAGCACCCCCTACCACAAAGGGCTGGCTACAGGCCTACGGCATTATCAAAAAAACCGAGCATTAGATAAAAAAATATTAAAAGAACGAATAGTACGGGCGATATCTGCACAAAAAATGTGAATAGAAACGTTTTGGGGGCCAAAAGCGGATTTTGTTGGAAAATGTCAGGCTATGTGTCAGAAACAACATATTAAATATCCCTTTCTGTGGCACGTTTAAGCCCTCCAAAATCAGTTTTTTGCAAATATTTCAAAAAATTAAACTCCTAGAAAATATTTTTACACAAAAAATATTCCTCGTAAAATTTTTTTTTAAATGTCCTGAGGATGAGGCATAGACCTAAGAAATATATAAATGATTTTTTTTATATGTATAGTGTATGTCAAAATTCATCATACCTGCAGAAACTGATCAAGCAACCACCAACTTCTGCTGATTCATATTTCAACAGCAACAAAAATATTAACTCCTCCCTGAATATAAGACCTTAGTAAGTCGGCGGGCTGACTGATTACGGATAACCGCTCCTACCTAGGCGAACGACTCTAATCCGTAGGCAGGACGTAGTAAAAGGAAGGAGTTAGGAAACAACAATCCAATCCACCATGACAGCAGAGTTTGCAAGACAACCAGAGTAATCTCCAAAACTCCGAGAATATGAATAGAGATGATAATGCACCTGCGTACCAAATCCTGTAAAATGTATGTACAATTATTTATTTTCAATGTAGTCCCCTTTCCTAAACATTTGCATTGTAATCTCTATGATGGGGAAGCTAATCCTACCCTAATCATAAGTTTGTGAAGATCCTCTGTCCATTCCGAGTACGGTACAGAGACTAGATTCTAATTATGTTTATTACGCGTAATACACTTGCCCTATTAAGTAAGTTTGGAATGGGGAACCCACAAAACATGGGGGGAAAAGTCCATACAAGAGCAATTATGATTCTTGGTGAGGGTTAAAATTATCATACACTTTCTTGTAGAAGTTGATAATTTCGAAATATTCGCGGAAATCTGTTTGTTTTTATGAAAAGTTGAAAATGTAACTACTTTCAAAGACATTTTCAGGCTAACTATGCAGCTTATACTCAACTTTAAATAGGTACATCATTTTAAAGAAAATTTTATGAGGAATGTTTTTTGTCTGAAAATTTTTTTTCTAGAACTTTAATTTTTTGAAATATTTGCAAAAAACTGATTTTGGGGACTAAAACGTGCAGTAGAAAAGTTAGCACAGCTGTTTTGGGGGCGGGAATTTTAATTCCTTTTGTAGTGTGTGCCAATTCACTTTTCCTTCTTCCGTATTCCAGAGCGCTTTCGGCTGTTATGCCATCATATATGTTATTTCTGACACCAAGCCTGACATTTTCCAACAAAATCCGCTTTTGACCTCCAAAATGTTTCTATTTCTTATTTATCGCCTGTACCTAATAGAAATAGGAGATAAAAATATTATACATATGTAACCCTGTTAAAATTCTAAAATTCATTTAAAAATTTTGCATGAACGGGGGTGACTACAATTATGTAGGTGGTAGCATTTCTAGTTTGATATCTAATCAGTGTTCAACAGGTTCCTCAAACCAGTCTCGTACAGGGTAAGGATAATTATTACATAATTTCAGAAAGCGCACGCTCAGTGGCAGTGGACAAGTTCAAACCTGCACTCGTCTTGTCCCGCAGACTACTATTAATTTTAAAACGCCGTACTACAGAAAAACAATAAATTAAACGAATACCAATAAAATTTATATGGGCGAAGAGAGACATCTCGCAGTCAATGCCTGTTGATTTTCAACCTAATTGAATACTCAGGTGGAGAGAAATTACAGTTTTATTGTTTTAGGGACGCGCACGTACGCTCTTCGATGCGTTACGCGGAGCGCCAGGCGTCGCGTATGGGCGCGCTCGGACATGTGTTTTTCGAACTTCAACTCAAGTTAGTACGAGTTAATATTGTCCGATTAGGCTGGAATTTTCAGGGATTCATCTCTACACCTGAAGGAAAAATTCAGTAGGGGAACAAGCGGAAAAAATTAAAAATTAGGCGGCACCCTACTGGTCATTGTGTTGATAAGATGGGGAGATGTTCCAATTTTATTTCCTTTTCAAACGGCAGGGGCATTACCTCTCCCTGTAGCGAAACAGAAAATCTCACCTTCGTCCCAACTTCCAAAAATGTCCAATAAGCGGTCTCCATACTCCCCTTTCCGACATAAGAGGCTGGTTCCTGATCTATGTTTACACAAAATTTGTTGGAGTTTCTCAGTCTGTCTGTCCGTTCTTGACCGCACGCAATCAGAGATATCTCGATATCGATATCTCAGTACTTGCCCCAGCGCAGTTCCAGTGCTACGAAACAAATCGTCTGTTTTTTTCCCCTATCCAACTCGGCTCCGGGGCTTGTGTCGGCACATTGGGAACAGCTCGACGAGACGGAAAGTCGGATTCGGAACATTTTCACGAGGTTACCTCGGCGTAAACGAATTATTTCCGCCCAGGAATACGACGTAAAACCGTCGGCAACAGCGGGGAAAGGATGGGTCGGCGGTGTTATGTGTTATTATGTCTGCAGCAAGCGTGAAACTTTCGTCACCGACATCCAGCGTTTGCGGGGGTGGGTTGAGCATTTCGAGGACGAGGGACTGTTATCGTCTTGGTCGTCGTCGACGTCGCTGTCGCCGTTCTGGAAATAGGAAACGAGTACCGTGCGTCTTGACGACCGCCACGCTCGCGCTCTAATAAGTCATTAACATCTCTTTTAAATCTAACATAAATATTCTAAATATACGTTAACGATTGGAGAAAATTTAATCTAGTTTATTTTTGGAATTTTTAGACTGTATAGTGTATGTGTGAAAAAAATATACAATCTTGCTCCGTCGGCAGCTCAGAGCCGGGAGACAGCTCGTTTGTTTTGCTACAGTCTCTCTTTTTTTTTTCTTTCATTCATGCTATTTTCAAGCCTGTGTCGGTATCTTCATCGGCGCACAGTAAATTGCATTCACATTTTCACTTCCGCACTCCTGGAATTGGTAACACCCGATGAGCTCGCAAAATGACGAGTATATTTTGGGTGTACTGCCATCGTCATATCACTGAAAACCGATCATCATGGAAACAAATTAGAGGGCAGTCAATATTTCTGCAATAGAACTTCTGGGAAAACAATTTGAGAATATTAGAAAAAGGAACTTAGATCAGTTGGGTTCACAACTGACGACCACACCTCTAATAGCTTACTTGTTTTCTTTCCAACTATTCTCATTTCGTGGTTTTTCTGTAACTTGCGGATATCTTCCAAGGTGTGCTATCAACTTTTTCCGACTCGCTGGGTTCTTAACTGGACGAACATTTTTCGAGCAATTTTAATGTTTTTCTCGTACAGTTCAATTTTCATCTCAAGGAAGGGGATATTTGAGACAAACAAAACTCTTCAGAGCTTGTTTCAGATTAAGACTATTCAAAATTCTGTCAGACTTAAGACTCGCTAAAGCTATTTTATAATTTATATACACTTCGATCGCGCTAATCTCGCACGCCTGCAAGATCATGTTGTTTTTCTTTTTAAAGTTATATTTATTTTAGAACTACGAGCATACATTGAATTTACCAAAAGGGAAAATATAAGCTTCACGATTGGATAATGTAGGAAAGAAGTATGCTATATAGGAATAATAGAAACATTACTTATTTAGTTTAATCTACCAAACTAACTTTCGTCAATTCATCAGATCCGACAGCCGTTTTCGGCTGAGCCTTTGAGTGTCCTTTGATACATCGTGAAGGAGGAAAGCCTCGATGTTTGGGTGTTTGTGTAGTCGGGCCACATATCGTGTGGCTTTTCTTGAAATTTTGTTTGTACCGATTCGACTAACAGGTCCTTCTGCAACTGTTCATTACTAGAGTTACCATATTTCCAAATCCAGAAATCCGGACACAAGGATTAGGAATCATAAACTTGGGGAACGAACCCCTCCCCCTTCTTCTAAGCTTCTCCCTGAACAATACAGATATGGATATCATTTCACAAGGCTTTTCTGAACAAAGTCACTAACTATATACTTATGTTCGTAAATAAACAAACTCCATTTTATTACTTAAATGCTAAATGTGTATTATAATAGTATAAAGCAAATAATTCATAGTCATCACAGGGAGTGGCGGGAAGAAAAACAGGGTAGCCAAAATGGCAAACTGAACTACCCACTACTGAAAACACAAACTTCAACAAAAGATATATTTTTCGCAGGTATTCTGTAAACTTGTGCAGTATTTTTTTGTTCTTTGCTGCATGTGAGGAAAAATCCGGACATTTTCAGTGCTTTTTCAGAGGTCTAAAATGAGGACATGTCCGGGTTTTTCCGGACGGATGATAACCCTATTCATTAATGACATACCATGGTGCCTTGACCATGGCTGGAAGAAATTTATTTCGAAATCTCTCTATAAGAGCGATGTTGGATTTCGCGGCTGTGCCCCTGTGCCCCAAATTTCAGCGCTGTAGCTCCGCATGCTGCACGGAGATTGTGGTATAAATGCATCTCTTATTGGCGAGGCTGAGCTGATGACTGTTGAGAAGAAAACTGAAATTGAGACGGAGTAGGTCTAGCATTCGTCATTTTTGTTGAAGATGCTCCTGCCAGTTGAGCTTGTTGTCTAAATGTAGTCCCAGATAACGAGCCGAGTCGGCTACTGGGATTGTCTAGCCGTCCAATAACATTGGAATGTACGAGTGCGAGCGCAGGGCAAAATCTACCCGAACTGATTTACCCTCATTGATATTTATTTTCCAATCCTTAGCCCACTTGGTCACGGAACTGACTGCTAGCTGCAGTTTATGGACTGCTGTCCCATACTCCTTCGAATGGACAATAAGGCCAGTATCATTAGCAAAGAGACTAGTCAGCGTCGATGGCATCTGGGGGATGTCCATCGTATAGAGGAGATACGATGTAGGACCAAAAACATCCTTGAGGGACTCCTGCACTTATTTGTTTTAGCTGTGGCATTGCAGTGCCACAGGTTACATAAAACTGACGATTCTGCAGGTATGACATGAGTAGCTTACATGTTCCCAGAAAGAAGAAGTCCTTGATCTTGTGGATAAGGCCCAGGCACCATACCTTGTCGAATGCCGCACTGACATCGAGGAAAATGGCTGGGGCATACTCTCTATTCTCGAGAGCCTGGGAAAGCAACTTGCAGGACTCTATGGATTTGTTCTATCGTGGAAAGTCTCTCACGAAATCCAAACTGTATGTCTGGTAACAGATTCCTGTTCTCGATGGTTTTACATAACCTGATCAGCAGGATCTTTTTGAAGACCTTGGCAGCAACTGGCAGGAGATAAATCGGTCGGTAAGATCCCTTGACCTCGCGGGCTTTGCCTGGTTTAAGTAAGACAATCATTTTGGCTATTTTCTAGGTTTCTTGCTCATAGGGAAGTCGAAAACTGGTATTAACTAGGGAGCTTCGCCCTCTGGCCACTTCACGGCCAAACCCCCGCCGTCACTCACTTCGCTCGTGCCGGTCTGCAGTATTTCGCAAGCTAGAAAAGTATAACTACTTAAATTTTTGTTCATAAGAGTTGTCCCCAAAATCTAGCGCCCCCATAAACTAGCGCCCTAGGCATGTGCCTACGTTGCCTGTATGTAAATACGGCCCTGAACGTCATAGTATTATAAGTGTATCTTGCCCTACATAAAAAATTTTCCATGAAAATTATATGAGAACAACACGGCGCTACACCATCCAGGAGCTCTCTCCTCCACCAAGGACCTCCCCCCCTCTAGAGTGGACTACCCTCTGACAATCCCCACTACAGCTGTCCTCCTCCATAACAGTCACGTTCCCCACCATGATCCTCCTCGCCCACCGCGACGCTCTTCCTCACTGTGTCCGTCCTCCCTCTCCAGGAGCTTCCACCTCCACCGAGAAGCCCCTCCGAGGTAGGGTAACGGCTGGTGAAACGTGAGATTAAGGTACAGGGGAGGCCACCAGGAATTTATCCCCACGGAGGGGAAGGAGGAGGTGGCTTTTACGTGTTAGTGTATAGAGAGCCCTCCAAAAATGATCGTCTGGATCTACGCCTGCTGTTATGGTACAACGATGTGATTTTTTAAAAATGCCCCGTTTGCCCCTTAGCGGTACCTTCGTAAGTTCACGGTACATCCAGTTTTGAGAAACTGTATTATCACGGAATTATCATCTGTGACAGATTTGTTACTTTAATCTGCGTACAAAAAGAAAATGGAGACAGTGAGTTCAACTTAATCAACAAGTCTTTGTCGGATTAGTCGATGATATTGGGACATCCTGCAGAGAGACACGTAACTGTTTTACCTATTTTATTCGGCTGAAGAGTTCGTTACCGACGAAATAAGCTTTTCAGTTTCAACTTCTTTTTCGACGGGAGGTTGAAATGTATGAGAAAACTCGTCTCAACCTTTTTTTTCGAGATGAAAATGCAGAGACGAATCGACGAGTGCACAACTATACTCGTATCTAACCGCATGCTGGTGAAGCGCTTTAAATTTGAATATGTCTTCGTTTAGTTCACATATACCGTTTCGATTTAAACTAAAGAGTTACTCAGTGATTTCTGGTAATTCATGAATTATGTTCTGTATACTCTGTTATGTAACGGGATGCCTGAGTTCGATCCTTCGATCCCAGTTAATTAGTTTCGTTTTATGATTTGGAACTTGAAAGATCAAGAAAAGGCCCTCCAAGTGGTGCATGAAGACACAGCCTTCACAATGTATTCAGAAATGAGCAAGAGGGCTCAGATTCATTGGGTGCACAACTTAACCAGCCTATTTCAGTACGTCAACTCGTATATGATCAGCCCACTGGTCAGGATGCTGTTCCAAAGTGTAGCAGAATCCTAATGCTAACAACGGACAGATCGAACTACATCAGATCTGCCAGCTGAGGAAGCAAAACAGATTCCCTTATGCAATTAAAAGCGTGTGGTGTCGCCAGCGTACTGCAGCTGTATGTAGTAAATGGTATGAGGTTTCAACAATAGTAAGAATCACTTCTCCCATCCAAAGATGTATCGAGGAAACTGTGATAGATTGTGGGGGCGGATTCTAATTCTTATTAGTACAAAAATATTGACTTGACCGACTAGAAATATTTTGGGATCAATCAAGAAAAGAGAGAAAAAAAGGAAGGCTTCTCAAATTTCTCCATCTAAGGATTAATAATCAAGAAAAATATCGAAGCCTTACCTAGTACTTTAATCTTTCCAACTTTCTTTTAATGAGGGCCTGTGGTCAGGATTAGATGGTTGTCAAAATGGTTCTGTTTCATAAATGTAAATTTAGAAGCTCCTGGGCCCGGAATCATTTTTACTAAGAGCAGTGTACAGATCAAGAGAACACTTTGTGTTCTTCACAATGTACACAATAACTTTTGATTATTAAATAGCACTTTCAATATCTAATTCTGAAATCAACGGAAGTTTTTCCGGGGGGGGGGGGCGTAACAACAGAAATCTTAGTGCAAACATCGAAGTGATTCAAGCTTAACTTGTTGATTGAAATTTGTAAGCTAAAATTGTTTCTTACTTTACATTCCGTTCCAGTCTGGACAAATAAAAGAAAAAGACAAAAGAACACGAGCGTAATAAGCGTGAATAAAGGAGCATGAGCAAGAATGATTGCATATGACGAATAAATTGTTCATGAATGAACATGAACATGCAAATACGAACGGAAACAGAAACGGGAAAAAAAAGATGCGGGGGAAAAATCTAAAAGAAAGAGATAAGAAAAAAATGAATTCAATGGCTGCATGGAACAATATTGTTACATGCGTTAACGCACATGCGCATATCCACATTCCAATGCCCTTTTTCAGTCGTCCATTCTCAGTGTCGCTCGGCATTCTTCGTCTTGGCCGGTCAAAACGTGATATGGATATCATTTCACAGGGCTTCTCTGAACAAAGTTATCACTAACTATATATGTTTGTAAATCAACAAACTCCATTTTATTACTTAACTGCTAAATAGTATAAAGCAAATAATTCATAGTCATCACAGGGAGTGGCGGGAAGAAAAACAGGGTAGCCAAAATGGCAAACTGAACTACCCACTGCTGAAAACACAAACTTCAACAAAAGAGATATTTTCCCGCAAGTATTCTGTAAAATTATGCAATTTTTTTTTTGATATTTGCTGCATGTGAATCATGTGAGGAAAAATCCGGACATTTTCAGTTTTTTCAGAAATCCGGCCGGATGCTTTTTCAGAGGTCTAAAATGAGGACATGTCCGGGTTTTTCCAGACGGATAGTAACCCTAGATGGAATGAAAAAGAAAAATGACTTCACATCTTGTACAATCTATTGCAAATAAAAAAATAATTAAAAAATTAAATTAAAAAAAAAACAGTAAGTTAGGAGGGCAAATTTCACAGGAAATTGAAAAAATGTGAAAATTTTCTAATATAATTTGTACTAAAACTGATCCCTGTTGAACCGATTCCGCCCATTTCTTTCTATGGTTACCACAACTGCCCTCTACTATTGCCTACTGGTACCATTTTTCTGTATACTTCCAGCCGTGAGAAGAAAAAAAAATTTTAAAGATAGAAAACTTTTCAAAATTTCACCGTAACTCGGACCCTTCAAAAGTAAGAGTATGCAAACATGTCTACATATTGTTGGCGTAGGTTGCCTACTTACCAAGTAGAAGGGGAGTCATTACAAAATAGACATCCCTGTATTATACTGGTAATTCTACAAGAATGTTGATATTTTACTCCCCCCCCCCACTTTCTTTTGAATGGTTTTCTAAAACTTTTTGATTGATAACTCTCCTTACATTTTGGTATGATTGGCCGAACAGTAACCTTCCTCAAGAGGCGGTTAGAGCGCCTTAGACATGCCACTACAATAGACATTACACCCACTATGATGGTCATTGTTTCCTAGCTAAACTTAACAGTATGTATCTATGGAAGTATTTTCACTATTTATGAAACAAAAAGGACAAACGAGGTATGAGATTAACGAATTCTGAATAATACATTCAATTATAAAGTACAAAATTAGGGAAAATAATTGCAAGACATTGATGATGATGATGATAAGGTTATCAGTCTTACAACCAGTTTGATGCAGCTCTCCATTTCTCCCTATTTTGTGCAAGTTCTTTCATTTCGTAATAAAACTTACATTATTACTTTGAAATGTCAAGACTATAAACTGAATTCCATAACAGAAATGAAACTTATTGAGGAAATTAGAATAACTTTGTTAAAGAGCTGCACAAAAAATGAACACGAATACGTGCGTCTTTGATGTTGTATCTTTGATTTAAGGAAAAATTACAAGTCAGCAATGCATTCATCAAATAGGAAAGCACCTCTTACAATATTTTTAGGAGATGAAAGTTTACAAACATTTTGATCAAAAATAAACATACTAATACCTATATTTCACTTCAGGATAAGTTTTTTTTTTAAATCATTTTTTGATATGTTTTTCAAGTTTGAATACTGCGATTCATCTAGAAATTCAACGTGGTAATGAATAAGTACGATATAAGTAAAGAAAATTGATAAGAATATCTTTTATGTATACATAGTGGAACACTTGGCCTTTGTGGTGGTAACAAAAATTACGCTTGCTGTTACGATGGACAAACAGTGAATGCATACATCCATTTTTAAAGCAATTCTCAGAGAAAACCTTTTGTTACTAAAACTTTCATCGTCTTTAGACAAATCTTAACAATAACTTGAGAACAAATTCACCATCCACTCCTACGGACATTTTAAAAGTAGAACTCTCATTGTTCGGATCATTTTTTGAAACTGAATCATCTGTTGGAACTGATAAATACTGAAAGATTATAACGGGCTGAGAATCTGAGAATGAGACTACCCACTCTGATCCGGAGTTCCAAAAATTTGCGAGGCTTTTGGTGCAAGAAGAGGTTGAAAATTGACCATTACAAAGGACAAAACCAGCAGGAGACCCGTTTCCAAAAGTGGCTATATTGATTCTTGCTGACGTCAGTTCGGATCTTATTAATGTAACCTTTTAGAACAACACTGCATTATCAGTTTATCCCAACTACTGACAATAAGAAAATTCAGAAAAATTTCAATATTACCAAAAATGTAAAGAGGGACAACCACCATAAGGCTTGGTGCATACCTTATCGCTGAAATATATCCCACGATATCGTATGTGCATGGTATTATGCACTTTTCAAAACTGTTGCATGTGAAATATCCCATGCAATTCATATTTCATGCAACCTAGTAAGCGGTACTCAATTTAAATATGCTGCAAGATCGCATGATACACAACACATGTTTCATGTCTTGTACAATATATCTCGTCAGTGTGCATCCCGCCTAATAGACATTTGAGATAAGTTTCCTTGGTTTTTAACAATTTGAAGAGAGGCGTATCATTTCCAGACTGAGAAATAGGTAGAATAAACGATTCCCCAAACAATGGTACAAAATATTTTCGACATGGATATGTCTAATAACTCGCTACGTGAAAAATTCCGCAGAGTGTTCCCGATTTCTGGATTTGGAAATATGGTAACCTTAATTCCATCTCGTCAACCTAATTTATTGAATTTTGGAAGGTAGAGTTTCCTTTTTTTATGTTCATGTTCTCTTTTTCTCCTTGGATTTTTAATTCTTTCTTTGTTGATATGGATCTGTCTAATAGCTCACCATGCGAAAAATAAAGATTCCGCAGAAAAACATTACCATTATGATGTAGTTGCTAATCCTCTTTATGCAGTCATTCGTTCCATCACGTTTCTATTGGCCGATACGGAGAATGCTGAGCAAAGCCGAGAATGGACGACTAGAGAAGGCGGGTATGCAAGTCAGCGCAGTCGCTCGTACGATATATCCGTGTAATAGTGTACTTCCGGGCAGCGGTCAGACTCTTCCTTTTGTAATTCTCTTATTCCCCACAATATGAGTACATGGCGTCGAGGGAGGGGATGTCAACATTATTGTAGAATTACGCATACATAAACATCGCATCCATTATATGTATAAAGCTACACATCCTTCGCCTCAAACAGATACAAAGAAATCTTAAAGGTCTCAGTCTTCCAGAAGCGCAAATAGGGCCTAGAACTGGGGGGTGGGCTTAAGCCCCCTTATTATGAAGCAAGACAACCTCCCCGCATAATTCCTTTGGTAATTTTTCAGTGTTGGGGGGAGGCTATTTAGAAGTTTGGGGGCTAAGCCCCCAAGCCCCCACCTATTTGCGTCTATGGTGGTCGCTACAGCACATAACCTGTCATCTTATTGCTGTAATTAATGCGCTAAAATATATTCTGAAATGCTTTTTATGAAAGGGGGTGGGAGTATAATACCCCTTGTTTTCACGCTGGTTCTCTACGCTGTTTCAGTTTTTCTTTCTAACACCTTGATTTTTCACACTTTCCGTTACTGAGCATAATATCGCCAACTTACGAAAGGGTCACGAAGAAAGGTCTCCCTAGACTGGAAAACAGATTTAAGCTTACGCCGAGTTTCGTTTCACGCGTGAGATGTTCTCTGTCTTCTGTTCTAGATATTTTCTTCATTTTGCGGGACATCCTGTACATTGCCGGAGTTCCTGTCACCTATTTCCACGCGCGCTGATCAAGTTCACCTGGATTTCCTGTAGTTGATCGAATTTCTGGCCCGCTGACAAGATGCGGTTGGTTCGTACTGTTTCTCGACACAACAGGTACATCGGAAGACACTGCACCGGTTTTCCAGAAAAAAATATTTATGTATTCGTGCGTTACATGACTCGATGGCTATTCTTGTACCGGTGAATTCGGTCCCGTCCGAGTGTGATCTTTAATTAACCGAAATTTATTACTCGCGATCTGTGACACTGGTGTTCCCGTCCCATTACGTTATGAAGCGTGGAAGCTCGCTATGCTGGCGTGTTCTGGTATTTTGATTACGTAGTTTGCTCCATACCTGGAAATCAGCTCAAATGGTAATCAAATATTGGGCCAGTACTGTCTGCTCCCAACAAATACATATTGTCGATCGGTTTCAGAAATAAGACTCTCTCACGTGAGACTTGTAGCAAAATTGTGTCAGCTTCACTCACTTCGAAATGATCTGGCGGTCAGATTAATTCAAATAGATACGTACTTTTCGCCATTTGTCACACTAATCGTGTTTTTGTGTATTCAAGATCTGTGATCAATCTTGTGTCAATCGCGGTACGACAGCGTAGGAACCATTGCACAATCTTTCTAAACGAGCAATTTCAAATTTGGCCACCTCTGTTCTCATCGAAATAACTTCTGCTATGTTAAGAATTCCCAACCGTCAAAATTTTCTATCAATCGCGTGAGAGCCGTTGATACCGCAAGGGGCATTCTGCTACACTGGCGGAGGCTTGAGGGCACGCTGCCATCGTGCTCCCCTTATTTTCGTCCCTGGACTAGAGGTGTTGCCACTCTGCGAAGCCCTATGCATGCAGTTGATCGAATTTCTGCTAGTTCGTGGGTGTCCGTCTGTCCGTTATCCGAGTCTAGTTCTCCGGATCGCCGAAACCGACTGAAACAGAATCACCGCAGCGGTCAGCCGGAAAACGCCACCTAGCCGGCGACTTTCACCCATGTGGCCAGATCAAAAACTGTCTGCTCGAACGCGTCCAAAAAGGTAATAAAAAGTCTCGAGCATCGACTGGTAATGCTATCAGCCTTGGCGCGTACCAACGACCCCAAAATCAGGTCCGGGCAGAGGGGCCGCGCCTCATCGACCTACCCGTCTTCGCTCGGCCGCAAATGCACAGCGAAATTTTCGCATTCATAGCGTGGTCGCACGCTTAAAATTTATACGGCCGGTCGATACAGAGAAAACTTTTTTGTGCTCGCGTATTCGCCGACCGCGCGGTGTAAAAACCCGCATTCCGTCACGTTTTAAAAAACGATCCGAATAAACATGTTATAAAGAATTTTGCGGTGGTAAATCAGACACGATGTATCAGCTGGCATACTAGAGAATTTGTGCCAAAAAAACGCGCTCCACGATAAATAATATTCCCCGAAATTTTTTTAATAAAACACGCGCGTGACTCCGGACCAGTGTTGGAAGGCGAGCGCGCTCGCCGAGCACATGCGAGCTCGCGACCCTGCGCAATTTTCCGCAGCACATTCATTCACCGTCAATGGAGCGGACGCTTGTCGAGGAAATGCGCGGGGGCCAAGAAATTAACCGAAGAACTTTTCAACGAGTAACCGAATTGCTCCGAGATCAGAAGAGACCTTCGAGTGGCCAAACCTAATTTGCATTAAAACCCTCTGAAATTAGCGTATAAATGAGAGACAGTCTATGTATGGCCTGCACCCAATATGGAGCCCTTATAACTATACATTTATTTTTAAAAATTGAGTAAGCCCGTGTACATCAGAAGGAAGTGTTGTAAGAAGATTTAGGGCTTTTTCTTAAAAGTAGGTCTCATGTGTTTCCGCAAAATAATTTCTCTCTTCCACGGAAGAACATCATAATCTGAGACCGATCAGAAGACAACAAGAGAAACAGCTACGGACATGGGCGTCGCTGAGAGGAGGGGAGTAGACGGGTAATAATTACCCCCCCCCACCATTCTAAGGGGGTGAAAACGATCAAATTACTCCTACTAATTCAAATGCCAATTATATTCAAACTCGTAGTTATAAAAAATTTGTAAGCGAATTAGTACTATGTGATACAGCAATTAGTAGTACCGTACCATACACTTAACTCGCAATACACATACACCCCTCCCCCTTAAAAAAATCCACCGACGCTAATGAATGTAGGTCAACACTACTGAAAAAATTACTCCTCAAGAAAGTTTCCAGCGACGCCTCTGGCCACGGAGAAAGACAGATAAGCAGACACAGGATGAGGTTCAGACAGAAAAGCAGTGCGAATGTCAAGTGTCAGACAAACAGGCATACTAATAAACAGACCAACAGACTGACTAGCAGATTGACTAACTGATTGACTAATACAAACAGAAGAACAATCAGCAGTCGCAGGGCCGTACTCAACTACTTTGCCAGGGGGAAAAATTTCAATTTTAAAGGGATGGAAAAAATATTGGAAATTAAAAGAAACATTTAAAGGGAAAACCCCGTAAAAAACAAAATCTCTAATCTGGGAAAGCTGCGTCCACTCAGTACTTACATATTATGGTGCTCAAACATGTACTTATCTAACTCAGAAAAATATGTACTAATCTGCAGAACACGCAAAGAACAATGGAAAGGAGCATGCTAGGAATTAAGAAACAAGAAAAAATAACAAACAAAATAACTGGACAAAAAACAAGTAGGTTAAAGGATATGGGATATTCGATAAAAAGACTAAAATGGAAGTATGGGGACATGTGGCTAGATAGATTGGAATGAAAGTCGAAGAATGGGTACCATATGGAGCGAAAAGATCACACGAGTGACCACTAACACGATGAAGGGACGAGTTCACAAAGCACCTAGGATCAAATGGCTGCGGACGAACAGACCTGCCCAGTCCTGGGCTAACCAGTACGGGAAGGAAACCCCCTCTTCTTTTACCGCAGAATTATAGTATTTGGGAAATTATGTACTGGCCTGCTAATAATAAATAACTAAAAATTAACAATTTCCGAAGCCTTTTTATTTTATTTAATACAAGTAGAAAGGTTGTTCAGCTAAATGTTGGATTCATCTTACAGGCTGTGTGTGTAATCTATAAGTAACCTGACCTTTATATTACTCCGGTACCTCCAGGGCAAGGATGAGCAAAGTCACATCGTTTTTACATCAAAAAGGGAGGTCATGTAGATAAAAAATCATGACCTATCACTGAAAGATTATTAAATTCGTGATATAAATGATCATAATCTTTTTCTCATTTCTGAAATAATCGAATGATACGATCAAAGATCAAAAAGCTTACAAAACTCGAGCAAAATCATGATTTAAAGATCAAAAAGATAAAAACATCACATGATTATATTTTTCTTCACTAATGAGAATGATTTTTTTAAATGATCTTCTGATCCGAATATGCGATCTTTTTCAATTTTTTACATGATCTGTGCCTCATGATATCAGCCATGATCTGATTCCTCATTGCTTCAGGTAGAGCACCTGGAAACACTCGAGCAATGACATCCACCATTTTGAGTTGCTTGGTGCCCGACGATTCAAAATTTATTACGCGGAACGTTCCGCGTATAGAATTATGCATCATCGGGCACCAAGCGACTCAAAATGGTGGATGTCAGCAATCGGGTGTTTTTAGATGCTTTATTTCAGGGAGCTTCGACACTTTTGGCCGCTTCGTACCCGTATGTCTTACATTAACGCTGCTTTCGTTAACATCTGCCCTTAGGCAGACTAATAAACAAACCTTTCTTCTACCCCCCCCCCCCTCCTCCCTTCGGAAATCGAGACAGCTAAGGAAATCGTAACAGGATCCTAATTTTCTGGTACCTCAAGAAGCGAACCAACTTTTCCAAATTTTGTGTTCATCGTAAATTTTGAATCTGTCGGTTGATTTTTTCCAGAATCCCCAAGTTTTTCGAACCTGACTTCTAAAATGACCAAATGAAGCAATTTTCAGTGTTTTTAGGCTCAATTCTGACCCACGTACAAATTGGTAATAAGTTGAAACTTACTATTTCGTGCATATCCCCAATCTGGACTTAAATTTAGATACATCAAGTTTTCCCGCTACAACAGCCTTTATACACGTTTGATAATGCCCAGTTTTACACTCTTAATACTGTTGGCAAAATATAGCGTTCCTAGACCTGTTTTGTCTGTTTTCTAATCTGGAAATTTTTCCTATCATAGGCAGCAAATTCTCACAATTTCATACGTCACGAGAATTTTCATGGGGAGGGGGGGGTCGCCTAAGAGCCCTCTGGTTAGCATCGGGCTAATTTTCTTGGTACGAAGAGACGAACACTTGCGATGAGGGCCGAATTTAGGATTTTGGCCTCGGAATCCAAGCTGCCCAAGCTTAGTGGAGCCTGTTCCCCCACCCCCGGAAAAACTTAAATGTTAGGGTAAACTAACAAGTGTTTGCGAAATTTGATTTTCAATGATTTTATTGGAAGGTAGTCGGAAGGGGGTATGTGTTTTCACATTCAGTTTTTGTTTGTTTTTTTGTGCCCATGGATGACTGATCGGCAACAATAATTTATGTTTTGACATTTTCTTGTCTCTACTTTGGCACATTCCAGCCATGGGTATAACACAAACGGGGAAAATGTTACATTTGAGGAGTAACGAAAAGGAATTATCATTTCCATGGAAAAAGTTTTGACATTTTTATATCTTTACTTTGGCACAAACGGAAAAAAGCGTTACTTTGGAGCGTGACGAAAAGAATGTTACAAAAAATAATAATAATAATAAAACTACTGACTGACTGACTGACTGGACTCACTGACTGACCGACTGACCGACTCAATACTTAATTCGCCTGCGAGTACCACACTCCTTGTATCAGCATGTATTCCCATGTGAGCATCACGTCCCATGTATCAGCTTGCAAGCACTACGCTCTGCTAGTGCATCATCTTGCAGACGAGTCTGCAACCACGGGAGACCATTTTCATGTCTGCTTTGGGGACTGCGTCAACATGAGAATGTCATCGTCCAGCTAACGTAGCGTCCAAAGAATGAGCGCGCCAAAAAATACGGGGCGCAACGTGCACTGTGAAACGTAGCGGATGACGACATTCTCATTTTGACGCAGTCCGCGAAGCAGACATGAAAATGCTCTCCTGTGGTTGCAGACTCCTCTGCAAGATGATACACTAATAAAGCGTAGTGCTCGCAAGCTGTTACATGGGACGTGATGCTCACATGGGAATACAGGCTGATACACAAGGAGCGTGGAACTATGTCTCTTCTTTTTCACTAAATCCCAATAGGGAAGGGGAGTAGGAAACAGAGTATATCCAAGTAAAATTTCACGAAAAAATTTATTTATATTTTTTCACTTCTTCCATTTGGTAGGGCAGCCCATGGGTACAGCCCTAAATCCGTCTCTGCTTAAGACTGATTTAAAAGAGAGGGAAAAAAAAGAAAAGAAAAAAAGTAATTTAACAAAAGTGTAACATTTTATACGCTTTTGTACTCTAATAATAAAAACAAATTCCATGGAAATTTCTATTAACAACACGGTTGCAGACTGTAGGGTGCAGGAAAGATCAAGATCAACATGGCTGGAAGAAAAATAAATTTCCATAGAAATGTCAACCACTGAACTGAATTGTCACCATGAAGAGCTAAATCATACGGACTGGCTTCGTATCGAGGTCATGGAAATTTCTATCAACAATACGGCTGCAGACTGTAAATGTCAACCGCTGAATTCGTGTCGGGGGAGCTTTACAGTTTTCGCTTAAGTGAACCCAGTAGTAAAAGCATTACAAAATGCTAAAGTAAATTTCCACGGAAATGTCAACCGCTGAATTCGAGTCGAGGGAGCGCGTCGGAGGAGCGCTACAGTTTTCGCTCAAGTATACCCAGTAGTAGCTTTGTATGGATGTGAAACGTGGACCATAGGAAAACCAGAGAAGAGAAGGATCGAAGTTTTTGAGATGTGATGCTATAGGCGGATACTTAGCATCAAATGGACGGATAAGGTAAGAAATGAGGAACTAATTAACAGAGTAGGAGGTAAAATGGATATTTGGAATTGTCTGAAGAGAAGGAGAGATAAACTAATAGGGCATAATTTGAGGCACCCAGGAATAATATCACTGCTGCTAGAAGGAAGAGTGGAAGGGAAGAATTGGGTAGGTTGACGAAGATTCCAGTTGTTCAGCAGATAATCAAGGATGTGAAATGTAAGTATTACTACGAATTGAAAGAACTTGCACAAGATTGGGAGTATCAAACTGGTCGTAAGACTGATAACCTTATCATTATCATCATCATCATCAATAAAAGTATATAAAATGCTAAAATAAATTTCCATGGAAATGTCAACCACTGAATTCGTGTCGGGGGAGCGTTATGTTTTTCGTTACGTTTTTCGCTACAGTTTCTCTCAAAGGTTCACAGACGTTTCGGCGCGACCATATCAGCGCCGCCTTTTTGGCGCAGCCGTTTCGGCGCCATCTCTTCGGCACTGACATTCTTTCGGCGCGAGGTCTTTTGGGCACCAGATAATCTTAGAACGTTTCGGCACGAGAAGAGATGAAATAAAATTGCTATTGACGTTTTCGGCCTCCTGTTTGTGGCCCCCGCTACATACACGATCTGCAAAACTGTCAACAACTGATGAACTGAATCGTTCGTGTACAGACATGTGACAAGATAACGACGTATATTCAACGCCTTCCCTGTTACAAGAATGAGAGATGAGTCAGTATGGAAAGTCCAGTGATACCGCTAAGTAGCACATCGAAAATTCTATGTATTTGTGAGAATGTCGATCGAGAGTAAACGTGGGCGCAAAAAGTAGTCGGTCGATGGATTTTTGTATGTATTTGATAAATTCGAGAACCTTCGAGCTACAGCCAACTATTTGGGAGCCAAATAGTATCATCACACATATTACATCCGCGGAGTGTAAGTTGTGCCCAGTAATGACAAAGCATAAATTTGCAGCTTCTCGTGGTAACCGACTAACGAAAATACAATATCTAACAACTATGTTTTTCTTTTCGCGCCAAAAAAAGTCCCAAAAAGTTATCGAGCCGAAACGGATTCGCGCCTTCAAGTAACCCGCGTCAAAACAGTCGCGCCGTAATGTCCGGACCCCTGCTCAAGTATACTCAGGTAGCAAAAGCATACAAAATGCTAAATATGTCAAAACATTTGTATTTATATTGTATGCCTTCATTTACATGCCAAATTTCGTACCATTGGAGTAAAAAAATGCTCAAGATAGAGCTGAAAGATTGAAAATCATATATTTCGAGACCACACCACTCTGGTGGGGGGGGGGCAGGATTGTGACGATGGGCTCAACAATTTTCTTGTATCACTTCAAATTGGGCTTTCACACTTTTGGTTTGTTTACATGTATTCTTATCAAACTTATGGTGGAATGTTGTTATCACAAACACAAATAATATGGAGAACGATTTCCATTCATCTTATTCCTTCTGAGTTTTGATGTTAAATAGAAATATTATCGTTATTATTGAAAAATGTGGTTCATAATAGGCGGAACTTTCTCAAGGAGTCACTGATGTGCCAGCAGCCAGCATACTGAGCCCAAGGACCAAAGGAAATAGGAAAATACTGATATGGCCGAAGATGTTGGACATTTGTTCTCAAAACCTAAGAAAAATGTATTGCATTTAAAGTATTAATTTTATTAAATTAAAAATAGATCCGTACAACGATGGTGAAAAAATAAATAATTTTGAATAAGGCTGCTTTCTCTTCTAAAGTACATATTGAAACCTTTCTCAATGAAGTGATGGGAATATATCCAGAAAATATCTCGTTGAAACTGAAAGAAGTACCACTATTTAGCAACGTTGCTGGTGAAACTTTTTCTTCAATAATTTGTACAATGAATAGTATCTTAATGTAAAGATATTCGTTACGTCTACTTAATGGCCGTTTAGAAAACAAATTTCAGAAATCTTCGGCCATGTCAGTATTTTTTTTTTATTTGGTCCTTGGGCCCAGTTTGCTGGCACATCAGTATTTCCTTGAGGGAGTTCTACCTATTATGAAACACATTTTTCAATAATAATGATAATATTTCTAATTTAATATCAAAACTCAGAAGAAATAAGATGAACGAAAATCGCGCTCAATATTATTCGTGTTTGTGATAACAACATTTCACCATACGTTTGATAAGAATACATGTAAACAAACCAGAAGTGTGAAAGCCTAATAGAAGAAATCGACTTAGGCCGATTCACCTATCTTACTGGGCTGTAGCCTTTACGGAAATAGAAAGCCCGGAAAGCAGAAAGTCAAGGGAATGGACGACATTTGTAACTTCATCAGGTACAAACTATTCCATAGAATCGCAGCTGACCGGGTTGAATGGGATAGCATGAGGAAGGCACACGTTCAATATCAGAGCTTTTGTAGATTTCTACGGACAAAATTTACAGGCAGGACGGGAAGTGCGGGTTTTTCTCATTTTGATGGCCGAACTTGTTCTGCAAGATTGTACGAGACCCACGAGCTGCGCAACCCGCCGTCAAACATGGCCTTTATCGTTCGCAAAGGCTACTTATACCCTCGAAAGCAGTTCCCTCACTGAAGATCAGATACACCAGACGGGCCAAATCTCGAATCCCTTTCTACTATCTCTAAAACTAGGTCACCGATTCAGGGTTGTGGCTGCCTTCTTTTCCGACATTCTCGAACGACTAGACAGGACGAAAAAATGTTCGGCTATCAGCCTTACCAGCATACGAATGAGTTAAAAGGGAAACGTAATCGGTAACCGGGAAAAAAAGGCGATTACATCTCGTTCGCACGACCGTATATACGATCGTTTGACCGACGTCGATCCAATAAATTGTGGACAAGAGGTGTGCGACTACTTCGGATGTCGAAAGTGTCGCGTACCAGATAACCATCGAAGACGTCTTAAACGAGGACGAATAGACGACCGAATTAAATACGATGTATCGGTATTTAAAATAGAGTCATTACCTAGACCAGCGTTAATGCAATAAATCATTACAAAAAAAAAAAAAAAAAAAAAAAAAACGGGAAGGCAACAACTCTTCTCGAGCGGTCTTCCTAACTGTAAGTGGAGGAACGATTACGGCGAAAATGGTATAATGAAAAAGCAGAAAAATATACGAAACAGAAAAAAGAGCGAGGATGAAAGACGGAGAGAGACGAAAGGGAACAAGAAGGAGTGAGAAAGCCAGAGGAATAATAATAATAAAATAAACATAATATGGTAGATGTATCCTAAGCGGATAGTCTGGTGCTAAGTTAATGGTGATCCGAATTGATAGAGAAGATGAGAGATGAAATAGTCAGCTGGCTTTTAACCGGCCTTAGCCGCTTCATCGTCTGTTGCGGACTAATTACAGGGCGCTTGGTCGCCGCTAAAAAGCTCGAGCATGGGGGCCGTACGAGACCTTGTTTGGCCGCAAACAAATATTAGTTTTCACGTAACAAGTTAATAATGGTAGGCCTGCTCGTTGCTGAAAAGAAGGGAGATAGAGCAAGCTCGCTCCCTAATTCAACGTGTGTGTCTGCCGCTTTGCTACCTACCTGGAGGCGTGCTCCGCCGGCCGTCGGTGCTCCGACAACTCCATAAATGATTTCTCCAATTATAAATCCACTTCGCCTGCTTCCCCTTTCACTAAAATACTCGGCATTCCATTTTACTCGGGGTGTATTGTCGAGGGTCAGGGCGTTTATAAATAAATGATGCGGTGACATAAAGCGAATTAAAACGGACACGCCGCTTTTCTACACACACACACAGACTCTTCCATCTTTATCAGTCTCCTTTTTCTTCCTCCCTTGCCCTTGACTCTCTCCGGATTCCGATCACGGCCGCGGCGTATTAAACGTTTCACTGGAAAATTATTCAGTCTTCTATCGCACTCGCCGCTTCTGACTTTAATTAAACACTAGGAATGCAAATTATCCGTTTAAATATCGTGTTTCGTTCTGGGTACACAAAAAAAAAAAACGAGGTGACGAGTATGCCACACAGAATAGCGCCTCTTCTCACGGAAATTTGCGAACGCGGTGGTCAAAAATTGGGCAATGTGGTGAGCAGATCGAGGTACGAAATTCTCGGTCCGGATCGGTGGCCGTGATGTGAACCATGATCGGGCTGCATGCTCGGTAATCGCCTGTCTCCGTCTGTCTACCCTAGGTCATTGCTCAACAGGTACAAGCATACTTTGTCCCTTAGCCTCTCAGCTGGGTGCAAATGGACGCTCGATGCTCGCATGCTCGGTATAGCGGAGTCATTGATATTGCAAAGATTGTGGCGCAGGGCTGGCATAAACAAAATTGGGGGAGGTGGCGGAAACTGCAAAAATACCGACAAATACTACGTCGATCAGTTTCAGTGGACAGGCGAAGAAAAAAGTTATAAGGAAGTTTTTACTTTTTCGGTTGCACTGAATGGCGTATTGAAGAAATTGCCGAAAATACAAACTTGAAAAGGCTATAGCCCGGTAAGAGCCGTAACTGTTTATAGGTAAAAAAATACCGAATCCACGCAAACATTTTTTACCCAAATAACTGCTGGTATCCAAAATGGCGACTAAATGGCCGACTTCCGGAAAATACCGAATTGAAAAAGAAATTTTCCGTGCCAGCAAATAGTGAAAACAGTTTAACAATTCTTATACATCTTTATATTTTTCGACTAATATCTAACATGCAGTGGCCTCGGATTGGAAAAGGGGCAAGAGGGTAAATTGTACCCCTCTCACTGTCGGGTAGTTTGCCAGTCAACAGCAACCATTTGCTTGGAAAGTTTTTCAGCCTTTTTCTCTCCTTCTCGATTGCCGCCTGAAATTTTTGCTCCATTTTTCAACGTCGGTTAACAGAAAAATTCCAGTCATTTTCACAACCCATATTCGTAACCGTAACCATGTGACCATCGGAGCCAGCGAATTCAAAGGGGCTGTCAGCTCAATTGTCAAATGGAGAAGGGGTTAGAAATGAGTAAAAACACCAAATCGGCACAACATTCTTTACGCAAGAAAAAAATATTGCAACTATTTTTGGTGATTGATATCTAAAATAGCGACTAAAATGGCCGGTTTGTCGGAAAACGCCGAATTGGTAAAAAATTTTTCGTGCAAGCAAATAATAGAAAAATGTCAATAATTTTTATATCTTCATATTTTTTTATTGATGTCTTCATGCAGTGGCGTCAGAATGGCGAACGGGTACAAGGGAACATAGTACCTTCTCTCACCGTCGGATTATTCGGACCGGGCAAACTGTAGGTTCGCTAGCATCGATTAAAGAAAAACTGATCAGGAAAATGGGGCGAAAATGGGGAATTCGCAAAGCAGTCTATGGCAATTTTAATGTTTTTTCAAAATATCTCGAAAATGAACGAGGTTAACGGAAAATTAAAAAGAGCATGCCTTTAGAAAATAAAATTTCCTTTCGAATGAGCTCATTTTTATCGAAAACAAGAAACAACATTTCCAGACTTTTTTTTTGAGAACAGCGATGTTTAATTCCAAGCACGAGATTATTATGAAACGCTTTCTAGGGTAACGCTCGCTAACATAAAGTTGAACTGGTTGCAGGCTCTTCCAGTTTACAAAAGAAAACGATTTGATACATGAGACTTTGTGAGGAATGTACCGATACTCTTGATAAGATTTTTTCTTTGATATTCGAATCAGTTGCTCTTGGATTACATTTTCAGAATATCTAATGGAGCGGTTTAAAAACTGTATCTAATTTCAAATACAAACCAAAATGGGGAATAAGTAAACGTGAAGGCTGAAAAGCAAAAAGTAGCGCTAGAAAGAAACAAATTACCGAGCTTCATTCATAATTACACAACCTAGAAAATTACGGAACTTCTTAAAAGTAGGTTCAACAGAAGGAAGCAGAGCGCAAAAAACAAACAAGTAACGTTTTCGTAACTTTTCTGATATTATCGTTACAATTCACTATCTCAACGGAAACTATTTTTTCAATTTTTTTTTTGTACGAAATAAACAAATTGGGAGAACTTTTCGCATATTAAACAAAACTATTTATTCGTAATAATGCTTCATTCACATTTTTTTTCAGTAAGAAAAAAGAACCTTGAGTATTGGAGTCTACAGATGTACGAACTGAAACGATACTCGCGTGCTGACTTCAAACTGTTCAGATCAGGCTTCCTTGAAATTAATTCATAAAATTTGAAATAGAGGTGTTTCTGACCCGTGGATAAACTACCTTAAAATGGCACGCTAACTCTTGCGTATAATTCGAATTACCTTATCTCAACTCAAACTGGCCCAGAGAGGGGAACTAAAACTAGATGACCTCTACATCCCTCTTCTCTGATATTGTTGAATACACATGGAGTCTTCACCTTGAACAGCCAAATTTGAGTTCGTAAATTCAAGCCACTGTCATTTTTTGCCGATTGTACTCATTAGCATTTACGAATGAACAAGTCTAATTCATTAATCCAATTAATAATTTTTTCAGCCATGAACAAGAAGCGTCCAGAATGTTTTAGTTTCATGTTTATTTTTGGTAGTGCGGTTCAATCAAACTTTCCGAAAAGAACAATCAATAAAAATCTAAACGATGAGATTTCGATGGGGAAGGGGACAGAATATTGACATTCTTCTGATGTATGTTCCCAAAATTGGATTCATTTCGGAATATCGTTCGTCAGTAACGGTATAGTAGGACAGACTAGACTCAGGAAAGTTAATTAATAGAAAAATTCAAAGGAGAAATTTGGCCAATGTAATTTATCTCTTAATGTCAAATAATAATTTTAGACAACGAATTTCCAGATGGAAGCTAACTTTCTAGCCTGTTTTCCACTCTTTTAAAGCTCTTATATTTTTTTCTTTCTTTCTTTTAAATTTATAGTATTTAACAGAAAGTAATCAGGGTAACTTCGGATTCGTGGACGAACTCCGGACATCGCCGGTTTTATAAATTAGAACTGGAACATCGGATTTGACCACATGACAGTGTAACAACTAGTCTCAGCTCTTATTTGACATCCTAGTTAACGAAGGAACAACGCATCCAACCAGTGTAACTCCAGTTCTGGCAATGTCCGGAGTTCTCCCATAAATCCGAAGTTACCCCAGTTTACGATAATGTTCTATTTATAGTCCTCCGTTACCGGCTGGTTTCGACAATGAAAAGGAAGCTTTATTTTCTTTAAATAAATAAATAAGACCTTGAAGTTTCCTAGCACTGATTTCCTTAATCTTTCATCGTGTAAAAAAAAACCGGGTTATTTCAAATAAAGATACAGCAGATTTCATTTGGGAAAGATATGTGTAATGTTCTGCCTAGCCTACCCCTTATATAGTTCAGTAACAAAATCATGTATTTCCCTTCACCAAGTTTTTTTAATCAAAACCTGATCTTCTGTACTGCAAAATAAATTACGTATCATAAATACATTCCCCTTTGAAAACGCATCCACCAATTTTAGCCTTTATTTGACAAAGACTGTATTTCGAACTCCTCTTGAAAATCATTTCTCACAATTCTCCACTTAGTTTTAAAACTATTCAATAAATGATTGAATTTTTGCAGCTAGCTGAAATTTATGCAATAATTCTGAAAGATCTTCAGAAGGTTTCCAAAAATTTTTCTCATACGAGAAAATATTTTTTTATGGTTGTATTTGGATTTGAATCCGAAATTCGAAATGAAAGACACTAGTATTAGTGTGATTCTGGACCACATAAAATCCTCATCGTTCAACGACTGTTGTATCAGTTAAATCGGTACGCGAATAAGCAATAACAACTTTGGTAATAAATCCGTGATTTTTCTCCCATTTCTCATGAATTACACATTAGTCTAATAGAGTGAAGGATCGTTCAACGAAGAACAGTACGTCAACGTTTATTATACCAGGACCGGATCTAGACGACCATGGTGGGTAAGGAAATGGCAGAAAAAAACGAGGAAATGTTTTGTTGCCCTCTCCCCACAGATTTTTCCCTCCTCACGGATTTTTCTTTTTTATGGGGGGGGGTCCCCATTTCCCCACAGATCCGCGTCTGATTATAGGCACACTAAATCTTCAAACATAAGATATCGTACATTGGTCTTATGGTGAAGGATTGTTCAACGAAGAAATTCTGACTCACATTTTCCCCCCACCTGTTCCCCACTTCGGTTGCAACCCCCACCACATCCATCTCCCCAACCTCACCCTTCTTAGCTTACTGTACCCCGCATCTGGCATTTCTATCTTTACTCCCCCACTATCTCCACCAAACTGCGCTAAGAACTCGATTTTCGATTGAGGACAAACATAAAACTTGTCTATATTGCTGATAAGATACAAAGGAAACAGTCCAGTCAGTCAGTCAGTCAGTCTAGTCAGTGGTTTATTATTATTATTATTAATATCATCAACGTGGCGCGTGAAACGTCCCGCGTAGAAGTAACGTTTTTCAGGGTTGTGTGCCAAAAAGAAGACATAAATACGGCACTTTCCAATCAAATGACACCCCTCGTACGCTCGCCGTTAGCCGCATGCCATTTTTTTCGGAAACTCAAAAAAAAATTAACAAAGATTCATAAAAAATGAAAAATTAAAATGAACAGTTTCGGAATTTGCCGACTGCCAAATTATGGGAGGGGTGGGGGTCAACCCCCTTAACCCCTATAGTTTCGTCCCTGTACCTACAAGTGTGGGTTGAGAAAAGGGTCGGAATTTTCCTATCAATAGCGGAAATTTTGAATGGTAATCGAGGGATGGACGAAAAACGACTGGAAAATTTTCCAATCAAATGGCGCCCCTCGTGCGCTCGCCGTTAGCCACGCAACTTACCCGGCATGCTATTTTTTTCGAAAGCTCACAAAAAATAAACAAATGTTCATAAAACATAAAAAATTAAAATGAATAGTTTCAAAATTTGCCGACTGCCAAATTAAGGGGAGTGGGGGTTGAACTCCCCACACTCCCTCCTAAAGTTTCGTCCCTACAGCCACAAGTGTTGGTCGAGAAAAGGGCCGGAATTTTTCTGTTAGTTAAAGCCGAAAAATGGAGCGAAGATTTCGAGTGGTAATCGAAGGACAGGCGAAAAGACTGGAAAAATTTCCAACAGACGGCACCCCTCGTGCGCTCGCCGTTAGCCGGCGAATTACCCAGCACATTATATTTTTCGAAGCCAAAAAAAAAATCAACATGCATTCATAGAGAAGGAAAAATTCAAATGAACAGTTTCGGAATCTCCCGACTGCCAAATTATGGGAAGGGTGGTAAAGCCCCTTAACTCCCTATAGTTTCGTCCCTGCACCTACAAGTGTTGGTCGAAAAAAGGGTCGGAATTTTCCTGTTAATGGACGCTGAAAAATGGAGCGAAAATTTCGAATGGTAATCGAGGGATGGGCGAAGAACGACTCGAAAAATTTCCAATCAAACGGCACCTCTTGTGCGCTCGCCGTTAGCCGGCAAATTATCCGGCATGCTATTTTTTTCGGAAGCTCAAAAAAATTAACAAACATTCATAAAAAATGAAAAATTCAAAAATGAACAGTTTCGGAATTTGCCGACTGCGAAATTAAGGCGAGAGGAGGTAAACCCCTACATCCCCTTATAGTTTCGTCCCTGCAGATACAAGTGCTGGTCGAGAAAAGAGCCGGAATTTACCTGGTAATTGACGCCGAAATGTGGAGCGAAAATTTCGAATGGCAATCGAGAGATGGGCGAAAGGCGACTGGAAAAATTTCCAATCAAATGGCACTCCTCGTGCACTCGCCCTTAGCCGCCAAAATTACCCGGCATGCTATTTTTTCCGGAAGCTCAAAAAAAAATTAACAAACATTCATAAAAAATGAAAAATTCAAAAGAACAGTTTCGAAATTTGACGACTCCCAAATTATGGGGGGGGGGGGGTCAACCGCCTTAACCCCCTATAGTTTCGTCCCTGCACCTACAAGTGCTGGTTGAGAAAAGGGCTGGCATTTTCCTGTTAATTGACGCTGAAAAATGGAGCGAAAATTTCGAATGGTAATCGAGGGACGGCTGAAAAACGACTGGAAAAATTTCCAATCAAATGGCACACTTCGTGCGCTCGCCGTTAGCCACGCAAATTACCCACCATGCTATTTTTCTTCGAAAGCTCAAAAAAAAAAAACTAATGTTCATAAAAAATAAAAAATTCAAGTGAATATTTTCAAAATTTGCCGACTGTTAAATTATGGGGGGTCAACCGCCTTAAACCCCTATAGTTTCATCTTTGCACCTACAAGTGTTGGTCGAGGAAAGTGGCCGGAATTTTCCTGGTAATTGACGCTGAAAAATGGAGCGAAAATTTCGAATGGTAATCGAGGGACGGCTGAAAAACGGCTGGAAACATTTCCAATCAAATGGCACACTTCGTGCGCTCGCCGTTAGCCACGCAAATTACCCACCATGCTATTTTTCTTCGAAAGCTCAAAAAAAAAAACTAATGTTCATAAAAATAAAAAATTCAAGTGAAAATTTTCAAAATTTGCCGACTGTTAAATTATGGGGGGTCAACCGCCTTAAACCCCTATAGTTTTATCTTTGCATCTACAAGTGTTGGTCGAGGAAAGTGGCCAGAATTTTTATGTTAATTGACGCTGAAAAATGGAGCGAAAATTTCGAATGGTAATCGTAGGATGGGTGAAAAACGACTGGAAAAATTTCCAATCAAATGGCACCCCTCGTGCGCCAGCCTTTAGCCAAGCAAATTACCCGGCATGCTATTTTTTTCAAAAGCCCCCAAAAAAATAAACAAATGTTCATAAAAAATAAAAAATTCAAATGAATAGTTTCAATGTTTGCCAACTGCCAAATTATAGAGGGGAGGGGGTTGAACTCCCCACACCTCCTATAGTTTCGTCCCTGCAGCTACAAGTATTGGTCGAGAAAAGGGCCGAAATTTCTCTGTTAATTAATGCCGAGAAATGGAACGAAAATTTCGAGTGGTAATCGCGGGACGGGCGAAAGACGACTGGAAAAATTTCCAGTCAAATGGCGCACCCCTTGTACGCTCGTCGTCAGCCTCGCAAATTACCCGGGACGCTATTTTTTTCGAAAGCTTCTAAAAAAATAAACAAACATTCATAAAACATAGAAAATTCAAATGAACAGTTTCGGAATTTTCCGACTGCCAAATTATGGGGAGGGGAGGTCAACCCGCTACACCTTCTTATAGTTTCGTCTCAGCAGATACAAGTGTTGGTCGAGAAAAGAGCCGGCATTTTTCTGTTAGTTAACGCCGAAAAATGTAGGAAAAATATCGAGAGGTAACAATCGAGGGACGGGTGAAAAACGACTGGAAAAATTTCCAATCAAATGGCACCCCTCGTGCGCTCGCCGTTAGCCGCGCAAATTACCCGGCATGCTATTTTTTTCGAAAGCCCCCCAAAAAATATACAAATGTTCATATAAAATTAAAAAACAAATTAATAGTTTCAAAGCTTGCCGACTGCCAAATTATGGAGGGGAGGGGGGTTGAACTCCCCACACCCCCTATAGTTTCGTCCCTAGCTATAAGTGTTGACCGAGAAAAAGAGCCCGGATTTTTCTGTTAGTTAACGACGAAAAATGGAGCGAAAATTTCGAGAGGTAATCGAGGGATGGGCGAAAAACGACTGGAAGAATTAATTTCCAATCAAATGGCACCCCTTGTGTGCTCGCCGTTAGCCGCGCAAATTACCCGCCATGCTATTTTTCTTCGAAAGCTCAAAAAAAAAAAATAAAGAAAGAAATGTTCATAAAATATAAAAAATTCACATGAATAGTTTCAAAATTTGCCGACTGCCAAATTATGGAGGAGAGGGTTGAACTCCCCACATCCCCTATAATTTCGTCCCTGCAGCTACAAGTGTTGGTCCAGAAAAGAGCCGGAATTTTTCTATTAATTAACGCTAAAAAATGGAGCGAAAATTTCGAGTGGTAATCGCGGGACGGGCGAAAGACGACTGGAAAAATTTCCAATCAAATGGCACCCCTCGTGCGCTCGCCGTTAGCCGGCAAATTACCCGGCATGCTATTTTTTTCGGAAGCTCCGATACGAAGATCTTGTTTCTAAATCTACCGACAGATACCGCGATATCGTAGTACGGCACGTTTACTAGAACGAGTATCGCAGTTGACTTAACTCGGAACTAATGTTAGCACTTAACGTAGTATCCTTACGTCCTGATTAGTATCTGTGTATTTCTGTACAATATATGTTCGCCGAGCCACGTGCTTTTTCGTTTCTCCGTTCCATAATTTCGAATTTCTCGTTTCGTTTTTTCTTTTTTTCGAATTTATTTCGCCCGCGCTTCAATATCGTTTGATAATTTCTTTTTTTTTTCCCCGCGTTCGTTATATTATTTTTTCTCAGTCGTATTTTCGTGATCGGATTTCGCGCGTGTTATGCGTTTGCCCTCCTCGTTCGGTGATTCGCGTACGAACGCTTTTCGGTGCAGAATCGGCGTATGCGGTTTCGGGTAATATTTTCAGTGCAGTTCGACGATGTATCGAATAAAATTCGGCTAGTTGGTCGCGCCCCAAGGTGCCCACCACGAAACGATCGACCTCGGCTGTTCCGTGCCGACGAGACTGATGATGAGCGCATTTCACCGGGCGGCTGATATCGTGCAAGCATGAAACTGAAACGCAACTTTCTCAAGGAGCGGTTCATAAAGATTCCGGCCAAAGCCAAGTACCTGTTCAAGCAGCGGCGAAAGCTGAAAAGTCGCCACCGTAAGTTGAAGCGGCACGAGTACCGACTGCGGTGTACCGAGCTGGTCTCCAACTTCAAAATACCGTACCTCCGCATTAGCCCAAATCCCTTTAGCATAGCTTTTTTAATTCTAGTAATATTCTCGAGCGACGTGTGGCCGCATACGAAGTCCTCGCTGCACGTGTCCTGTTCGCCGATACACTTCAGACACTATAATCACAGAGTGCTAACGGCTAACGTTAACCATAATACGTCTAAGTCAGAACCGTACCTTAAGTCAAATATTTTCTATAATGTTGTAAATACGCCGAATAGTTCTATTAGTACGCTTCGTAATAACGTAGAGTCTGGTGAAATGTTCCTAAAGCCGTCCCAGTTCCTTAAGAGATTCGGCCGCAGTTCCAAGCCGTACAGAATCTCGTCTTCTAGAGACGAGCCGCGCTCTAGGAGTCCTAAGTCTTCTAAGTCGTCTAGTTCCTCATTGCCGCCGTGCTCGCACGTCGGGGACGCCACCAACGAGATATCGGCCCGGGCCTACGTCGCCGACACCGTGTTCGTGGGCAAGGTGCGCTCCAAGAGCACCGTCAGGGACCCGGTCGGCAAGTACGGCGTCACCTTCGTCGTGCAGCACGTCTACAAGGACCAGAGCAACGGGCAGAACGTGCTCAGGCCTAAGACCCAGGTGCGCTTGTTCTTCATCGAGAAGTCGCCCGCCTCGAACGCTACCAAGCCGACGGCCCACTGCGTGCAGAGGTACAACTACACGAAGCGACAAGGAGACCTGACCAAGGCGAACATCAAGCGAGGCCGCAGATACATCGTCTTCGTCAACCGCATCGGGCCCCACAACTACACCATCATCGGCGAGCCGGTGCCGCAGAGCAAGAAGAATGTGCAGGCCGTCAAAGACGTACTCTGTCGGAACTGTGGTGAGTCGAATAAAATTTTTCCTACTAATCTGCCAATGACTACACGACTACAAAGTATTCGCAAAAAGCGATCGATTGCCGCGTTTCGAGAAACAGGTACCGTGTCGAGTATTTACGACCAACTCGAGCACGTACTCGAGACAACGAACTCAGGTTCTTTAACCGCGTGTATGGATTATCCGGGTATGCGAGAGAATTCGCGGCCCATTAGGAAAAAAAATGGACACCGATTTGTGAACTAGAACCGCGAAAGCCGATCCTCGGAGGGATCTGGGGAAGTACGGAACCCTGTGGGTCACCGTAGTCGGAATTGTGGAAAATTTGACGTCAGTGACGAACAGATACGCAGAGAGCAAACGTGAAGCATGAGTTATCTAACGTAAAATAAATATTGACGTTTTGAGCTCATCTACCAGACAGTGACTAAATATTAGCTCCCCGAATTTCTAAGCTAGTCTACGAATGAGTAATCCCGTTGCAAAGTAGACAGATATCGACCTTGAATTCTCAATTTTCATCGTGATTCAAACATCGATTGAATTTCATCAGTTCGTCAGTTCGTCTATTTACTTTCACGAAATGATGGAATTTCCACCCTGGACTCTCAAGTAGCCCGAAGGGAAAAAAGTAAAGAATTTTTCGCATTTTGATGATGAGTCTTAAGAAGAAAGTTGTGTCCCGGTATACAAATCACTTACACGAAACTGCAGCGAAAATTATTAAATTTAGAATTCGCCCAACGATCTAAATGTGTGAGAAGGTTTAAATACTGCTGAAGACTCTTCGAGACCTTTTCGCAGACATATTTTTGATTCGCCAAAATTCTTCCAGACAAGGACTAAAATAAGGGGCACGGGGGCGGCAGCTTGTCCCCTTCCAATCCTTCATCGAATTTGGAGAATTTTAGTAGGTGGATCAAAAGTTGTGAAAATCCAACAAGTTAAAAAAGATTTCGAGTTTTTTTAGCCAACATTTTAAAAAATTTATACTTAAAAATTTTGAGTAGTGTCAGTTGGGAATTTAACCATTTTTGCCCCCTCTCCTTGCAAAAATTCTTCACAACGTTTCTACTCCCAGACTTAATACTCAAAACCATTTAAGGTTCTTCCAGGCATGTTTTGGTTATTTTTGAAATTTTTATATTCGTTTAGGACTAGTGGACTAATATTAAGACTTCCCAAGACTTTTTTCGGCTTAACTCAGATTGAGACTTCAATATTTCATTCCGACTCGCTAAGACTCTTTCATAGTTTTACTGTTCGATTTTTGAAAGATTATCAAAGCTCTTTCAGGTGGGTTGAGAACTCTACGACAATTATTAAGGCTTTTCCAAAGTTGTGAAGACTCTTCGAAACTTCTTTTAGAATCTCAAATCAGTGCCATGGTGACGGAAGTATGGAGTCACCCTCCCCATCCCCTCAGATTGTCTGAAAAGTTAGCTGGAAAATTCTAATAAACAGTTGGTTGGGAGACTTCTATTATTTAAACTGAAATGTTTTACATTTTACTGGGTATATTTGCTATTTGCTTTCGGTTACATTCCCCCAATTTCCTGGAAAATCAGCTCTCAGCAAATTCTAGTTGCTAATCAGCAAAATTAGGGATTTTTTGAATTAAACACTTTTTTTTACAATTTCCTACCCAGCCTCCCCCCCCCCCCGAAAAAAGACTTACTAGCTACAGCCCTGTCACGAAGACTCTTTTAAGAATGTTTCAGAACTTCTTTAGATCTTTAGGAGAACGTGTATGATACTGAAGTCTCAAAGAACCTTAAGTAAGCCTGGAGAAGTCTTCAAAAGGTTTAAGCATACTTGAAAATAATCTTAATTCGAAAAGGCGTGTTAAAGAGTCTTTGAGAATCTTAAAAATGTCTGGAAGAATCTAAAGGAAATAAACAAGTTTGAAAGCGACTTAAACAACTCTTGAAGTCTTGAACAAATCTGCAAGAGATTTGAAAAATCTGGTAGACAAACTTGGAAGCAGTGGCGTAGCCAGGGTGGCGAATGCCCCCCAAGGCACTTGAAATTGAATGTAGAACATGCAAAAATGAGCAATTTTTCGCCTTTAAAAAATTTCACTCGAGCAGTAATTTTACCTTCATTTTTATAAAATAGTCCTTTAATATCAACGATTTAAAAAAAAAACAATTTTCGACCTTTTCTCCCTTTAAAATCTTATTTCCCCCCCCCCTTAGAAAATCCTAGCTGCGCTATGTTTGGAAGAGTCTGAAACAGTATTTCCATTTTTCCAAATTTTCGGAAATATGGACGACTTCCAAAAATTGAGTTTTTCAATAAAATTTTGCACGCATATTATCTTTACACAATCAATACACATATTATACTAAAATAAACATTTCTGGCTACTGCATCATTAAAACTCAAAACTTTTTATTCATTCCACTGTGCTCGAGGGAGGTTATTAACGAGGTTTCCCCTCACATTTCTGCAAATTGAAAAAATCGCTCGCAGTGCAAAACTTAAAGCCTCAGTTAGTCAAACTGAATAGGAAAGACGTTTTACTGACTAAGAAAAAATCATTGAGAGGAGTGGAATCAGAATATATTGAAATGCTCACTCTTCTCTTAATTTTTGGAAAGTGAAACAAAAATGGACAGATGTTGTCACAGTTTCTTACTTGTTAGATTTGACGCCTGGAAGACCATTTTAGAAAGAGAGTTAATTTTATAAACATAGTCTTTCTGATTGGTGTTACACATCTTGCTTTCTACCTGTCAGTTTGTCTGAGTGCCTGTCTTATCTGATAACCAATAATCTGTCAAACTTACTGGCTACTCATCTACGTATTTATTGGTCTTTTGCAGATTCAGTAGTATTTTAACCACCATAAGTACGGTTGTAAGGGGAAGGGTTTTAGCATATATTGGGATAAAAGAGAGAAAGATAGAAAACAGGAGGCTGAATGACTGATACACTCATTGATACTCTGAATGATACGGACCTTAATTGAGGGCTGTCAGTCTGGTCACCCGTATTGTTTTCTAACTGTCTAATTGACAGATTGTCCACCAGACAAACTGCCTGCCTGTTCGTTTCATTCTCAATCCTGGAATTTGGAGACGAGCTTTTCTGTCTTGTCAGATATTTTGTCTAAGATGACGGTAAAAATGAAAACGATACTTATAAAAGTAAGAAATAAAAAAAGTCACAGGCTAGACAGAAACGACAGAAATGACAAAAATGAAAGAAATTACTAGAAAGATGAAAATAATAAAAATAATTGTCGGTCAGTCTGTCCATCTGACCATTTGTCTATTTGTGTGTCTATCTGTATGCTTGAACTTGTATTTCTTTCTGTGGGTCTGTTTGGATATATGTAACTCTGTCTGACTGACCGACCATGTCTCGATTGCTCGATTTGCCACTCTCTTTTACACGCTGGCCGGCTCACTTTCATTCTCGATCGATTTGGTTTCTGTCTGTCAATTTGATTATCATAGAGTACCAGACCGGTTCCAAAAACTCTTCAGATTTCAGATAGGCAGTTCGCTCAGCTTTTCTTTCTGACTAACAAGGTGGAGGCCAAATTCATACCGATGATAAAGGGGCGTATGGCGATGCACGCAAGCCAGACTGGCCCCGGGACACCGCACCTCTTATCTCCGAAATGCCCCGAATGGGCCTGTGTCAGAATAGGCCAGATTCATATACCAGATACTTTACGCCAAAATGGTTCATTTCTCTAATTGTGAAATCTGACTTCCAACAATACAAATTATCTTGCAATCTTTTTAGGCATAAACTTTGTCAAGATACCGACACCTTTCCGAGAGAACATCGTGACGAACAGTACGAAGAGTAATATTCGGGGAAATGGACCTAAATCATCTACATTTAGGTTCCGTTCCTTGGAAGTTTCAATATGTTCGCTACGAGGTTCTGCCGAAATTGTGTTAATATGCGTCCTTGAATCTAAAAATGCAAGGAAGCCTGAGAACACCCCATTTGAAAATCTTGAAAGCCCATATACTAGCTTCTAAGCTCAATGGATGTCAGCAGCTGGCAACTCCTGACTTGATAGCATATAGAAGTCGAAAGTAGTAGTTACAATTATCCTATTTAGAAACCTGTTCAAATACAGCACTTGAGATTTTTTGTCCTAGAAAACGAGGATCTACAAAGTGGGTCATTTTTATATGAAACGCCTCTTAAAGATGAAAGTCTCCAAGCTACTGCCGATTTTAATCATTCAATATTTTCCCTCGCTTGTCAATCATTTTCGAAGAATTCTATTTGAAATTCTTGTCTTGACCTAGGCCAGACCTCGAAACATCTTACTTAAGGCAAGCTAAATCGCATTGGCAGCGACAAGCAATTGCCAATAAAGAAATTTGTAAGAGTCGAAAGGAAAAGTACTTTTTCCGAGTTTGTTCGATAGAGAGGGGTCTACCTACTCTCTCCATCTGCAAAACACTTCAACTTGTCTGTCAATTCAGTCTTCATCCTTCATAAAATGTAACTAGATTAAAAAAGAGATTCTCCAGAGTGCAGTCCCTTTTCTAAAAATATGGCATTCTTTGGTCATAAAGTTTTGTGCAGAAGAGTTACGCCGATATAAAATATCCTGAATGAGCAATTACGGTTGACCCAAGATACGTATATGTAAAAAAAGCAATCCATAACTGTGTATATAGCCAATGCAATACAATGTCTTCAGACATTATTGGTTGGGAAAGGCAGTTCTACGAACTAAAGTAGCTCTATTCGCATCATTCTGCGGCGATGTGCACGACCATAAAGTGCTTGAAACTTGGCGTGCTCTCTACTGGTAAAAATTTAACGCAAAACATTTCTTGAAAATTCTCTCTTCTTATATCGAGAACGATATAATCAAAATAACGAGACGAATTTTCTCTCGTATATTATCCCGCTCCGCGAAAAAATTACTTGCGTAGAATTTTTTATTTACGATTTCGCGTTACAGAAACTTTCGCATAAAGCATTTTGGTTCAATAAACTTAATAGTTGGCTATTTTTATTACGAAAGTTGGATTTACTGATTTTCCGGGGAAGATAAGTTTTCGAAAATTCTCTATTTTTTCACGACCGCGTGCATTTTGAATGGAAGTAAGAAAATAGCTCCGGACGTACCGAGCACTGGAGCGAATCTCAACTGACTTTTATTTACCCTCCTAGTTGTCGGAATGGTTTATAAATTTCCAGCGGAATGACAATCAGTACAACGAATTATACGCTCTTTCAATTTGAAAAAAAAAATTGAGCATTTTCTGCGCACAAAATCAATTTTTGATATTCTCTTGCAATAATTTATTGCACGAATTACTTTCCTCGATAATCGAACTCTGAGAAGAGGTTCTGGTCAACTTCAATTTAGAAATTGCTGAGAAAAGTAACGAAGATGGAACAGATTTCCTAGCTCGCAGCCACGTTTATCTTAATTTAGACCGTCCGTGAAGCCACCGAAAGACAAAATGTTCGTGAAAAATTTCGGGATTTAAATATTTTTACGTTCGAAACTGATACTCGTAAATTACGTCCACTCTGCAGAAGAGGTCGTAAATTCGAAAATCACTGGCATATGAAAACGTAATTTACGTTTGGACTGGAGCAGCAGTGATGCATAAAATGAGCTAGAATGATTAATCATTTCGGTAATACGTCTTGGGTCATGTGCGCGGACCGAAATTTTTCACCTACATATGAAATAAAATCGGAAATTTCAAGCGTTTTCGTTAAGTATGGCGAAGGCTTCAAGCGAAGGCCAACACCAGGTCGCATTGAAGAACAAACTTCTAGTCAGTTGTGTCGGAGTAGAGGGTACAGAGTATAATTTGTATCCACCCCCCCCCCTCTCAAAAAATGAAAACTATTTAGTAAGTTGATGAAAAGTCGCCAGACGCCTCGAGAGATTTCAGAGATGATATACTTCTGACACAAAAGAAAACCTTTTTTTTTGCTTCTTGACTTGAACCAAAAATTTTTGATATCCCTGATAGAATTTCCTGACGCCACTGGTTCGATTCGAAGTTCACCCCGCAAACTGCTCGAGTTACTTCTAGAAGAGTTTAGTTGGCTCTCAGAAAAGGCGCCAGCATTCCCACCGAAATATCATATTAATCTCTGAAAATATAATAAATAACCGCTTATGGATCACCCATATCTACGGGGCAATGTGTAAATCAAAATTAAAATTATAGCGGAAACCAGTTCGATAGTCTGTTGACCATGTAAAATTGTGAGCAATACCGTTTTCTTAGCAAACAGAAGTTAAAAAACTAAATATACAGAGATGAAGTGATTTCATTGGGAAAATGGAGCGAAGGATTACAAGTTAATCATTTAAGGTAAAGTAGCCTAATATGGACCACATTTTCTTTGCGGCGCTATAACTCGACCCCTATGACTCCTAAAATTTTGAAATTTGCACTGAATTGTAGCCCAAGTATTCTAGTATCACCTCCTAAAAGGGTTTTTCGGAAAAGGGAAAATTGGATTTTCCCCGATTTTTTTTTTGTGGAAAGTACCATTCCGGGTAGGTTGAAATTTGGGCTCCTAATATGGACCTCCTATGGTACCTTCCACAAAAAAAAAAAATTGGGAAATATCAAATTTTCACTTTTTCGGAAAATCCGTTTAGGTATACCAAAATGTACTTACACAAAAAAAAAAGTGAAAACATCAATTTTCGTTTTTCATGCATAACTTTTGTTTCTGGCTTGCGAGATCCAACTTTTTCTACCACATCTTTTTTCATCCTCCGTGAAATGTAGTAATATTCTTTTCAGCCAGAGCGCGCCATAAACAGATGAGATATGAAGATGGTCCATATTAGGGACATGGTCCATATTAGGCTACTTTACCTTACAGGGCATCAATTTCGCTAAATAAAAAATTTCGAATTTAATGAGACGGAACACAAAATTGCCAAGGCTTACCCAGATTTCCCCAACTTTCCCTTACTGAGGACAATTTTTCCAAGTGGCAAGTCTCTAGTAAACCTCCTCTATCCCTCCAACAATCACCTCGCTCATGTAGTCTCTTTGAATTTTGTTTGTCTGTCTTCTTATCTGCCGTCTCAGAGCCTGGATGTTTTCGAGAACAGGTGAGACCGTCAAGTTTTTAGAGCACAGAAAATTTTTTGAATTGGTAAAGAGTCCTCAACAGTCTCTTGGGATTCGTCAAAAATCTTTGACATTTTTCGTGGACTAGTTTGAATACTATTAAAACTCTATCGAAATTGCAAAATTCTTTCAAGATGTCTAAAGACTTTTATTAGGACTGGTCAAGACTATTCTAGACGTTAATACTTTTTCAAAGATCCTCCAGACCCATCAATACTGACTGATACTCCTTAATACTTTCATCAGATTATAGTTAGAACCTACAACTTTTTTATATGTATTTAAGATATGTTAAAACTTACTAGAACTTCTTAGATTCAATTAAAATAGTTCATTACTTGTGTCCAGTAAAGGAAATTTTAGTTCCGTCAAGACTGAATATAACGTGTCAAGACTTTAAGAATCGTTAATACTGATGCAGGCTTTTCGAGGCTCTTTCAAAACTGGATAGTATTTCAAGATTAGTCAAATTTTCGTCAAAACTTTTCAAAGTTCGGTGGAAATATTGTAAGGTACCATCAAGACTCATTAAGATGAAGGGAAATCAGGTTTCTAATATACATAAAAATATGAAATCAGAGTGTTTTGAGAAAAAGATCTTTATTGGACGACCCGCGCCAGATTTAAAAAAGATCGATGATAGTAGGGCGTATGGCGACGCATGCATGCCAAACCGGACACCGTATCCCCTATTCCGTGAACGCCCCGAATGGGAAGATGCGCCCAGGGCCAAATTATTCTAAAGCCTCCCCCCTTCAAAAATAGGTTAATCAAAAGAAAGTCTCACATTTTCCTCTCTTTTACCATTTTTCCTTTCATTTTTTCGTTCTTACTCCTTTATGATTTCAAGCATCATATCAATTCTTAATCGCAGTCTCGATTTGGACTCCTGTACTTAATTTGAATTTAATAATTGACAATTTTGACAATCTTTTAGCCAACCAGTAGCATAATTGACAGTGCCAACAACCAAAGGGAAAATTAATATTTTAGGAATAGTCAGAGTTTCAGACTCGAGGCCTTTTTTTTTTTTTTGCTTATTGAATGAAAATTTGAGCAAGAGCTTGGCAACTAACATTTTACACCAAAAACCCTTCTTTTTTTCTCTCTCCTTAAGCTTATCAAGTCAAAATTGTGGACCCGCTACTACTTTACCGACAACATTTCTTACTTGCCCCCCTCCTCCCCACCCACGAGAACTTCTGTTTACACTACAGTTCCGAAATTGAAATTCATCAGGCGTATAGTTACAAGGTTAGTTCACGTGTATATCATTTCTCTGCCGCACAGTAAGTTGAAGGACGACTTGAAGCCGCTAAACTGACTCGAATACAAATGTTTTGATTGACAAACGGAAGAAAAGGGGTCGATCTTGTCAACTGTCAGAACCTTACTAAATCAACGACCTGAAAAAAGACCTTTACTATCTTTCAATTTTGCTAACCAATGCTGTGACATCTACAGCTTTTCGTATATTTTACCAAGTAACATAAAACTGCTTAATACTTTGCTCCCTCTCTCCAATATACATCCCTTGGAGCATTAATCCAAGGCAGGAAAAGAGTTTCGAATTTTAGGCCGGGGATGTTCGTTGTTATCAAGGCCTACGTCCTTCTTCAGTACAGGATATAGGAGCAATATATTTCCGAAAATACGGTCCTTCCGACTCATTCGATTCGCATCACTGCCCCTGTCCGCGTGTAACTCTTATAGTCGGAAAATGCACCGATATTAAAATTCCGTAAAATTAGACAAACAAAAGCAGCCGAGAACGTGCAATAAGAAGTGAAAAGTGAAAAATAGACTAAGACAGGTGCAGACAGAGGCAGACAGTTAAATAAGCAAGCAGACAAGGCTCGTTGCCAGAAATTTCTTGCAGAGGGAGTTATAATTTATAGAAACTCATAACGGGGTAAGGAACGACGCTGTTGAACATTTCCAGGGTGGTTGCTATAGCATTCCGTGTGTCTGAATAGTTCCCAGCTAAGTCGCGACAAGTGATTCTTTTCAAGATCGTTGACTGCATTCGCACAAGCGCATTTTTCAACCGCAACTGACATGCATTCCACCGATCTCGACAAGTTTACTAGTAATTCGAAAATATAGAGTAAAAGGTACAATTATTGACCACTCTAATTCCTTCTCAATGACCTACAGTGGCGTAGCCAAAGGGGGGGGGGCGCGAATGCCCCCCAAGGCACCTGAAATTGAATGTAAAATATACAAAAATGAGCAATTTTTCGCTTTTAAAACACGTTTTTTTTTTTTTTTAAATTTTGCTCGAGTAATTTTACCTTCATTTTCATAAAATAGTCCCCTAATTTCGGCGATTTTTAAAAAATACGTCAATTTTCGTCTTTTTCTCCCTTGAAAATCTTACTTTGCTCCCCCCCCCCTCCTTTTGGAAAATCCTGCCTATGCCACTGATGACATCGTCAAAATTATCCGATTTTAATGAGCGATGCGTCAAAAGATGAGGCATATAATCTGGTTGTATAAATCAAAAAATTTTTCACATTGTGAGTTGCCTCACTACTGCAATTTTAGTGAAATTGAAAATTGAGGCACTAATATGGACATAGGTATAAATATGCACCACCTTAAATATTCGAAAATCTAGTCAAAAATAAATTTTAATTACCAAAAAAAAAAAAATAATAATCATTAAAAAATAGAATTACGAACGTAAAAGTCACTTTCAGCTTTTGAATAATCGATATGAGCCCATTGTTGACACATTCCAGTACATTGAATCAAATCGTCTCGTATCCACTATCATCATACAATTCCCCGCAGATGATTCGCAATCCTTATCGATGTTTGGTTTTTTCCCAGTGACTTCATCACTATTATGGTGTAAATTCATTAGCGTGAGCGGCTCTTTAACATTTCCCATGTCCGTTTATTTTTCATGAGAATATTATTTATCGGCATCCTGAATCAAAAAACGTGGATTTTAGGTAATAAATTTCACTGGTCCATCACCAACCTCAAAAAATGCGTGTTTTTTTTTTACAAAAAATGAAAAATTCGACACTAAAGTAAATAGTTTTGAAGACTGTGCCTCAAGAAATGTACCTTATGGATAAATTTATGTTTTGAAAAAATAAAAAACGAAGTGTTTTAAACATTGTAGTGAAAATATTAAATAATAATACATCGTCCGTTATTTTATTTCATATCTTTACGAATTTTCAACTTAGCAACATGAAAAAATTTTCAATCGAAAAAGGCTGAAGATTTTAAAACTGTGAATAACGCTAACCCGGGTCTTCACCCACAAGGTACATTTCTTGGGACATGGTCATAGGGTAAGATGGCTTAAATCATACCCTTTTTCTGTTTTTTCATCCTCGACCGGGCTCAAATTATTTTTTCGAAACCGCTCACAAAACCAAATTGTATCTTGGACATTTGCGCATCTTTGGCCGTAAAAACGAAATTTTCAACATAAATGGTAATGGCACAACTTTAATTCTTGCTAAGGTCTAAGTGTTAAAAATATGCCCCCACTCCTGTCTGATGAATCCAGTATCCTCTAAAAAGTTTGTAGGAGCCAGACACCACCACAGTCCTCAATCTCCTTCATCATGCCAACCGCCAGATCTAAATCGGAGCTAACGCGGAAAAACAATGTCACAAACGCGACACATTTGTTACAAAATTATATTCTCAAGTACAAAAATCGCATTCGTAAGCACATTTGTCATTATTATCAACATCTGCACATTTTATATGTACCCAGATATGACCTCTGGTACTCTTGATCATGTCTTCCTGCGAGTTTTTGGAGCACAAGCAGTAAACCCATCCATTTTCGCGTTCCTCTGAAAACTTCAATATACGTATGATGGGAACGTCCACTTTCCATATTTTCGCTTAGTTTTTTTGTCGGACGTAAGGTATCTGTAAAAAAAGTTGAAGGGTATGATTTAGGATATTGTTATTTTGGAATGGAATTGCTCTCACTCAGCTCACAATAGCGAATAATTATTCGTGAATACATAAAACGATAGCTAAACATACACATTTTCAGAAAAAAATAAATGTCACTTACCTGTACAAACACGGACGAAACTATGGATGCATGTGTGTGGGGGGAGGGGGGCGTGAAATACCCCCAATAATTTGTCAGTCGGCACATTTTAAAACTGCTCATTTGAATTTTTCATTTTTTGTTATGAACGTTTATTTATTTGCTTGCTTGTTCGTTTTTTGTTTTTTGTTCTTTTCTTTTTCAATTGAAAAATATTTTGATTGAAAAATCGACAAATTTTCAATTTTTTTACAAATTTTGTCGGCGAATTTTCAGTTAAAAAAATATTTGTCGGCAATTCCCCCCCCCCCCAACTGGAAGTCAAGTTTCATCCCTCTGCACTATAATTCTCTTTTCTGGAATTTTCATACAAATAATGTAAAGAATATTGTAATGCAATCTTGTGTTTTTTATCATTCGCTATAAAATATACAAATTTCACTTCACCGGCTAAGTTTTTGGCTCAAATGTGTAAAAATGACTTCTAGTGACAAGTTTTACCAGTAGAGTATGTTGGTTGATTTTAGTTTTGGTGATAAAACTGGTGGCACTATTTAGAAGGCGGTACAATTTACGCTACCTTACCCTATATCATTGGAAAGTAGAGTATTTTTACTACTTACTTTCCTTTCATACTGATTTATCTTCGAAATAAATAAACTTCAAAACTTGGCAAATTATTAACAATGCGAGTTGATAACACAGTAAAAAACAACTCTGCACAGCATCTAAAGAATTGAACCGGAGCACCGAAAACTGGATTGGGACTCGGAATCAAAGTGACTGACATCTGGCGGATGTTTTGTGAACCCTCATTGAGTGATCATTGGAGATCATGGAGGAAAATACTTAATTTTTAAGTGCCCTTAAATGGAAAAATCACTTAAAATTGCTCCCAAGTTCAGTGTTAAGTGATTTTTCCCATTTAAGGCCATTAGGTTATTCAAGAGCAATTTTAAATGATTTTTCCATTTAAGGGCACTTAAAAAATTAGGTCTTGTTTGAAAATACGACAGTCGTTTCTTACTTCACCGCAATCTTATTAATCTTGTTACCTGACATATTGAATGTTTAGTCGCAAGTTCGAATATGTAGCTCCCTGCAGTTCAAATTTGAAGTATGTCCGTCATTTCTTTATTATTATGATTTTTTGAAAAACCCCTATTTCCCATTTACGGCAGTGTTATTTCTCTCCATGATCACTCAACCTTTTTTTAGGAGGTGCACATTAACGCTCCTACATTCCGTTCCACATCCTAATAGAACAATTTTATATCAGTTTCTAGTAACGTATTTCGGGATTCGTTTGCCAAAAGCGCTAGCAATAGTTCCTGTAGGAGGTGGTCCATATTCGTACCTTAATTCATAATCGTACCTTTTACTCGACTTTCAGTTTCATACGTGATCTCAGCTGTATTGATCCGGTCTCGAACTTAAGGTCATCTGCGAATAAGTCACTGGCTTTACTCACTTTTTGTAAGAAAATATATTAATTTTCAAACATGACAGCCCTCTTTTGAAAGTTTGTCACTGATCACCGACCAGCGAACGTGGCCAGCCTGTCAGGAAGTTCTTTTCGCCATGGAGAGGACTTGTATTTCATGAAATTAGGATGCCTCGGGCCCTGCCCCGAGGGTCGACGGTGATCAGTCGATGAAAATGCCATTTATATTGTTTTTTCTAAGTTGTATTCGAATTCCAACCGAACTATCAGTATAGATAAATGTTTTTCGACATCACCGCGAGAATTATAAATAATACCATCGTGTCGAAATACATAATATACTTAGTTTACGGACTTGGTTCGCCGTTCAACTTTTCTGGACGATAAATTACTATTTTTCTGTTGTTTTACCGAACCGAAAACTTTATGAACTTGGCCGCGATTACGGCCGAGTCGGGCACTCGAGTCTACAACTAATTTCGGAGTGATTTAGTCAACCGCCCATCCACAGTTATACGCAAACGATGGCGCTTAAAATGATTACACATTCGTTTTATATCGGAAAATGACTTCATCGTTGAATTCTCTGACATCGATACACTGGTAGGTATGCCAGGAAAAAATAGCGCCAGCACTCGACTCATTGATTGTTCTGCGATAAACGGCGGGATTATTTTCGCGTTTCGAATAAACAGAACAGACATGACCTCACCGAGAGCATCAATTATCTAAATTACGTTCGAGTGTCGAACTGTAATGCAACCACCTATTTCCGCGACACATTTCTTGTACGACCACCTCCGCACTGAAACTCGCTCAACGTAATTATAAATTACCATCGAAAATGGACAATTTTTCGCAGCAGTTCTCGGAAGGTACTTACGCAGTTCTCACAAAAACCAGGATCGTGGCATTTCATTTACATCGAATTTATGGCTCAGAGATGGCAATAGATTGAAATTCAGGAAAGGGGCTGGACGCTGGGGACTTGACCGCCAGCATTCCAGCACAGTAACAGGTGGTATGGGTTCAGTTTCTCAAAGGAGGCGTAGATATTTGAAGTAAAACGATACTACCCGATGCGCAATCAGTTACCCTCTAGTTACCCATTTGCAACCCTCGGTTACCCTCAAGTCCTTATCGGGAGATTTTTCCCGGCCCAGGAAATTGTTCCAAAAATAATTCAAAACAAAATTTCAAAAAAGTTTGAAATCAATCGGATAAGTACTATTTTTTAGCAATTTATATGTTTTTACTACTAGATGTACTTGAGCGAAAACTGTAACGCTCCCCGACACGAATTCAGTGGTTGACATTTACAGTCTGCAGCCGTATTGTTGATAGAAATTTCTATGACCCCCGATACGAAGCCAGTCCGTATGATTTAGCTCTTCATGATAACAATTCAGTTCAGTGGTTGACATTTCCATGGAAATTTATTTTCTATTAAGGTACAAAAGCATATAAAATGTACGTATATTGTCTAAACCAGGTCTACCCTTGTCAGGCCAAATCCTATAGGCCAATAAATCTCTCATCGTTCATGCTAAAAACCTTGGAAAGGCTGAAGATAGGCATTCACAAAATGACAAAATAATTTTGTCAAGACACAACAAATCCACGAAAAAACAAGATGGCAAAATTCTGAAGATGACAAAACTTATGACACAAAAAAGAAGATGAAATGCTCGCCTGACAAAATGACAGAAAATCGTTTTGTCTATCAACACTGCTAAAAATTTCGTTTTTTTGATCTGGGCTTGGGTTTTGCGATTTGAGGTCAGAGTTACATGACTTATGGTTAGGCTTTCACCACAGCAATTTTGAATTTTCCAAGTTTTTTTTTATTCTTGTTTGGTGAGCAACCAGGTCTGACACTTGTACGACAGGATAGGGAAGACACAGCTGTTCAGGATTTCCTCTTTGTGTCTTCTCGAAAAATTTCCCGTTTTTTAATTGTTGACATGGATATGTCTATTGGCTGGCCTTCCCATCCTATTTCCGACCGACACTAAACTTGATTCCAGTTCAGTTCGTAATTCAGTTCAGTTGTGCGTATTGCGTAAAGCCAATCAGTATGATTTAGCTCCTCATGGTTACAATTCAGTTCAATTGTCCACATTTCCATGGAAATTATTTTTCCTTCTAGCCATGTACTCATTATCTTGATATTTACTGCGCGGCTGCAGAAAAGTTTGACATCTGACATCTTACAGCCATGAGCATGGGTATACTTGAGCGGAAACTGTAACCCTCCCACTACCCCGACCCGCTCGACGCTCCACCCGACATTCTTCCGGCTATGTGCTCATTGATCTTGATCTTAGCGTGAATGCACTCTGCAACCGAGTTGTTAATAGAAATTTCCATTAAGGTGCGATACTCTCCTTTTACTATGACGTTATATTACAGACTTGAGTATACTTGAGCGAAAACTGTGTTTGTTCCAAACGTTACACCCCCACCCCCGACATTCTTCCAACCATTTGCTCATTGATCTTGATTTTTGCTGCGCAACTGCAGAAATTTCCATGAAATTTTTTTTTCAATTACGGTATGATACACTCCGGTTACACTACTGAGTATACCTACTTGAGCGAAAACCTTGTACCAAACGTTCGGGTTTTACCATTTCCTAGCATTTTGTCGTGAATGCCTTACCAATCGTAAAACTGGAACATCTAAGTATTTTTTGGTCAAAATTGGCAATTTGAATTTAAAAATTCACCGACTTGTGAAACTCGAGCGAGTTATTGTCTGGGATCAGTACATTATGCATGCAAAATTTTATTTATTCATATTCTCCTGCGTTGTCACAACTACGATTCGAATGTCGAAAATCGTGATTTTTTTTAGCTATGCGCAACTTGGAAATTTCAACGTGTCTCTCTTGATCCACATGAGAAGTCGAGCTTTGTGATACTAAATAGAAAAAAGAATAATAAATCCAGAAAAATTTTGAAAACTCAAGAAATCATGTACTTAAGGGGAACAATTCGGAAATAACTTCGCGAAAACATGATCTAAAAATGAAAAAACTGACTAAGGAATTTAGGAAGAATTCACAAATTTACCAAATTCGTTAGAAATTGTAAGAATTGTTGCGTAAAGCATGCACCTTCTGTATGCTAAATTTTAACTTTCCAGCTTCATTTTGTATGCAATGGCACAGAAATATAATATTCTTTCCTTTATCTTCCAACAGTTTGGATTCCCTCGTGTCCCACTTGATCAACTTGGGAAGAAAGGCTCGGCGGTATTGGATAGAGCAAACAATGTAAATTAAAACCATGACTTGCGTATTTTAAATTACAGCGATTTGCAAAAAACAGCGAAAAAATCTAAACATGTAAAATCAGATTAAAATATTTACCGACAAGAAATTATCAGATTAATTTTTTAGATTGAATTTTTAATTTTTGGACCATATTTTCTCGATGTTTTTCACAAATTATTCTCCTTCAGAATATGCTTCCCCGAATTTTTAAGATTATTCTGAATTCTACATTCTTTGCTCTATATAATACCACCCAGTCCTTATCCCTAAGTTGATTTGGCGAGGCAATAGGAGATCCTAAACCATTGGACAAAATGAACACTTTTTCGATATTCAAACTGATGCTATAGCACTACAATTGAAGTTGGAAAGTTGAAATTTGGCACATAATATAGATCCTTCACTCTGCAAGCCTAAAGAATTTTAACAAAATTGGTGAATTTGTAAATTTTCTTGAAATTTCTATCTTACTCTTTTATTTTTAGACTACACCTTTCTCTGAAGTTTTTCTCAAATTGCTTCCCTTCAAAATATTATTTGTAATATTTCTGGATTCTACATTTTTCTTTCTATTTAGTATCACAATCCCGACTTCTTTTGTGAATCTGGCAAGGCCCATTAAAATTCCAAAGCTTTGCATAGTCAAAAAAATCACGTTTCTCAACATTTGAATCCTGGTAAAGCAAGGCTGGCACATGGCACATATAAATCAATGAAATTCTGCACGCATAATGCACCCAACCTAGACCACAATTCGTCGAGTTTCATTGAAATCGATACATATTGTTATTTTTAGGTACTTTTTATTTAAATGGCCAATTTTAACCGAAAAACTTGAACTTTGGACACACCCCCCTCCCACCCGTTAGAAACGAGTTAATATTATTTGATCGAGCTCAAACTTTTTTTCAGATTTTTCTTTGAATCATTTAGAACAACTTCTGGGAGAGAGACAATTTTCCGAAAAAATTTTCTACATGACGTCCGTCCACCCTAAAGAGCACTGATTGATATCGATGTTTAAAGAGATTTTATTGGCAGCTTAGCAAATATTTTCCACACGGATACAACCTAGACACGCTTGATGAAAGTGAGAGGAAGAAGGGATTATCATGAACCCAAAATTTTTGGAGGCCTAAGTACTCCAAAAAAATCGTGCAACTTTTACAATGTTTTTTGCTCTATGGCCCAGCTTATCGGGAGTCATTAATTAAAACTTTCTAAGGATCTCTGAGGAAACCAAATGCAAATTCCGGTTGAAGTCGTCAAGTGTAGGTTCTGAATTCAATTAGACATGACTTACTAAGTTTTCAATCAATCAGAGTGCCCTCAACTCAACCAAGCTGGCGATACTGCCTTACCCTGAATAATGACACTTCTAGTCTTACAGAAGAAGGTGAGATACCAAAAGTACACGTGAGACACTAAAATTTATTTTGACATCGAATAAATTCGTACTAATCCAAAAATTATATTCTCTCAACACAGTCATACTGTGAGTCCGAATTCGAAAATATACCCAAGAAATTAGCTCAGCCACATAATTTTCATTTTTTTTTTTTTTTAATTGTAAATACTTTGGAAATGAGCTTAAAAATAACACCAAACATAGTTTTCTAGTAATTTCAGAGAACATTGGTGGAAAAATTGAGGGTGCAAGGAAGAACTGGCGAATGGCTGCGCGGAATCAAAATGAATAATGGGTCCACACAAGTTGTTTCACTCCTCAGGGTACCAAAACTAGTCAGAATTTGTCTCTCAGTGTGACCTTTGATTGAAGGGAAGAGGACTTGGTCCTCTCATTACCCCTCTTCCGATTGATCTGAGACTTTAAGGAACTATATATGCCATTGTATGAAAGCTCGGGAAAGTTCCGCACAAAATTGGAACAAATATCCAAGAGGGTAAAAAGGGATTACGGGTAAATTTCAGACTTGGAATTTTCAATAATAACGTTCCAAATCCATAATATCGCTTCTGCGGGTCACCAAACATACTCGCAGATTAATTCTGCAACATACGAGTGCTACCCCCAATAAGTTATGTACATCGTATTCTTATTACTTCATTTTAATCTGCTAGCATCTTCGAAGGAAGTTCTACTTCTTGTGTCCGAAATGTCTGTTAAAGACCTGCATCGTCAAAATCAATTTTTTCAAACCTTAGATTTTTTATAGCATGCGTATGTTTTATGCCAAATCGACCATTATGCGGCGGCCCACATATGGAAGAGGAGTTAAATGGCCTCGCAAATTTATTCTGTGTGTGTATCTCATAACGTCTATCAGTTACGAGGAAAAAGATACCAGTCAAAAAGGAAGTTGACGACTATACTTTCTCTTTGAAAATCAATCTTGTTCAGACTCTTTAAGGCTCTTATTGAGACTCACTGAAACTTTTTAAAGCTTGCTGAGACTTATTAAGACTCATCAGGGTCCAATAAAACTAAAGATGAGGGAGGTTCCCCTGAGAAATTTCGCAGCTCTGAGTTAGGAAATTTAGTAAAATTTACCCACAGTCAGCGTAATCAGATCGGCAGTTGTAAAATTTCAATCAGCGAAATTCAATTTACCAACTGGGAAAAACTGAGTCCTCTCCTCCTCCCCCCTCCCCCGAAAAAATAATAGAAAGGGAAAAATTTGCTATGGTACGTTATTCGAAGAAGCTGAAACCTTCTTAGTGAGAAGAAAATCATTAAAATCAGTTTCCCGTTCAGATAAATATGACGCGAGAACAAAATTGGTTTTTATGGGGTTTTTGTAGCGAAGCTATTCTCATGTCCTCTTTTACCATTATGGACGGAGGTTTCGATTTCAAGGGAAAAACTTCCAAAATAAATTTAGCGATTAAAAAATAATCCTATTACCGATACACCTAAAGCTATATGAGGAATAATTTTGATGTTTTACGTCCCTACCTTCTAAGGACCATATTTGGTAAAGGTTACAGTTAAAATAACCTAAGAAACGAATTCAGTGACTTCAAAAACCCTGTTATCGATATACGGTATTACATAATTTTACATGTTCCTGTTCCTTCAACGTAACTTTCAAAGCAAATTCAATGACTCTAAAAACCCAATTTTCGATGTCTAGTTGACGGTATTATCTATAACTTTTCGGTTCTGCTCCCTCGGTGAAATTTTCGAAATGAAGGTTTGAACCGAAAAATTTTCATAAATGGATTTAGGGTTCCTGAAATAAGAGTAGACAATTGTTTTCATGCTTTCATTTGGTTCCTTTTTGACCTGTAATGTTCTAAGTTCAAAGGGTATACTTTTTATCCCAAATTCAACAGAGGCCACGAATATTTCAATCTGACGTTTTCTCAAAATTTTCGGTAAGTACTCCATCCTTATATTAATGAAGACGATTACTCATGGTCGAACCAGTTTTTTATCGAAGTCGATGTTCTGGAAGCGTCAGGGCAACATTGCAGATTTTCTTATGGGAAATCCTATGTTACATATGGTCCCCCGCGAGACCTCTCAAAATTATTCGATTTCAGAAAATTTTCGGCTGGGGGTTACGCACTGTGTGGCCGAGTGGTTAACGTGCCCGCGGGTTCGAAATCCACCAACGCCGGAGAGCTAGTGCTATTCGAATACACCCCCGCTAACATCCTAGCGAACACAGCGACAATAGTATCAATCCAGGTGGAAAGAAAAGACGTCCTGTAACCCCCGCCAGTTTGAACGAACAGGGCACTACAATCGCAGGACGTGTCACCAACGGACCTAAAAAGACTGATACTGGTATGTGCACATCGTGGCCAGCTTCCTCAACATTGTGCAAACACATGGCAGTAAGCGAACTGCGGCTGCACACTCGTTAGCATAGAGACGGAAAACTCTAAGCAACAAACCGTGGAAAAGCAACGGAAAACTACCCCGACTAACCCTGCCCAGGAAAGTCGCGCGTCAGAAACCGCGATCGCTAACATCGGGCAACGGGTACGGCACCTGATGACTATTGTTACGTTTTTAGGCTAAAAGAAACAAGTTTGGCCGCTGATAGCAAACCATTTCAGAAATCGCCAAATTCTGGACCACGCTATTGAACATATACTAAAAAATTGCCCTTAAATGTGGAGAACGAGCATGTTGCGTGTTTGTCATTTCTAGCCGGGTTCAACGATTTCGCAACTATTTGTTTACACATTGCCAAAGCATTTGACCCGAGTGTAGCCGTACGCGATTAAGAATTCAACCGCGCCCGTCGATACCGAATTCACTACGCGGCACGCTCTGCATAGTCGGCTTCGGCATCCACGGGCACCGTAGGATACAAAATGGTATATGGCGGCACTTGGGTTAAAGTGCGGTAATATCACTCGTATTCTTTCTCCAACAATGGAAAAACACCCCACATATGCCGTTATTGCTTCAGCCATAAGCGCAAATAACCAGCATGGAGAGCTGAGCTCATGGGAGGATGGAAAGTGTCAAAATAGTTCTGATAATGATTTCGCTAGAATAATTTTCCAGTCTTTTGCGAGGGATCATTTCGAATCTTCGAGTCAGAATGCCCAAATTTATTTCGATCCAGTGGATTGAATGTCTACTTCTGTGTAGGAGGGTGATGGGCTGATGTGAGGAGAAAATATAGAAATACTCTCGTCAGCAGCATCCGGCACATATTCGTCATTCGAGAGGAATAAAGTTAGTGTCAGCGTGGCATCTTCATCGATACCAGCGGCAGTTAGAGGATTGAGCGACCAAGGGTCAGTTCAAAGTAAGGTATACACTCTACATTCGTGTGTTGTTCGACAACCCAGAGGAGAGAAGACAATGAGAACTACGATCGATAATGCATTTTCATTGTGGTATGAGGATCACAAAGGGAGCTGTCCAACAGTAAGGGGTTTTCAGTGGATTTGGGGCTAAACCCCCATATCTGCGCTTAAGGCTTCAGCTCTGTACAACGACTACCGACCGTTCAGCAAAATATTCGAGTTCCATTTTTCGCGACACGACTTTCCTTGAACTTCCTTGACCCGAACTTTCCAGTCACTGTCGTCGTTCAATCCTAAATACGATTAGCCGTTTTCGAGCGGCTCTCTGCACGTCATAAAAAGCCTCTGCGCTGCGACCACCTTCTCAAAAACGAATGCCGCACGAATATGCAGAACTGTAAAACTCAGTATGTCAGTAACCAGCATCCCAGCAACCGCATGCTCGAGATGCCGCGCTAACCCGGAGCACGTGCTAGCGGCGACGCGACCGCGACCGCCGTTGCTCGGGCCATACTTAATAAAAATCATTTTTGAAATGTAATACAGTTCATAAAATACCGACATCGATTGTAAGTGAGCATCGTACTTAAAATGGGGAGTTTGCCAGACGAACTAATGATTCGGGACGATAAAGATAGCTATGCAAGCGGGTATAGCACGTAGCAAGGGTTCGTAAGCGCGCGGCTGGCTGGTGGCTGCCTCGTCTGTGCAGCGCGAGAGCACACGCAGAGTACGGAGCGGAGAGCGAGCGCAGCCTGTAAATGTGAAGCAACAGTGACTTGTGCCGGACTACAGTAACAGTCGTATAGAAATAGATTAAGTTGGCCCTCTCTTACGCGCTGTTTCATTAGCGCCCCGACGTTTTACTACATTTCAATGGCTCGACGCCAGTTCAAATCTATACACACGATTCCACCCTCAATTCTGTGCTCGCCGAGCGTATCTCACTATCGACATTGTAACTCGTCGTCAGATCTGGGATCTCGCTCGTGACGACGCTAACTGAAGAAATCTTCGAATTGACGGTGCCACTGGTGCAGCCGCTGGAAGCAAAGTCAAGACTGAAGTTCCCTTTCACTGACCACATTTCGAACTGCACTATCCTACACATTATTAGCCTTTGAACGTGACCGCTGGCTCAAAGCACACCGCTAATATTTAGAATTGTTCAAGGCTATCTATAAAACGTTTTCGGATTTAAGATCACTAGCAGCGCACCACATATCTCTATTCTATATATTTAAAAAAAAAAAAATGAAAATTACGAAAATTTATAAAGTTATCATATTACAGGACCTCCTTCCACACCACATTTGCAGTTTTATAGCTTCCAGGTTGTACTTGGATATTTAAATTATTAAACGAAGTTGTCCGCGACAGAGCTACGTATAATTGTCCATGACTGAAGACATATACTCGGGTAGATTTATCCCAACCTTCTCCAGCGTCTGTCCCTGGGCATTGTTGATCGTCATACAAAAGGCTAACTTTATTGGAAATTGTCTCCTTTTGAATGAAAAAGGCAAGGTGGAATCCGCTGGCGACAGGTGCACTCTTGGGAGTAATATCCTTCGACCGCACTCCACCCCAGTTATTATTTCCAGATCCAGTGCATTCGTGTACATGTTTCTCACAATTAGTCGTGTCCCATTCAGCAGTCCATGGGCCGCATTCATATTACGTAGCAACATAACAATCGCACCAACTTTTAAGTGTAATTTATTTGGTGGTAAGTCTGTCAACTCCAGACTATCCAGAAAATCAACGGGGAATTGCAGGATTTCACTGTCATTTTCACAGATCAGTCTATTCACGCTTGTGTAGGTTTTGGCTTCTCCAGGAATTAAGTCCAAAATCCTGTGCCTTAATCTGACAATGATCATTCTTTGGTGCCAGAATTGCAACATTAGAATATTTCAAGACATCCTCTGGAGTGTCAAACTTTTCACCATATACATCTCTTATAATGTCCTGAGAAATCATGCTTGCAGGTAATTCTATAATGCCCCTATTTTCAGAGCCAGAATGAGGGAAAGTACCATTACCAATCTGCAGCAAGAATTCTGAGAACTCTTTTTCTCCTGCTTCCGCTCGCATGTTCTGGGTCAGTTTCAGCGTCTTGAATATAGGCCATAAAGGAGAAAACTGGATGGAATTAGCAATTGTAGCAGCTCTTGAACCATGTGGAACTACTGGCAGAACCTGCCTAAAATCTCCACCCAAAACTACAATCTTGCCACCAAACGGCACGTCATTTCCTATGATGTCCTTCAATAGTCTGTTTACACACATCAGAGCGTACATATTTGCCATTGGAGCTTCATCCCAAATGATGATTCTTGCATTCTTGATACAGTTGGCTTCTTTGCTTTTGACTTTCAAACCAGATATTGAATGTTCGTGCAGATTCAGAGGTAATTTAAAACGACTGTGAACAGTACGTCCTTTTGGTAGTAACATTGCCGCTATACCTGTCCATGCCACACAAATACTTCAAAATCATGCAACATACATAAAGAAATGAGGCATCGGTAAACAAAAGTTTTCCCAGTTCCTCCAGGACCATCAATGAAGTATGCATTGGCGTTGGATGTGCCATTTCTTAGCATCAATTCCAAAATATGGTCAATGATCATTCGCTGGTCTTCATTTGCTCGCGCTACCATTCTTAGAACCTGGGCCTCATCAATAGAATAATTTCCAGAAGTTTCCACTGGTTGAGGTAGGGCATGTAAGTCAATTTCTGGTAAGCCAAAGGAAGATAAGTTATGTCCATGTAACCTCACTGTTGCTAAGATATCTTGAAGAGCTAACTGATGAGCAGTATGGGTTGGCTAACTTCGCAGGTAATCCTCAGACATTGCATCACTAAAGGTATTCTATAGATCTAAAGCATTCGCAGGTGATTGAAAGATACATGTGTAAGAAAATAGTTGTCGCAGTTGAGCGGGCATTTGGAATGAAGCAGCTTCCTCCAAACATGATTGCCATTCAGAGTCAGTCAGAATGCAGTATTTTATTTGTGTATGGAACGGATTTGAGTGATCAAAAAAGCATATGAAAGAGGTTGCTTCACTGAGCGTTCTTAGACTAAGATAAACTTTGTAGTTCAAGTAGTTCGTGAGTAATGGACAAATGAGTGGAAGAAATGCGTGTGAGTAGTGAGGTTGAGTTGGTTGTTACCTCGTGACTCTCCTCAGACTGAACGTATTTAAGTGATCAAAAAAGATTCATAAGTAGCTTGATTCACCGAGTGTTTTAAGACCTTAACCAGCATTGTGCAATAATTAGGGCCTGAGATATAGGTGTTGAACATCATACTCGTAGAATCCAGTTTTTCAAACATATTTTAAATATATAGATTGCGTTGCACTCTAGTACACAGACTTTTACAAAAGTAAGACTCGCTGAGATGAGTTGTAAAGTTGGTATTTTCAACTTTTTTCTGGGTGGAGGGGGGATGGTAAGCCTTCATAAACATATTTCATGAATCATGGACATAGCAGATTCGTCAAATTTTTAATATTTATTTTACTTCACCGCATGCAACTTTTCTGACCAGCAGAACATAGACGTTTCAGGCCAGGGGGAATTGGCCCCTTGCCCCTTCCAGTCAGTGCGCATCTGCTTTGTTGAGAATTGTAAAGTCTCATGTCTCATTAGGGCTCTGTTATAACTTATTAAAGGGTTAAGACGCATCAAAACTCATCAAGACCTATAACGAACCTACTATGTTACCTATCATGACTCATTCAATCTCATTGAGGGCTTGTTTAGATTTTTTCGAGACGACTCATTAAGACTCGTAGAATTCACTACATGATGCTTTTTGAGACCTATTTAGACTCGTCACAGCTAAGCTATGAAGACTTATTAAATCTCGATTGAATCTTCTTCAGACGTATTTGTATTTAATCTTGGTAACATTCAAAAAGAAATATAGAACCTCGAGACGTGTTAAGAACTGTTAAATACTCATACGACTCATTGAAACTCGTTCAGATTAGTCTCTTTTCAGACACATGAAGACTCTGCTATAAGACTAATTAGTTACTTGTTGCTACATTTTATATTATCCTGAATATCTTTTTCTGTTTCGAAGAAAGTTTAGAAAGCTAAAGAGATCTTGGCTCTTACCTCGAGTTCCATTTAATAGAGGGGAATGGGAAGACCAGGCAGTTCAGCAGTTATTTCTTTATCGTGTTAGACTCTCTTTCGTTCTTGTATAAAGCTAAATAAAGCTTAGATTTTGACTCCTGAATATTAGTGTTCAGACCTTTCCTTTTTCCTTCCAAGAAACAAAGTAAGTATTTTCTCTTCTACAAGTATAGTTCAAGTCTTGTAGGAATTTGTCTGCGTGGGATGACCTTCTTCCTCATTCTCGCTTCCTGTGCTATCGACAACATAACTCGAGATGTTCGTCCTGGAAGTATAGATGTGGTCTGATTTCTTGGAGATTACAAAGTGAGGCTGGTCCATGGCATCGCACTTCTCCGAGAGTGGGGTGGGATGAGGGTAGTAGCAAAAGTATGTATTTTCGATTTTACAAGTTCAATCCTCGTAGAAGTTTGTCTGTGTGAGGTGACCTCCCTCCCCATTCTTGCTTCTTACGCTACCAACAACATAACTCGAGATGTTCATCCTGAAAGTACATAGTTCATTTATAGTTCTGTAGTCTGATTTCAGGGCAATACCGACAAAGTGGGGCTGTTCCGGGACTCATGGATTCTCCAAGAGTTCAGAGGGAGGGCAGACTAGGCAAGTCAGCAAATTTAACCTCCACATTTTATTCTAAATCTGGTATTTCAGGTGAATTATTCGTCCCCAGTCAGGTCCAGAGAGCGGGCCCGGAGTGACTCGTCGTGAAACGAGCCATGGCTCGTGTCGGCACTCGAGTCGGCTCCCGCAAAAGAGGAGGCGACGATCGGTGAGATGAGAATAAGCACCGCAGCTCGACGGTCGTGCCACTCGAAATGTACCCAGCGACTCGGAAGACTCTGGCGCGAAGTCTCCGTCTCTGGGATCGACGAAACCGGCGGTCGGCGATGTAATTAATCGATTAAGAGTGGCTGAGCGCGAGAATGAAAAGAAAACGAGCTTGTGTCGAAGTAATTAACGTGCATCCGTGTACGCGCACGTCGACACGCGGCAACACCAGAGCGTATAAAAGTTACGGTGTCCCCGAGGCGAGCCGACCGTTCGGAGGTATACAAATCAAAAACTATTTGAACTATACGCTCTCTCGAAAATACCGCGCCGAGCTGGGATTCACGCATTCGTGGGGGCACCGCGCCACTCTTACTTACATTATCGAAAACAATCAACCGAATTTCCGATTAATCGTCCCGCGGTGAGACGAGCGGTGTCGGCGCGCGCGTAAGAATTTTTCATCTCTGGCGGCTGGAAACTCTCCGGATCGAAGCGTTTTCAGCAAATTAAGATATAGTGTGCGGCCGATTGATGAGTAATTTATGGGCTCGGCGGCATCGGTCCAATGTTTATGGTGCAGCTTTTACGCGTCGCCGTCGTCGTCCTGGTCGCCGGAGACAGCGCCGCCGCGAACTCGAAGCACAGGCGATAGCAATCGTCGAACAGATACGCTGGTAGAAAGTAGGATGATAGAGGTCTGAGAGAAGTCGCGGCGCTGCCGAGAGTCGTACTATATAGCGGTAAACGTAAAATGGCATGTGGAATAATGCAGAAAAGATAAACCATGTGGCCTGTCGAGTCGCCAGACTATAAACAATTCCATATAAAGAGAAGACAGCCGAAAAAGGATATAATACAACCTATAAGGCGATATCTGGCCATTCAGTGTTAAGTTGTTCTGGAAAACGTGTAATTGCGCTATCAGCGATGATTGTAACCAACTCGATGACAATAATTGCCATTCTGATGAAGACTATACCCGTAGTCTGTGCGAAGCCGATTTTCGTTTCATCGCTCTCCAAATTTTCGCTCATTTCAATTACGTCCGTCACTCTCGAATCGTTCGCGTTGCCAGCGAAAATACCCGACCACGTCGACCATTGAGCGAGGAAAAAAAAAAAGAAATGCCACCGTTATTTATGCGAACTTTTACAATGTAGACTGTTGTTTTAAAATTTAGTTCGCGAAAAAATGACAGTTTTAATACGCTGGTCGTCTGCATCTCAGGCAATAAAGTAAACTGAGGAACAGAGACAGAGGGCGGGAGGAAGAAGCGGAACATTCGGTCGTCACTTTACTTTTATTAATGTTAGAATGCCGTCCATTCGGGAGTATCGATAACCGAAGGCGTCGTGAATTTTATTTAGTCCGATTTTGAGGGGAAAAATTAAACTATTATTCAATTTGCTCTTTCAAAAGTACAGAGTGCAAATTGTGTACACGATAACAGGCAAACCGATTGTTATTTAGGAAAAATGTAAAAAAAAAAAAAAAAAACTGAAAAGCTTTCAATAGTACAATGTGTAAATTTTTGTATACAACGGGCGAATCAATTGATATTCAGGAAGAATTAGAAAAAGAGATGATGAAGGGTTGCGGGGAACAGAATCCAATTAATTTTCAGTAAAATTAGCCCAATATTTCGCATCGAATTTCTAACGAACTTTCCGAGACCGAACTCTGGAAACTGTTGCTCGGCATCGAGCGTGGTGATACCGCGTGACAGTGTACGTAGGTACTCGAGGGTGAAGAGTAAAATAGTCTGAAAGAATTTCAAGGAAATTTCCTCCTTTGTCTCTCTCCTCCGGAAAGAAGTATAGAAAATACTAATTTTATGGCTTTCCTCAGCGAGTCTTAAAGGGCCTTATAAAAGTCTGGAAGAGTTTAAAAAAGTATTGGTAGAGTCTGAAAAAATAATCTTGATCAAGAATGAGAAAATTTTAGAGATGGCCTTGAAGAATTCTGGCAGAGTCTAAAAGAATAAAACATATCTAAAAGAATTCTAATAAACTGTGGGAATATGTCTTCTACCCCACCCCTTCGAGCCAACAAAAAATATTACAAACCACTCTTTTTATGTGTATTTCTCATATTAACAAGTCTTCTCTTTTTCTAATTTGCTCTCCACCCGAGTCCTGGAATCCGCCCTTTCGAGCATTACTTCAGAGACGTCAGGGAGGCTTTTAGGGCTGTCTTAGCCCTAACAAGTCTTGAAGGGTCTGGTGAAATTTTGGAAGAATTTAAAAAAAGCCTTTGTAGAGTCAGAAATATTAATCTTATACAAATTTGAAGAAGTTTCCTCTGAAAGACTCTTGCCGAGTAAAATACATCTGAAAGAATTTTAAACAGTATGGGCATATCCCTTCCTCTGAGTTAGGAAAAAGTTGAAGAAAAAAAACTACTCATATCGTTGAAAAAAAAAATCACTTGCTCGGCTAGCAACCATAATCTTCTTACAAGAGCTGTTTGTCTAAGCTTAAAATTGTAAGCAATTCCCTGTCCCTTTCAGAATTTTTCTATTTTTCTGTTTACACCATTGGCCAGAGCCACTTAATTTTTCAGTTTTGAAGTCGAAGTAGCTAAACTAATTATTCTTTCACTTAATGGACCGGTAATAACATAGGCGAAGAAAATGATGCGGGGATGGTATTGCTTCATAAAATAAGGGGGCTGAAGCCCTCCCCTCCGTTCTGAGTCCTATTTGCGCTTCTGGGTAATAATATCCTAAAAACGTGAGCTCGATTTGATAAAGTTGACAGATGCCCTGTTTTACGAACTTTCATTGTCGACTCCCAATCGTCCACAAAGGACAGTGGCGGATCCAAGGGGAGGCATGGGGTACATACCCTCACCCTTAGTTGATAATTTTTAACGCAATAATAGGAAAAACGGAATAAACATTATGAATTGTATTCGTCATTGCGTATCCCCCACATTGGATAAAATATTTTCCAGGAGCACCCCCGACCCCAAACCCTCACCAACATAAAAGCAACAGCTAATCAATATGCACCGCCGCTACTGTATCACCCCGTCTCCGTTTTCTAAATCCGCGCTTGAACAAAGGACCTATTGAAATTTTTTTCGCGATGTTACGGATAACATAGCATGTAGCGGACACGGGGAGGATTCGGACGACCCCCATTTGGGGCTTCAATCTTTTCAAAAATCGCCAATTTTCAAAATGAAACTTCATTATATTGATATCTATTCATTTATGGAACAAATTCAGGCTTTTATCATTTTCGCGGATATATAACAAAAAATGTACTTTTGTACTGTTTTTTAGCTCAGCCACCAATTTTTAAAAATGAAATATTTTTGACTTTCTGAAGAGATATCAATTTCAATCGATTTTTGTTAGGTATTAGGTTGGATATTCGAGAATAAATAGGTAAGCAATTTTTGTCGTCACGGCTGAGTGTCGTTTCATGTAAAAAAAAGTTCATGAAAATGATAGGTTGGGAGCATTCGGACAAATGGTGTTCTCACTGATTTTTCTGTGATCTCGATGTGATAAGAAGTGCCGGTGTGTTTTTTTCCAGTAGGTGCCTGATCACTTTTATTTCTCGGACGTACCGGATACCTCGTTTGTGCCTTTTTCTGATATTATTGAAAAACTTGACAAGGTTAATGATGAAAAAAAAAGACTCAGCGACAAAATCGATATTAAATGGTATTTTGTTGATAATTAATCGTTTGAATGGTTTTTATGTTGTTTACGAAGTTTCATTTTCAATTAAATAATAAATTTGCATTTGTGCATATTATCTTCAATTTTTATGGAATTTTATGTCGTGTCTGAATCCTTCCCATAACTTGTCCAAATGCTCACCCCCTGTCAGGTTTTCGACAAAAAAAGCAAGTTTTTGAAAATTAATTATCATGGTGATAATGAAGATGAAATTGGGAAACAAAAATAATTTTAGATGTAAAAAAGTCCAAAATTTACGATGGTGGGGTGCAATTGCCACAAAATCTCATAGTTTTCACGTAAAATGTCAAAATGCTAAAACTGTCCTAATCCTCCCCAGTCTCCCCTACTTAAACGAAATGTCATCCGTAACATCGCGAAAAAAATTTCAATAATACTACTCCAGGAAAATGTATGCCTCCGCATCCAAGCGCTCATACGGAAAATGCAAAAATCGTTTTCTCAAAAACGTCCAGCCTTTGAGCTGAGTAAATAAAATTTCGCCGACTGTTAATACTTTTCAGAAGAAAATTGGAAATTGTAGAAAATTTTTAAAAAATGATAAACGTTATCTTTTCAACTTTTCTGTGGGGTGAGGGGAGAAACTAGAAGGGGTTATGTCTGGTGGGACGTATGGCGATGCACGCATGCCAAAATAGCCCATGAGACACCGCACTCCCGGCCCCGGAAACTACCCTTTCGAGTATCGCATCAGTGGCCGGAGTACTAGAAGGGGTAAAGACAGAGGAAATGAGGAAAATGATAGTCATGATGAAAAATGTTATTTTTTCAACTTTCTTCTGTAGATAGGGAGTGGAAAAGGGTACTGGCTTGCCGTTGTTATGGTGGTGGCCTGCAAAACTGATTTTCCTCATGGACTGTCTGCATTAGTTTGATTCAGTCCTTATTTACCCGCGTCGAGCCGACTTCACGTTTGGAGGAAAAAAGTGAATTATCTCTCTACACTTGAAGGCGTGAAGTTCAAAACATCTATGTAGCAATATACAAAGTTTAAAGGAGAAGCAAAAAACTGTTTCAGCTGAGGTGAAGGGGGTGGGTTTGGCAAAATGGGTGCTCAGCCAGTTCTCTGAAGCTCCATACACATGTCCATGTACAAATTTTGGAGCTCATTCATGCCTAAGCTGAGAAAATGAGGGTTAACATTGCGCACATCCTAAGTCCGTGGGAAAGACAAAACAAAACATCCTAAGTACCATCAACATCAAACGCTTCCTGCCAGTTGGAGTTAGGATGTTTTGCATGGATTAAGCACATGTGTGTGCTGCGATCTTTGGGTTGAAATTAGAAGTACTTCGAGGCTCTGTGGGCATTTAGGATGTTTAGTATTGTATGGGCGGCAGTTCTTAGACTAGTTTGCATGCACAAAACCACTTTTGCAAAAATTGGCACATAGGATGTTTTGAACTTCACGCCTTCCAGTGGCGTGCGGTGATTTTTCCTAGGAGGTAAGCGATAAGCGCAGAAATGAAGTAGAAATCAGAATAAAAGTATGAAACATGCTACTACAAAAGAAATTATACAAATTGTTGTATCCCTGCGTAGGGTCATTCTATATGCATTTATTCTTTTCTCTGACGAATAATAGACACTGGGACTTACCACCGAAGAGTTTTTCCAGGAGGGGGGGGGGCAAAAATTGTGAAAGTCCCAACTGACTCTAACTCAAAATTACCAAGTATGAAAGCAAAAAAAAACCTTTTGACTTGTTGGATTTTTCCAACTGACTCAATTCAAAATACAAAATACGCAAACATCACAGCCAAAAAAAGAACTTTGACTTGTTGTAATTTTCGAACTTTGTAACTCAATGCCCGAGTATCAAAGCAAAAAAAAACAAAAAAAAAACTTTTGACTTTTTGGATTTTTCCAACTGCTGAGTAAAAAATTCTTACGAGGGGGGAGTTGCCCCCACCTATAGGTACATCGCTGAATAGACATGGCCAACTAAACAGTTTTCCACCATCTTCACAATCCGTTAACCACAAAATGTTTTCATATTACGATACAACTCGAACCACCTCTCTTTTGCTAAGTTTTTAAAAATGGTAATTCTGGTTTAGGCTTCCACCATTAATAATTTCTAGGAGTAAGTCGCAAAAACGGGTTTTCAATATAAGATCTCGAATACGCATTTTGTGGGGGAGGGGGGACACGGAGCCATTTAAACATAACACGTTGACTAGTAGAAGAACATGATTACGTTTCACTGTCAACTGCTCGTGTGTAGCCGAGCCGAGCCGGAAGCGCTTCTAGAACGCAACCAAATGCACAGGTTTCATCGCGTTGAATATACTAGTGTGTTTTTGTGTTAGTAATTAACAGGGAGGCAGAGTGTAAGTCGAGCAGTGTTATGTGCAGTATGGAAAAGGAGCGTTAAGTATAGTTCACACAACGCTGGTACAAGAAGCGCAGGCTAGTAAGTACGTGAACCAGCTTTATGTGAATAGAGAACCAGCATGAAGTTTACCAGCTTACCAGCCTAGCATGAAAGTTGAAAATTTTGACCTTTTGAGCTAGTAAGCTATCAGCAACGCGACATGAATTATCAGCGCTCCATCTGAATATACAACTTGACTAGCATACCAGCTCGCGCCCCAGCTTATAGTTCTGAACGCCAGCATACCAGCGTCTGTGAACTAGGCTTTAGATCCAACCAAGACTGATAAGCCGTTCCTGATTGGCTTACAAGCCATTGGCTGCTGAGAATTAGCTTACGAATGGCTTTTCCCCCATGTTATCAGCTGCTACTAGCCGTTCATGATTGGCTTATGGCTTAATTGGCAAGTTATATATCAATTCAGTGTAGAATGAACCACAGAGTTCAAAAATGTCACTCTTTTGCATCGTAGATTACACTGATTCACAGAAATTCCATCTCTGAAACATTAAATTTGACTACCACATTCCAAGGAGTAAGCCATAGAAAACTGAAGAGAAAAGGTTGAAATCGAAACTCGAAAGTGGACAGTCGCTCGTGCCAACTGCAAAACCAAGAGGGGGGGGATTTCATTGGCTATATCGGCTTTTGATTAGCTTACTGCTTTCAGAAAAGCTAGCTAATGGCTAGCTTAAAAAGCCGATCAAAGACGGCTGCTGCTAAGCCGTACATCGGCTTCGGCTTATCAGCCCTGGATCCGACGTACACCTCGCTGGCCTATACGTTATACATGTACGAGGATTGCTGAACGCCGAACAGCATACATCTCCCGTGAATTTATTACATACTTAAGCGTATAAGCGGTATGCGTCAATACAGTCGCTGTTTTGCCCAATGTTTTATTATTTTTTATTTGTTACAAGTTGAAGTTGATATCTATTGTATATGAAAACTTATTTTCTCGGGAATTTTCAGAGTAAGCGGCGCTTACCTTGCTTGCCTGGAATGCACGCCACTGACGCCTTTACATGTTTATCAGAATGAGGGTCAGCTTGGTCTCAGGTTTGAAGACGTTGGCATTTTGATCGAACTGTATTCGGGACTCCTGAAATTAGAAAAGGCAGCCAAAGTAGTCACTATCCACAGATGAGATTCGGTTGTCTGTACAGCTGGGATACAAACTAGTCCAATTCAACATCCTCGCTGTAAGGGACGCCCAGTACAGCATTCGACGACCTGCTGAGAGGGCTGCAGCAATCAACTCTCCACATATGGGACCAACGACGACAAGCTTAACCTTCTGAACACGAGCAAAACCTAGTCTCTGATTCGGTTGCGTCACGGCGATGGAGCGCTAGTATATTTCATCCCGTTTTGTGTACTTCCACTTTTGGCCACCATTAGTAAAGTAGATGGCGCGCTATGTATTTCATCCCTTTCTGTCACGTTTTGGTAGCTTCTGCATTTGTCCACCAGATGTCAGCCACTTTGCTGACGCGTTCCAATCCACCCGGTACCTCGGAAACTGTAAATCGAACCATGTCCGCATTGGTACCCGATGTATCCACGTTCTTGGACGCGAATTCGTAGTGAAAACTAGACTAGTGTAAGTGGTGCACGCGCAAACACGTCTGGCCATAATGAAATCGTTCTGTATCGCTTTCGCCGTGTTTTCGTCGGCTTTTTACGCCCGCTCCAAACCAAACAAAATAATTAAGCACCCGTGAAGACCGCGCCATCCCTGGTAATGGGCAACGTTGGGCCACCAATTAAAAATTAAGACCAACCTCGCCGCGGTCTCATCGTGCCAGCACGAATGTTATAATTTTGTAATTACCAGCGAACGCTGCCGGTATTAGTGTGCGTATAAAAAGCTGCTGCAGTGGCTCTCAGTCTGAAGAGTGGCCGGTTGGCTGTCATCGACGAGAGATCGCGGCTGCACAAGACCAGAAAAGAGGAAGAAGAAGAAAAGAAGGAGCAATTTCTACGTGTACGTTAAAAGCATACACACAATATGTAACTCGGGTATTATATACACATAGTAGGCAGATATACAAGAGAAATACAGTTACTGTAAGCCATACGGACACATATAGACGTATAGACTATGCCATATATATTCATTATTGGATATCATTAAGTCGAGGTATTAAGGCGGAAATTTCATTATACCATCTTTATGTTTTATTGCGCGTACATCCTGCGTATTGCTTGTATTTCGCACCAAGCCGTTTTACGAGCTCTCGTTTAATCGAGCCGGGTCTTCTTCGGTTGTGAACTTTTCGTTTTAGTAATGGCCGCGCGGCCCAGCGCCCATCCAGCGGGTGCCGAGGCCGGCAGCAGCGAATTTTCACCAATGTCCCCCCGCCAAGAATGCGGGGAAAAGTTAATTAAGCGCGTAATCGGCCCAACACCCGATCGTTCAACATTGATAACGTAATCATTTTGACGGCGATAAGATCAGGTTATTTTAAATGTCGGAAGGAATGTAAATATCGGCTATAACCGAATCGAATTATACTCCTTTCTAAGTGACGTGTAAAGGTAATTTAATGACCACTGAATCAGACGTCGGCGAGCTGTATAGTTGTTGATGTTTATCTAGGTGGCCCTCTTCTGAACTGCCGGTGGCCAATCTTCTCATCCATCTGTTGGTAATTGCGAACAATCGATTGTGAAGGAGGCTGAACCACTTTACCTTCCTGGCACGCAACGCATGGAATGTTTCTACATATTAAATTTTTTCCCGATAGATTTGTTTCTTGTTAACCCTTTTTTTTTCTCCATTTCCCAGGACTTATGGATTAACATAAGATACGGACCTACGGCATCGATTTAATATTGTTCTCGTTAGTCTTCATTTTCGTGAATAAATTTTACGCGCATTTCGATAAATATCTGCTCTCGTTTTTTTTCCTTCACTTTTTTCGTTCTTTTTGGCCGAGTAGTTTGCGTGACCATTATTAAGAAAAAAAAAAAAAAATCCTAATTCGGAATTCAAGGAAACGAGACGGGCAGTTATCATAATTGTTAATTTCGACATTTCGAACAGTATATATTTCATGTAATTTGAACGATGATTTCTGGTTTGTTTTTCGTATTACCTCTTTTTAATTCTCGTATTAATTCGACTAAACAATCGAATATCGCGCAGGCGGCCGAGAGGAGACTCTCGTTGAATTCTGATAAACGTATTACCGAAATGAAGTTCCTTTTTGCCACCGGCCGGTCGGGTAGACGAAAGGAAGTCCGAAATAATTACAGGAAAACGGAAATTTTCGTGCACTCTTGTATCGTTTAAGAAGCGGAGTTAATCACCCTTATATAAGTATGTGGGTATGATTGATAAACAAATGCCGAGTCACGGTTACATTCGGAGCGATGAGAATTAGTATTTTGATTCAAGCTGATCGGCGTGTTCACATTTCTAAGGGGAGGGGAGAGAACTTAAACAAGATAATAACTTCAACCTCCAAATTTCAATTAATCAGCAACAGTGGTGCTGGAGCTAAGGTGTAAGGAGACACTTGCCCCCGTTGTGAAGCTGGGGACAAAAATATCATCCCCTCTCTAATTTCAGCATAAGAAATTGTTAGAATGAGAGCTCGCTTACACGAAACGATCTTTTGAAAAAACTGGGAGTAGCAGGTGAGGGGAGTTAATAACATGACTGCAGTGTTGAATAAATTGAGCTTAAATTTCAGCAAAAAATATTCCGTCTGTATGAATTCCACTTGGCTTGCGGGTTGCATGAAAAGTAAGCATACAATAATGCATAATGAATTTCATTGTGATCTCGACTGTCTTCACCTTGAGCAGAGGTCCATTACTCATCCTCTAATTCTAATGTCAATAATGACAATGCTTGCTTCTCTCCGCTTTTCTCCTTTCTGTGCTAAGCTTTCCATTCCTGAGAAGAATTTACGCTTTGTATTCTTCATTATCTGCTCTTTATAACTCATTCTTTCCCTTTCTTTCCAGTTCTGTTCCTCAACAATTCCACGTAACAGTAATAACAATATCCCTGGATATCTTATATCATGACCTATCATACAAATCTCCTCTTTACAATTATATTCCGAATTTCTCTCTCTCTTCCTATTCGCCTCAATACTTCCTCATTCCTGATCAAGGGTGTGCATTCCAGACAAGCAAGGTAAGCGTTTCTTACCCTGAAAATTGCTGAGAAATTAAGTTTTCATACACAATATCAACTTCAACTTGTAACAAATAAAAGATAATGAAACATTAAGTACAACAGCGACTGTACTAACGTTTACAACGCTTACGCTTAAGTGTATAATAAGTTCACAAGAGATGTGTACTGTTCAGCATTAGACAATCCTTGTACATGTATAATATTTGTATAGGCCAGCAGGGTGTGCGTCGGATCTAACGCTTCTTTTCTATACTGCACATAGCACTGCACGACTTACGCTCCGCCTCCGTGTTAATTACCAACCCAAAAACACACTAGCATGTTCAACGGGACGAAACCTGTGCGTTTGGTTGCATTCTGGAAGCGCTTCTTAATGCGCTTCTGGCTCGGCTTGGCTACACACGTACGTCAAAGTTGACAGTGAAACGTGATTATGTTCTTCTACAAGTCAATGCGTTATGTTTGAATGCTCCATGTTTTTTTGCCCACAAAATGCGTACTCTAAATCTTATTGAAAATCCGTTTTCACGACTTACTCCTAATGAACAATTAGAAATTATTAATAGTGGGAAGCCTAAACCAGAATTCCGTTTTTAAAAACTGAGCAAAAAATACGTAGTTTGAGTTTTACTAGACATTGCCACTTTGCCACATATTGCAATATGAAAACATATTGTGGTTAACCAGTTGTGAAGAGTTGAAAAACTATTTTGTTGGCCATATATATTCAGGGAGGAAAACCTGACCCATTTTGAGGGGTCCTAACACAGTATTATTGAGTCCTACCTATCTGTCTGGGAACCCGGTCTGTCTGGCTGAAAACTGGCTTAACATACAAGTAATAGCAAGAAGGAATCCAGAAACCCGCGGAACTTAACATTGTATTTTACAATCTAACTCCATCCCTCCCAAGTACCTCATTTCCCAACAATCGGTCAGTTTAATATTCGGAAATGAAATAAACAGATCTGAAAACCCGATAAGAGACAGCTAAAGTGCACTTATTAATTTTCTAAAAATTGACCCTCTTCCTTTCCCTCTGCAGGTGCAACTGTTCAAAAGATAGAGACAAATTAATACAATAATGTCATACATGAACGCAGCAACCTTTGTAACTTAGATTTCAATATCCACATAACATGTACGAAAATTTGGCTCCAACCTCCTGGCAAGTGGCTCACATTTCAACTCGGATCGAATTATTTTCGAAAATGGAATCAGCAGGTCTGAAACTCTCAAATGACTTTGATTTCATTTTATCTCATCATAATATTTAGCACAGTATCGTCGATGAAATAGGAGAAACACTATTTTTGAGAGTGTGGTATTGGGGAAGTGACCCACGAAAAGAAAAAATTCAACTAGGCCGGAAGGTATAAAGGGTTAAGGAGGGGATTCAGAAGAAAATCAGCATACATTCTGTTTGTCCTGTTCAATAAAATGAAAAGAAAACCTGCTGGTCGCCCCATAAGGTCTACGTTGAACCACTGCTCTGTTAGAGGTTATTTTGAGCCCCCTTTTTTCGTCTGTTCTAAGGCAGTTACACAAAAACAGTAGAGCATATTTTCTGTACAAATTATGATCTAGAATTATTGTTTTTGTAAATTTTTATTCGATATCGTATTGATATAAGCAACGGTTTGAATTCGTGGTCAAAAAACGAAGGAAACCTGTTTGTAACCACATTTAGGAAAGTTCACGAAATGACTTTCCTATGTGAATTTCCGATATGATTCCTGGATAATTTACGGATGTGATTTCCCCATAACTCCCTGTAGTCTTGTTAGGGTGTATGGCGATGCACGCATGCCAAACTGACCCTTATGACAACGCACCTAAGGCCCTAGAATTCACCCGTTGGGGTATTGCGTCAGAGACCTGAGGGCACGCTTTGAGATAACGTATTTCCCCCTTTTTTCCTCGTCCTTAACGACGACCATTGCACGTTTTGTATCATTCGCCTTCTGTGAGGCATACACTCTGCTATAATACTTCGGCCAACATTTGTTTCTCTAACTTGGTCTCGATTCTCTTCCGCAGCACGATATAGAGACGAACGTAGACTCTCGCTTCCAGCCATGAGCGTTTCGTAGCATAACTGGGACTAAGATTTTCGGGGTGAGTTTTTCCTCGCTGATCTCTCCTAGCGATCTGGCTACTTTACTCCGTCCGCGTCTCCACAACTTGGCTATAAGATGTGCCACGGATCATCATTCCGCCCTCGCATCCAATGTGAACACTCGAATCCCTGCAACCTTCTTACGTCGAAGAGGTACTTCTTGAAGCCTGCATGGCCGTTCATCATCTGGGTCAGGTGAAAATTCAGTTGGCCATAGTTTCGGTTCATCCACCCATCGGGGTTGCATATTTTAACGTTCAGGTCCATCCGGCTATCGCCAGCTTCATTTTTTGAGCGACGATTGCCTGATCTCATGCCCAGCCCGTTTTACTTCTCGCTTCATCTTGGCTTTTTTTCTGGCCTCGTACATTGTCGATCATTCGCACTTCCACGCAAACTGCCTCTGTCGATACAGTTCTGGGCGTTGACACACCTATGGCAGCTTCGCGATGGGCTTGCGCTATCTGTACCCTCTTGCAGGAGATCTTGGCGGCGTCTGACCACCCTGGAGCTCCGATATGAAAATGTTCATCAACAGTCATTTTAGGAAGGGGAGCCCTGAAAAATCTCACTCAGAATCATAAGTGCGAATAGCTTTTCGAGAATACCGGGGCTAAAATCTCTTCGCTCTCGAGTACTTACAATTCTCTCGAATTACCTCGAGGGATTTTCGACGATCATGACTCACCCAGATCGAATAGTGTCAAGTACTCGTCGACACAACCAACTTTGTTATTCGTCATCGACGAGTTCATTTCCGGTGAGTATTTGTCGCAATGCCATTTGCTCGCTAGGAACTCGAGTCTCGTGTGAGTACTCCTGAAGACCTGCCAAGCCCAGGGAAGAACGGAGAAGCGTATGTACGTAAAAGCGCCAGGAAGACGAAAAATGACATCGCAGAACGATTTTCTCGAAGTGCACACGCAACAGTTACAAGTGCAGGGGCGGGTACCCGCGAACATGATCCAAATGGTCGCACCGTTAACGACAATGTAGGTTAAATCGCCAACCTCGGCGTCGGTCATGACATCATTGTAAGAAATTAACAATTTTTTGATTTATACGTTTCCTTCCCCTTCCCGATTATTTTTCAGCCGTTAGCGCGTACGAATCTAGTTAATTTCACATCAAAGCGAACGCCGTGCGAATCCGAGCAGAAAAAATAATTAGGGTTCTTGACAGGTGTGACTAATTAGTACTCCTAACTTTTTTTTTTCAGTCGTGTTTACGTGATTAGGAGGTGTAGGCATGGTGATGAAGAAGGGCCGAGGGGAAGGGAAAAGCTTGAATTGTCACAGAGCTTTAACTGGGAAATGCGTCCGTGCGTCGTGTCCTCGAACGGTTCCAAAACACGTAGGTGTGTTCGCGTCCGCCGAGTCATCTATCAGTGTTCCTGGTTGCCTGCGATTTTACCGTCACCATCGGAACTGTGCCACACCATGATTCTTTTTTTCTACATCTCTCAAGGATACGGCGGGGCTACTACGATCACGATAGTAATGATGGTTATCGTTTCCGAATGTTGGATAAGGTACCCTTCGGCGGTGCGTCACACGTTGGAGAGGCGCACAGCCGACTGGCTCGTCCTGAACCGCAGCCGAGCGGCCGGGCGGGTCGCGGAAATGAGAAAACATTAGATCGCCGCCTACGAGGAGGTTTTCTTCGCAGGTGGTTGCTCCAACAAGTGTATATAGCTACACTGTTGGCAACAGTACAATCTGTCAGTGCGTAAGAAAACACCGCGTCGGTTTCGGGGAAATAAAAAAAGAAATGATAAAAACCCTCACGAGGACGGTCTCGCGAGAGGAACGCTGATTTAAAAAAATGCTTTCTACTTCTCCTGTCGGCTCTATCCTTAATTATGATGTAGCTACTGGGCAGATATACACATTACCGACGAACTAGAAATGCGAAAATTCAGCTTCTATAACGCGCTTCAGATATTAGAGAGTCTGATGTATTACTTAGTCATAAAAGCTGATTTTTTGCATTTCTAGTTCGTTGGCAATGTGAATACCTGCACAGTAGATGGATAATTTCTGCAAAAATGGAAAATCTTAAGCTACTTATGTTCAGATTTTACGAACATCTGCGAACAAACACGAACGAACGCACATGACGGACAAGAATTCATCAGGTATGGACAATGTACCATGCACGAACACAGACGAAGATGAACGAGCGCTTTCGAACACAAACGAACGCTATCTGACAACGGGTGGAAGCTACCTATGTCCAGATTTTACGAACATTTGCGAACGAACACGAACAAACGCACATGACGGACAAGAATTCATCAGGTATGGACAATGTACCAAGCACGAACACAGACAAAGATGAATGAGCGCCCTCCAACACAAACGAACGCGATCCTGCAACGGGTGGGATGTATGGCAGGCGGTGCATCGCCGAGATTTTGGCGCTACGGCGCTGGGTAGTTGGAACGTAATTCAACCCGGAGGATGGATAAGACTCTATGGTGCCACGCCGTTACTAATGCCTAGTAACTATTTTAGCACCCATACCCCTGATTCCCAGCATTATTACACGTACCCTCTTCCCCACCTGTCACAAAACCAGCCGAACACACTAAAATGTTCTTCGCTGTGGCTGGTCACTGCTTGTATATTTTTGTAAAATATATTTTCTCCTCCGAATTGATATGAATTAGGCATTTATTGTGAGAAAGTGGTATGAGTCTTTCTTTGGAGGGTATTGGGGCACAAAATAACAATAATCGTGATGAAAGTACACCACGTGACCTCGAAGAAATTCAAAATTTTAGCCATCGATACTTGGTTTATTCGCAGCGGCAATTTTACATTAGTGTGCGTGAGTTCTCTGAATTCATGTTTGTGTTCTGTAATGGCTGAATTGCTTCAGTTCGGTGACATCGTGAATCCGAACACAGTTAGCCAGTCTGAAAACGAAAATCTGTGAAAATTGCTGTGTTTACAATTTATTTCTTACTATAGCCGTAGCCTTATCAATTACCATCGGCGTGATGAAATTTTTCCTGAAACAGAAAATGACAGTATGTAATTAGTAAAATAAGTATCTAACCATCAAAATGTCTATATGGGAAGTATTTTTGGTAACTCCACATCTAATTTTAATTTTTTTTCATCACTGACCAATTTTGAGTTTATCACAGACCAAAGATATAATATGAATTTGGCAACTCTTTCAGTTTGTTTTCCATCAATGACTAGACTGCACCTTTGGTTTGGGATTCTCATCATTTATTCTCACACCAAAATCTTGTCCGGCTTGTTGGAATTCCTTCTAGGATTTTCTGAAGATGTATTCTGCTGGGAACTAATAACGCAGTATCATCAGCATATATTCCATTTTCTGGTGCCACTGAATTTGATTCTCCCAGATTCGCAGAGTTTTTAATAGAGTTGAAGATCTTTTCCAGGTAGATATTGAACAATAATGGTGACAGAATACACCCTTGTCTTAACCATTTCTCAATTTGAATAGCGTTTTTGTGATCTGGTGCTTATCTACTTTTAATTCTGCTGTTTGATTCCAGTATACGTAATCTCTATGTCTTTGCTGTCTAATTCTATTTATGAAACCAACGAAGACATCTTGCTGACAACCATATAGCATTTTTATAGAAGAATATTCATTGCCACAAGGGATTCTCGTGCTCTTATATTCATTTTTTAAAAGCAAAGCATAGACTTCGAATTTTGAGCACATATAGTTGTGAAGGTTTCGTAGGAAAGTTTTTAATATGTACCTAGCTCATTAAAGAGATAAGCTTAGAGCATGTTTTGGTATTTGATTTCTTTTTGGAAATGATACAGAAGTAAGTTTTCGTCAGTCCGTTGGAATTTCTCCTAAGACCTGAGTCATCGATTTTATTTAAAAAATAATGCTGTTAGAATTTTTGGGATTCACTCATTTCCGTATTTCTGCCGGTGATTCACCTCCAGCTGATGTTTTTCCACGTGTATTCTACTTCTGATTGCAATATTGATCGACGAGAACCAAGAGTCTTTACTTGGAGTTGATTGGCTTCCTGAATCATGGAATAATTTCGTTGTAATTCCCCCGCTGTTGAAGTACTTCCTGTGATTCTAGCAGAATTTTGTTTGCATCAACACTCTTTAACGCAACTAAGTTTGGCTTCCTAAATCTTTCAGTTATCGTTTTCACCTTCTTATGGAAATTATATGAGTCATGGAGTTCCAAGAGTTTTTTTTAGCCTTACTGTTCTTCTATACATTTAAGTTTTGTTTCTCTGACGTCTTTTCGGATTTCTTTGTAAATGTTCTCATTATACTCTCTGTAGTTGTATTTTTGCCATTTTGCTCTTCTTCATCTTCCCTAGTATCTGATCAGTTATCCAGTGTTTGAACTTAACCTTCTTGCATATATTCCAATTGTATCTCTGGCTGTTTGCAGAGCAATACTATGAATTCTTCTCCTTGTCTCTTCCACAGTATGAACATCTTCTGGTAGGGGTGAGTTTTTTTGAAGCTCTTTGCATAGTTCTGCGCTTTTCCTTAACAGATTTCAATGGCTTTCTCTCTTTTTTTCTTCATATAAATTATATGTAGTGAAACCTGTGTATAGTGGAACTTGAGGGGCCAAGGAAAATTTTTCACAAACAAAAGGTTTTTCCCATTTCTCAGGCACAAAGTCAAGTGTTTTCGTCAAAACACCATCACGAATATGAAACTAATAAGAAGACGAAGTTGGATCCATGTACAAGACTATCGTGAGAACACACCCGCCCGGCGTGAAGTTTTACGAATTGGGAAGATAAGATTGGTATACACGTACAATCTTGTATATACGAGTACATACCCTGCACAGTACTGTACATTGTTTGTGAAATGACCTGCCGAAATTCCACTTTAAAGAAGTTTTCTACCTTTGCATATATTTTTTCTTTCCACAAATCACATTAGCCAGTTTTTCTACAATATACGTTGAAACGGACAGGTTTTCTCAAGGGCCTAAACGCCCTACACATTTCTTTCACAAATCAGAGGTTTTCCCTACACATTTCTTTCACAAATCAGAGGTTTTCCACGATATACATGTACACTCTCCACATTACACAGGTTTCTCTGTATATTTAATCAGTTACAACCACTTCAAGTCTTTTGCACCTAAAATTTACTACAGACATTAGCTACAACTGGATTATGATCAGAACCCACACCTTGGCATGCACGTTCTAAAAACCCAAGCATACGTCATAGAGTAAGCTTTTCTGAAATCGAACATTTCTTTTCGAAGTATTTACTGAGAATTTCTCAGAAATGCTGAGCATTTATTAACAAGCTGGCTATCACTACTTTCAAATATAAGGGTTTATCACAAAAATTACCCGCAAATCCTCTGAACAATCGCGTCTCACATCGCTTCACGCCAGCTGACAAGTTTGTAACTCATCGGGGTCCTAACATCGCTTCATGCCCGTTGACGAGTTTGTGACTACATCGCTTCATGCCCACTGATCAGTTCGTGACTCGTCGGGGTCCTAACATCGCTTCAAACCCGTTGATTGTGAGACTGTGACTACATCGCTTCATACCCGCTGACCAGTTCGTGACTCGTCGGGGTCCCAACATTGCTGCATGCTTGATGCCGAGTTTGTAACTCGTCGGAGTTCCAACATCGCTTTATGCGCGTTGACGAATGCGTGACGACATTGCTTCACACCCACTGATCAGTTCGTGACTCGTTGGGGTCCCAACATCGATTCACGCTCGATGACAAGTTCGTGACTACATAGTACATCGCTTTACACTCGCTGACCAGTTCGTAACTCTTCGGGGTCCCAACATCGCTTCATGCCCACTGACCAGTTTGTGACTCGTTGGGGTTCCCAGTGGTCCGCTACTGCTACTTCACACCTCGCTTAATGTCGCCGCTGAATTCGAGGCTCATTGGAAAAAGGAAAAATCACACCTGAAAATGATAAATCAGTGTTACTCGCTTTCGAAACGTCTAGAAAAGTTTACCCCACCCCCACTCCCACCATCAGACCAAGAGTAATACCTAATTCATTATTAAAAAACAAATCAGCTGAAAATGTGCAGCCGACGTACAAATTATACGTGCCCTGGCGCGGGCTGATTGGGGATACACGCGGCAACGATATTTTTAATATTTGAAGTGATCGAGACTGACGCGATGTTTTCTGACGACGAATATAAGAATGGAAATGGGTATTTCACGTTCGTACAGTGCACAGAGAAAATAGTTTAATGTGTTTTCTGTAGAAAAATGGCATCAGTGTAGAAGAGTGAGTCAGCAGTGTTTGTTGCGTTCATTGCACTACGATGTGCCAAGTGTTCTGAGGCTGGCTTGAACTGGCGTTATGTTGGAAAGGAGCCCAAAATGAGATGCGACAGTATTCTTATGTGAGGAAACGAAGCGCATCGCACCGAATCTCATTTTTCCAATGTCGTAATATATAACGAGTAATTTTATACGTTATCGTTGTGAAAATAAACAGAATACCGGCGGGGCGATCTTCTCACTCCCTCCGTTTCTTATATGTTTCTCTGCTCACGTACTTACCTGTGGATTCTACACGGCGAACTGGATCACCGTCTGACGGTCCGACTCGATCTGTTGACCGTGTTTTCAGATCCTCATCACGAGCCGCCGCCGCGTTCCCGGCGAAGGCCAGATCGTCAACGATATTTTGCAGCACCGAAATATTCTTGGACGCGCGGTGAATATTTCCTTTTTCACTGCCAGAGATGTGCATTTTCGCAACGGTTGTGAATATTCGACCGAAACGGACATGTGTGGTCTGACCGCCGCTTCTCTGATGACGCAGAATCAACTCGCCGAACGGAATACTCCTGATACCGGTAACTGTTCCGATTAGTCGCCGATCCAAGAAGCAGTTCTGGGAAGGGCACTTCAAAGGGTGCGAGACTTAAATAGAACTCTACCCTCCACCCTTTCCTCAAGTATCTGGATCACCAGGCCAACGAAGTTTAGCCTTATGCACATAGGCGTAAATAGGGGGCCTGATGGTTCAACCCCCCCCCCTCCAAATCTGCTGAAAGTACCTCTCTAAACACTGAAAAAGAAGACAAACGAAAGAATTTTTAGAATTATTTGATACTTCTCAGCCCCCTTGAACCCCTCCCCGCATTCTACGTCGACTATTTGGGCTTAAGCTTATGTATGATCGCAATGTTTACTTTTTGATTTTTTTTTTACTGTTTGATCCAAGTTTTGATAGTAGTAAGAGCTGTAAGTGATTTAGAAAGTTAACATTTTGATATGTTGTTCGCAAACATGAAACAAAGGTATAGTTCATAATTTACTGATACGAATATATAGACCTAATCGAACCATTCGAGGAGTGAGTGGCCAAAACTAGTTGTCCGTAATTGATCTAGTGAGCTAACATTTTTAGGATGAACTTCTACAACCCTAATATGGTTCATGTTCAAAACAGAGCCCAATCGGTCGATTCGTTCGAGATCCAAGAGTACTCAAAATGCCTAATGTCAATTTTCTTTTTCAAAAATTCTATCTTGCGAACCGTAAGTCCTATCGAACTTTTGATAACAATGAGGAATGTTATTTTTTTCAGATGTACAAATTTGTTAAGAACTATTTTTTTTTAATTCTTGGAGTCAACGGTTGATGAAAATTTTAACGTTAATGGAATAGTCTTTTCCAATCAATATTGGTTGGATGAAATTACAGTATGGACTGTAATATTCTGCGCAAATGTGTTCCCTTCGAATATTTAGGTCATGGAATGTTTCTCCATATAAATTTGGTTTACAGTGTGGAAAGGAATGCAATCAATTTGTTTTTAGCTTAAAAATGCGTTGATACATGCGAAGGGTAAAGAATCAAAACTCACATTTGCCATTTTACTTCAAGGGCGCAAATAGGCAAAATACTGTACATGGGTGCAAGAATATTTTGGCTGCACCTGTGAATGTGCGATACGTGTAACATACTCCACGTTCACAGGCGCAGCAAAGATATTCTTGCACTCATGTACAGTATTTTGCCTATCTGCGCCATTGAAGTAAAATGGCAAATGTGAGTTTTGATTCTTTACCCTCCATATGTATGTATAGCAAATATTGGCTATATTATGGAGACGGTGTTGTAGCTTTGTGGTTACACTGGTAGTCACAGGCGGTATACAGCAGAGGGCACAGGGACCCATGCCCCTATTGAAATATGAAGAAAAATACTTTTTTGCACTATAATTTGTTGAAAAATCAAAAAACCTTTACTCGCTCAACTCACCCCCAAAAGAATTGTTGCTAAGTCCTCAGGTATCCAGTTGTGTAAAAAGTGTTTTTCTCTCTCTTTTCTCCTTATTTTTCTTTCCTTCCTGAAGAACATCCTTCCTTTTTCAATTTATGAGTAGATACTGTTTTATTAATTTCATTTTTATTTATTGCTTTAATTATTTCAGCCTGGTAAGCTGTCTTTTTAAGACTCATTCAAAAATGTTTTATGACTCTTCCAGAGATTATTAGGACTGATCGGTATTTAACAAAGATTAGGACACCAAGAGACTCGTTTAAGACTCTGAGACTTTTCCTAAACTTATCAACGACTCGTTAGGAAAGTTAAAACTCACTTAGAATCTTTACGACTCTTCCTGACATACATAAGACTGTTCAGTACTTTCAAAGATTCGTGAAACATTTTTGAAGACTTATTCCAAGCTCTATAAGACTCTTCCAGACTTATTTAAGACACGCTAAGATTCTTCAAGATCCGTTAAAGTCTTTATGATGCTCTGAGATTCTTAAAAAACCTCTGCAGACTTGTTTGCAATTTTGTGAGACAAATTCGTTGAGATTTTTCAGGACTCTGTAGGCTAGTTTGAAACTGTACAACCTTCTTACTAGTTGAAGGAGAGGGGGGCGCTCTCTGAATGTTTCAGAATTGGCTCAACTTGAACAATTTAAGACGTCTTCAGACGTTTTTGCCTACTTTTCCAATCCAAATCAGTAAGAAAAAATCTCAAATTTTTTCTTTCGCTCCGTTTGCCAATTTGAGTGCTTCTCAGTTGGAAAATTTTGAGTAACTCCCTACGATTAATGTATGGTTACTGGTAATAGAAACTTGTTGAATTTCAGCACAATTGGTCTGTGTAGAGAAGAAGAAGAAGGGGTTAAAATTTGGAAAAGACCGTATCTTTCGTACGTTCCATTCGATGGCAAAATATGTGAGGACTTTTCTTAAAACTAATTATTACGATTCATGTTCACTTCATTTTTTGTGTACGAAGTGGTTGTTCGGGAAGAATTTGAGGGAATAATAGGGGCAACGGTACCTTCAATCGAAAAATACGTAAGTTTCTTTTTAAAGTATTGATTAATTATTACAATTTGTAGTCTGTTCATTTTTGATTTATGTGCTGATAGAGGGGAGATACGGTAATTTGTAAAATAAAACATTTTCAGCATTGTCAGGTCACATATTACAAAGGGATGGCACACGTTTCGATTGAATAGGGTATACTAGTCATACTTCTCTTTTCCAATTTTACTCTCAACCCGCGCCCTGGAATCCGCCCTTTCGAGCATTACTTCAGAGACATCAGAGAGGTTGTTAGGGCTGTCTTAGTCCTCTTTTCGTCTTGTCGAAAAACCGGCCTTGGTCGAAATGTAGCGAGTTGCTACATGGGCTCGAACCCGGGACCTCCGGATTCCGAGACCAGCGCGCTATCCACTCGGCCAGCCAGACCCCTATACTAGTCATGCTGCAAATCTTCATTTTCTAAATAATCGACGTAAGCAAGCCCGAATGAAAATTATCCCCGATCTTAAAGGAAGCGAAGTTAATACTGGTGTGGTGGGACGTATGGCGATGCACGCATGCCAAAGTGGCCCCTGAGACACCGCACCCCGAGTACCGGAAACTACCCTTTCGAGCATCGCATCAGTGCCGAGGGGGAGCAAAGTTAATACTTAGATTGGCCTAAAATCTCTCAAATTTCGGTAGAATGATTTCGCCGAAAATTTGCAAATACTGCCGACGAGAAAGATGTCCTACACTGACCCTGAATCGTGAACAGTTTTCATTCGACTCTAAATCCATGGCGTTTTTTTTACAAACAGTTTCAAACCCGTAGGCATACATTCCAAGAAGGCTCATTTCTCATGATGCATTGCGAAACTTTTCCGTTCCATTTGCAATAAATCGAAAAACTGTAAATTCGCTGACATCGATGTCGAGATAGAAGAACTTTCCGAAGACGTACAGCAGAAAAAGGAAGCGATCTAAAAAAAGAAATATGTTTTCGTTCGGTTCTATTTGTACGTTATCATCGTACCCCCTCCCCCCCAAGAATTCATTTATAATAACCTGAAATTTATCGCATGCTGGTCTCAGCAGTGCAGGACAAAATGAGGAAGCGCTGATGGAACATGGCTGGTGAAGTAGTCGACACTCTACAGGCTTAACGCTGTGCTCAAACAAGAGTAGAAAGGCGTTGGAAGTCGAAGGTAGAGCCGCCACGTACAAGAAACTAGCAGCAGAACAAATTGATAATTACACCAGACCGGGAATCGGGTCGTCTTCTATGAGCCCAAAACATCAATTCAGCAAACAGTCTTTGTCTTAAAACGTTATACTTTTTCACGGGCACGTATTATCTTTTTATTGGAAGGAAAAACCGGACGTCGAAACGGTCCTCGATTTTCTGTGTATTAAACCGATGATTGCTGGTACCTGGACGAACTAGATAGCGAAAAACTATATAAAAGATGATGAATTACGTTCGGACTTTTCTTTCTGCCGTCGCTAGATTATTGCACAGTTTTCTCTGTCTACGTGCGACGAACAAAAGCAATTTGCTTACTTCTTCGATTTAACAGTAAACACTAAACCGTAACAGATATCGGCTTCTTTTCATATTTCAGTTAACTTTTTTTTCTTCCCGTTTTTTCACCGCCTCCGGATAATATACTCGTTCGATTATTTACTACATAGATGATGGATAAAAAGAAGGCAAAGGTATAAAAATATCGAATCACGAGCACCGCTTCCTGGTTCGAAATTTCGAGAGGTCATTAGCAACCAATTATTAATTTTCACTCGCGTAATTTTTTGTAGGAACATAAATCGTGTGACTTGAATTTCAGTTCAGTTTTGACCGCCCAAAAACGAATGCGGAAATCGAATGCCTCTTTGAAGTTTTTGTATCCACTGTTACCTGGAGACGTCTCGATCCAATTCCGACATCGACATCGACTCTCGCTTCACTCATGTCAGCCCTATACTCAAGGATTTTTAATATAATGCAAAGTAGCTCGTTGATACCTTGCCGTAGTGAGGAAGCTTAAGCGTAAAAAAAAAAAAAAAAAACTCTCTACGAGGTTATATACCGTTAAAATCGCGACCAAAGGCATCTAGGAAAAGGCAAACTCCGACAGATAAACCCTGTTGAAAGCAATGAAAAACTACAACAATTTTTCTTTCCAGAAAATGTATCTTTTCTGAATATTAATTACCGATGACGGCGTTCCAGCAGGTAAATAATTTTTCCGGACGTAGAAAGCTCCCCATTCAGATGTCCGGGATGGAGCTACTTGCGGGAGCATCATCATCGGAATGTTTTAAAAAGAAAGGCGCAATTAAAATAGGAATTTGAAACGTAAGAAGCTTGAATGGAGTTGGAGGACTAGAGAATTTTAAGAGAGAAATGATGAAGAAGTTTAGCCTAGGAATAGTTGGAATAAATGAAATAAGGTGGAAAGAGGAGAATGATCTTTGGTCAGGAGACTTTAGAATAATAAATACAAATGGAATAAAAAGGCAAGCAGGCATCGAAATTGTTATGCATAGACAAATAGGTAATAAAGTTATTTACAACAATAACAGGTACAAGTGTGTATGCCTATTTATACTCACGAGGACGAAGAAATTGAGAAGGTATATGAAGAATTAGAAGGACTTATAAAGCATGTTAGAGGCGAAGAGAATCTTATTATTATGGGTCAGGGATCACCAGTTAGTTTCATTGCGGGTCCGTTTATAACAAATATATATATAAATCTGTCGCGGTCCATTTGGTAGATGATAACTAGCAACCAAGATTTAAAATGTCAACGAATAAATTCAATGAATAAATAAAACCAAAAGATATCAGAATACTTTGTTTATTATTAGGGATACATCTAATTAGAAAAATAAAGTGAGTACCTAGTATGAATGCGAAAAATGACATTTTTTACTCTGAACAATCTTTATCACAAATTCTTCTGAGTCCGCACAAAATAGGTCGGCGGTCCGGATTCGGACGGCGGTCCGCCATTTGGTGACCCCTGTTATAGGCGATTGGAATGCCAGAGTTGGTGAAGGATAGGAAGGTAATATAGTTGGGGATTTCGGATTAGGAAAGAGAAATGAAAGAGGAAATATCAATGTTAAAAACGGCATCGGGGGGGGGGGAACTCCACTTGTGAAAAACGCGCGCGCGCGTGTGTGTGTGTATATATATAAATAAAATTTGACTATAAGACCAATCACGTTTTCACTATTGCGCAATCCTAACGCATGAAATACGTTATTTAAATTGTTTACAACCCATTTTCATCAAAAATTTATAATTTTGACCCTATTTTAGTAAAAGAACACCAGATCATAGCTTCAGAACTAATTTGATGTGTGCATGTTACTGGGCAGGAGGACCAGAACCTCTTTTGATGAAATACCAATGGAGAGGAAGAGGTACAAATGTGGTAGCCCATTTTGTTTTTAAATGATGGAGGTCACCGGTGACTTCAAATTGAACAAGTAAATAGTGGAATCGTTAGAGGAAACCCTTGCTCATAACCCTTATGTATCAGATTTCAATCATCTCAATTACTTTTTGAGCAGTTGAGATTTATCCAAAAAAGTGCGAAAATCGACCTCCGAGATTTTTGGGTACAAATGTGGTACCCCTAAAAAAATTTTTTTCAACATTAAATAAACACAGTTTTATCGCGGAAAATGAAATTTATTTCAATTACAAGTAAAAGTACAGCATACGTTTTACAAGCCTTCTTTAATTCCATTTTTTTCGCCCGTAGATCTTTAATCGCATCAATCAATTTTTATCGGACCACTTTTTCAATTTTCTACTAAAATCTTCCAATTTTGTTCGCAGCATATCTGTAAGTAAATGAAAATAAACATATGTTACAAAGGGTACCACATTACCTGCATCACTGCTTGAAAGTTCAAAGCTCATTTTTAGCAAAAGGATACGAAATTTTGAAAAACTTACCAGATCATCTTGTAGAGCAAACATTCCTCTTTCGAAAACGCTATACTCAGGTTTCTTTCGATTCAAAATTCTATATTTCATACAAAGTTGAATAACACACTAAAAAAAATTTAGAATTACCAAAAAATGAAAAACGTAAATAAAATCCCATGGTCGTAGAAATTTAGGTAGTTTTGGCATAGATGGTCATTTCTAGATGTACTCATCACATTCTGGCCGCCACCGCGTTTTGACAGTGCCTGGTTATTCAGATAGCATAGGGTACCACATTACCCGCAAGGTACCGTATTTGTACCTCTTCCCCCTATTTTTTCACCAAATTGAAAATTTTCTGTTTTTCCACCGTATGTTTCCACGTCTTACGATGTGTCGTAATTCAGTTTATTATTCAACTATTTTGCATATTGAGAAAACATCAGGTACCGAATATCTAATCAACTCTATGGACTGTAGGGGGATCTTTCCATTTTGTCTAGTAATCAGTTCAGGTATTTCAGAATTTTCAACCCATAGGAATAAATATGCCAGTCGAGCTTTTTCTACATTAATTTTCTTGTCCAGAACTGGTGATCAAGAACACGTACAATGCGCCTTATCCATTATCATCTAGCTTATCACAGTATAGGCAGAAAAACAGACAGAAACATTTCAGATTTTTCTTCTGTTAGACGAGGTTAGATCAGGCACAAATTGAGCTCAGATCATTTTCAAATAAGATCACTTCGGGAAAAAAAGGAATCAATGTCACATCATTAAAAGAAGAAAAAAAAATCAGATCATAAAAAATGAGATGCGACCTAAATTTACAAATAATCCTACGTAAATAAAACCAGATCACAAACAATAATCGAACTACTTTTCGATAGATTATTAGGGTAAAATAAAGATCAGATGAGTTTCTGATCAGAATACTTGAAGAAGGAAGAAGAAAAAAAAATAGATCCAAAATTTTCCAGAATTTTCTAGATTCGATCAATGATCTGAAATTCACATCGGATTAAATACCAATTCTCAAGTCGGGATCAGGGACCCGAACCCGCATCATAACCAATACCGCTCCGAGCTTGCTTCGACTCTGGAGCAAATTTGAATTTAGTTTCAGCTCCAACTGAAAATCTTGAAATTCGCTCCGGCTTCAGCTCCAGTAAATACTTTTTTCGGACTACAGCACCAACTCTAGCAAATTATTTTTATCAGGCTCTAGCTCCGGCAAAAATTTGATAGCTCCGGTTCAAAAATGTTCTTTTTTCCAGCTCCTGTTATTTTTAAAAGGAAGTGGAAGGACGGATGGATGCGGAGGAAGATCAAGAGGAAGGGAAGAAGACGAGAGACTGTTAAAGGACCGAAACCAGAGTCGAAACCGGATCCAGAAATTGGCTTCGACTCCAACAAATAATTGTTCCCTGTTCCAGCTGATGCAAATAATTTTTTCGCGATTCTGCCCCAGCCCACCCAGAAAATAATCGGCTCTGGGTACTAAGCTCCGACCCCGGGTCCTTGATGAAGACTCATTCGGATCTTGTCGAGTGAGACATCAGGATCCCGGCAATAGTTTCTCAAAATTCTGTAAGTGCTGTTTAAACTAACAAGACCCATTAGTGCTCACGAAGATGAATCAAGAGTCATTAGGGCTCTCCTAAAACTCAGCAAGACTTGTGCAGACTTTTATAAGACATATTTAACACTCATTCAAACCCCTTTCATACTAATTAGGATTCATTAAGACAATCTCACCACTCGTCTGGAATCTCTTATCACTCATTTAGACTCTCTTGAGACTCACCTCTCAGACTCTGTTAAGACACATTAAGACGCAAGACCCAGGTACCACGTAAGATTTCATGAGATTATAGTACTTATTGATGTCTGTTCAATTGACGAGAACAAAAGACCCGGCTGAGCTGAGCAGATAGCTCAAAGTTTGTTCCAATACGTAGATATAGAGACTAGACCGATGCAACAGTGTGCGTGGGAACGGGGACGTCTCCCCCCCCCATTTGTGAAATTTTACCCAATAGTCGGGATACCAACCCTCAGACACAAAAATGAGGTTGACAATGATCCTTTTTTTCTACTGCCCATAGGAAATTTGTAAAATTTCAATCAGTATTCACTATAAGGTCGGAAAAATTTGATCATTCTGGAACCTTATCAAGAAAATAAAAAGTAAGGATTTTTTCGATGGTCAATCCAAATTTTTTGCCTTTAAACACTCTTCCCCTCCGCCTTCTCCCAAAAACATATTCGTGCCAGTCCTACGTAGAGATTCAGTACTCGATAGCAAATTCATTTCGGGTCCCAACAAGCAACAGTAATTGAAGACGATGGGGAAATGATCACAGGAGTATAAAAGGGATGGAGAGGGTTCTAATTTTGCAGTTTTGTTAGCCGAGAATTCTAAAATTTATCCCCTGCAAAAGAGGTGGTTGAGCCAAACAAGAAAAAAGCAAAAGAAAGAAAAATGTCTTCCTTTTTCAAATACAGCCAACTATTGGCCGAGGCTTTCACGGAATTCGCCAACAATGAAATCAAATTTCAGGTAATACCAGAAAGAAAAATACTCAAATTCGTAGTCTTACGTAGGCACTGAAAAATGTTGTGTGGAAGGAGGGGGGGAGGCAAGAGGGATTTTGGAATTGAAAAGAAGAATTTCTAGACTTCATTACACCAGTGTTGGTGCACCTACATATGTAATTAATGGCAATATGTGGGGCAGCCCCGTAGAAAGAAAAAGAGGGCCTGGGGGAATTTCCACGGGCCTTCTCTCCTTCCAGTTCATTTTGTTCTTTTATCAGACGGGGGAAAATTCTAAGCTACGGGATAAGCGGGTTTTTTCATGGAGTAAGGAGTGACTGCTGATTTGATGTACAGTATGATGTAGCCGTACGCGTTGAAATTCAGGCCTTTTAAAATATCGGGCTCCCCTGAAAGTTCGAGCCCGGGGTATTTCCCTCTTCCCCCCTCCGTCAGGGTTGATGTGGAGAAAGGAATGCTTGACTCTCATTAAATTCAAGTTACCTCCAGAGGACTGAGGAGATTCCTAAATTCTGGGCCTTGACTGCTGCCTTCGTCTTTTCCGGCGAGAAGCGCAACTGTTCAACTGTTCGCCTTCACATCGGTCTGTCTGTCTGCATGTTTACCTGGATGGATGGATGAATGAATGTACGAATGGATGTACGAACACGTAGATGGATGGATTAATGAATGGACGAATGTATGCATGAATGTATATATAGATGGATGAATAGCTGATGGCTTTCACAGCTTTGTCTGTCTGTCTCGTGGCAGGAGATCTTAGGTTCACAGATCTTTGTTTTTTTATTTATTACTTCTAAGATAAGCAGCCCGCTCGGTGTTAATTCTCGGCGAGAAAGAGGACATGTTCAAACTAATAGTATACAGACATGCAAATCATACATCGATGTCTAGATGAGAACTGTAGAATGTAATTCATGAGGAAGGTACACGTTCTTGTATCAACTCATAGATCTCGTAAAATAAAAAAGTCTTGAATACGAATCGATCGGATGATATTGATTTCCATAGGCGCCGGGAATAAATTCCCACATCCACTCCCAACCTACAGTTATCGTTTGAAATTGACCGTGCCTGCCTTTACCGATACCATTATTCGGTCACCCATGAAAGCCGAACACCGTACGTCTGCGATGGAGCAGGCTTCGAACACCTTGTTAAATCGAAAAGAGCCCTTATTCGCCGCCGCACACTGGGGTCAATTGCACCCACTCCTCCTTGGGAGGTCCTGGTACGTGCGCGACACTGTAACAGAATTACGAAACAAAAACACATTGGATGGAGAAAAAGACGAAGAGAAATAAAAATTACGTTTCAATGGCCTAGAAAAAAATCGTAAAAAACCGTAATTATCGTAATAAAAAAATAAAAATTCGGTGTAATTAACATCCTAAATTATAATTAGCCCCGTAGCCGTTTTAATAATGTAAAACTAGACGCATAAACGTATTTTCGGAGAAGAATATCGATATAGCGCACCTGCTTCATCCGAGCTCGTGTAGACTCGTTCCGAATGCACCAATTGAGCATTCTTATACCTTTCCTCGAGTTGTAATAATCGTTTCTCCATTCCGATCGTTCCTACAGAATTTCGAATAGTTGCCGTTCAAAGGCCCAGGATAATTAAATAGGTTTCGGGTGGCGTAAGAAAACCTAGTCGTTCAATTCTACGAGTCGTAAACTTGATATATACATTTGAAGTCGAGACATCATTCTGAAGAGATGATTTGCTTCATCGATCACGTTGCTCCAACCATTGACTCTTGAGTTCGAGAGGGATCAGCGACTCGCATCTTCATAAAGGTTCATCTATTGCATCACCAAGCTGAGACTGCTTTTACAATCACCATCGCTGATTCGACTGACAACGCTGAGGTGCAAACGCGTGTACACTCCATACCTGTTCAATACAAAAGCAGGTGCAATCAGCTGACTTAAGTACGCTCCGGTTGTTGTCCTCACAAGTTTCAACAGTTCAACTGTCCACTACAACAAACCATTCAGCGTGAATTAGTAGTAGAATGGCCTTTGCTAGTTGTGATATCTAGAAACGTGTACAGCACAGTTCTTACACTAAGCTTCACCAGTCTGAGAGACGTTAGGGTACTCATATTCCTCACCCATTTATAACCGTCCAAGACTCAGGGTTGTTGTTTGATTTCTATCCTTGATAACATGTCATGATAGTACCTAGTTTGCTTCTGCGTCGTATTACCACAAAGGCAATTATGTCTGCGACACCTAGTTGGCCTACAGATGAGTGGTATTTCTCATTATTCTACTAATACTAGAGCGACTGCCAGTTGGAGAGTTGCATTTCTACAGTATCTTTTCCTGTAACTTATGTATAGAAAAATTTTCTGCGAGATAGCAGGCTCCTCTTTGAATAATAAGAAATAATAATAATAATAATAATAATAATAATAATAATAATAATAATAATAATAATAAATGAGAACGTTTATTACGATTTATTGGAGGGTTTCAGTAAAACATGGCAAAGTTTTGTAGCAAGTACCTCAATTTTAGCACTTTGCTTTTTTTGGCTACCTTTCCTCACACGGTTGAGATCGCCTGTCTTCGGCTTTTAGAACTCAAAAACTTACAGTTTACTACATTCTTAACCCCCCCCCCCCAGAAAAAAAAGAAGAAAGAGAAAAAAAAGAAATACATAAAATAAAATAAAACTGAGCGTTTTTTGTGAGTTTTTGCATTAGATTCCCAGATCATTCCACAGTATTCTTTTCTGACGTGATATTTGAGTTGCACTAGGTCCTGTGTAAGAGCCGATGCGGGCGGGTCAGTTACAAATAAAATGTAGAATGACCTTCGTGATTTTTCAAACTCTTTGCGCACAGTTTCCATGGCCAGTTTTATAAGAATACCTCAGAGTCAGTTCGAAATCCGACGTACACTTCTTGGCACATACGATTATCTAGGAATCTGCTGAGATCCTTTATTTCCTCATGAGAAGATACAATGAGTTTAAGAAGGAACGAGGGACATGTATCAACTTTGTAACCAGACCTGGTCTCTTTTCATTTTTGCTCTCAACCCGAGACCTGGAATCCGCCCTTTGGAGCATTACCTCAGAGACGTCGGGGACGCTGTTAGGGCTGTCTTAACCCTTTTCTCTTCTTGCCGAAAAACCGGCCTACGTCGAAATGTAGCGAGTTGCTACGTGGACTCGAACCCGGGACCTCCGGATTCCGAGACCAGCACGCTATCCTGCGGGCAGATATGATTCAACAGATGTTAGCTTTCACCTTCCAATGTCATATTGTACACAAAATTAGTTGACTTGTAAGTTCGGGCGCCAAGTGTAGAGTCATAGCATTCAGTTCGGAGTACATTTTTAAGATATCAATAGTCTAATATTTGATATAAGTGACCTGGAATCATGAAATGTGCCTCTAGTGTCAAAAAATCATTTTTCACTTTCTTAACAATTCTTATAGAAAAAATCATGCTCTTTCAAAGGAAACCAATCGCAGCTCCCTATTTTCATTAATTTTTCCAAAAGTTGCATTTAAAAATTACTTCAATAGTTTAAAAACATCCGTTTACATGGCGTCGTGTGAAACGGGCCTAGGAGAACGACAAAGAACAAGAATTTGAAACGCGGTTGTCATAGCAATGCGTAAACGCACTACTACAGATGTACGCGCTATGTATGTACATACCACCATCCCATCTTTACACTCGTTTATCTCAAAAACCTATTTTCGCACAAGAGGCACATTTCATGATTCCAGGTCACATATATGCAAAACGTACTTATTTCACAAGAATTTTGTCCCTCCATTTCTTCCAACAGATGCTATTACCATTTTGAAATTAGAGTCAGACTAATACTGAAACTGAATGCCTGGCGTAGGTACACTTAATCTCAGTCCCAAAATCTTTCATGGGGATGGATTCATGGGGTTGACCCTTAGAAGTGATCAGTAGCATAACCAGCCTAGGGTTCGGGGGTCTGGTTTTGATCAAATGGCGGGGGGTGTTACAGGGATGTTAAAATCGAAAAACGCTATTTGACGAAGCAGCAAAGTGGTGGGTCTAGATCCCTTCGACCTCCCCTGGCTATACCACTGGAAGTGATTTAAAAGGACACTCGTATTTTTTTGCGAACAAAGTGAGCAAAATCTTCTCAATTTTTTCAAGAATTTCTTCAAAAATATTTCATTTTGAACGGTCAAGAAGGGATTATCCCCTGAATTCTGGCCTTAAAACTGGCTATGTGTACACCCATGAATGTACCGAAGCAACTTTATTGAGAGGGGGTAAGAATCCTAAGTTCCTAATTTGAAATGTTCATATTCACAATAGAAATTTTTGGTATCGACGAGCCAAGAAAAAATCAACACTTTTAGATTTTGCTTACTGTGAATCTCATTTTATCAACTGACAAATAATTTTTTCCGAATTTGCAAACAGACAAAAATATTTTACGTCAAGATCCGCTCCCGTGGTTCTTCTCTGGGTACATTGTTTTTATTAATGGCCTTTGACAAGTCCAAAAAATCCCACAATGAAATTACATATGTAGACCGGGGGGGAGGGGATTAACATTTATCGTGTACACAGAAATGCAGGGTCATTGAAAAACTGTCAGAAATTGGATGTTGAGACCCAAAGGGTTATTTTAAATCCCTATTTATTACTTTTCTGAGGTCATTAGGAAAAAATTGAAGGATACTGTGTTTATTAAAAATTCAAATGATTTTAAATGTTGTTCGAGACTTTTTCCATATGGGCTAAAATCTGGTTTTATAATTTAGCTTTTCTTAGATAATAAACACACGGAGGTCGGAAGGAGCGACTTTTACCTAAAAATTTATATCTACTGTTGCTTTTAAAAGCTCATAAATCAGAGCTATTTCTTTTCTCACCAGTTAGCCAGCTTTATCGAGGGGATATGTTAATACTGGTTTACAGTGCCAGCGAAGGAGAAGGTAGCGAGTGTAAAATCTCTTTCATTCATTAAATTACACGCAAAGTCAGGAAATTTCGACATTTAACACCCAGTCGGGAAAATCAAGTAAGTGCTATAACCATAAAATTATGTAACATTTCACTTTTCAGCGGATATTTTCTAAAATATCTTCGGAAATTCCAAGACCCGGTAACAGAAAAAAAATTGAGATAAGGAATTTCTGCTTATCAACTAAAATTGGTTACTTTCAATTGGGATATCTTTTGCTTACCCCCTTCCCCTTTGAGATTAATATACTTCGCCTTCGAAATATGTAATAATAAGTGAATCTAACAATGGGAAACTCTACCTAATTCAAGCAGTTTATTACTCTCCGTCAGCCCTCTTTTTCATAATGCATCCACATGTTAATACTTCTAATCTTGCCCTAAGGTCTCAGCAGATACCTCATATGATAACAAGATAGAACACGGAGGCTGCAATTCCGCGAGAAAGCCACCTTACAATGTGCACGATTTTGGAAGTCAATAATTGAAAACAATCATAACTGATGGAAGCTTTACTTTGTCTTCATACTCGTTTTCATATTTACGTGGTTCGTGGGTTCTTCCTGTCCCAATAAAACAAGAAAAATCCGGGATTCTGCGATTGTGAACTTGGATTGCGGAGCCACGAACTCACGCATTTAGCTCCGGGCAAGTATCGAGTAGCGCGCAGAAGCCATGAAATGAAACCGATGGCTGGCACCAAAGGCGAAGTATAAAGACAAATGTCTTATTTAGAATTCTAAAAAAGGTACATTAAAAGGGCGTTCGCGTTCTAGGAGACGATCATTCTCCATAAATTTCGCTTTCGATGCGTCGGCCGAAAAGCGATTTCGGCACCAGTAACCTTATACTGCAGGCCGACTAAATAATTGTTAACTGACATAAGCCACGGCGTATTGACGTTAATCACGATAACACAAATTAGCCGTCGCCGAGAATTAATAAAAAAGGGAAACAAAGTAAGCAAATCTGGGCGCACTCGAAATAGCCGCGCGGCCTCGATTGAGGTTAACGTGTACAGCTGCGTATCATTTCAATCGATAGGTTAAAATACCGATGATGAGCTTCATCGACGAACTGCAGCCCAGCTGGAGGATTTCCAAAAAACGCAGACCGGTCGAAGTACGATGATCGATTTTGCACGAGCGAACGACGTAAATATACACGTCGTTTGCTCCGAGACACTCCTCAGGTTGGTCGCCGTTTCAAAATCGAAAATAAGGAAACGATGCGGGCTCGTTGTGACTTCAAACTCCTTTTCACCGCAGATCGGGGACTATTCAGCTTTTTGTGTTTCTGCAGCGAAAAACTGAGCTAGGAATCGAGACGAAGTCTTTATTTTTTCATGTGTTATCTCTTTATACAACGGAACTTTTTTCAGATTTGGGGAGGCAGAAAATACCGAAAGACACAACAGTCTAAGCTTTATGCCCCTGGGGGGGGGAGAAGGTCAGATTTATCATATGATATATTTTTTATGCCCCCAACTGATTAGAATAAAGATATAATATAGGCATAATAATAAGGTAGATTGAGATATAAAGATACGATAAGACATAATAAAAACCTGATCAGACGTAAGGTTACTTATCCGTTATGTCTTATTAGCTGAAGTTTTTTTTTTGTGTTTTTTTGGGGTGGGAAGGAAAAGGGGTTTACATGTTCAACATATAGAGCTTTAATTTGAGGATTTCGGAAGTTCTAGAGCCCATCAAGCGTTATTATTTCCCCGAAAAAGTTCTAAGCCCCAAGTAATTAGAAATTTGAAAGTAAACAATCATCACATGAAGAGTTAGGAGGTCTACAAGACCTACGCCACCTTCTCAAGTATCCTGAAGCCCCAGAGGATTCAGTATGCATCCAAATCTGTCATTTCTGGAAAAGTGAGCTTTCGTGGGGTCCTATTTCTTCTATCCCCTCCATCAAAAACATCATTCGATCTATTCGAATGTAACAAAAATCGTATTCGAGTATTCGGTACATTTTCGGATTATTCAGATCGTTGTCTCCATTTGCCTTCCAGCGATTCAGTAGGCCACCATACAGCCGCATAAAGCGTGGGTATTTTCACAAATGTTACAACAGAAAAAATGTGGACACCATTCATTCGAAATTTTCTGGCTTATGTGTGTTTATTTTTCAACTAGATGTAAGTTGTCTTTAATTACAAATTACTTCCGCATTTTTTAAGAGCAGTTGAGATCCAGTGTTTCTTAAATTGTTCGAACTGCGGTTGTGTCTCCTGTTTGATCATTTTTATTTATCTTGGGATCTCTCGTGTTAAACTCACATGTAGGTAAGATATTCGAATCGTTGTAAAGAACGTCTGGCGACTTTTTCAAACCGAAATAGAAATTCTGGTTGAGAATTTTCCATCAGTGTTAATAAAATATGGCAGAAGTGGTGATTTGCCGGTCTTTTCGAAAAAGTCCACGAGTTGATTATTTCAACAAAAAGGTTTATTCACGTAAATTTGAAATCGATTTCCAGGGAAAGTAAGAGCTTAATCAAGGCGCTTCGAGAGGGCAATAGCCCCCTCCAAAGAAGGAAATTGGAATTGGAAACCCTTCAGAAATGGCAGTCTCGCAGAGTGTCAGACAAACCAGTCTCAAGGAATCCTAAAGAAGTATGAAATAGTCTCTACAGTCGTAGGCAATCTTGAAGACTCGTATCATGTTTTCAACAAGTTTAAAATAGTTAAAAGTTTTAAATGAGTCTTGAAAAGACTTAAGCAACCTTGTAGAGTCTTAGCAAGTCGTCATCAAGTCAGAACCTTAAAGAATCCTTAGCAAAAGTCTGAAAGTTGAACGAGTTTTGACGAATGTTGGAAGAGCTTTAATAGGGTTCCCTAGTATTGAACAAACATAGAGGAATATCTATAAATGTTGATCAAGTCTTGAAAACAGTCTTAGTAAAGCCTGGGAAAGCTGCAAGAGTCATCAACGAGTCCAGGATAGTCAGCGAGTCACAAACGAGAACCTTGTAAAAATTATGAGCAGGTTTGGGTGAGTCTTAAATACATATTGAAGAGTTTTCTGTAGTTCGTTTTTAAACATTTCAATTTAATAAAATCTTGAAAAACTTTGGGAGTTTTCACAAATTTTAGTCGTGTCTTAAGAAGCTATAGGATCATAATGAATCGTAAACGAGTTCTGAACTCAGTGAAAGAGTTTTAAACTAGTTTAGGGAAGACTAAGAGATTTTCATCCGAGCATTAAAGGACTGAAGAGTCTTAGCTAGTCTAAAATACTGCCACCCCTCGTTCGTTGTGGGGGCAATTGACTAGTACTGTAATAAACGACAAGAAGTTCCCGAAACTTGTCACCCAGTCAGTAATAATCCATTAGATAGAAAAGCACACTTTGTAAGGTATTTTCATTTTCAACTTTAATAAAACTTTTGGTATTTCTCATCTATTCGTTCGATTATCATCCTGAGTGTAAAATAATTATCCCAGTACTCATCAGGAGAGGGGGTACAAACCAAAGATTAAATTCTTACATATTCTCAACTGTTCCCTTTAAAATTGTATCCTGGATCCGGCATTGGGGTGAGTACAGGTTCTCCATTTTTACGGCACAGCTTCTCATATTTTCTCACACATTCAGGTTTGGATATTCGATTGCAAAAGGGAATTTGTGTAGTTTTCAACTTTTATAATCCTAGAGACTATAAAGTTCTCAGCATCACACCGTGGCTGTGGACAGAGTTATGACCTTTTTTGCGGCATTTTATGTACGAGAAGCTCCCCGAAAAATGTCTCTGGTCGATGAGATCGAATCTAAAATGGCACTGTAGTAAACAGAACTCACATCCTCTTCGAAGAAAATAATGTCAGTACATTTCTGTCAAATAAGTGACTCCGGTCATTTTCATGTTTTGTTGAATTCTGAACAGAGTTGAAGTTCTAAAATCAAGTATATTTAATCCAATATTGTTTCCAAAATTCATATTTTTTCGAGACACCTCTCATTTTTATTTTGCTTGTCTCAACTTTTGAGTTGTGCCTTTGTCTTCAATGATTTTAACAGTTCTCGTTTTTCTTTTGTTTTAGGTGAGTTTAACTGAATTGTGTTACACTGCCCGATGTCCAAAGGTCCAAACCGTTCACCGAACGTACGTAATTTAATGATTTCTTCGAGTTTGTACGACCACCGAGCAACGGTATCCCTTAAGAAGCATAGTTGGATTTAGATCTCAAATCCATATATTCGTATATGTATTCAATTTAGATTTCAATATTCTTATTTAATTCGAGATAGTACCCAGAATGAAAGCAGGATCGGCAATGAAAGAAGAGTATTATATTCAAACAGAAAACTCACAAAATGTAATCAACTATAGAGACAAATTTTACAGCAATACCTCTGGTGTATACTAGGAAGAAATTAAAAAAATAAAAGTATTAGTAATTTAGACAATTCAGCAGTGCCTTAAACGGGATTGAGGAATTGAGAAATGTTTCCCCTAGGAGTCCGAAAACATTAAGGCTGACTATTTTTCGCAGTTAAAATGATCGATAAACCCAAAAAAATGTTCCTTTATTCCCTCTTCTTCTCCCCCAGACGATCTCCATATTCACGCTCCTGAAACCCAGACAACTTACTCGATCTGTCTATGAGAACGAAGAACGAGACCGAATGAAAATGAAAACGAACTACCCCAATCGTGACATCCAATACGTAGATTCTACCTACAGAGACTGCAATACCACCCCCACTGACCGTTATTACGTAAGCCGGAGACGTTCTACGATTTCCTCGAACTTGACAACAATGTTCAATATAGTGCATCACCCACACCATTTATTATGATGACATCTTGACGTCTACCATCCACATCAACGCCCATCTCCCACATCGAGGAAACAATAAGGAAAACAGCCGGCCAAGTTTCACATTTCCAAATTACCCGCTAAATTAAATACGAAAGTACGATTTTCGGTGTTTGCAAATTACGTGAAAATAATAATTTTGGCGGGTTGTTTGTTCTCCGGTCGTTTCCAAATTAATTCGCGCTAAATTAATGCGCCGGGTGCGGAAAAATGACCGTTGAACAAGATTTTTTTATCTTTTAAATTAGACAGAGTCCGATGATTTATTTCGGTGTTATAAGTTACCAAGCTGAAGAGGTGCTCGAATTCGAAAAGACGCTTCTTGCGCTGGCTGTTCAAGCGCATGAGCTTGTGTGCTTACGGTGTGTATATAAGAACGTGCGAAATACATCTGTCTAGTCTAGACGGCCATACGTGTATATACGTGCATACAGTATAAAAATTAGAGAAGTTGAGGGCACGTTGATGTATGGAATATATCCAAAAGTGATTTTGACTAACGTCCAAGTGTATAAAAGAAAAACGAGGGGGGAACGAAATACACCGTTCGTAAGTCTTCCCATTTAAAGGACTCTTGTTTCGGGTGTATTATCGTTTAATTGGTTCGCAATGACGATAAAATTAACGCGTAATCGATAATCGCTACTCACTGCCCCTCCATTGGTCTGGGGGTCGTCTGACTCGCCACTTGATTGCTATTTTCAGTCCAGCAAGTTTCCCATAAATACAAACTCAACTCTATCGATGGTTTCGACTTCGCATCATGTGGGCTGATGATTCGGTCACCCTACAAGAATTCTGGGATCCCCTTCTTTGGCTTTAGAAATTCCTAAGTAGAATTACTACTACGCTGGATCAATGCAATTTGGAAGCAAATCCAAAATAGCTAGTTTTACTACAAGAAGGAAAAGAAAGTTTGACCTCAAGAGTATTCCTGACCAGGCCCGTAGCCAGCCATCTGCGGTAGAAGGTGCTAACTGTTCACGGGGGGAGGCTTCAGGATACATATAGTATATAATGTGAAGATTACTACAAAGTAGTAGTGTAGCCAAGGGGGCGGTGACGAAGGGAGCAAGGTACCTGAAATTGAATGTAAAATATGCAAAAATGAGCCGTTTTTCGCCTTTAAAACGTTTTCCCGAAAAAAATTCTCGCTCGAGCAGTCATTTTACCTTCATTTTTATAAGATAGTCCTCTAATATCTGCGATTTTTGGAAAATACCTCCATTTTCGACTTTTTCTCCCTTGAAAATCTTACACCCCCCCCCTCCTGGGAAAATCCTGGCTCCGCCACTAATATAAACCAAACATTCTGGGAGGGGATACCAAATTTACAAGGTTACAATGAGAACATTGAATTTGGTCGCCAAATTCATAATCAAAACTGGTGATTCAACTTCCGGACAGTTCTCAAACAGCCATTCAGGCATTCAGCCGTCGATATTCAATGTGAACTGGATCGCGAGCCTACCCCTGTGTTTGTAAATAAAGAACGACAAACACACGATTCGTCTATTTTTCAAAGCTAAATCAGAGTTGCCAAGTTTATAAACGTTAAAATGCAACGGAAAGAAAAGTTTTGAACGAGAAAAATATAGAGATTTTTTGTTATTATTTTTATTCACGAAATTTTGCCAAGGGGACTCCGGCAAGCTCTAGCCAGCACCCTTCTGGCTACGGGCCTGTTCCTGACACTAACCTGACTTTGTTTTATATTGTATTATAGAATTAAAAAAAAAAAATTAAAAGCAGCATTAAATACAGTGTTTTATTCAATGTAGCATGAAATTACTTTTCCGATAACATCAGATTCTCTTTTCGAGTAAAATTGAATTTGCCTCCAAACTGCATTGACCCGAGGACTGTATCGTTCATTATTATAGAGATACACCCGTACCCCTCTGAACATGGCTCTCCACCGTTTTACCATTAGATTCCAAAATTAGAGATATTGTATACAAATACAGAGCAGAAGTGAGCTTTTCAAGAACGTATAAAATCATTAAAATTTTACCCGGAGAATCGTGTCTAAGCAATGTACAGCGTAACAGACCTATTTGTGGTTTTCAACCTGATGTGGATACACGGAGAGGGTAATGGGGGAAACTACCCCTACGAAAAAAGAATGTCCGAAATGAAATGTTTCAAAAACACGGAACATCAGTGGCGTCGGTACGGAGGGAGGTAAAAGGACGGAGATACGTTGTACAACCCCCCACAAAAAATTTAAAAACTATCCAGCTATTACGTAGATAAAATGACGCCTTGACCGATTTCAGAGACGAGGTTCACGTGATTTTAAGAGATTTACAAGATTTTTCCATAAAACTTTTTGCTTTTCAGGTTTGAACAATCTAAGATTTGCGGACAATGTAGTTTTAGTAGCAAACGACCTAAAGGTACTAATTGGGAATGCGGAAGAATTTATAGATGCATGTAAGAAAGCAGAGCTGGAGTTAAGCACAAACAAAACGAAGCTCCTCTCAAATGCAAAAAGTGTGAATTAGTAAAAATTGGGAGGGGGAATAATAGGATGGGGGAGAGAGGAGTAAAATACTTGAGGCAAATGATATCTTTCAAAGGTTCAAGGGAGAAAGAAATTTCAAGCAGAATTAGAAGTGGGTGCACACCTTTTGGAAGCTAAAAAATATCTTTAAAAGTAAGATTTCAGTAAGAACTAAAGTGGAAGTTTGGAGGAGCTGCATGCAACCGATGATGACGTATGGGACCTAGACATGGGCCTTGACAAAAACAAATACGAATAGACTCCGAATTACCCAGCGGGCAATGGAGAGAAGCATGTTGGAGACAAAGTCAAAAATGCGGAAATTAGGGGAAAAACTAAACCAACAACATAAGTAAAATTATCAAAATTTTAAAATGGAACTACGATTATAAGGCAGGGTGGGAATGGACGAGAGAAAAGCGGGAAGGGTGGACCCGTATGACAAAAAGAGAAGCAAAAGTAGACCTACAACTCGCTGTCGAGACGAAGTACAAAAGGCGGTAGGACCCATATGGGGGCCCTAACAAAAGAAAATGAAAGGAGGAAGGGGAAGCTTACGCAAAAAAATGGGCCGGTGGAGAAAAGGGAGGAAAGGGTAGAGGGGGTTCTGTCCCACCGCGACGCGACAGGTCACGGGACCCAACCAAATTCAAGCAACATGTAGAAAATCATCACACAATAAAGCTATTATAATTTGCTTTTATCTCCACTTCTGAGTAAGAAAAGAATCTTTCTTGCACTTACTGACTTGAATACTTAATTTTTAGGCTCCCTCCCTCCTCACAAAAAAAAACGACGCTACTTATCTCTAGGAAATTCAAACAAGTATATAAGAGACTTGAATGCCTTGAAGAAGTCTCGAAGCATTTTAATCAGTCATACAGAGCCTTGAATAAGTCTTCAAGAGTCTTAAACAAATCACTAGAAGTATCAAAATGTTTTAAAGAGTCCTAATCAAGTCTGAGAATGTCGTAGTATATCTATGTGAGTCTTAAACTGTCTTAGCAAGTCTTAAAAAGTTCGTAAGAGCTTCACAGAGTCCTAACTAGTCTTGAAGACTCTTACACATGTATGTACGTATCTTTAAAAGTTTTTATCAAGTCTCAAGAAGTTTTAATAACGAGTCTGAAACGAGTCTTGAAAAATCAGCGAGTCCAATGCTCGAGCTGTACACAGCGTGAAACAAATCTGTGAGGGACTAACAAAATCTCAATGTGCATTAAAGAGTCTTACCTAGATTTAGCAAATTCTAAAGAATTTTGAAGAAGTAGGAAGAATCTTGATAGATCTTGATCACATTTTAAAAAGACAATCAAATCTAGAAATTGATGTTAGAACAGTCTTGGCGACCATGATGACAAGTCTAAAAAGTCTAAAAGTTTCTTAAGCACCACGGAAGAAGCTTAGCTAATAATCTTACGGACTGCTCATCGTTAAAAATTTTTTAAAAGTTGGAATCCAGTCAAGAATTCTGAAATTGAGACAGTTTGATAGCACATATTGGAAGGTTTTTTCATTTTCAATATCAAAAAAAGAATGGATAGCAGCACGAGTTCAGTAATGTAATTAAGAAGGAGAATGTACCTCCCTCGATGCAGGAGAAAGTCAAAAATTTTAGAACTCATCCAATTACATTTTGGACTCGATATGAGAAAAATTGAAACCAGCAGCTCCCCGTTTTTTCATTTTTTTTAACTGATCAAATTAAAATTTTGGGTAACATCTAACATTTTCTATAACAGCCCCTTTTTACCAACAAAATTTTCAACTACACCTCCCTTCTCAGGAAAACGACCTATTCATACTTCTGCACAATTTGTTTAAAATTCTATTTATTTCTCGCTTACCTAAACACTCAGTTATCATTTTGAGGGCATAAAAATAATGTAAATACTCACCGGGGGCATTCAATTCTTATACATTCTAAATCACCCCTGCTAGGATTATTCCCCAGATCCGACACAAAACTGAAGTCAAAAGGTAAGAAGCTGTTATCCTGTACAGTGACACCACGAGCAACTATTCGGAACCTAATCTGCTTCAAGCAACTAAGAGGGGAGCAGGGGAATAAATTTTCACATTCTTTGAACATAGCTAGTTTTTAAAGTCTGAACAGCCAAAAATCCTAAATATAATGCCAATAGCTAGAAAATACAAGAGCCCCATATTTACGTTAATATCAACATTAGGGTAGCCCTTTTTTACCTTGGGGAAAAATTTTTACAAATTTTTTCAGGATCTTCCCCCTTGATCGGTTTTAATAAGAAAGAAGAAAGTTTCCGCAAAGTGTCAGCTCGATCACGTTCCCTCCATTTATTACGGGTAAACAAATTCTCTAACATTTTTCATCTGGGATCTCAGCTGTGATGAGAATTCGTTCACATACTCGTATATTTCAACAGGCTATATGATGTTGATCAGAATGGTTTGGCTCCATAATCTGGGAGAATAGTTCCGGGTGTTGCACCAGAAAGGAAGCAGGACTAAAAAGCAGAACTCGAAATAGCGGTTGATTTATAGATTTTTGAAGTTGCTGGATTCAATTTTCAGAGTAGGTTTTATATCCAACTCTCTGCCCTCCGAGGTGTCACCAAGAGGGTTGGCACTGAATCTCATTTATTTCTATGAGATGGCACATCAGAGTTTCAAGGTCACTAAACTTGATTCTGGGAGTGATTTTTGGTTCTAACTATGAGATGCGACCAGAATTGAGTTAAAATTACAACACTAATTATCTTCCCAGATGGTTTTACAGACAGAGAACCATACAGTCAACCAACCAGCCAGGCAATCACTCAGTAATCAGACAGCCATACATCAGCCAACTAAATAGATAGACAGGAAGGCACCCATCTGGTAATTTTTAATAATAGGCTGGTTCACTTGTCCTTTGTAGGCTCAAACCTGCAAATATAATTTTAACACTTCCACCCAGTTTAGCTGATTTCAGAACACACGCAGTAGACTTTAGGTTTTTACTAACCGAAAAATAAGTTAATTTTTCGTAATCGTGATACGAATGCAATCACAGATTGTCGTCTGAAAATCACGTCGAGTAAGTTGAGACTTTCAAAAGCACTGCACTCGTTGCATTCATCTCGAAATTTAATACAACAATTTTTCTACATACTTCTCTGTCAGCAGCGTTGGGGTTATCGCATTATTAAAATTTTTCTGACGTTACCCGACAGTAAGGAGCGAAAACAAAAAGAAAGAGTTAGAGGAAATAGTGGTCGCTAGTTTACATATTACGATAAGTGCTGACATATTTATAAACAATACACGTTTATCCATCTTCAGTTTAACGGGCTAAATATGCGAGAAATTTTGATAAGGCGGGTCATTATTTTCTTGTAGCGGATTTCGACGAAACTGAGCTGATGCTGAAGTATCCCGTTAAATCACGTCGACCGCGAATCGACGTCGACATGACATCAAATCGACCTTCTGTCACTATTTAGAATTCACTCATTGTCGACGTCGACTTTTCGTCGAAATAGTTCTGGGGTTGTCGAATATAAATCGACTCAACTTGACTGCGTATCGACGTCGAAATCAGGTCCACGTGAAATTCGTAGCACTTCAAATCTACGTCGAAATTTGAGTCGATTCTGGGTTAATGCCATTCCGTGCACTGTAAATCCACGGCGACATCGAGTCAAATTTGAGTATATGATTTTCAAAAAGGCTAAATCAACATCGAAATTCAGTCGATTACGGGTAATAAGCTTTTTCGTAGACTGTAAATCGACGTCGATATGAAGTCGATTTTGGGTAAATGCTGATGAAAAATGTTATAGAGGTAACATAATAAGTAAGTTGCGTTGTTAGATATTCAGATATGGGGTGGGGGTCGGACCTCCTATTGTATCCACCCCTTGTAATAGGTGGTATAGTTCTTTCATTCGAATGCATTTCGACTTGACGTCGACGGCGAAATTAAGTAGCACGGTATGGTTTCAAGTTCGACTGGCTTTCCACTTCAAGTTGACGGCAAAGTTAAGCAGAAATTGGATAACACATGTGACTTTAAATTCGACTGCATTTCGACTTGAATTCGACGGCGAAATGGAGTCGAAATTGAGTAGCATGGAACAGTTTGAAATTTGACTGCACTGCGACTCGAAATCGACGTCAGTTAGCGGTCAATTTAGTTTAAAAATCGACTCCATTTCGACGAACTTTCGTGAAGGCCTCAGTTCGACATCACATTGCAGTCAACTTTAGGTCGACACTACCTAACGACTCCAAGTCGACTCAAAATCGACGGTCGACGTGGTTTAACGGGATATCATATGGGACTTCGCAACTCTAGCTTTTGTAATAGGTAAAAACCCGAGGTGGTGTAATTAAGAAGTTTATGGTAAAGTTATCTGAATAAAAATATATAACGGTGACAGACAAACTCTCAGAGCTTGTTAATTTCCATTGTGCTAGGCATAGGAAGACGTCAAGTACAGGCATGGCACGTAAAATATGTCACCCTTTGAGGTGTTTTGCCACACCTGTAGCTAAATGAGACATATCTGTGAAAGTTTTAGTTTTCGTTTCAATTTTTTGCTGAATTTCAGGATAATTTGATAATTCAATTGACACTAGAGAATAGACTTTATATTTTTTCAAAACGTTTTTTCAGTTTAGGCGTAATAATTGAGGAGCTTCGACATTTTAAGATATCAAAACTTCAACATTTTATAAATAATTTCAATCACCACGGTAATTATCTTCTATAAAAATTTTAGAGCGTTGACCTATCCCCCTCTGAAAGCAAAATAAGCCAGAAAGTTAAGGTTTAAGAATCAGGCTCCTGATACTCAACTATTAAAATATTCAATCTCCGAGTACAATTTTTTAATTATAAAACAAATTTTGATAGATAACAATTAATTTACTTTATTTGAACAAAATACTTTGTTGAACATTGTCATCTGTTAAATTCCACGGGTTTTTCCAAAATAGTGTTTACAGATTTCAGAAATAGTGAAACGCTGTTAACACAAGAAATACAGCCGTTCTTTTCATTTAGATGATACTTAGCTGAAGTGAAATTCTACGCTGCATAAATTTAGTTTGCCTCATTTGTTCTTAGAAACAAATATTTCTCGAATAAGATCGAAAATTTAGATCAGCTTCCAAATAACGCGATATAAAAATAGAGCGTTACAGATGTATCTCTCTTGTAACAGAACCGTGAAACCGTCGAGTTTATCATTTGATTGTGCAGGGTGTCTCAAGGTATATGACCCCCTTCAATCGACTAGGTAGGCAACCTATCCTGGCATGATATAGATATGTTTGCCTGCTCTATATTTGAAGGGGCAAAGATACCGACATGAAGAAATTATGTGCAGCATTAATGGAAATTTTATAGTGCTGTTACGTACTTTTAGATAATAAGAGAAAACAGCTATGGCAACTACTGAAAAAAATAACCACAATGGGATCAACAAGGTTTTCACAAAACCAGTTTTGATTAAAAACTATGTACCTAAAGGTGCTCTTAACTCTACAAAGTGTGTTCCAGTTCTCCTTCGTCCAGTCCAAACCTGCAACCAGGTAACCGTCAGTTCCCTCTCAATCTCTCCCCGATTATTCAAAGAGGGATCACATATTCCAGTCTTGTTGAATAATATAAAACTGTTATTCTAAAATTATGCTGATTTAGTACAAATGGAAACTATGAGCGTGTTTTGTTATTGTTCGTGTAGTAATAATAAAAATGTGGATGACGTGAATAACCGACGGAGTGTATTTCGAAAGAGGAATGAGGAAATAAACTTGAATTAGACCCAAATAGTTACGAAAAAGAATTTTAGAAATTTAGATACTACACCTACCCATCCAAAAAAAACATGTATCTACCCGCTGTTAAGTAGGCATCTACATGAAAGTCATTTGGGTACTTGAGAGTTTGGAGTAGCTTCAGGATACTGTTGCTACCATTCAGAAAGAAAGATCGAAGGTAGGTGTCGAGATGTTTGTTTAGTAAGATCGAATAAGAACTAGATTTAGCGAAAAAATCAACAGAATTCGAATATGGAGCCACTGTCTAGCTAGACAGCAAACGAAGAGCGAGAGAGAAAGAGAGAAAACGATGAGTAACCAGCAAATATGCTCATGCGGAGTTTTTTTTTTTTTCATGAAAGCCTTTTTTTCTCTGTTCAAGTAATGTACATTAATAGCGAAAGATTTGTACAACGCCGCGGATACTCACGGGGAGGGGAAAAAAGGAGGAAACATCTGAAGGGGAAATCTGTAGGGGAGGTCCAGCAAAAACATTTCCGCGCGCTTTTCCTTCTGCCATTTTCCTCCCCAAAATGGTCGTCTGGATCCGCGCCTGCATTCGACACCATGATACAGTTTCGCAAATCGGCACATTTTAAACATATCAGCCTACAATAATGTGTAGTCGGTCTCAAGTCTGGAAACCAAAATTGTGCACCAAATAATTCGTTTGATTAGTATTAATTTACGGGTACTGCGATACAGAGCTATATACCAATGTTTCTCTATCGAACTCACTTAAACCAACTCACTCAAGCCCACTATCTTGATGACAGCTAGTATTCAGATAAAATAGGTACAATTCTTCACATCTAAAATCATGATCTTCAAATTATTCTTATTGTCTCCAACATTCCAATTTGTTGAAAGTAGCCGGCGTATGACTAAGAGAAACATGGAGCTGTGTTTTCTGGCCACTGTGTTAACTCATCCAAGCAAAAATTACCGGCTAATACTGAAGAAATTGCGACCGGAAAAGAACTGTCACGTACATTTTTAGTACTTACAGTTTTTAAGGGTTAATCCCAATCGCATTTATCAAAATTTTCAAATTAGAAAACTAAAATAGTTGGGAGTGAGGCCAAGGAATATTTTTGAAGAGTATAGAGGAGAGAACCGCGCATATCACTTTGACACAGATCATCGCATTCGAAAATGATTGATATTCTTTCCGAGAGAGTACTCGTTCTGTGAAACAAAATTAAGCAACCATCGTATCCAATATAGGTATGTACTTTTAATAACATCGTCGAACTCGTATATACCGTTCTCCAAACAAATCTTTCATTTTCAACTAGGAAATTACAGACATTCGTTACGACCCTTAAAACAATAAACAGCACGTTTTACATTTCAACGATTCGAAGTCACGTCGACCTTCATCGTTTCCATTATTTTTAGGCACCGTGTACGCCCTCCAAATATATTTCGGAAATCCGGAAAGTTGTCGCGTTCGAGATTGTATTTTCTGAGGAAAGTAAAGGCTTTTGGAGGAACCGCAGTCAGCTGTAGAGTCTTTATGAAAACAAAAAGAAACGCGTTCGTTTTCCGCAGATGCTGAGAAACGTTTTGTTGCGCCCCCTGTATGTACCGGCCCCGTTGTCGTCCCTGTTTTGTCGAAACGAATATTTTTGTTTGTACAAAGATATTTTTAAACTCGTCGTGCACCGTGTACAATAACAACGAGTGTTTAACAAACCTTTACTGGACCGATGAAGTTTCGGTGCATTTCACCATGGTCGGAGTGAGTACACGAAATATGAATACTCGAAGGAAGCTACCGGCTACGATATTAAAACGTATATCGAACGACTTTTCGGATATAACTTTTTCTCCGCTTAATATTCTGGTGCTTAATGACGCGCTGGCCCGCCTTCGGTCATCGTAAAGTTACTGCAGCGTGAAAAATTCGTAATGCATAACGGAAATTCGTACGCCATCGTTACTCGCAGTTGAAATCCGAGTTCAGTTTTCCTGGAATCCGTTGTCATACGCCAGCAGTGTCATTAGATAGTTCACACAAGCACCTAATGATCCGGGGATACTGATTCGTATCGTCATAGAAAATACTACTTCATGACCAGATATGACCAGAGCACGTTGTTTTGATCCCAACCCTTGCCCATTTTGGTACACAGAAAGATGAAACATAAAATATTCAAATCTCAATTTAATTATTTTACGTTTTAGCCCCTTGTGGACCAGTATAGATGGGGGTTGGGACCAGAATAGCTTACAGTTCTAGTTCGTCGGTAATATTTATAATAATATGTATCTACACAGTAGATGCAACATGACTGCCGTTGAAGTTAATAAGAAATGGACACAAGAGCCGACGAAGTATTAGAACGCATTTTTAAAAATCAGCTTTTCTTTCGCGGACCGGTCCGTGTGAATCTTTTTTTGGATTGATTTTGGCAGAAAATGTTATCAAAGGAAATTAGGGGTCCAAACTTACAAGACAACAATTCTACACAATACAAACAAATCACATAAGAAGCAATCAAAAGTTTTTGTGTTTTTTTTCTAATACTTTTTGCAGCATTCTAAACCTTATCTAGTGTCAGCTCGAACACGGTGTGGTAGCGAAAATCGAAAAGAAAGGAGTAAAGTAAGTGTCCCCTTGGAGTACATGTTGCCAAAACCCCAGTATATGTCATAGAGTAAGCTTTTCTAAAATCGAGAGAATTTCTAAAAAATATTTAGAGCATTAATTTTGTCATCACTGCGTTCAAATATAAGGAGACTTCCCACGAAAAATATCCGCACCAATAATCGCGTCTCACAGAAAATATCGATGAACCCTCGGAACAGTCACGTCTCACATCGCTTCACGCCCGCTGACGAGTTCGGGACTCGTCGGGGTCCCAACACCGTTTCACGCCCGTCAACGACTTCGCGATTACATTCACGCCCGCTGACTAGTTCGTGACTCGTCGGGGTTCCAATGGCCAGCTGCCGCTACTTCACATTTCCCTTAACACCGCTGGTGAATTCGAGGCTCGTCGGAAAAAGAAAAAAATTCTGTCGCAAAACGGTGAAAATCTCGCTTCCTGTTAGACAGATTTTATTGTAAATTAACAGTGTTCTAGTCCTAGCTATGCTCTTATCAATTTACATAAATTTGACGCCAACATGCGTAAATTTTAAGACTTCACATTTTGGCCCACTGTGGACCCATGGATGGAGGCTGGGATCAGGCCAACCTCAAAAAATAGAATCTCCAACTTCAAAAACTCCAATTTCTATTTATCTGACACATCTAGGAGCAGTTCTTAGGTTTGCTTCCTTGTGGATCTTTTTGGGTTGGAAGGGGCAAAAAGTAAGTAACTTTAAATATGAGTTCAGCGCACAGAGAAATCATGAAACCGGATCTTTAAACATTTTAATGTATGTTTATATCCTTGCCATGAACTATAACGATGAAGGTTCACTTTTTATAACTATATCAACTCGGGGGCAATGACCTTGAAAATTTTTCTAATAAAAGTGCGTGTAGGTGTGTGTGCGTGTGTAATTGTGTATGTGGCTACTTAATTGGTACACTAATGAAAACAGTTTTTTGAGTCAAATCAGTATTCTTGATCAAACTCGATTTTTAGAATATTTTAAAACAAACTTGGAATTTTTTATTCTGGAAAATCCTAGGTTAACCCATTCGGTACTTTTGACGAATATGTTCGTCAAGCTGCAGCTGGCCCACTGCACCTTTGACAAATATATTTGTCATGTAAAGGTACAGTGGGCCAGTTCCAGTCTGACGAATATATTCGTTAAAGGTACCGAATGAGTTGAAGGTCACCCCTAAATATTTTTCGAAAATATTTAGCTTGAGTGTTTTTACACCTACTAGAACAGATTAAGCTCTTTGGAGCGCGACTTTTCAGAAAGTCTTTTTTCGGACCACCCTACTATACCATTAGATATTTCCAGGAAATTATGAGTATTCAGCAGCGCCTGAATTGAAGGAACAAGGTGCAATTGACCCCTTCCGTGAAGATGCAACGATAGTAGTACCCTTTGCCTTCCCTTCCCCCAGTTTCAACGAAGAAAATCGTAAGGATAAGTGCTCGCCAACAAAAAATGGTGTAAAAGGGCGGACCCAGAACCAAAACTCCTCTATGACGATAGATTTAATGATGTTGACCCTAAAGCGATAAAAAAGACTTATTTGCGAGTGAAGCGAGCAAAATTTTATCAACTTTACAGAGAATTTGTACGAAAAAATTATATTTTGAATAGCCATGCGAGATTATCCCCTGAATCTCGCTCTCTTAAAAACTGACTATGGTGAAGGACAAACACGGTGGGCGCGTTTCTGTGGAAATTGTTCATGTTCTACTGAGAATTCTACAATTAGTGATTGGAAGGCAAGTGACTAATGTAACATTGCAATTAGCAACTCAAAAAAATTTCTAATAAAATATTCAATTTGTTTAGCCAATTCAGTTTTGAGTATTTTTCGGTACGAAGTTTGAATTTTAGGGCTCAAATCTGAGCCGAATCAAAAATCAGATGCATTATTAAAAATCAGCGATCCCCCCCCCCCCATAGAAAAACCTATTTCAAAACTTTGTTCCCATTTATGAGTCAATTTAATTTTACCCATTCCATTTCCAAAATTGGGATTTCTGGACCCAAATCTAGACCGGATCTTAAAAATATGGCACACTATTCAGAATCAGCAACCCAAACTATTTCGATATTTTATTCTGCATCTTTCGAATTAGAATCCCAAAGTTGATTGGAGGTTCGAGACCCCTTTTAGGGAAGATAAATTTTTTTACCCGAAAAGAAACTAGACCTTATCACTTGAGGACCCATTTCCATCCAGCAAAGATCCGAATTCGTGATTAAATAAACCAAAAAAGAGGGGGGGGCTGGTTTGTGAAACACCCTGCATAACCGATGTCTTCTGTCACCTGCAGGAGTTTCAGTTTGTAAAAAATTATTTAATTTTTAGTACTGTGCATATTTTGTTAATGTTTTGAGAAGAATGAATAATTGAAATTCAAAATTTTACTTCAAATTTCATCTTCACACAAACCGTTGAAACATTCGGTGTCAACTGACATCTATAAGAAGAAAAAAACTTAATAAAGAAATAAATCTCTCAAGGTTAATTCACCAGAAAATCTTATTATAGGTAATAATAATATTGCTATTAATTACAAATATGACGAATGATATTACAACAGCGGTCTGGTTGGCCGAGTGGATAGCGCACTGGTCTCAGAATCCGGAGGTCCACGTAGCAACTCGTTATACTTCGATCGAGGCCGTTTTTTTTGGTAAGAAGAGAAGAGGGCTAGACAGCTCTAACAACCTCCCCGACATCATTGAGGTAATGCTCGAAAGGGTGGATTCCAGGGCTCGGGTTGAGAGCAAAATTAGAAAAGAGGATTACAACAATTTTATAATAAATTAAAACTCATATTAATTTCTATTATTACTATTAATCGTTTTTTAGAATACTTATAAATATACTCGCATATTACAAATATTAATATTATTAATCTGGGCAGTTGGTTGAATGATAAATCAAGATAATTTGGGGTAGATCAGAAATTTGGGGCAATATTTAAAATAATCGCAAAAAGAAAAAACTATTCAGTAGCGTTTTTAATTTCTTAGTCGGGTCTATTCTGACCAAAACAATTTCTCTTTTGACCTAATGTCTCAAGGAGAGATGAAAAAATTTCAGATTTTCTTACAATACTCGTATTTTACTTGACCACAAATTTTCAGTGATGGGTTTGATACTTCGTTTGATTTGTCAAGTCACCTTTGGTTCATTCGTGAGATGAAATTTCTGTTTTGATTTCTATAAATCAGAGCTGAATCGAAAATCTGACGGAACATTCGTATTTAGGAACCCAAGAAACCTGTATTTCGACAGTTTGTCTGTCCCATGTGTTTCCGTAATATATGTATTTACAATTTTCGTGTATTTACTGACCCTCTTTTGGCGAGAAGGAGGGAGTTCGTTTTAGCCTGTTAGAAACTAGATTTAAGCACTTCAAAAGATCCTTCTTGCTTATATGATAATCCGATAACGCGTTAAGATAATAAAATCATCCGCTTATAAAATGGGTAAGTAAGGCTTGGGGATCAAGGGGTAAAAGTACAATGAAATGATTTGGATAAGATTTTAAGAAGCCAAAAAGTATTTGTGCAACTTTGATGCTAATATTGCTGCTGACACAAGAACTATAAAAAAGTAAAGAGCCGCCGCTGAAGACTTATGTACATAATTCCATGCAACCCACAGACATGTGAAATATATGTACATGATATACGTATGCGTTGTATGCTTAAATTTAAGCTCGTTCTACTCCGCGTTGCAGTCATGTTACTAATACCTCTTTGTTTACCACCAAAGGCGAAAATATGGGCGTATCCCTCTCAAACCCTCTAAAATCCCTCCAACCACAGAAAAAACTAAAATATGAGTGAAAGAATGTTTAGCATTATGTTAATACTTGTTAACACCCATGACCCCCCTCTTCCCACTCCAAAGCGGCTATTTGCACTATGCCCACCACTCGCTTCAAGTGTGATCCTAACTGAAGTCTTTTCAGAAGTTTAAAGGAAAATGGGCGACCTTCATATTTTCCCGTCATACATCGTTTCATGTCAACCCCAGCTCTCATTCTTACCATTTCCTTCATTAAAACTGGAATGGAGGGTAAAATAATCCTACCCCCTACCCCCAAAAAAATGGTCTCGGAGAAATCCTCCCTCTTTCTCGTTACGGCTGTTTTATAGTTCACGCTAGTTAATTGGGATGTTCGATTAAATGAGCCCAAAATTGGAAAACCCTGATTAGAAGCTGTCCGACGAAAACCGCAGATACGAAATTACTGCTCGGTTATTTCTATTTAAAAAAATTCACATGCTACGCCTCCGTATGTCATTGAAGCTGCTACGGATCGTCTAGAGAAGTCCGTTAACCTCTTATCACTTCACATTTCACAATTTTTCCGAGGGCAACAATTTTTCGTTTCATCAGTTTTGCTTTTTTGAGGATAATAATTAATTAAGTTGCACGACGCGTACCGGCGTATCGTAGGCATCGCACCGGGCAGCTGCAGCACAGCAGGTCAGCAGCATTTCCTTCGCTCGATCTGGACGAATGACCACTGAGGCACTGACCTTCGACACCTCCACAACGACAGATCCGTTATCATCTCGATATACCCGTGAACGCGATATTGTTTGATGGACATGACACGAAGTCCAGGTTTCCTTTTCAAATTCGTACCGGTGACTTGGCGCTCGAACTGTAAGGGCGCGGCGCTGGAGACGGATTAATTTGATTCACCTGAGATGGGTCCAAGGAACCAAGACCTCGGTTTTCACTAACGAACGTTTTTTTGTTTTGTTTTTTCATTGCAGTTCTTCGAGAACAAGTTAAAAAACAGAAATTTAACTGGACAAAAGCCATAAGCTCAAATAGCCGACCTTGAGTAGGAGGGGGGGCTTCTTGCAAGGGGGCTGACGAATTAATATCAAAATAATGCTGGAAATTCTTAAATTTTTTTGGTCGTGTAATTTTTCAGTAATGGAGGGTGTCTTTCAGAGAATGCGAAGGTCTGCCCCCTTCCTTCATTTGCGTCCATGATGAAAGCCCACGAAAATGAAGTGTGAAAAACTAATAGTGTAACGACATTCGCAATGAAAGTTTTCTTAACAAACTGCTCTAGATTAGTTCTTTAATCAACGCGCTGGAAGTTCCCAGTGATCTTGATCGATTTTGGTAACTCAGCGGGTTATTAGAATGACGTACGGTATACCCCGAAAAAGAGATTCACAAAAATGAAAAGCGAGATACATAGCGCCAAGCAAACGGTGTTGATAGAGCGAAATGAATATTGACGTGGCGGTTGGACTGAAGTAGCCACGACAAGGCTAAATTAACCCTGCAGAATCACCGGGTCCAGGTCCACGGGCCCGAATCAAATAGGGGTTCTCTATAAGAAAACTACAAACCACTCAAAAAGCAATGGAGAGAAGTATTTTAGGCATAAAGCAAAAGCATAGAACTGAGAACAAAAAGATAATAAGAAGGTAACAAAAGCGAAAGACATAGGGAAGGTAATCAAAAGACAAAAATGGAAGTATGCGGGTCATATCTTGAGACAAGAAGGGAAGTGGACAAAAGGCTTGGGTGCCGTACAATGAGAAAAGGCATAAAGGTAGGCCGCTGACGCGTTGGCGGGACGAATCCAGGAAGAAAATGGGCCCGAAGTGGAGGAGAGTAGCCGCCAAAAAAGTCGAATGGAAAAGATGTGGGGAGGCATATGCCCGAAAATGGGCTAATGACAGCGATGGGGAGGAGACTCCCCCCAGTTCACTGCCACAGTCGCACTGTAATTAGGTTAAGGAAAAAGCTGTCATCGCTGAAACATAGTAACTGGGTCATTCTCTGAAGATCATGAAAATTCGCGTGGGCACCTACATCTCGGGAACCAACTGAGCTAGAGAGATTATTTCTTTTTCTGTACATAGGTAATAGTCTCCCCTATGATCCACAACATAAACTTTCCAAATTTGGTAGAATAAAAATTTTGAAAAACCTGTTGAAGTTCCAAAATGTCATTCGTCGTGGGTGTGAGTAAAACAACTTCGATCGCAAAATCGAAAATAACGTTTATATTTACAAATATTGGTACTACTGGATAGCACGGTTGTGATGGAGTGCATTGAGATTATGGATTGGTAACAGTGGAAGCATAGTTTCCTGGCTCCAATAGACACAGTAGCTGGGATCAAGATCCGTGAGCAAAAAAAAAAAATCATCCGTCATGGGCTGTGCAACCAATCAGTGAACCGTATTACTCGATATTTTGTAACCGGAGAAGAGGCTAGACTGATTCAATACTTTGATAAGAAGCCCCGTCCAGTGTCTTTCTCTCCAGCTTCCTAAGAAAACCGAGAATTATCAAAATATCGACAAAATAGCGAGTGTCTGATATTTTTTCCGTCATCAGTAATGGACACTTGTGCGCATAGGCGCCGACTTGGCACTTCTGCCTCCCTCCCTTCCAATGAAAACTTTGGCGGGGCGACCCCCCCCCCACCCCAATATTTTCAACTCAAAAATGGAAAAAGTACAAAAATTTTACCATGAATGTTTAAATTCAACAAAAAAGAAAAAAAAAAGAAAACAAATAAGAAAAAATCGATAATACCGGAATATAAGACGTGTCTCAATAAAATAATCAAAGAAAAAATCGGGCTCCGACTGATTCTGCCCCCCTCCCCCAATATTTTCCTTAAGTCGGCGCCTATACTTGTGCGCGGTCACGTAAGATAATGAAAACGTGAACAATACTCGTTTCAGGTAAGTAATAGATCGCAGATGAAACTCATCTACTTCATTTTTCTGTAACATAAAAACCTGGGTTCAGACTCACCATTTTCCTGAAATCGTTATCCATCCTGGGCAATCATTTTTGTCAATCGTCATGGAAAGTCACATTTCGATGTTCATGACGATGACTCGACTGAGATTTAAGAAGGTCGAGTGTTGTAAGAATGTTCTATTATGCATCCCCAAGGAGTTAGCATAAAAAAATTTCATTATTCAATAGTTCAAATTTTGTGAAAATAAAGAGCGTATTTTCATGATCTTCGGAGAACGACTCAACTATGAAATAACTATAAATCGTAAAAATTTTATTTTACAAAGTTTGAAAAGATACATACAACTTTAAACTAAAACATAGTTACCTTTCCGATTGAAGCATTTATGCCATCGGTTTACTAACTTATAGATGCCTCCCCAGTAGAATTCACTGTCCAACGAATCAAACCAATTTAGAACTGTTTTTTGCAGCTCGTCGTCGTTGTAAACGGTTCTATCCATGTATCTTTTTAAACACGAAAATGAATGAAAATTAGAGGGGCCAAGTCGAGAGAGTGGGCTGGAGGTGGAAAAACATCAGACTTGAACGACTTCAATAAAGCAGTAGTGACATGAGAGGCGTGCGGTCTTGCAATAAGTAAACACCTGGAGTCACTAATCCGGGTCTACAGTCTAAAATTCTTTCACATAAGCGGTTCAGCTGATCGCAGTTACCATTGTACAATACTGGAGAAAATCAACCAAAACCAAAAGAATTCCTCGAGCATACTAGAATACGCACGCCATCATTTTGTTTACAGCACCCGAAAATTTCTACACGAATACTAACATGGAGGGGAAATGTATTGTCCTAATGTACAAAGAATGTAGAATCGTGCTATGTTGAAGACTTACAATCTCTCCACTGATTTTAATGCAACTACCGTTGTTACCTTAATTCTTGAACATCCCTCATAAATTGGTTTGATTCGTTAGACGGCAAATTCTACAAGGAAGACATCTATAAGTTAGTAAACCAGTGGGAATGAATGCCTCAGTCGGGAAGGTTACTATGTTGAGAAGTATTTAAAAGTTGTATCTGTCAAATTTTGTGAAATAAAATTTTTATGATTTACAGTTATTTCATAACAGCTCTTGTTACCTTACTTTTTGAACGCCCCTTGTAAATTGGATATGTACGAGTGATTCTACGGGGAAAATAAATTCTAAGTAAAAAGATAATCGTTCAAAAAAAGTGAGAGATCAACATTTGATGATAATTATCTCACTATAGAAATAGTATCAGTGTTCACACTCACTTTTTTTCCATCTCGAATGTTTCAACTATAGTTTGTGGGATATAGACATCTCGGATTCACATAATTGCCCCATACAATTAGCGTTCATAAACTTCGCTCAATTAGCAGCACGTGCGGTGCCTGATGTGAGGTACTTTCAAATTCATCAAGACCCCTAACCCGACCCGAGACGATCGTAAAAACAATATTCTAATCAAAGGAACGCCGTCTTTGTTTCCTGTATAAATCCGTATATGAGCAGCCACACATGCGAAAAAAAAAAGAGAGAGAGAGGTGAAGGAACATAAAGGTACGATATTCCGACCCTAGACACGCTTGTAAATTACTTTAAATAAATTAAAATTATAAAAAGGGAAAACGGCGCTAGCGTTTGGCGGTTCCGATTTTATTACTCGAGCGCGTTTTCTTGGTAATTTATAACCGAAGACGTCGATTTTCATATATAGCAGCCTACGTGAATCACCTTTGAGTTTATTTAAAAGAAGCTGGCTATAAAAGATTATAATTCATTTATAAAGAGATGGTGTTGTGATACTTTATCAGCATTAGCCGACGATGAGGTGGTATGGCTTTTCTTTCTAAATAAAGTGATCGTTTATTTGTATAATAGTTTGGTAGTCGCCTGTTGTAGTTCGAGTAACATCTTTATTACTACGGTTGGCAGCGACCAAAAAAAAAAAAAAAAAAACAGGTTTCGTTAGCCGAGCCGACCACACACGCAGGATATTGGTCCCTTAGCTGCCAGGGGCAACAGATGGACCCCGGAGCACACGAACCCTGTTTCCACAATGCGACTACTAATCAACATTAAACCGGCGACTGATTACTTTCCCCCTCCAGCCACGGCTGGCCGACGTTTTTTATTAATATAGGATGCTCGATAAATTCCGGCTGATTGAAAATGAGCTGCGCTCGACGATTGTTAACGCTGATAAATGGTGCCCGCGTAACACGAATTTTAACGCTCCTTTTCCCAGGCCGCTCAGTGAAATTTCGAATGCCGAATTCGCTCACGTACGAGCGCTGCCGCCGCTGGGGTGTAATTGAACTCCCCCGAACAAATAAAACACCTTATCGGCCGACCCATCGGATGACTAAAAATACATAGCCCTTGGCTGGGCCACGTCGAACTGGTATAGCGAGATTTTTCACAGCGTCTTCAGTCTCGAGATTTTCAACTTGTTGCTCGTTCGAGTTCGCCGGACTAGGCGTATACGTGCACAACTGTCTTTTATTAATATGAAAAACTTTCGTCAGTCTATTCGCAATCGTGAGAAAAAAATACATCAATGCTGTACGTAATTTCTTCAGAAGCCTGCAGCATTGTGCCTTCAAAAATGACAGTAAGCAAACATATTTGCACACAGTCACAATGAGTTGCCCGCATACCTGTTTGAAGGGGTCATGTACTTTGAGACACCTTTTAGAAATTGAATCATCAATATCAGAGCCTTTTGCCGAAATCAATGACGCAGATAAGCTGCATTAATCCGGCTGATGTATTTTAGTAAGAACCACGGGGGCTTTCGTCTTTCACGCCAAAGAAAATAAACAGAGATGGAGGTTTCAACTGCCAGCTGACTGACTGACTGTCAGTCTATCTGTCTTCTACTTCAAATGATTCACACTGAGGAACAACACATTGTTTTCAGAACTTCTTCATATGATCAACAAATGTTCTGAAGAGTATTTACACTGCGGATGTATCAAAGAAAATGTCAAAATCCCATCAATATCGGGACTTTAGTAATGTCAATATTTGTTCTCGAAACAATTTCAAATTCCTGAGTGTAAATCCACCACCTGCAGAATGACTTCCATCGGTCAGTCTACCAGTCTGTCTATCTGTCTATCTAGCAGACTATCTGACTGAGGCTGCCTGACTATCTGATTGCCTAACAGCCTGCCTGCCAACCAGCCTATGTGTGTCTGTCTGAGGATCTGCTTGACTACCTGCTCGCTTGTTTGCCTCTCTACCTCTCTGTCTGTTTGTCTCTTATTGATCATGCCCCTTTTTCCTGAAAGCCAAAGTAGTTGAGAATAGTAATCCAAGATCTTCAGCTCTCACCAGAACCAGTGGTGTGCGGGGATTTTCCTTAGGAGGTAAGCGATAAGCATATAGATGAAATAAAAATCAGAATAAAAGTATGAAATATGCTACTACAAAACGGCATTGATGAAATTATTCAAATTGTTGCATCCCTGTGTAGGGTCATTCTACTTTATGTATTTATTCTTTTTTATGACGAATAGTAGACACAGGGACGTATCACCGAAGAGTTTTTCCTGGGGCGAGGGGAGGGGGAGCAAAAATTTTGAAAGTCCCAACTAACTCAACTCAAAATTACCAAGTACCAAAACCAAAAGAAAACAAAACAAAAAAGACTTTCGACATATTGGATTCTTCCAACTGACTCAACTCAAAATTTCCAAGCATTACAGCAAAAAAAAAACAACAAAAAACAAAAAAAAACCTTTTGACTTGTTGGATTTTCCCAACTCCGCCTGATTGAAATGGTAAATCTTCCATCTTCCCAACTGCTGAGTGAAAAATTCTTACGGGGGAGGAGTCCCCCACCCTCTACCAGTACGTCTCTGAATAGACATGGCCAACGAAATAGTAACTGGTTAACCACAAAATGTTTTCATATGGCAATACGTGGCAATGTCTAATAAAACTCGAACCACCTCTCTTTTGCTTAGTTTTTAAAAATTGTCATAAATTCTGGTTTAGGCTTCCCACCATTAATAATCTCTAATTGTTCATTAGGAGTAAGTCGCGAGAAAACGGATTTTTAATATGATCTCAAATATGCAATTTTGTGGGCAAAAAACACAGAGCATTCAAACATAACGCGTTGACTAGTAGAAGAACATAATCACGTTTCACTGTAAATTTCGACGTTCGTGTGTAGCCAAGCCGATTCCAGAACGCAACCAAACGCACAGGTTTCGTCGCGTTGAAGATGCTAGTGTGTTTTTGTGTTGGTAATTAACACCAGGCGGAGTGTAAGTGGTGCAATGTTACGTACAGTATGCAAAAGAAGCGTTAGATCCGACGCATAACTCGCTGGCTCATACAAATATACATGTACGAGGATTGCCAAATGCCAAACAGTATACATTTCCCGTGAATTTATTATACATATACTTAAGCATAAGCGTTGTAAGCGTCAATACAGTCGCTGTTTTGTCCAATATTTCATTATCTTTTGTTTGTTACTAGTTGAAGTTGATATTGTATATGAAAAATCATTTTCTCGGGGATCTTCAGGGTAAGCGGGGCTTACCTTGCTTGACTGGAATGCACGCCATCTCGACAGTATAAACTAAGAGACATAAAACCCGAACTCCAAGATTGGTCTTTCCCGAAAGGTTTCGCCCGCGTTCTACAGACTGCTATTACTCGCCTTTGTATCGGATACACAAAACTCACACACAATTATTTTGTTACCAGACTTCCCCTCCCCCCAATATGCGAATTCTGCACCAACACTGCACTCACCATCTCACATGTTCTCAACGAATGTCAGCAATACATGCTCCCTAGACAGTATATCTATGGTCTTACTACATATCCAGTCACCTACACACTGACATCAAAAACTGAAGACCTCATACGAATCACGCAGTTCTTCAGGGAGACAAATATTCTAGTCCATCTGTAACTCGTCTCATTATTATACACCTCCTGCCCTCCTCCCACAACCATCTGCTGTCACCATGTTAGTTTGTTATTGTCTTTCCTGTTTCCTTTTTTAAATGATATCTATTTTTATGATTAGTTGTTCATTGTTAGTGAATTTATACCGATTAATGTAAAGATTAGAAGATCGACGCAAATGACCTTAGAAGTCGAGCGTCGCAAAACAAAATAAATAATAATTAACTAATTTTTGCAGGAAATGGGCTGGTTTGATTAGGAAATGAAGTGGTTCCGGCAAAAGAATGGGCCTCAATGGTACGCATACAAAATCATGAATAAAGCGGGCGATAAATTTATTGGCATTGTTTTGGATTGATTTATCTAAAATGGTCATATAGAATGTAGGTAGGGAACAAAAAAGATTGGGAAGAAGTTAGGAAAGTATTGGCAGTACGTTTGAATATAATGTAGATAATAAAAATGCAATGAAGGCCAGACACAATGAATTGAACAGAATGTGTCAAACTAAACGACCAGCTAAAACTAAAAATTTGGAAGCTCATCCTGAGTAATTGAAAGTTGGTAGAAGTTTTTTTTGTTGGTATTCTTATTCGTTGAATTTTGACAGATAATAGGCTAATGATGAGGAAATGAGTCAGACTTGGAGGACCTTAATGGCGTGCATCAATAAATCGTGAGTGGAGAGTGCAAAAAATGGACTTGTTTGAGCAGGAAATGGACTGGTTTCGGCAGGGCCTCAATTATACGCATATCAAAATCATGAACGAAGCGAACGATCAATTTGTTGGGTTTTTTTTTTAGACTGATTTCGACAGAAAATGTGCTCAAAGCGAATGAGGGAGCCGGACTTGCAGGGCATCAATTGTACGTATAAATAAATCGCGTACGGAGTGATCGAAATCGTCTTTTTGCATTGGAACAATCGAACGGGTTTTTTCTTATACTTTTTGTAATATTTCCAATCCTATCTAGTGTCAGCTCTAACACGTTTGGTAGCAAAAAGAAAATGATAAAGGAGGGGCCAGCTTGGCGTACACGTTCTAAAAACCCGAACAGTCAGAGAGTAAGCTTTCCTAAAACTGAGGATTTCTCAGATATGTTGAGCATTTATTAGCAAGTATTTTCTCGCTTGCTATCAATACTTTTAAGTATAAGGGCTTTACACAAACAGTATCTGTGAATCTTCGAAACAATATCGTGTCTCACATCGCTTCACAGCCGCTGAAGAATTCGTGATTCTTCGGGATCCTAATGGCTCGCTACCGCTACTTCACGCTTCGGTCAACACCGCCGGTGAATTCGAAGCTCGTCGGAAAAAGGAAAAATCGTCGCAGAAAACCATATCTCGCTTTTTGTTAAACGGATTTTGCTGAAAATCAATGGCGTTCTGTTGCTAGCTATGCTTTTTCGATTCACTTAACAACTGTTCTTATAACTTAATTCCTTCTCAAGTTATCACTTGGACAAATTGCAATACATACATTTATATGATTAGTGTCATTCGCTTTCTTTTGTCATGAAACATCGAGAAGAGTTACTCCATTCCCAAGTCTCATCATCGGACCAAGAGTAACGCCTGATTTTTAATTTAAAGAAAAAAAAAATCAGCTAAAAAGGTTCTCTTGTTCTTTGAACATGGAGACAAGAAAGAAATCTTGAAAAAACAGTAAATCTCCAAAAATCTCTCTATCGTCTTTCTGAATACTTTTTCAATTTGGAGGGGGGGGGGGTGTACAATGTACTTCTGTACCCCCGTTCTAATGCCAATGATTTTATTTGTTTTCATTCCCGCGGATTCGCGATTTTATTGCGTCCCTTTTATACTCGTATACCTACTCGGTGTTCAGTAAGCAGCTCGCACATTAAACCGACAGGCTAGTTAATGCGCCGCCAAATAAGGATTATTAATGCTCGCAGTAGTAAAATGCAATAAAATTACATTTTAAATAACAAAATAAGGATAACAGCGCGGACGTAGGTGTGATGTTAAGGCCGATATAGCCAGACTATAAGGTATCAATACAGAGACGATTTAACTGCCACGAATTAAATGCAGAAATTGTTCTTCATTTGTATTACAATGCGAATATTGAGTAATAATATGTATAGCTATGTAGTATGTATAGCTGACGAAGAACAGAAAAAAATAATAATAATAGAGAGAAAGAAGAACGAGGAAATAAATAAAAATTAAAAAAAACTATGTGTGGAGTAAAGGTAGTAATACGAGTACGGGTATAGTAAAAACAATAAATGCGAAGAGGTGGAAGTAGTACTACCAGATACTATTATGGTTATATAGAATTATCGTACACACAGAACTGTACGACGATGCACTTCGTAGTTCTCAGATAGAGCCGTTTAGTTGGCAGGCAGACCAAAGTATCGGTTTATAGGCTACAGTAAGTCCTACTTATACATACCCTGCTTTAGTTCAGTTTTTAGAAAAAATACACAGTAAGTTACACGATACTTCTCTCAGGAAGTTACGAAAAAGACATTATCAAATAGACACAGTCCTTGGAAATAAAGGAAAATCCGTTACCAGTAATCCCAGAACTGTCAGATTCAATATTGAAAAGGATCTTCGAATCGAGTCCTGTAAATACTAGACTGTCTAAAAGTAGGCCCACACGAGGATGATCAGCGTGTTCTGCTTGGATGATCAACCTGGGCTGACCAGTCGTGGATAAAACTCTGTCGATGTCAACACTTGTTCAGCTTTTTGCTTTCAGCCAAAGCATGAAGAAATGGAAAATTTAAACTGAATCGATAATGCGAACTTCCACACTATTCATCATCTTGCGAACAGACCGACATCGGGTCAATCGAAGATGAAAGGCTGATCGTGACTGTCCAGCTTTAATTAGCTGACATCTCAACCTCCACACTACACTCATCTTTGGCTGATCATCCACGTGTGGACCCAGCTTAAGAAAACAGGAAATCAAAGGTGCATCGGTAGGTGGCAGTGATTGAAATCCTTTTTATCTGGGTAATATTTCCCTTGTCCCTTCGAAAATTAACATTTTTTGAGCGGATATACTGCGCTCCATGATTTCAATTTTGGTCTGGTCAGTCCATTTTTGATGCGACAGGGGGTCTATCGACGTCGAAAACTAAAAATAAAGAACTGTTGGAGGACTATTGGGAGACTTTGGGTTTTCATATTAGGATTTTTTGTACTTTTCTTAGTTTTGGATGGTCGATTATCAATAAGACTTTTATGAGAAAATCCACAGATTCTCTTTTCTTCAGTAAAAATACATCCCTTTCCTTGTTCAGGGGTCTCAGTCTCCTAAAGGTGCCTCATTCTGATAGAAAGTCGCCTAAAAATTCGAAGGGGAAGTATTTTTCCTAAATAAAAGTAATCCTTAGAAATTTGCTCATAAAAGTCTTCGATCATGGAAAACGGGAGAAAAATTAAACACAATAAATCCCCCAATAGTATCCCATTTTTAGTTTTCGATTTTGGTAAACACCCTATAATATCAAAAATGGACTAACTAATGGTAGAAATATGAAAAATTAATACCTATATGGTAATCCCCGATATTTCTGCCTCTCAATCCTTTCCTCCTGCCTACCAACGCTATTTTATAATACCCATTTTTATATCCGTGGCGCTAGAAGTGAACCCAACCTCCATCGCTAATTTCACAACCTTCTAGTACCAACCAGTATCTAGCGCTGTGTTTTGTCTCAAGGATCCAGGACCCTAACCATGAGGGCATGGGGCCCCATCATCCTTCAGAATTGGCAAATTTGCAATCTCGGGGGTTCCACTGACAAAGTTACGCATTTTAAAGTTGTTGTTTTTTTATTTATTTTATTTTAATCAAGTGTTGGAAAATTGTAAATTCTTACCCCCTTCTTTCAATAAATTTGTTTCGCTACAGTACGGCCCTACAAGGACCATCATAAGCAGAGTCAGGCAAGTTTACAGACAGACACATAAACAGAGAAGAAAAAATCAATCAACCACCATTAGTAAGCCAGCAGCCAAATAGGCAGATAGACAGACTAGTAGACAGAAGGTTTCCATGTTGGAGAAACTCAACTGAAAGATGAGATCCAAGATCCGCGAGTAAGGTGTCCTTTTATTTCCAGAAATTTAAAGCAACAGCGTATTGTGACATAACATAAAAAGAAAGTACATACTCATCAAATGTTGGCTTATAAAAACGAAAATGAACCCACGTTAAAGCGACGTCAAAGTTTCAAAAATACGATGCAATATGCTAAAATAGAGGAACAGAAAGATTTGTGCGTTAACTCTCTTTAACAGCGAAATTTCACTGCCATTTGATGCAAAAAGTTCAATTACATATTTTTAAATGTATGAACCTACACGTTACCCTGAAGTTTATATCGAAATGGAATTTCGTGGCCTCAAAAACTCAGTATCTGTCTCAAACCTATGCATTTTCTCCTATTCCTAAAACCCCCTCTACGTGCCATAATTTTAATGGTATGTGAAAATCAATTTAAAAATCGAATCCCATGACCCAGATAACCTAAGAAACGATATGCATATTGTGTTAGCGCAATTTTCGACCCTCAACTTCCCTAGGATGGGGGAGAGTGAATTAAGGTCAGGGAGAAACAAATATAAAAAAATGAATTTAGTAGCCTAAAAACTTAGTTATCGATTGTCAGTTTTTCTCATGTTTCTGTAAAGTTTGAAAATGTTCTCAGTACGGTCTTCATAAATTGAACAAAACATGGAGAACACAATGCTAATTAAGTGTTATTCAAAGGTTGGAAGACTAGGGGGAAAATTGCAGGGGAGTGGTTCCGCTGACAACTTGCGCTCCAGCTGGTCACAAGAATTGGTAGTTCAGGAAAAATAACCAAAATTCTACATTTTTCTCTTTAAGACCTTCATTAATGGATAGCAGTGAGAACGACTATTCTGACAACCCCTCCCCCTTCTGAGAGTTCTGGGCCATTACAAAAATATTGAAAATTTTACGAGAAACAATATTTATTTGAAACACTTTTTTTTCTGAATTTGACAATTCTCAATATTTTTGTAAAAACTGATTACGGGGCTTACCTACTAACACAAAATTAGCAACATGCAGATTTTCTCCTTTTTTTCTGAGGCTCATGGGACCCATTAAAAATAAGTTACGCGAAACTCTCGCTTGGTATCCATTTTGTTTTTAAATTTTCCTCATTCGCCTAGACTATAATGCGAACGAACACTAAAAAACTTTAAAGGCCTTTGTAAAATGGTTTAGTTTTGGTCTTTTTAAACAAAGATTTAGGTACCTTCTGAGGCTTAAAAGATTAATCATAGAAATAAGAAGGAGCCAAGCTCTCTCCAGGTCTTTATATCCCACAAGTATATGTTTTTAGTCTAGACCAACAAAACCGGATTCATGTTAAGAGTCAAAAAGACCATGACCCCTAGGAGATTAATTGAAAGGGAGTTTCTGTAAAAATGAAATTAATCAAGTTGGATGGGGAAAAGAAGCAGACAGGAGGACAAAGAAAAAGGGAAAAAGTGATCGCCTCTAAAAATCGGACTAAAATTTCTTATGGGAGCAAGAAAGGGGGTTTATCTTACTTCATATTTTTCTTAGAGGTCCACTCTTTTTCTAATTTGCTCTCGACCCGAGCCCTGAAATCCACCCTTTCGAGCATTACTTCAGAGACGTCGGGGTGGCTGTCAGGGCTGTATTTAGCCTTCTTCCCTTCAGGCCGAAACCCAGCCTAGGTCGAAATCTAGCGAGTTGTTACGTGGGCTCGAACCCGGGACCTCCGGATTCTGAGACCAACGCGCTGTCCACTCGACCAGATGTGATCAATTTTGATGGTTTATCGATTTTGTTGCATTTGGTAATGTTGATACAATTTTTTTTTGGCTCGGTTTGACCAGTTTTGTTCAAGTTCGGTTCAATTTCAGTAATACTTGGTAATTTTAGTTCTTTGAGGCAGATCAGTTCGGCAGGGCCGGTGCCAGTTATAGAAGTTGGTAGTATACTTGCTACACACGAGAAAATTCATGTGTAGCGAGACTACACATGAATTTTAACGGTCGCACATAACATTAACCCTAATAAAGAATGAATTTTTTTTTGTGATTAGTCTTCGTAAATTTTTTCTTGCTACACATGCACGAGAAAGTGAAATAGTGCCGGCCCTGCAGTTCGGTTTCGATTAAGTTTAGTAAAAACCGAATTTGCAGAGAAGTTTGCATGGCTATGGCCCACAGCATGTAGCTAGAAGAGGAAGAATGGGGGGGGGAGCAGAAAGTGGAAGAAAAAATAAAAAATCCAATTTGGCCTAAAAATTACAGATTTTATACCGAGGAGGGTTGAATTATTGATTACTAGCCCTGGTCTCGCGAGCGTATTTCACATACGAGTAAATCACTGCCCTGCTGACAGACATATATCTCACCTTCCCCACTGACTATATGTAAATTTTGAGGCAGACACAAAACCCAAGACAAGCCAGCCAGATAAAAAGTAAGATTCGCAGCGCCGAACAGAGGGCCAACACAAGTAAAACCCTTGTCAGCGAAGGGGTTGGTCTATGAGGCCTCCCTTGAAATTTGTATCATTTGAGGAATCCTAGATTATTTTTACTGAAGGAAGAACAGGTTGTCAACAGTGGTAGAGTTATAGAGTTAAGGTGTCGTATGGAAGTGTGGGGTGGATTGGGCTCCCTCTCCCCGAAAATTATATTGGCACTCAAATTTCCTTACCCCGCAACTGCTTGTCTAGATCAGCGAATGAAATGTAATCCCAACGACAAAGACTAATTACTTACAGAATATATCCCCTGGTTATGGCAGAGGTACACGAGTGCGGTCGAGACTTATTTATTGTGCCCAGACAGTTGCTGGCAGACGGAATATTGTTTCGCTGGTCTCGAAAGTACAATGTCGCGAAAAACAAATAAACGGAAAATTCGCGTTTACATTCTCACATAAGCTACTACGGACAGCCGTCGAGTCTGCTACATCGTTATGAGAAAATACGCACTTCATTTTCTTTTCTTTTTATTGTCTCAGTTTATCGTGAAAAAATTAGAGAGAAAAAAGCATCACATATTAGACCTTGAACTAAGTCGAGGTAAATAACCTTCAGTATTTTATTATCGTCTTAAATTATTTAATAGTAGACCACGGAGGTCTTCGCAGTAATTAGGTTATTGGTGTAGTAACAATACAAAAAAGAAGCAGGAAAAACTACCTAGCAACTGTAGTAAAATAACGTTGCTGGGAGAAAAAAAAAACCATCGTAACGTAAAAAAATACGCCAGTGGCCATCTTTATGTTGCAGACTCGCAGTCTACTGGGCGTTCTTCGTCACAGCGGGACGCAGCAAACAACGCCATTAATTCCATTTGAATCGACAATTTCCGAAAAACACGAACATCGAGGGGCTATTGTCCGTGAGTTTGCCATATATCGGGTGAAAATTTCCGACATTCAACTTCCTTGCAAAAATAACAAAATGGTGTGAAGATTTGCAGAAGGCAACAGCCTCGTAGTCAGCCGCAAAATTTGAATATCTACGGCAGTGTGAGCAGGGGGTATTTCTTATTTTGAACGGTACTGGGGGTTACCTCCCCCTCCAGACACCGGAACTTGAAACTCGCTTCGCTCGTATGAGTTCCTTTCTCGGGACTTTCACGCCTCATCTGTATGCTTGCCTGCCAGTCGGTCTGTTGCATTTCTCACATCTTGGAGTTGTTTCTTAACAATAAGGAAGTGCTAGTTTTCGAACATAGAGATAGATCAGGATGTTTTAGGGAATTTGTTTGAACACCCAGTCATAGAAGTGATGAATTAGTACTATTCAGATTCAGTTCATCAAGTCCTTGAAACAGCCTGCTAAACACGCTCCAAGTGGATGGCAAAAAATTTCAAGTGAGTTTTCATATTCCTACTGGAAATTTGAAGGTATCCTCTCGCCTAAAACAATTTTTGAGAAAACAGTATGGTACCTCTGTTTTTAAAGAAAATGACGCATTATTTGATCTAATATGATCCAAAATAACGAAAGAAACAAAAGTCGGATAAAGGAGAACATTGTGTCGATTCTAATGAAATACTAAGAACTTTACGGCGTACCTGTACAGCAGAGTTATAAGAACCAAGATCACGTTACCTCTTCATACATCAAACATGTATCGGTTCTCTTCTCTCTCTCTCTCTCTCTCTCCCCCCCACTTTCATCATACACCAAAAATCCCACTAGTCTTGACGAATACTAATTAATCTTAATACCATCTTCAAATGTCTGGAAATAGTCTGGACACGCAGACATAATGAATCTCAACAAATTGCAATAAATCGCAACGGTCTTTCTAGCGTGTTATAGAATCTTCTCAAAGCTTAACCGATTTTCATGGACCACGTTTTAGTCAGTTTCGATAAGATTTCAACAGTGTCCTAGCAGAGTATTCAAAACAGCTACCAAAGAAAGCCATATTCAATACCTGGTTCGACTTTTAAAATAAAGTCACTTTTGCCTACTTTTTCAAAATTTTGAGGCCCAAATCAGAGTCCGACCAAAAATCGGATGCTATATTCGGAATCAGCGAACCAGCGAAAACTTTTGTTTCATACTTTGCTCGATACCAGACCAGACAAGAGAGGAGGAAGGGCGATCCCCCAGGGCCAGGACTCTTTTGAGTCGTCTAAACTTTTACATTATGCGATAATTTTTTTCATTTTTTTTTTATTATCAAGCCACGAAGCTACACTCTCGGGCTACTATGAGCTCTGAAAGTTTGTTGTCTATACGTCGCAAAGGCATCCAGCAGCGGAAAGGTAGGCAAGAGTGTTGTTTATCTGCTCGTGGGAGTTGGAGAGGGCCAAAATTCGACTATGGATGACGTGGTGATTGGATTTTCGAACACAAAATTATAATCGTACATTTTTTTATGTTTCCTCCCAAGCTCAGATTTTCTCTGGACGGCTCTCCTCGATTCCTTTTCATTTTAAATTTTAAATTCGGTGACCCTCGAGCCTCCCATTTTAGAGAAGAGAAAATGTTTCTAGTCACAATTATAAGGAACATCTAAATATCAGACGTGTCTTTTGCCATTCGCTGATCCGTACTGAAAATAATCTGGGCGAGGAGGGGTGCGCATTTCGACAAATGCCCTCTATAACTTACCGGGAAATTTCCCGTGACCCGTGAAATTTAGGCCGGTTCATTTGGGAGTTCTGGATCGGTATTAGGGAGAGAGGAGAAAATAGAGGCATTGTAGAAGGATAGTGAAAATGATACGTTGGGCCGATGAAATGGTCATTTTTCCGTAGCTTTTTAGAACTCAATCCACCTTTGATCCTAGATATACCCAGCACAAAAAGACAGCACGATCAAACGACAAAGAGTTATAAGGCTTACCCCCTCCCCTCTCCATGTGGGTTCATTTTGAGACATGTTCATTAGAATGTTCACTGTTTTCCACATTTTTGAAAATTGAGTGGGCTACCCTGATCTTGCTCCTCATCATAAGGTATTATTGTCACAAAATGTTTCTGTGAGAAGTTGCCCCTTCTAGACTTATGTAATTTTAATGCTAGTTTCAAATCTGGTTTCGAATTTCATTTGAGTTCTTTTTCACAACGAAAATGTCATTTTTGTAAAACAAGTAATAATTTCTGGGTTCAAAAATTTTTCATCAAAATTCCACGATCATACCTAGAATTGGTACGAAGTTTCCATTCAGAGACACTGTTTTATCTTTTCGGTGCTGAATTAAAATTTTTTAGAAATTTTAGCTTTCTAAGGGTCATATATAAGGGGAACAAAAGACTGAACTGCAATTTCAAGGTCAAATATGAAATCAGTGTGAGAAATAGATCCACATGCATTATTAGCTCGATGATATTGAAAGTTTAGAATTTAGCTTGAAATACGGCTGGACTTGTACTGTTATGATATGATGTTCAAATTTTAAAAATGCCTCATGAATCCAACTTTTTCCTATAATCATTTTTTTTCTTTTCAAAAATTCAGAATTTTCATATAGAGTCGCATTACATGGTTGGACTGAGAATCCGAATCAAGTTCGAATCAATCTTGATTCAAAAATACGTGATTTGATCTAAACCATTTTTCTTTCTACAATCCGAGATCTGAATCATTTTCCTTAATCCCAATCCAAAAATTTTGTATCATTTTTGAATTGTAACGGTATTACAAGTTTCAAAAAAAGGAACGAAACAACACTAGATTTCCAAGTTTCTTCCATTAGATCAATCGATGAATATCATTTGTTACTCATAGGCGCAACCAAGGGGGACTATGGAGGCTATAACCACCCCCCCCAGCCCGGAGCATTTCTAAAAAAATACCGGGGTGGCCAAAAGTCATCGTATCATTTTGCATGCAGGTGAAAAACGAGGTAGGTACACTATCACATGATAAAAATTAACGTTTCTCCTTTCATTGCTCGAACAGAACACTTTCGTGATAACGGTGTACAGCACGCAGCCCAGCAAGCTGCGCACTCTGCACTACCGCGATAGAACAACCTTGGAACTCTGATGACTTTTGGCCACCCCGTTATTTAAGCTAAAAATCACAAGTCACTTATTTCACTTTTCATAGGCGTAGCGTGCTGAACATGATTTGGGGGAGGGGGCAATCCACTAGAGAAAACTTAGCTTAAATTATTACCGAGGTACATAAAAAATTATATTTCTTTATTATAACTTGATGTAAAAATATTGGGGACACCTGCCCCCGTGTGCCCCGGACCTACGTCACTGTTAGTTTTTCATATGAAATTTACGCCTATCCTAGATTTCTTTGGTTCAACCCCTCCCAGAGATAATTCTTGGTTGCGCCTGTGTTGTCCCTGACTCACTGCAGCCGGCAAAGCAGACTAGGGATACTGATACGCTGATTTGATGTGTTTGACCTTCGACGAGTTTTCGGTGCTTCGTGGTTTTGGCTTCAAAATTGCGAATTTAAAATAAATATTGAGATTTCAGTCTCATTTTTCATTTTCGAATATAAACCAGTACATAGATTGCCTTCTGTTAAATAGGAGAGATAACATAATAGTCAATAATTGATATCCGTAAATTTTCTGTTTATCGATAAGAATTTTTATCAATAATTATTGATAACTTTTCGTAAATTTTTGATAACTATCAGTATTTAATATCAGTTCGAAGATCACGGAAAACATCAAAAATTTCATCAGATTTCCGAACATTATTACAAAACGTTTCAGATTTGTACGAAATCTTGCGAAATTTTGTCAATTTTTTCCAGTAAACATAGATAACAAATTTCAAACGAGTTATCAATAATTATCAGTAATTGTCAATAATTTTTGCACTTTTAATATCAATAGGGTGGAGGGAGGTGAGAGTAAGCCGATGTAATCTGAGAAAAATATTCCGAATCATTATTTCCATTTGGATCCGCCATCCATTATTCAAATCATCATTTCTATTTGGATCCGTGATCCGTAATTCGAATAATTTTTTGCAGAAGATCCGCGTTCTGAATCATTTACCTATGTAGTTTATGATTTGCACAACACTCAGTCCTAATGCTAAAAATCGGTTTCCAATTTTTTAGAATGTACTTCATTCAGTAATTTCAAGATACAAGCAAGATTATTATGTAAATCCCATGTAAAATTTGAAGCAATTTGCGGTACGAGTTAATATAATTCAAAATGGCTGAGAATTTTGTGGCAGTACTATCTCAGGAACAAGATCAGGGGATAGCCCAGCCAATTTTTAATTGTTATTATTATTCTTTTTTATTACAATCTTGGGTTAGGTAGACAAGTCCCTAACCCGCCCACCTCTGAGCATAGGTTTCCGTCAGCCAGGCCCATGTTTTTCTATTCCTGGCTGTACTGACCCAGTGATACCCTACAAACACTACAATTTCGTCTAGCCATCTAGTCGATGGCTTACCTCTTTTCCTTCTTCCATCGTACAGAGCCCACACCGCAGCAGCTAAATTCCATCTATTTTCCTCCCCTCTTGCAATATGCCCTGCATATTTTAAGTTCAATTCTTGAATTACAAGTACATACCCCAAATTTTTAGTGTTAGTGATAGCCTGAATTTTTTGATTACTCACTTTATCTTTTAGTTTAATACCCAAAATACTTCCAAGCATGACATATTACACTTTTTGGAGTCTAATTGTTTGGCCCTTGGTTAGTGCCCAGGTCTGAGCACCAAACGACAGTATCTGGAAAATACAGCTTTCCAGTACACGGAGCTTAGTTTGCAAACTACTTCTACCCTTCAGAATGATTTTGTGCGCTCGAAAGGCTCTCCAGGAGTTTATTGTTCGAACATTCGCTTCTTTTTTGATTTTATTTTCAGAAAGACATTATTTGGCCCAAATATCTGTATTCCTCCACCCAAATTTCAACTGACGTGTTTTGCCTTGACATTAATTTTGTTTTCTGATACATTCATACTCAGGCCTACCTTTTATATTCTTGATTTAGTTCGATAGCCACTGTACTCAATTCCATTATATTTTTACCAATTAAAATAACTTTAATGAAGCTTTCGATTCTGTCTCCCACAGGAGCGTGTAGAACTCACTGGCCTTGCAGGGTGTCCCTTTAAAAATCCTTCACAACCTATATATACAGTCGGTGGCGTAAGTGAAGCCCGATAGAAAGGGGTACAAGAGGACTCTCTTTCACCGAATATTTTCAACTGCCTACTTGAACAAGTGTTTCGGAAAGTAGACTGGGAGGGCAAAGGCCTAAAAGTGAACGGTAGATGGCTTAATCATCTTCGTTTTGCCAATTTTTAAACATGTGGAAAATAACGAACGTCCATGCTCATACTACTTACCTACACGCAGCCTTCATTTCTCCTTCTTGCAAACTGAACAATCAAGCGCAGAGCAAAGGAGTAAAGTAGGTCGACAGCGAATGTTGGGAACAGGGGCCACTTAAACCGGGCATGAGGTGCTTATGGCCTGGGACAGAAGCACTTTCCAGCTAAAAATAAAATGACTAGACATGTGCTAGCATGCAATTCAATTTGCTGCGGATGGGTGCACTACTTTCGAGCCTCCTGACAGGAATTCTGAGATAATTACTGTCGACGTTTCACGACAAAAGAAGAGTGATCTTCGGGAATCGCTTGCTGAAAGTGCATTGGCGCTCTCTGCTCGTGAGCAATCAACCGCAGAGCAAAGGAGTAAAGCAGGCCAACAGCGAATGTTGGGAACAAGGGCTACTTGAACCGGACAGGAGGTGCTTATGGCCCGGGACAGAAGCATTTTCCAGCTAAAAATAAAATGACTAGACATTGCTAGCGTGCTACTCAACTTGCTGCGGACGGGTGCACTACTTTCGAGCCTCCTGAGTGCACTACTCGCGAGCCTCCCAACAGGAATTCTGAGATAATTACTGACGACTTTTCGCGACAAAAAAGAGTGATCTTCGGGAATCGCTTGCTGGAAATGCATCAACGCTCTCTGCTCGGTGTGGCCGCTATTAATTAATCGAGCTAACCAGGTGGGCCCGTACAATGCGTAAGACGAAAACTGCTCTCGCTACTGCTGGATTAGCGCCAGTTGGAATTCACGAACGGCGGACAAACACGGAATATTTATTATCACGTATAGCAGAGAGGCACATACCGCCACAGTAGAAACGCTCAAAAGACGATCGCATTCCAGGAAAATGTACGCTGGAAATCGCATCGGAGCGACCGGCGCGCAACTACGTGTAATTATATTGTAATAAATGAAAAACAAGAGAATTCGGTACGAGTGTGGAATAAAATGTTCCAAGTTGGTGTCCTGCATCACCGAAACAATAATATAAATAACTAAAATTCCAGGTATTGCGAAGACGACCGAGCAAAACAGACATTTTGACAACACGTTTGTCTATAATCGTGTGTAAATGCAACCTGTGGTATGCATTCTTTTGCTAAATGAGGAATCTTGTTGTACATTGTGTTAGGTCGTCTGCGAATTCTTCCCCAGCCACCATCATCGACTGCGCCGATATTAACTATCCCGTTCATCCCGGTATTATATTAATGGTCTTTCCATCGCTTTCTTTTTATTTCAAACTTCTATTACCCGGTGACTGATGTGAGCTATTGGTCGCCTTCCTCCAGCAAGTCGAGCCCCTCAACCCAACCTCAACCGGACAAGTCGCTCGGTTGTCCTCAGTCTTACATAATTCGCAGACACTCGGAGTAAGCGATTTCGTTTTTTGCTCCGACTCGCGATTCGATGTGACCTCGTCAGTAACCGCAGAGGGGCGAGCGAAAAATTTCTAATCGTTTAATTTACATTTCGTAAACGAACCACGGGATGGGAGCTGAGTCATCCGGCCATATGTGACCTATATCTGGTTAGTTCGGTGATTTCGTGTGATCCTACGAAAAATTTGCCGTCTTGTGTACGCAAATGGCGCGTGAAATGCAATGGCCGTAGCAGCGTGCGAGGCCTACAGGAACACGCCCATTATATACTAGAAACCCAATTTGTCGAGGGAGAATATCGATTGAGGGCAAACCGTAAACTGCATCGTTCCAAACAGAATCCAATTTTAGAAAATTGACGTTTTAAATTCAATTTCTGCGTCTCCAACTCTTTCCTCTCTCTCCTCCAGTTATTTCTCTTCCTCCAAGTACAACCACGACCATATCTGTTTCATCTGGTTACTCTTTCTATGCCGCATAAAAGTTAACAGTTTTTCAATGTTCAAAGAAGTGACTAAATTCTGCTTCTACAGGTGCATTCAGTTTGAGCGCCAACTAAGATCCACATGAGTGCCAGACGCATAGCCAGGAATTCTTACAGAGAGTTATGGCTTCTGAGAAGGGGATGAAATGCTATTTGCAGAGCGAGCGAAATGTTTTCTCTCTCCATTCTAGAGACCTGACCTCCGCGTTCATCCCTGAACACAAAAATGACGGGCTGGTTGCCTACCTAAAACCAAACATTGTCGGGGGCAGATCTGTTACTCCACAGAAAGCCCCTCTCTACTTCTACCTTTTTTCGTTCTCTTCTTCTTGCGTTTAGCCAGTATTGATACCAATGATGACTAGTGAATTTCCTCAAAACAGCGATTCGAAGCCATCATCACACAGACAATAGCCCTCGTTCTGAATTTTATATGGCGGTGTCCATATGATGATCTTTCTCTTCCTTCAACACTGGAAGCTTTTCTAAATAGCATCACCTTTTCAAGGTTCTCTCGTTCGCGTCTTGCTATGAGTCCGAGGAAACGGCAGATTCAGTCATCATACACCTCGCTAATCCTCTTTGATTCGTCCATTTTCAATTCTAAATACGTTTGTTCTGCGCCCTCTCCCACGCTTGTCAAGAAAAATATTATAGAGCTATGAGCCAAGATCAGGATTTCAGTTTTTCTAGATTTTTATATCCTTTATCTAGCATGTCTTTCTTGTCTCTGTGTCAGACACAGAGCGAGGGCCAGATCTCTCCATCTCTCCTAATCTCATCTTCAAACTGCACTGTAAAATGTGAAATCGTGGTACAGGAGTACGAGATACTTGTCTCTTAATGAACCACCGCGGTTGGCGGAACTGCGGTTTTTAGGCTAGTTACCATTTCGACATAGGACTCAAGAGAATTTAAAGCGTGAAATGATTAAACATTGTAAATATTCTTCAGCGGGCCTAATTAAAGCCCCTTCTAAAATGGGACCTGGCAAACATATCTACACATGATTTCAATAAGTTGCTTGCTTGACTGGTCACAGGAGGCTCATTCACTTGAGACACCCTATATATTATGTCGCTATTGGTCAGTCATTCTCATCTAGTCTTCTGTGACAGTCTATTTTCTAGCTCTGTACATCTGGTCCCTTCATCTGTCATATGCCTTTATGTTCCTCTATTTTTCTATACAGATAGATGGCGAAACAGCCAGCTACACAAACAGATAGACGGAGAGACAGACAAATAGATAGACAGACTGACAGATGGACAGATAGATAGACACGCCGATAGACTGACATACTAACTAACTGACTGATTCGTTAAGTAAAAAACAGTCACAAGAATGGAATGAACGAAAGGCTTCCCCGGAGAATTTCTGAAGGAATTCGCATAAGGAAACGGATGTTTGGACTAGACAAGGGAGAACGTCATCATATGGTGACCTCTGTTTCCTTTTGTTAAATCATTGTTAATGAGTAAGTACATACTCGTGAACTTCATATGACCCAGTGAGACGTTGAAATTTTCCTAGCTTTAGATAATGGAAGATACTGAATATCTTTATAAGCGGATATTCCCGTCAGCTAGTCTGGTGCTTCAATATCTCAGGATTATTTCAAATAGAAAACAAGATAATGGCAACGCTCCTAATAGGTCAACCAATCTTTGGTTCACTCGCGAATATTTTTAAATCTTGCCGAGTAGACGTATTCGTCACTCGGTACCTACTTTTCAGAATTGCCAATACTTCTGGTTTTTTTTTTACCTTTCGTTTTTTTCCCCTGTGAAACTTGAATCATTATTACAACGAAAGATTTTCAAAATACACGTGCAAAGTGTGCCCAAGCCATTCCCAGAAGGAAATTCTGATCTGTACCTGTACTCGAGGAATTTTGATTAACTAGCTGAAAATTTCAATTATCCTGGTTAGGAGTGATCCAAAACAGATTTTCGTAAAATTTGTAGCTAAAAAAAGAAATGTACCGCTACTCCACAGTCAGTGGAGTTGGCCGCGACGTGGTCAAAAAATAGCAGAAAGAGGGTTGCGAATGAAGTCAGTTTATGGTCAAATAATATTTAGCTATGGCAGTCGATTGACAGTGATCTGAGGCTGCATTGCCAGTGTATATAGTCGGGAGCTGGTGTGGTGGGACGTATTGCGATGCACTCATGCCAAAGTGGCCCCTATGACACTGTACCCCCGGCCCCGGAAACTACCCTTTCGAGTATCGCATCAGTAGCTGGAGGGACGCTTTGAGGCTGGGTCCGAGCCTCCATTTCACCGTGCCGCAACCGGTGCGCGCGTCCTGCAAGGGCCACCATGGGGTTTCCCTACTGACCGAGGTCCGTGCTCCCCGAGCACTCGCCTGGAATTCAGGTCTCCCACAGCCGGACGCGCTGCCTTTTAACTCACCCCTCACCTTCTCGTCTTAGCATGCGTGGCGACACCGGTAGGTGGTGACGACGGGGGGATGGTCGAGAGCTGGACACCGCCAAGATTCTGTAGCAATTAGAGTAACCGTCATTCCTAAGCGCAAATAGCTGATCTTGAGTTGAAGATCTTACAGGAGCTGATGAATCAAAATAATGCTACACATTCTTTTGCTTATTTACTTTTCAATATTTGAGGAGACCTTAGGATTCGGCTCCCAGTCTCCCTACTTGCACCCATACCGTCACTGCCATGTTCACGGTTTCTAACTGCATATATTTTGCCCAATCTAGCATTATTCGTGGTGTAGTTATAGAATCACTGACCACAGGGTCACAACTTTCTTCACGAGGAAATGTTCAGGTATCTCGTGGGCCAGTCAGTTATACGGTGCTATAACTTTCTCCCTTAGTCTTCCTGGAATAAGATGAGAAAATTTCAGTTGAAATTCCTTACAAAATAGCCCCTCATGTATCTTCACGACTGAATTAAAACTATTGTTCTTTTTATTTCAGTGAAGCAGATCGGCGTATTTGGACTGAGAAACGAAACAGTAAAATTGGGCGAAGAACTGAGATTAGTCTGCCGTATTAGAGGCACTCCATTACCAGCTCTACAGTGGTTCAAAGATGGTTCACCCATCATCGTCAGCTCCAAACTAAGGATACAATATAAAAAGTAAGGAAAGGTCAGGACTTTGTAACATTGTAAAAGTAATGTATTTACCTTCGTCATATCTTACATTACTTAATTAAATTAATATGATTTGGAGATAACACAATATTCGGTATGTTTTAACTTGAGCACAGATGCGATCATAGAGGATAGAAATGAGATGTACTTCCAAAAATTGAGACAGTTAGCTAAGTTGCACAAGGGCTTCTTTTTCATGTTATCAACTGAAATCGTGCAGTTGATTAAACCAGCCTTTCTCCGCCGCCAGAAATAGTAACCTTGGTGGGCCCTGAACAATTTCACAGTCAGTGTAATCGAGGTACCGACACCGAGTCAACATCGACTAAAATGTAAAATTCCATTTAAAAATCGATGTTGACGTGGTAACTCTACTTTTGTATCGAATTCTACATCTGATGTCATCGCATTACCCTGCGTACAACAAGTGACGGATCTTAAACGTTGACAAAAGAGTCGACTTTTGTGTCAACTGTGTTTCAAGAGTGGGAAAGGGAAACTTGACATTTCAGTCAAGAAAAGGTGATTCTTTGCTTGTCACAAAAAATCTTCGAACATTTCACTATTCCAGTCTCTTATTTACTATAAAAGGTTGGGAAAGTCAGGAAATTCTAGAACTCAGTTGGAGAAATTAAGAAGAGGGGCTTTTTTCCGCTTCTGAAATGAAATTTGTAAAATTATATTCGGAATTCCTTGTGTCCACCCTCCACCCCCCCCCCTCCCATCAAGAAAAAGTTCTTGCGCTGGCTCTGTTCAGTTATATTGCACTTTGAGTCCCCGCACTGGTCAGAATCCAACCTATCAGTTGTATAAAATAAGTTGACTCTAGCTTTCAAAAAACCACAGTACTTATTTGCTCTATCCTTTTACTTGTAACAAACTGCATCATTTTCTAGCCCTTCCTTTCACTGCAAGATCGAACGATTGTAGTTAATTTTTAACCCATGTTATGACTAGTCAAGTCATGCAAAAAACTGATACACTTGTTCTCATCCTTGAATAAGGGCTCTTGTACACAAGCAGCTTTAGCCGTGCAATGAGCAGATGACACCTGTACAGTACATTATCAGACAGTAATATGCTGCGCAATAACGCACAGAACAGGCATTGGGCGGTTATTTGCACGGTTAACCACGTGATACCTGTACCGTACATTATCATGCAGTAAATATGTTGCGCAATAACATACTGCGCAGACAATAGGCGGATATCGCGCGGTTAAATGTCACTTGGTAACCACCTCTGACACCTGCGCAGTGCATTATCAAATGGTAAATATAAGGCAATAACTTACTGCACAGGTACTGGGCGGTTATCAAGCAGTTAGTTATCACTTGATAACTGATACCTGCGCAGTACATTGTCATACAGTAAATATGTTGGGCAATAATATATAGCACAGGCACTGGACGGCTATTGCGTAGTTATTTGTCACTTGTGCACCAGAGCATTAAAAACTAATCTGATAGTCACTGCGACAAGGGATACAGTTTGTTGCATGGCTTCACGTGTCTGATATCATAGGTGAAAAAATAGCAATATGTTGGGGATGTTGGCCTTCCAGTAAACAGACTGAGCAAACAAGTGGTGCGATTTCCCAAAACCTCGAATCAACTTAGCTAACATGGCTGATGGGTTGAATTCTGACAGGGAATTAAAAACATAACTGATCTGCAAGAATCTGTTCTTCACCTTTCATTACAGAATATGAACCTAAGATAATGAAACCGTTTCATTTAGGTTTTGGTTCTCGTTTTTTCGTGCTACGAACATGAATGAAACCAATTTCCAAGATCACGTTTGGTTTCTTAAAAACACAAAAAGAACCTGTTCCATGAAGTCCAAACATATTTTGTCTTAAAGCCCTGGTCTAGAACCCAACTCATCAGCTGTACCAGGAAATTTGACTCTGTTGGCCCCAGTCTGTCGCCGACTAGCAAAACTTCAGAGGGAGCCTCTTTCATCTTAATCCTCTGGGCATCTCCACATAAATATGAAAAGGATTCGGGTACTCTGCCCCCATTAACGCTTTCACTTGTCAACGTAATTACATATTCTATCATCACACTGCATTATCAGCATTATGATCGTTATGGACCAGCTTCTTAATCGTGAAAATTGTGTTCGCATTGCATTAGTTAACTCATGTAGGTACATTCCTCCTTAGATAGACCATATTATAATATTCCCTGTCGGTTCTAACAGGAGGAGATCCTTGTTAGTGATACCGGAAGTCAGAAACAGCGATTCCGGCAAGTACGAGTGCAGAGGCCTCGGCGTGCAGAGCATAAGCCCAGTCAGCTCATCGTCAATAGTCAACATCGACGTGAGATTCAATAACAGTGAGTATTAACTCGAAATTTTCTTTTTTAACAAGATATATACTTATTATTTCCCAGAATGTCGCTACGACTCGCATAAGTATAAATTCGACGCTCGATTTCCAAAAACTCAAACATATTTTTATCATTCGCCGAACAGTCGCTCAGCTTGTAAATTTGAATCCAATAAATAACCGATACTCGGGATCTGCGTGCCATTTTACGATTTTTTAGAATCGTGATCTAAACAGCTTTCTGGCAAGACGTTTGTACGCATTCTACGAATCGAAAAAAAAAATCGTTAAATTAATAATCGACTATCACCGAGGTCTAATTAAGTACACGTACATCACGGGCACTTGTTCAGTAATTGTGTTATTTAATTTATATAGTAGTGTGCTCTCAATAGGGCGTCTGCTAGAGTTACTTTCCTTAATACACATTAGCGTCTTATTCAGTACTTAAGATCTATTTTACCGAACAAAAAAAAAAAAAAACTGGTGTAGAACATTATTCTTTTATAATATTTATAACTTAATCGATCCATAGGAGGTATAGTTTGAAACGCACGTTGCTCTACCAGTACTTACAAATACGAAGTCCCTTATGATAATACCACCCAAGCAGATATGCGTTCTTCACATTAAATAAAATCCGTTTTATCGATAGCATTCGATTTTCTCTCCGCCCGTTTCGTTGTGACGATATCGTCTCAATCTAATTCCTATATCAAAATATTATTCACCAATAATGAGATACATATTTTTATTTTCAGTTACGTCTTTGTGGCCTTTGGAAGGAAAGGCTTGTCCTATGCATTTAGTGTATTGTCTGAACGGAGGTACCTGCACGTACTACGAAACGATAGGCGAATTCACGTGCCAGTAAGTATCGAATTTTATTCCTGTGACTTAAGGGACTCGATTCGAAATTTGTTCAGAATTATTACGAGTATATACCAAGGGTAACGACACAAACCAGCCAACTTCGGATAGAACCGGCAAATTCTCAAGATATTGAGTGATAAAGCCGTATTTCCGAGCCCCAATTACAACCCAAAACGTTCACTTTCCATGCAGATAAACGCCAATTCGAGAAGTTCCGTTTTGCTGCTCAACCATTTGTCCGATTCAAACGGATTATGTCCATTCATATTTTCTCCTGGAATAACTTGAAAGTGGAAATTTATCCTCAGTCTTGCAGCAATATACGCCTTTCCGTGGTCTCGGACCTGTACACTTCCGTTTTTCACACTCGGAACTTAACTCTTAGAAATGAATGTTGTCTCCTGAATTGTAGATTTGGTTTCTGAATCCACTTTTATCAAGTGTTCTAGATGGCAATGGAAGTGAAGGTCGATCATTTTATTCAGTAATTGGAAAAGAAAGAAAGAACTCGACAGATAGAGAAAATGGGATATACTTAGTGTTAGAGACATCTCAGTATTTAGATCCTACATACGAACTCCTGGAACAACTTTGTTTTAAAAAGCGAGACCGAGGAATGGGCAAATAGACAAACAGGCAAAATGGACCAACTGAAAAATCATAATACGATATAGCGCTGGATTTACACAAAAGATAACAAGGGGAGCCAAAAAAACGAGATCACAAAATATAAAAAGGGATGAACTACAAAAAAAAAAAAGAAAAAAAAGAAAGATTAAGAATGTAAAGGAATCATGAACGCAAGTCGGTGGGGGTATTTACCCCTTCCTCAATTCACTGAAAATTCCCCCTCCAAAAAATTTGAAAATCAGGTATAGAAATAAGACAGGGAAAAGTCGTGCTATTCAGTTTCTCGAGTGACTGAAAAGAATTGCCTCTTCCCATTTGAAAAGTCATTCGCGCTCATGTAGAAGTAATAAAATCAAATCCTATGTTCAGCAGGAACAGGTCTTTTAATAAGTGTGAAATAAGGCTGAGCCGAATCTGGAAGAATCTTAATCAAATTCTGAAAATTACGGGTGGAGCAAGAGATCAACTTGGGAAAAGATGAGTCCAGACAAAAAAAAGTCGGTAAAAGCCTTAAGGCTTTTGCTGCGAGCAGAAATCAGTTTTTTCTTTGAAAATACAAACATTCCGGGAGAAAAGTTCTCTTCCGCATCAAAACCCCATTGTACAGAATATAAAAGCATGCCTGGAACAGTCTTAAACGAGTCTTGAAGAGTCTTAACAAATCCCAAGAATCTTAGAAAGGCTAAAAGTAAAATGGGACCGGGAATGGTCTTAAACAAGTCTTAACGTGTCTTAGCGAGTTCTCAACAAATCTGGAAGAAACTTTAAACTCTTAAAAAGATCTCAAAAAGTCTTGCCCGAAGGTGTCTCAAAAAAATGTGGATGGATTGGTTCAGAGGAGGCTTAAACAAACCTGGACAAGTCTTACAGAGTTTTAAACAAATTTGGGAGTTTTTTAAGAGAATCAAACGGTTCTGAAAGAATCTTAAACGAATCTAGGAGAGTCTTAATGAATACGACTAGAAAAGAGTTTTAGTAATTCCTAATGAAACTTAAGAAGTTTCATGAAACTTGAATACCTAATTTTAAACGAATCTTAAAACGTCTTAGCGAGCTCTAAACACGTCTCGAAGAAGTGAAAAGTCATGAAGGGTCATGAAGGATCTTAGACAGGTTTCACAGAGTCTGACAAGAATCAGGAAAGGTTGGAGAGTCAGACGAATTCGACGAGTCTTAGCTCGTAGATTACCATAATGATATGCAGTATTAGAGGCAGTGGTTCTAAATATTACATAATTGGGTCTTGTGAGACTTATGGCAAGATTATGTCAGCTCTGAGATAACATCACGTTCTATTGATCGCCAGTCTCATTTGTAGTTTTTTTTCCCCTTTTTATACTGAGGCTCTGTGACCAATATTTCGTCATGAATGATCTTAAATGCTCTTAAACAAACTTCACAGAGTTTTACAAGGGTGTGGAAGGGTTCGAAAGGATCTCATAGAGTGTCAGTCAAATCTGGGAGAGTCTTAAAGAATCGTAAAAGGGTATGACAAGATTCGGAAGCGTCTTAAACCAGTTTTACAGAGTCTTAAAAGAGTCTGGAGAAGTCTTAACAAATCTTAGAGAGTTTCAGCGAATCTTAAACTAGTATTAAGAGTTTTAGTAAGTGTAATGCAGTTTTAAGAAGCTCTAATGTGTATTGAAGAACTGAATGTTAAAATGGTCTGGCAAGCTCTAAACAAGTCTTAAAGAACTTCCAAGCGACTGAAAAAGGTCTTTAAGGATTCTGAGCGAGTTTATCAGAGTCTGAAAGAGTCTTAAACCAGTCTGACACATCTTACTAATTTACTGAAGTTCAGAAGAATCCCAATAATTCCCAAACAACGTGAGAAAAATCTTGAAAAGCTTTAATAATTGTCTGAAAGAGTCTTACAGTCTTGAACTAGTCAATAGGATATTTCTGAAGAGGGTGTTAAGAGTCTAGAACGGTTTCAACGAGTTTCGAGGAGTTATAGTGGTTAGAAAGTTCAGTTTGAAGTAATCTTGAGCAGCACTTGATTTACGCGAGAAACACGAACATGTAATCAGACCTATTGAAAAGGAAGGAAGAGGGATTTACCCCGGATCTGAACCTCCTTTGGGACTCGGAATTTTAATCGACTGATTTTTTTGTACATTGCCTGACTTCTTTCTTGGACTGCGAGCGCAGAATTGTGATTTTGAAAGGAGGCCTGAAGAAAGCCGCGGGTTCCTGTTTCTTCTATTTTCCTCCGGGTCCGGGTTTTTTCTCCATGACCCTGCATGGAATGCCGGAAAGTAGTGCTCTTTGAATCTAAACTAGTAATTAGTCACTTATAGGTTCAGTCAGGGACCATTTTTACTGATTTTTCGTGCATTTGCTGACTGAGTCAGTAACAGAGGTATGTAGTTATATTCATACAGATCAAATCAATACACTGGAAAATCAGCGAACAGGGTCACTGGTTCAATCAATTGTTGACTTATCACTGATTCAAATTCAGTGATTAAACTACAGTGCTACAAACTGAATCCCGGCACTAATTACTTGTGGAGTAACGTGCAAGTTAGTGATGGGAAATCAACGCAATTAAAAAAAAGTCTGTAAATTACCGGTAATTTAAGTTCAGTATTGAGTATTGAAGTAACCGTTTTCAATGTTTGCAAGCAAATTTCTTAATTTGAACATTGAATAGGTTGTGGGTTACATGTGTTACACCTTACGGGCACAGACACGTAAGCCACTGACCTACTCCTCCCACCGCAGGGCATATGTTTCCGTCGCCATTTTCCAGGCTTTCCTGTTGGATGCTGTGCGAGTCCAGCATGGACCCATTAGGTTGAGGATCTCATTTATCCAGCGTGTTGTTGGGCGCCCTCTTTTTCTTTTATACTTTCTCGGAGTCCAAAGAGTTATCACTAAATTCCATTTTTCTTGATTACCCCTAGACATGTGCCCAGCATATCTAAACTTCAGTTTTTTTATTTGATATCCTATGCTTTTAACGCCCGTTTGTTTTCGAATGTTTTTTATTTTTATTTCATCTTTTAGTCTAAAACCTAGGATATTCCTGAGCATTGAATTTTGGGTATTGATAATGACGCTGCATTTGTCTTTTCGTAAAAGACCACGTTTGTGCGCCGTAGGTTAATACCGTCATTACACAGCTGTTTAATATTTTTGTTTTTAGCCCGATTTTCATTTTCCTTTTCAGGAAAGTTTTGTTTGCCCAGAAGGCTTTCCACGAGTTTGAGATCCTCTCTCCAACGATACCGTCCATGTTATTAGTAACTTTCGTACTTCGTAGGTCGTCCTAGATATCTGTATTCGTCTACTCTAGTTACTTTTTCCCCGTCGAGTCAAAATTCGTTTGCCCCCTCTCTGTTTGACATGACTTGTTTTTGACATGTTCATAGACAGGCCAAATTTTTCGCTGTGATATTGTAGGTCTTCCACCATCTCCACCACTTCATTCGAATTTTTTGCCAAAGCACAATGCCGTCCGCGAATCTCAGATTGGATAAGTTTTTGCCCCTAATCTTGAGACCCTTTCCCTCCCAGTTCAATTTCCTGAAAATCTGTTCAAGTATACTTACAATTAAAGAGGTTTGGAGACAATGCCTCTTTCGATGGGGAAGTGGGAACCTGCAATATCAGTTTTGACGTATGCTATGCTGAGTGACTGTACAGATATATTAGGGCATCGATAACCTCCCTTTGTACCCCTTGTTCTGCCTAGGACTGCCCGGAGTCGAATGCCTTGTTGTAGTCCACGAAGAGCGACCATACTTTAATATAATATTCTTTTGTTTCCTCAATAATTCGGTTTAGGGTTAGAATGTGGTCAACTGTTGTGTAGTTACACCTAAAGCCCCCTTGTTCGACTGGTTGTTGTTTGTCTAACACTTTATAAATACGGTTCTTCAGCACATTCATAAAGAGTTTTTCCAAGTTTGACGATAGGCTGATCGGTCGATAATTCGTCATTTCCGCCCTGTCTCCTTTTTTGTGAAGAAGGATAATTTCTGAGATATTCCATTGAGTGGAGGTGATTCCTAGTTCCAGTACCTTGTTAAATAGAGTCTTTAAGGGTCCTAGCAGAGTTTCCGATAGTATTTTCAACGTTACATTTTCAATTTTATCGGGCCCTGGTGCCTTGTTTAGTTTTAGTTCTTTAAGTACTTTGGCTATTTCTTCCGTTAGGAAGGATGGTGTTGGGTCATTTGTATTCGTCTTGCGCGCCCATAGGCTATCGTCAATGTTTCTGTTGTCCTTATAAAGGTTTTTACAGAAGGTCGTCGCTATTTCCGAAATTTCCTCTCTCCCATATTTAGTTATACCGTTCTCGTTTTTCAGTTTGATGAGGATGGGCGTGACCGCTTTTTCGCTAATTTTATTGAGCCGCTATTACTAATTGTTTTTGTTACTACAGGTTCATCGTATTTTATAATATCTTCGCGTATTTTATTCCTAGCCAGTTTTCTTACTTCACTGAGTTCAATCCTTTCTAAGGCGGTTTTTTGTGATTTTCTATTTAGTTCATTTCTTGTTTCAAGGAGCTTTTTTGTGCCTTCGGAAAGTTTGTCGTCAATTTTCATCTTGATTCTGTTTATCCCTACTTTTTTGGCTGTGTATAATATAGCTTCCTCCAACGCATTATACATGTCTCGCAGTTGGTTGATTTTTTCAACTTTTGTTTCTTTTATAGTTCCTTTGCCAGAATTTCATTTGCTATTTGGTATTTGTGGACCGGTATAATCATTTTGCTCTTCCTATTACTTTTTTGTTTGTTTTTATATCGCTGGTTCAGTGGGTTTTGAAGGTTTCCCCTCCCTACCCTGTGGTCCGAGGAGAAGCCAAAGTTGTTCAGGATTTCTATGTTTTTGACAATGTTAATTTTATTAACCAGAAGGTGGTCTATTTCAATTTTTGTACGGCTATCTGGAGACTCCTACGTCCATTTCCCAGAAAATGTTTTCTTAAAGAAGGATGAATCTACTTTCATATTATTTTGTTCAGCAAATTCTATTAATTTGGTACCATTTCCGTTTGTTAGACCCATCGCGAATCGACCTACACTAACGCTATTCAAATATTCGGTACCAACTTTCGCACTAAAGTCGTCCATCACAATTGTGGCCCATCTGCTTTCGTTTTGTATTGTTTCGTTAAGCTGGTTGTAGAACCGATCAGTTTCGTCTTGGTCAGAACCCAATGTGGGAGCATGAACTTGAATAATCGTAATTTTTGTCTTTTGCTTTATTTTCAATTTCAACAAGGCAATTCTCTCTGAGATACCCTTAAGTTCACATCTTTTTTCAGAGATGTTTCTGTAAAACCCTACCCCTCTATAGCCCACGGTTTCGCCGAAATAATAAAATATGTTACCATTCTTTCGCTTTTGAAGTAATTCGCCTTTCCGCTTTACCTCACTGAGGCCTATTACATCGTATTTTATTGTTCCTAGTGCGTTTTCCAAGTCTATCAGTCTTTCCTCATTGGCTAGACCCTGGCAGTTAAAGAAGAGGATATTTAATTTCCAACTTTCTTTTGTTTTCTTATTTTACTTGATCGAGATCTCACAATGCTAAAGTGTGAGTCCATTTGTTCGTATTTCATGCAGTTACGTGCGTGTTCGGTTCCTCTACTCTTCAGTGCTTTCTGTAAGAAGTGGTTATCATAGAGTTGGCGAGGCATCGAAAGTGATAGATTTTGGCTACTCGATATCACGACATTAATTTGCAGGAGAATGAACATAGTCGCTATTATAGGCAAAGCAAGTTCTGCATCGTTTCCCTATCCCAGTGTCGCGGTGCTGACTGCCAAAAAATCTAAGAAATCACAATGTGCTTATTTACCTCCTACTATTTTGGCTGCATGAAATTAGAAGCATACTACGTGCACTTATACGTTAATCGCGACCAGAAAGTAATTAGCCACAAATATAACTAAGTAAAAAAGCTGAGAATTATACGATTTTTCCATCGTAAACCCATTTCGTCTCCTAATTAAGCGGCGGCTATCTTCGTTGTTATAATTAATGATGTTAATTACTCGCACGGCCGTGAATAGGGTTACAATAAAGAGCGATTCATAACGGCTTCAACTGATCGTCGTTTTATAGTTGGTATTTTGCGAAATTATCGCCCTTCGTTTCTCATCGTTCACGCTGGGCCGCACGGTATTGTCGAACCCGATTCCGGGAACAGGGAACTTTTCAATTTTCACACTTCGCACGTTCACCTCTCCGCCTCTCCCGCTTTCCGTGCGCAACTCCATAAAGCATTTCTACGCTCAATTTGTCTTTTGATTTGGTACATATCCTTTTCCGTCGCCGTAAATTCATGCGTGAACGAATTACTCTTCGGAAATGAAAGAAAAACCTTTTGTCTTCGCCAAGGGATGTACGTCATTATACCACCTGCGAGAATGATGACGGTTCGAGTACCCACGTCTTCGCTCCGTTAAGTGTGCGCGGAGAAAGTGGAAATCAATTTACATCGTCGGAAGTGCCTTAGTCACTACAGCCAGACCGGAAAAATGTTAGCATAATATTCCACGGTTTAAGAATTTCAAGGTTTTCTATACACTATCTGCCTGAAGTCGTTATAACCATTCACAAGAAGAACCAAGTTCGAGAACTTTCGCTATCTCTAAAACGACGATATGTGCCGCAAAGATCTTGTTTTATGCGCGCACTCTGTCCCGTTAGTATTCTCAACAAATACTGTGGCTCTGAACAGATACGCAAACCCAAAAACTGGTGCCTAAACTTGGAACTGGAGTCGAAACTAGGAACCTGTGCCTAAACTTGGAACCTGTGCCGAAACTCGGGACTGGTGCCAAAACATGGATGTAGTGCCTAAACCCCGAACTGGTGCCAAAAACTAGGACTGGGGTCAAAACTCAGAACTAGCGCCGAAATCTGGAAATTATATGTATTGGAATCTGCGCACCGTTTATATCAGTTGAAATGGTGTTGATCAAACGTTACTATCGAGAGAGGAATATTGCGTTCCAGGGAAGAGGAGGAAAAAGGGTTTTCTGTTCACGCACTCCTTTCTGCAGTAATGTTTCTACAAGTTCCCCGCTAATTTTATCGTCATTTTTCTATGGAAGAAAGCGGATTAAAATTTCTAAATCACATTATTATAGTGTCGATGGTCCAAAAGCTATACGGACTTCCAAGGGCAAGTCAAAATTCATTATCACCGATAGGAAAGGGACTGATGGTTCCGCTAGGGAAAAAATAAGGCTACTGTCAGTCTAAAAATAAAAATTCTCATTTCTAAATGCCATGGTTCAAGTGAAGGGGGAAAAAAGATTCAGTGTACAAAGTCAAGTCTGTGCGCCCATTGTGCGCTAGAAATATGAAAATTCAAAGTATATTAGTTTCTTCATAAAAATAACTTAGGCTTCGAGTTCTTTTCCGAGTGAAATGAAGGAAGAAAGAAAGTGATTTTCGAATCCCGCCTAAAGGATGCCAACAGGCGATACGACTAAAAATCACTCATCGCAATGAATTTCACATTCAGTAACCCAGATAGCTTAAGTCAAGCAATATTTCGGGGGGGAAAAGGTCATAATTTTTTAACTCAACTTCTTCCGGTGGTACCCAAAGGGACCAGATTCAAACATGTTTTCATAATCGAACGTTTACTTCGAGAGCCGATAATTGACGTTTGGACACTCCTGTAGATGCGCTAGTGTCGTGGACGAAAATATGATCGGAGTATTTGTACCACAAAAACATGTACAAGTAAAATGAGCTCGAGCATCTTCAATATTATTTTTTATGGAAAACTAAAGAGAACTAAAATGGTAGCCCTTATCATTTCCTTTCAGATGAGCCCAACTTCATCTTTGTCGCTGATCATCTTTTCGTCCAAATACACTAATCAGCGCGCCGCATTTCATTAGGCCGCTACAGAGCGACTCTTTAGCGTCCAAATGCGAATTCGATCCCTGTCGCTAATTTTATCTTTCCTCCTAACTCCCCTTCCCGCTTACACCAACCTACGAGCAGCAAAACCAGGCGAGCATTTTGAGTAGTTCAAAACTACCATTTCCTAGTCAAGTTTCGAAAACCAGTCGTGGCAAATTTGTAGAATTGAGAACATTCAATTTCAGTTGTTTTCTCCCCCCTAATAGTAATGTCTCCCCCTCCCCTCTTAAATGTATGAATTTTTCTAAAAACGCAAAATGATAAAATCGGAGGAGAAGAATTTCCAAGTCACGTGTTTATTAGTTTTAATTTAGTGATTTTGATGTTTTGGCCTTGGTTCAATAATTTTTGATATTTTCTGGTATTTCTGATCATTATTGAATGGATTTTGGTGTTTGTGGTATGATGGTATTTTTTGGCTCAAATGCAACTGCAGGCGTTGCTAGTGCTTGCTGGTCTTATTGTGGCCGTTGTTCAGTATTAATTTAATAATTTTTGGCTTGTTTTAGTCTAATTTGATCATTCTTTCCCGAATTTTTACGTTCTCGGTCTTTTTATGAACCATGTTTGTGTCTTCACTGGTTCAGATGTAGCTGATGTCCGTGCTCCATGTGCTGGTTTTGGAACTTTTTAGGTTTTGATTTGATTAGTTTCTGTTGCATTTTGATGATTTTCGTTTTCATTGGTCTTCTTCTAAGTACTTTTATTCTTGGTGTAACTATTTTGGCGTTTTATAGACTTTTTGAGTCATTATTTTAGGCCCTGGTTACCTGTTGTTTTCTCTGTTAAAAAGAAAGGACGTTAGTTGCCTTCATGGTTTTTGTTTTGGTCTTATTTGGCACATTTTGACCTAGATCTGATGATTTACTGTCTTTCCAACTTTTTTGGTTACTATTTGGCTGTTTTTTCTAATTTTTGGCCATTATGGCTCCTGTTTTGGTAGTTTCTGGTTCAAATTCAGCAAATTTTCGTTATCAGTGGACTTTTTTTTGGCAGGGTTGTAGCCATAGGGGGACGTGGGGGCTTTCCTCCCAGTCATCTTTCTCAGAGTTAGCAAATTGGCAATTTCAAGTACTCAACCATAAAATTCACAATTTACGCATCTTACGAGTTATTCTTTTGTCTAACAATTGGAAAATTGAAAATGTTTTCACTTCAATAGGAAATTTTTTGATTCTTATCCCCTCGATAAATTTATTTAGATATATCCGTTTTGTGGCACTTTTCTGATATTGATTCAGTGGTTTCGCTGTTTTAGTATTTTTCAGTCTAAGATTTAGCAAATTGTCAATTTCAGATACTCAATCACAAAATTCACAACTTACGCATCTTAAGAGTTATTCTTTTACGTTTTCTTTCCTCTGGTCTGCTGCACCTACTTATTGAAATGATTTTGTGGATTTTAGTTCCTGGACTGTTTTCGAAACTTGGGATCAGCGGTTTTGGTTTTTTGACGGTTTTGTTATGATGTTTGGTTTGGACTTCGTGTTTTTTTTTTCATAATGTATTTTTATTTTACGTGTCCGTAAATTTTGTTTTAATCACTTTTGGTTCTAGTTTGATTGTTATTCATGTTTTCTAGACTTTTCTGGTCCGTTATTTAGGAAATTTTTGTAGGGTTTGGCCTTCACAGGTTCTGGTTCGGTCTTTGTTGAGTTAATTAGAGCGAATGTTTGTACTCTCTGGTCTCATTCTAGCACTGTTCTGGCCTAGATTTGACGATTTATGTCGGGTTCCAATCGTTTTTGTCCTTACTTGGCGGTGTTTTGTGGTTTTTAGCTATATGTGATGTGTCTGTCCTCTTCAGACTTTTCCGGTTCATATTTAGTGGATGTCGGTTCTCTGTGAGCTTGTTTTGGTTCTTATTTGATCTTGATTCAATACTGTCAGTGTTATGTCCTTATTTTTTTCGTTTTTAAGTTGTGTTTTTTCGTCTTTAATTTGATATTTTTGTTTTGTTTTCTCTGGGTTTTCTGTGCATTTTTTTGACATCATTTTGTTGTGATTTTATGATTCTGTTGGTTTCGTTCTCGTTCTGTTTCGTACATTGGTTTGGGGTTTTCTGATTAAATTTCTTATTTTCTGGCCTTGATCAGAGATTTCGCAGGACCTGTGTGACTGTGGAAATAAGGTGTGTGAAACGCTCTGTTAACAGTATTCTACCGCGCTCTGAAAAGGACAAAAACGCGTCTGTTTATCTTGATTCACATTTATTCACTGAAACTAACAATGATATCTGCATGTTTCCACGTAATACTCGAAGCATTATCATACAAAGTGCTACCCCAGATTCGCTGTATTATATCCTAACTAGCAGCCCCTCTAAACCGACCGCAGGTGGAAGACCCTGGAGAACGCAAACCCATCCTTAGAAAGACCAACGAGCATCAAGCCAGATGCCCCCATCAGCACTCTCAGCATATCCTCACGGAGCAGCACGAGAAAAGGACCCCGGGTAGAGTTGCGTGTAGTTTTGAATTTAGAGTCGGTGATGGTCAAAATGGGTGGATACCATATTTCTAACGCCCCTGGATCCGCCGAAAGGGGCAGAGACAAACAAACACTTCTATAAATATCAGAGGTTAGAGATGTCTACCTCTTTATAATTTCTGAAGGGAGGTGGTTACAGCCACCAAATTTCAACTTAATGTGAAGAAGTTCAATGTAAAACACTTACGGAACGTCCTAGTTGTAAAAATTAGGAGAGCCAAAGGGGGCAAAACTTTGTCATTCCTCTTCTAATAAGGGTGCCGAAATTTTTGTAACCTAAAACCTATTCAAAGTTTATACAAACACATCCGGAAAGAACGATCATCCCTCCTTTAGCTATTTTACGGTTTACCTGCCTCAAACAAACACACAGACAAAAAAACACTTTTATATAAGAGATAATACCAGATAAGCAGGAAGGAAGAAAAAAGCACTCCATTTCTACGATTTTGCCACATAACTACTGATTTTGTTATTAATAGCGAATAAGGGTACAATTTAGAAGGGGTACCACACCCACTGCCAGTGAAATGTTCGAGTTCTTTAGTCTTTTCCATTCTTATTCATATCGTAATTTGGTGAGTTTTAATTTTTTTTTATCTTGTTTTGGCAGCATTTCTTTGATTTTGGTCTTCTTCAGTCTTATTTTAATCTTTGATGGCATCTGGATTTCGTTACGTTTTGGTCTTCTTTGGTCTTATTTCGATCTTCTGTGGTTTTCATTTCAACGTTGGTCTTCTCTGGTCTGATTTTGATCGTCACTTTAGTTTTGATTAAGCGACTGCGTATTTTTCGATCTTTTTACGTTCTAACTTGGCAAGTTTGGTCAGTATTTGCAGTCTTCTTGGCAGTGGCATAGCTATGACAGAAGTTTCCATGAAAATCGCTTCCCTCCCAGCTCTGAAATGATTAATTTGCCCACAAACAGGTATTGTGACTAATAATAATAACCTTTATTTGAAGGTACATAATGGGAGTTTTGCCAACACACCATGTCTTTATGGTCTATTTATACCTACATACATTTCGTTCCTATTTTTTTTTATATACGCTAGCGGCCTCTTCCCTGAATGTACTCCCGGCCCTTATTGTGCAAAGGTGTATCTCACCCTCTCCCATTCCTTTCGTTCCTGCGTTATTTGCTGGAATTGTTTGTTTTTTAGGAACAGATTGATCTCATCCTTCCACCTAATTTTGGGTTTTCCTCTTTTCCTTTTTTTATGTCCTAGAAACCAGAACGTGGTTTAGTATACCCATCGGTTGGGAGGTAGCCTAGCTACGTATCCCTTCTACCTCCATTTCAGATTTCGGATGGTCTATATTCAGTTTTTTATATTGGGCAATCTGTTGTTAATGGTTGTTATGCTGGCCTGATCTTTTAATTTACATCCTAGAATTGATCTCATCATTGCATTTCGGGCAGTTTGTATTCTTTTTATTGCCCTGGAGCTGAGGACCAGATGAGAGCTGTACGTAAGACCTGGAGCGACACGCATATTTAAGATTTCGCTTTTTTGGTCATTTTTGAAGTTTCCTTTGAAAATATGATTGAGAGCCCAACATTTTTTCCATGACAAAGTGATCTTACGATTTTTTTTTCTGTTCTATTTTTTAATGAAATTGTTTGTTCCATGTATATTGTTTCCGATACTATTTCCTATTCTCTCTTTTCGACCTTCTTTTTTTTTGGGGGGGGGGGGTCGGGGTTGTGGTTATAATTTTCGATTTTCCTATGTTTATTGACAGTCCCGCCTTTTTCCCTTCCTCGTTCAACTCTTTAATCGTTCCTACCAGCTGCTCTATTAATTCCGATATAAGCACTATATCGTCTGCAAATTTCAAGTTCGATAGCTTTGTTCCATTTATCTGTAGACCTTAGTCTTTCCATTCTATCTTTCTTAGGATCTCTTCCAAAGCTGTATTAAATAAAATGGGAGACAATGGATCCCCCTGGCGAACACCTTTTTTTATTTCGAAGTACAAGCCAATTTTGTCTGTTATAATGCGGCTTTGAGGATTTGCATACATGTTCCTTATTAGTTTTGTTAGTGGTGTGGGAATAGAGGTCTAGCTGGCCGAGTGGATAGCGCGTTGGTCTCGGAATCCGGAGCTCCCGGGTTCGATCCCACGTAGCAACTTGCCAGATTTCGACCTAGGCCGGTTTTTCGGCCAGAAGTGAAGAGGGCAAGACAGCCCTAGCAGCCTCCCCGACGTCTCTGAGGTAATGCTCGAAAGGACGGATTCCAGGACTCGGGTTGAGAACAAATTAGAAAAGGAGTTGTGTGGGAATCCCATGCTTTAGCAGTGACTTTAGTATGAATTTATGGTCAAGAGAGTCGAAGGCTTTGTTGTAGTCAATGAATGCCAGGTTCGACTCCATTCCATATTCTTGTGATTTTTCTATAATTTGATTAATGGCATGAAGGTGTTCGAGAGTGGAGTAACCTCTGCTAAAACTAGCTTGTTCTGGAGGTTGCTGCGGTTCCAAGAATTTCCTAATTCTTGCTTCTACTAGCTTGGAGAAGATTTTTGAAATTGTAGGTGAGAGGCTAATTGGCCTGTAATTTTCAATGTTGTGTTTGTTCCCTTTTTTTAAACAGGAGAATGATATCCGGCAACTTCCATGCTTTGGGTATTACGCCCGTTTTCAAAATTTCATTGAATAGTGTAGTTAGTGCTTCGGTCATTCTTTCCCTCCTATACATTATGTAGTCGTTTTTCATACCTTCCATTCCTTGGGCTTTATTTTATTTTATTTTTCAAGTTACTGACAACCTGCTTAACTTCTGTTGGGAGTACAAAACGAAAAACGTTTACGTCTCTTTTCCTCGTAAATTCCGTCTGAAATTGGTTTCTAACTGCATTACTGCTGTCCGACAATAATTTTTTATCTCTGACTCGGATTTTTTCTCAGCCATGAAAATGTTTCTTTCTTGGCACTGGTTTCACAACTTTTAGACTTCCAACACCAGACCACGTTTTCAGAGGACACAGGCTTCGGGGGTGGGGGAGGGAGTAGAATGACAATTTCAATATCCGAATTTCAGTATACAAGCAAATGAGAAGAAAAAAAGCGCTCATTACATTAATTTTCGCGCCTGAATTTGGAAAATAAAATATAGGACAAACATCAGCTCAATAGGGTACGTCCTTATTCGTCCCTCTGACATCAGATACTACATGTAACTAATTATACTCATAATTAATTTCTTCACACGATTTTTTTAATTTTTTTTTTTTTTTTAAATTTAGTTATTAAAGAAACTGAATTGAATATTCTGAGCAGAACGTTTTGATTTTCAGATGTGCGGACGGCTTCAATGGCGGACGTTGTGAAAATAAAGACGTGGTAAATTCAAACAGTACGTATGAGCCCATAACTTGTTTCGATGGGGTAACACCCTCCTATCCCTGTGTCACCGTTCATAAACCATTAGATTTCTTCGTATGAAACGAACATAAATAGTTGTACCGATACACTTCCCTTCAAAAAGAAAATGAAACACAAAAATTTATTTTTTTTATTTTTTTTTTCTATATAACTAGTCATTTTTGTCTCTTTTTTTTTGTATTTTAATAAATGTACGCAAAAATTGATACAATTTTGTTTTGTACTAGAGCAAATGAATTCTCAATTACATTAATTATTTATGTTTATTTATTCGAAATTATTGATTTTTCATTTATAATAATGACGTTCACTTGATCGCGTCCTTTATACGCGAAGAAATAATTTATAAAGGAAAGTTGTACATCAATTTTTCTTTTTTTTTTGTTGATTGTGTGAATGACTAACGTGTACCTATTTGATTGAATGAATACGTATGTATAATTACCGTTACCGAATTAATTTGTAATTTTTAGCTAAGTGGGGGATATCGAGTTTGATTGTGATAGTAGTATAACTATGTAGAAAATTGTTCGAGGATTAAATTTTAAGAAAAATTAGCACGAGTTAAAGAAAATTATTGGAAAAGCTTGAGCGCTTCTTCTATACAATTTATTATGCTTAAAAAGTCCGATTGAGAATTCATTGACGTATACCACTTTTTTTTTTTGATTTGAGACGGTGTTCTCAAGAATCGATAATACTCTTTTTAGACTCGCTGAAGACCTCAAAAGCAGTCTCAAGATGTCATGTTTGTCGGAAATCATTTTAAGAACCATTTGTCAGCAAATTGATGTTCCGGCTGTATAAAGGTTAAGATGAGGTAAGGAGAAAACCAAGTCATCGAATTTGGGCGCCACAACAGAAAAAATCTCAGGGGAAGACTTCTTGATTTACGCAGTCTGTTGTTTGAATCTGATCACTAGGAGGGTGCAAACTAAGTTTTTGTGGACAAAAAAAAAAAAAAAAAAAAAAACTGGAAAACCCTGAAAATTTTGAAGTTTGAGAACGCTGTTACTAAGAAATTGAAAAATTGGGTTCGTTAGCAAACCATGTTGGGTTAATATACTCAAACTGAAGACTCCTTACTGGGGACCTAGTAACGTGGACAGGATCCGAGACTTGGGCAAAGTTTCTGTTAAGAGACCCCCACCCCCATTTAAATTAAGATTAAAAACTTTTTCGAATCAAGAGACTGAAAAATTCTAGTTCTTTAGACAAGTCTGACGCGAATACAATTATTACGGGAAAGGGGAGTGTAACAAGTAAAATATCAATAATTAAAATTCCTAGAAATCTTACTGACAAAAAAGGTCTTCACTTTCCCAATTTTGTGGACTGGCTGTTGGATTCTATCGAAAGTGCAGGAAATTCCCCGAAAATGCCACTTTGGAAAATTACTGGGTATCACACTTTTCCACAAAATGTCGACCCTGTTATTAGAGGACATGATCCCAGCTGCTCATTTTCCTGTCAGTTGTGCAAATACCTCAAGTACAAAAACGATTCATTAAGCCAAGTAGAGGGTTACCCATCACCATAGACTCTGGTAGCAAGATTCTGAACTGAAACGGGTGCAATGGAACCAGGCTTAGAGAGTGACCTCTTTTGTGGGGGGAGATGGAGGTAAACGAGATAATAATTTCGTTTTCCAAATTCCAATTAATTACCTAGCTAAGGAAAAGGTCTTCACATCAGTATTCGTGTTTAGATTAATTAGGCAAAATAAAATTTGATATGAGGAGGAGGAGTCAATGTTAAAGAATTAATGTCTCTCCTGCTCCAAAGTCACGGGTCTAAGTAGAACGAGTGTCTTAATTTCTCAATACACATGAAAATAATGCAGTATAGATATAGATTTCTTAAAAAAGTTACATGAATATTCCTCTTTTTAATTATAGTGCGAGGGGTTATGAGGAAGTAGCACACAGAAATTGAATTCGAAAGTGCAGATGTTATTGACTGAATTTTGTTAGAATCAGTGCGAAAAATAAGCAAGGACTTTCTAACTTATGTCTCATTTTTGACTGAAACAGCTCCAGGAGTTCATACAGCAGCGTGGAAAGTGAAAAGCTACCATTACTTTGGCGACCACTTAACCATGTTTCTATTTCCCTGTGAGGATGCTAGTCATATGCCAATTTCCAAGATACTGCTGTGGGAAAAGGACAGCAAATAAGACATTTACCTTATTTCAAATTTTCAAAAATTTCATTATTATAAAAAAATTCAGGTATTTTCTCTTTTGGAAGAAGGTTTTGAATTCCTCTGAAATCGTATTTCCCATTCGGAAAGAGTCTGATGATGCTCCAAGAATTATAAAAGTTCATTACAGTCGTGTTAATGGCTCAAAAGTTATTGGCTTTCAGAGGTTCAGTACAACAGATTTTGTGAAAACATTTCAAAATAACGAAAGAAGGTTACAGTTGAAAGAAACGAATCTGCGTTGGCGAGGCCATCCCATTTAATCATGAAAATGAGCCTTCTAATTAACGTATCATGGTCAATAAAGTTACAGCGCGAACCTGCCGATGTCTTCTATGCTCTTTCCTTAGTATCAGTCGACTTAACTTGTCCCCAAGGCCAAGGGTTGATTTTTTCTGTCATTGCACATATTCGCAATTTTTTTAAAGAATAATGTCAATATGAACTGGAACGATTTCTTGGAATGGAAGGAATTTTCATTTTATTGACTGGAGGAATTTTAGAATCAATTAGCAGAAGAAATGAGATTGAAGGGTTATTTCGAATATATAAAATATCTCTCCTCCTCTTCCAAATTCGAATTTATGAGGCAAAACCAAGAAGAAGAGACATTTTTGGAAAATTATGAAGTTATTCCAATACCGAAAATAGGAAATAGACTGACAGCACTTTTTTGGCTCCAACAGTAGGAAATATGCAACTCAGTCTGCAAAATATATTTTTCGAGCTGACCTCAGAAGCTAAATTTTAGAATCGTCAATTTCTCGGCCCCGAAAAGAGAGATCAGGCAATTATTTTTTTGTTTGCCGTTATAATGTATCTGATCCGTTATTATTCTCCGCACGTTTTTTAAGTTTACTTTCAAGTAGATACGCGCATCGGTATTTTGGAAGAGAGGCAAGGAGAAAAATCTCACTCGACATTTGAAGGGTAAAGAATCAAAACTCACATTTTTGCCATTGTACTTCAAGGGCGCAAATAGGCAAAATACTGTACACGGGTGCAGGAATATCTTTGCTGCGCCAGTAAACATGAAGTATATTATACATATCGCACATTCACAGGAGCAGCAAAGATATTTTTGCACCCATGTACAGCATTTTGCCTATCTGAGCCCTTGAAGTACAATGGCAAATGTGAGTTTTGATTCTTTACCCGTCATTTTGTGCATACGTAAAGATAAGTCATGCCTGTTACATAATTTTATTTTTTAGGGAGGGGGGAGGCTATAAAGGAATGAAGTAACGGAGACGGAAGTATTGTCTCCTTTCATACTGCTTGAAAAGTCGGCACTCGGCAATTTCCAGTAGCTATTCGGCAAAATTAGAATTAGAATGTTTTCTTAGGTTCCAATTAACAGAAATTTTTTAAATTTTAGTTGGCATTATCTATTCGTACCCCCCCCCCCCCTACACATGTATATGGAAATAATTTTGACTGTGGCCCTTGTGCTACTTGCAAAGGTAGCATTGTATTTTTCTTACCTTGAGACCAGAAATAGTTGTTTTGTCAAAATACGTCAAGAATACTTTAACCTCAAGCTGAAGTTTAAAATGGGGCAGGGGGAGGGATATGCAGGGTACTTTACACGCAATACATTTATGTAATGGATGTCACTCCCGCTGTACTCCTTGTTTCAACTTTCATCGTCCACAGTGCGAATATGTAAAAGTACTGCAATGAGAGGAAGGTCCAAATTTCACATTTTTAGGCTCATTTTTCGATGTTAATTTCGAGATTAGTGGCCTGAAGGCGTCCCAAAGTACTGTAACGCCACTGACTAAAGGACCGAGAGGAAGTAATCCTCCTCTCCAGAAACCTTTGTCGGTTGGCATTATCACTTTTGGTAACGAAAAGCTGAATAATTTGAGGCACTAGTGGCTCACTACAGAAGCGAGAAATCTCTTTGTTCGTTTCTTCCATTTATTCAACATTTACTCAAAAAATAAAATTGATGTTTAAGCTTTAAAAATCACAACCTCCTCCTCTCTCCAACTAAATCACTATGGGACATCCTAGCATCTGTTGCTAGTCAAATTATACAATACACACAAAATTTGGAACAATTACAATCCGGATTACAATTTTGGTATTGTTTCCAGCAAAAAAGACTTTATGAAGCTGCTCCTACACAACTTTGTTTTTGGTCTTTTCTTAACTAGGGAAATTACTACCAACATTCATGGTGAGAACCATCACGATTACTATTCCAGTTCTTTATGTACAGGCTTATGTAATAATCTGGAAATTGCAAGAAATAAAATTGAGTCTATCACAGCCCCCAATCAGGAATTTGGCCACAGTCTAGTAATTATGAATCATATATCATGAATAGATTTCGGCAATAATCTAAAAATTGTAAGAAATTAGAATAGTTATTCATAACTAGATTTGTACGGTATGACCACTTTTTTAGGGAGGCTGGCAACTCGGGCTCCACGACACTTTCTACCTACAAACTTCAATAAGAACAAAATAAAACGCTCTTCAGTCCGATTTTATCATTGGACTGGAAAATACATTCTTCCAAAGGGTAAACAGTTTCAAGGCCGAATGTATTTCGTGGCCCTGGGACCCAGGCAGATGTGGAGGCCCCAAAGTGTTAAAATACCCCCCCCCCCAAAAAAAAAGGTCAAAATAACATATATTTGTAATAACGACACTTTCATGACTTTTGTGGAGGCCCCTAATTTGTGGAGACCCGGGGCCCTGGGTCCCACCCTAAATCCGGCCGTGAACAGTTTGCTCAGGAAGGCAGTACCTCCATTAGTCGTCCCCTGATACTACGGGCCTACTCAGAACACGCAGTTGGGAATCTGGGGAAGGTTGTATAATCTCGAGTATTGCTTCACGTGTGGACTTCAGCAACAGTTAGGAAAAATCAATGTGGAAATGAGTCAGTCTAAAACTCACTATGAAAAATTTAGCCATTGCTGAGCAATCATGAATCGCCTAGATCCAGACTTGTGGTGGGTAACTCGGAGTCCAGAGGGACAAGATAACAATTTCCACCCACAGATTTTAATAAACAAACAAAAAAAAAAAGCTCTTCAGTTCGATTTTTGCAGTTAATTTTGGAAAATAAAATCTTCCTCGGGGCAAATCAACTGCTAAGAAGGTAATTTCTCCATTTGCTTTCCCTCGGCGCCACTGGTCTGCTCCGAACTCGCAGTCAGGAATCTGGCTACGGTTCAGTAATCTTGAATAAATGCCTCATGGACTTCGAATCAGGAAATCGTAAGCAGGCCCACTATCAGGAATGTGGCCAAGATTGGGCAATCCTGAGTCACACTTCACTGTGGGCTAAAAATTGTAAGAAACGGGAATTGGACCACACTGAAAATGATTTGATTGATTGAATTACTTTAGTCATTATGCATTCTAAATGTTAGAGAAAGGGGTACGGGTTATGAAAATGTAGAATAAGTAGTCACCATCTGGTGTGTTCATAGGCTGTAGATACACCAGGGCCCTCGGACTATCAAAAGCTAAAAAAGAGTATTTTCGATTCGAGGAGGAAACCTCGCCTCGAAACACGAATTCGTATACTTAAGGTGAGACGTCGTAATTGGAACACTTGCGTTGGTCGCGAAGCAGGAAAAATCCACATTTGAAAAGTTCGTGTATCGGTATAAACATAAAGAAGGTTTTGGCATGCAAAAAAAACAATGTAGATAAAAAAATCAGAAAATTTTGAAATAATGCGAACGCTGTCCAAGATTATGTTTGACCTTGACCAAAACGTACCGCACGAGAGCGAAATTTGCTAAATTTTAAAATCGAAATTTTCAACCTTACATTCTGCGCTTAACGTTTGAAGTTTACAATTTTTCTCTTAATGCTATATTTTATGCTCGTTTAACGGTTTTTTGCTTTTACCCATTACCTTCGCTTGCTGCAGTTCAAGGTGGATTTTATTTCCTGCTTTGTAATTTTATCATCTTGCTACATTTTTACTAAATTCGGTGGCGTTTTTTGTGTAGTGAATTTAATTCGATTCTGGAAGCGAGTATGCGAAATTTCATTCTTTACTAATTGTGAAAGAAAGGCCACCGATTTTCGGACTTCTATTGAATTAAGTTTGTTAAAATCTTCTTCTGTTCTAATCGGATGCGGTAAATATGTTTAAAACTCTTCTAGTCATCGTACAAGTGGCTTTTATCGTAATGCATCTCATTTTTTTCTTTCTTTTTATTTCTCTCTTTTTTTCGTATTATGAAATTCCAGTATTATAATTATTAATAAATAATAATAACGAAAGTATTGTATATAAACTGAATTAACATTCGCAATGCGTTGCTTCGAAAAGCCCTTGTAAAAAATTTTTCCAATGTCTCTATACGGGAATAAATATTAAGTGTTGAATTTTTTTTTCTTTCATTTTTATAAGTACGGAGTCGGAGGTCGTGTAATATCAATCGTTTCCCTCCTAATGCCAGGGTTGGTTGTGTTACTTTTCGAACATCCTGTGCACCAATTTTTAAACTGTACATAAATAAGACTTTTTATCATATGTGTATATATGTTGTTAAAATAAAATTACGTTTATTGAACTTTTTTTTTCTTTTTCAAGGGGGTGATATAGTCAAATTTCATCGGGAAAGATTAAAATATTCAAAATGCATGCGTCTATAAGAGACTTTGGTAAACGTGTGAAAAACTACGTAGTAGATGTAATTTATTACAAGTAGCTAGTCATGAAAGCGTCGATAGTTCTTTCCACGATCTAAATATGACTTGAAAAAGGTTCACTCTGTCGCCCATTAGCAGAATCGTAGAAAAATAATGAGCGATTTAAACAAAGCAGCTTATTTGCCCCAATAATCTATAATAATACAATCTTTCCATAAACTTAGCGGTGATGACTCCTGGGGGAAGAGCCAGCGTCTCCGGAGAAAAATCCAAAGGGCCTCTTCCCCGTAAAAATTGTTACTGAATACAGTCTCCTCCACCAGTCAGTAAATACCAGTAGTACTTGAACAGGGGGGGGCAGAGGAACAAGGGGTACAAAGTATAATTTGTCCTCTCTCTCCACCTTACAAATCCAACTTTAGTAACTCTGAAAAATGATTGGCGGTCAATACCATCGAAATACCCCCCCCTCCCCCACCACTACATACAATAATCAATAACATTATAGAGACGATCTTTTACAAACCTAACCTCCAACTGTCTCGGGGTTGTCAGTTAAAAACTATTTTGTGCCCCATAAACCCACAATTTATTTAAACTTCTGAGCGTTCACGAAACATTTCATGTTCACCCTTCCCCTTGCAAAGGATGATGTTCTTCTCTTTCCTCGTGAAAAGGAATCAAAGTCTCATTTTGGAAACGAAAAAGGTTATTTTTCTGTTTCCGTGTAACACCCAACAAACTGACTTGAAAAATGTTCGAGGTTCAAATTGTGATGGGATTAAAAACTTGATGAAATTCTCGAACTCAGCGATTCCACTGGATTTTCGAATTTGGAAACCACAAAAGTCATTCCCACACTTCGTTCAATTTTCCAAGTCGGATCAATTTTCTGAATTTAGAAGAGCCGAATTTGGAGTTTTGAGCTCAAATCGAAGTCTGATCGAATAACCTGATTCGATTTTCCCAATGAACAAAAATCTTTATTCGATATTCTTAAGCGGTTTTGAGAAAGTCGCGCTGGTTACTTCAAAGAAGGGAGAGGTTAGATTTTGTGCCCAAATCAGGGCTGAAGTGACCCAAAACCAGCATTTCGATACTTCGTTCGATTTTCCAAGTTGGACAAATTTGGTTCATCTAAAGGAATTAAATTTGAACTTGGATGCCCAAATCAGAGTTGAACTGAAAATCCAATTGAATTTTCGATATCCGCGATTCATAAAATCCCTAATTCTAGCACCCTGTTCGATTTTTTCACAGAAGTTAATTTTACCCATTTTGGGTCCAAAATTTGGATTTGTGATTAAAATCTGGAGAGGATTAAACTTTGATGCGAAAATCGAAATCAGTAACCCAAGGAACCTCGTTCTGGTACTTGGTACAATACCATATTTAAGATTCCAAAGTTGATGGTAAATTTGAGGCCTCCTTTTGGGGGAGAGAAAATTTCTTCATCTAAAACGAAACTATTCCCTCTCACTGAAGATCGTCATTCAGAAAACAAATGTGGGGAAGGGATTATCTTTTGAAATCCATATACTACTTCAGCACAAAATAATAAAATGACCTATTTTCTTCTCACCATTTTTTGCAGTTTTCCCAAAATTTCACTTTTCTGAAAACTACTGTCTTTATAAGAAGAAGAAGCCTTAAGACATCCACTGCCTTCGGTGGCTGTCTGTTTGCCATTTCATTTTGATACCACTGAGCTGCCCAGATAAACTGAAAAGGTTCTCTTTAGACATTCTCAGGTATCACTCTATAAAAGTGGTCCCTCCAAACGCCATAATTTTCTTTTCGACATATTTAAACAGATTAGTGGGAATTTTTCAAACCATTATCAAATAACTGACAAACAAGAAGCATGAGCGAATACACCGACACGACGCTTTCAATCTACATTTGCCGTGATTTACTATAAATCTGCTTCTATAAAAAGTACTCCTCAATATTACCCGACACGAGCGCTTATAAATCAAAGTTGTATTACTGAAAATGCGTCCGACGATAAATAAGGCTGGTGTTGACAAATGCGAACAAATTAAAGGGCTGTTAAAAGACTATATAATCGTGAGAAAGGTTCGTGAAAAAAGAGGGTTGGGTTGTAGTCTGCACCGACGATGAGTAATATATTTAACCTACCCCGAAAGAATGCCAACTCGGATACGCTTTTATTTCGCTGTAAATCTCATTCGACTGGAAGTGAGATTGTTAATTCGCGATAACATCGAAAATTGGGGGAAGTGGCCGTTTCCAAAATCTCTACCGCGTCAAAACTATCCACTAGGGTGGTAACCGGGGCTCGGAGGGCATTATCTTGAAATTAAAAGTGTTCTGGGGGTTCCAATTGAATTCAAATGCAGACTAATTGGAAGAGACTAGTCATTCTCTCTTCAAATGTTGAACGACTTCACGAATGAAATTCAACAAGATCCGACAAAGACGTAACAAAAAAAGAGCTTGGTCAGTTCACGAACAACTACATCCATTTCGTTCACGTTCACTTAGGATAAAAACATTCAGTTCCGCTCATTTCCCCAAACGGCGTATTCACATTCCACGCACTTTCACTGGGAAAATAAAACATTCCATTTCGTTCACCCGTCACGCTCAAGTGGATGATATATCTTAAGGATTTTTTTCTTCTTTTTATTACCTATATGTACTTGGAACTTCAAAATAATTAATATTTCATATAGTATAGCTAAAAATACTGACACAACGATAAACTTGAAGCCCCTGTTCTTTGTTTACAGATGGAGTCCATTTTTTAAATGATTTTTTCTTTAGGAAAGGTCTAATTCAACTAGTGGATGTCATATTTTTTTAGTGGATGGCACAGAAATTCTCTAGTGGATGACACAGTCAAAACAGATATGTTTAGAACTATTGTTTTATGCAGAATGAAGCATTTACTTAGATAAAAATAAGCTTCTTTAGAGACAAGATTTAGAAACACACTACTCAACATATTAAATTATTTCTTTCTGTAGAATTCACAGATATAGCAAGATTGGTCATCCACTTCAGCACAGAGCATGTGAACCCAAAGTTGGCATTTACTGCAGCTTATCCATTCCTCTCCTTCTGTATCCACAATCTACCTTTCTGGAAAAGGGGAAAAAAATTGAAATTACATAACAAATTCAATACCAAACCAGAAGGAATAAAACAGATAATAATTTTTTTACCCTGGCAATAAAAACATTCCGCACCATCTGCTTCTGAGTCATTCTACTGACAACTTATCTCCACTGGGTCATCTACTTCTTTACTATCAGATGAATCTTTATGTTGAAAAAGTCGTCTTCGTTTGCGACTTTGTACAAGTTGTGTAGTTGTTTTTTTTTCTCGACTAATTTTCTTTTATCTTGGGACTTTCTTCCTTCTCAGCCACTCCAGGTATTGTTTCTTTTTCGAGCATTCTCTCTCTGTCTCTCTCTTCCTTCTTCAGAGTTCTTTGCTTCAAAATCTTTTCTTTTCTTCTTCTTCTTTTTTCTTATTTATTTATTCCATTGCCATTTTCCTTTCTGCATTTTCCCGTTCTAATTGTTCAATTTTTTCTAGTTTCATTTTGGCCTGTTCCCGACAGGCTATTGAGGTCATCACAAACGGAACACGCTCTGTTTTCTGTTTTAGTTTCCTCTTTTTTCCAATTGGTTTTGACCAGTGTAAGAACTTTGTTCCAGACGAGGTGAGATTCAACGTTGCACTGGAATGAGGTGAAAGTCTGATGTCCAAAGGACTGATAGCTGTTTTTATAGGTAGATGTTGAAACTGCTGGAACTAGATCAAATTCTCGAGTTGCCAGCGAGATGGGAAAAGGTCCGACCTAGAAGTTTACAAACAAATTATGTAATAGCAGAGAAATTTCAAATTAACGAAGATAATATTTCATTCTTACATTTTTTCCACCGTAAATTTTCTCCACAGGGCTGAGATTCAGTGAAGTAGAAGCGCAACCTCTCAACCGATCTCTTGTGAATGAAAATCTTCTTCATGTGACTATATCTTCTTCAATCTTGGAGATAATGTAGGATCCGGACCTACTGAATCTTTTCCATACTTTGTTCATTCTTAGGTTTCAACGTTGATCGGGGCACACCATTCTTCTTTGCAGCAGTTGCAACTTTCATGTCTCTCCTCACATCAAAAAAGGCCTTTTCCATCCGGCTTGGTGAATAGCTTCTTCGCGGTCTCTTCTCTGCCATCTATTAAAAGAATGCACAGACGTATCATTACCTATATTCCAACTTGTAATACCTATATTCAGTAATTTTATTCAAAAATGAACATCAGCAAGCACTTGTGACATTAACTAGAAATGAAATTCTACATCAACTTTTCAGTTGATGACATCTAGTGACATCCACTAAAAAATTTTTAATTCCATTTTCTAGGGGCTGCCACTAATTATTTTTTGCTATTTTTACAAACTAACTATTTTTCAAGTACACGAGCAATTCGACCACATCTCTACTTTTAATTTCACATAAGAATGATGCATTTCTATAAATTTTTAAAACTACAATTTTATATTTTGTAAATCAACTTAGCTTAGCTTTCTTGTAAGAATCTTCATCAAAATTTATAATATCACAGAATTTTTTAAACTTCTTCAGGTTTAAGAACACTGAAGTATGCTATCAACTAAGGAACTGTATATCACTGATAATAATGACTAAGGTATAATATCATGACAATCAGGGCTTCCAAAGCGACGATCGAGGCTACCGGCGAAGAAAATCAAGGTTGCACGGCGAATGAAAAGATGAAATGGCGGCTTAGCATACTTGATTTATAGTGCTGTAGTCTATGTGGCTCAAATGTGGGCTTTTCCAGTACCAGTCTGTTCTACAAAAATCTACCCTTTGGCGACGTATAATTCTTCCGGCACCAATCTATCCAAGATAAGTCCACTTTTTGGTCATGTTGAATTTTTGTTAACAAAATAGGGACATGACTCTGAAAGACAAATTAGAAATGAGACTGCATAGCGACGATTTCATTGATTAATACATTTAGCGTCATGCATAATTTTAGAATTTTTGTCCTCGACTTTTCGAAGAAAAGTGAGGTATTTCATTGTGTGGTGTTGGTCACCCCTTACCACTGTTGTCTTGAGAGAAAGTGATGTGGTCAGCATTAACCAACATGTTAATCTTTATCGGGTCCAGTACTTGTCTATATTATATGTCCCAAATGGACATCTCTGAAAAGTTCGTGACAAGCTTTTTAAATTAATGTTTTCTTGGTTCTATGCAATTCTTCGTTTGTCTTCGATTTTTATCGGTCAGGCATAGAACAATTAACATTAGCAGATACATTGTGGGTTCATCAACCGTCTCTGACAGGCTTTCCAGATTTGAGAGAGCGCCATCTACGAATGGAATAACAAAATACCATGCAAATGGATGTGAAAAAGATGACACCGCAGACCTTTACACGAGGTGATCGACGAACAGGTTTGTACATGTACTAATGGTGTTTATACCCGACCTTTTTAAATTTCAGATAACACGCATGCGCTTTTTTAATAACAAATTTTGCGGGTGAAGATTTCCTTAACGGTTGCGGTCCTTAACTGACATGCTGCCCCAATACAAAAAATCACGATCTTTGTAAAGTATCTGCTACAAAACCCAGAATTGAAACTGGGGGCCGTATCTCAATGTCGGGTTGCAATTTTTTGTCAAGGTCAAATAACGCGATAACGAAAAATGGGACAATACGTACAATATGAATAGAATAAGTAAGGTAATTAGTTCATCTGAACCATTAAAACAATTCAATGTGTGTTGTGACGATTATCTTATATTATGCCTATAGGTATTGATGGAAGCAAGTAAATTTGAAACTTTCGATACCCGTGAATATCAAGGCTTCGTTTGAGACGTACTTCAGTAACCATAATTTTTTCATAGCAGTATTATCGATATTTACGTATATCTATATACAGCGAAATGACTGATGACAACTGCGACAGTATTTGTAATATTCAATAAGTGGAAGCTGTAAACTTTCATAGCGAAATCTTGTAATCGGTTCGACCATTCGAGGCACGAAAACGAGTACATTGTATCAATAGGATTTTTTAAATTATTTGTTGCGTGTAAATTAGTCGGAGACTCTTTAGTAATAAGATAAGACAATGGCTGAAATCTTGAGGCCTGACCTCACGTGAGATACGGGTGTCAATGTCTATGGATCTTCTGTGGATGGAGGTCCTAACACAAACTATAATCGTAAATCAAACAATTTTAAGATTCAGCCGATGTCTGATCTTGATACTTCAGTACGTTTAATCTAAATTCTTTGTTATTCGTTTAAATATAAGTTCGACATTCCATGTGCTTTTTTGTCTATTTCTCGAGAAGTTAGTTGAAAGTCGGGAACTCCTCCGTCACGAACGGAAAAAACACACTGTTATCAAAATATCACAACCATATCCAGCGACCTTGAGAACCCAAAGTTTGATACGTAAGATATTTTTAATCTGGACCCTTGATCCCGGTATCGCTATTTCCGATTTAGGTATGGGGTCCCACGTTTCTCATTTGAAATGGAAGGATCCCGATCGCAGTTGCACCAAAAATCTAATGAACTATTCTAAATCAACGATTCATAAAACTTCACTCATTTCGATATTTCGCCTCATATTCCAGATTAATTTAATTTTGCCAGTTTCAAAACAGAAAGTTGGACTTTGGGACGTAAAACTGGGAGTCGATCAGAAATCTTAAACTGACACTCGAAATTTACAGCCAACACATGCTCTCCGAGTTTGCTCAGTACCTTCCCATATGAAATTTAAAATTCGGAGGTAAGCTCTAGCCACTATTTTTATTATCTATAATTTTTTGTGTGTACCGGAATGCTGTAAAGGGGTCGGGAATCGGGGCCGCATGGTATAAAATTTACATTCATTCTGCTCACAATGGTTAGTAAATAGGAGGGGACTCATTTTCTCTCCACAAAGCTACCCTTAAGTGTAGTGATGGGAAGAGTTATTTTGAATCCCCTATTTTAGAAAGTTTTTAGTGCAGGTACGAAAAAGTACGAGAAACCATTTTTATGACCAATCTGATCTGGAATAATCTTTGTTTGAAAATATTTTTGTATACACCATATTTTTCGAGATTCTGAAGAAAAAAAAAACGATTAGAAAGCGTCGAACACCACGGAAAATATTAAAGGAATGGGTATAGTTAATATTTTTAGTCTATTATTTAGGGCACCACTTTCGACAATTTTCAACAGAATTCTTCTCGTTACTTTGTTTTCACCAATTAATTTCCCCCAACTACATTTTCACCTAACCGCAGTTCTGGTCTTAGACCAGTAAAAGTTCTGATCCAAACTTTCCCTCTTCAAGAATTTTCTCGGTTCTATGTCAATTCGAATGAATTCGTGCATTTAGAAAATCCAGTCATCCTACACTTGATGCAGTGATGGCAATCTGTACTTTCCCCGAGGAGTAGGGGGTATTAGGCAAAAAAATCTTTGAGATTCCTTCAGAGGTTCCATGATTCTTATTTTCTTTATTTTAATTTCTTGAACACAGTATGAAAAGCTCGTATTCAGTAGCGATTTTTCAGGGGGTATAGTTTTCGTGTTTTCCAGGGATCAATTGCCCCTTCTGACCCTCTCCAGGGTCGCCACCCATGATTCGATGGATTTGTAACCCTCGGGGTCTAATTACCATCCCGACACCGACATGCTCACTACTTGATATAAAAAAGTCATATTTATTGTTGAAAATGTCAAACTTCTGGTAATCGCCATATGAGATCCTAGGATCTCATTTACCTCTTAGAGAGGAATACTGACTCATTTTACGTAGGTAAGTGGGGGGGGATAATACACACTTTTGAAGAAGATGCATTCCAGATTTTTTCGCCTGGACGAGCCACTCTCTCCAGGTAAAAGTCCTTGTTTTGAAGGATCAGAGGGTGCACAACCAATCACGTCGGCGGCGAGTCGGTCTCCGACGGGGCCGCAAATTCTTCTAGCGACATTCCATACGCGTTTTGGAGAAGGTGCATTCGAATCCACTGTAAGCCCAGCCAGCAACATTATCGCCTGCGCACTCCCTTACCTATTCGCGACACACGGATTTTCATCCGTTAAGGGGGTTTCGAAGTCGCAAAAGTTGGAATCTCACCCTCTTCAACATGACTGAAGGGTAAAGAATCAAAACTCACATTTGCCATTTTACTTCAAGGGCGCAAATAGGCAAAATACTATACACAGGTGCAGGAATATCTTTACTGCGCCTGTGAACGTGGAGTATGTTATACATATCGCACGTTCACAGGCGCAGCAAGGATATTCCAGCACCCGTGTACAGTATTTTGCCTGTTTGCGCCCTTGAAGTAAAATAGCAAATGTGAGTTTTGATTCTTTACCCTTCATTGTGTCCTATCTCTTCGTCTCCATACTGGAGGTGGATGACATCCATCACAGAGGAATAACTGGGATCCAACTATCCCAATTTCCTTTACTGCGGGGATTCCCTGAAGATGAATATTTTCATTTGGTTTCGTACAGAGTAACAATGTGAGTTTTGGATCTCAAGTGATACAAGTACGTATAATGGAATAAATGAACTGAAATAACTTTTTAGAAGACGAAAAATGTATGAAATGAAATTGAAAGTAGAGTTTTGTAAAATATAAGAACAAATAAGGCATTCCCAAAGAAATTTCATAATTCTCAAAATAAATGTCGGGTCAATGAGCCCCTCTGGTCACTGATGCGATACTCGAAGGGGTCATCTCCGGGTCAAGGAGTGCAATGTCTGGAGAGCTACTTTGGCATGCGTGCATCGCCATACACTCTACCAAACATCGGGTTTATGAGGGAATAGAAAACTGAAATTCTGGGTGAAGTCTTCAGTCATGAAGAAGAAAAAAAGGCAGAGAGTTGCGAAGTTAGTCGGAAAACCTTTGCTAAATGAAGGATCATCCTAATTCACCTTTTATGCACTCCCCTGAAACAGAACTTCAAGAAGGTTCCTCTTAAAAAAGAAAAAAAAAAACCACTATTATTTGTTGAACTGTGCCTTTCAAATGGAAAATAAGAATCTAGTGAAACCAGTAATATTATTCCCCAATAATTGAATACCACACCTACCCCACTCTCTCCAAACATCTCCCACAACATAATAATGAAGTATGGGAAATTGGACTGTATGCCGAAATTAGAAAAGAAATCAGTAAAAATTTTCCAATTTAAGTTTGCAAGTTCGGTACACTGCCTGGTTTTGTCTAAGGAGCAGAATATTTGGGAAGATTTAAATAATGTTCAGATTTTTCTAGAACTGGGTAAAGTCTTTCAAGACTCAGTAGTGTAGATAAAAAGTTTTCCTGAAAGAATGGGTGATAATGTTGTAGGGAAATTAGTGACAAATCTACAAAATCGCGGTTAAAATTTGACTTAACAAGCAAAAACAAATAGGTTGGTTAGTTGTCAAGCTTTAAAATTCTACTTCTTCCCTGGATCCGCGTGGGGGGAGGCATATCCTTATACACCCACGTCTGGTTACGCCACTGTCAATGCACGCTAGAAATTATTTAAGATTCTCAAAGTAGATTTTCAAGTCATGTTTTAAGACTTTTTAACATTCTTTCAGACCAATTCAACACTATCTCAGGCCTGATTCGGACATTCTTAGAACCTTCAGGACTTCTTTGAAGTTTCTTGAAGTTTTGAAAGCTTTTCCAGATTTGGTAAGAAATTTCTTCAAATGGTTACTTGTTTAAGACTTTTTTAGACTGATGACAGACTTTTGGAGACTCATTCAGATATATTTAAGACTCTCTGAGACTCTAACAGGTTTTCCCAATTCAAAGTTTTTTAAAAACACTTTCGGAAATGTTTTAGACTATTTCTGAGGCTAATTCAGACTCGTATCAATTCCCTTCTAGCCACTCAAGCCTGTTACAGGATTTATAGTTTCTTAGAAACTCATTCAGTGGGCTTATGAGACTCCTTAAGGTTCTTTCAAGATTCTAATAAGTCGTTCAAAGCTTTTGAAGACTTCTTTTAAGCCCTTCAAAATGTGACCAGTTCGAAATCACTAACGTGCCAATAATTATGAAAAACGTTGCAGAAAAGTTGGTGGATTTTTTGTTCTTCCAGAAAGTACTAAAAAGAAACTTAATTTGCTCGGAAAATTGTCAAATTTTCTTCAAAATGTCCAGAAGAACGTCAAATTTAAAAATTATTTAGCAGCATTTTCTAGGATGATGGAGTTAACAACTGAGATAAGTTGCCAAATAGCATCAAAGTTGCTCAGTCTTTTAACAAGTTTATTAGAGTCGCGGAGAAGTCTCTGTATAGCGTAAAATAATAATCTCAAGTCCGAAGAAGCCTTAGAAATAATCTAGGAACATTCTGGACGAGTTGTTAATTTTAAAAATATATGAGAAAGTGGGGCAAAATGGTTACGGAATGGGCACCACTGAACCAGAAAAGACGCAGTGGTCGGCCACCCCTAAGGTGGACAGATGAAATTGTTAATTTTATAGGAATGCTTTGGGAGAGAACCGCACGGAACAAGAAGCCCTGGTAGAGGATAGTGGAGGCCTATGCCCAGAGGTGGATGGATTAGTGTGCGGTTATGGTTAGCCAAATATATTCACTGTGTGTATTAACCAATTAAAGACTAAAGTTGCAAATACCCATTTTCCAATCATTTCAACAAGTATTAAGGAGTTTTATAAATATCTGTGAATAGCGTGAAGTAATAATCTTCAATCCGAAAAAGTTTTATAGATAAGCTGGAGCAATTCTGGAAGGGTTTTGAAGAGAACAGTCTGAAAGAATTTCAAAGAAATGTGGGGATATAGTCCCTCCTTTCACCTTTTCCCCCGAAAAAAGTTGAGAATACCCATTTTACTGCTTATCTTAACGAGTCTTGAAGAGTCTTATAAAAGTCTGGAACGGTTTAAAAAATCTTCGTAGACCCTGAGGTACTAATCTTGATCAAGAATGAAAAAGTTTTAGATATTATAGCCTCGAAGGATTCTGGAAAAAACTTAAATAATAAAATGTCAGAAACAATTTTAAACAACTATGAGGATATACCCATCCCATCCCTCCGAGTCAGGAAAAGTTACATAATACTCATTTTATTGCTTATCTTAACGAGTCTTAAAGGGTCTCATATAAGTCTGGAAGACGAGTCGCGAAGAAGTCTTTGTAGAGTTGGGAATAAACAAATAATGATCTTAAAGAAATCCGAAAAAATTCCTTCTGGAAGACTTACACCGAATAAATACGTCTGAAAGAATTTTAAAGATGGGGATAAATTCCCTCTTCCCCCGAGCTGGGAAAAAGGTTGAGTGACGATTCAAATCGGGGGAAAAAATTTACTTGCTCTGCTCGCAACGACAGCCTTATAACAGAGACAAAGGACAGGAACAACAGCAACGGAGTATAAAGACTGGACAGCGAACACTGCGACATGACTTACATAGTTCGAGAAACAGGCAGAAAATTCACAACTAGAATAAAAGAATATAAAAAATATCAGAAGCTAAAGGATGACAAATCACTTTTCGGAAAACACTGCGATGACCAGGGACACAACAATCACAAGACACATAGAAAACAACACAAGAAAAAGAAAATTAAAAGAACAACTTGAGATAATGAAGGCAAAAACAAAACGAAACAACCTAAGAAACACGACAACTAACTTCCAAAGCGAGAACCTATTCCAACTAATAACATAAGACTAACTGATTGGACAGACTGCACAACCACAGACAACCAATAGGAACACACCGAATAGGTTTACCATACGGTACTACACACCATAATAAATACAGGACGACAATAACAGCCGAAAGCTCTCTGGACTATAGATGGAAGAAATTGTGAATTGGCACACCCTACATACAGAATTTACCAAGTTCACTCACACTCCAACATAGATGGGGGTCTGGTTAATCTAATGGATGGAGTGCTGGTCTCGGAATCCGGAGGTCCCGGGTTCGAGCCCACGCAGCAACTCGCTACATTTCGACCTAGGCCGGGTTTTCGGCAAGTAGAGAAGAGGGCTAAGACAGCCCTAACAGCCCCCCCCCCGACGTCTCTGAGGTAATGCTCGAAAAGGTGAATTCCAGGGCTCGGATTGAGATAAAAACTAGAAAAGAAAAACTCCAACATGGACCCTAAATTTTTGCGGTGAGGTAAAAACTAAAGGGGGGGGGGCTGAGAAAAGGGAAAATGAGAAAAATGATAATGATGATGAAGAATGTTATTTTCCAACTTTCTCCCATGAAGAGGTAATAAGAGGGGGTATTGTACTGCGACTGTTATGGTGGTAACATGCAGGGGCGGAGACTTTCGTGTCGCGCATGTCGCACTTGCGACATGATAGCTTTTTTTGTGACATGCCAAAAATTTGTCGGACCTCGGAAAAAAGCTTTTCTTTTCAATTTTTCCAATCGCAGTGAAATGAAAAGAAAATCACTTTTATGGTTGAACAGCGACACCTATTGGAATGTTACACAACTATATCTAGGTGAATTTAGCATTTGATGTGAAAGTTCAACTTCTGGCGAAATTAGGTGCGTTCACCATTGCTGGGCTCTCCTCCTGACCTGTAGGTGATTTACTTCTTAGGGGTACGGGAAGGGGCACTCACAGACTAATGCAGTGAAAGCTTTAAAATACCAACGAAGTCTATATACAGCCTAGCCGTTTACCGCTGAAATTAATGCCACTTGATGTGGTCTCCTCCATCTGTCGTTGTGACCAAACGGGTACGGGCCTTGTTCCTCCAAATCTACAGCTTATCGATGTATATACAACTGTACAGGAGACAGGAGGCTAGAGCCTCTGCCCTCTGTTTGGTGCCACAGTCCACCTCAAAGTCCGAGCAGGATGTAACGGGCACAATAAAATTGATGCCCGTTAGTCTCATACAGAGAGTGAGGACTTCTCTAGTATATAAGACTAAAAGAACGCTATAGGAACTTTACTACGTGATCTAATGTGCCATGGGTAGCCTAGAAGGGGAGGTTCAGACTAGGTCCCTAAGATGGAGAGTCTAAAATTCTCAGAGTGCCTCGGAAATTCGGGAATGTCCCTGAAAGAAGCGATTCTAGGACACTGCTTTGGGGAACCAAGCCATTGACTCCCTACAATACCCTTGGTCTACCCTGAAGCGAACAAGTCCACTGAGCGGGGAAACCAAGGTGACGAACTCAAGATGGACGAACCTAAGATGGAAACCAAGGGGGCATTTTTGTCCATAATTTGTCCAAAATAAACCTGCTCAGTTAGTTGTTGAGATCAAAGCTAGAGGAGCTAGGGGGTGCCAGGTACTAATGGAAAGAGGGTCGCAATTCGATCAAACAAAAAATGTTGGGATATTTTTTTTATATTATATTTTCGTTATTCGTTACTGTATATGGAAAAATACTATTTTTTGAAATTGTCAAGGAGATGAGGTCCAGCCCCGTCCCTCCATTACGATTGAAATTTTGCGACGTGTGGGAAAAATCTAAGTCTCCGCCCCTAGTACCATGTAAAACTGATTTTCCGGTGGCCTGTCTGATCCCACTCCGCTCCTACTTGTCACTCACTCAAACATTCACTGACACGTTCGGAACTGAATAAACGTGACTCCAAGATGTCACCCTTAGCTACATTACTTCAACCCACAACAGAATCGCCCGATATCCGATACCATATTTATTATTTCGCCACAAATAAACACACGAGAAAGCTCGACTTCGCCTCCTACGAAAAACACGCGTCATTTAATCTGTAATCTTGCAGACTCAAATTATATTGACATCTTATTATGAGGCGATAAGGGCGAATGAAGGTTTAATTTCAGCCAAATCATTCCACTTCAGCTGACACAGACAGTTTTCATTAAGCTGAAACGTTTTCACGAAGGTCAGTTCTTCGTGACCACGCATAAATATAAGGTCTTTTTGCGATCTTCGTTTCATATGTACTGATCGGAGGCTGCGAGCGCGTCACTCGGGTACGTAGACGATGATTTATTTCATTTCAGCTCGAACTGCGACGATTCGGGATCATACGAGTTATCTTTTCAAAAAAATGAAAATCGACCAGGTCAGAGCAATGATACTGTCCGATTATCGAGTTCATTAACGTAAACATTCGACTCGCTTTATCAGTAGCTATAATTACGGCAACACATACGGTTCGGAGATCTTCCATCGTTCCATCTCGCGCAGAAGAGTTAAGAAGACTATACAAGAACGCTAGGCCTGGTTCACGTGTTAACTTGATTTACGTGTACGCGTGTGAGGAAAAAAATAACATAATTTATATCTTCAGCGTATGGCGAAATGGGCTTCTGGATGTTTTTAAATTAATTTAGTGATATGGGTGCAGAAGTGAAAAAAAACACTCCCTCCTTTACTGAAAGCTGCATCGCGTTGATTCGGAAATTTAAAATCATTCTGGCACCGAGCTACTACTTCGGGCTGTGGCGAGACTACACGACATGTTTGTTCCAACCATCCGATCCATCGTCGTTGGCTGTCTTCCGCATTTGTTACGGTAATGTGCTTGAACATTTCATACGAAACATTATATAAATAAAGTTACATCGGATCATTGCGACCATTTTTATTCGCTTGAAAATGCGAACACGAGACTCGAATTCGAGGTGTAGGTTAATGCCCAAAATTCGGAATCAAAGACCTGACAAAGAAGCTTGTGTTCAATTCAAAACAGGGACTTATCTGGGATTTGAAAATCGAGGGGGCAACAAATTTTTCGACTTGTTTCAAAACTATAATAGCGAAAAAAGAAGACATTCATTTGCTACAAACGCTATAGTCCGGTAAGATAGGTGAATCGGTCTAAGTCGAGTTTTCCAAATTTTCCGTGAGTTTCTACTATTTTATTATGGGCATTAAAATTGGTGCAGTCGCAGGGGTCTTGAAATTTCAAAAATTCCATAAGACTCGAAATTCCCGTAACCTTGCGAGTGGTGGCTGTATAGTTTTTTAGAGGGCATATAGGATCAAAACCTCAAAGAGAAATCTTACATCGGAGTTGTGTGATTTTATGAAGCGATTATAGCCAGGCTGATCAAATTATTGGACAGCTTAAATTAGTTAATCAGAATTTTTGCCAAGGATCTGAAAGTCTGAGACTTTACTACAGGGTTTAAAACTCTCCTAGATTCGACTAAAAGCTACAAATCTTCTTGATATTCATCAAAACTTCGACCGGACTCGCTCAGACTTTTTCAATTATTTAAAACTCTATTTAAAAGACATGCAAGCCTGCAGCAGCTGAGAGGGGAGATCAAGCTGCATTAGCCCCTTTATTAACAAAAATAAACATACGTTTTGAGATTAAGAAAAACTTTTTTGGAAAAACACCAAAACAATTATTTAAAATCAAAAATTTTGGCTCTAAATTCTCGACCGCAAAAAATTAATATTCAAAAAGGTCTCAAATTAAACTTAGCTTACATCAGTTGTAGAGGTCTTGTGGGTAGCGAGAGAGTATTCGAATTTGAAGAAAAAAATCAACAAAGTAAACTGGGATATCATAGGACTTCGGAAGTTGGGCGTATAGGAGAAACGCTACTACACATAGGGTATGTTTTCTACCACAAGGGGCAAACTAAGGCGCGGGCTTCTATATTAAAACTAAATAGATGAAAGACGTCAAAACGATTCAAGGTATTTCGGAAAGGATTTGTTTTTTAAAAATGAAGGTTGGCCAAAATACGAAAGCTTTAATAATTTCGGTGTACGCTCCAACGCTAGGGGCCAAAAAAGAAGAGTTGGACAAATTCTATGCGGATTTGGCAGAAACTCTGAGCAAGCATAAAGAATGTTATAACTTCCTCCAGGGGGACTGGAACGCCATTATTTGGGCTAAAGAGAATACATCATTGGGGAATTTGGCTTGGTTACGCGAAACTTCAACGGGAAGAAACTTTTGGATTTCTACTCTAAAAACAATCGGTGAGTAGCAAACACGTTCTTTGGAAAAAACAAGAAATTAAAATGGACATGGCAGTCTCCAGGAGGTAGATATAAGAACGATATTGGTAAACGACATGTCAGTAGTGCAAAATGTTTCGACTCTATCGGGCTTCGGCTTTAGTACTGATCATAGGCTTTGTAGGTGCACGATTCGCATTCCGAAGAGAGTAAAATGTACGAATCGGAGAAGAGAGTAAGACAGAATTGTCCCTGCTTACGCAGTGGGCATAGCTCTAGAGTCACTGAGTAAACGCCTGGAGGGAATTGATCGGAAGTGGACATGTCTTACCGTGCAAGAAGCATACGACTCAATAATAAAAGCGAGTTTAGAAACGGTCAATCAGGTTAGAAAGCTGAAAACCAGGCCTTTTTTGTCACTTCTTTTTTGGGGGCACGCTAATTGATTTTATATTTGGATAATCAAATTCTTTCATTTTTTCCAGTTTTTATGGCAATTTTCCGATATTTTCGAAATTTCCTTTGGGGGCACAAAAACAGCCCTGCTGAGAACAAAAGCAAAAACGGACGGTAGGAAAGACAGGAAAACGCTGAAACATAAACTAGAATTAGTTTAGTGTCCATCTCGGAGTGTGAGTGAACTTGGTAATATTCCATTTGTAGGGTGTGCCAATTCCCTTTTTCTGATTCTGTAGTCCAGAGCGCTTTCGGCTGTTATGCCATCATCAGTGGAGTACCCTAAATGAGACTTGTCTCTTGTAGTCCTGTAGTCGTAGTCGAGAGTAGTACCGTATGGTTAACTTGTTTAGTTATGTGCTCCTTTTGGTTGTCTGTGATTATGCAGTCTGTCCAATCCGTGGGTATTAATCATCTGGACAGGAACAGATAAACAATTACATCAATTCCTTACAGAGACAAATAGCATAAACAACAACATAAAGTTCACAATGGAAAAAGGCAATGAGAACATCAACTACCTTGACCTTACAATACAAATAAAAGACAACAGGATACAGTACAACATTTACAGAAAACCCACCCACTGGCGCAATAATACACAAAGACTCATTCCACCATCAAAAACAGAAAACGGCAACACTACACAATTATTGCCACAGAGCAGTCAATATACTGCACGATAACAACCTCAGGACAACAGAAATCAACAAAATTAAACAAATAGCAGTTACCAACAAATAGCAACCATAAATAGTAGACAGAATAATTAACAAACTAACACAAACAAAAAGCACAGACACTGAACCAACAACCGCAAAAATAGACGAATACGCAGGAGCAATACCATTCGCAGGAACACAGACATACAAAATACAAAAAATCTTCAACCAATACAACATAAAACTCGAAATCAAGAACAGACCATCTTTGATCAAACAAATAAGCAATGACAAAATAGAAACAACAGTAGCGGAGTATACAGACCGGACTGTGAACACTGTGACATGACCTACATAGGAGAAACAGACAGAAAATTCACAACCAGAATAAAAAATATGAAAAATCACACGAGCTAAATGATGACAAATCACTGTTTGGAAAACACTGCAATAACCAGGGACATAACAATGACAAATATACAGAAAAGTACAAAATCCTACACATAGAAAACAACACAAGAAGAAGAAAATTAAAAGAACAAGTAGAAATAATAAAGGCAAAAACAAAACAAAACAACCTAATAAACACAACAACTAACTTCTAAAGTGAGAACTTATTCTAGTTAATAACATAACACCCACAGATTGGACAGACTGCACAATCACAGACAATCAATAGAAGCAGACGACTAAACAGGTTCACCACACGGTACTACTCTCGACTATGACTGTAGGACCTCAAAAGACAAGTCGCATCTAGGGTACTCCACTGATGATGGCATAACAGCCGAAAGCGCTCTGGACTCCAGAAGAAGAAAAAGTGAATTAGCACAGCCTACAAATGGAATAGAATTAGTTTGCTTGAGGAAAAAAGTTAAGGCTGAAATTAAGAAAGACTTGAGGAATTATGAGTGTAAAATAATAGAAGGTGTTTCAGCTGACAGCGGGTCAACAAAAAAAAAATAAATAGTATTTAAAGAACTAAATCAGAATAAATACCTTATCCCGAGTACGCACGACAGGCAGGGCAAGAGGGTTCATGGCCGAGGCGAGATAGTAGAAGTAGTGACAAAATTCCACAAGGAGCTACATTCGAAAAAAGTAAAAGATGGAGGTTTGACGGTAAGTACGGAGGCAAAGCAACAGTTGCCAGGGTAAAGCGACGACTTTCCTAGTGTACTCCAGGCCGAGGTCAGGAAGTCGCTAAGTACACTGAAAATTGAAAAAGCAGTCGGACCGGATGGGCTAGACAACGGACACTTAAAACTATTCGCATTGGAGTTAACACCGATCCGGACTAAATTATTTAACAAAATTATCGAGTCAGAAATAATTCCGACACAATGGAGGGAAGCTGAGATTATCCTACTATTCAAGACAGACAAACGGGAGGATATCAAAAATCATAAATCAATCAGTCTGACCTCCAATTTGGGAAAAATCTTTATGAAAATGTTGGCTTTACGAAGACATTCGATACAGTGGACCAAGAATTTTTGTGGGAGGCGTAGAATTCTCAAGGTGTTGATTCGAAAGAAATAAGAAATTTAAAATATCAATCATCAGACTACGGCCTACGTTAAACTAGCTAAGAAAGGAAACAGGTTCGGCGTTGAAAGAGGGGTCAGGAAAGGGGACCCGCTGTCGCCAACCCTGTTTAACTGTATACTGTGGATTAAAATGGGACGGCAAGGGGGTTAAAACTGAAGGGAAATTTTTGAACAATTTGAGTAGTGGTTGGAAGAAGTGTTGGAAATTGAAGAGCTTATTATACCAACTAAGGCTGGCGTTTGGAGGAGTTGTGTGCAGCCAGTATTGACACTTGGGGCCCAGACAAGGGCGTTAACCAAAGCAAACATCAAGCAGTTGCAGACATCCCAAAGAGCGATGGAGCGTAGTATGTTGGGCATCAAGGTAAAAGACAAACTTGAATCTTCAGGGATCAGGGCGAAAACTCGTTTGAATGACTTAGGGGAAGTGGTAATAAGAAATAAGTGGAGGTACGGAGGACACATCTGGAGGCAGGGGGATGGAAGGTGGGAAAAAAGGATGGAAGGGTGGATTCCGTACAATCACAAAAGAGAGTAGAGAGGAAGACCCACTACGCGGTGGAGAGACTTATTTCGGAAGTCGCTCGGCCCCTTGTGGAGAAGACATACCTGGGACAGGGAAAATTGGAGGGAAAAAGGGGAGGCACATACCAAGAAATGAGCAGGGAAAGAAATCACGAAGGCAAGGGGGAGACTAGCCCCTCCACCGTCCACGACACACGCGAAGACTGTGGGGGAATCTACAGCGATAAGTATGATTAGGAAATAAGTGATACCCTGTACAGTGCTAGTAATAATAAAAAAGGCATGTAAACGATTTAATTTAAAGAATTCTTTGAAACTTTTTCCGTTTTTTTCAAGCTTGCTCAAGACTTTTCTTTTCGATTCTTCGAAAGTATATACAAAACTGTAAGGTCCTTCCAAATTCATTCAGGACCTTATTATATACTATAAAACCTCTTCGATGCTTCCGGTCTTGTTCAAGACTCTTGAAGATTCGTCAGTTCACTTCAATACTCAAGGTTTTTTAATGATTTTTTACAACTTGTTCAATACCCTTCTAGCTATATATTCCAGACTGCTTTAGAGATTTCAAGTTCAAAATTTCTGTGCGACTTTCAGACATGTTTTAGACTTTCCAAGCCTCATCCAAACATACTTATTTACCACACATCAAAACTCTTCACGATCTGTTTGAAACTCATTAAAACAATTCCAATACCTTTTTAGACTTTTTTTTTAAATTTCGAATTCTGGGCATACGTACGCGAGTCAGGAAAACTTTTAAGCAGGTTGAAAAAATTCCAAGATATTCGTAGTAACTCTTTAGAAAGTCTTGAAGAGTTTTAGACCCGACGCGCAAAATCCCGCCAGTTACCCGGGTAACTAAAAGGGAACCAAGGGGAACTGACGGGTTTCTGGGTAATCCGAGAGTAACCGAGGGTTGCAAATGGGTAACTTTTCCGTGGGTAACTAAAGGGTAACTGATAGCGTATCGGGATGCGCAAAATCCCGCTAGTCACCCGGGTATTTAAAGGGGAAACCAATGATAACTGATGGATTTCTGGGTAATCTGAAAGTAACTGTGGGTTGCAAATAGGTAAGTTTTCCGTGGGTAACTAGAGGGTAACTGACTGTGCATCGGGGAGTTCCGAGCGACTATTTGTTAGCTGTACTTAACAAAACTGTCGGCATAGTTGGGCAGCTGAGGAGCTGAGGGTACGTAGTCGGAAGTTCCTAATTATCAGTGGCGTCGGAATGTTTTTTCTCTTTCTTTCTTTCTTTCTTAAAAGATTGCAGAAGTTTTGGAGGACAAGAACAACGAAATTATAATTTCTAAAAGCTGAGTCAGCAAGAAAAAATCTCGAAAACTACGTATACATCGCTGAAACCTCTCAATGTGCTTTGTTATCAACTAGCAGAATAGTTTTAAATTTTTTGTGGAGTGGGGAGGGGCATTATACCACATGGATGCTTCGGACCTGTTCTGATTATTGTCAAATTTGAGGGTGATTTTGAAATCAGTATTATAAAAGCCAATGGGGATGCTCACTAAATAGGGAAAAGGGGCAATTTTGAACGAGGGAATCATTTATAAGTCTACCAAATGAGATTCATTTCATTATTCGCTAAATAAAGTCGATTTTGAAATTTGCAAAATAAGGAGTCAGGTTTCCAAGTTACAGAATAAGGTCTATAGCGAGATTCGTGAAATCAGAGGTCGATTTCAACTTTCATAGAAATTAGAAGGAAATTTTGAAATTTCCAAAACGTGAACGTTAATTTTAGGATTTGTAAAATGAGGCATCGATTTTGATGCTTAAAACTGAGGGTTGATTTTGAAAAGCGAACACAAATAATGATAAATGTATGTTTTCCACAGGGTTTTTGATGACGTTGGATATTCCTCAAGAAAGGGATCTTTCTATAGTGGACATAAAATGGGGCAATCCAGAAATGTGTCATTTCCCATTAATACACTCGCTGTCACCCCTACCGTACAACTGGATGTGCATTATGTACTTGATCATGTGGTTTGGTACCGTACATTATTTTATCATAGAATTAAATTACTGACTGTTGCGGCACCATCACTTTACAAGGCACTTGATAAAAATAGAACAGATATGCAAACAGGCATGGTGCGTTGCCTGCTGTATAACTTGCAGGGGCTACGATGTAACGCACTAGGAATTTTTATTGGGTTCCGGATAGAAGGAGGATGGAGGAGTCTCCCCCGCGGTTTGACAGGTGGCTTTAGTTGGAAAATCAGTGGTCCTCAGCTGTGGATGTGGAACATGATTGCCTACTTTTTCAACTCAAATCAGGTAAAAGACCTCAAATTTCCTTTACCTGCTTCATACGCGAAACGGAATTTTTCAGGCGGAAAAATTTGAGTTTCTTCCACTCATCGTCCCCAAACCCCCCACGGGTTTCACTTCAGCACGTCTACGGTTCAAGGAAAAGAAAAGCTTAAGCCCTCAAACAATAATAGATAAAATAATGTCCTTCTAAACATTAAGACCTACGAATCGATATTCGTACTGTATTTCACCTCATTTTTGTTCTCTTCTCCCTTCTGTGAAGCCACAAGTTTGAATTTAGGTTCAAACAAATATTAAAAATGAAATTCAGCGACTGCCATAAGCTGAAAAATTATACCGTATGACCTTGATTGAATTTTCCAATTTTGAATCCCTGTCCCCCATCATAAATTCCAAAATTCCTATCAAAGGGTAGGTACTGATATAAGGAAGTCAGGGCGTATTCTGCGTCCTTTCTATTCGCACAAGCCACCGAAATTGATACAAATCGAAAATTCTACACCTCAGTTATACCTCAAGATCTATGTTAATACGTCGTAATGTAAAGGATTATTTTCAACCCTTCTTCATAGCATTTTTAGGATAGTTACAGAACAAGTGTAAAGGATCACTTTCATACAAAATTGAGTCCAAAGTAAATTTTGTTGAGACTTTTTTCATAAAAGCGAAAGGAAGATGACTAAAAAAAAAAAAAAAATGTTATCACAGGGAGCTTTTGTTTAAAAAGAAATTAGGTACATAACACAGACCAACGGATTATCACAGAAAATTAGAACATCAAGACTGGTCTTCCCACTAAAATTTGAAAAATAATGCGAAGAAATTGTGTCATTAGGCTTTAAAAATTCATGTTCCATGATTCCATGTAGATTGCGCCGCTGTCATTTACATTTGCTTAAGAAGGCATAATTTAATCTGTCATTAGGTCGAAATTGTAAAAATGATTTCCTAAATAAAGGGACAATATTTTTAGTAGACTCCCTATCTTGACTCCTGTGAGATATCGGCTATGCAACACCGCTTATTTGCATGCAATACGTATCTACTTGTACCAGGTGCCCTGTTAGGAGTTGGTACCGAACACTTTGCATTATAAAACGTCAATTCAAGTACCTAGACTGAAAGTTGAACACAATTATTCTAAATAAAGATTCTGATTTATAGGGGCCGTGGGAATCATGCTGGGATATCGGTTTCATTTCAGCTGCTTAGCATTTCTAATACCTTTTTGGTATCTGTTATTACTTGAGAAGACAGACTGGAATAATCACTCGTACATGTTCAGTTTGATTGCATTGTTACTTTGGTGTACGAATGCGAATGCTTGTTGGTATGTAATTTTAATGTCAACCTTTTTAAGGGGTATTATGAAAACTAGCCTAGAAAGGTAGGCTCTTTGCTTTAAAGAGATTTTAAAAGCAATACGCCTACAGCCATTCAAAATTGTTTTTTTTTTTTCCCCTTAAATTTCTGAGATTGTAAAAAATCAGCAGGCTGTGAGGTGTGAATATGTGAACATACTGTAAGAAAAACCTAAAGATATAGACAGGCGCTCTTTATACACGCGAAAGTGCAAATAATTTCAATTCAAATTGTCAAAAATATTCTGTAATATCTCTCATCGTGAAAAGTTTTGATTATTATTCTAATTTATCATAAACTGAAAATATTTAGAAGAAACATGACTACAATTTCGTTTCCTCGTCCCGTCCAAAAAAAAAAAAAATATATATATGACCACGTTCTGACATTACTCAGGCGCTGTAAACGTATTCACGTCATTCTTTACCAGAAATCTAGCTTATTGTATTCTCAATTCTCATTTGACAGTTCGCTTGCCCTTTCTGTACATAGCTTGATCACATTTTATGCACGAATTTCCAGGTCGATCGACCAAATGCAAAAGATTACCGAAGAGGACATGGTTCCTTATTGGAATTATTTCATTCTTCGTTACCAAGTATTCATCTTATACTTTATGGCCGGAGTGAAAAAAGCAAACTACGAATGGCTATTTGGTTACTCTATGACTGATTTATCTCACCACTGGGTATTTGACCCGTTCAAGTAAGAGTCAGTAGGTAACGTCAACACTGATTAAATTACATTTACAAATAAAAATTTTTTTAATCGACTAAAGGAAACACCTATTTGCAAACGTGTATAGATGTGAATCTGTCTGAAGTGGGTAGGTACTTATTTTACTGGTTTCAATACGTAACACACTATCGGGGACGTACCGATAGGGGGCGGGGGCTCCCCCCGTAGAGTTTTTTACTCAGCGGTTGGGAAAATTTATCATTTTAATTAGGCGGTACCATTCTAGGAGAGCTGCTGCATCTGCGCTGCGGACCCCCCGGCAGGGCTTCCCCGTCGTCACCACCTGACTGCGTCGCCACACGGACCAAAATGAGGAGGTGAGGGGTGAGTGAAGAGGAAGTGCGTCCGACTGTGGGGGACTGAAATTTCCAGGCGAGTGCTCAGGGAGCGCGGACCTCGGTCAGTAGGGAACCCTATGGTGGCCCTTGCAGGACGCGCACACTGGAAGCGGAACGGCGAAATGGGGGCTCGAGCCCGGCCACTGATGCGATACCTGAAAGGATAGTTTCCTCGGCCGGGGGTGTGGTGTCATAAGGGCCACTTTGTCATGCGTGCATCGCCATACGTCCCACCACACCAGGCAGAGTTGGGAAAATCCAACAAGTCAAAAGGTTTTTTTTTGCTTTGATACTTGGGAATTTTGAGTTGAATCAATTGGGGCGTTCACACTTCCTCCCTCCCCCCGGAAAAACTCTTCTGTACGTCTCTACACACTATACGGATAATATATATTTTTTTAAATACTACTAACAGAAGTACCTACAAGCAGTGAAAGTTTATCAACGTAAAGCTAATGTTATTCTTTATATTAATATTAATTAACACCGGTCAATGTTTCAGAATACTTTTGACAAATAAGCAAATCGATTTATGGATAGTACACATTTGTGGATTTATAATCGACGCTTCAGCCGGATTTGGCTTGCTTTTCAGCAAGACGAGACCACTTACTCTGATAATTTTGTTTCTATTCCACTTCATGAATTCAAGGATGTTTACCATAGGTAAGAGGTCAATGAAATGAACATGCATATCAGTTCAGATTAGCTTAAATTGTATTAGACGACAATTAATTTCAATGTCACCAAGTACGACAATAACAATCAAAACAAATCCTGTTCTTGGGACCGATACTTATATTCAAGTACGAGCTATCTCCTTGATTACAAGAAGATAGTAATAATTAACTCAAAACCCAATAAAAGTAACAATATACTCTGCCCCCAGCAAAATCTTTGAAACGATACTATTTGATAAATTATTCAACCAGATTAAACACATGATTTGCGATCAACAGCATGGTTTTATGCCGGGTAGGAGTGTGGTCACCAATTTACCTAAGTACTTTCCTCGACTCAATAGCAAAAAACTTTGATGGTGGGTACCAGACTGATGTCATATTATACAGACTTTCAGAAGGCATTTGACAAGGTAGACCACAGCATTCTTTTAATAAAACTGCAGTCACTTAGCTTCTCTTGTGAGTTAATATCGCTATTGAGAACATACCTTCTGAATAGAGTACCTACAGAACGTACACTTCGGAGGGAGCAATTTCCAAATCATATATAGGTATCTTAGGGGTACCCCACAAGTCTCATCTCAGTCCACTCTTTTTTGATTTATTTATTAATGATCTCCCCTTCAAGTTAAGAAACTGCCACGTCCTTCTTTATGCTAACGACTTGAAGCTTTATAAATTAATCAAAGATAGTGCTGACGAAGAGTCAAGTTCCAAGATGACTTCCTAATATCCACGCTGCTTGGTGCAAGGAAAACAATCTGCCTCTTAACTTTAAAAAATGTTGCCAAATAACCTTCACTAAAAAACAAAACCCCAGCTTTGCAATATACCGTAGGAGGACATCCATTGGAAAGCAAATTGGAAATTAGGGACCTGCGTGTGATTCTTGACTCTAAATTGTTATTTATTCCTCACTTTAATCATATAATAAAATCTGCAAGATCCATACTCGGCTTTATTTACAAAAATGCCCAATCATCATTTAAAACTGATACCATATTCAATATTCCTCGTTAGTAAGGTATAGACTAGAATTTGGATCCATCCTTTGGCACTTTAAATTTAAAACACTCAATCAACAAATTGAAAAAATTCGAGGAAAATTTTTACAATACATAAATACAAAACAATTTCAGTACTATCCAAATGACCTTACTTATGAAGAGTTACTTGAGGGCTACTAACTCCAGTCTTTGAAAACTCGACGGAAGGCAGCCTCAATTTTGTTTATAAATGACATCCTGATCTCGCATACACAGGATTCACACTTATTGGGCACGATACGAATCAGTATTCCTAGACCTGCCAGTCGCTCCACCAACGTTTTTTACAGACGGAAACTCGTAGAAATTCTCATATAGTGAAAGGATTGATGTATTGCAATGAACTTATCAGACAGTACCCAAGCATAGATCTATTAGATCATGAGGGACCCGGGAGGGGGGGGGGAGATTAAAAAGAATATTGTGGGAGCCAGTGGCGGATCCAGGATTACACTTTGGGGGGGGGGCTAAATGTTGGAGAAAAAAAGAGCAAACAAAATTTTAAGCATGAATGCATGATTGTTGATAAGTGATAATGTTGATTCATTGATAACGCGATATGTATTCACGAACTGTGCTGTATGAGCGCTACTGTCATTAAAAACATCGGTGGCTAAAATAAGTGGAAAAATGAGTGAAATTTTTTTTGTGTGTGTGGGGGGGGGCTATAGCCCCTTTAGCCCCCCCCCGGATCCGCCACTGGTGGGAGCTGAGATAAATATACGGTGAACAATATAGCTGGAATCATTAAAGTCTGCCTGAATGGCGCGTGTTTGGGTATGCTTGCTTATGTATAATATGTATATATGGAAAAAAGTATGGGTGCTTGTTTACATATACGTGCTTGTGTGAGAATGTGTGCTGTGGGTATACCTGTGAGTAAGGGAGGAGTGTACGTGAAAGTGTATGCTTGTATGACCCTCATCGGTAGTAAATAATTTTCTTTTTCTTTTCTTTTTCCCCCTTTTCCTTTTTTTTTTTTTTTTTTTGGTTTTGTTTTTAGTTTTTTAGTTTAATATCATTACCGGATGTAACATTGTGGCTTCCCTGCCAAGAACCTGAATATTACCTGTCTGCAGGGGAGGGTAAAATGTATAAAATACATTTTAAAAAATAAATAAATATAGGTAGACCCACAAGCCAATGATGCATCTATAAGTATACATGTTATCTTCATAAAAACTTAAGATTCCTTATTAATCAACATACGAAGGGTATAAACTGACTATCCCACCAAACCCCAGTCTGTCCTCAGAATATCCTAAGACTTTTGTTTTATCTCACGAAAAAAAAGAAAGAAAAAAAGGAACAAATCCTACATGTATAATAAATGTACCTATATGGTTCAGATAAATATTCACACTTCACTATTTTCAGGTATGTTTCCATACATAGGTATCGCCACAATGTTCATTTTTTGCGCAACGGATTGGCCCAAGACTCTATTAAAAAAGTTACGGCTTCTGAATTACAACCCTACAGATGAACCTAACAACAGAGGAGTACCAGCAGAAGTCAGCAATTTCCGTAAATATCTCACTGTATCACTAATAACAATCCACGTAATAATGCAGTTGTTTCTACCGTTTTCTCATTTTATCACCAAGGTAACAGATAAATTTCGGTATCTAAATCACATTAGGTACACATCTCGATGCTTAACGAAACACTCTTTTTACGCCCTCGGAAAAACCACCCTTTTTCAGCCCACTTTGCGCCTGGTTTACACCATCCTTCAACCAATCAGCAACGATTACCCGGAATAAGCCCTCTTTCTCCCTTTTTTCACCCGGACTTACCAAGGGTGTTTCAGGGTAGCTACCGGGCTCACTGCTGAATACACCTTCTTTATAAGCCCTTCCACCTGGTTTACACCCGGGCGTAATCCGGGAAACCTATAAGCATCGGGATGTATAATTTGTACATGCTGCTGGGTACGATGTACTACGGAGATGAAAATGCCAACAGGGTTACAATGGTTGGACAACCGGACAGTATGGATATAGCTGGGATATGATGGTAAATTCATGGGATACATCCATGGTAGTGGTGAAGGTTGTCGATAAAGACAGAGGTGATTCTTTCTACCTCAACACGGATGTACGTACATAGTATATGGTACCAAGTAAAATTCCTGTGTTGAGCAGGAACTAAAACTCACTTATTCCATAACAAAAATGTAGATATCACCTCATGAGTCTATATTTACTTAAATTGCAGGATTGGGTATTGACTGACAAATGGTTCAAACACCCCGATACGGTTCAGCAGTACGCGAGGTGCGCTCAACGAAATTTGCGATCGCAAAATATGCACAACATTTCATTGTACATCGACGTATGGTGCTCGTTGAACGGTCGTTTTCATCAGCGTATGTTCGACCCAAACACGGATTTGCTGACCGCAGAATGGTCTCCGTTTAAGGAGGTTTCTTGGAGACTACCTTTGCTGACAGAACTCTCCGAGTGGAGAGAAAAAATACAAGAAATTAAAGAAGAGGTGTATCAGTGGTCGAACTACACCGATGTTACGTTTCTCGCCGATTTTCCAGGTCAGTGGGACTTACATCAGCGGGTCGCAAAATTTTTTTCTCACGAGGACTCTCAAATTTGATTAGAAAAGCAAACAAGGAAAGAAAAAAAGGGTTCTTTATTCTGAAATCTTATCGAAAGTCGGCCAGTGAGAAAGAATGCTTATTATCAATCTCTCAAGGCACCTTCATGAAACTGCTGAACAGCATTTTTTAGGGTACAAATAATACTATAACCAACTCTTAATTCTTGGAGGAGAAGAAGAAAAGTAGGTACCACCGTACCTCGCTCCTCCACCATTTTACACACTCAACTTGACTAAAAAAAAAAAACCGACTGCACTCTTATTCTCCATCTGGATTTTCCCGCCTGGAAATCGTGGGGCCAGCGTCAAATTTATGCCAGTTTGGCGCTAGCGCCTTCCCATTTGAAATACATGCAAGCGCCGTTGCCGGAATTTTGGGCCAGTTGGGGCCGGCGTATATTTGGCCCGACTATGGCGCCTGGCACCAATCGAGCGCAAATTTTGGATTGATGCTCGATTTGCGCCAGAATCGGGGTAAATTTGGCGTATATCGCCCCACGATTTCCAGGCGGGCTAGAACTTCAAGACGCGCTGTTTTCACTGAGATTACTCGAATTTGGAAAATAGTGACACAAAAATAATTATACAGATCAACAAAATATCCACCTACTCCTTATGCAATACTCATATTTTATACCTAAATACCTAGACAAGTTTAATACGTCCCGGGGATGCGCTCGCGCTCTATTCAATTCGGTACCTCGCGGAGGCACCACAATTTTGACAAAATCAAAAGCGATTAAGTGCCGAGAAAACAGAACCCGCGGCTTATGACAACAAAGAGATATATGACCTCCAAATGATAGAATTGTGAAGGCTCTTGCACAGCATAAGCACCCACCTAGATGTAATGATTCCATTAATATAGACTTGGTTTCCATTTTTATTGCAGGCTTTTATCTAGATAACTTCATAAGCGACCATCTCATCAACGTTACACTAACAGTATTGAAAGGCCGAGTTGAAATTGTATTACACGACAATTCGTCCAATGTTTTAAATGAAGGGGAATCGACGTCCATTCCAAGCAACAGATTCCACCAAGTCCACAACATACTCGACATACCATCCTGCTACATGTATTCTTATTTAAATAAGACAATGCTCGAGATGAAAGATGAAACGGAAAAATCCATTCCAGGTGGCGTGGTAACAGATTTTAGAAATTACATTAAGAAAGTTCAACGTTCAATTTTTTTAATTTCTATGGCTATTTTAAGCATTGTGCAAGATTATACGTTAAAATTATTATAAATGATGATGAGTCGATGAAAATGATTAATATGTGGGTATAACATCTTCTAATTGGACTAAGGAAAATAAATTACCTACAATTTAATTAAATGTTAATTATTCAGTCAGTACATTGTACGCTTTCTTCAAGCAATTCGACTTAGTGGTGCCCTGAATATGTCTCAATGAAGTGAAGAAATGAAAGAACATATCTAAGTATGAATCGGGAAGATTCACAAGTCCAAATCATGTTAGGTATCAGTACATTATTTTGACGCATATATATCTAAGTACTGAACATGAAATCAAAATCAGATCGGTATTTCAGCTGCCCTGATTGCACTTCATGATGTACAAAAATTATGATTTTTATCAAGTAGGTATATGTACCTACTTAATAGTAACAGAATAGGTATCTACTAGAAGTGCGAGAAGTATTATGTGTTTCGACATCCCATACTCCTATTTTTGTAGTTATCAACTACAGCTCAATAACTATACTCCAATAACTGAGCACTAAAATCTACTCTCTTCAATGCGTGATATTCAACCATCCGTGTGAGTATCGACAGAGAAAAGAAAGCGCGGTCAGCAATTGCTTATTAGACCTCTCTTTTTATTGCGGATGAGGGGTATGATCCTCCAACTTCAGCAGCATCTGAGGAAAAATTCAATGACTTCTGTACTATAGGAAACTGCAGCAGAGGAGGTTCAGACCCTACCAAATAAGACCTCACCATCATACAGGGCGATTTCAATGCCGAAGTTGATAAGGAGGAATTTGTACGCAGTATCCTAAGTTGTTTTGACATGGGAGAGAGAAAAATGAGAACGGAGATCGGCTAGCGGAATTTTGCCACGAAAGCAATCTAGTCATTCTGAACACATATGCTACCAACAGAGACGGTTTTAATATTCTGCCGCCCAAATTTTGTCGCCGACTATCCCCACCCCCACCATTATCACGACTGTGTTGTAGCGTTTTTTTCAGCTAATGTGCTTGTAAGAGAGTATGGTTCTTTTCTTCTGTTTACGACTACTGAACTGAACCGTTTTTGATCATTACATTTACGAAAATCTTCAAAAAGGAGCGGCATTTTTTGTGTAAGAACTGAATTAATATTTAAAAAAAATAAAAATAAAAACGCAAAAATTACCGCCCTCAGAAATTTGCCGCTGTAGGTCCGTGTCTACAGGGCCTACAGGGTAAAACCATCTCTGGCTACCAACAGCATTCGCGAAAGCTATATACACGTGGACTTTTCCAGATGGACAATATCGGAATCAAATTAACTACTCCTTAGTCAATGATTAGTGAAGGTCCGCGGTAAGAAATTCTAAGTCATCACCAGGAACAGACTGTGGCACAGATCACCAGTTGCTGTGTTTCTATATACCTGAAACTCAAACTGGCGAAATCAACGCGACAGAAGCAAAAGAAATGAGTAAAACCAGGAGCATCCAGACCGAACTGCAAAACAAAATATGGATGACCTTTTTGAAGACATCATACGGCATTAGCAAAAGAAAGAAAAAAAAACACGCAAGTCTTGCTGGATATCGAAGGAAACTATCAGAACGAGAACATAGAAGGGACAAGAATGCGAACTAGGAGGGCATCTGCAGGAAAATTGAGGGACACAAAGAGTAAAATGAAACCAGGGCTATATTCCAGGAGATAAAAATAATTGAAGGGTAAAGAATCAACACATTTGCCATTTTACTTCAAGGGCGCAAACTGGCAAAATACTGTACACGGGTGCAGGAATATCTTTGCTGCGCCTGTGAACGTAGAGTATGTTGTACATATCACATATTCACGGGCGCAGCAAACATATTCCTGCACCCATGTACGCAGTATTTTTATAATTTGTGCTCTTGAAGTAAAATTGGCAAATGAGAGTTTTAATTATTTACCCTTCAATTACTGGTGAATGTGATAGTCGAGAGAACTGATGGATCCCTAAGTACTCAGACATGCGCAACTGACTTATGATGACAGTTGTAATAGATATTTTTAGTGATTTGGGGAACAAACTCTATTTGAAAGATCATTCTAAGATGTACTCGTAAGTACTCGCTTTCACCAATAACATATTTATTCCCCATTCAAATGTTACACTCATGGTGGATTTAGACCAAATGTTTTTATTTGTTATCAATAGCAAAAGCTGTTCTAAGCAAAGCGTAGCAAAACACGTTAACTAACATCCTCCGGTGTAAAATACTTTGTTCATAACATACGGAATCCCAAAACATCGCTAATAGCAGCTACCGGCAATGCTTTAAACATATTCAGTGTAAACACAGCCTCTAACATTTTGAATGTTCATAGCATAACTTATTAATTGCTTATAACTTTGGTGTAAATCCACCATAAAGAATAATTAACAAAATCACTTGAGTATGCAAACAAATCTCTTTATTCATTTGAATCATCCAAAAACCGACGGTTAACGCATTGATAGGGGGTTAGACGTTTCTAAAATTCCCATGATAGATTGTTTTATAAACCAATAAGCACTGATGCTTGTTGATTATCAGTTTAAAGAGTCGATGCATTTTTATTTAACACGTCACTCTTCGTCGCAATATTATCAGGGACTTGACAGAAACATTAATACATGCTACACGAATAAATTTCAGAATCTGTCCAAACAGCGCACGAAGTAGGTATTGATTTTTTTTCATTTCCCAACGCTCAAACACCAAGTTCTTCAGTTCTACAAAGAATTGGAACTAACCCCGAACATGCAAACTTAAATGAACCTACTATACAGCACAGCAAATTTCTATCACCAGCTATAATAGCACTCCTCAACGTTCACAGAATGCGATGGAAGTTGTGCACTCAGCTCTCTTCCCCCAGGCACACATTTAATTTGATTACTACAGGTTAACCGAATGCAACCTATTAAATA